>CM060901.1:99410121-101910121 GCA_030737815.1 Allium fistulosum | reverse complement strand
CCGAAGGGAGATCAAATTTAGGATTGATTTGGAGAAGGACTCTCGACCCTCGCTCTGCCGTTAAGGCACATGGTCCCCAAAGACTGGGGAGAATTGGACAAGAAGATTTTGGAGCTTTTGTAGAAGGGATTTTTTCATCGAAGTACTTCTAAATGGGGAGCACCGGTTGTCTTTTCCACTAAGGTAGATGGCTCATTAGGGCTATGAGTTGACTCTAAAGAGCTCAACATGTTGACCAAGAAAAATGGGTATCCCTTACCTAAAATTGATGACTTGTTTGACTAGCTTGTTGGAGCTAAAATCTTTTCTCAATTTGACTTAGCCATTGGATTTCATCAATTGACGATAGCTGAGGATAACAAGCAGAAGACAGCTTTTTGCACTTCAGACAGACTATATGAATGGGAAGTAATTCCTTTCGGATTGACGAATTCCCCTGCATACTTTGTAGATTTGATGAGTAGAGTCTTTAAGGGAAGTTGAATAAATTCATTGTCGTGTTCGTTGTGATATTCTAGTATTCTTTAGAAATGAAGGTGAGCGTGAAAATCACTTAAGGAGGTACTAGGGACCTTGAGAAGGCACTATCTGAAAGCCAAATTCTCAAAATGTCACTTTTGGAAGAAGAAGGTGAAGTTTCTCGATCATTTTGTTTCTGAGAAGGGATTGTTTGTGGATCCTGCAAATGTGGAAGCTATTCAAGGCGGGAGGATTTTGAAGAATACCACAGAGGTTAGGAGTTTCTTAGGCTGGTGGGTTACTATAGAAAATTCATCAAGGACTTTTCATAGCAGTCCCACTAACTCTCTTAGCCAAGAAAAATCTAGTCTTTGCATGGGATGAGAAACGCACAAAAGCATTTGAGAAGCTGAAGGAGTTGTTGACTCGTGCGCCAGTACTTACTATTCTAGGAGGGACGAAGCCTTTCATCATTTACACTGACACATGTGGTATGAGATTAAGGGATGTTCTTATGCAAGTAGGAAGGGTGATAGCCTATGTAAGTAGGCAGTTGAAGGACCATGAAAAGAGATACCCAACTCATGATTTAGAGTTAGCAGCTATCGATTTTACTTTTAAGATGTGAAGGCACTATCTTCTAGGAGAAAGGTTTGAGTTATTCGTCAACCACAAATCCCCCAAATATCAATTTTCCCAAAAACATTTAAATTTTAGGTAGCAGAGATGGATGGAATTTATAACATCATATGATTTAAGATACAGTATACCCCAAAAATGGAATGTTTCGTTGATGCGCTTAGTCAGAGTCATGCTACTCTAGGTGCTATAAATGAGTGGTGGCAGTTGGAGTTCCTCTTGAATTTCAATTTCCAGCCGCCATCAGATCCCACTCTAGGCTGTTTGGTAGCAATGGAAGTGAGGCCAACAGTGATGGACCATATCGGGCTAGAGTAGAAGAAAGATACATCGATAATAGATATTTGGACAAGCTGAGTAGAGAAGAGCATTTCCCTCATGTCAGTAGATATGCAATAGACAATAGGGGCTGGCTGAGGAGAGATGGATGCATTTATATTTCTTTGGTGGAAGATGTTTTGGAGGAAGTGCTAGCGGAATGTCGCCATTCTAGGATGACAATTCACCTCGGTGGAGATAAGATGTATAGGGACATGAAGCGGATTTTCTATTGGCCGGGGATGAAGAAGAGGGTAGCATAGTTTATTTCTAGGTGTTTGATATGCCAAAAGATAAAGGTGGAACAAGGGAAGCTCGGAGGATTGTTATTACCACTAGAGATACCAACTTGGAAATGTGAGCATATAATGATGGACTTTGTAGATAGGTTGCCTAGGAGTCAAAGAGGCAATGAATCTATTTGGGTTGTTGTGGATAGGCTCACTAAAAGCACCTACTTTATTCCAGTTATGTGCAATAGGACTGCAACATCTCTAGCACAAATTTATAATAAGGAAGTGGTACGACTGCACGGAGTTCCAGTTAGAATTATTAGTGATAGAGACCCCTTATTCACTAGTGAATTTTGGAGGAGTTTGCAGTCAGCTTTTGGAATGACACTGAATCTTCGCACCACTTTCCACCCGCCGACCAACGACCAGACGGAAAGGGTTAATAGGATTTTCGAGGACTTATTGAGAGCTTGCATCATGGAATTTGAAGGTTAATTGGAGCAGCGTTTACCCTTAGTAGAGTTCATGTACAATAATAGTTACCAAGCGACGATTGACATGACACCCTTTGAAGCATTCTATGGGAGGCCATGTAGATCGCCAAATTATTAGTGGGAAACCACTAACAAAATTCTACTTGGACTAGATTTGATTCGCAAGACCTCAGATAAGATAGAGATGATTAGACAATGAACAAAAGCCGCATATGACCGTCAAAAGTTCTACGTTGATAGGCGGAGAAAGGAATTGGAGTTTGCGGTAAGAGACACGGTGTTTGTTAAGGTTTCCCCTCTTAGGAAGGTTATGGAGCTTGGTACATTAGAGAAGTTGGCACCAGGGTTTATTGGGCCTTTCCTGATCTTTGAAAGAATAGGGAAACTTGCATATCGAGTGGAACTGCCAGATAACTTAGTGGGAGTCCACAGCATTTTTCATGTTTCACACTTGAGGAGATGCCTTCACGGCACCACCACTATAGTGGAGCCTGATCAGTTAGTAAATATAGAGGCGGTGCCGATAGCACCTTATGCCATCACAAGCATAGTGGAGCATGCGACTAGGAAATTCCACAAAAAAGAAATTAGGCTGGCCCGAATAGAGTGGGGAGATAACCCAACGGAAAGCACATGGGAAAACGAAGAAAGGATAAAGGCTTCTCATCTTGAGCTTTTCTCCGGTAAATTTTTCTCTTCAAAATTTAGGTTTTTGGTTGCATCGTAATTGCTAGATTGGATGGTAGAGGATAGTTGCCACACTTTTTACTATTATTTTTGCACTCATGTAGATTTTTTATGCACATTTAGGGTGCTTGCATACATGTCAAAATGTCAAGATCTTGCATTCACGCTAGGATTGAGCTCACCTATAGTATGGTGCATATATAATCACATTACATTGTTGGATGAGTAGATGGTTATATAGATCGCTTGGTTGTATAAGATGGATGTTGAGTGTGCATTACACTATCTATCCCTTAGGAACTTCGGAGACGAAATCCTTTTTAGTAGGGGAGAATGTAACACCCCATAAAAATTAATTAATTAATAATAAGGCTAAAAATGAGAATTTTGCAATTGTTAGAATTTGGCCATGAAACTTACACTATTGGGTACGTAACGATTTTCTGATCAAATTTCATATATAAAGTTTTGTAATCAGATCTCAAATGGAAAAGTGATTGATATTTGAAGTTTTCAAATTTAAAATAATTCAAATAAAATTCAAAATTTGAACTTAAATAACGTTAACGTAAAAAGAATTAAATAGGGTATTGAATATTATAATGTTAAGATGTACTTAACGTTTAAGAAAATGTTAACATTAATTTCGAAAATAAATAAAAATAAAATGGAAACAAATAAATTCACATTCCCAAATAGGGACCGGTTGACCCCCTGACCATGGCTGGTCGACTGCTAGCGGTCGACTACTTAATAAAGAGCGATCGATCGGTAATTGTGACGGCGTCTAAGGTTTTGTTAGGCGTAGACGGCCCGAGTTTTATTATTTTAAACCAACTAAAATCCAACGGTTCTGGTGCCTTCTAACCACTATAAATAAGAGGCTAGCCCCCTCAGTTTTATTCATAAATTATTTGGGAACACTAGCAAAGCTCTGTCTGTCTTCTTCCTTAACTAGATTCAAGAATTTTGATTCAAATTAAAATTAAAGGGAAAAAGGTAATAGGATGATAAATATATATTCTTCTTCCCTAATCCCTGAATTTTGAATCTAATTTATTTACAATCCAATTGCTGTATATTTCTAAAAGGAGTTTGAAAGAGAGATTAGGAGAGGGTGTGTAGCAAATCCAAAAGGAAGCTGAAAACCATCCGTGAGTGAAAATCTTAGTTTTTCACATTTTACTATTTGTGTAGTAGAAGCTTGAATTTGTTTTATGCCTTGGGGAATTTTGTTCACGATAAACCCTAAAACTAAAACACCAAAATTCCCTCAATACGAAATGTCAATTCTTAAGTTTATTGGAATTGTTTTATATTAAAATAATAGAGTTTATTTTGTTATTTCAATTTGAATATTTTATATTCTATTTCACTTCCAACTTTTCTGTATTGATGTGTTAAAGGGTTCTAAAATAAGTTAGGAAATGGTGTGTGAGGTATGAATTCTTCTATTCGTAGTTTGCAGTGCCTATTTCCACAATTTAAATATGAATCCCTTTTTCACTTCAAGTTTGTGTATGCAAAAGTTGAATAGAATATTAAGGGTTTAAACTGTAAATTTTATTCCTTGGAATAGAGATGTTACTATATTAATTTAAAATAAGTTTGTTAGTTGATTCTATTGATGCAAGTTTATTTGTTTGGCTAAGGATCTTAGCTATTTGATAAGTTGTTGTATGAAGTTAGACTTGTATAAATTTGGAGGTTTTGACATTTTAATAATTAGCATGGGACGTGAATATTTAATGCACGTTTAGGAATCTATATATTAGTTATCCTAATTATTGCATACATATATGTAATATTAACACACAATTGATAATGTATTAATAACGTAGTAATCGTATAGAATAAATAAGGTAGTAAATAGCATTAAAACCGATAAGAAGGAAGTTATGGATAATTATGGAAATTAATTCACAATTAAAGGCGGAATAAGGATTTTTTCTTATATGGCCTTAAATTCAAAAAGAGATATATATGGTAGATATTAGGATAGAGAAATATGAATAAGTTATAGGGATGCGAGGTCATCAAAAGCACATAGAAGTCTGCCCAGCTAATATAACTACCAGAAGTGTGACTTAGGGACTGATGTGAGATCGTCTATAATAAGTACCCATTGAGGATGCAAGGTTAGTTCTAATTTTGTAGGGTGTCTGCCCAGCTAATCTGGCTACCAGCGCATACAATAGTCAGACTAATACAAGACGTCACAGTTTAAATTATGGGTCATATAACGTAGGATCTACTTCTAGGTTGGTGCTATTAAGTGGCTATTGTAGGGTCCGCCTCCCCCTACTTAAGAAGTATTAAATGATCGAGATTATTGTTTAGGCGCGGTAGTGGGATATCTCGAGAGGGATCCGCTTCGGGGTTGGTGTATTAAGTAGCTACTGTAGTGTCCGCCTCTTCCCACAAAGAAGTATTAAGTGGTCTGATGAGATTCCATGTGATGTCAGCTAGGATAGCAGAGAAGGCTCCATCTTGGGTTAGATAATAAATGACAGGGACCTGCCTAGGATATATGTATTAAATGGTCAAAGTCTGCCAAATTACCATTAAAAGGGTATTAAGTGGCTTAGGTACTTTCTCTTATGTTGTTAAGACATGATTGACGGTAGTTGCATGGGACTGGGAAGGACCATTGGACTATAGTTGAAGGTACTTTATATAGTTGGATTGGAGAAGTCTTCGAGCTTATAGTTGGATGTATACTTGGTAGGATATAGCATAGAATACGTAAGACATATTTCTTATCTAAATGATACTTTCCAAATATTATCATGGTAAGACTTGAGATTTTCATTCACCGGACATTGTTGTTCTGACTCCCTCCTCATTACAACACATAGTTTAGGGGAGACAATGTTGATTTAGAAGATGAAGGCGGAGGCAAAGTCTTGTGGTAGTTATCTATCTATTTATGTTTTTGTTATATTTTGATGTACCTAGTTTCAGACATTGATGTTATTTTTGAGATGTTGTATTTTGGATATTTAGGATGATGTATTGTACTTCTAAGTGGGACTTTTGTGAAATGGATACTTATTTTTGGTATTATATTTTTTCATTTTCGCTGTGAGATTCTGATAACATAGATAAATGGCTTGATTTATTGTTCATTTTATCAATATTACCAACTAACAACCAGCTTGGAATGGACCTAAGGTTCGATGGGTTTTATTGGGTCAAAAATTAGGTCCGTTTTGGGATGGATTATTACTTAGGAGGGGCTTTGAAAGCCTAAGGGTTAGGAGAAATTTTCCTTACTTTGGGAATTTCGAGGACGAAATCCTTTTAAGGATAGGAGAATGTAACAACCCGCATTTTTAATGATATGATATTTAAATAATTAATTTAAATGTTGAATCATCATTGAATTGAAGTACAAAATATGTATTTTCTCATATGGTTGAATTAGGACTCGAGACAGCTTCCATTGAGTTCAGATTGATGTTGTGAATCAAAATCAGTATAAATTTCGCTATATTTGCAGTCATGGTATTTTTACAATTTATGTATTTTATAAAAATACATGTGTAGTCGAGTCCAATGGGATCTCGATCAATGACTTTTGTTTTTGGAAGGAGAACTTCATTATGAGACGTACGATTGAAGAATTTTTAGAGTTGGGCAATGCGATGGCCAAAACGACATCAAAATGCTTGAATTTATCATCCTGGAGCGCTGTCTTGGATAGCGATGAAATTTACACCATCGGGACCGAAAAATTGAGATGATGTGCGTCGACGAGTTTCATGGCGATCCGAAGTAATGTGTGATCATACGAGCTTAAAGCACATGGAAATTTATTTGAGAAATCAAATAAAAATATATATTTAATTATATATACTCACCCACTCAACTACTTTTCTCCCCATTACTTTTCTTCCCTTTTCCGTGTCCAAATACGTTTTTTATGAGTCGAAAGTAGTTAACGTGTTTGCCCTAATTTTGGAGGCAATAAGCCATGTTAGAGGACAAAGTCGGATCTGTTGGATTCGAAGAGGGGAAGTTTCGCATCCATGGTGAATTTGATAGGGGGTGGCAATGCTGTGGGAGGTCTAGTGGAGCCATCGGCTAGGATTAGCGATTAGCAGCGCTTGAAGAGGAGCTAGGCAAAACAGAGAGCACCATTGTCTTCATCTTGGCTGCGTGTAGCTCCCCGCATCAACCACTTGAGCTCTGGTGCACTATAGTGGTTCACGACATTTTCCTGGCTACAATGGGGGCACTAGATTGCGGTTGGAGTAGAGGGGTCAGACCTTCCAAGAGCAGGTGCGTTGCGGAGAGATCGAGAAGTGGAACATGTTGCAATTGATCGTTGGGCGATTCATTGAGCAATGAGTATTTGAAGTGTTCACATGTATGGGTATGCGAGTTTTTGTGTACAGAGAGATGTAATTGCGAAAAAATGAGTTAAGTTAATTAAGGTAATTAAGTTATTTAATTGTATTAATTAATCTCGTTCTGTATTTAATTTGTATCTCTTGCATACGAGGTCTAATCGGATACAGTATTTGGCGTTATACTTGTAGTGAGATTATTTACGATATGGTATGGACTGGATTTGGACATTTGTGAATTTATGGTTCAGGCGAGCGGAATTAGAACCTTGAATTTATATTTCAGTATAAATGCCTGTAATTTTATATATTTGAAAATATTTCCTAAAGGAGGTAGAATATATATATATATATCCATAATTTTCTATATTTGAAAATATTTTCTAAAGGAAGTAGAATATATATATATATATATATATATGAAATTGTTTCCCTATTTGATTGAATTGGTTTGAGTAGATATTTGGGACAGTTGATTAAAATCCTATATATTTATATTGTGTTCTATTCGTATCAAATAGAGCTAGATAGCGATGATATTAATTTATAACTTGGTTATATATTAATTAAACTCTTAGTTGTTATATTAGTGATAGAAATGTTATCATATATTTTATTGCTAATTGAAAGTAAGAGTGTGACTTTTAAAAATAATCTAGAAGCCTTAAAATAATATATAAGCTAGTTTTATATTTTATAAAATAACAGAATGATTTTATAAAATAATAGAAAAGAGATTGGCCTACTATTGAAAAGATTTAGCAAATAAAACTAAGATTTGATTATTTAACAATTGAATTATTTATTTAAATAAATATATATATATGGAAATATCCATATGTGTATATCACCAAGTTGCGGATAATCTCATGTAGCCATAGCGACTATCTGGTGCACTAAAATGCATGAGAGAATACCGGGTCGAGGAATCGCTCTGGTAAAGCCCGAAATGTGATTCATATAATAGTAGTGTGTTTGCGGGTACGTGTGTGCATAAGCATGCACGAATAGATGCATTGACACACGTGCGAATAATAAGTAAGGTAAGAAGGCTGGTTAAGTTCGTCTGGCGTGTTAGAGGAGGTCGGGTCGATAGACTCACTCGTTGAAATCTGCATATGCCAAGAGTGGATTTGGGTATCGACCAATTATGTACTGACCTGAGCAATCAAGCCAAGGTCAGGCGCACTTTTACGGGGATTCTTCCCCGGTTTTAGATGTGAGCTTGCATGAGGTTTCGACATGATTTTGGGAGGACTTTGGGCTACTCAAGGAGGTCGAATGCTAGGCGAAGCTCGGGATCCGAATTCGAATGTTAAGTGGTTCTTATGGGGCTAACAATGATCGGGCACGGAATCGATATGACGATTAGTCACACGATCATGTCCGTCAAGCGTGTACGATTAAACGAAGCAAATCCGTACCTTTAGGCTTTGACTTCAGGGTAAGTATACTTCGACGAGTTGTATAGGTCTTATATTAGTGGCTGTATATAGTATTGATCTTATATTAGTGACCATACATTGCATTGGCCTTATATAAGTGGTCGTACAGCGTCTTAGTCTTATATAATGACCATACGTGTTGGTGGATGATGATAATCTTCTGTGAATGAGTCATAAACCACCTATGCTCACTGTAGGGTATGGTGGTGGATGGTGACGATCATTAATGAATGGATCATATATCACTTATGCTCACTATGGGCTACGGTGAGATCCACATCGGTCTCAAATATCTAGAGTAGATCATATATCGCTTATGCTCACTATGGGGTATGATAAGGCCTACATGAGTTCAATAACATTGGATGTGACTCGGGGTCTATGACGTACTAAGATACTAAATCTAGTTATTATAGACTATTGACTAAAAGTGTATATAAAGGATTGGATATCACCTATGCTCAATGAGGGACATGGTGAGATCCATAAGCTGTCTAGACGTCACCTATGCTCGATGAGGAAACGATGAGCACCATATAGATTTCAAGTATATAGAGTAAGTCATATATCACCTACGCTTGATGAGAGACACAATGAGCGAGTTCCATCACTGTGAATGTGGCTCGTGGTTTATGGTACACTGCGCTACTGATTCTGTTTACTTTGGACCATCAATAAGAATCTTTGGATAACATTAAATGTCTATTGTAACACCCCGTAATTTGGCTCCAAAAATGGAATTTGTGCAAACGATGGAAATTGACCACGAAACTTGCACCATTGCATTCGTGGCGAAATTCTGTGCAACTTTCATATTTAGAGTTTTGAGTTTCTGAGTCCAAATGAAGAAGTTATGGACGAAAAACAAATTCGGAACAAAAATAAATAAACAAGAAAAATTAACATTTTTAATTAATTATCTAAGGCCCACAGGTCGACCCTCATATTGGAGCGGTCGACCAGGGGCGGTCGACCCCTAAGAAGGGGGTAGTCGACCGCTTCATGTATGGCGGCTCCAGTAAACCTAGGCCACGTACGACCTAGATTTAATATTTTAAATCGAACGGTGAAGTTGATTCTTATGCCTATAAATTCAGGCCCACCCCTCCCTTCTCTTCTCATATTTTTCTAGAGGCAGTAGCGAAGCTCTACCATTTCTCTTCTCCACTTTCTTTCTAAATTATTATAAAAATAAGATATTTTTATCTATATTCATACAAATTGGAGAAGAACAGAAACTAATAAAAAGGAGAAGAGAAGAGAATCAACTATACGCGTATTTGAGGTAATTTATATAATTGTATCTATTTTCTCTTCCAATCCCAAATCTCTTCTTAGATATGTAATTCTAATATATGTATATACCCTTTTTATACATATTTCTTGGATTATAAAGGATTTGGGGATGAATCAAATGTTCTCCTTCAGATTTAGAGATTTGGATCACTTTTAAAAGGTGAGTGGGAAATTTTATAGATTGTTATAATATGAAAATTATCCCATTGGTGTTTATTTGATTATTATGCCTAATTGGATAATTGTATATGAGTTGTAGGAAATAAATTATATATAATTTGAATATAATAAATATTGCCTACATATTCTTGTTTATGAATTGATTTAGAATTGTTTCCAATCTGGAAATCAGTCCCAAAAGTATGATTTTAGAATATTGATTTGAATGAAATTTATCCCAGATCTGAAAATAGGTTGCATAATTACCCTAATCTTGTCGGAATGTAAACTTATCTATGTTTGTAATTGTTGGAATTTAGATCTGTTTCTTATTTGTAAATTAGTTGATTTCTTTCCCTTTTTGGAAAAATACAGCGTTTGATCTAGCAAGGGATAAATGCAAATAAAAAGAGAAAGAGACGTGTAAAGTATGAATTCATTGTAGTTTACACTGTCTATTTCAGTAATAAAAAGAAATGATTGTTCTTGGTAATTTCAAATGATGTAATCTTTTATATTTTAAAGTTAAATCTTTTGTTTTGGACTAATTTATGGAAATTATAGCGGATAACCATTTTAGATACGATTCCAAATATTGAACATGGAAAAAAATATTTTAGTGAAGATATATCACTAGAATATATTTGATAAAAGTAGATATTTGTACGTAATTTACTGCGCTTATAACGATTAAGATAAAACTTGGCTAATAACGACGCTTAACATGTACTATTCGCGTTTAGGATAACTAATTAATGAGAAAGGAATTTAAATGGTTGTAACTCTAATAAATTGGAAATAAATGGTAATAAATACGGAAGTTGCAATAATTTGATAGGGTAAAATGGATTAATGAGATTGATAGAAATGGAATAGTTAAAAAAGCTACAAATTTGAAATTAGTAATCATACATAAATGTCTTAGGAAACGTCCGTTAGGATTTTATGGACATATTGACATTTATGAACATTAAAAAGGGATTTATGGGTAGATAAGTATTTAAGGTAAAACTTGTTGCCTTAAATAAAAAGGGAATTAGTAAGCTAAGTACAATGTCTACCTAAGATAATATAAGTAAAGACTTAGGATGGTTAACTGGACTTAGTAGATTAGTGATGCGAGGTCAGTAAGGTCACTCGATAGAAGACTGCCCTTCACTTTGAGGCTATGAGGAGTTGGGTGTACTTACTACTGATGTGAGATATCAATAATCCTAGGACCCGTGACGACGTGAGAGATTGGGCCTGCTTTATTAATTGGAAAGTATTAAATGGTCCAAATTTGGAAATAGGAGCGGTGAGGGATATCTCCATAGGGGTTCGCTTCTGGTTTGAGGTATTAAGTGGCTGTAGGGTCTGCCTCTCTCCTAAAAGGAAGTATTAAGTAAACTAGTGAGATTCTAAATAAATAAGGATGTACCTAAAAGGTTTACTTTAGTGTTGAGGTATTAAGTGGCTGTAGGGCCCGCCTCCCTACCGAAAGAAGTAACCTAATGAGATTCCATATTTACAATTAAGAGCGATAGTGGATATATTGGAAAGGGTTTGCTTCAGGTTTGGGGTATTAAGTGACTGTATGGTCCGCCTCTTTCCTATAAAAGAAGTATTAAGTAGCCCAATGAGATTTCCAACCAATATTAGCTGGATTGTACTATTGTGGAGTCCGCCTTGGGTTTAGGTATTAAATGACAAAGGCCTACCTATAAATATGTGTTAAATGGTCAGGGGTCTTCCTAGTCCTTATTAATGAGGTATTAAGTGGCTTATGTACAGTCTCTCACAATGGTAAGACCGTAATAACGATAGTACCATTGAGGGGCACACCTTGGAAATAGATATTAAATGATGGGGTTTGCTTTAATTAAGGTATTTAATAACCAGAGTATGCCTATTTTCCAATCAATGGTCTTAAGTGGCTTGGGTACTGTCTCTTATATGGCTACGATTGTATTGGCAATAGATGTGGTAATAGTTGTAAATTAAATGTCGAAAGCCTTAAATAGTGGTTAGGGGTCTTTGTAGCTAAGACCCATCGACCATTAACAACATTGTTAGGAAACTACCTTGGGAATCGGTCTTAAATCACGGGGTTTACCTTAATTGAGGTCTTAAATGGCAGAGTTCGCCTATTTCTCTTATAAAAGTATTTTGTGATGATTATATAAGCCCGCTTCATACTTAGAAGTATTAAGTTGAAAATGGGTTTGGAAGTATTGGGTGGTTGATAAGGCTTCATCATCATTTTGTACCTTGGGAAGTGGTAGGTATGTAATCGTGTATGCAATGCAAGGTTAGATTAGAATTGCTAACCTTAATGGACATGATAATTAAATGGAAACTAGTCGGTATAAATTTATTTTATGGACAGTTTATAGATTTCCAGTCACCAGAACGTTATTCTGACCCTTTCCTCATTACAGACCACATGATAGATTTAAAGGAACAAGTCACTAGAGCTGGATGTGCTTTGTTGTTGGAGAGTCTTCTTTTCTCTCATGCTCGATGCTGATGTGACAATCTGCTATCCAAGGAACACTATTGATTCCAAGGTAGTAGTCATAGTCAGTTTTCTTATTCTATTATTGTTTCCGCCGTGAATTTAGATTTCTATCAATCTCTGATAATGCTCGTGCTTTTTTGCTGCTACCAAATCCAACGATCTGTGCTCTGATGGACTTGCGTTTCGATTTTTATCGAAATTTAGGCGTAATAAGGTGTGGGTTGTTACAATTGGTATTAGAGCCTAGGTTAGTAGATTAGAGGAATTAGGATAAATTGAGAGAACCTATTCGTACTTTCTTATCTAGTAATATTATACTTTTACGTTAGCTTCTAAGAGTTCCGACTATAGAAGTAGTTTTAGTTCCACTCCAAGGGAATGGGCAAAGCAACTATGAGTTATAAACGAGTTAAGATTTCCACGCCAACACCGACATACCTCATGGAGTGCTGGCGATGCGTAAAGCGCTATTGATGTAGAGCATGAGTATGAAATATGGTAGAATCCCGAAGACTGGAGGTGTTCAACTTGATGGTTGAGATTCTGGCTACCTTATGATTTTGGATTTTGAGTTCCAATCGGAGAAACACATTTATTCTAGATGGATGGGAAACTAGAGTATGTATGTCGCAATTGTCTGAAAGCAAGTTTTACTGGGGTGCATTCATTGATCACCTCTTTGATGGCAAACCGAATTTTTATTTGAATAATTAATTTTAATTCCCTAATCTAAAACCTGTGAGAGAATTTTTATAAGTATGTTTTGTAAATGCCTTAGATTTTGGAAAGAAGGTTTTTAGAGGATTTCTTTTCCCAAGGATTTATTTTGGAAATTTTGTTTTAGGAAAGTTTTGGAATTTTAATTTTCAAAGAAACACCTATACCACTAAGTTGGTCGTGTTAAGAAAATTCTTAGTTTATAAAGATTAATTTTTGAGATCCTTAAATATTTATATGTATATATCAGTAAAAGCTTGGTTTCAATTTTTGGAAAGAAAATAGTTTTCTACTTTGAGAAATCTGCATTTTAAATAGTTTTTTGGAAACCCTGGAATATATATATAAGTTTGATTTTTTTAAGGGAAGTTTGGTATGAAATAGTTTCTATTACTTAGAAATAAGTATAATGGAGCATATATTTAGCTCAGTGAATTTTGGTTTATAAAATCGAGGTTTTTAGATTTTCTCTCTTTAAAGTATAGACAAAATAGGAATGGCATTCAAACTTTATTGGGATATGTACTTTGAAATGTTGTTGTACCCACCAACTATTGGAAGAAATATTTCTGTGCGAATTAGGCAAGGAATAACAGCTGGAATATTTTCGGGTTTTTAGAATTGTTGTTGGTCGTAGTAGTTTTGTTGGGACTGCTGTGAATTAGTGGAGCATGGTTCGAGATTAGGCGGTAGGCTTTGACACCACCGTGATGAGGATAGGAATTTTTCGGGTCGTGTCGAATCGAAGGAGATGGCACGAAATGATTATTATTATTTTAATCCGACCCTAATTGGGTCTAGGTTCAATTAATGCCCAAAGTCTGTCTAGCGGTTGACCACTTAATAGTAAACCTAGAATGGTCTACCAGTTAACGAGTTTTGACACAACTTGAACCTGGAATGAGACCATAAGAGTCGCGTCTAAATTTCCCCAGTTGCCTTCTTTCGTTTCTCCTTCCTCTACAAGCTGAACCAATCTCCATCCTCCTCTTCATCCAAGTATCAGCCCCTCTCTTCCATTCCTCCCCTAGGTGATGCCGTTTCCCCCTAAGAGCAGCAGCCTTGCCTCCCCTATCGTGCTGGTTTTGCACGTTAGATCTCGCCTCACCACCACTCCAGGTCTAAACCCTATTTCCTCCTTCCGACCACTTCTTAGCCCAAGATATATTTCCTTACTACCAGTTTTTCCTTGTTCCGTTTGGGTCTCAACCCTCCAAAGGCCACTTGGCTGGACCGGAATGAGCAAAAGGTTTCGCCGCTTTTGGGTTAGAAGAGCTATTCGTCGCGGTAGGATTTGCATTGATCCTCTGCTTCGAGACTTTTGAGCAGGAATGTTACCCATGTTGCATCTGCCTTTTTGATGTCCTGTTGGCGCTGAATTTCAATGGAGGTAACAGATTTATCCGTTTGGAGGTGAAGGATATCCTGATTGAGCTAAATAATGATGATCTCGCCAAGATTTTGGAGGCCTCTGGGAAGGATGTGGACTTGGATTATTTTGAGGTGACCGACTTAAAGATTTTACAACAAATCTTTTCTCAGGATGTCGATATTTGGAAGATTGATAATCAATGTCCGACTGCCCGTCGAATTATGTGCATCATTTGGCACAACGTCATCGCTAAGATGAGAAGTTATGACTAGATTTATCCCTTGGTGCGAAAGACCATTTATGCTAGTATTGGCCACATCACCTTCAATTGGACTCGCACCCTTTTGATTCAGTTTGTTGATCAAGGATTAGCACTCCACAGAGTTAATTTCTGTATTTTCACCTATCCACTCCCGTCTTTAGGTATTATGGGTGAACTTCGTGGAGAGATAGTTTAGTAGAAGGTTCCTTCTGTCATCATTAGATCCTTCTTTAGGAAGATGGAAATTCCGAAGCTGTCAACAACACCAACTGCGTCAGCGGCACGAGATTAGTTCATAGCCGCCATGCTACAACCATTTAAGAGTCGCAGTAATGGATCGAGGTCCAGCTGCGGAGCAAGGCATCTCGTAGTCTATAGGCATTGTTTTAGGATTATGCTGTTATTGTCTTTTCCCTTCCAGCATTTGTTCTTTTCTTGTAGGTTGTTTGGGTTGTAACTGTTAGTTCTCCTGTAAAAGGCACATGCGATATTATGCGTTTCTATTTATTGATTTTGTTATTATTTCTGGATAACCGCTCCTATATATGCAGAGTGAAGAAGCAGTATAAATATGAGAATCTCATAAATACATTTGACTAACAGTAAATGTAATATAAGACTGGAAGTTTAGAATAGTTGGAAATTTTAGCGAAGGACATGATAAAGTTGTTTTGATATCGCGGGTCATTGCTCATGTTTCTTAAGAGCTAAATTTTTTGAATAAGAGATGTGATGACATTTAAAATGTCAAGTTTAATGGGTAAAGATTAGTTGTAGAATTTTGGAATTTGGTTTATGCGTTTAGCGCATAACCGACTTCCGACAATGCTGAAATTGTATCTTGATTTATCAAAAAATTTTAGAATGAAATATTTTGAAAAGTTTCTCCTTGATTTGAATAGTTCGCTTTTGAAAAAAAAGAAGTTTTGTGTTTAGTTATTTTGGCTCTTAAATTATTTTTAGAGTTTCTGTTCAAAATTTTATTTCAAAGGAAAATGTACGTCTAAATATTTTGGGATTTTATTTTCCAAATGACATATAAATTTGAAAAGTGAGAAAGATTTTGTGAAATATTTGATTTTAAAGGCCATATGTTAAGTGTGGAAGGCAAATAGAGTTAGAATTTACGAATTTAGAGGTGCATTAGAATTGACGATGCGATAAATGCAAGGGATAACGAAGGAAAATCTGTTTTAGCCTTGAAATTTTTATTTTCATACCTTGTCGACGACGCGTGCGAGTCTATTTTTAGACTTAATTCTATTTTAAATCTTGAAAATAAGCCTCCTTATTCGTTTTGTGCGTGGAAAATTTGAAGTAAATCCGGGGCAGCGAGGAAATTTCCACTGGACTAAGGAAATAGGAAGAATACAGAGTGGTAAGAATGTTAAATTCTCCACCTAAATTCCATTTTCCGGTGTAGGAGTAAAGTTTAAAAAGCGACTTTTCAATGAGTTAGATTATTGGATGATAGGAGGTGGATGCAAAATTGGTTGCTTTATACCTCTATTCGTTGGAGTATGAGGGTTTTGGTTGAACAGATTTTTCAAAAAGTTGCACACATATAGAACTGCCAGTGTATATGTAGGTTGTTCGCATCATGTTTCCAAAAATGTTTTCAAAAGAAATGCATTCAAACAGGAGGATCCGATTTAGAATCATTCTACATACATATTTTCTGTGTAGTGATACATTAATACACTATGCACTTGTGGATGTTTGGTTGCTTACTTGGTTGTACACTCACTATTTGTATAGTTTAGGATAACTAGGAGCCAAAACCATGACTTAGTCATTGGTGAAATTCCGGGGATGAAATTCTTTTTAAGGGGGAAGAATATAACACCCTGTAATTTGGCGTTAGTTTTGTAATTAGTTAGTTAGTTAATTAATTAGGCTCCAAAAATGGAACTTGTGCAAAAGATGGAATTTGACCATGAAACTTGCACCATTGCGTTCGTGGCGAAATTCTGTGTAACTTTCATTTTTAGAGTTTTGCGATCGGAGTCCAAATGAAGAAGTTACGGGCGAAAAACAAATTCGGAACGAAAATAAATAAATAAGAAAAATTAACGTTTTTAATTAATTATCTTGGGCCCACAGGTCGACCCTCATATTGGAGTGGGCGATCCCTAGGAAGGGAGCGGTCGACCGCTTCATGTATGGCGGCTCTAGTAAACCTAGGCCACGTACGGTCCGGATTTAATATTTTAAACTAAACGGTTGAGGTTGATTCTTACGCCTATAATTTCAGGTCTAACCCCCCTTTCTCTTCTCATATTTTTCTAGAGGCAGTAGCAAAGCTCTGCCATTTCTTCTTCTCCAATTTCTTTCAAAATTATAAAAATTAGATAATTATATCTATATTCATGCAAATCGGAGAAGAATAGAAATGTAATAAAAAGGAGAAGAGAAGAGAATCAATTGTACGAGTATTTGAGGTAATTTATATAATTTATCTATTTTCTCTCCCAATCCCAAATCCTTTCTCAGATCTGTAACTCTAATATATGTATATACCCTTTTTATACATATTTCTTGGATTATAAAGGATTTGGGATGAATCAAAGGTTCTCCTTCAGATCTAGAGATTTATATTGCTTTTAAAAGATAGTGAGAAATTTTGTAGATTGTTATAATATGAAAATGATCCTGTTGGTGTTTATTTGATTATTATGCCTATTTGGATAATTGTATATGAGTTGTAGGCAATAAATGGAATATAATTTTAATATAATAAATACCGCCTACATATTCTTGTTTATGAATTGATTTAGAATTATTTATAACCTGATCTGGAAATCAGTCCCAAAAGTATGATTTTAGAATATTGATTTGAATAAAATTTATTCCATATCTGAAATTATGTTACATAATTACCCTAATCTTGTTGGAATATAAAATTCTTTATGTTTGGAATTATTGGAATTTAGATCCGTTTAATATTTGTAAATTAGTTGATTTCTTTCCCTTTTTGAAAAAAACAACGTTTGATATAGCAATGGTAGATGCAAATAAAAAAAGAAAGAGACATGTAAAGTATGAATTCATTGTAGTTTACACTGTCTATTTTGGTAATAAAATGAAATGATTGTTCCTTGAAATTTCAAACGATGTAATCTTTTATATTTTAAAGTTAAATCTTTTGTTTTGGATGAATTTATGGAAATTATAGCGAATAATCTTTTTAGATAAGATTCCAAAAATTAAACATGGAAAAGAATATTTTAGTGAAGATATCACTAGAGTATATTTGATAAAAATAGATATATGTATGTAATTTACTACGCTTATAATGATTAAAATAAAACTTGGCTAATAACGACGCTTACATGTAATATTCGCGTTTAAGATAACTAATTGTTGAGAAAGGAATTTAAAAGGTTGTAGCTCCAATAAATTGAAAATAAATAGTAATAAATATGGGGTTGCAATAATTTGATAGGGTAAATAGATTAATGGGACTGATAAAAATGGAATAGTTAAAAAGGTTACTAATTTGAAATTATTAATCATACATTAATGTCTTAGGAAATGCCCGTTAAGATTTTATGGACAAATTGACATTTATGAACGTTAAAAGGGGATTTATGGCTAGATAAGTATGTAAGGTAAATCTTATTGCCTTAAAATAAAAAGGGAATTAGTAAGCTAAATCCAATGTCTACCTAAAGTAATATAAGTAAAGACTTAGGATGATTAATTAGACTTAGTAAATTAGTGATGCATGGTCAGTAGGGTCACTCGAAAGAAGGTTGCCCTTCACTTTGAGGCTACCAGCAGTTGGGTGCACTTACTACTGATGTGAGATATCACTAATCCTAGGACCCGTGATGACGTGAGAGATTTGGCCTGCTTTCTTAATTGGAAAGTATTAAATGGTCCAAATTTGGAATTAGGAGCGGTGAGGGATATCTCCATAGGGGTTCACTTTTGGTTTGAGGTATTAAGTGGCTGTAGGGTCTACCTCTCTCCTAAAAGGAAGCATTAAGTAACCTAGTGAGATTCCAAATAAATAAGGATGTCTCTAAAAGGGTTTACTTCAGTGTTGAGGTATTAAGTGGCTGTAGGGCCCGCCACCCTACCAAAAGAAGTAACCTAATGAGATTCCATATTTACAATTAAGAGTGACAGTGGATATCTCGGAAAGGGTTCGCTTCAGGTTTGGGGTATTAAGTGACTGTATGGCCCGCCTCTTTCCTATAATAGAATATTATATAGCCCAATGAAATTTCCAAGCAATATTAGCTAGATAGTACCGGTGAGGAGTCTGCCTTGGGTTTAGGTATTAAATGTCAAAGGCCTACCTATAAATATGTGTTAACAGGGGTCTTCCTAGTCCTTATTAATGAGGTATTAAGTGGCTTGTGTACAGTCTCTCACAATGCTAAGGCCGTAATAACGATAGTACTATTTAGGGGCACACCTTGGAAATAGATATTAAATGATGGGGTATCAATATGTATTCTTTGGTTGTCCCTTATTGCTATGTTGTATGTGCTATTGATTGATTGATGTTACTGTTGGTATTGTTTCTTTATTTGTTATCATTGTGAACTTCGTTATGGACTGATATTATGATCACCTTACTTTTGGATGTTGGGTTACCTTTACCATAGTATATCATCCGCCTCATTATCGGTTGTGCTGTTTCGTTGATTATAGAAGAAGAGCAGGTAAAGGGATGATTACTGTTATCCCACCTTTTGGTTAAGGCTGGAATATCAACAAAATAACTGGAAAATGACGGATATCAGGATTGGAAATCGATTGGAGATAAGGCTTTGATCAATGTCGTCAAAATTTGGCCGAGCTCCAATCAAGGCGGGATCGATTAGGAATGATGATCAAGGCTAGGAGAAACTACATTTCACATTCCAGGTCAAAAGGAGTTTATTTTCTCATGATAATCGATCGATTCGAACATTGCGTTCGTATCGATCAGCATGGATACAAACACCGTCTTCGTATCGATCAGGTAGGAAGGCCAGATGGGTTTCGACTCGATGCAGTTCGTATCGATCGGCATTGGTTCGAATCGATGTTGTTCGTATCGGTCCACATGGATACGAATAGAGTATTCGTATCGATCAGATAGGAAGGCCGGAAGGATTTCGACTCGATGGCAGTGGACCCAGAAGGGATAGGCAAGAGTGCAATGGTTTGTTCGACTCGATCAATTCGAATCGATCAGAATGGAGACAAGCGACGTCCTTCATATCGACATCTTCGTATCCATCAGGTATGGCCTCACTCGTACCCATCAGGTAAGGCTTCGTTCGTATGCATCCTAAAGTCTAGTTTCGTATCCATTTTTTGGCCCTTCGTGCGTTTTTCGTATCTATCGATAATGCCACTTATACCCTTATTTCGTATCGATCAGACAGATCGATACGAAACACACTCCTGGAATCGATACAAAAAAATAGTATAACGCGAGCAGTTGGATACGAACGCGAAACAAAATTATGGACACGAACAAATGTGAGATATGGATGCAAGTGAAAAACGACCACGATTCAAGGGAAGAAACATTCAACTCGGCATGAAGTTAGGATCAGGCCTGGGAAGTAGCGCCACGTCAGCAGATAGGCACGTGCCTTGGATCGATGCGGAGAGGATGAACGTGAAGGGATCGATACAAAAATGTTCCAGGCCAGAAAGCCCAATTCGTATCGATCATATCTCATAATCCACAGGTCCAAATGCAGCGAAATTTTCACAGGAGCTTACGTACAAGCCAAGGAAGGTTCATGCCAAGTTTCGACTCTATCGGATGAAATCCTGATCGATACGAAATTCGTTCGTATCGATCGCGGATTGAGCCGAAACTTCACGGGCTTGGTCGCGCGGGCCTACTCACGTGCCAGAAGGAGTCTCCCGAGATCTGGGTGAAATATCAGCTTCCTACACCTATAAATAGCACCCCAAAGCCAGTAGAAAGGGGGACTTTTGGCTTCTCAACATCCAGATTCTGCCCGATTCAACTTTGCACTCCATAGCTGGTGTTGTACTCGAATTCTATCATTGTATTCTGCTGTAATCAGTTGTAACTAGCAAGGAAAGTCAATAAAAGATTAACTTTTGGAGTGGACGTAGGCCGGAGATAGCCGAACCACTATAAATCTTGTGTCTCTGTCTATCTCTTTCCGTTTTAAGTTTATTATTCTTCACTTTTTATCCTCTACATTACTTAGATCTGAGATCTATGATCATATATTGCTGATTTGTGTTCATACACTGGTGCTTTCATGACATTTGGGGTTTGTGACCAATTTTGGCGCTAACACTTTGTTGCTTTCACTGAGAAGCAAATAGCGCCCGCTATACCAAATTTGGAGTTCAGATCTAATAAGCTATGACAAGGCAATCAAGTAGAAGACAAAGTGTCGAGAGAAGTCAGCATGAAGGGAGCCAGGAGGCATCATCAGGGGCTAACCAGACTTCAGCTTTCATCACCAGAAACGAGATGGAGGTAATGATGGGAGCTATGCATGAAGAGTTTCTAAAAAGGCAGGAGGAGATGATGCAGAACCTCCTCAGACAGTTTGGACAAGCAGGAACGGCTGGAGCTTCAGGAGTTCAGATCCACGGAGCTAGAGCAGAAGGACCAAACAGGCAATCAAATGGAGCAGCTCAACAAGGCACAACCCCTGATCAGCACACAACTGCTAATCTCGATGGATCCAGGCACGGGGCACACCGCCCTGCAACGATGGACCAGTTCATGGAGGAATTCCAGTTGACACTACCCAACAAGATGCTGGCAGGAATGTAGGAGCGCGGGATGAGGAGTACGTACCAGAATTCCCTCTGGGACTCGGGGGGCAACCATTGGCAGACAAAGCAGGATTGGCTGAGATTATCAGGCGAACTATGCGCGGAGGTTTGACGAACATAGATCTGGAAGGAGTAAATAGGAGTCCGTTTACTCGTGACATCAAAATGGTTCGGAATCCACCAGAATTCAAGCTACCTACGGTAGAAGTATACAATGGAAAAGCTGATCCAACTGATCACTTGATGAGATATACAAGACATATGGAAGTGCTGGGGGGCATCTGAGGAAGTTATGGCTAGGTGTTTTCCTCTATACTTAACAGATATAGCTGCGATGTGGTTCAGACAGCTAGAGGAAGGATCTATCAGAACATGGACATAATTGGTGGACAATTTTTTGAAGCAATTTCGGGTTTATATCAAAAGACCGAAGAACGTGATGACGCTAACGTCAGTAAGGCAAAGGACAGATGAATCAATCAGAGCTTTCCTAACTTGGTTTAATGCAGTGGTTGCTTCGGTGGATCGGCCGGATCCATCGATGGTTTTAATGGCAGCAGTGTCAGGAGTCAGGGAGGATTCAGATTTCAAAGTATCTCTAATACGGGACCCACTAATGGATCTCGGGGAATTCTTTCACGAAGCTGAGAGATTCCTTCGGCAGGAAGATGCATGTTCGAATATGAAGTTAAAGGAGGTAAACGCAGCTGAGAATGGTGGGCCATCCAACGGGGACTCGGATAAAGATAAAGCAAAAAGGAAGCTGGATGACGAATCAGGAAAAGTTAGGAAGCGGTGGAGGGAACCAAAGTTTTCCACTTACACAGGATTAAACGAAACATTGGAACGTATATTCATGGAAACTCAGAATCGCCTTCCCTATCGAAGGCCGGCTAGGAGAGAACCCTCGGAACGTGAAAGGGCATCAGGGAGACACTGTCTTTCTCACGACTTAGACGGACATGATACCAACAGTTGTAGGCATATGAAGGACATAATTGAGGAGCATGTAAGGAATGGATAGTTGCGACAACATGTCGGGGCTCGGAATGCGCGGTGGAGCAAGAGCGACCACCGTCCACCTCAAACAACGATAGCGCGGGGCCTAGGGATGATGGTCGGTTGGTTATCAATTGACAGGGATGATATGAAATAAGTAGCGAACTATTGGCAAATGGCCAAGTCATTTACTCATGTACGGGGACGAAGATGGCCCCTAGGCATGCTCTGAATGATGATAAACCACGAAGCTGTGGTTTGCGAAATCTGCTTTTTCTCTTGGTTTGGATGCTTGTTTTTTCTGGCTTGGTTTTGGAGTTTGGTTTGAACTCTGGTTTTGTTTGTTTTCTGGTTTGGACTTTCGTTTGGATGATTATTGTTTGTTTTGGATATTGATTTGGATTTATGATATGGATTTTTTGGTTTTCCGATTTGATTTGGATTGGATTTTGATTGGATTTTCATGTGGGTTTTGGTAAATGGTCGTCGGGTATGGACTATGCTCGGCAAGGGTCCGGAGCGACCAGGATTCGGCCTAGGACATAGGCCATATATATCGGTTGCTATTTTAGGTCGTCGGGCATGGACTATGCTCGACAAGGGTCCGGAGCGACCGGGATTCGGCTTAGGACTTAAGCCATGGTATTACTCAGCGTCCAGGGACACTAGACCATGGTCGTCAGGTATGGATTGCACTTGGCAAGAACCCGGAGAGGTTACGGATTTGGATATCGACCCGGAGAGGTCCTAGATTCGGTTATTGGTTATTAGGCAAGGATGGATTAGAACTCGGATATCGAGTACGGATGGATATGGAATTGGCGAAGGCTAAGGTTACTGAATTTGGAATCAGACATCGACTCGGAGCAGTCAAGATCGATGCACTTGGGTGATATGGCAATGGACTTTGGATATTGGATTCGGAACTATTCAAAACACCCCTTCTTATCACAAGGCATGTTTTGGGGGGGCAAATGGTATCCCACCTTTTGGTTAAGGCTGGAATATCAACAAAATAACTGGAAAATGACGGATATCGGGATTGGAAATCGATTGGAGATAAGGCTTTGATCAATGTCGTCAAAATTTAGCCGAGCTCCAATCAAGGCGGGATCGATTAGGAATTATGATCAAGGCTAGGAGAAACTACATTTCACATTCCAGGTCAAAAGGAGTTCATTTGCTCAAGATAATCGATCGATTCGAACAATGCGTTCGTATCGATCAGCATGGATACGAACAGCGTCTTCGTATCGATCAGGTAGGAAGGTCAGATGGGTTTCGACTCGATGCAGTTCGTATCGATCGACATTGGTTCAAATCGATGTTGTTCGTATCGGTCCACATGGATACGAACAGAGTGTTCGTATCGATCAGATAGGAAGGCCGGAAGGATTTCGACTCGATGGCAGTGGACCCAGAAGGGATAGGCAAGAGTGCGATGGTTTGTTCGACTCGATCAATTCGAATCGATCAGAATGGAGACAAGCGGCGTGCTTCGTATCGACGTCTTCGTATCCATCAGGTATGGCCTCACTCGTACCCATCAGGTAAGGCTTCGTTCGTATGCATCCTAAAGTCTAGTTTCGTATCCATCTGTTGGCCCTTCGTGCGTTTTTCGTATCTATCGATAATGCCTCTTATATCCTTATTTCGTATCGATCAGACAGATCGATATGAAACACACTCCTGGAATCGATACGAAAAATGGTATAACGCGAGCAGTTGGGTACGAATGCAAAACAAAATTATGGACATGAACGAATGTGAGATATGGATGCGAGCGAAGAACGACCACGATTCAAGGGAAGAAACATTCAACTCGACACAAAGTTAGGATCAGGCTTGGGAAGTAGCGCCACGTCAGCAGATAGGCACGTGCCTTGGATCGATGCGGAGAGGATGAACGCGAAGGGATCGATACGAAAACGTTCCAGGTCAGAAAGCCCAATTCGTATCGATCGTATCTCATAATCCACAGGTCCAAATGCAGCGAAATTTTCACAGGAGCTTACGTACAAGCCAAGGAAGGTTCACGCCAAGTTTCAACTCCATCGGATGAAATCCTGATCGATACGAAATT
The DNA here is from genome assembly GCA_030737815.1 of Allium fistulosum. NCBI lineage: Eukaryota > Viridiplantae > Streptophyta > Magnoliopsida > Asparagales > Amaryllidaceae > Allium > Allium fistulosum. The sequence goes on along the minus strand of CM060901.1, from coordinate 101,885,326 downwards.
CGTTCGTATGGATCACGGATCGGGCCGAAACTTCACGGGCTTGGTCGCGCGGGCCTACTCACGTGCCAGAAGGAGTCTCCCGAGATCTGGGCGAAATATCAGCCTCCTACACCTATAAATAGTACCCCACAGCCAGCAGAAAGGGGGAATTTTGGCTTCTCAACATCCAGACTCTGCCCGATTCAATTTTGCACTCCATAGCTGGTGTTGTATTCGAATTATATCATTGTAATCTACTGTAATCAGTTGTAACTAGCAAGGAAAGTCAATAAAAGATTAACTTTTGGAGTGGACGTAGGCCGGAGATAGCCGAACCACTATAAATCTTGTGTCTCTGTCTATCTCTTTCCATTTTAAGTTTATTATTCTTCACTTTTTATCCTCTACATTACTTAGATCTGAGATCTGTGATCATATATTGCTGATTTGTGTTCATACACTGGTGCTTTCATGACATTTGGGGTTTGTGACCAATTTTGGCGCAAACAATTACCTATATTTGAGATATGTTTACTTTACTTGTTTATAGATAGTCTGGATTATCCTTGAGCTACGATTTTGGAGAGGACCGGCTGTGCCTTAGTAGTTCCTGCGCATTTGTTTATAGTTTCAATATATATTATTTTCATATAGTTCCCCTTACACCAGGCTTTATGTTCGACCCGCGTTTTGCTTTGTCTGTTTATGTCATGACAACTCTCGAGTACTCGATTGAGTAGTTTGGAAGTTAGGTGCTTTTGGGGTTCGTTTTCAAGACTGCCGGAGCATACTATGGAGGTGATATCGATACTTTAGTATATTATATGTTATCATTCTGCGGTGAGATTCTATCGATGTGCCTTGGTATAGTATTTCTTTTAATTTTCTTTTGCCAACAATCCAACTTTTATGGTATTCGAAAGTCAAACGTTGTCATTCGGTGTTGATTTCAAGTATTACGAAGAGCGAGTTGTTACAATGGTCGACCAGTAGTACCCTTGCCGGGCATCTTTATTTGCTAGCCTTTGCCCTGTGGCATGATCTTTGTGAAATCCCTCGTGTAATTCTTCCAATACTTGATCAGCCTCTGCATTGGTCACACACTTTTTGGAGGGAAGTTGAGTACCCTTATTGGTACAACTTCATATCCATAATAGTGTAGTAGGGTGCCCGGTATAGGATCTTTCGGGCCTCCTTTCTTTAAGAGGCAGATTGCCACTAGCAAGATTCTTCATCAGGGGCTCATCCAGGAATTGGGGTAGGCTTCATTGATTTCCATGTTAGTCACCCTTGGCTCAAATAGGAGGTTAGTCATACCTTCATTAGGACCTAGTGGATGCTTTCTTTAGGATTGCTGGCTGCCTTGGCCAACTAGCCAGCATCGGCGTTTCTCTCTCGGGGGAACTGTTCTATTTTGAAACTCGCGAAGGTTTCGATGAGCTTTTTGGCCTCTACCACATAAAGGGCCAATATTTTTCCCTTCACCTGAAAGCGTTCCTTTATTTGATTAACAAATAAAGACGAATCACTAAACATGTGTAAAGACTGCACTCATAGTTACTTTTCCATCCTAAGACCGGCCATGGCAACTTCATACTCAGCTTCATTATTTGTGGTGTTGAAGCCTAGGTGGATGACAAAGCAGCGCTCCTTACCATCAGGTACGACCAACACCATTCCTGCTACGACACCTTTCTCGTTAGATGCTCTATCTGTTTACTGCTACTAGTAGGTAAACTACTTGTCGTTTGCTCCCTTTCAATGTCTAGATTGGAATAGTCTGCTATGAAATCAGCCACAGCCTGGCCCTTGATGGAGGTGCTAGGGTGGAAGGTGATGTGGTGTTGTCTGAGCTCTATGGACCCCTTCAAAAACTGGCCTACTACGTCGGGCCGGCTTGAAACCTACTTAAGGGGCTGGTCGGTGAGAACTTTGATTGTTTGGGCTTGGAAATACGGCCGTAGTCGATGGGTGGTAATGAGTAGGCAGTAGGCCATATTATCTAACTTGGAATACCTCATCTCAGGGCCTACTAACCTTTTTCTTACATAGTAGACATGACGCTGGATCTTCCCCTTGTCATGGATCAAGGCGGCGCTGACCGCATGGTGTCTTTTTAATTCCTTAAAGGCTTTGGTACAATTTTCATTCCATGCAAATGACTTCTCCTTCTTAATGAGATCGCAGAAGTGTGTACAATGATTGTGGACTTTTGACATAAAGTGGTTGAACGCTGCGATCATTCCTTTCAGGCTTTGTACTTGCTTGACTGTGCGCGGCACCCGCATCTCTTGGATTGCTTGAAGAAGGATAGCCTATCTCTAATGATAATCGAAGCCTTCGAATGATGGAAGGTTGTCGATGGGCTTCATAATAAAAAAAGACATTTTAAGGACCTGCATTTCTTTGTTCGATGCCCCAAAGGCTTGATGTAATACCCTGAGAATTTGAGAAATATTTAACTAAATACTAATAATATGATAAGATAAAACAATAGGAGTTAATGAATTAATTAAATAAATTAAATATAAGAAGGAGCAAAGTGGTCAATTTTAACACTTTACAATTCAACAACAAAACCAATGTCATTGCGAACGTCTCATTTTTCGTATTCGCATAGTATCTTGGTTTTCCTCGTTGGGAGTCTATATGGAAGATATTGTCGAAAACGCCGTCGAGTCAAGGAGGCATTAAAATGGTATTGATTTGAATTTTGAAATTAGATGGACATATATTTTTCCCTACAACCGCTTAAAAATGAAAGCATGTAATCTCATTTTAGAAACTACCACCCCGTATCACTTTCTTCTGTTTGTTTAGCTTATTTGTTGGGTGTCAAGTGAAACAGGTGAAGGTATGGTTTTCGAGCATAAGTGTTGTTTTATTAGCTTATTGGTATTATACATATACATGATGTCTTTCACTCACTAGATGTATGTCAGACCCCTTTTGTCATTTTCTTATTTTTGGATATACTATGATAGGTCGGTAAAGAGGACTGGTGGTGACTTGTAGGCGTGACGGTATGATGGAGAAGCATATTTATTTATTAGCTATCTCTATTTTTTCTGTTTATTCTCATACATTATTCTGTTTTCTTTACCGGTATAGAGGGAGATGTTGTAGTCGTAGTTTATTTGATAGTATTGTTTTTTGTCTAGGATTGTATTGTTGATTACTACTCTATTTTACGCCTTTCACTATGAGTTTCAGAATGTGTAGAATATTGTAGATAGCTATGTGATCTGTTTTTATATATTTTACTTCAAAAGCGATCCACTGTCAATGGCATCTGCAATGCCAGTGCCACTTTTAGACATGGGTAGGGACTTCGAAGTGGTGGGTTGTTACATATTTACTCTATCAATCAACTTTCTCCGATATTGATAAACTGCCTTTATCATATGGAACATTTCAGAGTATGTTTCTCAACTTCTAGTTAGTTGCAGTTTCTTTCACAAACTGCATCAAAATATTGTTATCATACAACAATGTCATGGGATTTTCAACATTTGGAATCACTCCTAGCTCAACTATAAATTTGTACATTCATCTATATACATCACTTTTATTGTCAGGTGTATTCAAGGCGATGTACAAAGCGTAATTGTTGAATTAGTCATAATCACTTATTTGGAACATTTCAAGCTTAAAGCTTCTTAACTAAGATTGATCATGAATTAAAGATTGACACACTATACCCGATATCATTTATGAAATTCAAGTTCGGATACTCCTTTATAAGAAGTTCGTTGTTTCTATAAACAATTCTCTAGTATTACGTAATTTCTATAAACAATTCTCTAGTATTACATAAACACTTGAGAACACTCTAAACTATCATTTAGTGACTTTAATTCGGATTTAATACTTGTTTTTTGTATCAAAAACATAAGAAAAATGCGATATTGTAGACAATTCAACATATATAATAATTCATGTTGCCAATGCATAAGGAATCCATCTTGCATGATCCATATTAAACATTTTAATTTGATCTATGTGTATATCGTTTGGGACTTTCCCAACATTCTTTTATACTGATTATAAAAGATGTCATTGTCAAATTCAATATCAAGGATTAAACAACTAACCTAAAACTGATTTAACATAGGTATATCGTTAACGATCAGAAGTAGTATATTATTTACTTATAGTTTAGAAATATATTAGTACCTTATAATGTTCTTTCTTATAGACACACGCTTCTTCTACATTTTTACTAAGCATCAAACTGTTTAATTTCTTTGATAAAATATTTTCTCAATTCTGATGCTCGTCGAACGATACATTGTATCAGATCAAGACCGACCAGCTCAGTATCTCTCCCCCTTACTTTAAGACACTTTAATTGTTATGTGCAAATAGTCTATTCTAAATCATTATTTAGAATTTTATTTCTCCTAAAAGTCAAAATCATATTGGAAATAATTTTGCAAGTAAAATCCAGATTAACTTTAAGCACATTGAGTGACGAATATATTACATTAATTTTAATAATTAAAATTTATGATGTTTATTCTTATCAACATAGCTTATTGTATTCCAATTCCATTGGTCTTTCTCTTAAAGACACATTTGTGGTTAATAGATCATATCCTTTCGGGTACAATTATTAAAATCATATTTTGATAATTTACTTGGAATCCATTTTGGATTTATGCACCGTGTCATATGGTAGAGTCAGTACCCTTTATGGCATATTAACAAACGAAGAAATTCTTTTGTTGACATCATTAAAAATCTTATTGTTGCTCTTTAATGTGCGAGAATTCTTGACATTCTAATGTGCTGTGTCCATTTAGGATTGGTTAATTTTATTTCATCTTTCATGATCAGTTTCATTTTTTGATCGTCTATGAATCCATGTTATTGCCAATAATTTCAAAAAGAAATTCCTTTGTCATGAAGTTGGAGTTTCTTGAAACAACAATTGTTTTTTAGTGCAACAGAATAGATATTCATAAATATTTTATGAACTAGCTTTATATTTATAAAACTAATTTAGTTTTTTTAGCTTACAAAACTTATGTTCATAACATAATTTAGTCCACCAATACTGGTCGGTCCTAAGCTCCTTTTGGGTGATCTACACAAGATCCTTTACGAGCAAGTATTATGTGAAGTGTCTCGACTCACATAACCTATTAAATCCTTGATCCATGATATGTGGAGGTTTGTTATCAAATCTTATCTTGTATGATATTGTAAACTATGTTTTAGATGAAATTAATTTTGACCTTATGTACTCAATCTTAAGTACTCGACCTTATAGAAAGAAGTTAACTCAACTTCACTTAGCATAAACCATATTTTTCCCAACAAAGTCCAATTACTTCTTATTGATACATTATGATGTATCATATGGAGGAGTGACTATTGAGATTGAGTCTTATTCCCTTTTAAGGACTTTTGGAACACTTTCCAATACACTCACTTATTCGATCAAATCAAAATTTTCTTTTCTTTGCATGTTACCTCTTTCTACTTCCATTTTATTTTAATGAACTTATCATAAATACACTACTTGTGTATTAGATACACATCTTCGTTTCTATGATAATTCATTTATGAATTTAACAATGTAAGTGGATCCATTTTGGTATTACTAGACTTTGAACTACAATATATGTATAAATCTATAGAGTTCATTAACTCTTTTGTTGCTCTTACTGAAAGAGTGCATTATTGTTAATCATTTGAGATATAATTCACAAGTATCATATGATTCATAATCATATGATCAAAGAATTATTTTTCAAAATTTACGGCTTAGTCTATAATTCCAAAAAAAATTGTAAAAATGTAGATATTTCTATATTTTCTAATGCATCACTTTTCCTATATAAAAAAACCATTATTATAGATTTATCTTATAAGTAATATTCATAATAAAATAAAACTATGTCTATTTTCAGTTAATACTAAAAACCGTTATTATTTCATAAATAATACTTGGTTTGGTTACAAAGACAATCTTTCATTACTTGATGCATCCACTGATAAGTGTTCAATGGCATGCACTCGCTTGCCATTATTATAACAGCATATGAAATACAAAGCTCCATTCAACCACTTAATATGAGTTATTTATTTTTATACAAAGTAACTAGTTTACAATGAAGAGTTTCACATCAAATATCATAAACTCAAAGAAATAAATCGTATAGAAAATAATTTTCTATATGAAAATAATTTTTGGAATATAAATCGTATTTCTCATTCATGTTAAGTATTCACTATTATTTTATTTAATTCTCGTTTCAGAAGTCTCTTCGTGAAGTAGAAGTGATCATTCACTCTCTTCATCCCAACCGTGTCTTAAGTTACATGCACTCATGTACATTCACTTTCCTCTCCAAATGGTTGAACCATTCAAAAGGAAACCCTTACTATAAAACTGTAATGAACTTTGTACAAAAGTACATTTATTCATCCTTATCGTTTAAGGATATCAAATAAGTTATGTAAATTGGTCAAACTGACATTTCAATGATCGAATTCCCAGGTCCACCTTGTAGCTCTCGTTCTAGTGCTACATTTAACACAATAAGATTCTTATTGCAATCAATTGTATTGAATACGTAATCTTACATCATGGTTTACTTGCTTATGTCGACTGAACTAACTTCATATAGGTTTCACACATTACAAATTGTGACTGTTCACCATATAAAATTTATATATAATTGAATATCGATCAAATATTCATATTATTGTGTTGCTTAAGAATTCTAAACTCATAAAAGACTATACACAATTTCTACAAATAAACTCTTAAGCGACCAAGGCACGCATGTTTTGGTAGTTGTATAATTTGGCTCTTGCAGTGACAACATGCCAAAAGATTAATTGATAAGCATATTTTATATTTCTATATCAATCCTAATTCAGTTGGGTTTGTATATTTTAACTAATAAACATTTTATCAATTATATTTGTTGCATGAATTTATTAAAGTATATTGTTTTAAATTTATATAAATATATTCTTACAATGTTAGAAAGGTTAAAGGTATTCATTTCATCTTTCTAATAAGCTCCCGCTAGACTTTTATGTTACTCAAAGCCCTAAGAGAAAACATATAAATCTTTCGATTTCTTTCTAGTAGGTGTCAGGACTCGCTTGCCTTGGGATTTTGACCTTGAGAATGCTCAACAAATCATAGGCTCGCATGTGATGGATAACACCTTATCAGTTGTATCATATACAACTCTTAACCCATGGTTTTTGTCCTAATCTCATCTTAACTTGAGGATGCATAGCAAATTGAAAGAAATTATTCACCTGTACCCACCATTTTAAGACAACCTAAGTATAATGCACATACCTTGAGGAAGACCAACAAATACGTGCATGTATCTTACCACGTCTAGTTAATATATATTAATAGTACTATACATAACACCTCTCGCTTGAGTTTGCTCTACTACTAAAGGGTAAGTAAGTAAGAAATCTATTAATATATAAATGGTAGAGGACTACTTATATATTAAGGATTCATTATCTTTAATATATATACACATTGAGTGATACAGGAAACAATGAATTTCTTAAGAAATACCCTCATAATTCAAGTGTTGGACACATCTGAAATCACTGTATACATACAATACGCGTGTACTCGTTCCTTAAACCTAAGTCGGGTTTCTTACAGTTCCACTTATTCATTACAACTTTTTATAATTTAATTTAATTATATAATATTCATATGTATATTATTAATTAAATCACATTAAATTAATTTAGGTTACAAATCTAATTAACAAATAAACTAAATTATTTTAAAATTCAAAATTTTATTTTATTCATCCTAAAAAATTTAAGATGAATATTAATTATAAACTTTATAGCTATGTATACATATATAATATATATATTGATTAAAATTTAATTAATTAATTTATCAAATAAGTATTTTATTTAATTAAAACATTTTTAATTAAATATTTTAATAAATTCACAAATTATTTTCATTTTTCGTAAATAATTTAACATAAATATATATATTATAACATTTATAGTTATATGTGTATATATATATGTATAAATATATATGTTTTAATTTAATTAACTAACTTTTAAATAATAATTTATTTAATTAATCCAATTAATTATAATTAAACAATTTTGAAATTTTATTTCAAAAAAATTGAAAAACATTTCATAACGTCTATAAAATTTATTTTATATTTTAAACTTAATTTTTAAATTTATAATATATTTTAATTTTTTGAAATTAATTTTAAAAGTTAGCCCAAGGCCCAAATCAATTTGGTCCTTCGCAATTGGGCCAATCACTTGAACTTAATCCATCATTGAGTCATGTTAGTAGCTAAGGAGGGTAGAATGCTTGATTATTTAACCTCAAGCCTAGACACTACTATTCTAGACACCCAAAGATAGGTAGGCTTTGGTAGTTGGTCCTAAAATTGCTAATTTAGACCTCATAGACCATTAGGGTTCTGATACCATTAATGGAACCTAGTCGGTTGGAAGAGCGTAGATTTGCTAGGTTTCAAAAAAAATTGCTTTGGATTATATTGAGCTTTTGAAGCCTAAAGGTTTGCATTAAATTCAATCTAATTAATATAAATAAAATCATACTTATTAATTTTTCAAATTTATTAAATCAAATATTTTAATATATATATATATATAGTGCATGAGTATATCATTATATACTCAAGTGTGTATGTCATGCATTTGTAACATATACCAAGTGTACATAGTTAATATTTACATATATAGATAATGGGATTTGCGTCAACAACATATGCATTCGTCATTTATATATGTATCGACTATCTCAAAACATTGTTTTATCCTTATTTAAAATATTCATATATATGATTTATAAATTTTGAAATTAAATATAAAATAAATAAATAAATAAAAATATTTAAGATTAATATTGACCGTGCCAAAGAAATTTGAAATTCAAATTCAAATTTAAATATGTGAAAGACTTAGTAAATATTTCAAAATTCAAAACAAGATCTAAATAAGTAATATTTAATATTATAATATATATAAATTATAAATTTTGAAATTAAATATAACATAAATGAATAAAACTATCTAAGACTAATACTGACTGAGCGTTATCCCGTATTTGAACCAAGTGACTTCTCGATGGATATGGGCTTCAAGATGATGAAGAAATGGATCGAGAGGTTTAGGATATGTCAAGATTGATGAACGGGTAAAGCAAGAGAATTTTGGCTAACTATTGCCTAAGTGAAAACCACGTGATACCAAGCACTCCAGAAGCGGTCAGTATCGACTAATCCAAAGTTAATGTAGGACCTAATTTTTTCTTTAAATGATTATACTACCAACTTTGAAGAAAAGGACCAGTTTGGGTATGCTAAATTGGTCGGTAACGACTACTTCTAGAAAAGGCAATTTTATCAGCGAAGATCTAAAGCTTGAATACTTAAGAAAATATGAAGAGACATTGAAGTTTGAACTAACAAAACCGCTCGACACAATCCAAAACAGGTCAATACCTACCAGTTTAATGATGAGATATTTGCATTTTGAATCCTTTATGGCCAGAAACTCCGATCTGGATGATTGCTCATTCAACATGTATTAGTGACTTTGATGGCAGATTTCGACTATAAATACACCTCCAATAGCTACGAAAAAGGACACTAAAATTTAGCAAGGATATTCCACCATTTTCGAAATTTATCTTTTTAAGATATGAAATTGATTGTACTTTGTTGAATTTGTAAAAGTTAATTGAAATAACATTGGTTATGGATGTATGCCAACGATTTTAGTTGAACCACTTTAAAATCTTCTTGTCTTCATCTTTGACCTTTGAATTCTTAGCTTTATATTTTTGTTTTTGATTTGATTAGGGCGTTTGCTCACATTCTGAGCCAACAGTTTTGGTGCTTCATTGAGAGCACGATTCTATAAAGCTTGATATGCTCTTATTTTTATTTGAAGAAAGTCTACCATGTGATCTAATAACATAATGGCTCCAAGGAAAACCAGATCTGGAGCTACACCTAAAGGGGATAATGAAGGGTCTCACCATGAAGAGGAAACAAATCAATCTTCTGCTTTACGGTAATCTTCTTCTCAATAAGAGACTATAATAAAAGCCAAGATGAAGAAGATGATGGTGGATATGAATATGAAGATGATAGAGCAGTAGAAGACTCAGATTGATATGTTGACAAAGTTGCAAGAGAAATTAACTACTAACCCTAACAACAGAATGGATCTCATAGACGAAGGAAGGGCAGAAGAGATTCATCGTTTTTTAATTCAGGTGAAGAAAGCTTGTCTTTGATTGAAAAGAATAGAAAACCAGACAAATGATTGATGCAAAATGGGGCTAGATTAGCACAAAAGAAGAAAGTGAAAGTTAGAGCCAATTTGGTAGTTTAAAACCACCCAGTACCAAGAGGTCCAGAATGGTCGGTACTGGGAGGTCATTGAAAGAATGAATTTGTCTAACAATGAAGAGGGGTTGCAGCTGGCTAAAGTTCGAGGAGGGCAAGTTATTAGTCCACAAGTTAGTGGTATTGGAGTTAACGCTATTAAATCAGCTAGAAGGGGACGAAGTCCAACAGGGTGTCAGCATGGGTCAGGACGAGTGGTTCTTCCAGAGACAGAAGACCTAGATATCTTAGAACTTACCAAAAGCGTTTGTCTAGCCAAACATTTGTGGATGCTCAATACGATCGACATTAAACCGACCAAAGCAGTGAGGAATACATTGCTGATATGATTAAAAGATTGATGAGTCAGAGTCACTAGAGTTGCGATGACAAGTAGGATTCATCGATGAGTAGGACCCCATACACTAAGGAAATCCTTGAAGTTAGATACCCGAAGAAATTTGTGATGCCAACATGCAGAGTTATAACAACATGACTGCTAATAGGAAACATCTATTGAAGTACAGATGGCACAGGGATAGTAGTTGTGCAACTATTATTGTGAAGTGTAGGTGTTTCCCTCATATTCCTTTGAGGAATGGCAATTATATGGTTCACTCGGCTCGAACCTAAGTCCATACTGGCATTTAATCAACTAGAAAAGCGATTTATGGAGCAGTTCGAAGTTCATACAATTCAACTAAAGGATGTCATGCCATTGTCTGATGTGCATCAAAGGTCCAGAGATATCTTGAAAAGCTTTTAAAAAGTTTCGATGTAATTGTAATGGAGGTGAGCAACCCTAAGAAGGAGATTGTGCTAATAGGGCTTACAATTGGGGTTCACCCATTCACTGATTTAAGTAGGTGGCTCAAAAGAAAAGAGTTGTATACTATGAAAGAGTTTTATCGAAAGGCGTCTCAATATCTACTTTTGGAAGAGGCATATCTAGAGGCAGAATTGGTTGCTGATGGTCAAAAAGGACTGAGTAGTGTGACTCAAAGCAACATGATTATGAAACAGAGTGGTGATAGTGATGGAAACGTTGTAGTTAATGTTGGGAACAATAACAACAAAAGGAAGAATTAGAATGTTGGTGGCAAAAGTAAAATACCATGAAGCATTCGAGGTATACTCGTCTTAGAAATTACATGGTATTGACGGACTCTGTTGAGAACATTTACCTTGCTATGCAAGATATATAGCATTACAAGAAACCGCCCTTGAATAAGGAAACTAAAGAGGAAAGGCATTCCAAAAAATATTGTTGCTTCCATGAAACTCATAGGCACAATACGAATGATGCAGGCATCTAAAGATGTCATTGAAGATCTAATTGAAAGAAGAAGTTGTGGCAGTGCGTTAAGAACCCGATGGCTGGTGGACAAGCTAACAACTAATCTCAAGGGTAGTCTACGTAAGGGAAATAGGCTGGGTCCAGTAGAGAAGGATCAAGATAGTCGACTAGAGGGATTGCGATTAATGCAATATTAAGAGGTCCGCACCTCGAGAAGAGAAGCTGGAACGAGATGGAGTACTATGGCAACACCATGAGGAAAGCGTCTCAAGGAATGTGTAACGCCATAGAGGAGGGAACTTTGGAAAAGCAGCAAAAGACAATTAATGATGACATCATTTTTGGAAACAATGATGCAGAGGGCGTGGAAGCTCTAGCACTTGACCCGATGGTGATTACAGTTGAGATTGGGTTAGCGATAGTGCACTGCATCCTTATTGATTGTGGGACCACAATAAATATTCTGTTTAAGTAGGCTTTTGAAAAGATGCACCTGAATGAGAAGGACCTACGACCATGTAAATCTCGTATTCAGGGATTCACCGGAGAGGCCATAGAACCGATCATGTGTATCGAAATGCCTATTGAGTCTAGAGAAGGAGATCGCAAGGTTATGCAGTTACATAACTTTGTAATGGTTGATGAATTTTCGGCCTATAATACTCTCTTGGGCCGACCGGCCATTTTTCCGTTTCCGAATTGTGCTTGCTCCATGGTGCTTGATGATGAAGTTCCTTATAGAAAATGGAGTAGGAGCAATTTAAGATGACCAGAGCACAAATCTAGAGTGCTACATTGCAGAGCTCAGAAAGGCGAAGTGATGAGACAAGGAAAAGGGTGTAGAGAAGCCTCTCCGCATTAAATACTCAAAAACATGGAAACTTCCGCTCAAGCCCTGGCTCTGGTCCAACAACAAATTCTACAAACCCATGGACCCACGATTTAACACCTCTAATTTTAGCTTAACATTATTCAGGAATTTAATTGGATATATTAAAAAGAATAATGTAGTGGTATAAGGGGGATGAGATTTGATAGTTAACAAGGTTGGGCCTTGGTTAATCAACTAATAACATTATTTAAAATTTAATATAAGGAAGAATAAATGAGAAGGGAAAAATAGGAATAGATCTTTCTTTTATCCCTTAAACCCTTCCCTTGTCATTTATTCTTACTTTCAAAAATTCACTAACTAAACCAAGTCAAGGTCGTCCATTTCTATAAAGAATAGGAAGCAGAAAACGAAAGGGATTCATAGGAGAAAGCTTAGGGAAATCAAACCTTCATCAAATCTCAATCTTCTATCCAATCTAAGGTGAACAATAGTTAACTATCTCTATTATCTATGTTTGAATTTGCTTATGGGTAATATTTTCCGAATTTATCTTGATTATTTATGCCATGTTGTGGATATTATTCATTGTTTGAATAGAATAATGATTTATGAAAATTTTGTGGAACTATTATGATTGGTTTTGAGGGTAAAACCTAATTTTTTGACCTTTAATTGATTTGATTTTCTGGTATGTTGTGTAAAACATCATTTTATAGATGAGTTTTTAATTTCATAATTTTCCAAGCTAAGACGAATATTTTACGAATTTTCTAAGGAGGAAATAGTGTTATTTCAAGTTTTAATTATTAAAAATAATTAAATAATTATTTTGGCACTCGAAATTTTATATATGGAAGAACGGATAAATTCTAATTTTTAGCGATTTTTGGGGATTTTTCCTAAGCGGATACGATCTTCTATGAATTTATTTTGCTAGAAAAGCATTTAAATTAATATTAATTAAGGATATTAATTAATTTAGTTTGCAAGTGTTTTTAGGAAGGTAAAACTAACTTGCGTGGTTTTTCTAAAAAGATGTTGGTAAAGTTATTATTATCCAATATAAATTTGACTAGGAATAAGAGATGGTGAAAAGAAAATGCTTTTAATAGAAATAAAACAGTTTTTATAATAATTACGATATTTCCACGTTGCCAATATGATGCTGAATCCCAACGACATCAACGTGAATGGATGCATACAATATCAACTATGTTGGTATGGAATGAATGTGTTCCAGTTGTAATCATTTAGGTATAAGGTCTTCAGCATAAATTCAGTGTCGATATGGTGTTCTCGTGACACTCTAGAACTATTTCGACCTCCCTTGTTTCTTTGTTTTAAAATCTATAACATATGACATTGATGCTATAGGTTTTCACCATGGGTTTAAGTGATGTCGCATACCATTATTTTTTATATCAGTGAGGCAGTGATGCCGCATGCTTACACCATAGCTTAAGGCAGCGATGCCACAAGTATTTTTCTCGACATTAACTATTTCGTGGCAATGATGCTACTATAACTTGGTTTCGACATAAAAAATTTGATAATGAAGTATATAAAGGAATTGATGTCGTGAGTTTTCAATGCCGACACCCTATATTTTATGGCATAATAGCCGAAGTACTATGTTTTCGACATAAAGTATTGATGCCATAACCCTTTTTACTTCGAAGTTGTTGCTTTGTGGGGCCGAGATACCTTGTTTTTATGTAAACTAAAAGCCATGTTTTAAAGGAGAGATTGCCTATGCTTTGAGCATTTCGATAACCTTATGATTTTGGTAGTTTAGCCTTGTACTTTATAAAAATTTAAGTTCTATTTTCGAATCTTGGATAGAGGTTCAACATTGTTTATAACGACACAAATGTCGCTCGTTGTTATTTCATATGGTTATATAATGACTTATACATGCCATATCCTTATGAATTCTACATGAATCATTGGGGATACTAATGTATATCATTTTGACATGTTATAAGTTTATGGGTTATACAATCTAGTTGGGGATACCAATAGACATAGGTTGGGTACTTGGGTGAATAAGATTAACTATGAATTAAATTGATAAGTGATGGATTCATATTCATCCTAGGAAAATTATTAAATGTGTGATGGATAGTCCACATAATGCGTGAGGTGGATAGACTCTGTATGGTTAATGTAGGGTTCATAGTCATCCTAGGAAAACTATGATATGTGCGATCGATAGTCCACATAGTTTAAAATGAATGAAACATGTGTGATGGATAGTCCATGTGTGATGGATAGTCCACATAATTTTAGGTAGTTAAACCATGTGTAGTGGGTAGTCCATATGGTAGGGGATAGATAATCCATATATTGTACACATGTGAGATGGGAAGTCCACATAAATATAAGACGGAATGTGATTTGAAGTTAAGATAGATAGTCAGATGAAATTGAGATGGATAATCAAATAAATTGGGATGCCTATATGTTGCATAACTACAAATGTTTATTTACTCTATCCTAACCATTGTGGATTCAGGAGCATAATATATGGTTGATATGTTTTGGTTAAGATACTAGTAAAGGAAAAACCTATTCCGCTCAGCGGCATTGTCTCACTAGATATCTATTTTGGTTCGAGATGGTAGGTTATTATTCGTACTAGACTTTTTGTCTAACCTAAAGTTTTTGCTTTTTCCCTTAAACTCTCGGGTACTCATTTGTGTAGATCAAGGGTAGGGATTTCTAGGTTAGATAAATAAGCTTTTGGAGACGTGCAAGATGCAAGCTAGTTATTATTAGGAGCTTTTATTTTCCACCGTTGGTTTCTTATTTAAATGGATATAATGGTAGAAGTTATAACTATCAAGTACTAGGCTCTGATTAACTATGGGGCATCTTCATATGTCGCTTTTGGAGTATTTTGTAATAATTATATTTTCTCTTAACGTGGGCAACGAATTAGGATTATGTAATGAACATGTAATGAATATGGAATTGTATTTATGAAATAAAATGTGAAAGTTTCTTATTAAAATGTGTTTGAAAAATTCATATCCTTATGCTTCTGCTGATATTGATACAATTAACATGACTGCATTCTGTCACTAGAAATTAATACTATGGATGACTACAGCATCCGTGGTGCTTAGTTTTGAGCCTCATAATGGGGGGTATTATAGTTTGGTATCCGAGCATAGGTTTACATAAAACTTAAAAGAATTTTAAGCTTAGAAGTTTTTAAGAACATAACTAAATGAATTGGAGAGTAAGATTGGAGTATAAGATAATGCCATAGTAACATACTTGTATTTGCTATATATAAGTATGTATTCCCCTCTCTCCTAGACCATTCTTCTAAATCTTATCAAGGCTCACATGCAGATTACGAGAAAGCAAGGTATGGAAGCAGGAAATAGAAGAGTGAATCTAGGTGGCGGAAGCACCATAATGAATGGAAATGTTCGACCTAATACTAGAAGGAATCTGGGTCGATAGGCAAATGCTAAGTAAGTGCTGGAACTCTACCAATAGATATGGGGGCTATGTATCAGTTCTTTGTTAACATGATGCAAGCTAGAGCTGCTGTTGGTTTGGCTGGAGGGAATGTTGCCCTCATCTGGCCTTTTGACCCACCTATATCTAGGCTGACCGGACAATTTATACTCGATAATAGACAAGGAAAGCAGTTCAAAGTGGTAATAATAGAGTCCAGAGATCAAGCACAGACGAGAATATGAAATAACGATCAAGCGTAGCCAAGAGATAGACTCTACAAAACATTCTAAGTATGGAATAGCACTTTTCCTAGGCAGGGGTTCAGATTGGATCACTATGGATATAAACAACTCGGATTAGCAGTTCAACTCAATGGGAATCGATCGTTATCTCTTAAAACCTGAAGGCAACTATGCAAATAAATTTAGAAATGCGAAGCTAGAAAAGAAGGGGACCCACCTGACCGATCGTGGCTTGCCACGTAGCTAGAAAGACCGATCGGCCTCGATCGCTCAACATCGGGAGTTGGGCCCCGAAATTTTCAGGGTGACCTCGTCTACATCTGGAGATTCTATAGGTGAATTTTTAGAAAGATATTTGGTCATCTACTCCTATAAATACAGGGCTCATAGCTCATTTGAAGGGGTTTTACGCTGTTGTTTTCTTTGTACTTCATTGTAATTACGGATTTTGATCCGATCCCTCTTGTACTCAGAAATTCAAGTCATTAATAAAGTTTTCTCTTCAAAGTGGATGTAGGCACTCAATGCTGAACCACTATAAATCTGTTTGTTGTTGTTTTTTGCTTGTCTTCTACTTGTTTACTCTATTTTAATTTTGATTTCTTCATTTATTTCTCTACACATAATCTATTAGGTTTTTGTGCCATTTTTTATGCAAACATTTTGGTGCTTTCATTGAGAAAGAATTCTTAGTCTGATTGGATCTCATCATCTACTGGTGGATGCCCATATCCGCGAGATAGATCCAGATTTCTACCGACGAGTTTCGTTACTATTCGGATTTTAATAAGATCTAGAAGCCATGGCTAGAGGAAAGTTTGCTACTTCCTATGTTGTTGAAGGAAATGACGATGCTAGTGTTCAACAAGTTGATCAAAATGTACAACCGACGGCTACCAATGCCCAGAATCCAGCTGAATATATCACTAGAGCTGATTTTGAAGTCCTAATAAAGTAACTGATGGATAGCCGTCAGCAGCTCAATCAGCAAATCCAGGCTAACATCGACCTGATGAACCAGTTCATAGACCAACATGGAAAGACAAGGAGGGAGCCTACCGATATCCAGGATCAAAAAATTCCTCCTCATTTGATGACTATCATAAAAGAAAATGCCACAAAATGGATCCATACGCACTTGGAACATTAGGATGAGTTTAGACGATCGACACCTATCGGTGTCGAACCCTCTAGGGGGATCGGCAATGAACCCCCTAATCAAGGGGGAATCGATATGTAGGTGGAAGTGCTTACTCCGAAGGTGCCGTGATTAATCAAAGTGCTAGGGCTCAGGGCAAACAAGGTTGAACCACAGTTGAGAGACGACGATAGAACTGCTACGTAGGAAATGGATCGAGAGCAAGAGGAGCCAAGGCAACATGGCACTGCCCGGAGGCATGGATCAGGTCATTCACATGAGGTGGAACATGACTACCACCTGGCACCAACTTTCCAAACACTGGACTTAATAGCTATGGTGAGGCAACTGGTGAAAGAAAGTCAGGGCTTGCCCAACGATGATTGGGGACTCTCCTGAAGTCAAGCTCCACTCACTAACAACATTCTACATGCAGAATACCCATAGAGGTTCCATATGCCTACGAGGCCTGCCTATACGGGAAAAACCGACTCCAGGCAGCATCTACTGAAGTACGAATGGCACATGGATTCCGTCCGAGCCACTGATGTAGTCAAGTGCAGCTGTTTCCCTATTTTTTGGAAGATGTTGCGAATATATGGTTCACCAAGCTTCCACCACGGTCAATCTCTTTATTTGATGAGTTAGCAAAGAAGTTCCTAGAGCAGTTCTTCATGGACACGACTCATCCTAAGGATGTAATGTCGCTCTCCAGCTTGGTCCATGCACTAGGAGAGTCACCGAAAGATTTTCTAGAAAGGTTTAATACAGCTATTATAGAAGTTAGTAAGTCGAATGATGATGCAATACTCATGACACTGACTAGGGGAGTCGACCCCGATTCCGAGTTTGGCGATTGGTTAGCAGGAAAGCCTCCTTCTACATTGGACCTTTTCTTTGCAAAGGTGGCTCAGTTTCTAAGGAAGGAGGAGGCAAAGCAAACCAAAAGAGAGTTGTTGTAGGCCCTAGCGCCGAGGGAGTACAGAGTAATGTGGATCAATCCGGTGATAGTTTCGGAAAAGTTTAGATCATGTTCAGAACAAACCGAATGAGAAAAAGAAAGGCGGTGATAGAAACCGCGATCGAAAATGAGATTCCGAGGGAGAAAACCTGAGGATCCCATCGTTTGATACATACATGCCATTGAGTACGTCGCTAGAGAATTTTATCTATCGAATTGTAACACCATGCAATACAGGAAACCACCTCTGAAGGAACCGATGGAGAAGCAAAGACAGTTCGGAAAGTACTGTAGATTTCATGATAATTATGGGCATACCACGGATGAGTGTCGCCACCTCCGTTATGTTATTGAGAAGCTGATTCGAGAAAGAAAGTTGCAGCGGTTTGTTAAAGCCCCGCAGGATGGCGGGCAGGGGACATCCAACCCCAATCGAGGACAAGTTCTGCCCAATATTGAGGAACCCCTAGGGGACAGTGGGGAGATTAGTTATTAATACCATTATTGGAGGACCACATCCAGTCGACAAAAGCTGGAATGAAATGGAGCGTTACGTGAATACTATCAAACATGTTGACATTGCATGTTGCTTGAACACGGAGGACGGTGCTCCAGCAAAGCAGCTGCGAACAATGATAGATGATATCATGTTTTGGAGTAGAGAAGCAGACAAGGTGGAGGCCCTTACGATTGACCCAATGGTGATCTCGACCATGATTGGCCCCGCTTTGGTGAGAAAGATTCTGATTGATTGTGGAAGTTCCATGAATATCATTTTCAAGAAGGCATATGACCAGATAATACTGGAAGCTAAAGATCTAAAACCGTGCAAGGCCCATATTCATGGCTTTAACGGTATTCCAATTAAAGTGGTAGGCTATGTCAAGCCACCGGTGGAGTTAGGAGACGGTAGTCGAAGGAGAGTGCGGGTGCTGCCGTTTGTTGTGCTGGATGTGAACTCTCCATACAATGCTTTTCTAGGCCGACCGGCCCTGACTGAATTCAGGAAAGCTATTGCCTTTGGTGCTTAATGCTAAAATTCTCAACAGAGAATGGTGTGGGAATTATCCATGGAGATCGGGCGACTGGACATGACTATTATGTGGTTGATTTGAGAGACGCTCAGCGAAGGGAGAAAGGAAAGGATGTGGAGAGACCTCTCTACATCAAAACTAATGAAGCTTAGCAATCAGCGTCCGGGCCTTGGCTTGGGTACCACAGTCGGTTTTATAAAGATATAGATCCGAGAGATGAAGAAGAGGAGCATAATGAAACCAAGGTTGCGCCTGCTGAGCTAATGATTGACATCATGGTCAGCCACGACGACCCATCACGGGTCCTGAAGATCGAAGCACAGCTCAATGCAACAATAATGAAGGAAGTAGCTGGCTTTCTCTGAGAGAATCTTGATGTGTTTGCTTGGACTCATTATGATATGTGTGGGATCTCACCGACTATCACGAGCCATGCATTGAATATCGACCTGAGGCATGTCCCGGTGAAACAAAAGCGACGCAACATGGATTCGAAGAGATCTGCAGCACTCAAAGAGGAGGTGGACAAACTTAAAAACAATGGGTTTATCTATGATGCCCTCTACTCAAAATGGGTATCCAATCCAGTTCTTATGAGAAAGGCTAATGGAAAGTTGCGGACGTGCATCGACTACTCAGACCTAAACAAGGCATGGCCGAAAGACAGCTTTCCACTTCCGAGGACCGACAACCCGGTAGACTCCACCGCTGGACATGAACTGCTTTCATTCATGGATGTGTACTCTGGATACAATTAGATTTTGATGCACGCCCTAAACCAGGAACATACCAGCTTCATTACCAGCCTGGGATTATACTGCTACGTTGTGATGCCTTTTCGACTAAAGAATGCTGGAGCAACTTACCAGAGACTAGTCAACTGGATGTTCATAGACCAGATTGGACGACCAATGGAGGTATATGTGAATGATATGCTCATGAAGTCACAGCAATCAAACGACCACATCGATGACTTGGTGGAGATGTCCAGTGTTCTTTGGAAATATGGAACGAAACTTAATCCCTTGAAATGCATTTTTGGCATTGTGTCAGGAAAATTCTTGGGTTTCATTGTTAACTCTTGTGGAATTGAAGCCAATCCCTAGAAGATTTAGGCGATAAGGAATATCCAGGTGCCGACGACAATCAAGTAGGTGCAAAGTCTAAATGGGAAGGTCGCCGCCCTGAGTAGGTTCATTTCCAGAGCCACCGACAAGTGCATTCCTTTCTTCAACTTAATAGGAGAGAGAAGAGAAACTTTGAATGGATGAGGATTGTACTGATGCATTTCAAGCTCTGGTAGATCACTTAAAGAGACCCCCCATCTTGTCCAAGCAATTGGATCATGACAACTTGTACATTTATTTAGCGATGTCGGTACATGCCATAAGTGCCGCACTGCTGCGTGAGGAGAATCTGATCCAGAGGCCAGTATACTATGTTATAGTTGATATGTGTTGAAAGGAACTACCCGATGCAGAAAAGCTCATGTTCTGCCTATTGATTGAATCAAGGACGCTCTACCCTTATTTCCAGACTCATCCCATCAATGTCTTCACCGACCAGCCGTTACCATACGTTCTACAATGACCAGCGACATCTGGAAGGTTACTTAAATGGAACATCAAATTAAGCCAGTTTGATATCACTTATCTCCCTTGGAGAGCCATCCAAGGACAAGCACTGGCGGACTTCATAATCAAATTCACTACATAAGATGACTCTCCGGAGAGCAGTAAAGAGCCTATTATCCAATGGAAGATGTACATGGATGGGGCATCCAACGATCGATGTTCTGGCATCGGAGTCATATTGGTAACTCCGAGGAATGCTCGTTTTGCTACGCTTTGAAACTTGACTTCCCTGTAATAAATAACAAAGTTGAATATGAAGCCTTAATCGCTGGGCTTAAACTGGCTGGAGAGCTGGGAGTAAAAGTTTACAAAATTTTTGTGATTCCCAGTTAGTTATGTATCAAGTCAAGGGAGAATATCAGACCAAAGGAGCGCGACTTGCTCCTTACCTCAATCGGGTCCAAGAGCTTCTAAGCGATTTCAAGTATTACACCATTACACACATCCCCAGAGAACAGAATGAGAAAGCCGACTCGCTGGCCAAGTTGGCCAATTATGGGGATGCACAACAAATAGGCTTGATTCAAGTTGAAGTACTCAATGCTCCGAGCATTGACCAAATGGAGATCGATTGGGTCTTAGAGTTTGAGAAGGAGTCATGGATGACTCCAATTAAAGATTATTTGCAAAGGGGAATCCTTTTTAAGCGAAAGAATGAAAAACGACAGCTCCTTTGCAAAGCATCACGATACATTCTCCAAGAAGGAGTCATGTACAAGAAGGGTTTCTCTGTCCCCCTACTTTGGTGTATCGCCAAAGATGAAATCAAACGAGTATTAAGAGAAGTTCATGAAGGAGAATGTGGCGATCACACCGGGGGCCAAACCTGGGCGAAGAAGATACTCCGCTATGGTTATTTCTGGCCAACTGTCAATCGAGACGTAGCTGATTATGCTAGACGATGCGATAAGTGCCAGATGTTTGCAAAAATTCTGAGAGCCCCGTTGATGGAAATCACTCAGGTGTTCGGTCCATGGCTGTTTGCTACTTGGGGTATTGACATCATCGGTTCTTTATCGATTTCTAAAGGTGGTGCGAAGTACGCCAATGTAGCAATTGATTACTTCACTGAATGGGCTGAAGCCGAACCTTTGGCCATGACCACTGTAAAGAAAGTAATCAATTTGGTTGTTCAAAACATTATCTGTCATTTTGGCCTCCCCCGAACAATCATAACCAACAACGGGACTCAATTCGATAGTGCTGAATTCAAAGACTTCTGTCCTCGAATTCATATCGAGAAAAGGTTTATGGTAGTTTCTCACCCTCAAGCTAATGGACAAGTCGAAGCTGTCAATAAAATCATAAAGTCCATTCTAAAGAAGCGTTTGGAAAAGGTTAGAGGCAAGTGGGTTGATGAAATTCCATCAGCAATATGGGCATACATAACTACCCACAAGTCCATGACTGGTCATACTCCATTTGCCCTTACTTATGGGTCTGAAGCCGTGATTCTCGTAGAACTCGAAGTCTGTTCTCATCGAGTGACTAACTATGACCCCAGAACTAACTGAGATATCCTTTTGAAATCTCTATACATGGTTGATGAGAAGTGTGAAGAAGTTGACTTGAGGACAGCTGCACACCGACACCGAACCGACCGATACTATAATGTTAAAGTCCAGCCTAGGACCTTTGAAATTGGCGATTCTATACAGAAACAGATCTTTCCTAGTCCTATTAACATGGGTCCAAGATGGGAAGGACCATAAGTCATAAATTAGAAGCTTAGAGATAGAACTTTCAAGCTAACGACTGTCGATGGCATCATACTTCCTAGTGTATTGAATAGCGAACATTTACAACTCTATTTCACTTAGTTTTGTTTCATTCAATTGTATTTCATTTAGAATTTCTTTTTAAATTGAATTCAAATCCATGAAATAAGACAGATTTTATCGCTTCTTTTTAGTTTGTAATAAATCTAACGTTCCTTCTATATCTGTGAATTGTTTGTGCATAATACAGTAGTTGTGATATACAACCAACTTATATCCATATATGCATTATACAAACTAACAAGTACCCATAATTTAGTGCCAACCAAGTACTCAGGTCCATAACCGAATTAAACAAAATGAACATGACTCGACCGTTTATCAATTAACTCTCGCTTGTAATCTGACAAGCTGAGCATAAAGCAAAGAGCGGGTGTGACTCGACCACCCGTTAATTAACTCCGTCTCCCGACTCGATGGGATGAATGTGAAGTAAAAGTGAGCATGATACGACCGACCACTCTTTGACTTTTGCCACAGACTTGGAGGCAAGGGAATTATTCAAAGGAAATGTGATCCGACCATTTCCCAAAACAATCCCAGTTCCCAGAGTATGGGTTGGATTAAGAATATCAAACTGGTGTGATTGACTGCCCATCGACTAACTCTGATCCCCAGAGTGAGGAAAAGAGTATAAACAAAACGAATGAGTGTGATTCGACCATTCATTCTCCAACTCTGGCTTGAACCTAACAGGAGTATAAAATCATCATGGATGGGACCCAACCATCCATAAACTAACTCCGCCAACCAAATAATGGAAGTAAGAGTATAATCACTTAATCGCTGAATATGAAAACGTGACACTGTGGCCCACACCTAGTGTTTGATATGACTTAAGGCCGCGACTGAAAGGATGCCTTGGGATGGATTTTTCGGATCAACGCCCGAAGCAACGAGCAACCAAAAAACATTGCAACTTGAATGACAAGCAGTGAATGATAAGTACATCGAACGAAAAACATAATTACTCAAACACTTAGACAAATTTTATATAAAAGATGAATAGAAACGAAAGAATCTTTGCTTACATACTTGGAAACTAAGTACAAGTTTATTTTGGAAACTAAAAACCAAAAATGGGGATCGTACCTGTACAATTATCACTAACAAAAAGAAACTAGCTACCTAGCTATGAACTCCTAAGCCAGTTCGATAGCTATTTTCCTCCTTTTAAGGCTTCTTTGGGGTGGATTCTCTAGAGCTACCACCTTGTCCTCTCCTCTTCACCCTTTTTTCCCTTGCTACCCTTCCAAGAGATGCTTTCTGAAGTAGATGCCTTCTCACTTTAGGATACAGAAGAATCGACCTCCTCAAGAGTGGCGTTGCTTGGTAGTATGACTTGAAGCAGAGTGATATCCACTTTGGCACTTGCCTTCTTGGCTTGCAACTCTAGCTCCTCCTTTTCGATGCGCTCCTTCTTGTTAAGTTCTGAGTGTGTTCGGAGGCATGGGTCACTACGATGTCCTCTGCTTCATCCTGACCCTGTTGGTCATCAGTCTTTTCTTCATCCAAAACCCTTATGACTTCAGCATCCGGGCCGAAAGTCTCAGCAGGTTGATCGGTAGGAGCCACCTATATAGTTATAGCCATAGTGAGCCCAGCGGTATGCGCCTGTTGTCCTAGGGGAACATCATTGATGGGAGCATGGACATATGTAGATCGAACTGCAATTTTTTGAAGACCAATGGGTAATGACTATCGGGTGTGAGATGTAAACCTTCTCGAATGCCGGAGAAGCGAGAAATATACCTTCACCAGATTGGCTTTCCGTCATAGCTGGAGTGTCGCCTTCCAAAATCGAAGACATCCCAAAAGATTTGTCCATCCCTAGATGGTCTGGATCGTATCCCACATCCTTCTATGGGGTGTGAGAAATTGAAGCACCATCTGCTTGAGTGGTAGGGGGTCTTAGGAACCATATTCCGAGGCTTCACTGCCATCTTTCCCCTTACCAGTGATCGCTAGATCATCGAGTAAATAGACCCGAGCAGCCCTAAGGTCATCGGGCTCTTCATCGTGCAAAATTTTATGCACGAGATGCTCTTCATCCACTTTAGCACTATCGAAGGACTTCGTTTTCAAATCTACAATATGGTCCGAGGCTTCGACGAGCGATTCTGGATACCCCTCTCCAAGGAAGCGGAGGTTGCGATTCATTAGGATGCATGCATTGTAATATATCAACCGTGGATCAAACTCGTCCTTTATCTCTATCTGGCCTGCTTCCCTAGCCTCTTCCTTAAGGGCCTCTATCTGTGCAAGTTGTATGTCGGCCTTTATTTTAGCTTCGCAAGCTTCGACAATTTCCGTGTAGTATCGCTGGGACTTCGACTAAGCCCTAAGTTTTTCCTATTTTTCCTTTTAGAGCTCTTCCTCAAGCTATTTAATACAAGGACCATAGCATCACTGTCCTTTTTCAACGACTCCTTCTCCTTCTATAAAACATCTTTTTCGAGGGCTAAAGTACCGCAGCGACGAACGGTAGTGTCCAATTCAACTTAATGCACTTTCTTTAAGCACTCAATGGCTTCAAAAGATTCGCTATCTTTTTTCTCAGCATCGGCCAACTTCATGCCCAACTGCTTGACCTCCTCGTCCAAGCACTTAATAATGTCTTTGTTATGGATCGCCTCAAGAGTTAAGTGATCGATCTCATGTTTCCTCTCCATCAACACCTTAGAAATTCTCTCAGCAATACAAAGAGTCGTCTGTGCTAGACATAGACATCATTAACATAGGAAACCACTGTGTCCTGGGCCTTTGGAGGAATTGAATACAAAGCAGGACCAAACTTGAACCCGTCAAAGCACAACTTAGGAAATGTGGCCTTGAGCTCAGCCATCTTTTCAGCGGCAGTGGCATCAAAAGTAGTAGAGGCTGAGAGGGCCCGTCTTTTGTGCTTGCGAGATGAGATATCAAGGCCTTCTATGCCAGACTGGCGGTCTTGAGATCGATGGGCGTTGGAAGAACCCGAATGTTGCTCAGGCGTAGTGGCCAGACTAGGGGCATGAGGCGGCGACTTGCTGCTACTATGTATATGGGGCACTGACCGATACCCTTGTCATAAGAAGATTTTGATTTGTGCTTGGATGACGAGTCCTTGGATTGAAAGCTTTAGTCTCGGTCTTCTCTCTCTTCACAACCTTTCTATCTCAACCAGGGTTTAAACCTCGACTTGGCCCAAAATAAGACGGCTGAGAGTATGCTGATCTCTTTAAGCGGTCATAGCTACAGGGGTGTCCTATCAAGCCTGCAAGAAAATGAAAGTGTATGAGAATCACTGGAGTTAAAGGTGGATAAGTCTCGTGCAGTGCAATACACATGATCATGAGTGTCCTAGTGTCCCCCAATGGACCATTTGTGGGAGCTTTGCTCATTAGAGTGATCTCTCCTATGTCGGTAGGAGGAATGTCACTGCCAAATCGAATAAGAGATTCAGACTCCCCGAGGCTTAAGTTGAAAAAATCATAATTTCCGACAACATTCGGGAGCGGGATGTTAGACAACACCTCAAATAGATTTTCAAAAGGCAAAGAGCTAGACTGATCTGTAGTAGTGGAGGTTGATTTTGGTTTCTTGGAAACCTGCCCTCTGTAAAGCTTATAAATGAGCCATTTTCCTTTCGCTTTTCTAAGGCAGGGAGTTGTGGGCCTTGGGAGGATCCAACTGCAGGCTCATGGCTTGGGCTCAAAGTGTCACGATCGGGCTTATTAGCATCACCCCTCACCTCGCCTTCCTTGGTGACATCCTGAGTCCATTCGACTAGGGGCACGATAGGATTAGTTTCGTCATCTCCTTGCCCAATAGCACCTCTTTTCTCTATAACTTCCTCCTTGGTGTTTCTAAGCAGTCCAATGCTGCGACCTTCTTCTAGTAAGCTGAAGATAAAAAGGCACTCATCGGTGAGAAGAGATCTGATGTCTCTATCCACCACAAATATGTTTTTGAGCATTGAAACTGCCTATGAGTATATGTCGCCGGTAGGGCGTGGATGGCTCCCTACAATTTTCAATGAGACACTACTTAATTCAGGATACAACTTGAATAAAAGTACTTAAAATTAAGTTTAAAGCGACACTTACGTCCCTCCAACCACTACACCATATTGCCAATTTTGCAACACACCCATGAGGAAGAATCGCAACGGTTCTGAGCCGTTGCTAAATAGCAATGGTTCGAAGCCGTTGTAAATGATTCAAGAACGGCTATGGGCCGTTGTAATTGTGCAACGGCTCAAAGCCGTTGTGTAGTTGCCGTTTTTTTCCACGCATAACCCCCCGTTCCCCAAAACTAACGCCCTTTTAATTTCATTTTCCCTCTCCTCCGCGCACGCGTTTGCCCTAATTTAATCGCCATCATTTCCAACTCGATTGAGCGACTGCAAATCATCATCGTCGACTGCTAATCATCATCGACTGTGGCAACGTGAAGACCAACAGTAAGGCTTCCGTCCTCATCAACAATCCATTCTTTTGTATTCCATCTCCTTGACAAAGACTTCCATCCTCATCTCTTTGGCAGG
The DNA here is from genome assembly GCA_030737815.1 of Allium fistulosum. Classification (NCBI taxonomy): domain Eukaryota; kingdom Viridiplantae; phylum Streptophyta; class Magnoliopsida; order Asparagales; family Amaryllidaceae; genus Allium; species Allium fistulosum. The sequence goes on along the minus strand of CM060901.1, from coordinate 101,858,026 downwards.
CACTTCTTTCTTCCTGCAAATACATCCGCTACTGCTTCAAAATTTATTTTCTTCGAACTGTCAAACCTCAGATCTAAATATTAGGTATCGTTTTTATTTTTATTTCGATGTTAAATTGGTTTAGACACAAGAATCTATATATATTTCATGAAATGAATTAATAAAGTTTAGCCTAAATTATTGAGTAGAAATTGATAATTGTTGTTGTGTTTACTTTTGTGATTTGCGGGGTGATATTAGTAGTAACATTGAGAACCTGAGAACATCATTCAGTACTATTGGACCTTGAAATATACATATCATGGCTGTATTTGTATATGAGTTTGAAAACCCTGAAACATATTTTCCTTGCTACTGTTCATAAATTAAAGGTTGGCTAGTGTGTAGTTGTATACATCAGCGGCAAGGTGCCTGTGTAAGTGTATTGTGTGTGTTATCAATCTGTGGCGTAAAAGAAACCAAATGTGGCACCCTTCAGCATAAGTAGTTTGTTTCAGATAATCAAAAGGGAATGTTTGCTATGTTTGTGAACATTATGTGTTGTAGGCGAAAAATTCGTGAGGCATATTTGTTTTGGAATCTGGATGTCACTCACAATTTGTCATCGTCAGAAGCTCATATTTTGGAAATTGTATTAACCTGTATTTCAAACATCCACTGGAATCACTAATATATTATGACATCTTGCATTTTGATCAAATGCCCTATGAAAATAATAGTAGTAATAATAATACTAATAATAAATAATGTCAGAAGATTAGTTCGTCATGTTATTAAGTGATATATAGCCTAGTTGTTATAGTTGATTAGGTCATATAATTATGCGAGTTTTATCTCGGTTAGAAGATGATATTACATCTGGCTTTTGCGCTGCTATGTTAAATGATAAACAGCTAATTAATAGAACGCTCTGAGTGGTGGGCATTGCCTGAGCTCTGGTTGATCAATGTGGAAGCAGCTGCAAGCCTGCAATGATGTTGGGTTTTTTTTCCTTTTTTTCTTCTCCTTTCTAGTTAATGAAGTAATAAAGATCCGTATGTTAATGTAAGAGTAGATGTACCATAGGAAAACCGACAGGTATTCAGCAGTTTGTAGTATCTTGAAAATTTATACTTTCATATTAGTTTCTTTATTTTATTTTAATTTGCAAAGCATGACTGCTTCATGTGCTTTAGAACTGCTTACTGTATGTTGGGTGGTTGCTGTCAAACATAAATAAACAAGAGTTTAAAGGAGGAGGTGGTGCATTGTTGTTACTTTCTTTGTGTCACAATAAAATAAAACAAGCGAGTTTAAAGAACTATTATAGATAGGTTTAGTGCAGTGTTAAATCAATATGATAAAATCTATTATGGAGCAACATTATGAAATCTGGATATAATGGCTATAGCATTTATTGAATGATTATAAGACATCATATGATACATACTCGAGACAAATTTGCGGACACCATTCATTTTAACATTTCAATACCGTAATTAAATGATCTGTTCTTTCAGGATGTACTAATTCATAATTGGCATGATGCATTTTGTCGTGATTTCATAAAATTCAATTAATATCGGCTCAGGATAAGTACTACAAATTTGATATGTATAACATATCATCAATCTCTAAAGCTCAAATCTTTCATCACTTGGCTTACAATCCTCCAATTACTGGCTTTCTCCACGACATTATACATCAAAAAATGAAAACAAACTCCTTATATTTATTGAATTTATTTATATTCAGTTGAAACTTGAAACTGTTATTTGCTATGTGTCTTTTGTCTAATATAATGGTTCAAAATAATAAGAATAGAAAATAATGTAAACATTAAAAAATTAGTTTCTCAATTGTCGGATCTATATGTAGTAGTACTTGAGCTGTACTCAGTTATACCTCACATAAATAATGTGATTTTTCTAAAAGTTGTGTGTTTATATTTCTGACATATGAAGTTTCACCTTTTTGCTCGTTGATATATATTTTGCTAATAACAAGTGCATCAATTATTTAAGCAATATGAATTCAACTTAATACAAATTTACCAACTAATATAACCAATAAAAAAACCCCATTAAGTACTAAATTAGTATCAAGTGGTAAAATATGTCAACATCTCTAAGTTAGGATATGACACCGATCTGGCTAAATCCTATCTATCATTCGGTCAATTCATATTTCCAAATAGACAGACAAGATTAATATCTTTTTCTTTCCTTTTTATCCTTCCAGGTTGGCCAAACCATCATTTTCATTTTCAATTTTGAACCAACTTGTCATTTAGAAGTTGATGCATAATAAATAATAATAGTAGTTGATGCTGGCTGCAATTTCCTTCATTTAGAAGCATGATCATTAAGCAATTTTTTAATTCGGTATAAATATATAATATACAAGCAATATTTGCAGCTTTTCAAAAAAAAAACAAAATCTGCATTGCTTAGCTTCCAATGTATTTAACGCATATACCAGTCAAACAAAATTTGTGTTGGCAGACTGTATATACTACTATAATTATATTATTAGTATAAATGTATTTTTGAAGCAGTACATGGCTTTAATCGTTAAGCTCTTATTCAATGTATTTGACTCATGTAGCAGTCAAACAAAATTTGTGTTGGCAGACTGTATTTGACTCATATAGCTTTTAATATCAGCTATAGAGCTATTTTTTGCAGAGTTAGGCAACTCTCATTAATCTATTTTTGCAGGCTTTGGAAATAAGAGTTTTGTAGTTATTGCAGGCTGTATATTAAGGCTGGACTGTGCGTCAGCACTAGCGAACACCTTCTTTTGGTTTACATCTATTGTTATTGCATTAATTTGTGAGGTAATGTTAATTCTTCTGTAGCCTCTACATTCCGAGAATGTATGTGATTATCAACTGAACTTCCAACCATGTGTGATAAGTGTTGTTTATGTGATTATCAACTGAACTTCCAGCCATGTGTGATAAGTGCTGTTGCCTCCTATCGCATTTATTAGGACGACATTCATATACAACTGCTTGCCATATTAGATTTTTATTCTCATCTAGAATAGGGATTTGGCTTGAGAATCAATCCATTGTACCTTTTGATTTAATATGTGCTACGAAATTAGAGGTAAACTGCTAGCTCTATTTTTGATTACCTTTTGATTTAATAAAAATATATGTTAAGGACTTACGTCTATTTTCGAGTTCATGTTCCGATGAGGCATTTTTGTACAATTTACTTTTGATAATTATCCAAGTATAAGACACTTGCTGGAATGACTACATCTACAGCTTTTGATAAATCATATTTTTCACCTTAAGCTATCTAATTTCATACTATTTAAGATCATCATGTATATAAATAAACTCTATTTTTTATAAGTACGATATTTGACATGGTTGCTAAAATTGTAATTGTAAGATATTTTGCTCAACTTATCATTCTTAATGAGGTTGATTCTAGCAAGAAAGCATGGGTAAAAGTGGTGAATTAGAATAATCTTAGGATTGGTAGTGAGATGTTTGCAGGTTGGTCAGCAGTGTTGTCGGCGGTGAAGTGGGAAGGTGAAGTGCTATTGGATGAGGTTGGTGGCTGAACTGTTGATGGGGGAGATTTTAGCAAGGCAGTGACAATGGTTGTTTGAATGGTCGAGTGTGTTTGGTATGTGGCAATGGAGAGTTATGTTTTGGTGGATATTAGACAGAGGAGGGAGTTGCACTATTTGCTGGTGTTAACTGATAACGATTGCAATGTATAGGGAGAGGCAGCAAGGGTTGAACTACACTATAACTGATAGTAGTTGCAATCTACAATTGTTGAAATGGAAGTGATGTGGTATGTGTGATGTCAGAAAGGGAGTAATGGGGTTTGGGCAGAGAGGATTAGTTAAAGTATGAATGGATAGTGAAACATTGGATGGTTGATATGTTGTAGGTAGTTTGATGGTGAATTGTTTGAAAGAGCAGCAGTTTTGTAGTGAAGTAATAGTTTGTGTTGTATGTGCTCTGAAGTAAAGTAGTCAAGGGACAGTTGTGTTTGCTGATGATGTATGTGGTGAGGAGGTTGACTATTGTTGACTCTTTGGTGATGACAGTATTGGCAGTTGCTTTGATGTGCCCTAACACAAAATTGTTTCTGATCAATGTAGCTTTAGCACTCTCACTCTTGCACTCCCATTACTTTATTTGTACTTGCCTTTATGCTTTAACTAATTCCGTGTTTGTTCATAATGCAGACGACGTAGAGAAAAAGATTAGCCTGAAGTGAGGAATGAGAGGTAGTTATGGTTTTGTGAGTTATTCTGTAATATAAGTTGGCTTGAAAAAACACTTTCTGATATACGGTTTTCTTGTGTTTCTGTAATATTAGTACGTAATACTAGTTGTTGCTGTCTTTGAACTTTGTAGTGTTATGTATTGCTGCCGCTGGTGAAGTATGTAGTGTTATGTATTGTTGTTGAACATTGTAATTAAAAGATTTGTTATGTTTGGTTTTGTGTTGAATCTGCGAAAAAAATTTGGTTTAATGATCTTTCTTTAATGATATTATGTTTTGCAAATGTTTATATTGAGTATGATAACGAAATGAATGTTACTGTAGGGGGTCAGGAAAAGCAATGTATTTTTAAAAAATAATAATATTACAATTCGCAACGGTTTTGAGCCGTTGCAAAACAGAATTAACAAAGTTGCCCAACAAAAAATTAGCAACGGTTGATAGCTGTTGCGAAACATAAATTTACAACGGCTTTAAGCCGTTGTTATATTTTTACCACTGCTCATTTTGCAACGGCTCAAAGCTGTTGCAAAATTCGTTTGCAACGGCTCAAAGCCGTTGCAAAATGACTATTCTGGTGTAGTGAACCATCACCAGCAAAATCGGGTGGGCAGCGCATGTAGAACCATTCATTCTTAAAAGCGCTCAGTTTGTTCCAAGCGCCAGTTACGACCTAGCAGTTTGTGACTAACTCAAGGAAAGTGTATGAGAGGCTATCTCTTTGCCATTTGAGGTTGTAAATGAATCTAATGACTTCTAGAGTCGGTTCACGATATAAGAACTCGAGAAATATCATATATGTGCAATGCAAGAATGTGTAGCTGTTCAGATGCAGCTGAGCTAGTGCCAATCTATAATGCAACATTTTCTGGATGAAGGAATTAAAGAGTGGAACGCAACCAGCCCAGCACATGAACTTGTTGCACATAGTATACCCCTCCGGGGGCAAGTGAGCCCTATTGTTGCGGGATGGGACTTGCACATCCTCATACAGAATCTTTTGTTTAATGCATAGCCTGCGGAGAGAGGCCTCATCAATCTTTCAAGCCACTAAATCCTCTGGGTCGTTTAAAAATATAGCATCTTTTAAAGTGTCAGGAGCTGGCTCGATTTCTGCTTCAGGATTCAAAGGAATTTCGAGGACTTGATTAAATCTTTTGGGCTGTTCAGATTGCTGATCTGGAGAGTTTCAAGCCGATATTGTTGCAGAACTTGACTAAGCGTCAAAATTATCATGAGAAGTAGTTTGTTCAATATCCATAGTAACTAAATGTAGCTAAATGCTCCAAGCGCTTGGAACCCATAGCTATCAAACTCAGCAGATTGTAATAATTAGATAAATTAACCTGTTTCCCCTATGCTAAGTGTAAACTAGTGAAGTGTAGTATAGTGTTGTGCAGTGCACAGATAGATAGTTCAGAATTAAAGTAATAGTTATGACGAGACTCTGGGATTCGGTTGGAATGACCATCATCGCTGACCGTCCCAACTGGTTTTAACATTGATGATTATGGATTTTATCTAAGATACGGGATCAGTCGTCGACATATCAGAGCACGAAATTTGCATCCAAGTTCATTCGAGACTATATGTTGTACTTGTTCAAGTTCAAGTCATATTCAAAAGTATGCGACTTTAGTTTCCGATGATTCAAGGCATATAAGTTCAAGTGCAAAGTCCAAACATTCACATTCTAAGTCATATGCATTGATATTCAAGTCAAAGTGCTAAGATCACGGTCAAGTCCCATCCCGGAGTTCAAGTTTAAATCCAATATTGGATATGCAGACGTTCATGTCCGAGTTTGTTCACAAGTTCATGTTCCTATGGAAGGGCTTGGGTTCATTCATGCATACAAGTTTATGTAATCAAGTCCCAAAGTTCAAGTGTGCTCGAATAAGGTTAAAAAATTGCTAAGTCCTCCTAGGTAGAGGGATCATACCCGATCTCTCACATAGGAAACATAGCCCTATTCCATTTTGAACTCCATATGCCAATGATCGATCCCCTTAACTTAAACCATGACCAATTGCATATCCATTACAGATCGCTTCCACTTGCTTCACTCCACTTCAATAATCAGCCGATCCCTCTCTCTACACAAAAGTCTTCTCTATCCTATGCCGCAACCGAACCCTCTACGACCAACCCCTCCATTCCATTAGGTAACCGATCCCGCGATGATAGATTGACCCAGCTCAACTCCTAAGTACTATAAACGATTCAATCACATCGACCAATCCCTCCTCATCACTTCATCTCTTTTGCATCAACACTTATCACCATCGGCCAAACCCTATGAATCTAAATCGATCCCAAAACTCACATAAAATATAAATCAAAATCGCCTTGCCTCAATTTAGAACCTAAGCTCTTTATATAACAATGGAAATCGGCTTGTTGAACGAACAGAAGCTTTCCGAAGAAAATATGGGTTCGAGTTCAAATTGAATTGGATGGTAGAGTCGATTGCAATTATATATTATATATGATCCAAGACAATGGCAAGAATTTAGGAGGAGATGGAGACTCGAATCGACGATGGATTTGGAAGGGAGATGATGGCCTTAAACATAAGTTTGATAATGGTGGTTTTGAAGGGGAGTAGGGGTTCGAATCGATTTAGAGAGAAAATGAACAAAGTGGAGTGGAATAGGCTAAGTCCATAGCATATATAAGAACGCCGCCCACTTACTTAGGCTTGAAATTTGTAAAGTCCATCTATACTAAGGGATCGGTTCCGATCCCCTCAATAAGGGATTAGTACCGAATGCCCTTTATTGATGTTTTAAAAAAAGGAAAGAATATTATAAATGAAATGAATAAAAGTGATAACAAATTGCAATGCACTTGCACTTCAAAGACATGATATCGTCAATGCCCATGAACATGCATGTGTATATAACCAACATTCAATTTCTTGAATCGATAGAGATAAAGTTATTACCTGAATTTCATAAAAAAGATGTCTTTTTAGATGACCAAAGCCGTCTAACTCGATCAACAAGCTCAATGGAACCGAGCATAGGCGAAGGCTGGGGATTACACTCCGTATTTATATTGACAAATATCGACCAAGCGCCATGATGGATGGAATGAGATACGACTCTTCGACAAGATAATTCAATGTAAGGATAATGACTATTCAGGAATTTGAATGGAATTCCTCCCCGCGACTCTAAATTGCTTCGATTTAAAGTACATCATGTTTGAAACAAGACATACTTTCGGGGGCAAGTGTTATCCGGCCTCTTGACCCGGCTATATCCAGGCAAACAAGACAAGTTAGACTCGATGATAGACAAGGAAAGTAGTTCAGAGGGGTGATAACAAATTCCAAAGATCAAGCACATGTGACAATATGAAGTAACGATCAAGCGAAGCAAAGAGATAGACTGTACAGAACATTCTAAGTATGGAATAGTGCTTTCCCTTGGCAGGGGATCAGATCGGATCAATATGGATATGAACAACCTGGGTTAGCAGTTCAACTCAACGGTAATCGATCGATATCTCTTAAAACCTGAAAGCAACTATATAAACAACTTTGGAAACTTGAAGCTAGCATAAATGGGGACCCATCTGACCAATCACAGCTCGCCACGTAGCCAGGAAGACTGAACAGCCCTGATCACTTAACATTAGGCCTTAAAATTTTCTAGATGACATCGTGTACATCTGGAGATTCTGTCAACGATTTTTCAGAAAGATATTCGGTCACCTATGCCTATAAATACAGGGCTCATAGCTCATTTGAAGGGGCTTGACGCTATTATTATCTTTGTACTCCATTGTAATTACATATTTTGATCTGATCCCTCTTGTACTTGGAAATTCAAGTCATTAGTAAAATTATCTCTTCAAAGTGGACGTAGGCACTCAATGCCGAACCACTATAAATCTTTTTGTCATTGTTTTTTGCTTGTCTTCTACTTGTTTACTCTATTTTAATCTTGATTTCTTCATTTATTTCTCTACACATAATCTATTGGGTGTTTGTGCTAATTTTTGGTGAAAACAATTGCTAATGAGGGAGGAGCTAATGTCGTGGTACCAGTTGGCAATAACTATGTCAAGCTGAACTGTGATTATACTAGTCTTGGAGGAAAGCAATTTCTTGGAACTGGGGATGCTATCGAAATTGAATATTGGCTATTGCACTACGAGAGAATCTTTGTTGACATAGGATTGAATGACGAGCATAAGAGGAGGTTAACATCGAGGCAGTTGCAAGGAGATGCTTTATACTAGTGGAACGGGGCGACCGTAGGTGTACCAAAGGAGGAATTGACTTGGGCTAAGTTTCGCAAGAGGTTTGAGGAGATATTTTTATCTGAAGTAGACAAGTTAATCCTGCTCAGGAAGTTTGCTGATTTGGTGCAAGGAGAAATGTCTATACTGGAATATGCTACTATGTTCGATGAGCTGTCCAGATATGGATATGCCACCATTGATACAGTGATTAAGAGGAATGAGAAGTTTATCCAGGGTTGGAGGCCGGAGATTTCTAGGGTAACTATGCCACATCTTAGGGATCCGTGTAATGTAGTGGTGGAAATGGCGATAAGGAACGAGGATATGCTTTCGACTTTTGGTAATGATATGTAGGTGGAAACCCAGAGTTCTCAAAGTAAGAAGAGAAAGTTCTTCAAGGGAAAGGGAGCTCGGAAGGGTGGAGCTGCCAAGAAAGGGAAAGCTGATATTGTATGTTACAAGTGTGATAAGAAGGGGCACTATGCTAATGAGTGTCGGTCTGGTAATGGTAAGATGGTTGTAGGGAAGAAGAACATGAAGTGTTTCAACTACGACCAGGTGGGGCATTACAAGAACAAATGTGCAGAAGCAATCAAAGCTGATAAAGGGAAGGTCTTTGCTTTGGAACTATCATCTTCTAAGCCAACGGCCGAAGAGAAGGGAAAGGCTGTGTTGGGAGGTAAGCTTTTGATTCATGGCATACCTATTATAGTATTATTTGATACCGGTGCATCGCATTCTTTTATCTCTTAGTGCTTGGTAGAAAAGTTAGATTTATAACCATCATACCTTGTTACTTCCTTAAGGGCTGCGAATCCAATAGGAGGGTATGCAACTCTTAGGATGAAATGTAACCATCTAAAATTTGAGTTGTTAGGTCATACTTTCGCCGATAGCTTGTTTGTGTTTGATTTTGTGGGCTATGGGATTATTTTAGATATGGATTGGTTGAGTAGATATGATGCTAGAATATTTTGCTAAGATAAGAATATTGTAAAGACACCCTGATCGTAGCGATCAAATTGTATACTCAATTAAGAATTCGAGTTTGGATGGTTGTGCTTTATTGGATGCAATGGAAGTAGAGGATGAAGTGAATCGGGTTTTTGTTGTAAAAGATGTTGCAAACGTCATTAAGCCAGTTACAGGACTACTGTCGAAACGAGCTATTGATTTCGAATATATCTCATACCTAGAGTTGTACCCATGAGTGGACCACCTAGCAGAATGACACCTATAGAGATGAAAGAGTTAAAGGTACAGTTGGTGGATTTGGAAGGAAAGAGTTTTGTTAGACCAAGCAGTTCGCTTTGGGGAGTGGCCGCCGTGTTCATGAAGAAACCAGATGGGTTGTTGAGGTTGTGTATCGATTATTATAAGTTGAACGAAAAGACGATAAACAATCGATATCCTTTGCCGAGAATCGATGATTTATTTGATCAGTTGAGTGGAGCCAAAGTGTTTTCCTAGTTAGATTGGGCGATAGGGTTCCATCAACCGAGGGTGGTAGAGGACTGTATTCCTTTGACAGCGTTTCGAACGAGGTATGGTTCGTATGAGTGGTTAGTCATGCCATTCAGATGGACTAATGCTCCTACTTTCTTTATGGACTAGATGAACCAAATTTGCAAGAGCATTTGGATAGGTTCATGCTAGTGTTCATTGATGACATTTTTTATATTCTAAGAATGAAAGAGATCATCAGAATTATCTTAGAATAGTGCTCGAGACATTGAGGCGGCATCAACTAAAAGCAAAGTGTTTGAAGTGCCATTTTTGGAAGAGAGAAGTGAAGTTTCTTAGTCATATAGTTTCAGAAGAAGGGTTATTCGTAGATCCAGCTAAAATTGAAGTTGTTAATAATTAGAGGAGACCCAACACGATGACCGAGATAAAGATTTTTCTTAGATTAGCTGGCTATTGCCGGAGATTCATTAAGGATTTCACTTGCAGTACCCCTAACTAAACTAACCATAAAGGATGTAAAGTTTATTTGATCTAGTAAATATGCATGTGGAATAGGATTAGGAGCTGTGTTGATGCAAAGAGGTAAAGTGATTGTTTATGCTTCTCGATGACTCAGACCGCATGAAGTTTGATATCCGACTCATGATTCAAAGTTGGAAGCAGTGATCTTTGCTTTGAAGAAGGAGTTGAATATGAGACAACGGAGATAGATAGAGTTTTTAGCAGCTTATGATTTCGGTATTAAGTATACGCCAAGGAAAGGAAAGAAAGTGGTGCATGCACTTAGCAAAACATATCAAAATGTTATGTTAGCTATGTTGGCAGAGTGGAAGGATTTAGATGCGTTGACTACTTGTAGTATGCAGTCGAGATCGACTGCTAGTTCTAGTCAGAATATTGTCATGTTGTCTTGCTTGGAAGTTTGATCAATATTGATCGAAAGGATTGGTTCCAAACAGAAAGGTGCACCATGACTGACTGAACGGATTAGAAGGTTAGAAGGCGGAACTGCAATTGATGTTTTGAAAAGGTTTTAGTCTTAACTAGAGGGGATGGTTAAGGAAGATGGGACGGTTAAGGAAGAAGGGATGGTTATTTGTTCCAGATGTCGGTGATCTAAGGATAGAAGTTCTTAGGAAGTTTCATCGATCGAAGTCTACTATTCATTCTGGAGGAACTAAGATGTATCAAAATATGACGAGGAGTGTCTTTTGGGAAGGTATGAAAAGGGATGTAGGCTTATGGGTAAAGCAATGTTTAAATTTCCAGCAAGTTAAAGTCGTGCATTAGAAGTCAAGTGGATTGCTTCAGCCTTTAGATAGACCGTTTGGGAATGGGATTTTATATCCATGGATTTTATTGATGCGACACCCTTAATTTTAAATAACATTATTTAGGAGATTTAATTAGGTAAATTAAATAGAATAATGTAAAGATTAGAGTGATAAGAGGATTGAGATTTGAAAACTAAATGGAGGACGTGCTTAATTAAATAAAATTAAAAGAATGAGTTTATGGAAATGGTTTTATAAGTCAACTAATAAGAGAATAAGACAAGGGCATTATGGGAAATAACCTTCCATTATAACCCTTAACTCCTAAACCCTTATTCCAATTTTCATTCCGTACATTCATAATTCAAAAACATAAGAAAAGAGGAGCTCAAACCCCGCCACAACCTAGGGGAAAAGGAGATTAAAAATTTACGAAAGCTTAGAATTCAAGCAAAATAAGATTAATCAAGATCAAATCTCAAGTTGCTTATCCAAACAAGGTGACTAATAATCAAAACCATCTCATTTTCGTTTTTAAGGAGCATTTGATTTCGGATTTTAAGTTTAAAACGTTTATGATGATTTTAATGATGATATGCTTGGATTACATGATATGTTTAATTCAAACAAGCATGTTTGATAAATGTTTTATTCAATTTAAGGCTAAAATCATATATATTGGGTTTCGAATGCCATAAGGATTTAATATGTTGCGTAAAACATTATTTTGGAGATGGGTTTAATTTTCTGTAATTATACAATCTATGGATAATTAATTATGAATTTTTGAAAGAAGAAATGATTAATTGGGTTTAAAATTTTTATTTTTGGCTATTATATAAAGGATTTTGGGTCTGAAATTTATATATGTTAGATAACATATTAAAAGTGAATTTTGATGATTTTGGGGGACTTTTCCTAAGTAATTTACTATGGAAATTTAATTAATTAAGTTGGAGGACTTAAATGTCTTAATTGTTCTGTTAAAGAGAAGGGCTTCTTTGTTAATTATTTTAATTAATTAATTCCGGATGAATTCGGCAATCTTTTAGAAAAGATTTTTGGTAAAGTTTATGGCAACCAATTTTATTTTTACAAATAGGCAAGTTAGTTGAAAAGCATTTACTTAAAAAGGCAATAACATAGTTTTGCATAGATTTACTGCTTCGCCACTTCCAGTTGCAACCTTTTGACCCCATACCTCCGCCCTCAACTAAGTCAAAACCAACACACATGGTATTAATGCTTTGGTACAGTGGATTGGAGAAAGGCAGCAGGTATAAAGTCGAAACCATGCTTTCGAAGGGGTCGGGGCCATTTTAAATAGCTTTTGAAGGCCATTGTTTTGATTTCAAAAGAGATGCCGCTTGCCTTGCTTTTAAAAGGATATTTTCGAAAGGGTTGCCACCTTTTTGTTTTAAAGGGTAGATTTCGAATGAGTTGCCGCATTTTGTTTTTTTGAAAGGGTGGTTTTGAACCTAGTCAAAACCTTATTGCCGTCTTTATACCTTTCGAATATGTTGAAGTTTTCAATGAGTTCGGAAGGCAAGCTTTTTTTTATAAATATAACAAGCCGCTTCTCAATGCTTTTGAAAGGGCTCCAAGAGCCACTTATACTGAAGGTTTCGAAGGCAATGGCTTTGAAAGGTTGTTTCGAAGCTATCCTTCTAATTGTTTTACTTAAATACTAATGCTTTCGAAAGGATGGTTCCGAAGCCATCTGCTTTCCCCAAATTCTTTTGTTGAAGGTTAATGGTTTCGAAAGGGTTACTTTCGCTTATTTCACTTTGACCCAAAAGTTATATTTAAGACTAAGCCCAATGGTTTCGAAAGAGGTACTTTCAAATGGTTTTGAAGCTATGCTTCTATAAGTTGTAAAGATATGCTTTTATACTTTCGAAAGGAAGGTTTTGATACTCCTGAAAGAGATGTTTTAAAGTGTTTTGAAAGGAATATGCTTAGTATTTTGAAAAGAAGACTTGAATGCTTTCGAAAGATATATTTTAATGGTTTCGAAAGTAAAGGTCTAAGGTTTCGAAAGCCTTAGTTTTCAAAACAAAGAACCCAATCTCATTTTTAAAGGAAAACCCATGGCAATATAAAAGAGCTTTGAAATGGTTTTAATTTTGGAGTTTTTGAAGAATCATTCCTTGATAAAAATAACGGGTTAAAGGGATTAACCATATTTCATGTGAAAATGACTTCAAGGATATTAAACCATAAATGTTGATATTGTTATGTTATTATATTTGCTTCTTCTATAAACATATTCACTATATAATGGACCCATAAATGTATTTTAAGGAGAAAGGGCAGAATAACAGCTAGGTTGACCCAGTAGTGAATATAAATAGAGTTAACTCTTGAATGAATAGAGTTGCATCCAAGAGGTCAGGTAGACCAGAATATAGGATGCCCAAAGATTGATCAAAGAAGTTGTTAGATAGGACAGGTTCATAGTAAACCCATGAAAACTATGTTTGGAAAGATTTATTGGCAGGGGCCAGTAGGTTCGTAGTGGTCCCATGAAAACTATATTCGGAAAAAGTTATTGACAGAAGTCAATAGGTTCATAGTACACCCATGAAAACTATGATATAAGAAAAGTTATTGGAGATACCATTAGGTTCAGGGAGAACCCATGAAATAATTGAAAGAAGTTATTGGCAGGGGCCAATAGGTTCTTATTGATCCCATGAAAACTATGAGGTCGGATAAATAGTCCATAAGCTTTAAACAAGTTATTAGTCAGCCCATGAAAACTAATAGGTTAATACCGACCCTAGAAACTATTACTGAGACAGATAATCAAATGAATGGAAATGGGAAATCCTGGATATTTTGCTTGTTTGCATATCATCATGATATTTTAAATTGTTATTTTTTTAACCACTGTGGATGCAGGAGCACGGTATATGATTATTATAAATTTTTGGGTAAGATACTAGTGACGGGAAAACCCATTACGCTAAGCTGTGTGATCTCACTAGATGTTTAAATGGTTCGAGATGGTAGATTGTTATTCATACTAGGCTTTTTGTCTGACTCGAAGTTTATGTTTTCTCCTTAAAATCTCGGGTGCTCAATTGATTTTATTTGATTCCGCTGTGCTTTGATGTAAATCCAAAGTTGTTTAATTGTCTATGTATAGACTCAGATCATCCAAGGGGGTATCTTCATATGTCACTCTTGGCGTATGTTGTAATAGTTATATTTTCTCTAAACGTGGTTCTCGAATTTGGGACTATGTAATGAATTTGAAATGGAATGAGTTGTTTAATAGTTTAAAAAAAATCATATCCATGTGTTTCTGTATATATCAAAGTATCTAACATTACCGCATTTGGTCGCCGAAAATTAATATCTATGGATAACTACAACATCCTAGCCGTTAATTTTGGGTCTCCAAGTGGGAATGTTAGAATTGACAAGCTGCCAAGGTCAAATAGGGGAAATGAGAATATTTGGATTATAGTGGATAGACTGGCCAAGAGTGCACATTTCATTCCTGTTAAGGTTACCAAGACGGCACCTATATTGGCTAAGTTGTTTATGAAGAATATTGTTAGACTGCGTGGAATTCCTAGTAGTATGTCAAGGACAGAGATACTTTGTTTACTAGTGAGTTCTGGAAGAGTCAGTGACCGTTTATCACCCATAGACGGATGGACGGACAGAGAGAGTCAACAAGGTGTTTGAAGATTTGTTAAGTGCATGTGTACTAAATTTTGGTAGGTCATGGGAAGACCACTTGCACTTAGTTGAGTTTTCCTATAATAATAGTTATGAGAATAGTATAGGAATGGCACTTTTCAAGGCTTTTTATGGAAGGTCATGCAAATTACCAGCATGTTGGTTGGAGACCGAAGACAGATTAGTTCTTGGTCCAGATATGATAAGAGAAGCCACAAAAAAGATTGAGTTGATCCGAGCATGGATGAAGGATGCTCAATCTAGGCAGAAAAGTCACGCAGATAAGAGGTGTAAGGATCTATAGTTCTCAGTCGGAGATCATGTTTTCAATTATCTTCGATATCAATGAGGCAGTGATGTCGCATGGTTACGCCATAGTTTAAGGTAGTGATATAGCAAGTATTATTCTCGACATTAACTATTTTTTTGCAATGATGCCGCTATAACTTGGTTTCGACATAAAGAATTTGATAGTGAAATATATAAAGGAGTTGATGTCGTGAATTTTCAATGCCAGCACCCTATGTTTGATGGCATAATAGCCGAAGTAGTATGTTTTCGACATAAAGTATTGATGTTGTAACCCTTTTTACTTCGAATTTGTTGCTTGGTGGGGCCGAGATACCTTGTTTTTATGCAAAGTAAAAGATTTTAAAGGCGAGATTGCCTATACTTTGAGCATTTCGATAACCTTATGATTTCGGCAGTATAGCCTTGTACTTTATAAAAATTTAAGTTTTGTTTTCGAATCTTAGATAAAGGTTCGACATTGCTTATAGCAACATGAATGCCACTAGTTGTTATATGGTTATATAATGACTTCTACATGCCATATACTTATAAATTCAATATCAATCATCAGGGATACCAATGTATATCATTTTAACATGTTATAAGTTTAAGGGTTATACAACCTAGTTGGCCGGGTACCAATAGACATAGGTTGGGCACTTGGGTGAATAAGATTAATTATGAATTAAATTGATAAGTGATGGGTTCATAGTCATCCTAGGAAAACTATGGAATGTGTAATGGATAGTCCACATAATGCTTGAGATGGATAGTCTCTATAGGGTTAATGAAGGGTTCATAGTCATCCTAAGGAAAACATGATATGTGTGATGGATAGTACACATAGTTTAAAATGAATGAAACATGTATGATAATAGTCCACATAATTCAAGATAGTTAAACCATGTGTGATGGTAGTCCATATGGTAGGGGATAGTTAAATAAATTTGGATTGGTAGTCCATTATATATTGCATGATTGCAAATTTTTATTTATTCTATTCTAACCGTTGTGGATGCAGGAGCACGGTATACGGTTGATATGTTTGGTTAAAATACTAGTGAGGGGAAAACCCATTCTGTTCAGCGACATGGTCTCACTAGATATCTATTTTAGTTTGAGATGGTAGGTTATTATTCACACCAGACTTTTTGTCCGACCCGAAGTTTTTGTTTTTCCCCTTAAACTCTCGAATAATCGTTTGAGTAGGTCGAGAGTAGGGATTTCTAGGCTAGACGAATAAGCTTCGGAGATGTGTAGGAGGCAAGCTAGCTATTACTTGGAGCTTTTATTTTCCATTGTTTGGTTTCTTATTTAAATAGATGTAATGATAGAAGTTATAACTGTCAAGTACTGCACTCTGATCAATCAAGGTGGCATCTTCACATGGCACTCTTGGAGTATTTTGTAACAATTATGTTATCTCTGAATGTTGGCAAAAAATTTGGATTATGTAATAAACATGTAAGAATATAGAATTTATTTATGAAATGAAATGTGAAAGTCTCTTATTGAAATGTGTTTGAAAATTTTCATATTCTTATGCTTATGCTGATTTGATACAATTAACATGACCGCATTTTGTCGTCGGAAAATAATACTATGGATGAATGCAGCATCCGTAGTGCTTAGTTTCATACCTCAAAATGGGGGATGTTAGACACAAAAAGAGCCAAAGGAGGTGAGGCAACCCTGGTGGAGCTGACGAATGATGTTTCGACAGATGATGACGATCCTACAAGGGTTCTCAAAGTTGGATATCAACTTAGCTTAAAAATGAAAAAGGAGTTGGTAGGGATTCTCCAGGCAAACACAAACATGTTTACTTGGATATATTCCGATATGTGCTGGATATCTCCTAAAGTTATATGTCATGGGCTGAATATGAACCCAACTTACCTCCCTATGAAACAGAAGAGGTGCATTATGGACCCTGAGTGTTCCACTACATCGAAAGAGGAAGTGGATAGGATAGAGGCAAATACTCCATCCACAATGCTTTATACCTGTAGTGGGTATCGAATCCAGTATTGGTCAAGAAGGCAAATAGGTAGTGGTGGACATGCATTGATTATTTTAATTCGAGTAAAGCTTGCCTCAAGGACTGATTTCCTTTGTCGTGGATTGAATAGCTTGTGGATGGAACAACCAGTTCTTGAACTGCTATCTTTTATAGATTCATACTCCAGGTACAACCGGATTATGATGCACGTCCAAGATCAGGTGAATACGAGTTTTACCATGGATTTGGGTCTGTATTGCTGTAGATTCATATCATTCGGTCCAAAGAACGCCAGAGCTACTTATTAGTGCTGGGTGTATACGATGTTCAAAGATCAAATCAGGTGGACAATGGAAGTCTATGTGGATGATAAGCTCATAAAGTCACGACAATCGACGGATCACATAGGAGACCTTTAAAAAACGTGCGATATACTCCAAAAGTATGGAATAAAGTTGAATCCACTGAAGTACTCTTTTGGGGTTGCAATAGACAAGTGTTTGGATTTCATTATAACCTCAAGGGCTATTAAAGCTAATCCGAAAAAATTGAAGTATTAAAACTGGTTACCGCCCCGAAAAAGAGGCGAGAAATACATAGCTTGAACGAGAAAGTTGCCGCATTGAGTCGATTCATCTCAAAAGCAACAAACAAGTGCATACCATTCTTTATTGCCCTTAGGAAAGAGAAGGGTGAGTTCTAATGGACGAGTGAATATAAAGCTGCATTTCAAAATCTATTGGAGCAACTAAGAAAACCACCAATACTATCCAAGCCTTTGGAAGGAGAGGATATGTATATATACTTAGCAGGATCAACTCATGCATTGACTACAACTTTAGTGTTAGGAGTGTAAGATCCAAAGGCCAGTTTATTATATCAGAAAACGGTTCACTCAGTAGAAAAGAATTATCAAAAGCTATAGAAATCGGCATACTATTTGTTGATAGCATCAAGGAAGTTGAGGCCATACTTCTATGCCAGTAAAGGTGTTGATTGACCAACTGCTTAGACAAGTGCTAGTCCCAAGACTTTAGGGAGATTGATAAAACTGAATATCGAGTTGAGCCGGTAAGATATAACTTACCATCCTAGAAGCTGGTTAGGGGACAAGCATTCGTAGCTTTCATTGTTTGAATTCACCATCCAGGATGATGAAGTGAAAGAAGAATTGGTCCAACATTCTCAATTGAAGTTATATATTTTCCGAGCGTCCAATGGGCATGATTCTAGGTTAGTAGTTCTTCTAACCTTTGAAGGATGGAGGATTTGTGATGCATGGTATCTAGAGTTTTGAGCAATAAACAACAAAGCTGAATACGAAACACTGATTGCAAGACTCAAGACAACGAAGGAATTATGAGGTAAGACATTGTATATCTATAGTGACTCCCAGTTGGTGGTTTGTCATGTCAAGGAGAAATAATTTAGCCACAAACTTGCACTATTGGATTCATGGCGTTTTTCTGATCGATTTTCGTATATAAACTTTTCCGATTGAAGTTCAAATGAAAAGGTTCTTAACATTTGAAATTTTAAAGTCGAGTAAGATATACGTAGTTAAGGAAATAATTAATAATTATTTAACGTTGATTAAAAACTGTTAAACTTAACTATGACTTAAACGTTAAGCATGTAGATTAAGGAATGGGATAATGTCGATAAGCTAAAAGTGGAAAGAGATTAACAAAATCAATTGATGTTAATAATTAGCCTAGTTTACAAAGCTCAGGTCGACCCGAGTAGTTCCAAGGTCGACCGGTAGTGGTCGACTCAAGATTTGTAAATAGCGATAATAGATTTGACCTTAACAGCCTGAATTTAAAATGGTTTAATCGAATGGTTGACATTGCTTTGAAGCCCTACAAATTTAGACCTAGATCCTCACTTCCAACTCATATTTTCTAATAAGCGCGGAAGCTCTGCCATTTTTTCTTCTCCTCCAAAAATCTAAACTAATAGATATAGTTCTAGTTTGCACGTCTACACTATTGGAGGATTTTAGAAGATGATAGAGTTAGAGAATAGGTTCAAATCAAGTCATTATAACCAAGGTAAACTGTAAATCTGGATTTGAAATGGTAATCAATCTAAATCCCTCCTTTCTAATCCAAAATCTAATAGATCTGTATGTATATGTTAGTGGAAAATAGGCATAAGGACAAACCTTGAAAAATATTTAGGCCGAAGGACAACTAGTTTCATTTTTAGGTTGAAGGACAAACTTTAAAAAAATTTAGGCTGAAGAATAGTGCTAAATATACCTAGCATTTTGTACAGTGTAAAACTGAATATAATGCTAGTTAAAACTAGCATTTTGTATAATGTAAAAACTGAATATAATGTTAGTTATAACTAGCATTGTCCTTCAGTCTAATTTTCATCCAAAGTTTGTCCTTCAGCCTAAAAATGAAACTTGGTGTCCTTCAGTCTAAATATTTTTCTAAGCTCGTCCTTTTGCCTAATTCCCTCTATATGTTATATGTGAATCCAAATATAGAGTCAAAGTGGAAATACAGATAACGGGGATTAAATCTGGAGATTTGGGATGCTAAAAAAGAGGTGAATCGAAAAATTACATGTTTTGTAATAAGATTAGATTTATATCGTTATGATCTATTCCATTTATTCCTATGTGTAATCGATTTGGATATTTAACTTTAAGTGCGTAATGATTAGATATAATCTCGATTTGGACAAATTATTATATACGCGTAATGAATTAATGTAAGTAGCGAATTTGATAATAAATTGTATACACGTATGATTATGGAATAGATTTAATGAAATTGGAAAACTTGCCTAAATTGATTATTGAGAAATATGGTATTATGAATTTGTTAATAAATTGGTATTCAAACGAAGAATAAAAATATAAAATAAAGAAACTTTATTAAGATTTTAGTGGTTTTAGTGATATTTTAATTCGTTGGAATTTTAGTTGTTACAAGTAGATGTCTATGTATTTTCAAATTTAAATAAATAAAAGTACGATGTTTGAAACGGCAAGAAATACACCTAAAAAGAAAGAGATGTACAAAATAAGGATAATTACCTTATTTTGTACCGTTTATTTCAAGAGATAGAAAGAAGGTTCCTTGTAATTACAAACATCACACAAATCTCTTTCTTTTGGATAAGACATAGAAATTTACGATGTTAACATTTTTAGAATAGAAACGCAGTTGCATCGCATTAAAATGTAGTGAACCCCAAAAGTTAAATGGTAAGAAATGAATGAAGTGAAAAGATCCTAAAAAGTTAAGATGTGAAATACCAATAAAATTTGGAAGTAAATGAAAAGGAAATATGAAAGAGAGGTAAGAATTAATAAAAGGATAACATGGGAACAGAAATGGAAAATAAAGAATGAATAAAAAGGATGGGCAGCGATTGGTAAATAAACTTAAAGTAAAGAAAGAGGTGAAATACATAATAAAATGAAGACCTAGAGTCAACTATAAAACTGTAGAGCATGGTAATTAAGTAAGTATGAGAATATATATACACACACATATATGAAATATATATATATATATAAGTAGCCTTGAATATGCATTTACGATGGGTGTCAACTATTATGATTAAAGTATAATTAAATGAATAATACGACATTTGGTCATTATAGCAGGTTGGAATGTGAGGTCAGTAGTGTTACACAATAGAAGTCTACTCACTGCAAGGGACTACCAGCAGTTGTGTAACATTATACTAATGTGAGACATATCCAACCATAGGACCTGTGAAGAGTATATGCTCGCATATAGATAGAGGAATACCCTAATAGAGAACGTTGGGGCTGGGTCCACAGCCCTTAATCCACCATATTTATAGTTCGTAGAGCTAAGTCTACAATCGAGAAGCAGACAAGAAAATCCCCAGAAAAATGCAACATAGAGAACGGTCAAATTATTGTAAAGCCGTTATTAGGCACTACGGGAGTTCCTCGATATGCTCGATGACGAGAGCGTGATACGGCGAGGGTGAGGGATTCTAATGGGTTCCTAAGTTAAAGTATACTAGTGGGGAGTCTACTATGGGTAGATGAGACATATCATGTGTGTATGTAAAGTCAAAACGACTATTGAAAATAAAATACATAACAAGAGATAGAAGACAATTTGTATAAACTAGTGTTATGTACAAAGTGTATAATTTTACCAGTCACCACAACGTTGTTTTGACCCCTCCTCATTACAAACCACGGGATAACTTAGATGGACATGTACTGGTACAAGGCGGGAACAGTGTAGGATCATGTTCCTTATCCATGCTCAACACTGACAAGGACACTAGACTTTGAAATTGTCAAATATTGGTCAGTGATTATATGCTCTATTATACTTTACTATTTCGATGTAAGTTATATCGTTAGTGCTTTGATGCATTCATTTGTTTGTTTATAGGATACCAAACCAACGATATGTACTTTGGCGGACTTGGGTTTTTAATTTAGCAAAAATTCAGGCCCACTAGGGTGCGGGTTGGGTTAGCGTATTTGTATTTTTCCTATAACTATAAATATATTGTATGCCTAATCCTATTAATTCCAACCATAAAATAGTTGCATATGGAAAATCCTTGAAGATAGATGGTACATAACACCCTAGTCGGGCTCAGGTAGCCTAATGGTTGTGGATCCCCATATGATTGCTGATGATGGTGTACGGTAGGTCCAGATAAGGGAAAAAAAGGAATCCATATGTTATAGATAGGGGAAGTTTTTAAAGAAGGGTGTGAAATGGTCACTACTAATTAATAATTTGGTTTTCGATATTAGAGAAAAAGATATCCTTAAGGGAACAGTTAGAAATCCATTCTGAGTTCAATTCGATAAGTAGTAGTTTTCAAAAACTAAGTAATAGTATAGATTGTATACTTAAAAAGATTTAGATTAAAAAGTTAAAAAAAATGGTGAGAAAAAAGTCCATTTCTCAAAGAACAATATTTGTATTTGTGGTCAAAAGTTTTTTATTTAATATAATTATTTAGTTAAATTGAATTTTTTTGTAAAAGGTCTTTATTGAGGTGAATTTCATTTGAGAAAAAAATGTAGAGCGTATATAGCTGACTGGTTTTGTTTCTTGTGAAATTAATTTGGAACAAACACTAGGAGTGGTAATGGTTTAATTGGAGTAATTAAGGATGGAATAAGAACTTAAGGTCAGACGATGAGAATTGACCACAAGGAGGTAAGCGATTGCACCGTATAGATAGACCGAAATTTTTTCAGAATAGGAAGAGCCGAGATTGAGAAGCCGAAGGCAGAATGAAGCAATGGTAGTTAGTAGGAAAATTTAACCGAAGATGGTTTGGCCCGAAATTGGCCTAGGTTCGTATATTGCAAATTTACAAAGGAGCGGTCAACCTGGGGTTAACTAAGATTGATAGGTAGCGGTCAACCGCCTAACCCTAAGGGTCGACCGTCCCTTTGTAAATTGTATATATACGAAGTAGCCACTTCGTTTACCCAGTGCCCTCATTTTTCTTCTCCCCGAACCCGAACTCATCCCCATTTCCAGCCGCCGCCTCGATCCCACTTCCTTAGCCACCAGTTACCACCACCAAACACCGTCAATAACCGAGAGCACCTTTACACTCCAGCCCCATCTCAAATTAAGCCTAGATCTGCTCATATTCAACATGCCTCCACGTTGCGTCAACCTCATCGTCCAGTACCCACAATTGACACCACGGGAGCTGGCATAGTATCAGAACCGCTGGAATAATGTCAAGGCCTACGTAGCAATAACCAACTTTAAGATGTTGCAAGGGCGAGCGGTCAATTTCAAAGAACTTTCCATGTTTGGATTGAAGCCATTATTTTTCGCTGCCAGGCTATGCCAGATCTTGATGCACGATACTTTCGAGCGGGTGAACTACCAAAGATTGGTGAATTTATTTGATGCCACCTGGTATATGAGTTTGCATAGCACGAGGTCACCTTTGCATCCAAAGTGAAGGGAATGTTGATTCAGTCACATATGCACAGCTAGGAGGTATTCTTCATATTAGAACCATAGGGCATGATTTGGATAGAATTAAGACTACCTACCCTACCATTCTTGATTGGATTTTTATTCCAGGATGGCACGTCTAGCGCTCAGAGAGTTTGCTACCCCAGGCTCGTCTGATCATACATATCCTTCAGTCTTATCCCCAAGACTGTAAGTTATAATCAGATCTACCCAACG
The DNA here is from genome assembly GCA_030737815.1 of Allium fistulosum. Lineage (NCBI taxonomy): Eukaryota > Viridiplantae > Streptophyta > Magnoliopsida > Asparagales > Amaryllidaceae > Allium > Allium fistulosum. The sequence goes on along the minus strand of CM060901.1, from coordinate 101,834,610 downwards.
GTTCAGAAGGCCATTTATGCCATCATAGGTGGTATTGAAGTGAACTGGACCCGAGTGATTATGGCCTATTTTGCAGGCATAGAAGGAGTCGGGACATGGAGGAGCTCCCTTCCTTACTGTTACCTTTTTACTACCATTTTTAGATGGTTCGAAGTGAACCTCTGAGGTGGGTAGTCGCATATAGATATGTACCTAGCGTTAGACAGATCCTCTCTTAAGAGGATGAGGATTGATATTGATGAACAGTCTGTTGAGAGTGAAGAGAGTGAGGAGGAGCCTTAGGAGGCCGAGAAGGCACACATGGATTGGAACCCTTGGCCGACCAGCAGGCCGAAGGGTATTATCAGCAGACCCAGGGTTATAGGGAGACCTAGGAGTCCGAGAGGATATTGGAGGCTCTGGAGCAGAGGTGGAAGAGGATAGAGGATAGAAGAGTTAAGATGCAGGTGGAGTGGAAATGTCAGGGGCGTCAGTTAGGATGCATAGCTGTTATGATCCAGTCGCTCTAATGCAACCGCGGTTCTAGCTCTTGAACTCCTAGTCCTTAGGAGTAGGTGGTGGTGGTGGTAGTAGCTAGTACTAATTATATTCCCTTCCAGTATTTGTTTTCCTTTTTAGTGGGTTGTAAGCATTAGTTGTTTCTAATATGTAAAACCGTGTACGTTGAAATAAAAATGTTTATTTTATGTGTTTTTTGTATGGACCACTATGTTAAGGGAAAAAAAGTAAAAATAAGGAAATTTCAAAGAAGACACTTAATCAACGTTGGGGAAAAGAAAATAGTTGAAACTAGAAATCAAATAATGAATTAAGAGAATTTATTTAACTAACTACTAAGATAAAAGTAAAATGGGATTGTAAGTCCGATAATTCGGGAAATAAATTTCAGTGAGCAGAGGACAGAAAAAGGATGTTGCATGGCCATGAATCAATGTCCCTGTACCTTAAAAGCTAAAATTTATAATTGAACTTGTGTGCTGGTTGATATTATAAAAGAAAGGAAAAGTTCTTGAGAAAATTAAAATTTACCGCATAATCGAATATAGTCCACTATAGATGTTGGACAATTAACTAAACCCCGGTTTCATGAGATGTGGCATAATTTGTTTTGAAAAATATATATGTATACTTCTGGAATAAAAATACTTTTGTAGAAAATTTTGTGAAAGAAATTTTGTGTAAAGAAATTTCTTATTGATATTTTGAATAGTAATATAAAAAATTGAAATGAAAATGAAGAAATTTTCAAATTTTAAAAATGTCACAGACTTGATAAGTCGAGAAGTTTGTTAGTATAGATTTTACTATGCAGTAGAAGTGATAGTAAAATACAGTACGATTAGTGACAAGAGAGCTATTTAAGCTATGGAATTTTTTCCTATATACCTTGTCAATAGGCAAATAAAAAGTTGATTTTTGAAGTAAACCCTATTTTGAAACTTTAAAAATAAAAATAACTGTGTGAACTGTACTTGGAAATTATGAAGGAGATATCTAGGCATAAGTAAGGTTCCAAAGTACAGTGGGAAGTTAGGAACACAAGAGAAAAAGAACGGAAATATGAAATTTCCATTTAAACCCTTTTCTCGACATAAAAAGAATAGGTGTAGAAAATCTAATTTTTCAAATTTGAATGTCAGTAACGGTGTGCTAGGAATTTGAATAGTAGAAATTAGATGTAAAAATTGGTTGACCTACACTTTTATTTATAGGAGTGTGGGAAAATTTGGATGAAAAACAGTTTTTTATTTTCAAAAAGTTGCATACATGTAGAACTGCCAGTATATTTAGGATGTTGCATCATATTTTCAAAAATTGATTTAAAAGAAAGCATTCATATGAGAGGTGCCAATTAGAATCATTCTGCATGCATAACATATGTATTGTGACACGTCGTGCACTTGTACACGATTGGTTGCAAAATTGTTTGCATACTCACGTTTTGTTAGTTTAGAATGATTATACGTTATGTTGCATTATTTAGTCCTTGGGGAATTTCGGCGATGAAATTTATTTAGGGGAGAGAATGTAATACCCCATGATTTTTGCGATAATTAATTTAAATAGAAAATTAATTAATAAATAGTGAAAAATGAAATTTTTTCAAACTTTAGAATTTAGCCACAAAACTTGCACCATTGGATCATGGTGATTTTCTGAGCGATTTTCATATATAAACTTTTCCGATCAAAGCTCAAACGAAAAGGTTATTAACGTTTGAATTTTAAAGTAAAAAATAATTGTATATGTAACTAAGAAAAAAAATTAATAATTATTTAACATTAATTAAAAACTATTGAACTTAACTGTGAATTAAACGTTAAGCAAGTAGATTAAGAAATGGGATAATGTCGATCGGCTAAGTTGAAAGAGATTAACAAAATCAATTAACGTTGATAATTGGCCTAGTTTAAAAAAATTGGATCGACCCAAGAATTTCCATGGTCGACCTAGGGCACTAAGCGGTCGAACCAAGATTTGTAAACAACGATAGTAGATTTGGCCTTAACAGCCTAGATTTAAAACGGTTTAATCGAACGGTTGGTATTGGTTTGAACCCCTACCTAGACCCTTACTTCCAACTCATAATTTTCTAATGTGCCTGGAAGCTCTGTCATTTTCTCTTCTCCTCCAAAACTCTAAACTTATAGAAATAGTTCTAGTTTGCACATATACACTATTGGAGGATTTTAAAAGATGATAGAGATATAGAATAAGATCAAATCATCCCACTACAACCAAGGTAAACTATAAATCCAGATTTGAAATTGTAATCAACATAAATCTCTCCTTTCTAATCCAAAATTCTAATAGATCTATATGTATATGTTATATATGATTGCAAATAGGGAGTCAAAGTGGAAATACAGATAACAAGGATTAGATTCGGAGATTTAGGATGCTAATAAAGAGGTGAGTGGGAAAATTACATGTTGTGTAATAAGATTAGATTTTATCATTGTGAACTATTTCATTTATGCCTATGTATAACCGATTTGGATATTTAACTGTAAGTGCGTAATGATTAGATATAAATATCGGTTTGGATAAATTATTATATACGCGTAATGAATTAATGTAAGTGGCGAATTTGATAATAAATTGTATATGCATAATGATTATGAAATATATTTGATGTTATTGGAAAACTTGCCTAAATTGATTATTGAGAAATATGGAATTATGAATTTGTTAATAAATAGATATTTGAACGAAGAATAAAAAGTAAAATAAAGAAACTTTATTGAGGTTTTAGGGGTTTAAGGGATATTTTAATTTTTTTGGAATTTGAGCTGTTACAACTAGATTTCTATGTATTATCAAATGTAAATAAATAAAAGTGCGATGTTTGAAATGATAAGGAATAAACTTAAAATGAAAGAGATGTATAAAATAGGGATAGTTACCATATTTTGTATTGTCTATTTCAAGCAATAAAAAGATAGTTTCTTATAATTACAAACATCACGCAAATATCTCTCTTTTCAGATAAGACATAGAAATTTACGGTGTTGAAAATTTTAGAATAAAAATGTAGTTCCAACGCATTAAAATATTGTAAACCCCAAAAGTTAAACGATAAGAAATGAATGAAGTAAAATGATCCTAAAAAGTTAAGATGTGAAATACCAATAATATTTGGAAGTAAATGAAAAGGAAATATGAAAGATAGGCAAAAAGGAATAAAAGGATAACTTGGGAACATAAATGAAAAATAGAAAACAGATAAAAAAGATGAGCAACGATATTATGAACTTGATAAGAGAAAAGCGGTAGATGAACTTAAAATAAAGAGAGTGGTGAAACATATAACAAAATGAAGGCCTAAGGTCAAGTGTAAAATTGTAGAGGCATGATAATTAAGTAAGTATGAAAGAATATATATATAAGTAGCTTCGAATATGCGTTTATGACTGGTGTCAACTATTTGATTAAAGTATAATTAAATGAATAATATCACATTTGGTCATTAGAGCATGTTTGAATGCCAGGTCAGTAGTGTTACACAATAGAAGTCTGCCCACCGCAAGGGGCTACCAGCAGTGTGTAACATTATACTGATGTGAGACATATCCAACCGTAAGACCGGTGGAGAGTATACATTTGCGTATAGATAGAGAAATACCCCAATAAAAAAGGTAGTCTGCTTTAATAAAATAGGAAAAGGGGTATTGCCTTAATTGCAATAAGCAATCTAAATCGGATGATGAGCAAAGATGGTCACTATGATAGCATGTCAGCTGAATTCCAAATAAAGTAGTAGGGTTGTGCATAGGTCGAGAATGTCATCAATCCTTAGCGGTCAACGGGAAAGATAGGGGTTACACCTAGCGGGGTACACTGCCTACTTGTGTATGGCCACGTTGGGGAATGCATTGCCACGTTGTTTTCTAGTTTGTATGTTAGGAGGTGAGGCTAGTTAAACCTATTAGGGAAGTCTTTCAAACATGCATGGGGTAATCCGTGGGGCTGAGTCCACAGCCGGTGGAGCTGAATCCACCATATTTATAGTCCGTAAAGTTGAGTCTACAACTGGAAAGCACACAAGAAAATCCCTAAAAAATGCAACAAAGAGAACAACTAAATTATTGTAAAGTCGTTATTAGAAACTATGTGAGTTCCTGGGTACGTGCGACGACGAGAGCATGATACAACAAGGGTGAGAGATCCTGACGAGGTTCTAAGTTAAGAAATACTAGCGAGGATAGTATCTTGGTCTAATGGGGGACTGTGGTACTTATATAATATATATATGTATATAAATACCTATATATATGGGTAGATAGCTATAGTCTACTATAGGTAGATGGGACGTATCTTGCGCGTATGTAATGTAGAAACGACTAATTGAAAATAAAAGACATAACAAGAGATGGAAGACAATGGGCATATACTAGTGTTATGTACAAAGGTATAATTTACCAGTTATCGGAACGTTGTTCTGACCCCTCCTTATTACAACCCACATGATAGCTTTGATGGATATGCACTGGTACAAGGCACGAACATTGCAGGATCATGTTCCTTATCCATGCTCGACACTGACAAAGGCACTAGACATTGGAAATGTCAAATCTTGGTCAATGATTATATGTTCTATTATACTTTACTATTCTACTGCAAGTTATATCATTGGTGCTATGATATGCATTCATTTGTTTATTTGCAGGATGCCAAACCAACGAACTATACTTTGGTGGACTTGGGTTTTTGATTTAGAGAAAATTTAGACCCACTGGGATGCAGTTTGTTACAACGAAGCTATTGGGAATCTTCCATAGAGGTTTTGGTAACTCTAAGCATTGACAAGATGGATACCTATTAGATCTTGGAGGTCGAGGATGAGGAGTCATAGATGACTCAATTTACAGATTACTTGCTAATGGAGACTCTCTCGAGTCAGAATGAACGGAAAACCTCTTACGTAAAGTACCTCGGTCCCGTACTTTAGGATCACTATTCTACATATAGGAATTGAATCAATTTGGCTTAGGAATGGAAGAAATCTGATGTGCATACTAATATATAAGGATGAACGGGCAACAAGCTTTAAGGTTGAATTAGCAATGCATGGCTTTTTTGGGTTGAATTGCTAAATAGATAAGAAGAAGAATGGGCATCAATGTATGTCCTCTTAGTCCATCCCCCTCGTATACCATGGAAATTCTGAGACGAAAGTCAACACATGAATGATGAGCTAAAACCGATAATTATGCAAGTACAAGTGCTATATAAGAGAGGACTCTCAACTCCCTTGCTAAGGTAGGTTGCCAAAGATGAAGCTAAGAAGATCCTTATAGATGTCCATGGAGGAAGTTATGGCAATCACACTAGGGGCAGAATTTGGCAAAGAAGATTCTTCACTATGGATATTTCTAACTGATTGTCAATCGAGATGCAACTGACAGTTCAAGGAGATGTGACAATTGTTAGAGATATTTGAATATTCCAAGCAACAAGCTTACATAGATGGTTCACCCGTGGCCATTTATGGTTTTAGGAATAGACATCATTGGAGTGCCACTAATGTCAAGAGGTGGAGCAAAATATGCAATAGTGCTTGTAGATTACTTCACAAAATGGGCTGAAGCGGAACCGCTTACGATGATCACTTTGGTAAAAGTGGCCAACTTTACAGTGAAGAACATTTTGTGCATAATTGGAGTTCCACATAAGATAATCACTAATAATAGAACTCAATTTGAGAGCATTGAATTCAAAAACTTCTTTGCTCGATATCTGATCAAGAAGGGCTTTGAAGCGGTAGCACATCCATAGGCAAATGGATTGGTGGACGTAGTAAATAAGACAATCAAATCTTTCACCAGGAAGAAATTGAAGAGAGATAAGGGAAACTGGGTTGATGATTTACCACTAGCACTACGGGCTTATGGAGATAACCTAGAAGTCCACAACCTGTCATACTATATTTGTCTGGCCTATGGAACTGAGGCTATGATTCAGATTGAAGCCAAAATTCCCTCAATGTCAGGTTATAAACCATACTTTTGAAATAAGCAATCTTATTTTGAAATGAGTATTTCTAGATATGAGGGCACTTTTTTGGATTGGGAGGGCCCCTACGTAATAGCACATAAGCTTGGTGATGGAACTTTCAAGCTGTCTATAGAAGATGGAATCCCAATTCGCGTGGAATAGTGAGCATCTATGACATTTTTTCGTTGGAGTATAATCGAACTACATTAGATTTGACGATTTACCTCTACACATCTTTCCTTTGACCAATTCACAAAGATAGGCAAGGTCATACATGGATGCCAAGAGATATGCATCTAAGACACCGACTCCCAAAGATTAGAATCAATGTAGAATTAAATCTTGTATGGGTATACTACTGGACTATACCGGGACTCGTGTTGACATAAGAAGATATGCCACATAGTTTCAACCACAAATATGAATCACAATGTTTTTGTGACCAATAAAGATATGTTTGACCAAGAATAAATGATGTTAATAGATGATATATGGTTTTGTTTAGTTAAACTGGAAATGTTTAATTAATAATAAACAAAGATAAGTAATAGAGCAACACCAGGCGATTGCATAAATTTATTTATTTGTAAAGAGCTATAGTAAATAAAAGCATTGCACAGATCACAGGTCACAGATACAAGCAAGGATTGTATATAAGTAATTTCATTACATATAATTATATATTTATACATGCAAGTAAGTACATAGGTGAAGAAAGTAAAAGGTGCAATAATGTAAATAAGACAAAATTTGAACAGAAAATTTCTTTTTATTTACACATCTTTTTAATACAAAGTTTAATTGGACCTATCCCACACAACGACGACCTATGTACATAAAAGCCAAAAAGATCAAAAGGAAAAAGTTAAAAATAACCTCTGTGGTGCAACCAATTTGTTACTAAATTTCTTTAGTTTTTTCCTACCTCTCATGTCGGCTTGCTTGCACTTACCCTTCCCCAGAGATTTGGACAGAGGATTGTCTTCATTCGCATCCCAATCATAGTTGGACAAGGAAGTACGAGTTGTCTGAAGTCCAAGGGTAACTCCAGAGGCTAGTGCAGATGAGGGCTTGATACTAGGAGGAGGCTTGATGTTAATACTTATGCTTTGGACAAAGGCCGATGTCGGAGGAGGGATTTTCTCTGCACATGGATCAAGTTTGATCTTTCCCAATTTAGAGAGTTGATTTCCTTCTTATCTTCCATAGAAAGCATTTTAGCCCTTTCTCATCAATAGTTATCTGGTCATCATCAATCGAGACTACAATATCCTCCAAACTCTCCATGGCATGTTATTTCTCAGAGTCAGAATTAGGGCCAGAGCTGGTGGGTAGCAAAGGAGGAATGAGTGATGTTGTGATGGCAACAGATGTGGCCGTAGAAGCTCTAGGGCCATAAGAGATCATGACAAAGGATAGAGATACTACTATTGGAAGTTGACCTATAAGACAACAAACAGAATGGTAAAGGTCAGTGATATCTATAGGGGAAATTTCTTGAAAAGCAGAGATGTTAGAGATATACCTCCTGTGGCGAAGATTCCTATAGAGAATATATGCTAATTTCACTTCCTTAAGGACCTTTGGAAGTGGAGGTAGAGTAGGGAGAATCGTTGGTGGAATGAAGGTCATGGCCTATAGGTTGTAGCTTTTAGGGGAAGCTATAGTGGTGGTAGCGGCAGTAGTGTTAAGGGTCGTATATGCAGGTATTCGGGTAGTAGCAACCTTAGAAGTGGTCATCACTGATTTAATAATCACCACCTGAGACTCCTCCTAAGTAGAAGCATTGTCATTTATTCAATCCAAAGAACTTGGGCCGACAGAGTCTCGGTAGCCACCTATTCTAAACTGGAAGCTTCAAGTACCTTAAGCACCATCCTCATTTCTAGGGTTACTATGTCTTCTTTGTCGAACGGCTCACCTTCCATCCTTTCTTCATTTATTTCATAACAAGACTCTTTGGACCTTCTAAAAATCTCTTCCTAGACCTAAACTAGAGTTATAGGATAGCCATCCCCTAGCCATTTGGCATATTTCATCTCTATGACATCAGCGAAGAATCTGAGGAGAGCGGCTTCTATTTTCTCTTTGGTCTAGGCGAGAGTGGCTTGTAGTTAAGTTGCGTTCTTTTCATACTCTGACAGTTGAGTCCTTAAGCCCAGAGTTTCCTTTATGCTGGACTGGGCTAGGTCTTGGGCTTGCTCTATTATCTCCTTTTCTTCCTTAAGTTCTGCTTTGAGTTTGTTGATTTTGGTTTGGAGTACAGATTTCTGAGCCTATAAAACTTTGACTTCTTTCTCAATGTCGATGCTCATGATATGTGTACTTTTCAATTAATCATTGTGGATAGTGCATTTAGCTTTGTGAGCGGCAACCTCCTCTGCCAATTTCTTTTCTGATTCTCAATGGCCCTATCTTTGGCCTCTATATCTTTTAAGAGCCTATCCAACTCCTTCTTGTAATCCTCGCACGTCCTATTATGATGTGCTCTTTCAGCATTAAAGCTTTTGATGATTAACGTATTTTCTCAATTGACATCGGAGAGTCCTTTGGGTTATTTACCCCATCATACGTACTATTCCATAGCCTCGTTGTTTCTGACGATGCCCTCTATTAAATAACTTTTAGGGATGTCCTTGATGTCATTGTAAAAGAAGAAATATGAAAGGGCGGCCTGCATTTTTGTGGTAGGCACTAGAGATGAGCCCTAAGGGGGGGGAGGTGGAGTCGTCTGACTTGTGGACATCTCTTTTCCAGCTCTATGTGATTAACAGGGAGTTGAAGAGCTGGTTGTTTTGGATTAATGGGAAGAAGCGCTAAGAGCCTTAGGTTGTTAGATACTAGTAGTTGTTGTGGCTTGAGAAGGTGGAGGAATACCAATTGAGAAGGCTGGCAGTGTCGAGAAGACTGTGAAGTTGAGTGTCCTTGACAAGGGAAGTCAGGATCGTGCTGTTATGAACTGGAGATAGTGGTTTTGATGACAACAACCTTTGTAACTTATTTTATTATAACTTATAAACTAACACTATTGTCTAGATATATATGAATGTTATTATGCAGGATATATATAAGGCATGTATTGATTATTGAAGGTTGTACAGTATAAAGATCAAGGATGAAGAAATCAAGTTTGAAGACTCATGAGTATCAAGATCAAGATTTCAAGATAAGTGTCTAGTTTATTGTTAAAAATTCATAATAGCATGGAAATCTTCATTCCATATTTCATTTGGGATGGAACCCATTTCCATCTTCTTAGTGGCTTACAAGTCCACGACAAGTAGCTTACAAACCTACGACAAGTGGCTTACAAACCCACGAACATCCTGGTTTTGTACAAGTTCTCGAGTCTTGATGTGATGAGATATTCTGTAGGAAGAAGCTTGCAAAACTACTTCAAAATGGTTTTTCAAAATGATTTAGCCTTTAAATATTCTTTGTCTTTGTTTTTAAATAAACTCTTGTTTTAAACTTTGTTTGTTTTTAAAACTATCTTCTGATTTTTAAATATTCTTTTATAATATATATATACTTGAGATTTAAAATCAAATTTATATATACATTCTAAAAATATATTTTTCTACTCTTCTTTATTTTAAAACATTGGAAAATTAGTTTATTTTACTCTAGAATCATTTCATCTTGTTTTCCTTTCAATACCATTTTCAAAACAAATTTTACATTGTTTTTAACTAAGGGATGTCGACATCATGGGATACCCCATGTCATGGTGGCCGTTAAATTCAAAAGTTTCAATTTCCAAAAGAAGTGTCTATTCGTTTAAATCTCTTCACGAATGGTTATGACCGTTACTGGTCTATAAATAGCCTTCACAAACGAATTTTTTAACTAACTATTTTCATATTTTCTTCAATCCTTCTTCTCCACAAATCCATATCTAAAATTTTCATATTTTTAAGATCGTGCCGAAATTCTGCCGAATTCTCAAGTGAATCAAATTAGAATCTCATTCTTGTTTGATTCTCTGCCCTCTCTCGAAGATTAAAGTGCTATTCAGAGTTATAGGATCAATTTGTAATCAAAAGTTTATCGAGTCTCTCTATAAGGTGTGGTTGTGCCTGGAAATCAATTGGGTAATCTTGTGGCCCGTAAATCAAGAGAGTTTGCCCCGGACTCGTGAGACAGGAGGGTACCTCAAGGCCTTTAGAAACTGAGGATTGTAATCTCGACTTTGGTATAATAAACATCTATATGAGGTGTTCTACCTTGGTACAGGACTGGATGTAGGGTAACTCCGAACCAGTAAACTCAGATCAAAGAATCAAGTTAGGCATAACTCTGACCCTTGGAATGGCTTCCTCTCCCTCTCCTCTCCCTCAGCCTCCTCCTTCTTTTGCCCCCTCATTATCCTTTTCTGATATCTCCTTCGTCCCCCCGTTTTACCTTCGCCAGCCTCCTCCTCATCATGCACATGCTCCGCCCACTGCCTCCCCCCGGAACCCTCCTGCCCCCCTCCGTCCATCGTCCCCTACCCCCAAAACCTTTGCGCAAGTAGCGGCTATCCCGGCCCCCCCCAAACAGAAGCCCCTTCTTCCGACCCCTCGTAACCTCAACCGTAGGCGCTTAATTCCTATTTTCAAATCCTGCCGCCAAATTCTCGATTTTTTAAAACATAATAAAAGGTGTTTCCGTTGTGCCGGTTTAGGCCACGTGGCGACAAACTGTAGGGAACCAAAGATTTGCTTTTACTGTGGATTTTTTGGGCATCATTACGCCAGCTGTCCATCCAAAGCTCCTATTTCGGGACCCGCTAATATCTTCCCAGATAACCCCTCGTTTCCCCCACGCACTCATTCCCCCCTCGATTCCAATGCTGTTAAAGTACCTTTTGTCGTTTCCTCTGCCCCACGTGCCCCTTTTTCCAAGCCGTCTTCTCAAATCCCCTCCAGTCACATCGATAATGTCACTGTTCAACACACATCCAATAGATTTCCTTCCCGCTCTTCTCCTTTTTCTTCAAACCATTCAGCTTCTCCTCTTCCCAAAGCTTCTCCCACCCTCATTCCTATGGCCGACTACTCACTGTACATCACTGCCACTATTATCGATGGAGCATGGACAGTCGAGGTCCTCAGTAGAGTCTTAGAGTCTGCCTTCGATCACCCGGACTGGGCCATCTGGCTTCTAGACAACAGCCGCTTCCTCATCGCCTGTCCCTCTGAAATCCTGAAATACAGAGCTCTTAACCGAAAAATCCTCACTAAGGCTGGGGGCTCCATATATCTTGAAGCCTGGCCGGACTACGAACGACCAGCTCCTATTGACTTAGAGCCGCCCAGCTGGGCCACAGTCAAAGGAATCCCTGAGCCCTTACGAGACAATCCGGATGCAGTGCAGACTGCTATCAACCCGGTGGGGAGATTCACCGAGTTTGATAGATGTGAATGGTCTGAACTCGACCGTAGGCTTCTTTACATCAAAATGCAATTCTTGGTAGGGGTTCCCTCTTCCTCCTCATATAGGGTCCAACTCAACGACGCTGAATACCTCATAACTGTTACTAGATGGGATCACTCTCACCCGCGCAGTAGACCTGAAGCTTTCCTCCTGGGACTGGACTATGAAAGAGATATGAAGTGCTTCAGTGACCCGATGAACGTGCAATCAGATGAACTGGATTCAGACGACCGCTTCGACGTTATGAACTATGAACCGACTTCTCCAACCCCGCCCTTTCCCGTGCCCCAACTGCCTAACATTGAGTTTGACGATGCAAGCATTCCGGCCCCCTTTGCAGATCCAGCTCCTCAGCGCTGGGACCCCTTCTTTGACTTGGACCTCTCGGTGCCTCCTCAGTTCCAAGCTCCCAGCTTTGACCCTGCGTCCCCCCCGTCCCAAATGCCAACCTGGGCCCGAACCCTAACCTGACCTCTCCCCCATCTCCGCTGCCGTTGCACCCTGCGAGGCAAGACCTAACCATAGCTCGGGTGAGGAGAAGTGCGCGGAACTCCAGATCCTTGCCTGGTCATGCAGGTAGCATCTATAAAACTGTAGTATTTTCTTCTGCTAATTCTAGACTTAACAGAAAACTAGCGCGTTGCATGGGAGTTAATATTCAAGACGAACATTACACTGCCATGCAAACCCTAGAACAGGAGAGATTGTCCTTCTCCCAATGAAAATCATCTCATGGAATATTCGCGGGCTAGGGGACCCCTCCAAAAGACACTCAATCTTCCTTACACTGTCCCCCCTAAAAATCGACATTCTCCTGCTCCAAGAATCTAAACTGTCTGATCCAACTCCCCTCATCATCAAGCAACTAGGTGGCTCTCATCTCACAGGCTGGGCCCATACCAACTCTATTGGCTCCAAAGGAGGCCTAATCACCATGTGGAACGAATCTGTTTGGTCCCTTTGCCAAATCATTCCTCACACCTCCGCCCTCCACGTAGCTCTCAGACACGTGCAGACCAACACTATCTATTTTTTCTCAAACATTTATGGTCCCCAAGCAGCGCAAGAAAGACGGAACCTTTGGTCCGATTGCTCGAATTTTGCGTCATCTATCCAGGGACCTTGGGTAGTTGGTGGTGATTTTAACACAACTAGATACTCAGATGAAAGGAGCTCGGGTTATATTTCTCTTGACTCGGAGGACTTCAATGCTTTCATTAACTCCTGCTCCCTTATCGAACCCCCAATCAACAATCGTCAATTTACCTGGTCCAATAAGCGCCTTTCACCTGCCTTAGCTAAACTGGATCGCTTTCTTTTTAGTCCTGCCTGGGAAGACATTCACCCCCTCTCTTTTTGCCTTGGCCTCGCTACCATTCTTTCTGATCACTGTCCCCTCTGCCTTGATTCCGGTACCCCCCCGTCCTCCAAGCGACCATTCCGTTTCGAGAGGCTCTGGCTCCTAGAACCTTCATTCGATGATTTTATCAAACTGGCTTGGAGTCAGCCTTCTAGATCCACCTCAGCCACCTCTCGGGTTGTTTGCAAACTCAGATCCCTTAGAAAACTCCTCCGGCCTTGGGCTAGGTCGATCTGGGGCTCCATCCGTACTCGCATCGCCACCATCCAGAATGACATTCTTGCTCTAAATATCCAAGAGGAGTCTCACCCCCTAGACGAAGGAGACTCAGCCACCCTTGCAAACCTTGAATCTGAACTTGAAAGACTTTTGAAACAAGAAGAGATTGGTTGGAAACAGCGGTCCAAAGCCAAGTGGTTTAAAGATGGTGACAAAAACACTTCTTACTTCCACAAATTAGCAAATGGTCGGCGCAGGTCCTTATCCATCCCGGAAATTGTGCACAATAACAACGCTATATCTGATCCTACCTCCATCCTGAACCTCTTTTCCGAATTCTACCGTTCTATGCTAGGAAAGCCTTCACCTCCACTTCCCGTCATCGATTGGAACCTTCTCTATCCTAATCCATTGCCCATCCCCATTGACTCGCCTTTCACGGAGGAGGAAATTCTGGCCGCCCTCAATGATATGGATGACAACAAATCCCCAGGGCCAGATGGCTTTGGTCCTTTCTTCTTTAAGCATTTCTGGAGAGTTGTCAGAAATGACGTCCTAGACATGTGTGCCGAATTCTGTTCCAACCCTAGGACCATATCCTGCCTTAACTATGCCAACATCGTTCTCCTTCCCAAATCTGAGGGTGCCAACTCCCTCTCCGCATTTCGACCCATTAGCCTGCTCAATACCACTTTCAAACTGATAACCAAGGTGCTCGCTAACCGTCTCCAAACCCATATGGATTCACTGGTGGGAGTGGAGCAATCGGCCTTCATCAAAGGAAGGAGCATACTGGACTGTGTTGCGGCAACACAAGAAGTCATATCCCACTGCCATTCTTATAACATCCCTGGGGTCCTTCTAAAATTAGACTTCTCCAAAGCCTTTGACTCAGTCAACTGGAATTTCATCCTTGAACTCTTAATGCACAGGGGCTTTCCACCTAAGTGGTGCAACTGGATAAAAAGTATACTGAACTCAAGCCTTTCCTCGATCCAGATAGGCGGTGTCTCTGGCGGTCTCATAAAATCTGCAAGGGGTCTTAGGCAGGGAGACCCTCTCTCCCCACTTATCTTCGTTCTCGTAGCGGATGTGTTTAACAAAATGATCAAACGGGCGACTGCAGATAACTACTTGGCAGGTATCCGTCCTTCCAATCCCAACTCCAACTCCCCTCCCAGCCCTTCGATTTCTAACCTTCAGTTTGCAGACGACACAATCCTTTTCGTCTCCCCCTCCCCTGAACACATCCATTGTCTTAAGGTCCTCCTGTACACCTTTGAACTCATTTCTGGCCTCTCTATTAACTTTAGCAAAAGCTCTGTCATCATGCTTGGTAATGCTGACCATCTCGGTCCCTCCATCGCCTCTGCCCTCAACTGCAAACTTGACTCATTTCCCTTATCCTACCTTGGCATCCCTCTGCGCCCCACCAAGCTTCATCGTTCAGACTGGAATCCCCTTGTATCCAGAATTGAATCTAGACTTGCAGGTTGGAAAGCGAACTCCCTATCGACAGCTGGCAGACTCGTCTTGGTAAAAGCGGTACTCTCTGCAATCCCTCTCTACTGGCTCTCCTTTCACAAAATTCCTAGTTGGGTATCCAAAAAAATTGATTCTATTAGACGATCTTTTCTCTGGAATGGTGGGAGAGCCAAATGCCTGGTCAGCTGGAAAATCATCTGTTTACATACGGAACATGGCGGCTTAGGCATATCTAACTTGATTACCTTCAACCAATCTCTTCTCGCCAAATGGCTTTGGCGTCTCCTCTCTCCGGGTCAGTTTATCTGGAAAGACTGGATCCTGGCCTATTACTATAATGCGGACCCTTCCCTTGCCCTCCACTTCGCCCCACTCTCCAAACCCTCACCTTTTTGGTCAGGTGTTCTCGCTTCAGTTAATCGCATCAAGCCGCTCCTTCATGTGGAACTTGGAGCTGGCACCAACTGCCTCTTCTGGTTCGATCACTGGCACAGCCTCTCCCCACTTCACCGCTCCCTCCCTTCCCTCTTCTCCTCCTCCAATCGACCTCTCTTATCAGTAGCGGACGCTGTTAACCTCGGCCTACCCGGCCTCTGCCCCCCATCTCTTTTCGACACTGACACCATCTCTGAGCTCCTCTCCGCCCTTAACATCCTGCGTTCGACTGTCCTGACCCCTACCCTGCCTGATCTTCACTCCTGGGCCCTTGCTCCTTCCAGTGGCTTCTCTGTCTCCCAATGCTACTCCTTCCTAAACCACCCCGGTAGACTTTTTGCCTTCCCCCGTGTCTGGAAATGCCATATCCCCCCCGAATCAAATTCTTCCAGTGGTGTCTCATTCATGGCCGGATTAACACCAAGGATCGCCTCTCCCGCTTCAACATCACTTCAGACCAGATCTGCGTCTTCTGCAACACTGAAATCGAATCTATCAGACATCTATTCCTTGAATGCGATTTATCCTTCTACATTTGGGTTTCGGTCTGTGTCCACAATCTTGGGATAATCTACTACTTAGAAGACTTCTTTGAACACTGGCAGTATGGCTCACCTAACCCTCATCTAGACTCTCTTCTGGCTATCTTCTACTGGGTCATCTGGAAAGAGAGAAACGCTATCATTTTCAACAAACCCACTAGCTCGCGTCTGGCATTATGCATTAAAATCTCTAATCTGTTCGATTATTGGGCAGGTCCCTCATCTTCGGCGCCCTTCAGATTTCGCCTTCCAACGGTGAGGTCCCCCTCGGAAGAATCGGTGGGCAGCGCTTCCTCCGCCGCACCGACAGGACCACATGGAGCAGACTAAGGGATCGACTGTCCTCTCTCTCGCGCTTGAACCTGCTTTTACTTTTCGCTGCAGTCATTTTAATAATCACTGGCTTAGTATGTATATTAATCTTTACCTATAATCTGATGCAATGTCTGTAATCTAAACACTTTTTTGCTGAAATGCTGCTTTAGCTATCGATCAAGCATGTTGATCGAACTATCACTATATATTTATATTTAACCTAATCGGCTGTGTAGTCACCTGCTACACACCCGTTCTTCTCAAAAAACTCCGAACCAGTATAAAATTCGGTGTGTTCTTTCCTTTTATTGCTTTTTATTTACTTTCTGCATCTGTGTTTGATTCTGTGATTGTTCTGTGATTAAGTTCTGCATTTGTTTATGTCATAATTTTAATTTAGTCCATATAAGTCTTAGAATCCATTAAACACTATTCACCCCCCTCTAGTGTTAAATTAGCCTTAAGATCCTTAATCCGCACTCCCTTTCACGTGCCTCGAGCGATTACGTGATTCCTTATGCTCAACACGATGGAGTTTCTCTCCTCGGTATCGCGCCATTCTTTCTCTTTCCTCCTCGCCCATTTGCTATCAGATTCATGATAACAGCTACAATAAGAATGAGATATCCACTGAGGTTGGGAGCGATCGTAATCAACACCATGGTGGATCTTATCGAGTCAGCTTTGTCTCTACATTATACCTGAAAAGAAGAAAGGATTGAAAAAGAACTAATAAACTGGATCAAGGACCGCGAAGTTACCGTGCTTGTGATCCTAGTAGTGTGTTTAGTGTTAGTGTGTCCTAAGTAACCTATAGACCATTCTCATAGGGATGTAGGGATGAATTTTCCTCTCCCTTAGAAAGTCGAGGCATGATGCCAGAGTGAGTTGAAGCCGGAAGAGTTTGAGTCAAAAAGATCGTCAAAATTGAGGTCGGCCGGGGTGAAGTCTGGGAAGGTCCCAATATCATTCAGAGAGCTAAAGATAGCATTGGCGGTGCCTAGGGGAGTTGGCTACCTTATGGGATTTTAGTATGGCTCGATTTGTGGTATCGAGGACTTAAAGTTGAGTTGCTTAGGCTTAGGGGTGGGGCGACTGTAGTTCTATTGGAAGACGTCTCCCTAAATGACTTATCTATAATAGAATTGCCCACATCTTCTTCATCCTCTTCATCTTCTTCGTTTTCCTCATCTTCCTTTCGAATTTTCCTTCTTCTACCTCTCTTGTTTTTTTTCCTATTTTTATTCCTCATCTGAACTTGGATCCTCGACTTCCATGAAGACTCCATGAGGAGTTGGAGGATTGTGAGCAGCCTAAGCAGTGCTAGGGAGGATTAGATTAGGCTTAACTTTCCTATCACTATAGAGAAGCCGGTATTGGAACATTCGAGCATTGGTAAGGAATAAAGTGGTATGCCTTTGTACTAGATCAATCCCCTTTATAAGTTGCAATGTGTCCTTTTGAGCAGGAATTATGGTGCAATGAGGAATCTCTGTCAAAAGCTTAGAAGAAAGGTTATTTACTTAAGCAAAGAAAGCTTGAGTATGACAAAGCTATTGGATAGAAAAAATTACGTCCAAAGGGCAAGAAATGATTGAATCCTTCAGTGCTTCGGATAAAGGAATATTCATCCTTAAAGTAAATCCTTTTTTTGTGCAGTCCCTCAATAACCTTGCATTGATGAAAAGATTCAAAGATCAACGGCAAGGGATAGTCGGCTCTTCCCTCAAAATAGAATAGAAAGGAAAGCTCGTCGAAGGTTGTCGGCCTACTCAAATTCATCATGAAAATGATGTAGATGGAGTTCAATATGGAATAGCTGTTCGGATGTATTTAGGATGGAGCTAGGCCCAACATTTGAAGAATATATTTTAGAAAATAGTTGAAAGAAGGCCCAACTATGGAAAGGAGCATGTACTAGTTACAAGCGATGTAACCTATTGAAAGTTCATGAGCTCTTTGATTGGGCTAGGGAAGATGTACTTCGTCCTCAGGCATCCCATGTTTTTGTAGAATTTTTATAGCTTGGTAATGGTTACTTTGGAAGCAATGACATCAGGAGGATTTTTAAGATCATAAGGACGGGTTAATCATCACCCGAAGTGTTAGGACCTTGAGGTTCTACTAAGGGGGTGACTTGGAGTCGTGATTCTTGAGTAATTAAGCATCTAACTCTTATCAGGGTAGAGGAAAGTGCTAGGGCTGAAGAAGAGCCTACGTCCTATGGAATAAGTTGTAAAGTAGATGGGCTGGCACCGATTGAAATATGAGAAGATCGTCTATGTTGTCTGTACCAAAATTGGGCACAACACTCTTCGGATGTGTTTGAAGAGATAAAATGAAGAAAATAACTGTAAAATGAGGCAGATCTAACAAACACACCAATCAGCAGATAATAAGAAATGCAGAAACACGCAAATTTAAAGTGGTTCGGCGTATTGCCTACGTCCACCATGAAATGATTGATGTTCATTGAATTTCACTTGCTGATCACAAGAGATTACAACAGTACAACTGAAGTATAGTAATGATTTCGGCAGAGTACCAGCATAGAGAAGCCCAATAAGTCCATTTTTTGTAGGTCCGGGGTCGCTATTTATAGGTGTAGGCTGCAAATATCTGGCTCAGATCTCGGAAGACCCCTTCTCTCACGTGGGTGGGCCCACCAGATCGATCCCTACACATTTGGGATCGATCCATGATCGATACATATATAATTCATATCGATCAAAAATGACTCCATTTGAGCTGAGACCGATCAGAGACCAAGTAGAGGTGGTATGCAAGCTTCTGTGAAAATTTGGTAGCATTTGGACTTGTAGATTTTGAGTTATGATCGATCCAAGTTTGACATTTTAATGAGCTGGCGTCTTCGTATCGATCTGGTTCGTATCGATATGTTCATATCCATGCCAACTCATATCGATCAGGTGACCTGGTGCTATATTCTAGGATCGATCCACTTTTCATGCCGAGTTACCAAGTCTTCCATTTTTACGTGCTCTGTTCGTACCGACCCAATGTAATTCCATTCGTATCGTTCCAACTTACTTCATTCGTATCGTTCACCTGGAGCTCCTTTGTATTGATAGCTTCCACTCTATTTCGTATCGATAGCATAGTGAATGCCTTGTATCGATAGCTTCCACTCCAATTTGTATCAATATAAACTTAAGCTCTTCGTATCGAATGAAGATCGATTTCGTATCGATGCCTCAAGTGTTGTTTCGTATCGTTTGTTAGTGGCACGTTTCGTACCGATGCGAATTGTGTATAAGTGGAAGCGACACGAAACGTCAAATGTCAATGGATACAAAGAGGATCAATCACGATGGATATGAAATGTAGTGTTTCCTGGGGATTTGACCAGGCAACTAGTACTCGGCAATAAGTGCTCGGCATCAGAGAGTGTCCGGCATCTAGGAGTGTTCGGCGAAGCACTTGCCATCCAGGAGTGTTCGGCGAAGCAACTGTCATCCATGAGTACTCGGCGTAGTACTCGACATCCATAGTGTCCGGCGTCCAGGAGTGTTCGGCGTAGTACTCAGCAGTGTTCGGCGTCAACTGGCACTCAACGTCAACCAACGCTCGGCATCAAGATTGCTCGGCACCAAGACTGCTCGGCATACGAGACTGCTCGGCATACGAGACTGCTCGGCATACGAAACTGCTCGGCATACGAGAGCACTCGACATCAAGAGCACTCGGCATCGAGACTACTCGGCGTAGTACTCGGCAACAAGGGTACTCGGCGTCATGTAGTGTTCGGCATCAACTGGCACTCGGCAACAACCTATGCTCAGCGTCAACTAGTGTTCGGCATCCCATGGTACTCGGCATCCGGAGTACTCGGCATCTAGAGGCACTCGGCATCAGTAGAACTCGGCGATAGGATAACTCGGCAACGAGAGCGTTCGGCATTTAGAAGGCATTCAGTATGCACAACTACGCAAGGTAACGATATCATTCGACCTACATACATTGATCGGTCAAGAGCTTCGAACAGAGATACGCTCGGCTTCACTGCAACCATCCTACACTTCCCATACATCAGAAGCACCGTTCGGCATGGGAAGGACCGTTCGGCATGGAAGCGTTCGGCGTACCTGGTTCGGCATGCAGCGCCTGGGCTAGAGCGTTCGGCTATCAAGCCCACTTGGGTAGTCCAGCCCACTTTTGCCTATAAATAGAGGGGCAGGGTCACAGTGAAATGGATCCTTTTTTGGGAGAGAAAACACCGGGGAGACTCTGCCATTTTCAAGACTCATCATCTCTACTTAACAACTTCATTCAAGCATTTGATTCACGAATTGTATTTGTAATCAACTATAAAGAAGATCAATAAAGTTTAACCTCAAAGTGGACGTAGGCAATTACGCTGAACCACTATAACTTTGGTGTTCTTACTTTCTGTATTTAGATAAGCACTGTCTTCTCTGTTTAATTTGATTTCATCACTTATATCTCTTCACAATCTTCTTCTACGAGGTTAGTGACCAATTTTGGTGCTAACACTTTGGTGCTTTCACTGAGAATCGAATTCTCAGACCTCAAGGATCTGCTTTGAAGCTACTGGATTGAACAAATCCCCCAAAGAAGATCCGACTTACTGATAGGACATCCGTTGATTCTACTCAGAGTTCATACCAATAACTCTACAATGGCAAGACCACGTACTAGGTCAGCTTCTCTTAATGCGGATGCCCGAGAGACTGCTAGCGTGCAACAAGCAGGACCTAGCAATCAACCAGCGATCCCGAGTGCAGGGATTGCCGCTCAAGAACAGACTCCAGTTGTCACCAGAGTAGAGTTCAATGACTTGATGAGAGAACTTAGGGAAAGCAGGAGACAACTGGGAGAACAGATGCAAGCTAATGCCAACCTGATGGCACAACTCACTCAACAGCAGCAACAGAATGCTGGGGGCAATCCAGCTGCTTATTCCTCATCTGACAGCTCTACTTCTTCTGATGAACCACCCAGGCGTAGACGCCGTAAGACTGAAGCTGCAAGGGCGGATGCTGCTGTTCGAACAGCTGGAGACCGCGACCAAGCCAGAACTGGAAGCTTCAGAACCGGAGTACAGATGGAGGATGGAGCTCCAGATCATCAAAATGCTAACAATGTTGAACCTCAAGACGCACGATTGGCAGATCGCCAGGAAAGGAGGCATCAGCATGGACATGCGCGTAGAACTGACTCCAACCTCCTAGCTTCCATACAGACACCCAATCTGACAGCCATGATCAGGCAACTGATGAAAGAAAATCAGGGCTTATCAAATGACGACTGGGGAGTGTCAAGAAGTCATACTCCGTTCACGGATGTTGTGCTGCAAGCGGCGTACCCCAAGAAGTTTAGCATGCCAACCATTCCTGCATACGAAGGAAAGACTGACCCCAGACAACATGTAATGAGGTATGAATGGATGATGGATTCAGCTAGAGCAAATGATGCCACCAAGTGTAGGTGCTTTCCGATTACTCTATTTGGGATCGCTACTATGTGGTTCACCCGACTTCCTCCGCGATCCGTATCAAATTTCGAGGAGTTGGCAAAGAAGTTTATTGAGCAGTTCAGGATACACACTACACGCCCGAAGGACGTGATGTCTCTATCAAGTGTAATCCAAAATCTCGGAGAGTCGCTGAAGGAGTACTTACAAAGATTCCACGTTGCGGCAACTGAAGTCAGTAATCCCAATGACCATGCAATTCTAATGGCTGTAATGAGAGGTGTAGATCCGGATTCTGAGTTTGGAGACTGGCTGGCAGGAAAACCTCCGGCTACGCTAGAGCGTTTCTACTCCAAGGCACACCAGTTCATAAGAAGAGAGGAAGCTAGGTGGGTACGACGAGATAAGGCACCGGGACCTGCCCAAGAGTCAATTAAGAGCAACATTGCTGTGAAGCAATCTGGAGACAATTCGGGAAAGGTCCAAGTCAATGTCCAGAGTAAGCCTGTGCAGCCCAAAGAGTCTGGAGGAAGAAGTCAAGGAAAGAGGAAAGAAGCGGGAAAGTGGAAGTCGAGAATTCCCAGCTACAGCGAGTACACTCCGCTAAACGCCCCACTTGAGAACATCT
Source organism: Allium fistulosum (assembly GCA_030737815.1). Lineage (NCBI taxonomy): Eukaryota > Viridiplantae > Streptophyta > Magnoliopsida > Asparagales > Amaryllidaceae > Allium > Allium fistulosum. The sequence continues at coordinate 101,812,255 of CM060901.1, read as the reverse complement.
ACCTATCCACCTGCAATACTTTTCAATACCGAAAGCCGCGCCCGAAAGAATCAACCGAGGAACAGAAGCGGACTGGGAAATATTGCCGCTTCCATGAAACTTATGGACACAACACGGAAGAGTGCAGACACCTGCATGACGCTATCGAGAAATTGATCTGACAAAAGAAGTTGCAAGAATTTGTAAAGGATCCACAGGAAGGAGGACAGGGGATGTCCAACCCAGGGCGTGCACCAGCTCCATGTCGTCCTGAGGAGCCTGCCCGGACTGTTGGAAGACTGGTCATAAATACAATTATCGGCGGACCTCATCCCGCAGATAAGAACTAGCAAGAGATGGAACGATATGCAAGCTCCTTGAAACATGTAGATTTTGAGTGCTGTTCGAACGTAGAGGACGGGGCCCCTGCTAAGCAGCAGCGCGTGATGACAGACGATATTGTGTTCAGGAACAGAGACGCTGATCAGGTAGAGGCTCCGACCATCGATCCCATGGTCATATCTGCAATGATCGGACCAGCATATGTAAAAAGAATTTTGATTGATTATGGAAGTTCAGTCAACATCATCTTCAAGAAGGCCTACGATCAGATGAAGCTAGAGAAAAAAGACTTGAAACCATCCAAAGCTCGTATCCACGGCTTTAACGGCGCTGCGACTGATGCAGTAGGATATGTCGAGTTACCAGTTGAACTGGGACAAGGCGAGCGTCGGAGGGTACGAATTCTACCCTTTGTAGTTTTGGATGTGGACTCTTCGTATAATGTTTTCTTGGGTCGGCCGGCCCTGGCTGAATTTAGGGCGGCATTAGCCCCGTGGTGCTTAACTTTGAAGTTTCCGACTGACAAAGGAGTAGGCATTGTTCACGGTGACCAAGCAGCTGGTCGTTCCTGTTATGTGGCCGAGCTCCGAGAGGCCCACCGGAGGGAGAAGGGAAAGGTTGCGGACAACCCCGTCCGCATCCTCAATGCGGATAATTGACAAGTAGCGCCCGAGCCCTGGCTCGGGCATAGTTCTCGGATCTACGGAGATATAGATCCGAGAGACGACGATGAGAAACCCAGGGAAGAGAAGGCGGCACCGGCTGAATTAACAATTGACATTTCAGTTAGCCGTGACGACCCCTCGCGAATACTGAAGATCGGATCATAGCTTGGCCCCGCAATGACTGAAGACCTTGGCGACTTCCTCCGGGCGAATCTTGATGTTTTCGCCTGGACGCATTCTGATATGTGTGGGATTTCTCCCGCCATCACGAGTCATATGTTGAACATAGACCCGAAATACGTCCCAGTCAAGCAAAAAAGGAGAGGAATGGATCCGGAGAGATCCGCCGCTCTTGGAGAGGAGGTGGACAAACTCAAGGCGAATGGGTTCGTCCGCGACGCCCTCTACCCTGAATGGGTATCCAACCCCGTGCTAGTAAAGAAGGCGAATGGCAAATGGAGGACTTGCGTAGATTATTCCGACTTGAACAAAGCATGCCCAAAGGACAGTTTCCCGTTGCCTAGGATCGATCAGTTGGTCTACTCCACCGTAGGACACGAGCTGTTGTCATTCATGGACGCGTACTCAGGATACAACCAAATCCCAATGCATATTCCGGATCAAGAACACACCAGCTTCGTTACAAATGTCGGACTATATTGCTATGTAGTGATGCCCTTTGGATTGAAGAATGCTGGAGCGACTTATCAACGTTTGGTGAATCGAATGTTCAAGGACCAGCTGGGTAAAACCATGGAAGTCTATGTGGACGACATGCTCGTGAAGTCACGACGGTCAAACGACCACATTCAAGACTTAGCTGAAATGTTTAACATACTCAGGTTTTATGGAATGAAGATCAACCCGTTGAAGTGTTCTTTTGGCGTTGCATCAGGGAAGATTTTGGGATTCATCGTCAACGCTAGGGGAATCGAAGCCAACCCAGAAAAGATCCAAGCTATTCGAGATGTACAAGCGCCTAGGACTATAAAGCAGGTACAGAGCTTGAACGGAAAAGTAGCTGCGCTGAGTCGATTTATATCCAAGGCAACTGACAAGTGCATCCCGTTCTTTGACATAATAAAGAAAGGAAAGAGAAATTTTGAATGGACGTCTAGCTGTGAGGAAGCGTTCCGGAATCTGGTAAGGCATTTGGAAAGCCCACCAATGCTATCAAAACCAGTTGACCATGAGATGTTGTACGTTTACTTGGCTATATCCCCTCATGCGATAAGCGCAGCTTTGGTTCGTGAGGAGGATCGAGTCCAGAAGCCGGTGTATTATGTTTGCAAGCGTTTAACGGGGGTAGAGAAGAATTACCCTAAAATCGAGAAATTGGCTTACTGCTTGGTGATTGCATCACGCAAGCTGCGCCCATACTTTCAAGCGCATTCAATCGGTGTTTATACCGATCAACCCCTGAGGCAGGTACTCCAACGACCGGAAACTTCTGGAAGATTGCTAAAATGGAACATCGAGTTGAGCCAGTTCGATATCGCGTACTTACCACGGAGAGCCATCCGAGGGCAAGCGTTAGCAGACTTCATCGTTGAATTTACCATACCCATCAAACCGGACGATCACGACATCATTCCCCCCGTTCGATGGAAATTATACACTGACGGTGCATCAAACGATCGTTGTTCCGGTGCAGGCGTGGTTCTTATAACTCCGGAAAACCGATCAATCTGTTATGCCCTGAAGCTCGATTTCCAGGCTATGAACAACGAAGCTGAATATGAAGCACTGATCGCTGGCTTGAAGCTCATCAAAGAACTCTGGATCGAATCAGTCGAAATCTTTTGTGACTCGCAGTTGGTGGTTTACCAAGTACGAGGAGACTACCAAGCAAAGGGACGAAAGCTTGCTCCGTACCTCGTTCAGGTCCAAGAACTACTATCAAATCTTGAGCGTTATGACATTTCACATATCCCGCGAGAACATAACAAAGAAGCGACTTGTTGGCTAAGTTCGCAAGTACCGACGATGCTCAACAAATGGGATTGTATCCCATTGAAGTCTTGCATGCCCCGAGCATAGACGAGATGAAAGTCGATCGCGTGTTGGGAACATAAATCGAGAAGGAGTCATGGATAACCCCATTCAAACTGTACCTGACAATTGGGGCTTTACCAGAAAAAAGAAGCGAAAGACGACAGGTCCTTCGAAAGGCTGCGCGGTACGTAATGCAGGGTGGATCCATGTATCGAAAAGGATTCTCAGTCCCATTATTACGGTGCATCGCTCATGATGAAACAAAGCGAGTCTTGAGGGAAGTTCACGAAGGGGAATGCGGCGACCATACTGGGGGGTAAACGCTAGCAAAGAAGATCCTCCGCTATGGATATTACTGGCCCACCGTAAACCGGGATGCCGCGGACTACGCAAGAAAATGCGACAAATGTCAAAGATATGCAAAAATCCCGAGGGCTCCATCAACGGAACTCACACAGATGATCAGTCCCTGGCCATTTGCGATCTGGGGAATCGACATAATCGGCTCTTTGCCTTTATCCAAAGGTGGTGCGAAATATGCAATAGTTGCAGTCGACTATTTCATGAAATGGGCTGAGGCAGAACCTTTGGCCACTATCACCTCTAAGAAGGTCATTAACTTCGTTGTACGAAACATTATATGCCGCTTTGGCCTTCCACGCACCATCGTTACGGACAACGGAACGCAATTTGAAAGTAGAGAGTTCAAAGAGTTCTGTGTGAAGTACGGCATCGAGAAAAAGTTCGCCGCCGTTGCGCACCCAAAAGCTAACGGACAAGTCGAGGCCGTTAACAAAATAATCAAGTCCATATTGAAGAAGCGTCTGGAGAAGGTTGGAGGCAAGTGGGTAGATGAGCTCCCGACAGCATTATGGGCGTATAGAACTACCCACAAGTCCACGACCGGTCACACTCCGTTCGCCTTGGCATACGGCTCTGAAGCCGTTATACCCGTGGAGCTTGAAGTTCCATTGCACCGAGTGACATACTATGATCCCAAGACGAACCAAAACCTCTTGCTGGAATCACTGGACTGCATCGACGAAAAGCGGGAAGAAGCTAAATTAAGGGCGGCGGCGCACAGACATCGAGTCAAGCGTTACTACGACGATAGAGTCCGCCCAAGAATCTTTGATGTGGGAGATCTCGTTCTGAAACGAGTCTTCCCGGTACCATCACGCATGAATCCCAACTGGGAAGGTCCATACGCCATTGAACGGAAGCTTGGAGAAGGAACATTCAAGCTAGCGACCGTTGATGGCACGACACTCCCCCGAGCATGGAACAGTGAACATTTGCGGCACTATTACATTTAGCATGTTTTCCTTTCTTGTTGTAGGCACTGTTGTTTCCTGCATGTTTCCATTCAATAATGACTTAGTTTCCTTTTAAAGTTGTAATCAAGCAATTTAGTTGATTTTCATTAATAAAGGCTTGAAGCCACATTTTCTATGAAGTTTCTATATCTCTTAATTGGATGATAAATTACATTATCCTGCACGACATACAGACTCGTACGAACGATTCCGAATCTCCAAATCCCCAGAGTGCGGAGCGGAGTACTCTAAGTCCCCAGAGCACGGACTAGAGTATAAGCGACTCCCAAATCTCTGAATCCCCAGAGTGCGGAGCGGAGTACTCTAAGTCCCCAGAGCGCGGACTAGAGTATAAACGACTTCCAATCTCCGAATCCCCAGAGTGCGGAGCGGAGTACTCTAAGTCCCCAGAGCGCGGACTAGAGTATAAGCGACTTCCAATCTCCGAATCCCCAGAGTGCGGAGCGGAGTACTCTAAGTCCCCAGAGCGCGGACCAGAGTATAAGCGACTTCCAATCTCCGAATCCCCAGAGTGCGGAGCGGAGTACTCTAAGTCCCCAGAGCGCGGACTAGAGTATAAACGACTTCCAATCTCCGAATCCCCAGAGTGCGGAGCGGAGTACTCTAAGTCCCCAGAGCGCGGACTAGAGTATAAACGACTTCAAATCTCCGAATCCCCAGAGTGCGGAGCGGAGTACTCTGAGTCCCCAGAGTGCGGGCTAGAGTATAAACGATTTCAAATCTCCGGATCCCCAGAGTGCGGAGCGGAGCACTCTAAGTCCCCAGAGCGTGGACTAGAGTATAATCGATCTCAAATCTCCGAGTTCCCGGAACGCAGAATCGGAGAGAGTCCAAGTACTCAAGAACGAACCAGGAGATAATGCAACTCATGAGAACTTGAGTTATGGCTACAGTTAGTCAACAAACCAAAGAAAGACAAGAGAATCATTCAAGCAATAAAGAAACTAAAATTTTATTCGATAAGTCCAAAACGGGGATACATGATCACTCCTACAAAATTCAGACCTCTCTATACAAACTGCAAGTTGTGAAAGATAAAAGCAACTACAAGACTTAAGCAAAAAACTCGTTGAACGAGTGTATCGATTATTTCTTCGACTTCTTCTTTTTGTCTTCCTTTGATGTTTCCGACGACTCCTCTCCCTCACGTTTTTTCTTGGACTTTTTGCTTGCTAGAGAAACAGAGTCAGGAGTAGGAGACGGAACATCTAGTGGTTTGGACCTGCCCGGGAGAATGATTTTCAAAGGTCTGTTCCGCGGGTCAGTGAGTTCCAGTATTTCAGACTCGACTTTGGCAGTTGTATAAATTCAGCCGTCTGAAAATAAATTTCAGACTTCTGAAATTTGAAGCGTGCAAAACAGAGAGTAAATAGGCTATTTTTGACCTGATTCAGACGTCTGAATATTTTCATTCAGACGTCTGAATATTGTGAAACAATATTCAGGTTTCAGCATTCAGACGTCTGAATGAAGTTATTCAGACGTCTGAATTTAGCCTGTAACTAAAAATTACCATAGCTCAAATGGTTAGAGCATTTGCCTTCTGAACTAGTGACCCGGGTTCGAGTCCCGCTCCATGCAATTTTTGAAAATTTGATTTTTCATTTAAAATATGAATGTATATGTGTGTATATCATTTTGAGAAGATTTTAACATTTGTAAACTCTAGACAAGACACTCTATGACTAATAATACTTTGTTTGTCACCTTCGTCTTGTCTCTATCGTATATATCTCTTCTTGTATCTCCATATACATTCTTTCATCCTTTTGTACTGTGTATCTTCATTTTGAACGTATTTGATTATCTCTTTTTGATGCTCATGTACCTGCAAAATAGCTTAGAGATTCTTTGACATAATTGTATAGTTGTTGTCATTAAAATCCAACAATTGAGGTTCTAACATTCTCCCCCTTTTTGATGATGACAACTATACAATTTTAAAAAATATTCATTCTATATAAAAAAAAATTAATATGTTTAAAGCTCCCCCTAAGTATAACATCTCCCCCTAAGTATAATATCTCCCTCTATTAATATGCATATGAATTTCTCCCCCTTTGTCATTATAAAAAAGAATGAGGGAATATAATAAATTATATAAAATATCTTGTAAATAACGAGATAAACTTATTATTAATTATGAAGGAAAAATAAAATAGATTTTACCATATTTGCCGAAGTCCATATTTCATTGTAAACACATAATTCTATTAAACGTATGGAACATTCTTTAAAATTCCAAAATCTATTCTTTTCCTTTTGTTTCTCCGAGTACCTGCAAAAAATAATAATCATTTTTGGTACCCTCTTATCATGTTAGGGTCCGGGGGGTTAGGTCTTAGGAAACCATACCCATTTGGGTGTGGTTGATCCTTTATAAATATAATTTTCATTATTAACTACCATATCAAAATAATCATCAATATATTTTTCTCTATTTTTCCAATTAATAGGAACCCAAATACTTAGATAATTTTTATTCATATTTCCAGTCAATGGTTTTGTACTTCTAGAATTATAAACATTATTGGTCATAGCAGTATTTGAATTTCTATAAAAATTGGATTTAGACTTTACTCGAAATTTAGTACTAGCACTAACATTTTTACTATACATGAAAGCATATCTAGTGCTATTTCTATGATCAACTTTATTATATCCTAAACCACTTTTATCATTGTGAGCTTTTGAATTCTTAACATAACCTAATCCCTTCTTATTTGAAGTAGGTCGAGAATTTTCAATAATCCTGGATAAATTTTCTCTCCCTTTATTAAAATTGGAAATATTTTTAGTAATGTCATCAAGCTTAGTTTTGAGACTAGTGTTATCTAACTCAACAATTTTAATTTTTGTTTTTAACTCATGATTCTCAGAAGCTAGAGCATTATTCTTTTCTTTTTGAGCTTCTATTTCTTGACTTAATAGAACGAGTTGAGAATTGTCAGAGAGTGAATCTTGAATTTTCTCAAGTTCTTCTTCTAATATTTTCTTCTCGTCTTTAAGCATATCTCTGTCGAATTCTGCTTTCTTCTGATTTTCCAGAGCTTCCTTATATTTTCTTTTGAGACTTTTTAAAGTGTCTAGAAGTTCTGAATTTATTTCTATCATATCATCAAAAGTTAGATCACTAACCTCATTATCTTTTGCCATGAAGCATTTGATTGTTTGCTCCTTTGATTTTTCTTTATTGCTCTTCCTCTTCTTATTGCCTTGACTATATCTCCGATTGAGCAGCATAAGGAGCGGCGATGTGAGGAGTAGTAGCGTCGGCCTCTGACGGGCCGGCTTCGTCGTTCTTCTCTTTCGAAGGGGAAGAGCCTTTACCATAAAGAGCCAATGCTGCGGATAAATCCGATGGCTCATTCCCCCTCAGGAACTCCTTTTCCAATGCATCCTCGTCGACCTCTTCGGAGCCTGACTCGACTTTCCTGATCTTTATCAGAGTTTCCCATGCCTCAGCCAGGGATTCGAAGTAGCCGTCGCCCAAGAATGTTAAGTCACGGTGCATAAGGACGCGGGCTCCGTACTCGGCGATCAACGGGTCAAACATACTTTTGACCTCTTCCCTGCCGGCCTCTGCGGCCGCCTCAAGGCGAGAATCAAGCTCCTCTACAGCCATTCTTTTGCCCTCCTCACGGGCCTCATCCTTCATTTTCTCGACCCCGGCAAGTTCATCGTCGAGCTTTGTCTTCAGGAGTTGGGTAGCAACAATCTCATCACAATATCGTTGTGATTCTTCCTGAGCAGGTATTTTGTCTTCTTTCTCCTTGGAGAGTAGTTCTTTCAGCTCTTTGACTTGAGTAGCGAGCGCGTCCCTTTCTTTTTGGACAGAGTCTTTTTCTAGGGCAAGGGCGCCGCTGCGCTGGACTGCTTCGTCAAGCTCCTTTTTGTGAGCCACCTCTAAGCGAGTAACTGCCTCAGCAGTATCTTTTGCGCCTTGTTCAGCGGCTTCTAGCTTTGACTTATAAGAGGCGAGCTCTTCGTCTTGGAGTTTGATGATTTTCTTATCGCTGTCAGCCTCCAGATTCAAACGGTCAATCTCGTGTTGACGCTCGACAGATACTTCCGAGATCTTCTCCACCAAGTGCACGAATGCGTCATGTTGAACATAGACGTCATTGTTGCAGGCGATGGCACTTTGCTTCACGTGCCCAGGAATGTGATGGATGGCTGGGAGGAATTTCAAGCCGTCAAAACAGATTTTCGGAAACTTGGCCTTAAGGTCGACCATCTTTTCCGCAATAGTTGGGTCCACGGCAGGAGTAGGAGGAGGAGGCTTTGAGAATTCCGTTCTTTTACGTTGCTCTCGAACTTGCCTCGTACTCGATGAACTGGAATGTTGTTCTCGAGCAGCATCAGACTGATAACCCTTCTGCAAAGACTTCTCTTTATCCGGCTCAGTTGGATGAGGAAGATCGCGGGACTGGGAAGATTGAGAGTGTGCTTTCTTGCGGTGAGACGACTCGCAAGGACGATTGTCCCTATCCTCATAATCACCTCGGTCCCGGCGTCTGCCGGAACCGGAATCCCGTCCGGAGTGATGGAATATAGAAGACCCCTGAAGGCGATCAAGTCCGTGAGAGCGGCCCATATCACCTGCAAAGAATGGAGATAACAACGAGTTAAGGAGAATTCACGAATTAAAAAGACTGGAAGTATATTATGGAATGCGCATGTGCATGTGTGTCCTAGTGTTCCCCCCGACGGACCCGTTCGTTTATCTTTGCTAATCGGAGTATTGTCTCCTTGAGCCTGGAGTTGAACTCCTGCGTTGCCCCTCGCGGGCGAAGAGAATTTGAGGGCTTCAGGATCATCGAACCTGTAATTAAGCAAATCATCGGGAATTGACAGGTTTGACAGACCCTTCAAGGAACTTTCAAGACGCTGTGAAGAAGCCTCTTTCTCAGGCGGTATAAGCGTGACTTTTGAAGTACCACCAACTTTCTCCTTCTGAACTTTATACTTTAACTTCTTCTTTCCCTTCGAAGGGGAAGACGACGTCTCGATGTCCTGAACTTCGATTGCCGGATTCCAAGCGAGACCCACATTCTCGCCCTGAGTCTCGGGGGCATCATCCTCTCTACGCTCGCTTTCTCCGTGCGTATCGGAAGCGCAGCGCGCCGACGATCCAGCAAGCTTTTTCCCTTTATCGGACGGAGGTTTGGGGATGGTAACACCTTCTGGAAGGCTGATCCGATGACCAGGGGATAGCAAGCCAAACCCCGACAGCGATTCATTTGAGACGATAGTCCGGATGTCTCGATCCTCAGCAGGAAGAGCTCTAATGGCTTCAACAGCCTCAGAATATCCTCGGCCTTCCGGACGCAGGTTGATACCTGAAAAGATGAAACGAAGAGTTAGGAAAAGCATGACTCCAATTAAATACAAATAGCGATTCAGCAGAGAGACTTACTGCCTTCAACCCATCTCCTAGCGAAACCAGAAGGGCACCGCACATAGAACCACTCCTGTTTGTACAGGGCGAATTTGCTGCAGGCCCCTGTCAAGATCTGGCACTTGTGGTATGGCTCGAGGAACATAAAGGAAGGGCTATCTTTCCATCTCTTGAACATATAAATGTATCGGATATCACCGGGGGTTGGAGGTCTGGAGAAGACGGCCATGAAAAGTAAGTAAGTCCCATATAGAAACGCATGACCGTTCGGGTGCAGTTGCGATGGAGCCATGTCTATGTACTGCAGAACGTCCTGGAGAAATAAGTTGAAGGGAGGCACGCTGCCCATCCAACACATGAACTTGTTGCAGGCAGTGTACCCGACTGGGGGCAGATGAGGGCGATCGTGTCTCGAAGGGACTAACACGTCGGCGAAAGGAATCCCGTGAATAGAGCATATCCGCCTCAGAGCAACTTCGTTGATCTTCGAAGCTTGAGAATCGATCGGATTGTCTAGTAAGATGGTTGCCTCCAGAGCGTCAGGCGCCAAGTTATGAGCGGGAGAAGTCGACGGATTAGAAGTATCAGCGGCTCCTTGCCTTGCTGACGGCCCAGGCCTGTCAGATATGGTGGCAGAACTAGATTTTCTCGACATCCCGAATAAATAATGAACCTTGCTAAATGCTTGAGAAAGCTATACTTAGAAAACGTTGAACGTTAGAATTAGCAACACTACTTTTTCCCCCCGTGTGGTGTGTGAACTAGTGAAAACAATTGTGTACAAGCAGTAAGATTTTAAAGATATAATGATTAGCTTCGAGTCGTCGCCTTCGAAGACCGTCATCGCTGACCGTCTCAAAAAGCTCGCCTTGAGGTGATTACAGTTCCAAATTCAGAAAACATGTGATTTATGAGGTGTCCGGCTTAAGACTAATTTGACATTTAAATATTGTTCGGCATGTGTCTTGGTTCGGTAGAGTCATTGTCAATTGTTCGGCTAAGGTCCTTGTTCGGCTAGAAAGCCTCGTTCGGTTAGGACATTGTCCAGTTAAAAGTTATGTTCGGCAATTGTACTGTTCGGCAATTGTATTGTTCGGCTAAAAGACATTGTTCGACCTAAGGAATGTTCGGCAATTGTATTGTTCGGCTAAAAGACATTGTTCGACCTAAGGAATGTTCGGCAATTGTATTGTTCGGCTAAAAGACATTGTTCGACCTAGGGAATGTTCGGCAATTGTTTTGTCCGGTTAAAGTCACGGTTCGACCTAAGGATTGTTCGGCTGAATTCAACGTTCGGCCTTAAGTCAATGTTCGGCGTGTCAATCGTTCGGCATTTGTGTATTGTTCGGCTTTAGTTCATTCGGCTCAATTATAGTTTGACATGTTAGTAAGCGTTCGGCCTGGGATTGTACGGCCAAGGTAGTGCTCGGCAACTAACCATTCCACCGTCCGGCACATGACGACATGCGCCGGAGCAGCGAATAGCGCCTTTACCTCCTCCAACACCTTCTTTCTTTTTCTTCCCTTTAACCTCGATTCAACATGAGGAAACTAAGACGATAAGTGGACATACTCCTAATTCCTCCACGCTATGTCGTTCGGCAATGCAGACAAGCTATACAAAAACCTTCTACACGACATCGTTCGAACATCTCGTTTGAATATACGAGGAAAAATACCTAAGTTTGCAGATCAGAGATTGAGATGGTGTAGTTAAGTCTCAAATTCGGATGATTGAACAGAATTGCAAGAACGGTAGAAATAAAAAGTAAAAGGAGAGAAGAAGAAAAGGACCTGGTTTTATAGAGGGGAATGGTGGAAGTCGAAGGGGCTATACCCGGTAGAACCGGTCAATACCGGAGCGCTCGGCATCGAGGCGGAATGACGTTCGGCACGCTAGGAACGTTCGGCTCCGAACGTATCGTTCGGCATCCCAAACTTGTTCGTCTTGCACCTCCCTTCGCTAGCATTCTCGAGAGGGTACCTCCGAGGTAGATTGTACCAGATTCAAAGCGCACCACGTTTGGCCACGAGATACACTTTGGGGGGCAAGTGTTTCCTGGGGATTTGACCAGGCAACTAGTACTCGGCAATAAGTGCTCGGCATTAGAGAGTGTCCGGCATCTAGGAGTGTTCGGCGAAGCACTTGCCATCCAGGAGTGTTCGGCGAAGCAACTGTCATCCATGAGTACTCGGCGTAGTACTCGGCATCCATAGTGTCCGGCGTCCAGGAGTGTTCGGCGTAGTACTCAGCAGTGTTCGGCGTCAACTAGCACTCAACGTCAACCAACGCTCGGCATCAAGATTGCTCGGCACCAAGACTGCTCGGCATACGAGACTGCTCGACATACGAGAGCACTCGACATCAAGAGCACTCGGCATCGAGACTACTCGGCGTAGTACTCGGCAACAAGGGTACTCGGCGTCATGTAGTGTTCGGCATCAACTGGCACTCGGCAACAACCTATGCTCAGCGTCAACTAGTGTTCGACATCCCATGGTACTCGGCATCCGGAGTACTCGGCATCCAGAGGCACTCGGCGTCAGTAGAACTCGGCGATAGGATAACTCGGCAACGAGAGCGTTCGGCATTCAGAAGGCATTCAGTATGCACAACTATGCAAGGTAACGATATCATTCGACCTACATACATTGATCGGTCAAGAGCTTCGAACAGAGATACGCTCGGCTTCACTACAACCATCCTACACTTCCCATACATCAGAAGCACCGTTCGGCATGGGAAGGACCGTTCGGCATGGAAGCGTTCGGCGTACCTGGTTCGGTATGCAGCGCCTGGGCTAGAGCGTTCGGCTATCAAGCCCACTTGGGTAGTCCAGCCCACTTTTGCCTATAAATAGAGGGGCAGGGTCACAGTGAAATGGATCCTTTTTTGGGAGAGAAAACACCGGGGAGACTCTGCCATTTTCAAGACTCATCATCTCTACTTAACAACTTCATTCAAGCATTTGATTCACGAATTGTATTTGTAATCAACTATAAAGAAGATCAATAAAGTTTAACCTCAAAGTGGACGTAGGCAATTACGCTGAACCACTATAAATTTGGTGTTCTTACTTTCTGTATTTAGATAAGCACTGTCTTCTCTGTTTAATTTGATTTCATCACTTATATCTCTTCACAATCTTCTTCTACGAGGTTAGTGACCAATTTTGGTGCTAACATGTAGTAAACATAATGGATAAGAAATGGAGTGAACATGATAGGTACGAACCGATGGCTTTTCCTTTGGATTTAACCGATCCAATATATGTTCTTCGTATCAATCAATGGCCGATCAATACAAAATATATGAATGGTTGGATTGATACGAAGCGTGTAAACATGAGATTGATAAGAAATGATAATTTTCCATGAATACGAATTAGCCTGACTTTGATGGATACGAAGGAGGTTGAATCATGATGGATACGAAATGAGGCTTCCTTCATGCATCTTGATCGATCAGTATCTTAAGCATACGAACTCCGATTGACTTGAAATTTGGAACGTTGGCTCTCATTGCTTTGCTTGTCGTGTTATTTGTAGCTTGATCCGGACTTAGACCAAGTTTTCCAGTATCCATAGTGAACATGTACATAACCAATCTTCGGGACGGACTGTCCTTGGTTGCCAGTCAAGTTCTTGGTGTCACTGCCTTACCAAAAGGCGGGATAACATTTGCCCCCCAAAGTACGTCTTGTGTGAACATGACATGCTTTGAAAAGCTGCGACCTTCAGTCTAAAAAATTCTGTCTGATTCGTTGAATAGTTGTCTTTTCATCAAAAGATGTAACCTTCGATTGATTTGTCGATAATATAAATACTGAATTGTTGACTACCAATGATTGTACGGTGCATTGTTGTAACTGAGTGTCGAGTGTTAGCAATTTGTTGTTCATTGTTGTAATTGCCACCGGGTGAACATCCAATTCCTGTGAATTTTGAAAATTGAATGTTAATTCATTACACATAAATGTATGTTAACCTGACTCCCGTTAAACGTTTGCATGTTCACGAGTCGTTATCAGTTTTTTTTGTACCGAATCCCGTATCGATCCTCTCCTAAATCGATGTGAAATTTGAGTTGTAACAATGCTTGATGGTCGTTTTAGTGTATCTCTTCGTATCGATCCTCCCCTAGATCGATGTGAAAAGTTGAAAAATCGCCTTTGTATCAATGGTGATCGATACGAATCAATTAGCTTTTCAAAATATTTCGTATCAATGGATATGAATCTCTATGGGCTTTAGGTTGATGGATACGAACTCATCATTTTGTATCGATTCATTTCTAATGGGTTCGAACAGTCCAAACAAGCTTTGGCTTCGTGCTTCGTATTGCTCGTTGGATGGATACGAGTTGCTCCATCTCAAATAGGCAATGGATGGATACAAAATAAGCTTCGTATTGATAATGTTGAAATTGCCTCGATTGAACATTGGATACGAATTGGTTTTCGTATCGATTGTGTCATTGACTACTTCAACCGGTCGTAATAACCGGGAGACGAATAGACTCTCTCCCTAGTATATAATGCTTGTGTACTTAGCATTTTTCCCACTTGTTCATTTTCCTTTCCAGCCTTCGTATCGCTCTAGATAAAAGAGAAAAAAATTGCCTTTTCTTTTAAGCCTTACCAAGCCTTCAATCCCCTAAACCAATTGTTAAAACTAGGTAATTAAACCATGAATTTTGCATTGAAAACTATAAGACTCGAGATTCTTTGCCATTTCATTTGTTTTCATGACCTATACTGGTGAAGTGCAAGCTGGAGATGGACGGAATGAGGTCGAGGAAAGAGGAGGTGGTCTCTGCAAAGCTTTGGAGAAGATGAAGTGTGGGGATATGAAGTAGCATTCGCATCGATGATGGGTGGAAGGGTACAAAGAGGTTATCTGTATCGATCGAAGAGTTATGGTTCGTATCGATCTGAAAGCAACCAAATTGCATAACGATGGTCATGGATATGGTCTCGTATCGAGAGAGGGAGTGATTTCGTATCGATTGGAAATGGTTGAAGGTCATGTCGATCCAGAACAATCAATACGAAGATCTAATTGCGCGATCGTTACGAAGTATCGATCCTGCCGATCGATACGAAGACACGGCCCATGATTGATACGAGGTGATGAGCTTTGATCGATACGAACTGGCCTTGAGGTGATCGATACAAAAAATTTTCTTCTGCCGATCGATACAAATGGGACTTCTGTTGATCGATCCGAACTTGCACTTTGATGGATACAAAAATTTTGCATACTTGAACATTTGACTCCGACAAGCTTCTGCCTTACCTAATTGGACTTAACCGTTTCATCGGATATTTGACTGCCTTTCAAAGCTTGTCGATGGAACTGTAACTTCACAAAAATTTGATGAACTTTAACTTGGATCGATCCCCGAAGTCTGGATGGAACGATTGTGACGGTGAGCGATGACGGTTACTTCGATTGAATTTCGAAGTCTAGTCGTTAAAACATCTTTCAAATCTTGTAGAATCTCTTAAGTAGTTTGTAGCACTACACTGCACAACACATTCACGCACTTCACACTGGGGCAAACACGGGTTTTTTGTCGTCTAACAATGATTTTTGCTGAGTTGAATAGCTATGGAACCTGGGAGTTCACAATCGCAGGAAGTCCTGAGTCCACATCTTCCTGTAATCGAGATGCCGGCTATCGCAACCGAAGTTGTCAGTCCTGCTCTAGATGAGCTACCAGGAGCAGTTTTCATCGTGCACCCACAAGATTCTGTCCACTCAAATATTTTGAAAGATATTCTGGGCAGAATTTGTATAAGGCATGGGTTGTCGTTGGACGATGTCTTATTGCCGGGATCAGAAGATAGAGCCCACAACCCCCTGGAAGGGTATACAGCCTGCATTAGGTTTATGTGTGCAGCCAGGACACTTCCGCCTTTCAACCAATTCATCTGAGAAGTTCTATTTTTCTGGAGGATCGCTCCATCTTAACTGCACCCGAATGGGTACGCCTTGCTCAATAGTTGGTTTGTCATCTTCATGGAGCACCTCTTCCGTCCTCCGATGGTAGAGGAGATCAGATACTTATTCAATATAAAGAGTACGGGGACAACCCTTCGTTTACATTTCTAGAAGCAGTTAGAAATTGCCAAGTCATGACCGGGGCTTGGAGCAAGTTGAGTTACTTTAAGACCGAATGGTTCTACGTTCGGTGTCCACCGGGGTTCGCCAGACGATGGCTAGCAAGACGTAAGTGCCCTGGCCTCCTTGTTGACTAACTGGGTGACAGTAGTTAATGTCGAGTCTAACATTTTCTTTTCTTTAACAGCTTCAATTCCGCGACCTGAAGGTGCTCAGTTCAAGGAGATAGTAAGAGTTCTTTAAGAGGTACCCGCTGAGTACAGAGAGATTGACGAAGTCCTTACGGATGAGAATCTGGTCGCCGTCGGGCTAATTGACAGAGACCAAAGCATTGGACTTGTAGGAGTTCTTAGGACGGCCCCGGTGAGGCAAGCTCGAAGGAGAGCTTCCGGGATAGTAATTACCAAGCAAGGCGGTGATGGGAATATGTCTGTTGGAGACGAGCCCACAGTCGGGCCTTTGCAAAGTCCTCAATCTTTAAAGCGGAAGAGAAGAGGCAAGTCTACTGCTCGAAAATCTGTAAGGCGCAAAACCGTCGTAGTCTCTTTGCCTGCAACTAGTCAAGAGATTCCTCCTTCACAGATGGAGAGCTCCTTTGCAGGACTGGCAGACATCCCCATTCCGGATGACTTTCCTTTGCACCAAGATACCGAATTAGAGGGGCTCCAAAGCGCCTTAGACATAAGAGAGCTGACTCCTCCGAGTACGGCCAGTACAACTGGTTGGTTGGGGGGTTTGCACGTGCACACACACACTTCACGGCACCACACAATTTTTAATCACAAGTTATTCATCTCTAAAGATTACCAACTCTATTTCTCTCTTCATTTTACAGATACGATGTCGAGGCAGGAATCTGTGCTTGGTAGCCTTCATTCTGCGCGTCGTTTATCTAGCTCATACTCTGAGTCTCGCAGACGTGAGGCCGATAGAGACTGCGATAGCGGTTATTCCAGTCAGGAGAGGGAGCGCTGCGAGAGGGAAAGGGATAGGGAAGGGAGAGGGAGTATAGGCATCGTTCCCGATCATGCTCTCCGCCACCTAGAGGTCCAACACAACCCTCTGGTTCTGGTAAACAACCCCTTGAATCTTCGCATCAAATACCACCTCCCAAAGCATCTAGGCCTGACCAACAGTGTCGAATGACTGAAATCGAGGCTCCCGTTGCCACTGAACAAGCCATCACAGAACCCATCGGGGAAGGAGTGATTAGAATCGCTAAGTTGAAAAAGGATTATCCGAATATTTGCTTTGATGACTTCATATTTCCCCTGCACTTAAAGTGAATATCCAACGGGGCAGAGCAGACGGTGCATGACTACATATACGATGTTTATGTCCAATATTGGGAATGGATGAAGATCGCAGACAAAGTATCAGCGGTGGCCTTTGAGCGGGCGAAGATAATCGAGAAATTAGGGACTGATCTCGCTCAGAAGGACCGCATAATTCAGGAGCTTAACGATGAAAACGAGTCTGCGAGAAATTTAGAAATGGAGGCTAATAAAAGAGCCGATGAGGCAACCCAAAGGATGGAGGAGATGAGGCGAATGCATTTAGCCCTAGTTGAGGAAATGGGGCACCGGACCACCACCGTCATGGTTGAAAGAGATGCGGTGCTCAAAGAGCTTGAGGAGCTTAAAGCCAAATTTGATGAAGTCGTTAAAGAAAAAGATGATGCAAATAAAGCCGCTCAGGAAGCATGCGAGCAGGCTATGGCACTTAGGGATGAGAGGGATGCGACAACGCTAAAGGTTCAGGAAGCCGAAGCCAGGGTTGAGGGTGAAGTGAGAGCGGCAGAGGCCAGGTTAGAGGGTGACATTGAAGATCTCCTCATTACATATAATGCCAATATTATGAACCATCGAAATTTGAGCTGGCTCGAAGATTATCCATCACATATATACAATGCTTGGTGCCGCTTGATTGAATATGAAAAAGCAGAGCACCATACTAAATCCATCGATGAGTTCGAATTAGAGAATCGGGTGTTGAATGAGGATGAGAGAAGAGTTCTCCACGATTCCACTATCATATTCGAGAAAGAGAGACTCGGCACTCAACATCTGGAGGCTGGAGAGGGTTCTGGCGTTGAGCATTACGATACGAGCTTTGAAATTCCTATGCCAACCCAGCCTGAATCTACTCCCGCGGCTGATCCTCTATCTATGCCTGCTTACAATCCTAATCAACTGCAATTGTCTACAGCTCGCAACCATGCCCCTGAAGCCGCTCCGATTCCACCATGAGCCAATCTGAGGAAGGTATTCTGAACATATCGCATTTATTCAAAGTAAGGAGCTTTGTTTATAGTAGTCACTGACACCTTTTCTCTTATCTTTATTCAGCGATAGGAGCCGCATCGACCGTGCCCCCTGCAACCCCAGAGCCCGCATCATGAGCAGGAGGCCCTTATGACGGAGATAACCACAACAACGGCCGCTACACCAACTGATGGAGTGCAGGGGAGCGCTTTTACTTTTGACGAGCAGATGATGGAGGAACTCATTGGTCATCAAAGTGACCCACTTACCGACCTGCCATTTGTCATGGGCGAAGGCACATTCATGGCCAGCTCTTCGGGCCCAACTTGTAGCATCCCCGTGGATGCTCAAACTATTCATGAAGAAGAGATAATAGCGAAGATTAATGCTGAGATGGAAGCAGCCGCACAGGCCAGTGGTATCGGATGTGGTATGGTGGGTCCTGGTCTAGTTCCTCTGCGAATGATTTCTCACGGCGGCACAATTGTCGATACCGGCGTGCCTCCCTCGTCTTCCAACGTCGAGAGTGTTCCTATTCCACCGACTCCGTATTCAGAAAGTATTCCAATTCCCGTGAGTTCAGAGGAAGATATTACCATAATTCCTCCGGCTGGAGACCAACTACCAAAAGGCAAAGGCTCGAAGAGGCATCCGAGTGGTAGCTCCAGTGGGTCGACGCCGGGGAAGAAGAAGAAGAAACCGAGGGAGTAGACGTATCTTCTTGCTCCCTTTTTTGGTAGATAGATAGGAATTTCTTTTTGCTTCCTGTAGGCCGTGTATAGATGCGGGTTCGGCCCCTGCTAGTAGGATTTCTCGGAACAATTTTTGTACTTATCTTTCTTTTTCATAGAATAGTTAAAATAAAATTCCATTTTGTTTCCAGCACAGTTTCGTGTTTATTTTCTTAAGTGTTTTAGTGCTCGAACCTCCATTCAATGTACTTGTGAAGCCTTAGTCTCTGAATCAGACCTGAGTTTAGTTGTTAAGCCCCTAAGTTATGGCTTTGGGTCATAACCGAACGTTAAGTCGAGTCTCAACATTGTATTGTCTTGATCGGTAGCTGGTACTTCAATTTTAGGCATCCGCCTTCCGTCTTCGATAAATCGAGCTTAACTTAGTCAGAACAAAGTTGAAAAGAGACAGGTTCGAGTGATCAGATCACACTCGTTCATCTATTGGTAATCGCATCCACACTCTGGGGATTGCACTTGCACGTCGGAGGTCAGTCACGCCCGCTTAATGTTTAAAGATATTTTCGCGCTTCGGGGACTTAAGTTAATTTACGGGCGGTCAGTAACACCCATTCGATATCTAGAATTTTGTCCGCACTTTGGGGGCATGGAGCTAGTCGATGGATGGTCAGTCACACCCATTTTGATGTTTATACTCTAGTTTGCACTCCGAGAACCTGGAGTTGGTCAACAGATGGTCGATCACATCTGTTTTCAGTTTTAGTATTTCGTTCACACTTTGGGAACGATAGATTTATCAGGATCGTGGACGGTCGGGTCACATCCTCCCTGAGTTAAGAAGTGAGGTCGTTAGATGGACAGATCCATCCGCCTCAGACTTGGATTAAACACGGGCGAAGTCATTAGGTGGACGGATCCACCCTCTTCGAGCCCACATTAGTAAGTTTATACTCCATCTCACACTTTGGGAGCCAGAGTTAGTTAGAGGATTGTCGTGTATCAATCCTTTTTTGGCTTCAGTATGATGGTTTGCCCCCGAGCTCGGGTTTCACTTACCGAGTGACCGGTCGTATCAAAGTCAATCCCTATTTGAATAAGTCCCACTGTAGGGTGGAACTTAGCTCTCCGTGCGTTATGATGGTCGCATGACGCATTTTATGAATCACTGCTCTGGCTCGAAAAGATTGCATTTTATTGCTGAAATAAGAAAATATGGCAAAGTCAGTTGCCTTATTACAAATTCAAATTTCGAAATGCATAAACAAATTGCAAATGAAAAGCAGACTGAATGAATAAATAAAGCCTGTTATGTGTAGTAGCGACGAGGACTCTCACTGTTCCAGGCTCTCGGAAAAGTGAGACCATCAATGGTCGATAATTTAAACGTGCCGTCTTCGAGTCTTCGTTCAATAACATACGGTCCCTCCCATGTTGGTTTCATATGCGAAGGGACCGGGTAAATTCTCTTGAGGACAAGATCGCTGAGTTCAAAGGTTTGGGGTCAGACTTTAGCATTGTACAATCGGGCGACTCGACTTCGGTATGCGGCTGCCCTCAAATCAGCCTCTTCACGCTTCTCATCTAATAAGTCCAGAGATTCGGCAAGTAATATAGCATTTGTCTTTGGATCATAATACGTTACACGATGAGAATGCACCTCCAACTCGACTGGAATAACGGCTTCTGAGCCGTAGGAAAGTGAAAATGGATTATGGCCGGTCGCGGACTTGTGCGTCGTTCAATAAGCCCACACGGCCATAGGAAGTTCATCGACCCATTTGCCCCCGGCTTTTTCCAATCGTTTCTTCAGAATGGACTTTATAACTTTATTACCAGCATCGACATGTCCATTCGCTTGAGGGTGTGCAACTGCAGAGAACTTCTTCTGGATATGGAATCGCTGATAGAAATTCTTGAACTCGACACTATCGAATTGGGCTCCATTGTCAGTGATGATGGTATGCGGGAGACCAAATCGACAAATAATATTGCGTACAAAAAAGTTGATCACTTTCTTCATTGTGATAGTAGCAAGGGCTCGGCTTTCACCCATTTGGTAAAGTAATCAATTGCAACGATGACATACTTCACGCCACCTTTAGCTAGAGGTAGGGACCCAATAATGTCGATGCCCCATATCGTGAACGACCATGGATTGACCATCCGAGTTATTTCGATAGGCAGAGCTCTTGGAATCCGAGCATCTTTCTTACATCTGTCATATTTCCTGGCATAATCTGATGCGTCGTGATTTACAGTCGGCCAATAATAACCATATCAGAGCACTTTCTTAGCAAGAGCTTGCCCCTCAGTGTGATCGCCACATTCTCCTTCGTGTGCATCATGCAATACTTGTTTGATTTCATCGTGGGCGATACACCGGAGTAATGGAACAGAGTACCCTCTTCTATACATGACTCCATTTTGAATAGTGAACCGCGAAGCCTTTTGAAGAACTTGTCTTTTCTCGCTCCTGCGCTCTGGTAGGGTCCCATGCTCGAGATAGTTTCTGAACGGAGTCATCCATGACTCCTTATCGGGTATGACTTCAGGTACCCAGTTGTTCTCCATTTGATCAATACTCGGGGAAGATGGCGTCTCAACGGAAATGAGTCCCATTTGCTGTGCCTCACCGGTGCTGACTAATTTTTCCAAGGAATCAGCCTTTTGATTGTGTTCTTAGGGTATGCAATAGATGGCATAATAATCAAACTGATTCAATATTTCCTAGACCCGAGTGAGATAAGCGGCCAATCTCCAGTCTTTGGCCTGGTATTCCCCCTGAACTTGACACAAGAACAATTGTGAATCGTAGTAAATATCCAAAACAATGATTCTTAAATCTCTGGTAAGCCTTAGTTTGGCGAACAGGGCTTCGTATTCAGCCTCGTTGTTGGTCGCACGGAAATTGAACTTCAAAGAATAGCATATAGATCGACCTTCAGGAGTCTCAAGCACAACCCCGCGCCTGAGCAGCGGTCATTTGATGCACCATCAGTATGTAGCTTCCAAACATATTTGGGAGATTCACTGGTTTCGGGCAAGTCCTCCGGGATAGTGAATTCGATGATGAAGTCTGCTAGGACTTGTCCTTGAATAGCTCGCCTTGGTGTGTAAGTGAGGTCGAACCGACTCAGCTTGATATTCCACTTGAGTAACCTACCAGAGGTCTCAGGCCGCGTAAGGACCTATTGTAACGACTGGTCGGTGTAGACAGTGATAGGATGAGCCTGAAAATACGGGCAGAGCATTCTTGAGGCAATGACAAGATAGTAAGCTAACTTCTCCAACTTCGGATAATTTCGCTCTGCTTCGGTCAGCCGTTAGCTGATGTAATAGACTGGCCGTTGTATCCGGTTCTCCTCCAGAATTAAAGCAGCACTGATTGCGTTTTCTAACATCGCCAAGTAGATGCACAGTCTCTCGTGATCGATAGATTTTGACAAAATGGATGGCGTGGACAGGTGTTGGACCAGTGCTCGGAATGTGCCTTCACACTCTGTAGTCCATTCAAAGTTCTGTTTCCCATTCCTGATCATATCGAAAAAGGGAATGCATTTATCGGTGGATTTTGAAATGAACCTGCTCAGCGCTGCTACCTTCCCATTGAGGCTTTGAACTTGCCTTATAGTCCTTGGAGTCTCAAGATTTCTAATTGCCCATATTTCTCGGGATTAGCTTCGATTCCCCGAGCATTAATGATGAATCCAAGGAATTTTCCAGACGTGACCCCAAAGTGACACTTCAATGGGTTGAGTTTCATTCTGTACTCTCGGAGGATGTTGAACATCGTTCACAGGTCTTTGATATGATTGGTGGAGAATCTTGACTTCACAAGCATGTTGTCCATATATACCTCCATGGTTTTCCCGATCTGGTTAGCAAACATTCGGTTGACGAGTCTATGATAGGTTGCCCTGGCGTTCTTGAGTCCGAACGGCATCACTTTATAACAATAGAGCCCCAGATCAGTGACAAAGCTGGTATGCTCCTGATCAGGTAGGTGCATCGGTATCTGAAATTAGCCAGAATATGCATCCATGAAGGATAAGAGCTCATGTCCGGCCGTTGAGTCTACGAGCTGATCAATCCGGGGAAGTGGAAAACTGTCTTTAGGGCAAGCTTTATTCAAGTCTGAGTAGTCAACACAAGTTCTCCATTTCCCATTAGGTTTCCTGACAAGTACAGGGTTGGACTTCCATTCTGGATATAACGCATCTCGGATAAACCCGTTCGTCCTGAGTTTATCCACCTCTTCCTTTAGGCCGGTAGATCTCTCTGGATCCATACCATGCCTTTTTTGCTTGACCGGGACGTGCCGCAGGTCAATATTCATTGTGTAACTCACGATGTCCGGCGAGATCCCACACATCTCGGAGTGTGTCTAGGCAAACACGTTGAGGTTTGCTCGGAGAAACTCAACCAATTCCTCCTTCATCTGTTGGCCTAGCTGAGACCCAATCTTTACTATTTTAGAATCGTCATCATTATCGATCGGAACATCGATCGTCAGCTCTGATGGAGAATCCTGATTATCCTTGACTTCGTCCTCGAGTTCAGTATCTCTTGGGTCAAGATCTCTCGGGAATTGGTTATGGTGCTCGGGCCTTGGCCCAGGCGTTAACTGTCAATTATCCGCAAACCGGACGCAGGGAGATTCCTCTACGCCCTTTCCCTTTTCTTTTCGCTGCGCCTCCCGCAGCTCAGCAACATAACAGGCTCATCCAGCAGCCTGGTCTCCCAGAATGACTCCGACTCCATTGTTGGTAGGGAATTTCAAAGTTAGACACCAAGGGGCTATAGCGGCCTTGAACTTAGCTAGGGCCGATCGGCCCAAGAAAGCCTTGTACGGTGAGTCAATATCCAATACAATAAACTGCAATATCCGAACTCTCCGGCGCTCTCCAACTCCCAACTCCACTGGTAGCTCCACCATCCCAGTGGGTATAGTCGCACTTCCATTGAAGCCATGAATATGAGACTGACAAGGCTTCAAATCTTTCGCTTCCATCTTTATTTGATCATAGGCTCGCTTAAAGAGTATGTTCACTGAACTTCCACTATCCACTAAGATCCTCTTTATCCAAGCAGGACCTATCTAAGTTGAAATGACTAGTGGATCGATGGTTGGGGCTTCAACTCTGTCGACATCCCTATCTCGAAATACGATGTCGTCTGTCATCGTTTTCTGTTGTTTGGCCGGAGCCCCATCTTCCAAATTACTGCAACATTCGAAGCCGCATGCCTAATAGAGCTGGAATATGACTCCACTTTCCTCCAGCTCTGATCCGTTGGATGAGAACCACCACTAACAGTGTTAATCATTAACCTCCCACCGGTACGAGCGGGTTCCTCCGGTCTAACCTGATTTGGTATTTGATTTTGAATTGATGGGCCCACACCTCTAGCCTGCGGTGCCCGAACGAACTGTTCCAACTTTCTTTCTCGGATTAACTTCTCGATAATATCCTATAGATGATGACACTCGTTTGTGTTGTGGCCATAACTATCGTGAAATCTACAAAACTTCCCAGTTTGAATATGTTTCTCTGACGATTACTTCGGAGCAGGTTTCTTATATTGGATAATATTACAAGTTTGCAAGTACACATTTTCCAGAGACATATTTAAAGGAGTATAAGTGTCAAACATGGGAGCTCTATGTCGCGGTCCGCGATTCTAATCCCGCTTCCAGCCCTGATTTCCATCGCCTTTCTGCTGATTCTGTTTATTCTGTATACTTAACTGCACCTTTTCGAAACTCTCCCCGGTTTGTTTCATAGCGACATTGCTTTGGATTCCTTCCACACTGGGTCCCGCATCATTCTTTTTCCTAGACTAGTTCGCATCCTCCCTTCTTAAGAACTGTGCTGCCTTGGAATAGAAATGGTCCAATGATGCAGGAGGTTTTCCAGCCAATCAGTTGCCAAATTCGGAATCGAGATCGATTCCCTTAGCCAGTGCCATCAGAATGGAATTGTCATTGGGGTTACTAATCTCAATGCATGCAGCGTGGAACCTTTCTAGGTAACGTCTGAGTGTCTCACCAGGAGCTTGAGTGACACTAGACAAGGTATTAACATCTTTGGGCCTTGTGACATGCATGCGAAACTGTTCAACAAACTTCGTTGCCAACTGGTTGAAACATGAGATAGATCGAGGTGGTAAGCGAGTAAACCACATAGTCGCGATGCCCCCTAGGGAGATTGGGAAACTTCAGCATTTGACCGCATCATCAGCCCGTGCGGCGTTCATCAACCATTCATACTTTAAAATGTGCTGGTTAGGGTCAGAGCTCCCTTCATAAACAGGTAGAGTTGGCATTCTGAATCGCCGAGGCGGTTCAGCGTAGAGGATGTCATCGGTGAAAGGGGTATGACTCCGGGAGATTCCCCGATCGTCGTTGGTGAGGCCTTGGCTTTCACGAATCATCCGACGGATCATTGTCGGGATGTCCGACATCTGGACATTCTGGGCATGCTGAGCCAAGGTGTGGTCGGGTTCCACAATGCGGGGATGGGCCGGTCGCGGTCGATGGTCCATATCTCGCTTCCCTGGCTCTAGGTCTTTGGGAACATAAGGCTCAGGAGTATACTCATGCTGGTGAAGGTTCAGATCCGTTCGATTTTGAGTGTCAGCTCCCAACTCAGTAGCAGCGGCAGCAGCGCGGTTGTCAGTAGTATGATAAGGAGTCGTCCCTCCTCGGGATGAGGGTCTGGTCTGGTGGCTGCTTGACGGGCCAACTCTCGGTTGCCCAAGATTCAGAGTGCGCTGACGTCTGGTAGCCTGTGTATAGCTTCCATCCAACCGTGGGCGCGTGGACCTGTGATTGTAATCAGAGGAAGCTGAACTTTCAATGGATGAGTAGGAAGCCTGATCCCTTCTAGATCTCCTTCGTCTTTCATGGTTCAGCCGATTGGTTAACTCCGCGTTGGCACGGAGCTGCTTGGTAAGCTGCTGGAGGTTTTGAGTCAGCTCTTGCATCAGTAGTTGGAACTCCTCCCTGGTTATAAGGCCTTGTGGATCCGAAGGTCCAGCAACATCCTGGTCTGCCGAGGGAAGTTGTGCGGGGTTTTGCCTATCTCGTCCTTCTGGATCTGCAGCGGTTGAGGTAGTCCTAGTGGCGACCATGGTGAATAGTGAAGTTCTCTCCTAGACTTGGTGCAAATATGAATAGGATGGAAGAACTTCTAGGCTTGAGCTTTAGATCTTCTCCTTAGATTCTCACAATCCAATATTGGTAGAAGATCCGACGAGCAGGAGAAAAGCTGGGTTTTCTCAATGGAAGCACCAAAGTGTTTGTACCAAAATTGGGCAAAACACTCTTCGGATGTGTTTGAAGAGATAAAATGAAGAAAATAAATGTAAAATGAGGCAGATCTAACAAACACACCAATCATCAGATAATAAGAAATGCAGAAACACGCAAATTTAAAGTGGTCCGGCGTATTGCCTACGTCCACTATGAAATGATTGATGTTTATTGAATTTCACTTGCTGATCACAAGAGATTACAACAGTACAACTGAAGTATAGTAATGATTTCAGCAGAGTACCAGTGTAGAGAAGCCCAAAAAGTCCATTTTTTGTAGGTCCAGGGTCGCTATTTATAGGTGTAAGTTGCAAATATCTTGCTCAGATCTCGAAAGACCCCTTATCTCACGTGAGTGGGCCCACCAGATCGATCCCTGGACATTTAGGATCGATCCATGGTCGATACGTATATAATTCATATCGATCAAAAATGACTCCATTTGAGCTAAGAACGATCAGAGACCAAGTAGAGGTGGTACGCAAGCTTCTTTGAAAATTTGGTAGCATTTGGACTTGTAGATTTTGAGTTATGATCGATCCAAGTTTGATATTTCAATGAGCTGGCGTCTTCATATCGATATGTTCGTATCCATGCTAGCTTGTATCGATCAGGTGACGTGGCACTATATTCTAGGATCGATCCACTTTTCATGCCGAGTTACCAAGTCTTCCATTTTTACATGCTCTGTTCGTACTGACCCAATGTAATTCCATTCGTATCGTTCCAACTTCATTCATATCGTTCACCTGGAGCTCCTTCGTATCGATAGCTTCCACTCTATTTCATATCGATAGCATAGTGACTGCCTCGTATCGATAGCTTCCACTCTGATTCGTATCGATATAAACTTAAGCTCTTCGTATTGAATGAAGATCGATTTCATATCGATGCCTCTTAAGTGTTGTTTCGTATCGTTTGTTGGTGGCATGTTTCGTATCGATTATTGACCAATCGATACGAACTGTGTAAATGATGATCGATACAGATTGTGTATAAGTGGAAGCGATAAGAAACGTCAACTGTCAATGGATATGAAGAGGATCGATCACGATGGATATGCAATGTAGTAAACATAATGGATACGAAATGAAGTGAACATGATAGATATGAACCGATGGCTTTTACCTTGATTTTAACCGAGCCAATATATGTTCTTCGTATCGATCAATGGTCGATCGATACACAATATATGAATGGTTGGATTGAT
The DNA here is from genome assembly GCA_030737815.1 of Allium fistulosum. Lineage (NCBI taxonomy): Eukaryota > Viridiplantae > Streptophyta > Magnoliopsida > Asparagales > Amaryllidaceae > Allium > Allium fistulosum. Next base: position 101,784,932 of record CM060901.1, on the reverse strand, counting down.
ACGAAGCGTGTAAACATGAGATCGATAAGAACTGATAATTTTCCATGGATACAAATTAGCCTGACTTTGATGGATACGAAGGAGGTTGCATCATGATGGATATGAAATGAGGCTTCCTTCGTGCATCTTGATTGATCAATATCTTAAGCATACGAACTCCGATTGACTTGACATTTAGTACGTTGGCTCTCATAGATTTTCTTGTCATGTCATGTCAATTGTAGCTCGATCCAAACTCGGAACAAGTTTTCCAGCATCCATCATGAACCTGTGCATAACCAATCTTTGGGACGGACTATCCTTGGTTGTCAGTCAAGTTCTTGATGTCACTGCCTTGCCAAAAGGCAGGATAACATATGTCATCCATCATAAATAGAAATCTTAATAACAAACATGGTCAGGTATGATTTATTTCAGTGGTTTACTTCAATTACAACCCATGTATCTAATGTAGAGAATCCAACAGATTCGATCGAGTTCTGTACATTGACCGGATAGTGCAATGTGTCAATCTATGAAGTGTGCATCCTATATACCAAGAACGATACACAAAAGAACCCTATGTAGATAGCCGGCTCATGCAAGTAAAAGAGTTCCATTGCATGATGAAACCGTGTGTTGGATTTTACCTATTATCGTAAAGACTACAATAATGAAACCGTTGTCCAAAGCGACATAGAGCCTTTCTTTGTAGGACTGCTGGGTTGTGTTATTCGATTTTGAGTGTCAGAGGGTTGAAAATCCTAGAGTATCGACACTCAAGTTAATTTAGTACCAGAAAGTGCATAGCGAGATGATTTTGTAGAATCATCTCGATAGGATATGAACATTCATTCATCACCACAAGAAAGACATTGATTCATCTCATGATTATCTCCATCATCACCACCTAAGTTTGACAAGTCAACCCAAGGTTTCAAGAATGCCAAAAGTTTAGGTAGGATGAGCTTGATGAGGGGGATGGAAACGGCGGTATCAATCAGTGATAACGATAGGGGACTGAGTAACGGCGATGACGAGGTGAAGGCATGGCGTCAATGATGCCGAACCAAAGGCGACCACCTACCTTAGATCTAAAGTTTATAAAATGGTTATGGTGCGAGTCGATCGAAATTTGAGTGGTGATCATGCTTGAGTGCTTGATGGTGACAGTTTGTTGCAATTGAAGTGGTGATGGTGTAGGAGATGTGATGGCGACAAGAAATTAAAGCCATTGTAGTTGGAAAAGTCGTAAAGGCTGAAAATAGTCAAGGCTATGAAATGAAAGTTGGGAACTCAAAAAATTTCTAAGTCTTGACGTTATATCACACTTAGAGAAAGGCCGAATACCGACCAAAAATAGTTGGAACTGAGAGCTTTTGATCATTCTTTACTTTATGAAATGAAAGACAAAGAAAAGAAATCTAGTTGACCAAAGAATGGTGTAGATTTTAGGAATTTACCTTCAATGGTTGAAGACTTCGGATGAAGGACTTTAATTCTCTTTAGATATGCAGAAAGGATGTGACTCAACATCTTTGAGGAGCGACATACTGATATTCCCAGAGTGAATATAGCATAAGGCAACAATTAAAAGAATCAATGGATCTATTCAAATAGAACCATTTCGCTTGCCTCAATCCAAAGCATGCTTTGTTACTACAAAGGCATACTTTAGAGGGAAAGTGTAATCCAACATTTGAACCAAGCGACACTTCAATGGATCTTGGCTTCAAGATAGTGAAGAAATGGATCAAGAGGCTTAGAAGATGTCAAGACTGATGAATGGACAGAGTATAAGAATATTGGCTAAGTATTGTATAAGGAAAAACTAGTCGATACTGAGCACTCCAAAAGGAGTCGGTGCCGATCGATCAAAAGTTGATGTGGGACCCACTTTGTTATGGACGATCATGCTACCAACTATGAAGAAAAATAAAAGTTTTGGATGTGCAAAATCAGTCGTTACTGACCACTCCTTGAAAGGGAAATTTTCTCAATGAAGATCCAAAGCATAAAGACTCAAGCAAATATGAAGAGGCATTTATGTTTGAACTAACAAAACCACTCGGCACTGACTAAAACATATTGGTACCGAGCGATTGTGATGATGAGATATTTGAATTTTGATTCCTTCTTATAGGTTGGAAACTTGAATCTGGATGACTACTCGTTCAAATGAATACTGGAGACTTTGACGGAGGATTTGAACTATAAATACACCTCCGATAGCAATGAAAAAGGGCTTTTGAACTTTTACTACGATATTCTACCATTTTCAAAATCTATCTTTTCTAGAACTGAAATCGATTGTACTTTGACTGAAATTGTAAAAGTTAACTAAAATAACATTAATAGTGATCCTAAGCCAACAAATTTAGCCAAACCACTTTAAAAGCTTCTTATCATCCTCTTTGATCTTTGAGTTCCTAGCTCATATATTCGTTTTTGATTTGATTGGGGTGTTTGTCCACATTCTAAGCAAACACTAAGTCAAGAAGGTCTAAAGTTCAAAATTTTAATTTAAAATATGTGACAAAACTTAGTTAATATGTCAAAATTCAAAACAAGATCTAGATAAATAATATTTATAATATGTATGTATGTATATGTATATATATATAATTTATTTTTGGCTAATAGTAATTTTTTATATTATTAAAATAATTTAATTTTATAGTTGGATTTTTGTGAAGGAAAGGTATCCATCAGAAAAGCGATCTCCTATAGCAACTAGGGTTTCTAGCATTCATTAGAAAAGCGATCCAAATGCTCCTTCTCTAGAGAATTCTCGCTGCAATTCCTCTCTGGACCAACCACTTGATGATGGATTCACCACGGACCATTGCCGTAGAACACGTAGGCAGTAGAACATGAAGGAAATTGGCCCTAGTCATCACGAGATTAACAACATGATGAGAAAATATTCATGTTCCAGTAATGCTTTTTCAAGCGCTTCTCAGGATTTACCCCCTCTTCAGCAACAACCAGGAAATATATTGATCCACAAGTGCAAGTCAAATCTAATAGCTCAAGATCAGTGCCCGCTCCAAAGGCATGGAACTAGAGGTATCCACACATTCTCCAATCACCTATTTTCCACCATGCGATTTCAACGACCTCAGATGTGTCATAATTGATGCTCAAATGATGCACAACACCAGAGAGAATTGGAAGAACGCGATTGTGCTTTATTTTATGGGGCTTAACCATCAAATGAAATTATCAAAGGAATTTTTGCAATCAATCCTAATATGGATCTATAAGAGCTTAATTTGGATTTTTGGACAGAGGCGATTGCCAGGATAGCATCCGCCATAGGTATACTCATTAAACCAGACCAAGTCATCAAAGGATTGATCCATATTTCATTCGCTCGTGTTCTAATAGAATTTAATGCTAATTTTTCTTTCTCGAGTCAAATACCCATTCTGGATGAGAGGGACAACTTAATTTGGCAAGCGATTGTATAGGAACGATGCTCAGATAAATGTAATACTAGCAATTGCTTGGACACAATGACATTAGATGCATTCTCACAACAAAGTGGGTTATGAAACAGGCTATATCAAATGACAATGCTAACAACTCTATGCAAGTAGATGAGCCGTTACCATAGGCAATAGAACTCGGGAATACAAATCAAATATGGTGCATAATAGTTAGCAGGAATAAGTTCATCAAATGTCTGTCCTTGGTTCAAAATCGGTACACAACAATTACATAGCTCACAATCTCGTTTTCCTACCATTCAAAAACAAATTAGCAGTTGGTGCCTAACGATGCATCGAATAACACTTCACTTGAAATAAACAAAAAAAACACCTACATTCTGTTTGCATGGACATGCAATGTGATATAGAAACGCTATCAACTGCTTAGGAGGACAATGTAACCATAACAACACCATGTGTCCTATCAACCCCTGCACGGCAAAATTATAATGAGAATATGTTGCACTGTAACAAAGCAACAGATATACCAATTTCCCAATAGAAAAACAATGACATTCAGATAAAGGAACACAATAGTAACTCGAAAATAGTCTTACCTGATGATAGTAGAGTGGGCAAGGAACCAGGGCAGCCTTCCAATTCAGACACGAGTTCGGTTGAGAGCAGCGAACAAGGCAAACTAGACAGGAAGACCAACCTTTTGAGTTTAAAGCTTCTATCTCCCAAAATGTCATAGACAACCCTGAGTGGAGAGACTTGGTTCAACAATTAAAAAACAAAGCACGTAAATCCACACGATCAAAAGCGTCTAAAGGGACTTCTCCTTCCTTGGAAACAAGGAGAGAAAATGCCCCTTCTGATTAATGTCGTTTCTATTCTAGAATATTAGAGGGATAAATGCATCCTCTAAACAACTAGATATCAAGAATTTCATAAGTGGTAAAAATTTCTTGTTTATTGCCCTTTTGGAGAATAAACTTCATCACCAAAGATTCTGCATGTAGTAAATAAGCTTAAACAGAGATAGCAATTTGATAGTAATCACCCCACTAGAAAAGCAGATTATTTTGATGTGGGATGATAAACAGTGGAATAAGAGTATTTTTAACAAAGAAGAATAGTTTATTACTTGCTATTTGAAATAGATAGAGGGTTTAGAGCTCATATGCACCGGTGTATATGCACACAACACAACAATGAAGAGAAAAAGTCTATGGGATTACATTGAAGCACAGGAAAATCAAATAAAGTTTCCTTGGCCGATAGCTGGGGATTTTAATGCTATACTATATAATAGCGATATAACAACTAATGGCTCAACAAATATATCCCTTGACTTGGATTTTTTGGATGGTATTTTTTATTCTAATATTCTTGAACCCACTTACTCGGGTAACTTCTATACATGGAGAGGGGGAAGGGATTACTGTATTCATAGTAAAATGATCGACTGTTGTTAACTATGAATGCATTTATAAATGTTTGAATTTTACCGTTCATTTTGATAATCACTCGACTAGTGACCATACTTCAATTATTTTTGAAATATCTTCTACAAAGCTTTGTTCAAACAAAAGCCCTTTAGATACGATAATGCTTGTTCTTGTAGGACGATTTCAATCAACTAGTTGATCTAAATTTTCAACACAATTTTATTAACAACCCACTTTTCAAATTCATGCAGAAACAAGGTAATCAAGTTGGCAATCAAAATTTGGCAAAAATCTAAACCAAATTTCAACTTACAATGTAACAACCAACGATAAGAGAGCGACCATACTTATAGCTTGCTCAATCTTAATCCTTCAAACATAACTCTTCAAGCCAAATATAAAAAAGGCATTCACAAATTAAACAACATGATACAGATAAAATCAATGCAAAGTTTATAGAAGAATAAATACAATGGCGCATGGTGATAAATTGACAAAATTCTTTCATTCCAGGTTTGCTGATCACTCTTCAGGTATTAATAATTTGCAACTGATTGATTGGGAAGGTAATGTCTCAAATTCTTCTGATAACATCACAAAAGCGCCACTTACCTTCTATACTGAGCTATATAACAGATGTTCAATCAACAGTAACTTTCCAACTATCACATGTAAAAAGATTATAACAAAATAGGCTTGATTAAACATGGAAAAGCCATTTGAAATTGAAGAATTAAAAAAACTGGTTTTCCAAATTAACGATAATGGAAGTCCAGGTCCTAATCGTTTTGGTGTGAAATTTTATAAAATTCATTGGGATTTGATAAAAATAGAATTGTTGGAAACCATGAATAATATCTGTAGCTCAAGAAGACTAATTAGAGAAGTCAACCAAACTTTTGCTTGTTTGATTCCAAGAAGACAAAATCCCCAGTCTATTACGAACTATAGGCCGATTTCACTTTGCAATGTCCTTTACCAACAAATTTACTTTGTGGTGGTTGAAAGTACTATTGAATGAACTTATCTCACTAAATCAAAATGCTTTCATTACACGAAGACACATAAATGAAAATTCACTTTTGGCACATGAATTAATTAGAAGTTTTAATAAGAGGACATCAAATAACCTATATGTTAAAATTGATTTACATAATGCTTATGATAGAAGAAATAGAGAATTTATTATCCACATGATGTGATCGATGGGTTTTTGAAACAAGTTATCAAATTTGATCTTTACATGCATCTCTACTCCATCATTTTCTATCTTGATCAATAGTCATCCTCAGGGGTTATTTCCAAGTAATAGAGGATTAAGACAAGGAGATCCTTTATCTCCATACATGTTCTCTATTGCTATGGAATATCTCACTATTCCATTAGACTAAAAATCCATTAAAGTTGATATTAAACCAATCTATAAAGCAGAGCCAATTTTGAAAATACCAATAAGAAATCTTCTGATTATCTATTTAGGTATACCATTATCCTTTAATAATTTAAAAAATAGGGATTTTGGATCCCTAATGGATAAGATAAACAAGAAATTCGATAATTGGAATAATAGATTTTTAAACGTAGTAGGAAGAATTGAACTTAAAAAATTTGTTTATCCAATTATTGAATTTTGGATGTAATTTTGTCAAATCCCCTCAAACATCATACAAAAGATAAACTCGGTATGCGCTAAATTTCTCTAGAAAAATAAAGCGCATAACATGAGTTGGTTTGATGTATGTAGACCAACAATCAGAAGGTGGATTAGGACTAAGAAGATTCGAAGACTTACTCCAAGCAATCTCTATCAAATTGCTTTAGAGATATCTATCTTCTAATAGTCTCTGGGCTACCTGGACTAGAAAGCGATATTGCAAACATAAATTTTTTTGGGTATCACAACCCGATAACAATGCATCAAATGTAAGGAAAACTCTCCTAAAAGCTAAACATTTGAGTAAAGCATGAATCACAAAGAAAATAGCTAATGGTACTGATACTAATTTGTGGCTGAACCTTAAATAAACGGTTATTCACTAGTGGATAAAATGGGATGGAATGCCATGGTTACAAGGGGAGGACTCAACAAAAAAGTTTTGGCTCTTCAATCTCAAAGGAAATGGAGAACCAACTCCTTCTGTCTACTTTGGAATATTTGTACTCAAATACAACAACTCAAAATCGACACAGAGGCATGCAAAGACCACAGGAAGTAGCTACCGGATGCATCAAGAAAATTATCATCAAAATCGGCATGGAATACAGTCAGAGTGAGTTCTTGTTAGAAATTGATACCTAAATTCCCAAATCAAGAGAAACCCTAACCTTGGTACTGCCGATCGAAAATGAAGCAACGTGAAGAAGAAGCAATGAGATTTGGTGAAGGCTAGGGATGTGTTTGGAGCGGTAAAAGGCTACGTTCAGCAAAATAAAAGAGGCGCGTGAAGAGGCAGATGCCACTCGAGATCTGGAGCAGTAGTTGAAGCTTTGTTCAACAATTTGAAGTGGGGCTTTGTCGAACGAAGAATTTCGTTCGGTGATTTGCCGAACAAAATTTCTCGTTCGTTATATTAATGCCGGTCCAAAATTTTTGCTCGGCGTTTTGCCGAACCAAACCCAAGGCTGCTATATAGCAACCACCCCTCCTCATTTCTTCACTCTATAAATAGAGGAGCTTCTGGACAACAATGACAGCCAAAATTGAGAGCTAATTTCAGCCAATTTCAGAGTCATCCCAGAGAGCTGAAACTCTATAGAATTTTGTCTGCATTGTAAATTCTTCTTATGTATAGCCTCCAAAATTGAATCAATCTTGTAACTCTAATCTTTCAGTGATTAATAAAATCTCCTCTCCCCAAGTGGACGTATACTGCCTAGCGGTAGTGGAACCACTATAAATACTGGTGTTATTTATTTTTATGCATTACATAGATCTGTGACTGTCTGTTCTCGTGTTCATCTTTTGTTTGTTCTGTCTCACTATAATCACGATCCAGTTGTTTTCCGCTACGTTGGGTTTTTTATTCCCTTGGACTGATCATCTGAAGCGATTTTCCCCAACAGTCTGGTATCAGAGCCAGGTTGATTGAAGTGTGTAAGACGCTATGGCTGAAGATGAAGTGACTCCAGTTGTTACAAGACCCTACACTAGAGGGATGTATATCGCGTTAGGATCACAATTGGCAATTGAGAAATGGAATGGGGATAAAGACTTCGAGAAGTGGCAATGAGGATGAAGGCTGTTCTAATGAGGAATGAAGTCCATCCAGTAGTGTTTGCCCCTGAGGAGTTGACGGCTGACATCTCAGTCGTGGAAAGGAAGGAGATGGAGAAATGGACATTTACTACTTTACAGCTAACTATGGGAGAGAATGTCATCTCAGAGATTAGCAGTGAGACCACTGCTAGGGGCATTTGGACCAAGCTAGAAAATTTCTACTTGAAGAACTATCTGATTAACCGTCTGATATTGCTGAAGACATTTTTCACCATGCAGATGAGAGAGGGTACATCAGTAAAGGAACATCTTAATTTCTTTGATGATCTCGTGATGAAGATGAAAACTGTTGACTTAAAGATGGATGAGGATCAAATGGCAATGATTCTTTTGTGTTCTCCTCCGGAGCATTACACAAGTTTCACTAACAGCCTTATCTTCGCTAGTGACACATTGACAGTAGAAGATGTGAAGTCAGGTCGTCTATCTAAGGGTCTGAGCGATCAGATGAAGGAGATAAGTGAAGGAAGTAGAGGTGGAAGTAGTAGTCACGGACTGTTTGTTGAAAGAGGTAGATAAGACAAGAAGAATTGGCACTCTAGAGGGCGTTCCAAGTCTAGGAAGCCTGGTAATGACAGGAGAGGGAAGTCTAAGGATGGAAAGTTCTTTATCTACAAGAAACCTGGTCATTGGAAAAAGGATTGTCCAAATTTGAAAAACAAGGAAGAAGACGGATCTTCATCATTTGCGGTGGAGAAGTCTGTATCTGACGATGTGTTGTCTGCAGCAGTATCGGATGTCTCAGACCATTGTGTGCTGGACTCAGGGGCATCTTTCCATATGGCGCCTAATAAGGATTACTTCAGTTCTTTCATTGGACGAGAGGGAAGCTCTATTCTTATGGGTAATGATGCTAGCTGTAGAGCAATAGGTGAAGGTACAGTGAGGATCAGAATGTTTGACGAAGTGATATGCACTTTGACAGGTGTCCGGTATGTTCCAGGTCTTCGGAAGTCCTTAATTTCTTTAGGACAATTGGCATCTTTGGGATGCAAGGTAACTATCAAGAAGGATAGTCCGAAGGTTTTGAGAGGTGCATTAGTTCTTATGAAAGGAGATGTGTTACGAAATCTGTATTTGCTGAAAGGAACCACAGTTCTTGGAGAGTCGTATGTTGGAGTAGACAGTTCTCGTGCATTGGATGCCACAAAGCTTTGGCATCTCAGGTTGGGTCATATTTCAGAGAAGAGAAGAGCTTAGAGTTGCTTCGAAGACGGAAGATGATCAAAGGAGAAAGTTTCGACAAGATGGACTTTTGCCAGGAGTGTGTGTTAGGCAAGCAAACTAAAGTATCTTTTGGAGTTGGACTCCATAGATCGAGGCGAGTACTTGAGTACGTGCATACAAATGTCTGGGGACCAGCTGCTACTCCTTCTCTTAGAGGACCAAAGTATTTATCTCTTTTTTTGATGACTTTTCTTGGAAATTATGGGTGTATGTGATGAAGGCGAAATCAGAAAGTTTTGAGAAGTTCAAAGACTGGAAAGTGCTTGTTGAGAACCAATCTGGTTCTAGGTTGAAGGGGCTGAGATCTGATAATGGCGGTGAATTTGTCTCTAGGTAGATCCTCGATTTCTGTAGATAGCATGGCATTCAGAGACATTTCACTACACTCAGAAATCTGCAATCCAATGGGGTTGCAGAAAGGATGAACACGACTCTACTGGAGAAGGCTCATTGCTTGAGATTACGGCGGGCTTGTCTAGAGGTTTTTGGGCTGAGGCATTATCAACTACGGTGCATATCATAAATTGAATTCCATGCTCAGCCATAGATGGGAAGATTCCAGAGGAGAAGTGGAGAGGTAAAGCAGTGTATCTTGTTTACTTTCGAATTTTTGGTTGTCCTGTGTACGTTCACCATACAGGTGATGACAAGTTGGAGGCTAGAGCATGCAAAGGCATACTAATGGGATATACCGATGGTATCAAAGGATATCGAATTTGGAACCATGTTGATCGGAAGATTGTTCATTCCAAACATGTTACTTTTGATGAGTTTGCTATGATCAATCCAAAGGAGAAGCTACCTACCACATCAGAAGATTCTGATAGGCCTAAGGAGATGGAAGAAGTTCCCGTGTTCCAGCTAAGGAGTAGACTTGTTGTTGATGCTGTCGCAGAAAACACGGTTGATGAAACATCATAGGATAGTCCACATGTACCTTCTAGTAGTGCTGGTGATGGGCATGAATCTAGAGGAAGTTCAGTTCAAAGTGGAGCTGAAAGGAGTTTAGGCGAAGCAGTACCTACTCGGGTTAGTCGTAGGACTATTAAGACGCCCGAAAGGTATGGTGATTGGCAATTTGCAAACCTTAGCCTTGGTGATCAGTTTGATTATGCCCTACATGTGGTTTATGAGGAGCCGCTTGACCTTGATGAAGCTTTGAAGTCATCTGACAGTTCAAAGTGGATGTGCGCTATGGAAGAGGAGTTAGAGTCGTTGAAGAAGAACAAGACTTGGAATTTGGTACCACCTCCTCAAGGAAGCCGAGCCATAGGTTGCAAGTGGGTGTTCAAGGTGAAGGATGATGGGAGATACAAGGCTAGACTAGTTCCGAAAGTGTTTTCACAAAGAAAGGGATTAGAGTATGATGAGATATTCTCTTCAGTAGTGAGGCATACATCCATCCGCATTTTTCTCGCTATCGTCGCAGCTCATGACTTGGAGCTGGAGCAACTGGACGTGAAAACAGCTTTCTTGCACGGAGACTTGGATGAAACCATATACATGAAGCAGCCAGAAGGATTTGTTGTAGATGGGAAAAAAGATTGGGCTTGCAAATTGAAGAAGTCCTTATATGGACTTAAGCAGTCGCCTAGACAATGGTACAAGAGGTTTGACTCTTTTATGCTTTCACTTGGTTTTGATCGTAGCATCAAAGACTCTTGTGTGTACTTCAAGCATTTAAAGAATGGTAGATGGGTGTACCTACTCTTGTATGTGGATGATATGTTGATTGCTTCCAAGGATAAGGCTGAAATCGATAGTTTAAAGCAAAAGCTAAAAGCGGAATTTGAAATGAAAGACCTTGGAGAAGCAAAGAAAATTTTGGGTATGGAAATCCAAAGGGATAGAAAGCTAGGACTTTTGAGCCTCACTCAAAAGGAGTACATTCGAAAGGTGCTTGCTCGGTTTAGCATGGAAGGGGCACAGGCAATCAGCACACCCATGCCTTTGCACATGCAGCTTTCTAGTAAAGGCTCTCTGATCTCAGAAAAGGACAAGGCTTATATGAAGAAGGTCCCATATGCAAGTGCAGTTGGCAGCTTGATGTATGCCATGGTCTCCACTAAACCTGATATTGCACAGGCAGTTGGATTAGTGAGTAGATTCATGGCGAATCCAGGAAAGACGCATTAGGAAGCGGTGAAGTGTATCTTCAGATACCTTAGAGGAACTCCAAACCATGGACTTGTCTTTGGCGGCAGAGGAAGAGATTTCAGATTGGTTGGATTTTTCGATTCCGACTATGCCGGTGATAGAGATCGAAGGAAGTCAACTTCCGCATATGTGTTCACCATTGGTGGGACAACGATCAGTTGGAGAGCGAGGTTGTAGACGATTGTGGCTTTGTCTACTATAGAGGCAGAGCTCACTGCTGCGGTTGAAGCAGCTAAGGAGGCGCTTTATTTGAGGCGATTGTTGTGTGACTTGGGCTTCATATATGAAAGCGTGGATGTGTACTGTGATAGTCAAAGTGCAATTAACCTAGCTGAAAATCTGGCATTCAGCTCGAGGACGAAGCATATTAAGGTGAGAGAGTCGTTCCTTGTCTCGATGAGTGAAGAGAAGCTAGTTCGTCTTCAGAAAGTTCACACAAAGGAAAATGCAGCAGACATGTTTACCAAGTCGTTGCCTGTTGCTAAGTTCAAGCATTGCTCGTACTTGATTCGCTTAATGAAGTGCTAGGTGCCACGAGGTGGCATGGGGGGGGGGGGGAGTTGAGAAGGTTCATGGAGACGTTTGTTTTCATGGTGGAATTTATAGGTTCTACACGGACTGGGTACTTCGAACACTTTGTTGATGGGCGGTGGCCTTGCCGGAGTTCGTTGACAGAGTGTAATGGGTAATGACATTGTCGAAGCTCATTGGGTAAGTATCCATTGCCTGGAGCATAAAGGTGTAGATGAAGTTGAAAGGCTCGTTTGGAAATCTGGTATCAAGGTGGAGATTGTTAGAAATTGATACCTAAATTCCCAAATCAAGAGAAACCCTAAACTTGGTACTGCCGATCGAAGATGAAGCAACGTGAAGAAGAAGCAACGAGATTTGGTGAAGGCTAGGGATGTGTTTGGAGCGGTAAAAGGCTAAGCTCGGCAAAATAAAAGAGGTGCGTGAAGAGGCAGATGCCGCTCGAGATCTGGAGCGGTAGTTGAAGCTTTGTTCGGCAATTTGAAGTGGGGTTTTGCCGAACGAAGAATTTCGTTCGGTGATTTGCCGAACGAAATTTCTCGTTCGGTATATTATTGTCGGTCCAAAATTTTTGCTCGGCGTTTTGCTGAACCAAACCCGAGGCTGCTATATAGCAGCCACCCCTCCTCATTTCTTCACTCTATAAATAGAAGAGCTTCTGGACAACAATGGCAGCCAAAATTAAGAGCTAATTTTAGCCAATTTCAGAGTCATCCCAGAGAGCTGAAACTCTGCAGAATTTTGTCTGTATTGTAAATTATTTTTAGGTATAGCCTCCAAAAGTGAATCAATCTTGTAACTCTAATCTTTTAGTAATTAATAAAATCTCCTCTCCCCAAGTGGACGTACACTGCCTAGCGGTAGTGGAACCACTATAAATACTGGTGTTATTTATTTTTCTGCATTGCATAGATATGTGACTGTCTATTCTGGTGTTCATCTTTTGTTTGTTCCGTCTCACTACAATCACGATCCAGTTGTTTTCCGCTGCGTTTGGTTTTTTATTCCCTTAGACTGATCATTTGAAGGGATTTTCCCCAATAGTTCTGGCAGCTACAATGGTGTAATATAATCTAGAACAAACACTATGCACCAAAGATCTCGGTGCTTTACTAGCAAAGCTTAACAAACTAAATAAAAAAGATAGAATAACAAGGTGGAATGAAGGAATCGATTAGACGTGTGTCCTTTGCAAAGTAGAAACCAAAGATCATTTATTTTTCTCATGTGAGTATTCAGCAAATGTTTGGAAAGACATAAGAAGAAAATTGCAACTACCGAATATCTTTGATTCACTGGGTGAGTTGTTCAATCAAGCAATTAATTCTCACTCAAACAATCTAGCAATGCAAACAATACTGAGCATAACAATTACAACAATTATATGGAATGTTTGTAGCGAGATAAACAATAGAACATTCAAAGAAATTAGGATGCCTAACCAAATTCGACGAGTTCTAGCACTCCAAGATATAACAGATATGATAAAAACAAGCAAGTTTCAACTAAGTCAATGCAATAAGATTAAGGTAGTGCTTGCAAATTATTGTTTCGCTACTCAAGAATCACAAGTTCTTGGTCGAAGCGTACCGTACCAGACCCATCTCTGACTAATATTGATTGATGTTGTCAAGCCTATGCTTATTGGAAACTTCTGAAGGTTTACGAGCAAATGGTGATACTCCATTTATTGGTATTCAAAGGTCCGAAGTGTTCACAGTGAGGAGGAAGCTAATTGGGTTAGTGCTCTTGACTGAAGTGGACTGGATTTTCACGTGGTTTATAGGGCCGTATGTTGTAGTGTGCTTAACAGCTGTGTTGAGTTTGTTTTTCTTGGTTTTACTTCATGTATTTGCTGCAGTATCTCCATGTTACATACCTGTGTATCGTGTTTCGTCATACGGGTGTTTTTGAGTGGGACAAATGATACTCCTACACGTGTTTCGAACATGAACAAATAATTGTCCCTTTTATTGATATATATATATCTTACTATTAATAAAAAAGAATTCAATTAATAGGTTTACACGGTGTCTTTTTGAAATTCCGAAAATACCTTACATCCATCAATGAAATCTTATAATCGGTTTGCAACCTCCACCACCATCCCGTTCACAACCATCCATCAACGGAATTCACCATTAATTTGCATGATATAAAAGTTCTGTGACCATTAAGCTTTTGTACTTATAGCACACATCCGTCAATAAATTTTTATTTAAACAAAAGGTAAATATTAATAACTATTAGATGCATGTACGTGCAATTTACGCTAGTATATATAAAGTACCTTATTTTCAAAAAAATCATTTAATTAGATACATGTAAATAATTAGTGTATACATATTTTATTATAAAATAAAATTTAAATTTATTTTAAATAAAATTAATTATAAAAACTTTTGGCCAGTAAAATATATTATTATTTTGGAAACAAAATAATATATTTATTTTAATATATATACATATATATGTATTATTATAAACAATATTTTGAAAATAATCAATATATATTATTAAACAAGTTTTGGCTGGCTAGAATTATTTTTATTGCCGAAACTAGTTTCAATTAATATATATATATATATATATATATATGTTAAACATATATATTAATGGAATTTAGATTTTAAAATTGATAAATAATTACTTTAAATATTGAATAATTTGTAAATAATAGTTATATATATATACATACATAACTAAGGTATATGGTCGAAAATAATTCATTTTATTAAATTACTATTATATTACAACATACATACATACATACATACATACATACATACATACATACATATACATATACATACATATATATGTATATATATATATATAAACAAACAAGGTATTCAAGGTGAACAAATTAATTACATGATTGGGTGGGATAATATATGCATATATAAAGTCATTATATATAAAGATCTAACTAGCATATGATTAGAAAATTAAAATAGAATATACATCTTGAATATAACCCCATTGAACACACGTTGATTGAAGATCACTCCTAGATCTACCATGTAAAGATCTCTAAACCTTGCAATGATCTAAAGCACCACAAATTATATTTAATTTAGTGTATTGTTAAGCTATGGTATTTTCAGCTAGGGGTGTATAGGAGGCCGACATGTGCATACTCGGTAAAGTTCATTTGGATGAAGGGATGTCAAGATGGTTTCCAGATTTTGTTAGACCATATGGAGAGACCATCGATTCCGTCGAAGCCTTTGGAAGGAGAAGATTTTTATATTTACTTAGCAGTGCCTACTCATGCATTGAGTGCAGCCTTGATACATAAGGAGCGCAAAACCTAAATGTTATTTTCTTATATCAGCAAGCACTTCACCGGCGCCGAAAAGAATTATCGAAAGTTAGAGAAATTGGTATACAGTATGTTGATTGTTGTGAGGAAGTAGAGGCATACTTCCAGGCTCATCTGATAAAGGTGTTGACTGACCATCCACCGAGACAAGTGTTACATCAACCTCAAACTTCAGGAAGATTGATAAAGTGGAGCATCGAGTTGAGCCAGTACGATATATCTTGCCATCCCAGGAAGGCAATTCGAGGACTGGCATTGGCAGATTTTATTACCAAGTTCACCGTCTGGGATGATGCATTAGAAGGAGTTTTAGTCCAACCATCTCAATGGAAGTTATACGTAGATGGAGCCTCCAATAACATGATTCAGGGGCAGGAGTGGTTCTCGTGACCTCGGAAGGACGGAGGATATGCCTGCTTTGAGGTTGGAGTTTCGAGCAACAAATAATGAAGCTGAATATGAAGCGTTGATTGTGGGACTCAAGATAACAAAATAACTGGGAGTCAAGACATATAATATATTCAGCTTTTCCAAGTTGGTGGTCTGCTAGATGAAGAAGGAATTTCAGGTTAAGGGAGTGAGACTCACCCCTTGCCCGATGAAAGTGTTAGAACTTCTGAACGATATCAAGCATTACACAATAACACACATGCCTAGCGAAGAGAACATAAAAGCAGATTCACTAGCCAAACTGACTAGCTCTGGGGATGCGCAACTTTTGGGAATCTTGCCAGTAGAGATTTTGAAGGCTTTAAGCATTAGCGAGATGTATATTGATTGGATCTTGAAGGCCAAAGAAGAGGAGTCATGGATGACTTCGATTAAAGAATATTTGCTAAAAGGCACTCTTCCGAATGAAATAAATGAAAGACGAAAGCTCTTGCGCAAAATACCTCGGTTTACTATATAAGAAGGATTGTTATATAGAAGAGGATTCTCAATGCCTTTGCTAAGTTGTGGCACCAAAGAGTTGCAGACGTGCATGGAGGGACTTATAGTGTGTAATGAACCGCCTTTTCGACCTTCGAAAGTCGGCACCTAATACATCGATGGTATTCCAATGCCGAGCATCCAAGTGCTGGAAAGTCAGATTGTTAGGGTAAAAAGAAAAGAACAAGATAAACAAAATCCCACAGCGAAATGACAATATATAATATAACGAAGACAACAAAAGTTGTCACTCTAAAATACATGGTATATCAGAGTTAAAAACAAACCTCATCAGCCTTGATAGTTATAACTTCCTGACCTTACAATTGCTGATGGGTATTCATAATACTACTGCGGAAAAAAAATACTATGGCAGGTGAACATCTAGCTCTACTCCATGAGTTCCATGTCCCACCAAAGACAACCTGGAAAAACTTGTAGAATATACTAGTGTATGATTTTTGTTTGATGATAATAAACATATATATATATATATTCGTTTAAATGTATTTGTTATTGTACTATTTTATTTTTCCACATAATTAAATAAATATTTGTTGAATAAAATTAATAACTCGGAATTCTTATTTAAACAAATATTTTATTCAAACAAATATTTTATTACAAATTCAAATAGTACAAATTTAAGCTCTCACTATACAAGTTTCAATTACAACACAATTTTCCCTATACAAATTTACATACATATTTCACCTCACTACATAATTCACTCATCACTCGTATTTGATCTTCAACTTTGTTCTAGCCTGTATCCAGCATCTGAAATATCTGCAAAATAAACACTGACGTGGTAAAATTGAAAAAGAAATATTTTGCAGTGCACAATGAAGTGTGTGAAAATATTGTTTGCCTCAGTTATTTGGGTTGTTCATCGTCATTTTTTTTAATTCATCTTACACGAACAACTTGTGACATGAACAGTTTATCACTGTACATGCCACAAGGTCGTGCACACCAATATACACTTGCTTGTTAAAATTGTAGGGACAGGTGAGCACAAGGTCAAACCTAAGCCAAGGCTGGATTCAACTTAGGTGCAATGTAAAAAAAACCACATGGCAAATCAATCTCAACTAGACCAGTCATCATAACCCAGGTTCATATGAACCCAGACTACAGTAACAAGTGCACAAGGACAGGTGAGCATATGAAAACAACATGCGACCAGGAGTTAAAAGGCAACTAGACTTCAAAAGGTACCACTCAAATGCATAAGCATTAGTGAACACTAGGGCTGCACACATGTGCACATTGGGGCATGCAGCTCAAACAAAATCAACATAAAACCAAACCAGACTATCATAACTCAGGCTAACAAGACCAGAATCACTTCAAGTGGAACAAGAACCAAAAGTTAACATGAATGCTCAAAACAACAACAAGTTCAATGGTCAGTACACTGGAGTGCAATAACACAGCAAAACAAAGTAAGCAGGTCAACAAAGAAACAAACCATACTTCATTCAAATGCACCAGACATATATGCATATATATCAGTTTAGGTCCAACTAACACCAAAACAACCTCAACCAACATGAAAACATGGAACAAGACTGCAATACCAAAGAGCACCATAAATGTACACATGAAGATTCAACCAGCCATGACTTCAAATGAAACATGACAGCAAGTATGCACATGGCACTGGGGCGGTTTAACTCGAAGCTAATCAAAATGCAACAAGCCAATGGAACAAGACGACCAAACCAGACCAGACTTCAAGAAGTGTCAAACATGTCAAGCAGAAAAATGATCAGTGCAAAACAATCAAAGTTCATATGCAACTGGACATGGAACTCGAAGCAACTGGACATGGAACTCGAAGCAATTGGACATGAAACTCGAAGCAAAATCATAATGTAATGCATATGAACAAAGTGAGTGGAAATCAAGGCAACATGACAGCAGCTCAACAAAGTGCAGACACATGAAGACTCCAACCAGAACAATGTCACAAGGCTTCAAACATGCTCATATGAACATGAATGCAACTAGACTTCAAATGGAACCACACAAGCATAGCAACAAGTTCACATGTAACCAGACACATTAAATGGATTGGATATGCATTCAAGCATGCAAGATTTCAGGCATTTATTCAATGGTCAGTTCATATGTACATGGATATGCAAGCAGTTTACATGTTTCATAATACAACAAAAATTGTGAAGCCGTGGGTCATGAATCAGTCAAGAAAATGTTTTAAAAATGGTCAATCAAAACACTGTTGAAGTGTTCAACAATTATCAGTAGCAGTTTGAATAATGTCATAGAGGATTTCAACCAATGAACAAGTCAGCGAATGATGAACAGGTCGTAGGAGCAAAGAGAGGAACAAATTCAAACATATTTATTTATATCATAATCAATGAACAAGTTAGAAATAACAAAAGACCATTCGATTACAAATCAACGCTGAGCACAAAAAATTAACGAACTCAAACTCAAATATACGAAATGAAATTATGAGGTTTTCACCCCTATAAATTAAACCCAAGATCATCATCGGCAGAGCATCAAGTCGAGCATAATCAAAAATCAAAAAAGGGAAAATCACATACCAATTCAAAACACCATTCAATCTTGACATCGAAGCAGCCGTAAGCAATCAAAGCCAGGGAATCGATTGACGAAGCAAATCAAAGTGAATTCATCACTACAATCGATCATTTGAATCGGCATCTTCAATACATATAAAACCCTAATTCCAGATCGAAAAGAAAACGAGGCGGCCATAAAATAGAAAGGGGAACATCGTTTATCTTTTGTTTAAAAGGGGTCGCACTGTTTATTTATAATTGGACCGTATATTTTGTAATTAGGGTTTTTATTTTGTATTTAGTTTGTCTTTTTTTTTAAGTTAAAAACTCTAGAATAACTGGTTTACGAATTACAGTTTTGTATTTCGAGAATTCGCAACTCGGTGGTTGAGTTGTGGTAGGGTTTTGAGATTAGAGTTAAGTTAATCAAGTTAGCGGGTATCAAAAGTTTATATGTGTTTGTAAGCGTCTGATTATTTAATTTCTAGTAGAAACCTTAGGGGAAGCACGTAGGCAGGTTTTGCCGAAGCTGGGTAAAAACTGTGTGTGATCTTTACTACATTACTTTATGTTATTATTTTTATTTTCGCATTAATTTTTAGTATCACCCTATTCACCCCCCCCCCTCTATGGTGAAAACGATCCTACAAGTGGTATCAGAGCTAGGAACAAAAATCATTTTTTTTTAAAATTCAATGGCTTCTCTTAATAATGCTTTTGCTGAGGGTCGGTCCATGGCTAGACCACTCATGTTCAATGGTGAATATGCATATTGGAAAACTAGAATGAAAATTTTTCTGAAAACCATAGATGCATGGAATATTGTTGAGACGGGATATAGCACACCAACAGTAATGGTAAATAATCAAGAAGTATAAAAACCTATGGATCAATGGACAGATCTTGAAAAGAAACTGCAAACTACTAATGCTAAAGCTATGAATTCTATTATTTGTTCATTAGATCAAATTGAATTTAATCGTGTCTCACATTGTTTAACTACGCAGGAAATCTGACACACGCTTGAAGTGACTCATGAAGGAACCTCCCAAGTTAAAGAATCTTGCCTTGTCATGCTTAGTAGCGAGTACGAGAACTTTACAATAGCAAAGGATGAAAGTGTCAAAGAAATGTATGGACGACTTTCTAATCTGGTATACAAATCAAAATCCCTAGGAAGACCATACAAAGAACTATAAATAGTCCGAAAGATCCTCAGAATTCTTCCATGAAAATTTGAAGCAAAGGTGACTGCCATTCTAGAATCAAAGGTCTGAAACAGGTTAAAGTTGAAGAACTTATTGGAAACCTCACCACTTATGAGCTAGAAATCAAATTCAAGGAAGAACGTGAAGGAGGAGATACACGAAAGAAGTCAATAGCTCTCAAAGGAACGATGGAAAGTGAAGATGATAATGGTGATGATGGAGCAGCTGAAATGACACTGATAATAAAGAGATTCAAAAGGTGGAACCACAAATATGGAAATCCAACCCTAAATCAACAACTAAAGAGTAGAATCGTCAAAGTTCTAGACAACTCAGAAAAGCAAGCAATAATTTGTCATAAGTACAATAAACCTGGTCATACCAAGCCAGATTGTCCTCAAAATCGAGTCAGCAAAGGAAGGAAACCGAAAAGGAGAAGTTTTGTAGCAACTTGGGATAAAAGTGATGAAGATGATAAAAGCACTAGCAGTGAGAGTGAAAGAGCAAATCTGTGTCGTTCAGGAGAAACAAGTGACGGCGATGATGATGAGCCCAACGAGGTATCAAAACTTACTCACTCACAATTACTTATATATTTTCATGAAGTAATTGGCTGTTTTGAAAGACTTAAGGGAGAAGTATGCTAAAATTGAATCACAAAGAGATAGTTTGATAGAACTAAATAAGCAGCTTGATCAATTGGTTCAAAACTATAGAAATAAGAGCCTTAAGTGTGATAAGTGCCCATCATTAGAAGAGGAAATAAAAAAATCAGAAACTAAAATTAAATCACTTGAAAATGAAATTTTGATTTTGAAAGAAAGTGAAAATACTAGGACAGAAAATTCTATTAAAAAGTGCACTTTGTTATTGAATGAAAATGAATATTTCAAGTCACAAGTCCAACAATTGTCTACAACTTTAGGAAAATTCTCCAAAGGAGAAAGATCACTAAATATGCTATTTGTAACGACCCACTATTTTGGACCATTCAAATCGACAATAAATCCACACATGTCGGACTTGAATAATTCAAAACAATAGATTGTAAATAAATTTTGGCAAAACTCAGTATATACAGTAAATAAATAAATAATCACAAAATCACAGACACAGAGCAATATAAAATAATGCAGCGGAAACAAAAGAATAGTAGTTCATGAAGCTACCATATATATATAACAAATTTAAGCAAGATACAACAGAAGTCTCGAATACATAGATGTCTCAATACAAGAGTCAAATACAAAAAAATATGAATACATCACTGGAATAAACTGAATAACTGAAAGCTGGATAGATAGCTAGATCTCCAAGCGAAGCTCCAACTCCAAAGGTGAGTCTCAAATACTGTATCACTCAATCTGACCCGAGCGTAAAGTAAAACACAAAACACTCGATTTAGGATTAACATTCTTATATCAATAAATCCAACTCAAGTGAAATATCAACTGAAATACAAGTAACTCAAAGGATGTTTAGGATAACCATCCTCTAAGGATCCGTTAAACTATCTACTATGTAGTAATATTCGCTATTATAATAATGTATATAATAAAATAATCTTACTTTTAAATAGCGTTAAGGCTTTACATTTTCCACCTTAACACATAATAGTCCCAGTAGTCTATCCAGTATTAGCATACCCCCAGATCGGGAGCTACCCTCAATACTCCACAGGCTACGGCATAAATCCAAACTCGTAGTAAAGCTCGATATGGTAGGTGACACGGTACAACTAGGAAATGCCAAGGTAGATATACCAATTATGCATCCGGGCTGGTGGAAACGCATAACAGCCACTACCGCCCACCTCAGAACACACTCCTAAATCAAAAATCAAAGGGTGGCCACCAAATCAATCACAAAGTAATAGAATGGTATCGAAGAAATGCGTCCGATCATAGGTGCTACCTCATTGGCCCGTCAATCGCTCCTGTTTTAGCCACCTTATGCCAACTCACGGGAGTTGGGTCCACGTATATACCTCAATAGGAATCGTCGCCACCATCCTACTTCATTCTGGAATCTCCACCGCGTACACGGTTGTCAAAGTGGTTTTCGGTATCGACAAAGAGTATGTCCATATCCGATCCCGGTCTCTTTAACAACCAAACGTTATTATAACCCGTGGTCATTTCAAAATAGTTTATACTTCAAAACCAAAATATCATTTCTATTTCAAAAACATCAATACGATATCATTTTTACTTCAAATATATCCATTTCCAAATCATATCACTTTCCAAAGTTATAACGTTCCAAAATCATAAGTCTTTTAAAATCAAAACACTTTGGAAATCAAAACCTTGAAGTTTATAACACTTTGAAATCATAGCTTGAAATCATAACATTTGGAATCCATAACACTTTCCTCTTAAACAATTTAGATATTAAAATTTGTATATATAGTAAAATAGTTTATAAAAATAAAATAGTTTATGTAAAATAGTTATAAGTTAAAATAGCTTATAATAAAATAATTTATATTGAAATGATTTATATTAAAATAGTTTATATTAAAATAATTTATAAAGAAAATATAAATAGTTTTAGATATAGTTTTAAAATACTTTATATATAAAATAGCTTCCTCAAATTTCACCAATCAATTCAAATTAACACGAGTTTTAAGATCTAAATTAAATTTAATCTCAATTCATAAATCTCAATTCAATTCAGTTCCTTAATAAACCATTCCAAATTTTATCGATTTCAAATACAGATTTGAACCACAATATAAACCATTTCAATTTCAATATATTTCAAAGCTTTATATATTCAATATTTCAAAACTGAGCTTGATAATTTCATTTATATCTCAAATTCACTTTACTATTATTTAGTTTGAAATATTTACTTAATCATTTCAATAACATTTAAATAAAAGCCTAAATTTCAAATCTCTAAATATTTCCTTCAATTTATTTAACTTGAAATATTCATTTTAAATCATCTTAAACCAAAAATCAAGTTATAAATTCATATCCTTTAAAACCCCAAATTCCATAAGTTCAGATAGATTTAATTAATTATAATTCTTAATTAAATACAATTTCAAATCAATTTCAAATCTATCTTTTCAACCTTAATTTATTTAATCATTTCGAACTCTAGATTAAAATATAATTTAAATAAATACTTAAACATATATATATATCCACTTTATTAAGTCAACTTTAATAAAATTTTAAAATCAATATTTATTTTAAACCATATATTTCTTTTCAAAACCATAGAAATCATTTTCAAAATATATATATATATATATAGACGAACGGTGTCTGTATATAATTTTCTACCATATGGTCAAGTGATACAGATATTTATCATTCAATTCGTAATTTAAATATATACGGGTATATATCATTTCAACCTGCAATCCCAAATTCAATTAAATGAAAATCGCTTGGGTTTATCATTTCAACCCATAACGATTTTCTCCTATTCTATAGATCGTTCGGGTATGTATCATTTCAACCCATAGTGAATTCTATACTAACAGGGAACTTGCAGAGTGATAACATATATGATAATAATAAAATAACAACAATAATAGGCATATATCATTTATGATAAATAATAGATAATGGTGTCAGCAATCACAGGTGAACAGATACAGATAATGGCATATATATAGCAATGTAAATAACTAATAGCAGCATATTTCAATTGTCGTTTCAATTGAAATCAAATTTAATGAATATAAGAACGTTAATTTGAGTGATTACTCACCTTTCGAGGCTAGAGAAATTTGCTAACGGGCTGAGCTGTGAACTCGGGCAACACATTTCAAGGCAAAGTACGATGGACACGAATATGACGTACAAGGCAAAGCAAGGTTGGAATTTGGGAATCGATAAAACAAAATATACATATACATTTTAAGATCACAAATCTACTCACATACTCAAATAACCCTTATATAAACAATAATAATAATAATAATAATAATAATTCAACACACATAAATATCTCTTTCTTACTTAAATATACGAATAGAGTCAATCTGGCCAACACCTTATAATATAATATAATATATATATATATTTATATTTATATATACTAATTTTTTTTATAAAGCAAAAGAAGCTACATGCTATATATCTACATGTGGGCCAAAATAAGCAAAAGTAGTTGATAAAATCCATATATATATAACATACAGACCCTTGTATACATAGATAATATAGACTGATATATATAAGAAACGTGTCATGTAGCTTACATAAATTTATATACATAGACTAATAGGTTATATAACTTTCCATAACTTGTAGATATAATTCAACAGATCCAATATAGCCCGTGTACAGTTCTAAAGATCAAAATACCCATTATATCCTTAAAACGATTCCTAACATATTATAGCTAAAATATTAACATAACACTTAACAGAAAAAGAAAAAAACATATATATATATTTTCGAAAGTCATGAACTCAAATAATTTAAAATACATTAGTAAATTAGAAAAGCCCAGGCACACTGTACTATGAAAGCATCATGTATTCTATACTTAAAACAATACTATATTCGAAAGCAATATACAAAGTAGTATGTATACGTTTATATATGTATAAATAATATAAGGTAGAAGTATAAATATATATATATATATACACACACACTCGATACAAAAGCTAGGTGAATAGGGATCAGATATAACTGTATAGTTTCGGTAACTTTCAACATTTTTTTATGCGAAGAGAAAGCTACAGGAAGGAGGTTGTCATGGCATAGGAAGGAGCAAAGCAACTAGGGTCTGGTCGGTGAAGGTGAGAGAGACCGTGATGAAGGCGACTGCTTGGAGATGCTTGGTTGGCTGGCGAGGCTATGCGGCCACTGGTTGAGGCATTTGGTTGGAGATTGGTGGCGTTGAGAGGGAGGTTGGGAGGTTGGACAAGGGTATAAGCAGGTTTCTTTGTACAAATATGTAGACTTCCATTTTTTTTAGAGTGTCAGAACAAAAAGAGAGATGGGAGGAGGAGAAATATATGCCCTACAGGCATGCAAAAATTTTAAGAAGGGAAGAGAGAAAGTCTTCAAATCAGGCAACGTATATAGCCTTACACGCCTTTTTATTATTATTATTAGGTGGCGATTGGATTTAATCAAACGAAGGGATGGGTAAGTTAGCAAACAGAGCCGGTGCTAAATTGAATGCAATGTTATGATATGAGCCATATATTTTATTTTACAGGAGACACAGAAACTAAATAAATGAACGAAACGGCTTACACTATTTGAAGCTAGGGAATGGTGAAGGCCAAAGCTGAAAATATTAAATTCAGATGTCTATTGATCTTCACGCGGATAAATAGAGGGCAAGAAACCAAAAGGACACAAAAACGGTTACCGATACGGATACCTGTTTCCCGGATTTCAAAATTGAAAGTTGAATATACCGTAGAAATCGGCACGACGAGACTATCAAAATGGTACATAGATATCAGTTATACGACCATCCTATCAAAAGTCGATATTCGGTATAAAAAATGCTACAAATTTGCCGAAATAAGATAAACGGAGCAATAGCAATCCAAATTTGACGAAACGAAATATGACGTCTCACTCAGAAGATGATTTACAAATATTCTATGTAAAAATATTTAGGTTTGGAAAACATTTTATTTTCATCGATTTTAACTGATTGGGATTGAAATAAAATTACACAAGAAAATAAACTTCCATATTTTCTGATGAAAATTTACCAGTTGCTATGTTTAACTAGACGCATTCCAAATATAAAAAATTTTATTTTAAAATTTTATCGTATAAAATTTCACAAAATTTCAATAAATGTATTAATAATACAAATATCATTTATTAAAAATTTACGGTTCGTTACACTATTAGGGAAACAAACTGTTAATACTATTAGACAAGGACTTAGGTATACTCAATCTGAAAAAGGTAGAAGTGAAACTAATTATGTCAACTCCAAGTGCACGGTTTGTGGAAAAACTGGACACAATCAAAGCAAATGCTGGTAGAGACCCGAACACACGAAAACCATACCAATTTGGGTTCCTAAAGGCACGAATGTAAAATCCCTTAGAATTAAACAAATCTAGGTGCCAAAAGGAACAAACATAGACTGTCTTGGTTCTACGCAAACTTGCTTTTCATAATTGTTTGTCGCTAACAGTCATGGACCTATAAAAACAAATAGGTCACAAAAATCTTTTCTCATGTAGGTGTGTTGGCAGGCTAAGGAACGGTAAAAGTGGTACCTGGATTCTGGCTGTTCCAAACAAATGACGAGCGACAAATCAAAGTTCCTTAGCCTAGAGAAGTACAAAGGTGGCAGAGTCACAATGGGCAACAATGATAAATGTAAAATTATCGGTAAATGTAAAGTAGGTAATGGTACATTTACCTTAAACAATGTATTATATGTTGAAAATCTACACCATAATTTGATTTCAATCAGCCAGTTATGTGATAAGGGAAGAATGTTGTTTTTGATTCTGATTTGTGCAAAATTGTTGACCAATCATCAAAAGAAACATTATTTTCAAGTTAGACGAAAGGTAATATATATTCTCTATCTTTTGATGATCTCACTCTTTCAAAATGTTTGGTAGCTAAGGATGAAGAAGTAAAATTATGGTATAGACGATTAGGACGTGCTAGCATGAGTCTGTTAAACAAATTAAAAAGAAAAGTTTTGGTAAGAGGTTTACCATCTCATGATTACAAAACAGAAACTCTATGTAAAGCATGTACTATGGGAAAATTTTAAAAATCATCTTTTCATGCCAAGAACACTGTAAGTACTTCTAGATTCCTTAAATAAATTCATATGGATGTATTTGGACCTAACAATATTGCAAGCTTAGGTGGTAAGAGATATTGTTTTGTATTGGTTGATGATTACTCTAGATACACATGGGTATACTTCTTTATCTTACTGCTTCTAGACCAGACATTATGTTCTCTGTTTGTTTATGTGCACGGTTTCAATCAAATCCAAAAGAATCTCTTTTAAAAGTTGTAAAGAGGATTATAAGGTATCTACTGCACACCATACGGTTTGGTCTGTGGTATCCAACTAATGATAACTTTGAGTTAAAAGGGTATTCAGATGTAGATTATGTTGGTAGTCTAGTTGATAGAAAAAGTACAGGTGGAACGTGTTTTATGTTGGGACATTCGTTAGTTGCATGGTCAAGTCGAAAACAAAATTGTATTGCATTATCTACCACTGAGGCAGAGTATATTGCTCTAAGCGGTTGCTGTAACAACCCTGAAATTGCAATTACCGAATAATAAATTAAAATTATGATTTTAAGTTTAAAAGGGAGCTAAACAAAAATTTGGGAATTTAAATTTGCAATTGGTTTGCAAATTAAAGTATTTTGGGTTTAAAATGGGGAAATTAATATTTTTGGAATTTAATATTTAAAAGGGGAATTTTTAAATGTGATAATGGGTTTAATTGGCTAATGAGACAATTATATGGTTTTGATTAAAACTAGGTTGCTACTTAGGATTTTTGTTCACATAATAACATCAAACATAGTTGGACTTAGAAAATTTTTAAATTTACATATGCACTTAAGTAATTGAACTAAGCCTTATTGGGTTGTAAAACCCTCATAACAAACCCATTAGCCTACTCACTTCTATATAATATCTTAAACCATTCCCTAAACCCTAACCCTCCTCTTCATAATTTCTAAAATTAGATCTAACTCAAACTAATGGCCTCCCTTTGGTAGAAGATCCATCTCCTTCTCTACATAGCTAAACTTGTTTAATCCTAGCAAAGTAATGCAATCCTAGGCATAGTCACCTTCTAATCTTTATTTTAATTTTTGTAATCTCTTTGTAATCCATGGTTTTGTTCTCTTTTTAATTTTGAAGCTCTCTAATCCGCATCCTCTTTGCTTTGGAAAGTTGCACTTGAAGTGTTTGCTTATTTGCTTGATTGGTAGAGGTAATTACTATCTATTAGTGATTATTGCTAGTTAATTTTGGTGAAAATTTGATGCCAAAACTTGAAAAAAATACCCGTAAACCACCAAAAATCAACATTAATGCTGGCTGGAATGTTTCAGCCTGAAAATAGGCTGAAATAGTGATCTGGGTGCACCAGGGCAGGCCTGGGCTGCACCCAGGCTGCTGCACACCCCAGCCCGCTTGGGCTGGGGCTCCTCAGCCCAGACGGGCTGGGGAGGAAACACACCCCAGCCCGCTTGGGTTGGGGCTCCCCAGCCCAGGCGGGCTGGGGACCGAAACACACCCCAGCCCAGGCGGGCTGAGGCCTCCCCAGCCCAGGCAGGCTGGGGCCTGGAGAACCCCAGCCCGCGTGGGCTGGGGCTTCCCCAGCCCAGGCGGGCTGGGGACCCGATGGAACCCAGCCCGCGTGGGCTGGGGCCTGGATGTACCCCAGCCCAGGCGGGCTGGGGCTCCCCTTCCACCCAGCCCAGACTGGCTGGGCTCCCCCTTACATCCCCAGCCCAGGTGGCCTGGGGGCTCCCCTTACCTCCCCAGCCAGGCGGCCTGGGGGCTTCCCACCACATCCCAGCCCAGGCGGGCTGGGTCTGCTCCCAACTCCCCAGCCTAGACGGGCTGGGCCTGCTCCCCCTCCCCAGCCCAGGCGGGCTGGGGGCCTGCCTCCCCAGCCCAGGCTGGCTGGGGGCCTGCTTCCACCTCCCCAGCCCAGGCGGGCTGGGCCTGCTCCCACCTTCCCAGCCCAGGCGGGCTGGGGGCTTGCTCCCACTTTCTCAGCCCAGACGGGCTGGGCTTGCCTGTTTCCAGATTTTTATCTCCACTTCGCGACGCCGCCACAATCGCATCCGAAGTCAGAATTCGACGTTTTTGGTCTCATTGGAAAGGTGGAGTTTCGAACTCCATCTTTGGAAAATTTGGGCAACATCGGAGTTAGTTTGGTACTCCGAATTTCGTGTCGAAGTTGCACTCTGGTCGCTGTTGGTAAACAGTGTGAATCTTGTTCTGTGTCCAACTTTGAGATGTCGCTGCCTCTTCGTCTCTACTCGGAATCCAGAAATTCTTCTTGCATCTTAAAGTAGGGATGTTGGACTACATGCCTGCAAATTTTCATGACATTTGGACATAGTTTGCTGGTCCAAATAAATTGCCGAACTTGGGTTCGCAGCTGTTTTTGAATGTTTACAAACACTTAGAATATTTTTGATGATTTTCTGGTTTTCGTCGATTTCTTTGAGATTTGTCTCTAGATTTCGTACACGTGTTTTATGAATTATTTTCAAAGGATTTTTCACTCCTAAATGGCTTTCGAAATTATTATTATATAATGTTATTTTTAATTATTAAACTATTTACTCCATAATAGGAGAGTATTCAAAAGCCGTTTTAAAGTGATTTCAAAATCAATTATAAAACCGTTTCGCACCATTATTTTCTATAATAAAAATCTCACACTCGCTTTTTAGCACGTCGAGCGAAGTGGAAAGGTGCTTAAACGGTTAGGAAATCTCTGGCCTATGGAACCTTGTGTATTTTCTTTCCGGTTAATCCCCGACCTATTCGATTGATCGTTTTGACCTTTGGGTCTAGTTTACTGATGATACGAGGTGGACTTTTTATTGTTTGGAGTGTGAGCTTGCTATTGGTTAGTAAACCGTTTAGTGCGAACGTGGGGTATAGGACTCATTGTTAACACTTTACGGGTTCCTCTCCAAGAAGTTAGTGACACATTAGCCTCTGGGCGGCCAGTACTGGACCTCTGGGTCACCACGCCTCTGGGCAACCGTCTCTGGACACCTGTTCTATAGAGCAGTTTCTTTTTTCGGCATGTGCCTCTGGGCCTTTATCCTTCTGGGAAGGATCTTGCCGTCTCGCGCGTTCCGCATCTGTGCGAGTGATCGATCACAACTCTACAGTACTTGGCAATAACGACTCCGGTCGGTGCACGTGCAATACTGGTATTATTTGATGATTTTTATATCCATTCGAGTACCGCCATTCGGTGTTGGTTCTATGGAACCATACGATGTAAGTGTGATTGCCTTGTGGATTCACAGTGTCTCTGGACGCTGCTTTTCAGTGTTGGATTTCATTGACTTTTCAGTATATCCCCATTGCTCTTTGGAGCATCGATCTTTGCTTGGGCATTGATTACAGACTCTGGTCACTCTTGGGATTATTGCCTATGGGCATCTTTTTATAGCTTGGCTACGCCGATGATATGAGGCGATTTTATTTATTCTACACTTTGGTGTTGATTTCTCTTTGGAGATTTTTATTGTTTATTGATGATTAGGGATCGTCATTATATTCATGTGGTTCATAATATACTTTTCTTTGGATAAGTACTGTTTTATTTATGTACCGCATTATTATATATCTCAGTTATTACTGATTGTTTAGCTAGCCTGACCCGAGTGTTTTTGCTCGGGTCAGACCGAGTTGTTTCAGGTTAGGTCTCTGGACTTAGCTTCTGTGCTTCCGCTTGGACATTATCTGCTATGCTGATAGATAGCGCTTTTATTTGTCCACTATTCCGCTACTCTGTTATTATTCAGACTTTGATATGTACATATTTTTGACTCACATGTGTGAGCAGTGGCTTTGTACCCACTTATAGTATTTGGATCTGTATTGACGATGTATTGTTCTGGGATTTTATATCTGTTATGTGATTCTGTTCTGTGATGTTTTATCATTTATTACTATGCTTGTTTCTGATAGGTCTTTAGCCATTGTAATTTCGTTATAAATATTTATTGAATATGTCGAACCACTTGAGAAAAAAATATATAGATACCATCCTTTCGACGTATTCAGTAGATAGTTATAGCTTGATTACAAATGGTCGCTACCACTATACTCTATTCTCCGCTTTAACAGACAGTATTACTCCCGTAATACTCTTTGTTACAGTGGGTCTCAGAGTGGGGCGTTATAGCTTGGTATCAGAGCCTGATTTCAGGAATAAGCATAATAAACACAGAACAGATACACTTAGTACAATACATTTTAAATTAGATCCGAATTAAATCAAATCCCTTCCTTATGTTTATTGATAGATAAGTTAGGAATATGTATAGGAATCCGTTATATTCCGTAGTATTCCTTAATTAATTATCTATCATTGAATCATGTCTAACTCTAATTTCCGTTACGACATGTTTGACCAATTGAGCGGTGCGAAGGTCTTCTCTCAGCTTGACCTTGCCACCAGATTCCATCAGCTACGAGTCGTGGAAGACAGCATTCCTCTTACATCATTTCGCACTCGTTATGGTTCTTTTGAGTGGTTGGTCATGCCGTTCGGCTTGACGAATGCTCCGGCTTTCTTCGTCGATCTTATGAATCGAGTATTCCGGGAATACATCGATAGATTCGTTCTGGTTTTCATCGATGATATTCTTGTTTATTCTAGATCCGAGGCAGAGCATGCTCATCATTTGCGGATCGTCTTGGATACTCTTCGTCAGCATCAGCTTAAGGCCAAGCTCTCCAAGTGCCATTTTTGGAAGAGCAAGGTTAAGTTCTTGGGCCATATTGTATCATCTGAGGGTATTTCTGTCGATCCTGCCAAGATCGAAGCTATTCAGAATTGGAAGCAGCCCGAGAACGTTCATGATATTCGCAGCTTCCTTGGGCTGGCGGGTTATTACCGTCGGTTTATCAAGGATTTCTCTCGAGTTGCACTTCCCCTCACGACTTTGACTCGTAAGGGGGTTCGTTTTATTTGGTCTGATAAGTGTGAATCTTCCTTTCAGCGACTGAAGGAACTTCTCACCCGTGCTCCTATTCTTGTGGTTCCTGAGAGTAACCAGGATCTTGTTGTTTACACCGACGCTTGTGGTAGCGGCCTCGGTGTTGTGCTTATGCAGAAGGATCGGGTAGTTGCTTACGCTTCTAGGCAGCTACGTCCGAATGAGGTTCGCTATCCTACTCATGATCTTGAGTTAGCTGCTATCGTCTTTGCCTTGAAGACGTGGCGTCATTATCTATTGGGCGAACGTTTCATTCTCTACACCGATCACAAGTCGCTGAAGTATCTTTTCTGCCAGAGAGATCTCAACATGAGGCAGCAGCAATGGCTTGAGTTTCTCGCCTCATATGACTTAGACATTTAGTATACCCACCCCTGGCAAGGGTAATCGTGTGGCTGATGCACTTAGTCGCAAACACTTGGCAGTAGTTTCTATGATGATAGCCGAGTGGGATATTCTTGAGACTCTTCCTATGTGTGATATTCGAGATCGAGCTCCGTCTTCTGATCCTCAGATCTTGTTATTCAGCTTGGAAGCTCGACCTATTCTATTGGATCGTATTGCCCATGCTCAGCGGCAGGATCTAGACTTGTTGCGATATATTCATCTCCCTGAGTCGGATTCCAGTGATGAGACATTGTTGGATTATTCTATTGATTCTCATCGGTGTCTTCGCAGGAAGAACCGTATTTTGGTACCATCTGATTTATCACTTAGGCATGACATTCTGGACGAGTGTCATCGCACTAAGTGCACCATCCATCCCGATTCGAGCAAGATGTATGCCGATATGTGTCGGGTATATTATTGGGAAGGCATGAAGAGTGATGTTGCAAGTTATGTAAGCCGTTGCATGACTTGTCAACAGATCAAAGTTGAGCACCAGCGTCCATCCGGTCTTCTTCAACCGCTAGAGATTCCATTGTGGAAATGGGATCAGATATCCATGGATTTTATTGACGGTCTGCCTCGATCGAGGTCAGACCATACTTCTATTTGGGTCATCGTCGATCGCTTGACCAAATCAGCTCATTTCATTCCTATTAAGTCCACTCGGACTGCTCCTCAGCTTGCCAAGTTTTATGTGAAGGAAGTCGTTCGACTTCATGGCATTCCTAGCTCTATCGTCTGTGATCGAGACACTATCTTTACTAGTCACTTCTGGAAGTGCCTACAGTCAGCTTTGGGCTCAAAGCTGAATCTCTCGACTGCTTATCATCCTCAGACCGACGGTCAGACAGAGAGGGTGAATCATGTTTTGGAGGATCTTTTGCGCTGTTGTATTCTGGATTTCGGAGGTAGTTGGGAGGATCACTTACCGCTTGTAGAGTTCTCCTACAACAACAGCTTTCAGTCTAGTATCGGCATGGCACCTTTTGAGGCTCTCTACGGAAGGCCATGTCGCTCTCTTGCTTGTTGGTTAGAATCTGGCGAGAAGCTCCTTCTTGGTCCAGATTCAGTTCGGGAATCTTCTAAGAAGATTATTCTTATCCGTCAGAGAATGAAAGAGGCACAGGACCGCCAGAAATCCTACGCGGACAACCGTAGAAAGCCTCTTGAGTTCTCCATTGGTGACCATGTATTTATTCGGATATCTCCCATGAAGGGGGTTGTGCGTTTCAGCTCTACAGGGAAGTTGGCTCCTCGCTATGTCGGACCATTTCCTATTACGGAACACATCGGCCCCGTTGCTTATCGTGTGGCTCTACCTGCTCATTTCTCTGGAATACATGATGTGTTCCATGTTTCTTAGCTTCGCAAGTGTGTGCGCGACCCTGATTCTATTATCGAGCCTCATATAGTGCCCGATTTGGAGATCTCACCAGATCTATCTATAGAGCAGCAACCTCTTCGTGTGCTTGATTCGGAGATCAGACGTCTTCGAAACAAAGAGGTTCCGCTTGTGAAGATTCAATGGTCGTCTAATCCTAAGGACTGCACTTGGGAGACCAGAGAATTTATCGAGCGTACTTATCCTGGTTTTCTTCCATCTTCCGGCACGGGTGAGCATCTATATTTTATCCTCTGTATTCCTTTGTGGATTAGATGTTATAGACGACTTCTATATTTAAGGAAATTGCGGGGACGCAATTTTCTTAAGGGAGGGAGTCTGTAACAACCCTGAAATTGCAATTACCGAATAATAAATTAAAATTATGATTTTAAGTTGAAAAGGAAGCTAAACAAAAATTTGGGAATTTAAATTTGCAATTGGTTTGCAAATTAAAGTATTTTGGGTTTAAAATGGGGAAATTAATATTTTTGGAATTTAATATTTAAAAGGGGAATTTTTAAATGTGATAATGGGTTTAATTGGCTAATGAGACAATTATATGGTTTTGATTAAAACTAGGTTGCTACTTAGGATTTTTGTTCACATAATAACATCAAACATAGTTGGACTTAGAAAATTATTAAATTTACATATGCATTTAAGTAATTGAACTAAGCCTTATTAGGTTGTAAAACCCTCATAACAAACCCATTAGCCTACCCACTTCTATATAATATCTTAAACCATTCCCTAAACCCTAACCCTCCTCTTCATAATTTCTAAACTTAGATCTAACTCAAACTAATGGCCTCCCTTTGGTAGAAGATTCATCTCCTTCTCTACATAGCTAAACTTGTTTAATCCTAGCAAGGTAATGCAATCCTAGGCCTAATCACCTTCTAATCTTTATTTTAATTTTTGTAATCTCTTTGTAATCCTTGGTTTTGTTCTCTTTTTAATTTTGAAGCTCTCTAATCCGCATCCTCTTTGCTTTGGAAAGTTGCACTTGAAGTGTTTGCTTATTTGCTTGATTGGTAGAGGTAATTACTATCTATTAGTGATTATTGCTAGTTAATTTGGTGAAAATTTGATGCCAAAACTTGAAAAAAACACCCCTAAACCACCAAAAATCAAAATTAATGCTGGCTGGAATGTTTCAGCCTGAAAATAGACCGAAACAGTGATCTGGGTGCACCAGGGCAGGCCTGGGCTGCACCCAGGCTGCTGCACACCCCAGCCCACCTGGGCTGGGGGCAGAA
Source organism: Allium fistulosum (assembly GCA_030737815.1). Lineage (NCBI taxonomy): Eukaryota > Viridiplantae > Streptophyta > Magnoliopsida > Asparagales > Amaryllidaceae > Allium > Allium fistulosum. The sequence continues at coordinate 101,750,100 of CM060901.1, read as the reverse complement.
CCAGACCCCAGCCTGCTTGGGCTGGGGCTCCTCAGCCCAGACGGGCTGGGGAGGAAACACACCCCAGCCCGCTTGTGTTGGGGCTCCCAAGCCCAGGCGGGCTGGGGACCGAAACACACCCCAGCCCGCGTGGTGGGGCCTTCCCCAGCCCAGGCGGGCTGAGGCCTCCCCAGCCCAGGCAGGCTGGGGCCTGGAGAACCCCAGCCCGCGTGGGCTGGGGCTTCCCCAGCCTAGGAGGGCTGGGGACCCGATGGACCCCAGCCCGCATGGGCTGGGGCCTTCCCTAGCCCGCGTGGGCTGGGGCTTCCCCAGCCCAGGCGGGCTGGGGCCTGGATGTATCCCAGCCCAGGCGGGCTGGGGCTCCCCTTCCACCTAGCCCAGACGGGCTGGGCTCCCCCTTACATCCCCAGCCCAGGCGGGCTGGGGGCCCCCCTTACCTCCCCAGCCCAGGCGGACTGGGGGCTTCCCACCACATCCCAGCCCAGGCGGGCTGGGTCTGCTCCCAACTCCCCAGCCCAGACGGGCTGGGCCTGCTCCCCCTCCCCAGCCCAGGCGGGCTGGGGGCCTGCTTCCACCTCCCCAGCCCAGGCGGGATGGGCCTGCTCCCACCTTCCCAGCCCAGGCGGGCTGGGGGCTTGCTCCCACTTTCTCAGCCCAGACGGGCTGGGCTTGCCTGTTTCCAGATTTTTATCTCCACTTCGCGACGCCGCCACAATCGCATCCGAAGTCAGAATTCGACGTTTTGGTCTCGTTGGAAAGGGGGAGTTTCAAACTCCATCTTTGGAAAATTTGGGCAACATCGGAGTTAGTTTGGTACTCCGAATTTCGTGTCGAAGTTGAACTCTGGTCGTTGTTGGTAAACAGTGTGAATCTTGTTCTGGGTCCAACTTTGAGATGTCGCTGCCTCTTCGTCTCAACTCGGAATCCAGAAATTCTTCTTGCATCTTAAAGTAGGGATGTTGGACTACATGCTTACAAAGTTTCATGACATTTGGACACAGTTTGCTGGTCCAAATAAATTGCCGAACTTGGGTTCGCAGCTGTTTTTGAATGTTTACAAACACTTGGAATATTTTTGATGATTTTCTGGTTTTCGTCGATTTCTTTGAGATTTGTCTCTAGATTTCGTACACGTGTTTTATGAATTATTTTCAAAGGATTTTTCACTCCTAAATGGCTTTCGAAATTATTATTATATAATGTTATTTTTAATTATTAAACTATTTACTCCATAATAGGAGAGTATTCAAAAGCCGTTTTAAAGTGATTTCAAAATCAATTATAAAACCATTTCGCACCATTATTTTCTATAATAAAAATCCCACACTCACTTTTTAGCACGTCGAGCGAAGTGGAAAGGTGCTTAAACGGTTAGGAAATCTCCGGCCTATGGAACCGTGTGTATTTTCTTTCCGGTTAATCCCCGACCTATTCGATTGATCGTTTTGACCTTTGGGTCTAGTTTACCGATGATACGAGGTGGACTTTTTATTGTTTGGAGTGTGAGCTTGCTATTGGTTAGTAAATCGTTTAGTGCGAACGTGGGGTATGGGACTCATTGTTAACACTTTACGGGTTCCTCTCCAAGAAGTTAGTGACACATTAGCCTCTGGGCGGCCAGTACTGGACCTCTGGGTCACCACGCCTCTGGGCAACCGTCTCTGGACACCTGTTCTATGGAGCAGTTTCTTTTTTCGGCATGTGCCTCTGTGCCATTATCCTTCTGGGAAGGATCTTGCTGTCTTGCGCGTTCCGCATCTGTGCGAGTGATCGATCACAACTCTACAGTACTTGGCAATAACGACTCCGGTCGGTGCACGTGCAATACTGGTATTATTTGATGATTTTTATATCCATTCGAGTACCGCCATTCGGTGTTGGTTCTATGGAACCATACGATCTAAGTGCGATTGCCTTGTGGATTCACAGTGTCTCTAGACGTTGCTTTTCAGTGTTGGATTTCATTGACTTTTCAGTATATCCCCATTGCTCTTTGGAGCATCGATCTTTGCTTGGGCATTGATTACAGACTCTGGTCACTCTTGGGATTATTGCCTATGGGCATCTTTTTATAGCTTGGCTACGCCGATGATATGAGGCGATTTTATTTATTCTACACTTTGGTGTTGATTTCTCTTTGGAGATTTTTATTGTTTATTGATGATTGGGGATCGTCGTTATATTCATGTGGTTCATAATATACTTCTCTTTGGATAAGTACTGTTTTATTTATGTACCGCATTATTATATATCTCAGTTATTACTGATTGTTTAGCTAGCCTGACCCGAGTGTTTTCGCTCTGGTCAGACCGAGTTGTTTCAGGTTAGGTCTCTGGACTTAGCTTTTGTGCTTCCGCTTGGACATTATCTGCTATGCTGATAGATAGCGCTTTTATTTGTCCACTATTCCGCTACTCTGTTATTATTCAGACTTTGATATGTACATATTTTTAACTCACATGTGTGAGCAGTGGCTTTGTATCCACTTATAGTATTTGGATCTGTATTGACGATGTATTGTTCTGGGATTTTATATCTGTTATGTGATTCTGTTCTGTGATGTTTTATCATTTATTACTATGCTTGTTTCTGATAGGTCCTTAGCCATTGTAATTTCGTTATAAATATTTATTGAATATGTCGAACCACTTGAGAAAAAATAATATAGATACCATCCTTTCGACGTATTCAGTAGATAGTTATAGCTTGATTACAAATGGTCGCTTCCACTATACTCTATTCTCCGCTTTAACAGACAGTATTACTCCCGTAATACTCTTTGTTACAGTGGGTCTCAGAGTGGGGCGTTACAGCTGCCCTGCTCAAATTTTATGGATGATACAAACTTTGCAGACTATGGTCTAAATTTTAAATGAGTTCCACTTATGTATGATAACAAAAGTGCAATTGATCTCACAAATAATCCTGTACATCATTCTCGCATCAAGCATATAGATGTTAGACATCATTTCATTAGAGATCACATTTCCAAAGTAAATATCTACATAAATTTCATTTCAACTGATTTTCAATTGGCAGACATTTTTACAAAACCCCTTCCAGAAAATAGTTTTTGTCGACTTCATCTCAGTTTAGGCATTTTAGAAATGTGATTTTATATTTCTTGGATTTGATCTTAAATGCCTATGTTAACAAATCTGACTCCCTATTGATTATCGAAAAAATAAATAATGACTGAAAAAGCGATGAGGGTTGATATTAATCATACATTATGACTTGAGATAGTATATTTAGAAAATTTCTCTAAAAATTTAAACTAAATTTGTAATAACTTTGGTTGGTAAAAATTCCATGACCATCTCTATTCCTATCATATTTCTACGACAATCACTCATCAAAATCCAATATAGTATGTCAAAATGTGGTAATTAAATAGGAAATTATTGATTTTTTTAATTAATTAGCAATAAAATCATCCAAAAGTACTTACTCTCATTTAAAAGTCCTCACGGTTATGCATGGATGAACTACTTGGAATATTTGATTATGTGCTTTCATGCTCATTTAAAAGTTCTCACGGTTATGCATGTGTGAAACACATATCATAATTGGTTAAAATATGCAAGTTGATTCTAACCCTATTTAAAAGTGAAAGAGAGTGTGAATCGTGTAATATGGATATACAGTAATACAAAGTATAGTGATGATAGTTATACAGTAAATAGTGCGGAATATAAAAGTAGTATAATAAAAATGACACCAGGATTATTATACTGGTTCGAAGCTCCGTCCTACGTCCAGTCCCAAACTCCTTCTGGAATTTCACTAAAACAACAACCCTCACTTAACCCGGGGAACAGGTCTATACAACCCCTGAGCAGCCAAACAGAGACCTGAGCAACAGAACAGGATTTCACCTCAGCAGCCGAAGAGGACTTCACAATGCCTGAGCAGCAGAACAGGACTTCTACAAGTATATAAAATTGTTTGACTAATGTGTTATTGATAACACAGATATGACAATGTGTGTACATCCTTCCTATAATCAAATCCTCAAGATTATTTGTGTGTGTATTGATTGAAAGGAAGATAATCACTTAGAATCGAAGTATGTATAGATTAACTTGAAGATTCAAGCAATATAGAGTTTGTGATTGCTTTGAATTGCAAAGAATAGAGCTAGAATAGATTCAGAGAATGAAGCAAGAAATTATTATAGGTGTAATGAATCAAAACATGTTTATATAGAGGATATATAGATGCAATTATTCATGAAGGATCTCAATCAAAAGTTGCATCCGTTCTTCTTGAAATTGGATTGAAAGCCCTTTGCGAATGATCGTGTCTTTTTAGAAAAATAGCCGTTATTTTTCGGTCAGTCAACTGACTCAGAAGTGCCGGTCAACTGAATTTCAAAAGTGTGCATGTTTGTGCAATATTTGTGCACTGGCACAGGTCAGTCGACTGGTTGACCTGAGTCAGTCGACTGACCTGTGCTAATTTGCACAGATCACACTAAAAAATTTATATCTGAATTTTAAAAACATTTGTGTGTGTGTGTGACTTACTTGAGGAATGATTTTAACAATATTTTCACATAACTAAGACTCAAAATCGTGATAAATATACATATTATATCCTGATTTGAAATCTTGTCTTATTTGTAGTTTCATTCTCTTTCTGTCGCCACGTTGCACCATCTTGTAATCTATGTTCGTCAACAGTTGTTGAAGTTCTTTGTCATGAATCAAAACCATGATTCAACATTCTCCCCCTTTTTGATTGATGACAACATATATATTGGGCGAAGCAAAAATAATAATCTATAACACGATATAATATTAGATTTCTCCCCCTGAATGTATGGCAATGATTTAAATCTGCAAAAATTGTTAGTAAACATAATAATTTATCCCCCTTTGTCATCGACAAAAAGGAATACTTAGAGATAGCCAATACAACATAACCACATATACGTGCAACAAATAAGACAACATTATCACCAAGTTCATACACCACATCACAATATCACAATACATTACACGGTCATAGTCATACAAATTTAAACAAACATCAAAGCACATCACGAACGTAGTTATAAATAGATAAACTAGGTTAAAAGAAGATTGTTTTTGAATGAGTAGAGAGAGAACTTACTAACCATGAAGCCAAAAGACCAAATGCCAACTTACTCTGCATCCCAATCAAGGGGATCTTCCTCTTCCGGTTGAGCCGGTTGCTTCCCTTTATCAACATCACGAGATGTTCCGCCAGTGCCACTTCACTACACCAAAATAGTGATTTTGCAACATTTTATATTTGTTAATTTCTAACACTTATAAATGTTAAAGTCTACCGACAATAAAAAAGTGTTAGGATACATGGAAAAGTGTTGGAAAATATAAATAATGTTTTTTTATAAATTTTCCAACGCATCAGTTATAATTTACAACATAAAAAAGTGTTAGGACAGCTGGTAAATTTGTAAATAACTCACTAAAAATTGGACCCTTGTGTAATCTTGTATAAGTTGCATTTTCTAACGCTTTCCCCTTCCATCACCACTATCGGCCGCATAATTTTCAATTAGATTAGGGTTCCCCTTCGCGCATTCCATCACCAGCATCGACAGCCATTCGTGCATTCTCCAAGCTACCAGACATCTAACATCAAGCGACTTAAGACTAGGGTTCCCCAATTCACTTGGGGCGTCATCTCCAGTCGAGCGTCAAACTCTTCATTCACAGCATCGAGGAGCATCACATTTGAAATTGAAAGATAATCACGTCTAAATCAGAAGCTATCCTGGTCAGTAATCATTTTTTTTGGCTTGTCTCTGTTGTTATTTCTATTTTTTAAACTTGGTACAGTGCGGTTTAACATTAAACTTAAAGACTGAATGATAATCGAATGAAGGATATATGTTAGTTAGTTTGTTGTTTTATTAAACTTGCATTATTATTTGTGATCTTCATGAAGCAAGTGGTTAAAGAATCCATCGATAGCCACACTGTTAAGTGTTACCTGTAGTGCACAGTCTATACTGTGCTAAGCTAGGGATATTACAGTTAATCTTTTAGTTTAGACTTCCATATTTAGTCTAATCTGGATTTTTGAAAACTTGGTGCGAAACAACAGGTATGAAGTAGTCAATGATCTGGCAATGATATCAAGTGTTTTGATGTTTGAATATGACATATATGAAATGCGTAGCTTTTATTTTGGTTCAAATGGAAAGAAAAAAGAATGTTGATTATTGTTTTTATTTGTGAAGTTGTAACTAAAAGAACATAATTCATTTTTTTTGTTAAAATTAGAAAGAACTGTAGTGTGTTCTATTCTATTAAGTATTGACACAAATTAAGTGGAATGTTCTGATATTACATTTGTCATTTTTATTGAACGCAAGTTCAGTTTAATCTGTCATTTTTATTAAATGTATGAATTATTTATTGGAACTCATGGTAGGCTAACAAGATCATAATGCTGTCATTTGATTTAGCTTTGGCTGTCAGGTTAACATAATTAACTGTTTTTACATACAAAATATGATATTTTAACAAGCAATGATATACTTGAAGCATTCAAAATAACCAAAATAACGCTTCAGAATAGCAAAGCAACAAACCCTTCAAATGCAGAAATGTAGCTAAATTTCTATTTCCTCTGCATGTATATATAAAAGCATAATTAGATCTAATAAGTACTGAGGAAGGTGCAAGAAAATTTAATAGTTAAACTAAAATCAGACACAATAAAAATATATAACAAGATCCTTTTCTTTGGTAGTTTACTTCTGGTCAAGTAAATTAGTTTAAGCAACTCAAAAAAAACCTTCATGCATAGATTTAATGAAATTAAGCTTACTACCATCTTCAACATTATCTGAACTAAGTACTAGTGCAGTGTTCCTGAACAAAAGCATTACAAAATGATATCTTGTAGTTAATATTAATTTTAAAAAAAAATGGAGTATCAAAACATGAAAGTAAATGTAACACCAATATTCACTTAACTTTTTGTTTTGAAATGTTGTATTGATACACTTTGAAAATGTACCGGTGTAAATTTATTTTCTAGAAAAACTAGTTCTGTGCAATGTCAAAGTGAGAGTTGTTATAGGTTTTTGAAAGTGGGTAGAATAAAGGTACTGCAATTCAACAATGTTATGTGCTGATGAAATGCATTTAAGTACAAAGATATACAAGTATAATATAAATGACACAGTGCATATAGAGATAATGCAACAAGCTTAGTGGGCCAAAAATTTATGATGGCTATGTCAAAAATAACTACCTCAAAGAATCAATATATTTTTTCACCACATCTTCTTCATCTTTGACATAAACAAACCATTTATCTTGCGGAGTGACAGAGTCCCAATTTCCAATGTCTATATGCAACAACAAATTGAAGAAACAAATTAGCTTCATTTGTTATAGTAAAGGGTAAAAAATAATATAAATTGAACGTAATTAGTACCTTGAAGGATTATATTGGCACCGCTGTTATAGCAGCTTAGTTTCCAGAGTATCTTCCCATTACCATCCAATGAGATAGGTTCGGTCCTTACAGCATCAGACCGTTGATTCTCTGTTGTTGTAATATATGCAAAAGAATAAAAGCAATCAATATGGCATAAAAGCTGTATAAGAATTAAAGGATTAATGGAATCATAGTTTTGTTAAACTAGTATTGATTATGGGAAAAAGACTTCAGTATTTGCTACTTCCCTATCCAAATTAAAATGAATCAGTGGGCATCATCATTCGTATATAAAATAATAATTATAATAATAGACTTGACCAAATAAGTTTTTTTTATCTAATTGGCAACATACTCTTAGGGACAAGTGCTAGAGAAGCTGTGATTTCAGCCTGCACTTTATCTGTCTCTTCTTGAATTTTTAGTAGAAGTTTATCAAACTCTTATAAAGAAAGAGGGGTTCTGTTGCGAGCTGAAGTCATAGCTTTTGTAATTTTATCCTTGACATCTTGTTTTAGTTGCTTCTCCTGGAAAAAATATATGTTAGAACATAATCATAATATTTAGCAAGAGAAGTTCTGGCAGTTTCTTTGCTTGAACCACTTTTTCTTTGCTTGAACCACTTTTTCTTTGACTTCTCTTCATAATATTCAACAAGAGCAATGTAGGAAAAACGCTGAAGCCAAAGCTAAAAATACTACTACTCATACACTAGGAAGAAAATCATACCGTAAAGTTTACGACGAAATGGTAAGAAATAGTATAAAAAATATTTCTTGTAAATATTAATAATGAATAGTTAATTAGTTTAAAAATATTTGTTCTTGCAGGTCAAGGAAAATCCAAAAGAGAAAGTTACGCGGACAATGGTTTGGAAGGCGGGACATATAAATAAGAAATCTAGACAAGTTCTTCCATCTGCAACAAAAGCCTATGTAAGTATTTTTACTTTGATATGAATAACTGATCAATTTATTTGGTATGAACATTGAAGGGTCTCAAAATGAAATGTGTTTGTTGAAAATATAGAAAAGAGGGATGTCAACTTACTATCACTTTCCCTAGTTCTAGATTAATATCAACTGTGTCAACACCTATTACAGTCATAATCTAGTGTCAGTTGCTCTTTCTTTTGCCAGAGTAAAACTTAGGTTATGGTATTGTATTTGTACCTCTGGAAACCCAAACTTTGTTGTAAGTAAATATTTCATGAAATTCACATCATTCACGTTTCCCTTAAGCTCATAACTCCTTCCGGTATAACTCACCCCATATAAAACTGCTCTCTTTTTCCCAAACACTTAAGGGTAGCTATCAGGAAAACTCCACCCGCCTTGTTCAAACAGGGCCCGTAATGATGAAGGTGTCTTATCTGTAATCACGCTCCGGACCCACCCAGTCACACTTCTAAATAGACTGTGGGTCTCGATGACACCATGGCACACCGGACATCGTAACGTCCAAGATAGTTTTTGATTTTGCAAGCTTATGCCACAATTGCTGCATCTCAAAGTTTTGCTACAACCAACCATAAGAATAATTTTTGAAAAATGGCGCAAATGCCTATACCTCCATTGCTTGGCATTTGTTTTATTAATGCTTACAGTGAGACGAACATAAAGTAGACTTCTATTTCATTTTATTTTACCAAATTAAACTTCAAAGTTTCAACGTAACGTTAGAGATAAATTTTGCATTGGAACTGCAATTTCATACTAAATCGCCTCTTTGTTAGAGATGGTCGAAAGTTCAAGTATCTTTTTACGCCTACATCCTTTGTTTTTTCTGAACCATTTACATTTTCATTTTTAATACCTTACGCATTTTGAATATTCTTTTGGATACTGGTTAGGTAATTATTTTATGGAAAATTTTTGGTTATTGAAAAATTAATAATATTTTGATTTAAGTTAGCAGTTACTAAGAAGCTTATTCACCCTTTGGAACTTGTGACTCATGATATAAGAGTATATGATCTTATAAGAAAATTTGAAAGTTATTAAAAAAAACTAGTAGAATTTCAGTATATGAGCTTATATTCTTTTTGCAAAACATAACATAATGAGCTTCCTACAAAACATAACATAATGCATTGAAATATAAGTGATGAAGTTAATTTCAGTATCAATAAGAGTAAGAGAAATGTACACGTACCTGTGCAGATATTGCTTGAGAAACTGTATATTCAGTTTCTATTTTAAACTGTATATTCAGTTTCTGTTTTAAACTGTCTCTATATGGACTTGCATTGTACTGGAGTTATCAATAAAGAGTTAGTGATGTTGATTTATAGTCGACCCATATGTACTCTAATGTTATTCCAAAATGTTCCATAAACTAAAGTTATGAAGAGTTGACAAATTTGATTCATTACTCCTACATGAAGTTAAATACAATAAATCTGTCTGCCTTGGTAAGGGATAACATCCTTTAGATATTAACAAAAGTGAAAAAAATAACTTTGGTGAAAAGTAAGAGAAAATCAAAGACTTCTAGAGACAAAGTATTTTTTCTGTATTTGGATACTTGTGCAGTTGTTTGAACATAGCATGGTTGAGTATATCTCTAGTTGGTTATTGTATTTAAACTGTGCTAGTTATTAAAAACTGACAACCTAGAACAATCACAAATTATTATTACAACTCATATTCCCCACTACTGACATTGAACAAAAATTATGGTATAATAACCACCACTATGTAGTGATCCTGTCTTTTTCATAGATATAACCATGGGCTTGTACATTGCAGTAAACTGTCGTATGCTTTTAAAAGAATATAGTTGAAAGTCAAAAACTGTTATATTCATTAGAAAAAAAAGTATAATTGTTCAGGATACAGTGTGTACATCATGTTGCTATTTTAGTAATTTATATACAACATTTTATTTTCATAAAATAACTGAAGTAAAAAAACTAATAATCAAACTGGTTTAAAATGCTTTGTTAACAAAATTGTTTTAAAATAACAGTTGTGTGATATTTGTGTCCTCTTCAAGCAAGGTGTCCTAACATTGCTTGCACGAATATTTTGGTTTTGAATTATAAATGAAATTGCTTGGAATACAGCTTTGTTAAAATAAATTTATAATTTATATTTTATTTTCAGGCTATATGCTTTGTTAAAATAACAGTTTCTAAATTGGTTTTGAATTTGTCTAATGATCTTGCACGAATATGTCCTAACATTGCTTGGAATGCAGCTTATATTCTTTTTGCACTTCTGTTACACCCATAATTATATACATTGCATTTCTCTTTATCTCTACCTTATCATTATTCTGCATTTAAGTTTGTGGATGTTAGTTACTTGACCATACATGAATAGTTGAGTTGGAAGTGCACTATTGCTCTATAATTTTATACAATGAAAGCTAAGTTTCAATTAATAGTAATTTTGATGTTTGAATTCTCATTTTACATATTGAATGTAGGCACTTATGGAGGAAGAGGAAGAAAAACAGAAGTAGGAATGTAGCGGTATATTATGATATAGCCCGTGTTTTGTCTTCGCAGTATCTGAAATTCTGTTTATCGGTAGCACATATTATATTGGATATTTAAAATTGGATATGAAATTGCTTTTTTGTAATTTGGATACGATATTGTGGTATTTTGAAATTGGAAAGTTTGTAGCTCATATTATAGTATTATCTAAATATGATATTGTTGCATTTGAGATATGGAAGCATTTTAGACTTTATATTGAATTGGTATAATGGATTATATATGTGATATGGATAACACCATTTATGAGATATTATATTCATTTGTTTTAAGAATTTAATATTAGTTGTGCATAAAATAGGGTAAAAACATAATTTCAATTAGCAACGCATATAAGTGTTACCAATATTTTGGATAACAACGCTTATCTACGTTACAAACCTAAATGATAAGCAAATCAATTTATGTGTAACAACACATATATGTGTTACTAAATAATCATATTCCAACACTTATAAGCGTTACCGTATATTTCTGTACCAACACTTATAAACGTTACCGTATATTTAGGTACCAACACTTATAAGTGTTAGTAATATGTATGTTCGTAACACTTATAAGTGTTACAAATTCGATCGCTCCATTCCTCACAGTCCATTAGTAACACTTAAAAAGTGTTACTGAAATTATTTGTAACACTTATAATTGTTAGGATTTGCCTGTTTTGGGGTAGTGCTTGTGCTGGAGCTTGTGGCTTCGGAAGTAGACCATGAAAAATGTGGAGCTGGCCTCTTACCTGGGCCCAGATGTGAAGTGCCGGTAGAAGAAGTCGCACAAGAAATTGCTTCCCATAAAGTTGTGAAAAACCCCTTAATCTTGTTAAGCTTCTTATCCATTTTATTGAGACGAGAGTGAAGAATAAGTTGGTTTTGCGTGAGCAAATCAATAGCTTCCCTTGAAGTTTGGCCAATAACCGGACGACGAATCATTTCTTCTTCATGTGGTTGAGAAGAAGATTGTTCGGCAATGTGGATTCCTTGTCGCCTTTGACGTTGTGTTGCTTGCTAATCTTGAAATGTAATAAAGGGTTCCGGACGGTCGGGAAGTTGCATGAGTCTAATGGTACGAATATTGTATAATCCGACTTTGGAGAATTCGGATTCGGGGGATTTTATACCAAATCTTTTAAAAGGCGCAATATATATTCACCAAAGTAAATCACATTTGTTTTGCCCTGGTTAAAACTTAAGAATTCGTCCATAAGAAGCTGAGTCCAATTTACACGTAAATTTCCCCAAATAGCATATAGAGCACGGAAATTATCGGGGTATACTAATTCATACGACCCTGTTCGTGGAGTTATACTTTTCAGAAGAAACTTGTGCATGAGTCTAGCTTTTGGCCGAAGGGACTTAGATTTAATGTTTGTAGCATCATCTTCTAGAAATAAATGACTTATATTATCCCGAGTTCTCATATCACAATTAATATCCCGAAGATTAATACCCCCAACTTGTGTTTAAAGCAAATGATACATACGTTATAGAGAAAGAAAAACTGAAATTCCACATACTGAAGTCCAAATGCAATTTTCTCGGTTCCTAGGCGCCGGTTCTTGAATATTCAAGTTTGCGTAGAATAACTTGACCATTGTATGATTGATTTTGAGATTGTTCTCATTATAATCGAGAAAAGTATCTAAACCGCTTTGTTCTGAAAGTTCCCGAATGCCATAAGTGTTGAAGTCGGGGTAATGAGCAAAGGAGCCTTCGAAAATACGGGAGTCTTGCATTTTTATCCATCTTTGAATGACTTTTTCATGAACAAGCCAAGAAGCAATTGAGAGTCTATGGGTGTAGAAGAAGAAGAAGCCTGTTTCCTGGAGATTTGCCAGGCAACTGAGTGCTCGACATTGGTCTCAGCTCGGCATGAAGGACTGCTCGGCATCGAGCAGTACTCGGCGTCCACTAGTGCTCGGCGACAAGAGCGCTTGACATCAACAGGTACTCGGCGTACATGGGTGTTCGGCATCAAGCAGTGCTCGGCATCAAGAGTGGCCGGCATCCAGGAGTGTTCGGCGAAGCACTTGGCATCCATGAGTGTTCGGCGAAGCGCACGGCATCCAGTGGGACTCGACATCCATGGCGTTCGGCATCCGTAGTGCTCGGCAACAACCTATGCTCAGCGTCAGCTAGTGTTCGGCATCATTAGAGCTCGGTAATATGAGAACTCGGCTACATGAGCGCTCAGCATTCCATAGCGTTCGGCATCCGTAGTGCTCGGCAACAACCTATGCTCAGCGTCAGCTAGTGTTCGGCATCATTAGAACTCGGCGATAGGATAACTCGGCAACGAGAGCGTTCGGCATTCAGAAGGCATTCAGTATGCATAACTACGCAAGCTAATGATATCATTCGGCCTACCTACATTGGTCGGTCAAGAGCTTCGAACAGAGGTACGTTCGGCTTCACTGCAGCCATCCTACACTTCCCATACATCAGACGAACCATTCATCACAGGAAGGACCATTCGGCATGGGAAGGATTGTTCGGCATCAAAGCGTTCGGCGTTCCTAGTTCGGCATGCAGCGACCACTACACTTGGGCTAGAGCGTTCGGCTATCAGCCCACTTGGGAAGTCCAGCCCATCTTTGTCTATAAATAGAGGGGCAGGGTCACAATGAAAGGGATCCTTTTTTGGAGAGAAAACACCGGGGAGACTCTGCCATTTTCAAGACTCATCTTCTCTGCTTAACAACTTCATTCAAGCATTTGATTCACGAATTGTATTTGTAATCAACTATAAAGAAGATCAATAAAGTTTAACCTCAAAGTGGACGTAGGCAATTACGCTGAACCACTATAAATTTGGTGTTCTTACTTTCTGTATTTAGATTAGCACTGTCTTTTCTGTTTAATTTGATTTCATCACTTATATCTCTTTACAATCTTCTTCTACGAGGTTAGTGACCAATTTTGGTGCTAACACTTTGGTGCTTTCATTGAGAGTCGAATTCTCAGACCTCAAGGATCTGCTTTGAAGCTACTGGATTGAACAAATCCCCCAAAGAAGATCCGACTTACTGATAGGACATCCGTTGATTCTACTCAGAGTTCATACCAATAACTCTACAATGGCAAGACCACGTACCAGGTCAGCTTCTCTTAATGCGGATGCCCGAGAGACTGCTAGCGTGCAACAAGCAGGACCTAGCAATCAACCAGCGATCCCGAGTGCAGGGATTGCCGCTCAAGAACAGACTCCAGTTGTCACCAGAATAGAGTTCAATGACTTGATGAGAGAACTTAGGGAAAGCAGGAGACAACTAGGAGAACAGATGCAAGCTAATGCCAACCTGATGGCACAACTCACTCAACAGCAGCAATAGAATGCTGGGGGCAATCCCGCTGCTTACTCCTCATCTGACAGCTCAACTTCCTCTGATGAACCTCCCAGGCGCAGACGCCGTAAGACTGATGCTGCGCGAGCAGATGCTGCTGTTCGAACAGCTGGAGACCGCGACCAAGCCAGAGCTGGAAGCTTCAGGACCGGAGTACAGATGGAAGATAGAGGCCCAGATCATCAAAATGCTAACGATGTCGAACCTCAAGATGCACGATTGGCAGATCGCCAAGAGAGAAGGCATCAGCATGGACAGGCGCGTAGAACAGACTCCAACCTTCCGCCTTCCATACAGACACCCGATCTGACAGCCATGATCAGGCAATTGATGAAAGAGAATCAGGGCTTATCAAATGATGACTGGGGAGTGTCAAGAAGTCATACTCCGTTCACGGATGTGGTGTTGCAAGCGGAGTACCCCAGGAAGTTTAGTATGCCTACTATTCCTGCATATGAAGGAAAGATGGACCATAGACAACATGTCATGAGGTACGAATGGATGATGGATTCAGCCAGAGCGAATGATGCCACCAAGTGTAGGTGCTTTCCGATTACTCTATCTGGGATCGCTACTATGTGGTTCACTCGGCTTCCTCCGCGATCCGTATCAAATTTCGAGGAGTTGGCAAAGAAGTTTGTTGAGCAGTTCAGGATACACACTACGCGCCCAAAGGACGTGATGTCTCTGTCAAGTGTAATCCAAAATCCTGGGGAGTCGTTGAAGGAATATTTGCAAAGATTCCACGTAGCAGCAACTAAAGTCAGTAACCCCAATGACCATGCAATTCTGATGGCTGTAATGAGAGGTGTGGATCCAGACTCTGAGTTTGGAGACTGGCTGGCAGGAAAACCTCCAGCTACGCTAGAGCGTTTCTACTCTAAGGCACACCAGTTCATAAGAAGAGAGGAAGCTAGGTGGGTACGACGAGATAAGGCGCCAGGACCTGTCCAAGAGTCAATAAAGAGCAACATTGCTGTGAAGCAATCCGGAGACAGCTCGAGAAAGGTCCAAGTCAATGTCCAGAACAAGCCTGGGCAACCCAAGGAGTCCGGAGGAAGAAGCCAAGGGAAAAGGAAAGAAGCAGGAAAGTGGAAGTCGAGAATTCCAAGCTACAGCGAGTACACTCCGCTAAACGCCCCACTTGAAAACATTTACCTATCCACCTGCAATACTTTTCAGTACAGAAAACCACGTCCAAAAGAATCAACTGAAGAACAGAAGCGGACCGGGAAATATTGTCGCTTCCATGAGACTTATGGACACAATACGGAAGAATGTAGACACTTGCACGACGCTATCGAGAAGTTGATCAGGCAGAAGAAATTGCAAGAATTTGTGAAGGATCCACAAGAAGGAGGACAGGGAACGTCCAACCCAGGTCGTGCACCAGCTCCACGTCATCCCGAGGAGCCTGCCTGGACCGTTGGTAGACTGGTCATAAATACAATTATCGGCGGGCCTCACCCCGCGGATAAGAATTGGCAGGAGATGGAGCGATATGCAAGTTCCTTGAAGCATGCAGATTTTGAGTGTTGTTCGAACATGGAGGACGGAGCCCCTGCTAAGCAACAGCGCGTAATGACAGACGATATTGTGTTCAGAAGCAGAGACGCTGATCAGGTAGAGGCTCCGACCATCGACCCCATGGTCATATCTGCAACGATCGGACCAGCATACGTAAAAAGAATTCTGATTGATTCTGGGAGTTCAGTCAACATCATCTTCAAGAAGGCCTACGATCAAATGAAGCTAGAAACAAAAGACTTGAAACCATCCAAAGCTCGTATCCACGGCTTTAACGGCGCTGCAACTGATGCAGTGGGATATGTCGAGTTACCAGTTGAACTGGGACAAGGCGAGCGTCGGAGAGTGCGAATTCTACCCTTTGTAGTTTTGGATGTGGACTCTCCGTATAACGTTTTCTTGGGCCGGCCGGCCCTGGCGGAGTTTAGGGCGGCGTTAGCCCCGTGGTGTTTAACTTTGAAGTTCCCGACTGACAAGGGAGTAGGCGTTGTTCACGGCGACCAAGCAGCTGGTCGTTCCTGTTATGTGGCCAAGCTCCGAGAGGCCCACCGGAGGGAGAAGGGAAAGGTTGCGGACAATCCCGTCCGCATCCTCAATGCGGATAATTGACAAGTAATGCCCGAGCCCTGGCTCGGGCATAGTTCTCGGATCTACGGAAGTATAGATCCGAGAGACGACGATGAGAAATCCAGGGAAGAGAAGGCGGCACCGGCTGAATTAACAATTGACATTCCAGTTAGCCGTGATGATCCTTCGCGAATACTGAAGATCGGATCACAGCTAGGCCCCGCAATGACTGAAGACCTTAGCGACTTCCTCCGGGCGAACCTTGATGTTTTCGCCTGGACGCATTCTGATATGTGTGGGATTTCTCCCGCCATCACGAGTCATATGTTGAACATAGACCCGAAATACGTCCCAGTCAAGCAAAAAAGGAGAGGAATGGATCCGGAGAGGTCCGCCGCTCTTGGAGAGGAGGTGGACAAACTCAAAGCAAATGGGTTCATCCGCGACGCCCTCTACCAGGAATGGGTCTCCAACCCCGTGCTAGTAAAGAAGGCGAATGGGAAATGGAGGACTTGTGTGGATTATTCCGACTTGAACAAAGCATGCCCTAAGGACAGTTTCCCGTTGCCTAGGATCGATCAGTTGGTCGATTCCACCGTAGGACACGAGTTACTGTCATTCATGGATGCGTACTCAGGATACAACCAAATCCCAATGCATATTCCGGACCAAGAACACACCAGCTTCGTTACAAATGTTGGGCTGTATTGCTATGTAGTGATGCCCTTTGGATTGAAGAATGCTGGAGCAACTTACCAACGTCTGGTGAATCGAATGTTCAAGGACCAGCTGGGTAGAACCATGGAAGTCTATGTGGATGACATGCTCGTGAAGTCACGACGGTCAAACGACCACATTCAAGACTTGGCTGAAATGTTCGACATACTCAGGTTTTACGGCATGAAGATCAACCCATTGAAGTGTTCTTTCGGCGTTGCATCAGGGAAGTTTTTGGGATTCATCGTCAACGCTAGGGGAATCGAAGCCAACCCAGAAAAGATCCAAGCTATTCGAGATGTACAAGCGCCCAGGACTATAAAGCAGGTATAGAGCTTGAACGGAAAAGTAGCTGCGCTGAGTCGATTTATATCCAAGGCAACTGACAAGTGCATCACGTTCTTTGACATAATAAAGAAAGGAAAGAGAAATTTTGAATGGACGTCTAGCTGTGAGGAAGCGTTCCGGAATCTGGTAAGGCATCTGGAAAGCCCACCAATGCTATCAAAACCAGTTGACCATGAGATGTTGTACGTTTACTTGGCTATATCCCCTCATGCGATAAGCACGGCTTTGGTTCGTGAGGAGGATCGAGTCCAGAAGCCGGTGTATTATGTTAGCAAGCGTTTAACGGGGGCAGAGAAGAATTACCCTAAAATCGAGAAATTGGCTTACTGCTTGGTGATTGCATCACGCAAGCTGCGCCCATACTTTCAAGCGCATCCAATCAGTGTTTATACCGATCAACCCCTGAGGCAGGTACTCCAACGACCGGAAACTTCTGGAAGATTGCTAAAATGGAACATCGAGTTGAGCCAGTTCAATATCGCGTACTTACCATGGAGAGCCATCCGAGGGAAAGCGTTAGCAGACTTCATCGCTGAATTTACCATACCCATCAAACCGAACGATCACGACATCATTCCCCCCGTTCGATGGAAATTATACACTGACGGTGCATCAAACGACCGTTGTTCCGGCGTAGGCGTGGTTCTTATAACTCCGGAAAACCGATTAATCTGTTATGCCCTGAAGCTTGATTTCCCGGCTACGAACAACGAAGCTGAATATGAAGCACTGATCGCTGGCTTGAAGCTCATCAAAGAACTCGGGATCGAATCAGTCGAAATCTTTTGTGACTCGCAGTTGGTGGTTTACCAAGTACGAGGAGACTACCAAGCAAAGGGACGAAAGCTTGCTCCGTACCTCGTTCAGGTCCAAGAACTACTATCAAATCTTGATCGTTATGACATTTCACATATCCCGCGAGAACATAACAAAGAAGCCGACTTGTTAGCTAAGTTCGCAAGTACCGACGATGCTCAACAAATGGGATTGTATCCCGTTGAAGTCTTGCATGCCCCGAGCATAGACGAGATGAAAGTCGATCGCGTGTTGGGAACAGAAATCGAGAAGGAGTCATGGATAACCCCATTCAAACTGTACCTGACAACCGGGGCTTTACCAGGAAAGAGAAGCGAAAGATGGCAGGTCCTTCGAAAGGTCGTGCGATACGTAATGCAGGATGGCTCCATGTATCGAAAAGGATTCTCGGTCCCATTATTGCGGTGCATCGCTCATGATGAAACAAAGCGAGTCTTGAGAGAAGTTCACGAAGGGGAATGCGGCGACCATACTGGGGGGCAAACGCTAGCAAAGAAGATCCTCCGCTATGGATATTACTGGCCCACCGTAAACCGGGATGCCGCGGACTACGCAAGAAAATGCGACAAGTGTCAAAGATATGCGAAAATCCAGAGGGCTCCATCAACGGAACTCACACAAATGATCAGTCCCTGGCCATTTGCGATCTGGGGAATCGACATAATCGACTCTTTGCCTTTATCTAAAGGTGGTGCGAAATATGCAATAGTTGCAGTCGACTATTTCACGAAATGGGCTGAGGCAGAACCTTTGGCCACTATCACCTCTAAGAAGGTCATAAACTTCGTTGTACGAAACATTATATGCCGCTTTGGTCTTCCACGCACCATCATTACAGACAACGGAACGCAATTCGAGAGTAGAGAGTTCAAAGAGTTCTGTTTAAAGTACGGCATCGAGAAAAAGTTCGCCGCCGTTGCATACCCAAAAGCTAACAGACAAGTCGAGGCCGTTAACAAAATAATCAAGTCCATATTGAAGAAGCGTCTGGAGAAGGTTGGAGGCAAGTGGGTAGATGAGCTCCCGACAGCATTATGGGCGTATAGAACTACCCACAAGTCCGCGACCGGCCACACTCCGTTCGCCTTGGCATACGGCTCTGAAGCCGTTATACCCGTGGAGCTTGAAGTTCCATCGCACCGAGTGACATACTATGATCCCAAGACAAACCAAAACCTCTTGCTGGAATCACTGGACTGCATCGACGAAAAGCGGAAAGAAGCTGAATTAAGGGCGGCGGCGCACAGACATCGAGTCAAGCGTTACTACGACGACAGAGTCCGCCCAAGAATCTTTGATGTGGGAGATCTCGTTCTGAAACAAGTCTTCCCGGTACCATCACGCATGAATCCCAGCTGGGAAGGTCCATACGCCATTGAATGGAAGCTTGGAGAAGGAACATTCAAGCTAGCGACCGTTGATGGCGCGACACTCCCCCGAGCATGGAACAGTGAACATTTGCGGCACTATTACATTTAGCATGTTTTCCTTTCTTGTTGTAGGCACTGTTGTTTCCTGCATGTTTCCATTCAATAATGACTTAGTTTCCTTTTAAAGTTGTAATCAAGCAATTTAGTTGATTTTCATTAATAAAGGCTTGAAGCCACATTTTCTATGAAGTTTCTATATCTCTTAATTGGATGATAAATTACATTATCATGCACGACATACAGACTCGTATGAACGATTCCGAATCTCCGAATCCCCAGAGCGTGGATCGGAGTACTCTACGTCCCCAGAGCGCGGACTAGAGTATAAACGATTCCAAATCTCCGAATCCCCAGAGCGCGGATCGGAGTACTCTAAGTCCCCGGAGCGCGGACTAGAGTATAAACGATTCCAAATCTCCGAATCCCCAGAGCGCGGATCGGAGTACTCTAAGTCCCCAGAGCGCGGACTAGAGTATAAACGATTCCAAATCTCCGAATCCCCAGAGCGCGGATCGGAGTACTCTAAGTCCCCAGAGCGCGGACTAGAGTATAAACGATTCCAAATCTCCGAATCCCCAGAGCGCGGATCGAAGTACTCTAAGTCCCCGGAGCGCGGACTAGAGTATAAACGATTCCAAATCTCCGAATCCCCAGAGCGCGGATCGGAGTACTCTAAGTCCCCAGAGCGCGGACTAGAGTATAAACGATTCCAAATCTCCAAATCCCCAGAGCGCGGATCGGAGTACTCTAAGTCCCCGGAGCGCGGACTAGAGTATAAACGATTCCAAATCTCCGAATCCCCAGAGCGCGGATCGGAGTACTCTAAGTCCCCAGAGCGCGGACTAGAGTATAAACGATTCCAAATCTCCGAGTCCCCAAAGCGCGGATCGGAGTACTCTAAGTCCCCGGAGCGCGTAGTATAAACGATTTCAAATCTCTAGATCCCCAGAGTGCGGAGCGGAGCACTCTAAGTCCCCAGAGCGTGAACTAGAGTATAATCGATCTCAAATCTCCGAGTTCCCGGAGCGCAGAATCGGAGAGAGTCCAAGTACTCAAGAACGGACCGGGAGATAATGCAACTCATGAGAACTTGAGTTATGGCTACAGCTAGTCAACAAACCAAAGAAAGACAAGAGAATCATTCAAGCAATAAAGAAACTAAAATCTTATTCGATAAGTCCAAAATGGGGATACATGATCACTCCTACAAAATTCAGACCTCTCTATACAAACTGCAAGTTGTGAAAGATAAAAGCAATTACAAGACTTAAGCAAAAAACTCGTTGAACGAGTGTATCGATTATTTCTTCGACGTCTTCTTTTTGTCTTCCTTTGATGTTTCCGACGACTCCTCTCCCTCACGTTTTTTCTTGGACTTTTTGCTTGCTAGAGAAACGGAGTCCGGAGTAGGAGACGGAACATCTAGTGGTTTGGACCTGCCCGGGAGAATGATTTTCAAAGGTCTGTTCCGCGGGTCAGTGAGTTCCAGTATTTCAGACTCGACTTTGACTTTGACTTTTCTCTTCTCCTCGTCGGCAAGACGGTCCTTCATGCTCATCTCTGAAGTATGCTCAGAGGCGCCAGTGATTTAATTTCATCGCTTCCTTCGACAGGAGACGAAGTATCAAGTTTGTCATCATCAAGCGCCCCGATCACTTGGGCGTCGGGACCGGGAGTTACCCCTGCGTGAGCAACGTCGCTTGTTTTCCCTGCTTCCTCCTTGGCGTCATCGCTCCTCGGAGTTGGCTCGGCGTCAGAACAACCTGCACTAAAATATAAGAAATGGGCATTAGAACGAATAACCATTGCTGAAAAATGACGGGATCTCTTCGACTTCTAGAGAAAGAAGAATTTCCTACCAGGATCCGGTTGGCTATCGGTGGCGCGCGGGGTTTCACCCTCCAGGATAGGTGACAGCACATGAACGCCGAGCCCGGGATCTTCGGGATCATAACTGGCATGCTGCTCGAATGGATCAAGCGTCGACCGACCGGCCGATTGAGCAACATAAGGAGCGGCGATGTGAGGAGTAGTAGCGTCGGCCTCTGACGGGCCGGCCTCGTCGTTCTTCTCTTTCGAAGGGGAAGAGCCTTTGCCATAAAGAGCCAATGCTGCGGATAAGTCCGATGGCTCATTCCCCCTCAAGAACTCCTTCACCAATGCATCCTCGTCGACCTCTTCGGGGCCCGACTCGACTTTCCTGATTTTTATCAGAGTTTCCCATGCCTCAGCCAGGGATTCGAGGTAGCCGTCGCCCAAGAATGTTAAGTCACGGTGCATAAGGATACGGGCTCCGTACTCGGCGATCAACGGGTCAAACATACTTTTGACCTCTTCCCTGCCGGCCTCTGCGGCCGCCTCAAGGCGAGAATCAAGCTCCTCCACAGCCATTCTTTTGCCCTCCTCACGGGCCTCATCCTTCATTTTCTCGACCCCGGCAAGTTCGTTGTCGAGCTTTGTCTTCAGGAGTCGGGTAGCAACAATCTCATCACAATATCGCTGTGATTCTTCCTGAGCAGCTATTTTGTCTTCTTTCTCCTTGGAGAGTTGTTCTTTCAGCTCTTTGACTTGAGTAGCGAGCGCGTCCCTTTCTTTTTGGACAGAGTCTTTTTCTAGGGCAAGGGCGCCGCTGCGCTGAACTGCTTCGTCAAGCTCCTTTTTGTGAGCCACCTCTAAGCGAGTAACTGCCTCAGCAGTATCTTTCGCACCTCGTTCAACGGCTTCTAGCTTTGACTTATACGAAGCGAGCTCTTCGTCTTGGAGTTTGATGATTTGCTTAACCCTGTCAGCCTCCAGATTCAGACGGTCAATCTCGTGTTGACGCTCGACAGATACTTCCGAGATCTTCTCCACCAAGTGCACGAATGCGTCATGTTGAACATAGACGTCATTGTTACAGGCAATAGCACTTTGCTTCACGTGTCCAGGAATGTGATGGATGGCTGGGAGGAATTTCAAGCCGTCAAAACAGATTTTCGGAAACTTGGCCTTAAGGTCGACCATCTTTTCTGCAACAGTTGGGTCCACGGCAGGAATAGGAGGAGGAGGCTTAGAGAATTCCGTTCTTTTACGTTGCTCTCGAACTTGCCTCGAACTCGATGAACTAGAATGTTGTTCTCGAGCAGCATCAGACTGATAACCCTTCTGCAAAGACTTCTCTTTATCCGGCTCAGTTGGAGGAGGAAGATCGCGGGACTGGGAAGATTGAGAGTGTGCTTTCTTACGGTGAGACGACTCGCGAGGACGATTGTCCCTATCCTCATAATCACCTCGGTCCCTGCGTCTGCCTGAACCGGAATCCCGTCCGGAGTGATGGAATATAGAAGACCCCTGAAGGCGATCAAGTCCGTGTGAGCGGCCCATATCACCTGCAAAGAATGGAGATAACAACGAGTTAAGGAGAATTCATGAATTAAAAAGACTTGAAGTATATTATGGAATGCGCATGTGCGTGTGTGTCCTAGTGTTCCCCCCGACGGACCCGTTCGTTTATCTTTGCTAATCGGAGTATTGTCTCCTTGAGCCGGGAGTTGAACTCCTACATTGCCTCTAGCGGGCGAAGAGAATTTGAGAGCTTCAGGATCATCGAATCCGTAATTAAGTAAATCATCGGGGATGGACAAGTTGGACAGACCCCTCAGAGAACTTTCCAGATGCTGCGAAGAAGCCTCTTTCTCAGGAGGGATAGGCGTAGATTTTGAGGTGCCACCAACTTTCTCCTTTTGAACCGTGTATTTCAGCTTCTTTTTTCCCTTCGAAGGGGAGGATGATATCTCAATATCCTGAACTTCGATTGCCGGATTCCAAGCGGGACCCACGTTCTCGCCCTGAGTCTCGGGAGCATCATCCTCTCTACACTCGCTTTCTCCGTGCGTATCGGGAGTGCGGCGCGACGACGGTCCGGCCTGCTTTTTCCCTTTACCAGACGAAGGCTTGGGAATAGTGACACCTTCTGGAAGGCTGATCCGACGACCAGGGGCTAGCAGGCCAAACCCCGACAGCGATTCATTTGAAATGATAGTCCAGATGTCTCGATCCTCAGCAGGAAGAGCTCTAATGGCTTCAACGGCCTCAGAATATCCTCGGCCTTCCGGACGCGGGTTGATGCCTGAAAAGATGAAATGAAGAGTTAGGAAAAGCATGACTCCAATTAAATACGAATAGCGATTCAGCAGAGAGACTTACTGCCTTCAACCCATCTCCTAGCGAAACTGGACGGGCAGCGCACATAGAACCATTCCTGTTTGTACAGGGCGAATTTGCTACAGGCCCCTGTCAAGATCTGGCACTTGTGGTATGGCTCGAGGAACATAAAGGAAGGGCTATCTTTCCGTCTCTTGAACATATAAATGTATCGGATATCACCGGGGGTTGGAGGTCTGGAGAAGACGGCCATGAAAAGTAAGTAAGTCCCATATAGAAATGCATGGCCATTCGGGTGCAGCTGCGACGGAGCTATGTCTATATACTGCAGCACATCCTGGAGAAATAAATTGAATGGAGGCACGCTGCCCATCCAACACATGAACTTGTTGCAGGCAGTGTACCCGACTGGGGGCAGATGAGGGCGGTCGTGTCTCGAAGGAACTAACACGTCAGCAAAGGGAATCCCGTGAATGGAGCATATCCGTCGCAGAGCAGCCTCGTTGATCTTCGAGGCTTGAGAATCGATCGGATTGTCTAGTAAGATGGTTGACTCCAGAGCATCAGGCGCCAAGTTATGTGCGGGAGAGGTTGACGGGTTAGAAGTATCTGCGGCTCCTTGCCTCGATGACGGCCCAGGCCTGTCGGATATGGTGGCGGAGCTAGATTTTCTCGACATCCCAAATAAATAACTAAGTGCTTGAGAGAGCTATACTCAAAAAACGTTGAACGTTAGAATTAGCAACACGAGTTTTCCCCCCCACGTGGTGTGTGAACTAGTGAAAACAATTGTGTACAAGCAGTGAGATTATAAAGATATAATGATTAGCTTCGAATCGCCGCCTTCGAAGACCGTCATCGCTGACCGTCCCAAAAAGCTTGCCTTGAGGCGATTACAGTTCCAGATTCAGAAAACATGCGATTTATGAAGTGTCCGGCGTAAGTCTAATTTGACATTTATATCATTCGGCATTTAAATGTTGTTCGGCATGCATCTTGGTTCGGTCAAGTCATAGTCAAGTGTTCGGCTAAAGTCCTGGCCCGGCTAAAAGCCTCGTTCGGTTAAAGACATTGTCCAGTCAAAGGTTCTGTTCGGCATTAAAATTGTTCGGCATGTATATGTTTGTTCGGCATATAACTACCGTTCGACATGTCTAAGTCCTGTTCGTTGTATATGTGCGTTAGGCGTGACTAAGTCCTGTTCGGTGTATACGTTCGTTCGGCATGTCTAAGTACTGATCGGCACGATAGTTGTTCGGCTAAAGGTTATTCAGCAAATGTGTCTGTTCGGCATTAGGGTAGTGTTTGGCTTAAGGTCGTTCGGCTAGAGTAGAGCTCCGCCTTAGATCATAACTCCACCCTGCTCCCACTCCATTTACGCCGAACGACAGAGACAGATCGCCCGGCGCAGGTTACGCCGTTCGACTCCCCATCTACCTTTTTCTTCTTCCAATCTTGATCAGCGCAAAGGAGCTAGGCTCAACTCCCGTGCACCGTTCGGCGATTCCAAACGAGCGAACCACTCCCACTAGCCACGCGTTTACAACTAAAGGAAATACTCTGTTTCCATAAGATGAACCTAAAGTGGAAGTAGTGCAATTGTTAGAGGAAGGATACCTAATTCGACGATCGAAGTTGTGAATGGATTATATGGGCTTTATATCTGATAGGATTGCAAATCTCTAAGAGTGATAATAAAAAAGATGTAAAAGAAAATGGTGGAAGGGCGCCTGGTTATATAGAGGGAGGTAGAAGACGAAGAGGCTATACCCGGTAGAACCGGTCAATACCAGAGCGTTCGGCACACGAGGTACGCTCAGTTTCGAACGTATCGTTCGGCATCCCAACCTTGTTCGTCTTGCACCTCCTTCGCTAACATTCTTGAGGAGGTACCTCCGAGGTAGATTGTACCAGATTCAAAGCGCATCACGTTCGGCCACGCGATAAACTTTGGGGGGCAAGTGTTTCCTGGAGATTTGCCAGGCAACTGAGTGCTCGGCATTGGTCTCAGCTCGGCATGAAGGACTGCTCGGCATCGAGCAGTACTCGGCGTCCACTAGTGCTCGGCGACAAGAGCGCTTGACATCAACAGGTACTCGGCGTACATGGGTGTTCGGCATCAAGCAGTGCTCGGCATCAAGAGTGGCCGGCATCCAGGAGTGTTCGGCGAAGCACTTGGCATCCATGAGTGTTCGGCGAAGCGCACGGCATCCAGTGGGACTCGGCATCCATGGCGTTCGGCATCCGTAGTGCTCGGCAACAACCTATGCTCAGCGTCAGCTAGTGTTCGGCATCATTAGAGCTCGGTAATAGGAGAACTCGGCTACAGGAGCGCTCAGCATTCCATAGCATTCGGCATCCGTAGTGCTCGGCAACAACCTATGCTCAGCGTCAGCTAGTGTTCGGCATCATTAGAACTCGGCGATAGGATAACTCGGCAACGAGAGCGTTCGGCATTCAGAAGGCATTCAGTATGCATAACTACGCAAGCTAATGATATCATTCGGCCTACCTACATTGGTCGGTCAAGAGCTTCGAACAGAGGTACGTTCGGCTTCACTGCAGCCATCCTACACTTCGCATACATCAGACGAACCATTCAGCACAGGAAGGACCGTTCGGCATGGGAAGGATTGTTCGGCATCAAAGCGTTCGGCGTTCCTGGTTCGGCATGCAGCGACCACTACACTTGGGCTAGAGCGTTCGGCTATCAGCCCACTTGGGAAGTCCAGCCCATCTTTGTCTATAAATAGAGGGGCAGGGTCACAGTGAAAGGGATCCTTTTTTGGAGAGAAAACACCGGGGAGACTCTGCCATTTTCAAGACTCATCTTCTCTGCTTAACAATTTCATTCAAGCATTTGATTCACGAATTGTATTTGTAATCAACTATAAAGAAGATCAATAAAGTTTAACCTCAAAGTGGACGTAGGCAATTACGCTGAACCACTATAAATTTGGTGTTCTTACTTTCTGTATTTAGATTAGCACTGTCTTTTCTGTTTAATTTGATTTCATCACTTATATCTCTTCACAATCTTCTTCTACGAGGTTAGTGACCAATTTTGGTGCTAACAAAGCCTTTTTGGTGCGTTTTGATTATGTAGAGGCCATGGAGAAGCAAGAAAAGTTGAGAAAAATGTGAAATTTGGAAATGCTGTAGAGGTAATTTTCGGAGTTTAGGGTTGAAAGATTGAAGATGAAAGTAAAAATGGTGAAAAGGTGAGTTAAAAAGTGGTGGGTAGGGACAGTTAATGTCCAGAAAACACGGTTCGGTCGACTGAATGACCTGAGTCAGTCGACTGAATCTGAACCCGAGAGATTTCTGGGTCTGTATTCAGTCGACTGACCTGGTGCAGTCAGTCGACTGACTGTTATTAAAATGCACAGTTAGCATGTTAAGCAATCAAAAACCAATATATACCAAAGCTTATACAATAAGTGGATGAATACACCATAAAATATATAAAATGACATAAAGACACATAAAAATTATTTAGAGGATGGTGATTTTCGTGGTGTCTTTTGCGGTGTTTTATGTGGTGTCGTTTGTTCATCCGGCTCTACTTTTGTATCTTCAATGTATGGTCATAATGGAGACCATATATAGTTATGAGTCATTGTATGTGGTGAGACCGGAGGTGGTCGAGGACTGGGTTCCTATGGATTGTGATAGGAAGATGATGTTGGTTGATGAACATTAGATGTAGAACAACCACAAATTTTCCAACCGAGTTGTTCCAGAAATCTAAGACGTTTGGAATTAACTTTTTGCTCATAGTACATTTCTCGTTGGAGTTCTAGTTGTTCCCGTTGATAATGATGCATATCATCAATCTTTTGTTTAGTTGACGGAGAACCGAAGAATAAGAAACGACGAGCTTTCTTCTTTTCTAGAGTATGTCCGGTATGATTTTGTGGAGAAACAAACTTGGCAGGTTCGTAGCAAGGAGTTGGTGTAGGTAATGATTGAGAGGAAGAAGTATAAGCGGAGGATGGTGTTGAATAGTCAGTTGTTGATTGGTCGGAATCATCATGGCCATTGGAGGCCATTGAAAAGAGAAGCATAAATAGGTCGAACATCATGGTGAATTGCAGAAATTGATAGGAATGACAAAACGAGGTAGTAGGAAGTTTAAATAGGTGAAGAGTATGCTAAAAAGAGAATTAATTTGAGGCTGAGAAAGCTTGAGAGAACATAATCATAGACTAAAAAATAGTAAAAAGAGATGAACGGAAGGAAATGTTTGTTTAGATGGAAAGTGTAAACTAAAACTGAATATGAGTATAATGTTACGTTTTAAGTCTAACATATAACATTACTAGCTCATATGGTAAAGACATACAACTTCCAATCTAAGATCTAGAGTTCAAATCTTGGCAGCTACACATATTTTTGAACTTGAAAAAATAATTTTGGTTTTCTTATTTATATGGATATTGTAGCTAAACAAGAAACAAACATAGCTCATTTGGTAAAATAGACATCTTCATGTTAGGAGAGCTAATTTCAAAAACTAGAAAAGGCAAAGAATGCAAATATTTTGCAGAATTTTACTCGGACAGAAAATTTTACAAATCCTTAAGAGAGATGATCCCGAGTTCTCGTCGAAGTTTTACAAAAATATTTTCGAGAAGCGGCTTTGTAAATATATCTGCCAATTGATTTTCTAAGGAAACAAAATCCAAATTGATCGTTCCTTTTTCAATGTTATCACGAAGAAAATGATGACGAATGTCAATATGTTTCATCCGTGAATGATTGACTGGATTTTTGGACAAGTTGATAGTACTCGTGTGATCACAATATATGTTAGAATTTGTTAAATTTATATCGAAATTTCTAAATGTCTGTTGCATGTAGATTACTTAAGCACAAACTAAGGTAGCAGAAATATATTATGCCTCACATGTAGAGAGCGAAATGCAATTTTGTTTTTTACTAAACCAAGAAACTAACGATTTTCCAATAAAATGGCACGTACCGCTTATACTTTTCCGATCTATACGAGATCCTCCGAAATCAGCATCACTATATGATACTAATTCGAAAGGACACTCTTTTGGATAGAAAAGTTCAAAATCCTTGGTATTACTAAGATAACGCAATATACGTTTTACTGCTCTTAAATGTGATTCCTTTGGATTGGCTTGAAATCTAGCACACAAACAAATACTCATCATTATGTCAGGACGACTGGCTGTTAAATATAGTAATGATCCAATCATACTTCGGTATAATTTTTTATCAACACTTTTACCATTTTCATCTCTATCGAGATGTGTGGTTGTACTCATAGGAGTTGGTTTGGCAGAAGTATTTTCCATTCCGAAGCGTTTGATTAAATTATTACAATATTTTTCTTGATTAATAAAAATACCATTTTGTAATTGTTTGATTTGTAAACCAAGAAAATATGATAATTCTCCCATATGGGACATTTCAAATTCTTTGGTCATAATTTCGGAGAAGTCCTGGCATAATGTTTCATTGGTAGAACCAAAAATGATATCATCTACATAAATTTGAACAATTAAAATATCCCTTTTTGAATGTTTAATGAAAAGTGTTTGATCAACCTTTCCAATTTGAAATCCAGAAGTTATTAGATTACTCTTAAGCCGTTCGTACCAAGCACGTGGTGCTTGTTTCAAACCGTAAAGAGCTTTCTTAAGTTTATAAGCATGGTCTGGATATTTCTCATGGATAAATAAAGGAGGTTGTTCAACATACACGTTTTCTTTTATATAACCATTCAGAAAGGCACTTTTAACGTCCATTTGATAAAGTTTGAAATTATGAACACATGCATAGGCCAATAAAATACGTATTGCTTCGAATCTAGCGACAGGAGTAAACGTTTCTTCGTTGTCAATTCCTTCTTCTTGATTATAACCTTGAGCGACTAACCTTTCTTTATTTATGGTGATGTTGCCTTGTTCGTCCGCCTTATTTTTATAGACCCATTTTGTTCCAATAATAGTTTGATCACTTGGTCTAGGAACTAACTCCCAAACTTCATTGCGTTCAAACTGATTTAGTTCTTCTTGCATTGCAATGACCCAGTAGTCGTCTATAGAAGCTTCCTTAGGGTTTTTAGGTTCGATATTGGAAAGGAATGCTACATGGTCCATTTGATTTAATTGACTTCTAGTTCGGACGTTTGAATTAATTTCTCCAATGACGTTTGAACGGGATGTCCCATAATATTCTTGGTGGAGATCTTAACTCATTGTTGTGATGAACAACATTCTCATCTTCTCTAGAATTATCAATTATGTTTTCATTATGTTCAAAATTTATATTGTCCGTATATGTGACGTTATGTGGAAATTCTTCATCATCTCTTATACTTGGTTTTTGTAGAAAGTTTTCATCAAAAGATACATGAAGAGTTTCCTCAACAGTATTTATTCTTTATTAAATACTCGATAAGCTTTGCTTCGATCTGAATATCCTAGAAAAATTCCTTCGTCAGATTTCGCATCGAATTTGCCAAGCTGATCTTTGGTATTCAATATAAAACATTTTGATCCAAAAACTTTAAAATATGAAATATTTGGTTTTCTTCCAGTAAAAAGTTCATATGGAGTATTTTTGGTAAGAGGTTGAATAGAAACCCGATTCAAAACATAACAAGCAGTTGCTATGGCTTCTGCCCAGAAATGTTTTGGAAGTGTGCTTCCATTTAACAAAGTTCTTGCACATTCTTGTAGAGTTCTATTTTTCTGTTCTACAACTCCATTTTGTTGTGGAGTTCTAGGAAACGAAAAGTTGTGAAAGATTCCTTTCTTCTTACAAAAATGATCAAAAACTTCTTTTTCGAACTCTCCTCTATGATCACTTCTAATGTTCTTAATTTTCAATCCTTTTAAATTTTGAATTCTTTTAACAAAAATTTTAAAATGATCAAAATATCACTTTTATTTTTCATAAAAAAGGTCCAAGTATATCTAGAAAAGTCATCTACTATTACAAACACATATTTATTGTGTTTTATGGATTGTACTTGAGTGGGTCCAAATAAATCCATGTGTAGTAATTCAAATGGTTGTAATGTAGAAATAACTTTCTTAGATTTAAAAGATGATTTAGTTAACTTTCCTAATTGACATGCATCACAAATATGATTAACTTTAAAGTTCTTTTTGGTAATCCTTTGACTAAATCATTTTTAGAAAGTTTGCTTATAGCTTTGAAGTTAATATGACAGAATCTCTTATGCCATAACCAAGGATCATTCTCTTTGGCTATTAAGCACATATCTGAATTATGATTAATTTTCATATTCAGAACGTATATGTTTCTATCTCTATTACTTTCAAAGATAAGATTTTCATTGTGATCATAAATTCTACACTTATCCTCAGAAAATGAGATTTTGAATCCTTTGTCACATAATTGGCTAATACTTAACAAATTATGCTTCAAGTTTTTGACAACTAAAACATTGGAAATGAGAGGTATATTAGATATACCGTAATTGCTCACATCGCCTTTGCCGATGATATAACCTTTGGAATTGTCTCCAAATGTGACAGAGCCTCCATCTGAATATGTGATATTTGTTAGCATATTTTTGTCTCCTGTCATGTGTTTTGAGAAACCACTGTCGAGTATCCATTTTCCTCTTTTCTTAAGTGGGACCTGCAAAAAAATAAAAGAATAACATTGGTACCCACTTTTTAATAGGGTCCTAAGAGTTAGGTCTTAGGAAACCAAACCCAAGAGGGTTCAGTATTCCCTTTATATAAATAATTTTTATTTTTATGAACATTTTTCAAAAAGGACTTAATATATTTATTCCTAATCAAACTGTTGTTTGTTTTAGGAACCCATATTTTTATGGTTTTTGAGTTTTGATCCCTTTTTGGTTGAACTGTGGTAGACTTAGGTTTAGAAATATTTCTCTTATTCTGCTTAATTTTTGGTGGAGCTACTGATTTCTTAATATAACCTAGTCCTTTCTTATTTGAGACAGACTGAGAAGTTTCAATAATTTTAGAAAAGTTTTCTCTGCCTTTATTAAAGTTAGACACATTTCTAGTAATATCGTCTAACTTAGTTTTGAGACCAATGTTATCTAATTCGATCATTTTAACTTTTGATTTTAGCACATGATTTTCAGAATCTAGAGCATCATTCTTTTCTTTTTGAGTCTCAATTTCTTGACTCAATAAGGTAAGTTGAGAATTAATATTAGAAAATGAATCTTGAATTTTCTCAAGTTCTTCTTCCAATATTTTCTTCTCATCTTTAAGCATATCTCTTTCGAATTCTGCTCTATTTTGATTTTCGAGAGCTTCTTTATATTTTCTTTTGAGATTTTTCAAAGTATCTAATAATTCAGAATTTATTTCAATCATGTCATCAAAAGTAAGATCATTTACCTCATTATCAGTAGCCATGAAGCAGACATTTGCTTGTTCATTTTCACTATCACTGCTACTTTCAGAAGACGAAGAATCTGAGTCATCCCATGTCACCGAAAATGCCTTCTTTTTGAATTTGTCCTTTCTGTATTTATTTTGTTTTCCCTTCCTTTGTTCTGGACAATCTTTTTGTATATGACCCTTCTTATGGCAATTGAAGCATTCTAGTACTGAGGATGATGGCTTATTGTTGAAGTTTCTTTTGTCATTATTTCGATTTCCTTTTCCGTACTTTAAGAATTTCTTAAAAATTTTAGCTATGAAAGCTAAATCTTCATCCTCTGAATCTGATTCCTCTTGTTCTACATGAAATGCCATATTTTTCTTGTCTTATGCTTGAACTCTTTTTGCCTGTAAATTTACTTCATAGGACATTAAATTTCCTATTAACTCTTCCGGTTTCATGGTAGAAAGGTCGTTTGCTTCCTCAATAGCTAAGACTTTTCTTTCCCATTCATCCGTTAGAGAATTTAGGATTTTTGAGACGATATCAAAATCAGTAAATTTTTCTCCTAGTGCCAAAAGTGAATGATATATATCTTAAAATCTAGAGTACATATCGTTTATATATTCATCTTGCTTCATTCTAAAATTCTGAAATTGATTCTTAAGCATAGAGATCTTGCTTTGTTTGATTTTGTTAGTACCCTCATGAGTAATTTTCAATGTGCGCCATATTTCATAAGCAGTAGTACACATGCTAACTCTATTAAATTCATTTTTGTCTAAAGCACAAAATAGCATGTTCATAGCTTTTTCATTTGCAGTAGCATCTAGTTTTTGTGTGTTAGACCATTTTGAAAATTGAGTAGTTGGTATGTGATATTCAGTTTGAGTGATATTCCATGTGTCATAACCATTAGCTTGCATATAAATACACATTCGTGTTGCCCAATAGTTGTAATTCATGCCATTGAATAGTGGAGTTCGTGCAGTAGATTGACCTTCAATAAAACTAGTGTTAGTGACAGTGCTTGTGCTAGTGTTGTTTTCCATATTAGCAAAATATCAAATACTATGTAACGGTTATAAGATGCCTTGCTCTGATACCAAATGAAAGAGAGTGTGGATCATGTAATATGGATATACAATAATACATAGTATAGTGATGATAGCTATACAGTAAATAGTGTGGAATATAAAAGCAGTATAATAAAAATGACACCAGGGATTATTATACTGGTTCGGAGCTCCGTCCTACGTCCAGTCCCAGACTCCTTCTGGAATTTCACTAAAACAACAACCCTCACTTAACCCGGAGGAACAGGTCTATACAACCCCTGAGTAGCCGAACAGGGACCTGAGCAACAGAACTTGATCCGCCTCAGCAGCCGAAGAGGACTTCACAATGCCTGAGCAGCAGAACAGGACTTCTACAAGTATATAAAATTGTCTGACTAATGTGTTCTTGATAACACAAATATGTCAATGTGTGAACACCCTTCCTATAATCAAATCCTCAAGAGTATTTGCGTGTGTATTGATTGAAAAGAAGATAATCACTTAGAATCGAAGAATGTATAGGTTTACTTGAAGATTCAAGCGATATAGAGTTTGTGATTGCTTTGAATTACAAAGAATAGAGTTAGAATAGATTCAGAGAATAAAGCAAGAAATTATTATAGGTGTAATGAATCAAAACATGTTTATATAGAGGATATATAGATGCAATTATTCATGAAGGATCTCAATCAAAAGTTGCATCCATTCTTCTTGAAATTGGATTGAAAACCCTTCACGAATGATCGTGTCTTTTTAGAAAAATAGCCGTTATTTTTCGTTCAGTCAACTGACTCAGAAGTGCCAGTCAACTGAATTTAAAAAGTGTGCATGTTTGTGCAAATATTTGTGCACTGGCACAGGTCAGTCGACTGGTTAACCTGAGTTAGTTGACTTACCTGTGCTAATTTGCACAGATCACACTAAAAAATTTATATTTGAATTTTAAAAA
The DNA here is from genome assembly GCA_030737815.1 of Allium fistulosum. Taxonomy (NCBI): domain Eukaryota; kingdom Viridiplantae; phylum Streptophyta; class Magnoliopsida; order Asparagales; family Amaryllidaceae; genus Allium; species Allium fistulosum. Next base: position 101,715,878 of record CM060901.1, on the reverse strand, counting down.
CATTTGTGTGTGTGTGTGACTTACTTGAGGAATGATTTTAACAATATTTTCACATAACTAAGACTCAAAATCGTGATAAATATACATACTATATCCTGATTTGAAATCTTGTCTTGTTTGTAGTTCCATTCTCTTTTTGTCGCCACATTACGCCATCTTGTAATCTATGTTCGTCAACAGTTGTTGAAGTTCTTTGTCATGAATCAAAACCATGATTCAACAAAAAGTCCTCACGGTTATGCATGGTTAGAAGATGCTTGGAATTCATTTAAAAAAAATAAAAATAGGAAATACTACTAATCTCATTTAAAACTCCTAACGGTTATGCATGGTTAGTAAGTATTTAAATTCCTGTCATAAATATACTACAAATGGACAAAACTATATGGTTTTCTATGCCGACATCACCCCTATCACTCTAAAATGGAATATGTTCCTAACAGAGTATTTATGATTTTTGTTTGATTTTTTTTGAAATTTAATATGTATACCTGATTAGGTATTAATGTTGTATTAATATTTATCACTTTATCACTCTTATCTATCACTAATTACTCTTTTGCTGATAACAAAAGGGGGAGAGAAGTTAAGATTTTGGCAAATAAGTAAAAAAATTTGCATATTCTCATCTAGGTTCATTGCATTTTTATTGTTTTTTATTTGCATATTTTTTTGGTCATGCATATGTGAAGGGGGAGCCTTATTATAGGGGGGGTATTCAAATAAGGGGAGCTAATAGAATTCATCAAGGCCAAATACATTTAATAGAGTCAAAATCTTAATATATATTTCTTATCATATAAGGGAGAGATTGTAGAATAAACTAGTGTATGATTTTTGTTTGATGATAATAAACATATATATATATATTAGTTTAAATGTATTTGTTATTGAACTATTTTATTTTTCCACATAATTAAATAAATATTTGTTGAATAAAATAAATAACTCGGAATTCTTATTTAAACAAATATTTTATTCAAACAAATATTTTACTACAAATTCGGATAGTACAAATTTAAGCTCTCACTATACAAGTTTCAATTACAACACAATTTTCACTATACAATTTTACATACATATTTCACCTCACTACATAATTCACACATCACTCGTATTTGATCTTCAACTTTGTTCCAGCGTGTATCCAGCATCTGAACTACCTACAAAATAAACACTAACGCGGTAAAATTGAAAAAGAAATATTTTGCAGTGCACAATGAAGTGTGTGAAAATATTGTTTGCCTCAGTTACTTGGGTTGTTCGTCATCATTTTTTTTAATTCATCTTACACGAACAACTTGTGACATGCACAATGTATCACTGTACATGCCACAAGGTCATGCACACCAATATACACTTGCTTGTTAAATTTGCAAGAACAGGTGAGCAAAAGGTCAAACACAAGCCAAGACTGGATTCAACTCAGGTGCAATGCAAAAACAAAATAACATAGCAAATCAAGCTCAACTAGACCAGTCATCATAACCCAGGTTCATATGAACCCAGACTATAGTAACAAGTGCATAAGGACAGGTGAGCACATGAAAACAACACGCGACCAGGAGTTCAAAGGCAACCAGACTTCAAAAGGTACCACTCAAATGCATAAGCATTGGTAAACACAAGGGCTGCACACATGTACACATTGGAGTATGCAGCTCAAACAAAATCAACATAAAACCAAACCAGACTATCATAACTCAGGCTAACAAGACCAGAATCACTTCAAGTGGAACAAGACAACCAAAAGTTAACATGAATGCTCAAAACAACAACAAGTTCAATGGTCAGTACACTGAAGTGCAATAACATAGCAAAACAAAGCAAGCAAGTCAACAAAGAAACATACCAGACTTCATTCAAATGCACTAGACATATATGCATATATATCAGTTCAGGTCCAACCAACACCAAAACAACCTCAACCAACATGAAAACATGAACAAGATTGCAATACCAAAGAGCACCAGAAATGTACACATGAAGATTCAACCAGCCATGACTTCAAATGAAACATGACAGCAAGTATGCACATGGCACTGGGGCAGTTTAACTCGAAACTAATCAAAATGCAACAAGCCAGTGGAACAAGACGACCAGACCAGGCCAGACTTCAAGAAGTTTCAGGCATGTCAAGCAGAGAAATGGTCAGTGCAAAACAATCAAAGTTCATATGCAACTGGACATGGAATTGAAGCAACTGGACATGGAACTCGAAGCAACTGGACATGAAACTAAAAGAAAAATCATAATGTAATGCATATGAACAAAGTGAGGAGACATCAAGGCAACATGACAGCAGCTCAACAAAGTGCAAACACATGAAGACTCCAACCAGAACAATGTCACAAAGCTTCAGACATGCTCATACGAAAATGAATGCAACTAGACTTCAAATGGAACCACACAAGCACAGTAACAAGTTCACATGTAACCAGACACATTAAATGGATTGGATATGCATTCAGGCATGCAAGAGTTCAAGCACTTAGTCAATGGTCAGTTCATATGTACATGGACAGGCAAGCAGTTTACATGTTTCATAATACAGCAAAAACTGTGAAGCCGTGGGTCATGAATCAGTCAAGGAAATGTTTTAAAAATGGTCAATCAAAACACTATTGAAGTGTTCAACAATTATCAGTAGCAATCTGAATAATGTCGCAGAGGATTTCAACTAATGAACAAGGCAGTGAACGATGAACAAGTCGTAGGAGCAAAGAGAGGAACAATTTCGAACATATTTAATTATATCAGAATCAATGAACAAGTCAGAAATAACAAGACCATTCAATTACAAATCAATGTTGAGCATAGAAAATTGACGAATTCAAACTCAAATATACAAAACGAAATTATAGGGTTTTCACCCCTATAAATTAAACCAGATCATCATCGGTAGAGCATCAAGTCGAGCATAATCAAAAATCAAAAAAGGGAAAATCACGTACCAATTCAAAACACCATTCAATCTCGAAATTGAAGTTGCCGTAAGCAATCAAAGCCAGGGAATCGATTGACGAAGCAAATCAAAGTGAATTCATCACTGCAATCGATCATTTGAATCGGCATCTTCAATACATATAAAGCCCTAATTCCAGATCGAAAAGAAAAAGAAGCGGCCGCAAAGTAAAAAGGGAACATCGTATATCTTTTGTTTAAAAGGGGCCGCACTGTTTATTTATAATTGGGTCATATATTTTGTAATTAGGGTTTTATTTTATATTTAGTTTGTTTTTTTTAAGTTAAAAACTCTAGAATAACTGGTTTACGAACTACGGTTTTTTAGTTCAAGAATTCGCAACTCAGTAGCTGAGTTGTGGCAGAGTTTTGAGCTTAGAGTTAGGTTAATCAAGTTAGCGAGTATCGCAAGTTTACATGTGTTTGTAAGCGTCTGATTACTTAATTTCTAGTAGAAACCTTGGGGGCAGCACGTAGGCAGGTTTTGCCGAAGCTGGGTAAAAACCGTGTGTCATCTTTACTGCATTACTTTCTGTTATTATTTTTATTTCTGCATTAATTTTTAGTATCACCCTATTCACCCCCCTCTAGGGTGAAAACGATCCTACAAAACTCGGTCTGATCCGAGCACTATAATAAAATAACACTTAAATCAGTTTGGAAATCCAGCGTGAGAAAACTCAAGAAATATAGTGAACATATAATAATTCTGTGAGACCACACCGCTAAACATGGAGCATGTTTTTACCTCACAAGAACAACATATATAGATGAAAGAATATAAACAAGTCGGAACATAATCAGACTTGAAAGAATGGAAACAAATAATTAAACATCGAGGAGAGCTCCAAGCACTTCTCGATGCAATTAAGAAAATGATTCAAATATTGGAATGAAATAAGGAAAGGGAATTCTCCAATAATGATTAGGAGGGTGCGCCCTCCTTACCGAAAGTATACCTCTAGACAATATACTTGAGAACTATGATGGCTCTTGGAAACCTCCAAGCCAAACCCCACCAACCTTACCGAAAGTATACCCCTAGACAATATACTTGAGAACTACATAAATTTTCTTCGTCGATATTATATCACATTAGGACTTATTGAATTTGGTTTTAGTCAAAACTCCAATATCATCCATGTTCAACTTGATTAGTCCATAAACCAGGATCTTGGTTTAATAATAACATTTACAGTAAACCATACAACTCTGGCTAATGATTTCGATTTTGAGTTGACTGCAATTGACATTGGTACTAACCTCATACTAGTGAGGAGATGAATTCTCTATTGAATAATGTTTTGCTTTCTATGCTTCCACTCATACCCAACTATTGTAGCTCGATAGTTATCATGCTATGATTTAACTGTAATCAAAGTAGAGTATCCACACAAAAGTTCCACGATACTCTCAAGTCGATGGAGTTGTGTATTATTGTCACTACGTGATTTCTTGTTTGACCTGGTTATTATTAACCAACTAGAAACTCTCGAGTTAGTCATTCCATAGTCATATAATAACATAAGTATGTTAACCCCTTATGCCCCCAGCAACCATAAGTAATACACAGCCTAACATTTGGAGAGCGTTTTATACTCTAGTCTCAATAGGTATATCAATATCCTTTCTCGAAACATTTTGACCAAAAATATTTAAAATAATATGTTATTTTATTTTTGTGATAATTTTATCATAATTACAACTCCTTGTAATTATTATCACATAACATATTATTTAAGGATTTTCAATTTAATATAATTTAAATAATTACTTAATTATTTATATCACTATATAACAAAATATATAATAGAAAACAATTACCTTTATTACTAATAAGATTGGTTATAGAGTTTGATATATGAACAAATTACATAATTATCCATAAAGCATACCCCTAATTCTCTCAGGTGATCGCCGAAAGAGGCAGCCAGAGAAGTTTATAAAGAGAACATGTTAAATGAGGCTTCTGTAATGCGAGACTCAAAGGTAGTAATTTTCCAAGACCTATCAGCTTTCGGTGGAAAGCTAATACCGAGACTTATAGCTTTCGACGGAAAATTAATACCATGACCTATTAACTTTTAGTGGAGAGCTGATGATGAAATTTATAGATCTAAAGCTTTAGATGGCCAAGGGTAGTGCTTAAATTTTGTAAAACATGAAGTGTTGCAAAGATAATTCTAAGGCTCAAGGTGGCCAGGATAGGTTCGGAGCCTAACAAAGCTTAAATAATAGCTAAATGCAAGACCTAATAAATGAATAATTAGGTAGAGCATCAAAAGTTAAAGATAACTATGCAATGCAAGTTTGGAAGTGCTATGGACACTAAGTGGAGACGCTTACTTGGATGCGCCTACTTTAAAGTATTGGGTTTGGCATTCAACTTCTGAAGGGACATGGGATGTTCGGGTGGAATGTACGCTTTCGTAAGAGTGGATGTAACTCTCTTATGGGGTTCAAGCTTTAGGATAAAGATTTATGAGACTACTTGGAGATATACCTTGCACTATAAAACTTAATGAATGAAGTTCTGAGACTATTTTGGGATGTACCTCGTAGTACAAAAATTAAAGATAATGATTTTCTAAGACTGTTTATGGATGTAGCTTGCAGTATAAAAATTAAAGATGATTTCTAAAACAACTTAGGGGACGTAACTTGTAGCAAAAAATTAAAGCTAATGATTTTCTGAGACTGCTTATGGATGTACCCTTTGGTATAAAAACTAAAGATGATTTCTAAAATTACTAAGGATGTACATTGTAGTATAAAGATTAATAATGCTTAGGGATGTACCTTGCAGTATAAAGCTTGAAGAGAAAGAATAACTGAAACTGCTTAGGGATGTGCCTTGTAGAATAAAACTAATGAATGAATATTTGAGACTATTTGGGGATGTATCCTATAGTATATGAGATGTGACTGACGAAACTGAAGGTAGTTTCATAAGTTGTTTAACCAAAACCTGTATATGAACGCATGTTGAGTACTATATTTCCTAGACATGTTTATCTATTTTTAAGATAACATATATTTTTTGAGACATATAACTTGTGATAGCATTATATGTGATATGTAACTTATGCTAGTGTGGGGGAAACATGTTCTTTGCTTTAGCAGCGTGGTCCCACCAATGGAGGAGTTTCAATGGGAGATGATATTATTCATACCATATTTATGTCCAACTTGTTTTTTTTATTGTTTTTTCCTTATAAACTCTTGGGTACTCATTTGAATAGGTTGAGTTTATAGGGATTATAGATGAACGATAGTTATCGAAGTTAGGAAATTTTCCAAGACTATGCAGAAGACGAAGACGGGCAAGAAGCCTAATTATTATTAACTATAGCAATACCTTTTCATTTCACTATGTAATGTAAATATATGCTAAAGTCCAAGAGACTACAAGGGTTTGGTATCTTCATATGTTGGATGTTTGATGCTACTATGTAATAATTATTATTTTAAACCTATGAAAGAAAGGTCGATAGGTATAAACTTTGACATGTAATGAAAAATGTTTTAGTTGCACTGTTTACTTAGACTTTTGAAAAAAATACTGATCTCATTCTATCACCGAAAGATAATTCTAAGGTGACCGCAGCATAGTGGGTTTAATCTTTGGGTTTCGGAATATAGGATGTTACACACTCACTAAGGCAGCTTCTCGGTTTTTCCTAGAAAAACTGATTAAGAGTATGGTTATGAGTTACCATAATTGGTCACAAGTGCAACTGAGAGATTGATAGAGTTAAGGTTGTGATCTGGGGCAATTATACAATTCAATCGTATAACTTAACTCTTATTATGAGTCTTGCTTAAATTAAAGTTAGCTTTTGGTTTATTTTCTATTATATATATTGTTATATTAAGATATAAATAATGTTATAAACATATTACATATACAAGTTGAAATCCCTTAGGAAAAGTATTTAATTGATTGTAGTTACGAATGTGTTCGTAATCATGAGTATTGAATCAAATAAAATAAATACTTGTACATAAATGTTCATAGTCAATATGTATCGAGAATAGGATATCGATATATCCACTGAGACTAGTATATGTAACACTCTCTATATGATGGATGGTGAATTACTCAGACCGTTAGGGCACCAAAGGGTTGCACGCATGTAGTTTGAAATAATTATAAAATGACTCCCTAAGAGCCTTCTACAGGTTAAAAGTCAAATAAACGTGATGATATGCAAAGGTCTTTTGTCTTGAGAATACCGTGAATCTTAAGTGTCTAAACTATACTTTGATTATGGTCAATTACATTACTGATTGTGCTAAAGCCATAGTTAGGTATAAGTTAAACCATTTGAAGTGAAACACTATTTAAGAGAGAATTTGTTTCCTTTAAAAGAAGGTTATTACCACCGTAATTGGTAGTCAACATAGGGTCAAAGTCTTTGGCTAAAGCGAATTGGTTAATCAATAGTTGTTATCGAACTGAACTATAAACTTTAGTTGGACTTCTCAATTAACTACAGATATTAATAGAGTTTTAACCATTGATTGAGCTTTAAACGTCTAAGTAATATAGTGATGACGATGAGAAAATATGCATACTATATCATTGGTTAAGGATGTCGCTTTAATAGATAAGAAATTGGATTTCACTTAGATATTTGTAAGCAGCTGAACTCATGTCAAATTACTGTACTTTGAAAAAGTCCGTACATGCTTTAATATTTAAGTTATTTACGTATTACTGATGGTTGAGTTCGCACTTGAGAGTCACACAACTGCAAGCCTCAGTTTCGACCGAAAATAGTTTATTGAATTGATTTATAAAAATTATAGATTAATATTATGGAGAAATTAATATAGTGGTTAAATTAATTAATTTATTATTATTCCAAAATTGATTAATAAAATGTATAATTGTTGTATATTTGTTTAATTATTTTTGGGCCAATATAATAGTTTAAATTTAATAAATAATATATATATATATATTACTTTGGTACCTAATTTTTCAAATTGTTTGAAAATAAGGCAGCCAAAATATACGTAGGTAAGAATTAATTAAATGAATTTAATTAATTAAGTGAGATAAGATCTCAATTATAATGGGTTACACCCTGAATGGTGGTTTGGGTAAGGTATATATCTGGATCCCTCTATTCTCCAACATAGAAATTTATTCTTTCCTTCTCCAAAATGAATTATATCTTAATGGTGGACTTTATAACTCCTCCATTGAGTTTGAGATGGGATCTATCACAAGTGAAGCCGGCAGTTGAAAGTGTTTTGATTATTAGGATTATCAAATTTTCAAACTATTTTTTTAAATCAATTTAAAATGTTTTATATAAAAAAATTATTATTTTTTTAAATTAGAATAAAAAGGTCGTTTTTACTATGTTGTATTATCTACGCTTCACCGTTTACTTAATGTCGCAAATGCCCAAATATGTCACCGGAATTCAACGCAGAAGTATACAGGAATCATACTCGTCCTTACAGCTTCGGCGATGGCACAACTACAGACATCTATTGTTATCACAACTTCGATGTAGGATAATTAGGGTTTGGGGCATCACTCATCGAAGTCAATGATTCAGGTATGGATGTGTTCGTCTTGGCATGCGAAATGCGATGGTGGTGATGGAACACTCGGTTACCTTTAATGGCATCGAAAATTGAGTGAAATAGGCATCGACGACTAGGGCTTAAATTGAAGAAGCAAGTAGATTTATTTTAAATCCCTATAGGTTTAAAATTTATATTTTAAACCCTGGATTTTCAAATATGAATAACTCCCACATACGAACTCCATTTTACATGTACTTGAGTCATTGGATACGTATTACAATTCTGAACGCATAGACGTTATTAAACTATATATTAACTATTTGTATATGATTTCATAATATGACACAAGTATCTATACTATACCATTGAAACTGAATACCTCTATGTGCTCTCCCATTGTTTCATGCCTTTTCCACTTCACATTAGTTAAAGAAAGATTTTCAATCTCTTTATGATGATCATTAATAATATTACTAAACAGTATTGTTTTACAACTTAACTATTTTGATGAGGAGGCATAAAATATTAGTTTTTTTGGTTTTTTTTGAATTAGCTCCATCAATTAGTTTGATTTAAATATTTTATCACCTTCTTTGTGATAATAATTTTTATAACTAAACCATCCCTTTATATTTTTAATGCACTTATGAAGTTAATAAAGGGAAAGTTATGATGATGTTTCTCATAAAATCAAATATCTTTTTGCAAAAAATTCCTTGCATTATTAAGCGGTCGTGACTTTAGCTTATAGTGCATCATTCTTTTCTTTACATAATTTTTCTCATTTTTTACCATTCATGACTTTCTAAATATTTGGATGCAATAATTGCTTACTTTATGAGACATCTCATTGCTTCGTGCCTTTTCCACTTTTCATTAATTAAAAGCAAGATATTCAATCTCTTTATGATAAATATATATACTTTTAATAAGCAGTATTGATTTTACAACCTAACTATTTTGATGAGGAGGCTTAAATTATTATTATTATTTGGTATTTTTTTGAATTAGCTCCATTAATTAGTCTGATTTAAATATTTAATCAACTTCTTTATGATAATAATTTTTATAACTAAACTATTCTCTCTATATTTTTTTATCTATGTATGAAGTTGATAAAGGGAAAGTTCTGATGACGGTTCTTTCATAAATTCAAATATTTTTTGCAGGAACTTCCCCTCATTATTCTGTAGTCATGACTTTAGTTTGTAATGGATCATTTGACGGATGTATGGAATTGCACACGATTTTATTAATAAGATTATTAATTATTAAGTCCTTTTTTTTATTTTGTATGTTAGAGTTAAAAGTATAATGTGATTTTAGTCTGAACAGTACTACAAACCTACAATTTTTCTAATAGACTTTTTGCATCGTTATGGCATTGCTAGTCTAATTAGTGACACTAAAAGCTCCTATGGAAAAATGATTGTCACTAAAAAGTTAGTGATTCCATTATGATGCCAATTTAGTGATGCATAGTGATACCAATAATTTTTGTGATACTATATAGATGTCAACATTGTAATGCACTAGAACCTATGCTTACATCGATGTTCAAGCTTTCAATGCAATCATGTGGGCTTTTGAGTTTAAAGTTTGGGAAGATGTGTTAAATTTCATCCTCGTGTATGTTGTATAAAAGTATATGTAAGAAATCATCATAGAATAAAATATTCATCGTTTTTCTCTCCATGTTTAATTGGTCACATTCTGAAATAATAAATTTGAAATGTCTGATTTAGGTTTAGGACTCGCGTTGTTGAAGGATCCGACATGTGTAAATTAAAACTCTTTGAAGAAGGAAATTGAAGACCAAGAAAGAGAGTAATTCATTATCGAGCATAACATTGATTTTTATCAAAATCAATTAAGACTTTTCTTAATTACGAAATTCATGAATCAACAAACTACATACTTGAGTAGAAATTAATGATTCACCAGTACTTGATAGCACTTCAATCTCCAAGGTACTCAATTCTAATACATTAACAAACATAATATCATTCTAGAAAATAAGGTATCTGCATTAAAAATATAACGTTTAAGTTTCAATTGCATTTCAAAAATTATCATATCTTACATATTCTGATGAAATGACTTGATAACATGTTTTATTGTTATTAAAAATAAAAGTTTTAAATATCCCAATTAAAAAGATTATAAAAAGAAATAGATATGGGTAAATCTGACCAACCAATGTTCTTTTAACAAACAAGTAGAACTACCGATCACATGAAGAAAAACTTGCGTAAGTATTGCATTAACAATGCTTTAATTGGTTCTAATGCTAAAATCTGAATTCAAGTGTAGCTACTATGATTTTTGTTACATTCATCATTTCCTCCGCAGGGATACAGGTTTCACTTAATATTGTTTTTATTATTTAATACGTAGTAATCTATTAAACGTAAAATGATTTAGTTGTTTTCTAATATGATTTGTTTGTTTGAACTGGCAAACCTGCACTATAGTTACTTTTCTATCTCTCTTTCCCCAATTATCTAAAAGTTCAACCTCATACCCATCAAAAATTCTTTTCTACCTCCAATTTTACATCTTCAACATCGTTGCATCGATTTCCTAACATTTGTTGTGTTGAAATTTCAAGATCTGTCCGCGCATCCCTACGTAGGGGAAACATAGAGTTTGGTCAACATCTTTTAACAAAAGGAATCCTTTTTTGTTACATGTAACCAAACCCATATATATACCACTCCACTTCCGTTATTTTTCACGATGTGTGACTATTTTTTTCTTCCAATATGCGCCCATTACCCATGTGCAATGCGAAACATCCCAACAAATCTCCAACTTGGCTTGCATCCATTCATGCGTCTTCCACTACACCGGTTCTGATGCCTGCACCATATTGAAACTTTGTTCACGTGTCATTCTATTAGACCTTACGTACCATGGTATACCTCTACCTTAAGTCTGACTACTTAAGGCTATACTGCTAACTACCATGATTTATAGATCTCTTTCGCATTGGCCATCATCCCAGGAATAACCATTGGCTTGATACCATGTTGAAATTTTGAGATCCGTCTGAACATCCCTACGTGAGGCAACAAAGAGTTTGGTCAAAATCTTTTAACAAAAGGAATCCCTTTTTGTTACATGCAACCAAACTCATATATACCACTCCACTTCCATTATTTTTCACGATGTGAGACTATTCTTCTTTCCAATATACGCCCATTACCCATATACAATGCGAAACGCCCAACAAATTACCATGTTGAAATTTAAGATCCACCTGCACATCTCTCCATAGGGGCAATATAGAGTTTGGTCAATCTCTTTTAACAAAATGAAACCCTTTTCGTTACATGCGACCAAACTCATATATATACAACTCCACTTCCATTATTTTTCACGATGTGGGACTATTCTTCATTCCACTATGTACCCATTACCCATATACAATGTGAGACACCCCAACAAATCTTCACCTTAACTCGCATCCATTCATGCGTCTTCCAAAACACCAACTTGCATGTCTGCACCATACTAAGACTTTGTTCACGTGTCATTCTACCAGACACTTCGTACCATGGTCTAGCTCCACCTTAAGTCTTATTAATTAAGCTTACACTACTAATCACCACGATTTACAGATCACTTGCGGATTGTCCATTTTCCCAAGCTTAACCATCAACTCTTATACCATGTTGAAGTTCTACTATCCATCTGCATATCCCTCCGTGGGGGAAAATCGAGTTTGGTCAACACCTTCTAACAAAGGGAATACCTTGTTGTTATATGCGACCACTCATATATTACCACTCCACTTCCATTATTTTTCACAATGTAAGACTATTCTTCTTTATAATATGTGCCCATTACCCACGTATAATGCGAGATACCCCAACAAATCTCCACCTTGGCTCACATCCATTCATGCGTCTTCCAATACGCCAACTTTGATGCATGCACCATACTGAGACCTTGTTCACATGTCATTCTACCAGCCCTATGTACCATGGTCTAGCTCCATCTTAAGTCTAACTACTTAAGCCTACATTGCTAACCACCACGATTTGCAGATCTCTTGTGCATTGTCCATTGTCCCAAGTGTCATCGGCTCTGATACCATGTTGAAATTTGGGATCCATCCACACTTCTTATCGTAGGGGACAATATAGAGTTTGGTCAATATCTTTTAACAAAAGGAATCCCTTTGTGTTGCATGTGACCAAACTCATAAATATATCACTTTCATTATTTTTCACGATGTGGGACTATTCTTCTTTCCAATATGCGCCCGTTATCCATAGACAATGCGAGACAGCCCAAAATATTGAACAAGCATCGGTGAGATTATGAATATCATTATGGACTATAAATGTAATTTTTCACAGAATTAAAGAGTTTTCCATTAATTTCTATGATTTTATATAGTTTTGTTGTAAGTAGCCATCCTTTACTTGGTTCGATTTATATTGTGGATCAATTTTTCTATAAATAACCGTGTGCAAATTATGAGTTTGCACCAATATTTAATTATTAATCAAATAATTAAGTATGAATATAATTGATATCAAATTTCTATATATGTATATATTTATATATTTTGTCATATTTGATTTTTGAATTAAGAAAAACTAAAATTTCTTAAATTAGTAATATTAATTTATGGATTATTAAGTTTGAACAAAACTATTTGAATTTACCGTAAGTTATTTCAATGGTTATTATTATTTAGGTAACCATTACAAAAAAAGGTATTAAATATTATATACCCATGAATATTCATGAAATTTTATTTATTATTAATTTAAAATTAAATAAAGATTATTTAAATTGATAATAAACTATGTTATTAAATGTTTTAAATAAATAAAAGCATAGTAAATTATATTAATGATGTTAATATATTAATAATATTATTAAAGCTAAAATTCAAGTTAAAGACATATAATAAAATATTATATATGATTTAATGTTAACAACACTATTCACGATAACACCATAAAAGATCTAGTCCATATTATGAAGGAAACTTTTTCAAAATTTAGCCATTTTATCCTAATGCCCGATGCACCCAATCCATCACATTGTGGACATAGATCTTCGCTAATATCGAACAACTCTATATCTTATGTTATTTACCTTACTTGCACTAGGTATCAATTCTCATTGTTCATCATTAACCATAGTGAATTTACCTTTTCTAAAATCTACCCTTAATCACAATTTCGAGGTTGGCTAGAAATCTGGTCAACAATACGCATTTAGTTTCTTACATGTTTATGTTGATATTATATTTTATTGCTTCCACTATGAGATTTAGTCTTGTTGATAGTTGTGATAGATATGCCATGTGTTGTAGTTTTATATTCTAATGGAACATCGTTCGTGGCACCGTTGAGGAATCTAGTTGATTGTATGTGTGGACTTCGGGCATTATCAAAGATGGGTCGTTGTAGTTTCATTGGCCTAATGAATCATAAACTTCACTAGTCATCATATACACCTTGAACTAAGAGTCTCCTAAGCGAGGGACGAACCATTTAACTAAGGTAGTTTTATAGAAACTCAACTTAACTTCTCTTTAACATGAACGAGTCACTAGACTAAAGGAAGGCTATGCTTTTTAGTTGAGTTTTACCTTACCAACAAGGATAGGGCTTTAACACCATAGTCAAAAAGTTAATCTTAACCGAGGAGACCTACTAGACTTGATTCACGAATTATGAGTATCTTCACTAAAAGTAAACTCTACATTGAGGGTCGCCTTAACATGGAGGTAACCATGAACTAAGGAATTTTGTATCTTACCTATAAGTATAAGGGTTTTAACATCATCGTTTTTTTAAATTTTAGTTGAAGAGGCACGCTAGTCATGATTAATAATCTTGGGATCTCTTAACCAAGAAGCAATCTTTCATTATTGGTATCCTTAGCATAAAATGAATCCATGGACTAAGGGATGAAAATTAGATTAAATGCATGGTGAACTACTTTCAGAACTTTTCTTTATTGAGAATTGGTAATCCCACGAATGTACATCTTATATAAGAAATTCCAAAAGTTCAAAAAAAATCGAAGAAATATTCGATGAACTATGAGAAATCCAAGAAGTTTACGAAGTCCAAGGGGATCAAGAAATCCAAGTAATACAAGTGACCTAAGAAGTAATCTTTTAAGTTGCTCGACCCCCATACACTCCCCCTATGATTATGAATTGACCTAATCGTATGGACCTCTATGAAGTCCAAAATAAGAGAATTAAGAAATCCATTAAGAGAAGTCCATAATAAATGAACATACACAAACTTTTAAATGTATTTAAAAATATTTCCAAAACACATGAATACTTTTACATAAAATTACAAACCAAAAGTAAAATACAGACACTACTTTAAAAAACCAGCATTCGAAAGAACTAGCAGTTTAGAAGAAATAAAGCAGCTAAAATTAAAAAAATCAGATAAACTAAATGATTTGATAAATTGGTAGATCACACATGAAGAAAAATGGTAAAAATAGAAGATTGCATTTGGAAAGTAAATACAAAGAGAATTTGATATGTTTTGATCGGAAGGTTCTAATAAGATTAAATTACAAAACTAAGCTTTATTAAAAATCTTGTTTCGTGTATAGACTTCATTCGAAACTTATTATAAAGGTAGATTTCTTTTCGTTTTTATACATACGCATTTCCAAGTGCGCATGTACAAATTTTAATTTTATAGATGTGGATTTTGAAAATTCCAATGCGTATTTTTATAATTAGTTTTGAAGAAGTCTGAAATAAGTTCTCGTAGAAGTCTATTTTTACAAAATTAACTAGAATGAGACCTATGCTTCGCACATGGGTAGACGTATGATTGACTTATGACATTGTTGGTTGTTGAATGCAGCTGCAGCTGTGGGTACATTGTCTATGGAAGTAGGTAGATATGGTCTAAATGCAGGTACACAAGATTTGAAGTGTAATGTAGGTAACATCAGACGTAGTACTTATCTACATACAAACGAATGGTTATTTTTTATTTAAAAACAAATGAAGCTTTTAGTATTGTGACATACCTCTTTACAGTTAATACCACTTTGTTTTATAAGCGAGCGGAAGTGTACTTTCTTTTTTTGCTGCTGTAAAATTATATCCATATCTTCTAACCATTCCAACATTTTTCTCGCTTAATCTGAATTTTTTAATACTATTGGTGGGTTTAGACTGTGAAGATGATCAACTTTAAGGCTCCATGAAATTCCTAGGATTAACATTGATTAAAAGTTTACTTGAGTCTATATTGCAAGCAGCAGCATAATATGTTTCCATGTTTGAGATAGATTTATCAATTAGTATGCTTGACTAGTCTTCATTAGATGTTTGACTTGCTTGTTTTGTGGCTTGATCGGAAGGTATAGGATTTTATCATAATTTTTTGCAACAACCACCACTTGTCCAGCCTCATCATGATCGAACAATTAAGATTGCCCACTCAAGCTATAAAGCTCAGATTCAATTTCTTCTACACACTTTTTGTTTCATTTTCAGTACTCGAATCTACAATATTTTCAGTTGCTTCTCCTTTTCTTTTTTTCTCTTTCTGTAAATGTAATTAATGGAACTTGTTCTTTTCATTTTGAATGTTCGGCATCTTTGTCTGATGTTACCATTATACATGGATCCTTTATTTCTTTGGATGGAAGCAAACATATCTTTGGTTTCAATAAATCATTTCTTTTCCTATTATCTTTAAATATTCTAGAAACTTTATTAGTTGGCTTTAAATCTTTGGAGAAACACATATGCTTACATGTAATCAATATTTATATTTTCACCATATCTGATTCAGATGGTATATACCTTAATAAAGTTGGAGAACCTGAACGTCATAGAAAAATAATAATTCAGACATAGTAACTATAATTAGTTGCATGACAATGTTCCTAGTAGATTTTCATTTTTATATAGAACTAGGATTAATTGCATCTTTTGTTTAGCACCATTTGTAGGCCCCTGATATTAGCCATGAGTTTATATTTAAATATTTGATCGATGTGACAGAAGAAAGAAAGAACTAATATTTAAATAAAAACATGTGGCTAATATCAGAGGGGTACAAAATGGTGTTAAATAAAGAGTGTCATTGATCCTAGCTCTATTGTATATGAAGCTGTAATTTTGAGTGTAATGAAGGATGACAGCAACTGTTAAAACTTAGCAACACGTGAAAAGATTAGCACAACCGTAGTAACGGTTAAAAAAATTACATTAGAAATAATTCCAACATATAAACTACATGATGGAATATCAACTGCATCTATAAATTAGCATCTAAAAGGCTTAAAAATTCTCAAGAGCATGTTTATAACATAACAATAACATTAAGTCCAAAGTATGTTGAGTTTCGAAACTCCAGCATGTCCCCATGGACGAGCGCTTCGTTATGTGTGATGGCGCCAACTAACGAAGCTTCCAATGTGCTGGCATTCCAATTGAACATCCCTTCATCGCCTCCTAATGAGCACATACATGGTCTTGACAATATTTACTTGTAACAAAAGGAATTCCCGATGTTATGTTCCACCAATCTCGTATATATACTATGTTATACGCCATATTTCTTGTGTTATGAGACTTATCCGTCCAACCCATGCACCCACAATGTGAGTCATACCTAACAATATCAACCTTGGCTAGTATTTCCTCAAACCTTCTTTGGAGCATACTGTAGCTTTGCATTTAGGCTAGGCTGCTTCTACTTCTTTTTGCGGTTATCTGGTATTTCAACAAATCTCCACCTTAAGGCGAGTACTTCCATTCAAGTCATTTTTTGAGGTATCTGGTCCTAAATGCTGCGGAGGAGGGCTATGCATCCATGAGTCCTCTTCTAACAGTGTGATCAGGATGCTTAACCATGTCTCCATCTTGACGAGTCATTCTTCTTTGCTTAAGCTTCAAAGAGTTATGCTTCGGTCACTCTCGCATCATCTAATGGTCCCTCGAGCCATCAGCTCCGATACCATATTGAAAGGAGTAATGGTCTGGAATTTTTGTCTATTAAAAGGATCTATTATTGACTGTTGGAGTAAATTCACATAAATGACTGTAAATCAACTCAAACGCATGCGGAAGTAATAAGATCGTGTTGTAGTGTGATAAAACAAATAGCAACAAGAGAATCCAAACAGCAAATCACATAAAGAAAAAAAAAGTTCACACATGGATTTATAGTGGTTCCACTATTGCGAGATGGTGTACATCCACTTTGTGGGGAGGAGGTTTTATTATTTCTAAAGAATTTTTTTTACAAGATTGATAATGGAGCCTAAGAAGAAGAATAAGAATACAACTCGAGAGGATGATTTTGATCTCTAAATAATGACTAT
Organism: Allium fistulosum; assembly: GCA_030737815.1. Classification (NCBI taxonomy): domain Eukaryota; kingdom Viridiplantae; phylum Streptophyta; class Magnoliopsida; order Asparagales; family Amaryllidaceae; genus Allium; species Allium fistulosum. Next base: position 101,698,016 of record CM060901.1, on the reverse strand, counting down.
ATTTATATAGAGATTATTACTTAGGATTGAAGTAATCGATTTATAGTTATAAATAAAAGCCTCATCAATTCTCCTATTCATATGGAAAGCATTTACTCGTTTGATTTTTCAGTTTCTCTGATTTGCATACGCCTGGTAAGATGCATTCTTTAATCAACCGATTAGAGAATTAATTGATTACTTCATTCTCCTAAAATAATTCTTCTTCTCGTATAAATAATTCATTGCCTACTTTAAAGCTATAAAAGAGGCAATATATTTGAGTCATTATCTCAAATATCTTCCAAATCTTCTGTAGTTAGAAATATTGTATCACCAAAATAAATAATATCTTCCAAATCTTCTTTAATATGAAAATATTGTATCACCGAAATCTAACTGTAACGATCCCGATTTTTAAACAAATTCAAATTGGTAATTAATTAAATTTTTGGAATTAAATTGTGAATTTACTTGTTATTTTCCAAAGTAAGCAGATATTTGTTTCTAAATAGAATTTTTAATTGGAAATTCAAAATGTATTCAAAATGAATTTTCTTTAAAAAGGTTGTAAACAAAAATATATAACAAACAAGATATTGTGTTATACTATAAAATAAAATATATGTGATGAATTAAATATTGATAGTTTACTTTAAATAGAAAATTTTCAAGAGTATGCTTGTAATACAATCATGTAGTTATAAAGAGTCATATACAAGAATACATATATGGTTGTATGAAGATTTTATAAACAAGAAAACATAAGTTGCATGTAAATTATGCAAACCAGGAAATAATAATACATACAAGATCCAATAGCATAAGTATGTTTGCTGGGAGTCGTATGCAAGGAAATATCTCTACAAACCAAAAATTAAAAAAATAAAAGTACATACAAAAATTCAAATAGCTTGCAAAGGAGACATAAGGTACATATACATTTAATGTTGGCATCTCTAGCATAGCAAAGAAAAGAAAAAAATTATATCAGCCGAGACAAAACAATGCAAAGCAATTAATGCAAGCATCTCTAGTACACAACACATTACCCATCAGCCTCCATAGGCAAGAAAATCTCTGCTAAATATTGTACAAACAATATTTTATCACTTGTACAAAATGATACATCCCTTAAACTTCTTTTATATATCAACTTCCATATTCCTATCACAGTTTCGTCCATGAAAACTGAAAAAAAAATGAATGAAGTAATATCATTTTATACTTAAACAAAACTTCAATCTGAAACAAATCAAACCAGAGAAGATTTTAGCAAGAATTCAAAGGCTGTTTCAATTTTAAAGCAAATCAGTTCCAACTTAAAGGGGAGTTCTCTGCTTCAAATATATACAAGTGAGTAAACACCCACTTAAAAGTTTTAAGTTTAACTGTAAAGATGATTCATTTATTTTATGACATTGTATATATTTATCTTTGAATATGATTTGATATGTGTATTCCCAGGTTACTCTGTACATTTGTTCTTCTCTATTATGGATTACAGAGTGAATTATCATTCAAACTCAAATTGTTTTCAACTGATCATTGTAAAGCTTTAAGTTTTCAATCAAACAAGAAGTTTGAATCTCAATCAAGATTTTTAAAAGCTGATTAAAACAGGGTTGTAAAATATATCACTGTAATACTGTTTTACAGGAAATCAAGTAATAAATTGATAAATTCGATTGTTACAAGAAGTTGATTCAAGTTTATATCTTGAATCCTTACTGAAATTTATGATTTTTAAAACAAAAACGAAGATTTTTAATTCAGGATTTTGACAGCAGTTTGTAGTTGAACAAAAAATGCATTTTTACCAACTACTGATGAATGACCCAATAATAAATGTTGAAATTTGGGATGAAGCAAGTATAAACATCTATGATTTCGTGAAAATTTTCAGAAAATTATTCTATTGCGTGAAATTAGGATACGAGATCGATTTAGGGTTAGTTTTGAATTTCTGGACCTGTCAGTAAACGAGGCATGTTCGTCTTCGTTGCGTGATCGAGTTGCACGAGCTCCTAGGGGATGTTGGAGTGGGGTATCGGCGAGGTGAGGCCGGAGTTTCGTCGCCTCTGATGATCGGGACGTGGAGAACGAGGCGTTTTGTGTCAGCGAGTGTGAGTTTCAGTTTCGAGTGAATTGCTACATTTTGATTTCGAGACAATGGCTTCGAATTGATGTTTGAATTCGAGTGTCTATGAGCTTTTCGACTTGACGAGGGTCGCGACGTTCACCAGAACGGCGACGCGTTGATGTGCATGTGCACGCCATCACTTTAGTATCTGGGTGTTGTCGATGGTCAATACGAGATGAGACTCGAAGAAAAGCACGTTTGGCTTCGGGAAGGAACTCGCGTACGCGAGTATACTTTTGGCTATCTTGGTTTAGGTACTTAAACTGGAAAGAGAGGGAGAGAAAGAAAAAGGAAGAAGAAGAAACAGGGACGAGGGAGGATAGAAGACTCGGGGAGCGCACGAGAGAAACTCGAGTTCGGCTCGAGTGGAAAACCCGGTTTACTCGGGTTGTCTTGGGAATGGGTTAAGCCCAAATTATTAAAATTTATAATGTTAAATTTAATAAAGTTGACTATTTTTTTTAGTTGAGAATTTGTTAAGTTATCGACTAAGTAAGTATATATATATATATATCAATGCTTTATAAAACCTTAATTAATATCTAAATTAAGTAATTTAATTTAAGTTAAGTTGAATAACATTAAAACTTTCTATAACTGTAATAAATTGATTTTCAAAGTATAAAGAAGATTTTCAAATGATAATTAAGGTAAATAATTTTTATTGATTAATAGTTTTGAAAAGGAATTAAGAATGATTTAAAATTTGTAATTAAAATTGATTAATAAACAATTAAGTATTGAAATAAGTTTGTATTTAAGAATTTGTTGATTAGATAAATTAAGTTAATTAATTTTAATTGGCAGTTAATTAAAATAAAAAAATTTGTAACAATAAATCGAGTTAATTAAGATTTAATTTATTTATCCAAATTTGATCATTGATTTTAAACATCACTACAAATAATTGTGTGGTAAATTTATCTAAACCCCATTGGAAAATAATTAACTATTGTTGTGCACTGTATTGATATTTCTGTTCTGATTGCGATACTATGTAATATAGATTGCTATGTACTACACTGTGTTTAAGCTTTGTTCTGTATTAATATGAAAACCCTTGGCCCATAAAACGGCATTTAAACTTCGATGCGACAGGGAGTCGGATTCCCGTTGGTTATCCGAAACCCACATCGAATTGTAATGATTTATCTTTGTGACTGATAAATTTATTTTATCTATAAGTCTGTTGATGAAGATAAGCGTTATGGGTTATACCGCTTACCGATATATCTGTGATGATTGATGTTGTGCACTATTGTGTAAAAAACCCTGGACCACACTCTTACACACACAAATATGGATTTCACGTGGAAATCGGTTAAATCACAGATGATTTAAATTTTAATGTTTTTGAAATTGAAATTTTAATTTCAATTGATTTTGAAATTGGTAATCTGGGTTAAATGTCAACGCTTTTGTAAATGAGTTTCAAAGATAAAAATTATTTTGAATAACTTAATTGAGTTTGGAAAATTTAAATAATTTGATTTAAATTTGAATTCAAGTTTGAAATAGAATTGAAATATTTTGAAAACTATGAAATGAGTCTTTGATTCAAAGACCGGACGAGTTAATCCAACTTGAAATAGAATTGTTTTGAAAGGCTATGAATGAATCTTTGGAAACGAGTTTTGAAAGTTATAAGTTAAATCTTGATGATTTAAAGATTTAACGAGATAATTCAATTAAAATGAAAATTGTTTTGAAATCCATGAATGGATCTTTGTGAATGGGGTTAACTTTGTGAAATAAATCTTTTTGTTTAAAAGATTAAAAGTGTGGAAATTGTTTAAACCATTGAAGGTTTTTGAAATTAATCTTGTTGTTTAAAGGATTGGAAATGGTAATTTGTTTTACCATTCGAATGAAAATTTTTAAGCTTTAAGCTGTGATTTAACTGAGACCCCAGTATCCATATGATTTTTAAATTGCGCTCGTTATTCGGTTTAGCCGGGAGAGGACCTTTGTGTCATATATCCCATTCCGAATAGTGATACGACGATATGGATCGCATTTGAAGACCGATGGTGAAGACCGGGTATTTGCGAGAGCGATAGGATGACCTATCGATTGTCTCTGCACTGAGTAGCTACGGTATAGAGATTCCCTAAGTGATAGGAAGTCCGATCGGGATTGTGAATACCCTGATTGCAAGGGCTTCTTCGGAAGTGCCTTCGGTTCTGTTCGAACCCGGAACAGACTTGTATGGATGTGTGTCTGACATTACACTTTGAGATGTAAAGCTGGTTTCTATCAAATATATTTCTGTTGGTGGCGGAGAATTTATTCTCTTAGCTTAACACCCTTCTCTGAGACGTACGAGCTCAGAGGTTATGTAGTTGATGGTTACTAGTGATACATTCCCAATTTGGTAATGTGGCATACGAAGTGCTGCAGATCATTTGTTGATCGAAGCATGGCTTTGTGAAAAAGCGTAGCTTTGTGGACGAGACTTCGTCAAGCCTCACAGATCGGTAATGGTCGAAACAGGAATGTGCGGCAAGGTTTTTAGGGGTCGCGCCCCTAGGGTATGTCCATTTTCTTCTGGATAAAGGGTGGTATCATGGTATGGAGCCCAGATACTTAACTCGTGTGGACACTATACATTTATCACTTTGTGATGTTGTTTTGTTGGTTGAGGGGCCCCTCGGATAAAGGTCGGTAACGACCGGGAATGGCATACTCGTGTGGTAGTTACCTAGTTACAGCTTGATTAAAGCGTGAGGTAGCGTCGGCCTTGTTTAGCAGAGATCCGGTTAGGTTCTCGGGGCGTCCTTCCAGAGGCGTTCCCATTTCGGTAAGGAAGTTCCTTTGCCTGACCATTTGTTGGAAATCCAAAGAAACAATACGAACCCTGTACGGTTTTAGTTGTAGAACCTGCCATTTAATTATGGTGGTCACCACCGTTTAGATGGTAGCTATAGTAGGCATACAATAATGGTTGTATGTTGGCTAAGATTTATATTGTATTTTCGAAATGGCTTTCGACACTATGCACTAGTAATAATATCAAAGAATTTTTCTCGTATTAAGCATATTTGACTATCATAAGGAGAAATCTCCTCCAATTCTGCGTTTGCATTGTGTGTGTGGCGGGAGGCCTTATGGTAGTTTCATTTTCCGAAAGCATGAACGATTCTTTTTTTAAGATCTGTTTATATAAAGCAACTACTTTTGTTTACTCATACCAGTCCCATGACTGACCCGGAGTTTATTGTTTCCTTCCTAAACTCTGGGTGCCCATCATTTCCACACGGGCAGCCTAGTAGCAGGTTTTCCGTGCTTTGGTGTTAGCTGGATTTTGGAGTCTTTTTGGGTTTAGAAGCTATCAGATTTTGGGGAAGCTTTTGTCTTGGATATCTTTCGAAGTGTTTGGAGTTCTGAAGGCCTTATCAAGTTGAAGTATGGTGGAAACTTTTGGAGTATCTGTTGTTCTGTTGTGGAGTTATTATCTTCCTGTTATTGTATCTATATGTAGTGCTCTAGTATGGATGACAGATGTATTATGAACTCTGATGTAGTATGGATATTATGATGATGTTGTATCTGTGTTGTATGATATTCAGTCTATTTCCGCTGTTTATTTTCATCTGATGTTGTTATAAGCTCCGACGATACGAATTTGATGTTGATTGTCGGACATCGAGTTCGGGTCGTTACAAGTGGTATCAGAGCTGAAGGTTGAGTAAGAACTTTAGCTAAGGAGTATAACACATTAGATGACTCATTATAGATAGGGTGAAGTATACCCTAGAATGAGTATAAATTGAAACCTTGAATTTTTCTAGTCTATTCCTTTTTACTGCTGATATTCCTTGAGATATTTTGTCCGTGGGTCTAAATCCAGTTTTCTTACTAATTACAGATAGTGAGAATGAGCGGACGAAGAGGAAGAACTAGGGGTCAAGCAAATGCCACAACAGCTAATCAAATTCCCCCAACAGCAGAGGCAGCAATGCCTACTCAGCATCAGCCGAATCTGGCTGATTTATATAGGAATTTCTCGAAACTTGGTGGTAAGCCGTTCACCGGCAAGGAGTCTATTATTGAGGCCCAAGCTTGGATTAGATCGAGTGAAAGGATTTTTAAAGGGCTAAAGTTGGAAGATGATCAAATGCGACTAATAGCTTCCTGGCAACTTCAAGAAGAAGCCTTAGCATGGTGGGAGACAGCCACTGTGGATAAGCCAGAAGACGAGTTTACTTGGGATAAATTTAAAGAAGTATTTGAGGAGCGTTATATGCCATCGGCTGGTATTTCTCGAATGTACCAGGAATTTATGGACTTGAAGCAAGGAAGTTTGACATTTGAAGAATATCTAAACAAATTCAATGAATTATCTCGTTTTGGTCCCGAACTGGTAAACACACCTTTGAAAAAGAACGAAAGGTTCATTCGTGGGATGAATAAGAAATTCCACGAAAGGATGATTGGCCATGTCAAGGAATCCTTTTCAGATTTGGTTGATATGGGGTACAGATATGATACACTTGATATGCAAGAAACCCCAAGGGAAGAAGGAGATACGAGTAATCAAAATTGGAAGAAAAGAAAGCTCGGGAACAAGAAACCATATCAAGGCAAGGATAGGAAGGACAGTCAGGGAAACCCAGCGAAAGATGTAACTTGTTACAATTGCCAAGAAAAGGGCCACTATGCAAACAACTGCAAGAATCCAAGGAAACAAGTTAAGAAAGAACAACTTGTGGAGACTGGTCAGGGAGTTAAGGAATGCTATTACTGTCACAAACCAGGACATGAAGTTAAAGATTGCATGAAAAGGAAGCAAGCTCATGCAGCAAAGGTGTATGCAATCAAAGATGATCCTTCAACCTCAAAGGCTGATAAGGGAAAAGGAATTTTGGAAGGTAACTTTCTCATTTACGATAAAAGTCTTGGATTTTTTCCAACACGGGAACTATTCATAGTTTTATTCCTCAGCAAATCGTAAGTGAGTTAAATCTTGAATCTGAGAGCGTAATCGAATCTATTTCTGTCTGTTTCATTGGGTTTCGATATAATCTACGAATGGTTAGTTATCCCTTTGAACTAACCAATACCCTGTATACTTCGTAGATCAGATAACCCAATTGTTGCATAGTTGATTGAGTTTGTTCTCATATCTATTGTTGATCATTCTGATTTGGTAAACTAAATGCAGAATTGATATCCGGTTTGATCTGAAAAGATATTTCTCCATCTTTTATCTGTTCTTTGTTATCTCCTTGGCAAATTTCGGGGACGAAATTTCTTAAGGAGGGAAGGTTGTAACGATCCCGATTTTTAAACAAATTCAAATTGGTAATTGATTAAATTTTTGGAATTAAATTGTGAATTTACTTGTTATTTTCCAAAGTAAGCAGATATTTGTTTCTAAATAGAATTTTTAATTGGAAATTCAAAATGTATTCAAAATGAATTTTCTTTAAAAAGGTTGTAAACAAAAATATATAACAAACAAGATATTGTGTTATACTATAAAATAAAATATATGTGATGAATTAAATATTGATAGTTTACTTTAAATAGAAAATTTTCAAGAGTATGCTTGTAATACAATCATGTAGTTATAAAGAGTCATATACAAGAATACATATATGGTTGTATGAAGATTTTATAAACAAGAAAACATAAGTTGCATGTAAATTATGCAAACCAGGAAATAATAATACATACAAGATCCAATAGCATAAGTATGTTTGCTGGGAGTCGTATGCAAGGAAATATCTCTACAAACCAAAAATTAAAAAAATAAAAGTACATACAAAAATTCAAATAGCTTGCAAAGGAGACATAAGGTACATATACATTTAATGTTGGCATCTCTAGCATAGCAAAGAAAAGAAAAAAATTATATCAGCCGAGACAAAACAATGCAAAGCAATTAATGCAAGCATCTCTAGTACACAACACATTACCCATCAGCCTCCATAGGCAAGAAAATCTCTGCTAAATATTGTACAAACAATATTTTATCACTTGTACAAAATGATACATCCCTTAAACTTCTTTTATATATCAACTTCCATATTCCTATCACAGTTTCGTCCATGAAAACTGAAGAAAAAAAAAATGAATGAAGTAATATCATTTTATACTTAAACAAAACTTCAATCTGAAACAAATCAAACCAGAGAAGATTTTAGCAAGAATTCAAAGGCTGTTTCAATTTTAAAGCAAATCAGTTCCAACTTAAAGGGGAGTTCTCTGCTTCAAATATATACAAGTGAGTAAACACCCACTTAAAAGTTTTAAGTTTAACTGTAAAGATGATTCATTTATTTTATGACATTGTATATATTTATCTTTGAATATGATTTGATATGTGTATTCCCAGGTTACTCTGTACATTTGTTCTTCTCTGTTATGGATTACAGAGTGAATTATCATTCAAACTCAAATTGTTTTCAACTGATCATTGTAAAGCTTTAAGTTTTCAATCAAACAAGAAGTTTGAATCTCAATCAAGATTTTTAAAAGCTGATTAAAACAGGGTTGTAAAATATATCACTGTAATACTGTTTTACAGGAAATCAAGTAATAAATTGATAAATTCGATTGTTACAAGAAGTTGATTCAAGTTTATATCTTGAATCCTTACTGAAATTTATGATTTTTAAAACAAAAACGAAGATTTTTAATTCAGGATTTTGACAGCAGTTTATAGTTGAACAAAAAATGCATTTTTACCAACTACTGATGAATGACCCAATAATAAATGTTGAAATTTGGGATGAAGCAAGTATAAACATCTATGATTTCGTGAAAATTTTCAGAAAATTATTCTATTGCGTGAAATTAGGATACGAGATCGATTTAGGGTTAGTTTTGAATTTCTGGACCTGTCAGTAAACGAGGCATGTTCGTCTTCGTTGCGTGATCGAGTTGCACGAGCTCCTAGGGGATGTTGGAGTGGGGTATCGGCGAGGTGAGGCCGGAGTTTCGTCGCCTCTGATGATCGGGACGTGGAGAACGAGGCGTTTTGTGTCAGCGAGTGTGAGTTTCAGTTTCGAGTGAATTGCTACATTTTGATTTCGAGACAATGGCTTCGAATTGATGTTTGAATTCGAGTGTCTATGAGCTTTTCGACTTGACGAGGGTCGCGACGTTCACCAGAATGGCGACGTGTTGATGTGCACGTGCACGCCATCACTTTAGTATTTGGGTGTTGTCGATGGTCAATACGAGATGAGACTCGAAGAAAAGCACGTTTGGCTTCGGGAAGGAACTCGCGTACGTGAGTATACTTTTGGCTATCTTGGTTTAGGTACTTAAACTGGAAAGAGAGGGAGAGAAAGAAAAAGGAAGAAGAAGAAACAGGGACGAGGGAGGATAGAAGACTCGGGGAGCGCACGAGAGAAACTCGAGTTCGGCTCGAGTGGAAAACCCGGTTTACTCGGGTTGTCTTGGGAATGGGTTAAGCCCAAATTATTAAAATTTATAATGTTAAATTTAATAAAGTTGACTATTTTTTTTAGTTGAGAATTTGTTAAGTTATCGACTAAGTAAGTATATATATATATATATATATATCAATGCTTTATAAAACCTTAATTAATATCTAAATTAAGTAATTTAATTTAAGTTAAGTTGAATAACATTAAAACTTTCTATAACTGTAATAAATTGATTTTCAAAGTATAAAGAAGATTTTCAAATGATAATTAAGGTAAATAATTTTTATTGATTAATAGTTTTGAAAAGGAATTAAGAATGATTTAAAATTTGTAATTAAAATTGATTAATAAACAATTAAGTATTGAAATAAGTTTGTATTTAAGAATTTGTTGATTAGATAAATTAAGTTAATTAATTTTAATTGGCAGTTAATTAAAATAAAAAATTTTGTAACAATAAATCGAGTTAATTAAGATTTAATTTATTTATCCAAATTTGATCATTGATTTTAAACATCACTACAAATAATTGTGTGGTAAATTTATCTAAACCCCATTGGAAAATAATTAACTATTGTTGTGCACTGTATTGATATTTCTGTTCTGATTGCGATACTATGTAATATAGATTGCTATGTACTACACTGTGTTTAAGCTTTGTTCTGTATTAATATGAAAACCCTTGGCCCATAAAACGGCATTTAAACTTCGATGCGACAGGGAGTCGGATTCCCGTTGGTTATCCGAAACCCACATCGAATTGTAATGATTTATCTTTGTGACTGATAAATTTATTTTATCTATAAGTCTGTTGATGAAGATAAGCGTTATGGGTTATACCGCTTACCGATATATCTGTGATGATTGATGTTGTGCACTATTGTGTAAAAAACCCTGGACCACACTCTTACACACACAAATATGGATTTCACGTGGAAATCGGTTAAATCACAGATGATTTAAATTTTAATGTTTTTGAAATTGAAATTTTAATTTCAATTGATTTTGAAATTGGTAATCTGGGTTAAATGTCAACGCTTTTGTAAATGAGTTTCAAAGATAAAAATTATTTTGAATAACTTAATTGAGTTTGGAAAATTTAAATAATTTGATTTAAATTTGAATTCAAGTTTGAAATAGAATTGAAATATTTTGAAAACTATGAAATGAGTCTTTGATTCAAAGACCGGACGAGTTAATCCAACTTGAAATAGAATTGTTTTGAAAGGCTATGAATGAATCTTTGGAAACGAGTTTTGAAAGTTATAAGTTAAATCTTGATGATTTAAAGATTTAACGAGATAATTCAATTAAAATGAAAATTGTTTTGAAATCCATGAATGGATCTTTGTGAATGGGGTTAACTTTGTGAAATAAATCTTTTTGTTTAAAAGATTAAAAGTGTGGAAATTGTTTAAACCATTGAAGGTTTTTGAAATGAATCTTTTTGTTTAAAGGATTGGAAATGGTAATTTGTTTTACCATTCGAATGAAAAGTTTTAAGCTTTAAGCTGTGATTTAACTGAGACCCCAGTATCCATATGATTTTTAAATTGCGCTCGTTATTCGGTTTAGCCGGGAGAGGACCTTTGTGTCATATATCCCATTCCGAATAGTGATACGACGATATGGATCGCATTTGAAGACCGGTGGTGAAGACCGGGTATTTGCGAGAGCGATAGGATGACCTATCGATTGTCTCTGCACTGAGTAGCTACGGTATAGAGATTCCCTAAGTGATAGGAAGTCCGATCGGGATTGTGAATACCCGGATTGCAAGGGCTTCTTCGGAAGTGCCTTCGGTTCTGTTCGAACCCGGAACAGACTTGTATGGATGTGTGTCTGACATTACACTTTGAGATGTAAAGCTGGTTTCTATCAAATATATTTCTTTTGGTGGCGGAGAATTTATTCTCTTAGCTTAACACCCTTCTCTGAGACGTACGAGCTCAGAGGTTATGTAGTTGATGGTTACTAGATACATTCCCAATTTGGTAATGTGGCATACGAAGTGCTGCAGATCATTTGTTGATCGAAGCATGGCTTTGTGAAAAAGCGTAGCTTTGTGGACGAGATATCGTCGAGCCTCACAGATCGGTAATGGTCGAAACAGGAATGTGCGGCAAGGTTTTTATGGGTCGTGCCCCTAGGGTATGTCCATTTTCTTCTGGATAAAGGGTGGTATCATGGTATGGAGCCCAGATACTTAACTCGTGTGGACACTATACATTTATCACTTTGTGATGTTGTTTTGTTGGTTGAGGGGCCCCTCGGATAAAGGTCGGTAACGACCGGGAATGGCATACTCGTGTGGTAGTTACCTAGTTACAGCTTGATTAAAGCGTGAGGTAGCGTCGGCCTTGTTTAGCAGAGATCCGGTTAGGTTCTCGGGGCGTCCTTCCATAGGCGTTCCCATTTCAGTAAGGAAGTTCCTTTGCCTGACCATTTGTTGGAAATCCAAAGAAACAATACGAACCCTGTACGGTTTTAGTTGTAGAACCTGCCATTTAATTATGGTGGTCACCACCGTTTAGATGGTAGCTATAGTAGGCATACAATAATGGTTGTATGTTGTCTAAGATTTATATTGTATTTTCGAAATGGCTTTCGACACTATGCACTAGTAATAATATCAAAGAATTTTTCTCGTATTAAGCATATTTGACTATCATAAGGAGAAATCTCCTCCAATTCTGCGTTTGCATTGTGTGTGTGGCGGGAGGCCTTATGGTAGTTTCATTTTCCGAAAGCATGAACGATTCTTTTTTTAAGATCTGTTTATATAAAGCAACTACTTTTGTTTACTCATACCAGTCCCATGACTGACCCGGAGTTTATTGTTTCCTTCCTAAACTCTGGGTGCCCATCATTTCCACACGGGCAGCCTAGTAGCAGGTTTTCCGTGCTTTGGTGTTAGCTGGATTTTGGAGTCTTTTTGGGTTTAGAAGCTATCAGATTTTGGGGAAGCTTTTGTCTTGGATATCTTTCGAAGTGTTTGGAGTTCTGAAGGCCTTATCAAGTTGAAGTATGGTGGAAACTTTTGGAGTATCTGTTGTTCTGTTGTGGAGTTATTATCTTCCTGTTATTGTATCTATATGTAGTGCTCTAGTATGGATGACAGATGTATTATGAACTCTGATGTAGTATGGATATTATGATGATGTTGTATCTGTGTTGTATGATATTCAGTCTATTTCCGCTGTTTATTTTCATCTGATGTTGTTATAAGCTCCGACGATACGAATTTGATGTTGATTGTCGGACATCGAGTTCGGGTCGTTACACTAACAGTCTCCACCTTGATACTACATTTCCATTCAAGCCTACCAACTCCACCTACATCCTCTTACTCCAAGCAACTCTCGAAAAAGACATCACGGATACTTCCCCAATGAGCTTCGGCATGGCCATCAACCATTGCACTTTGTCAACAAACTCCAGCAATGCCACCGCCTGCCAATAAAGTGTTTAAAGTACCCTCTTAATGTAGGGCCTATCAATCTCTATAATGAAAACAAACGTCTCCACCTACCAACTCACTCTCCACATGTGCCATCAAGTGGCACCTAGCACTTCAGCAAGCGAATCAAGTTCGAGCAATGCTCAAAATTTGCAACAAGTCTAGCCTTGTATCTCCCATTGTTCTTCACCTTATATACCCACTTGCATCCTATGGCTCCCTTGAGGGGGAGGTACCAATTCCCAAGTCTAATTTTTCTTCAATGAATCCATCTCCTCCTCCATAGCATGCATCCATTTCGAGCTAGTACTCGAACTCATGGCTTCTTCCAGGTCAAAAGGCTCATCTTACACTATATGAAGTGGATAGTCAAACTGATCATCAAGGCTAAGATTTGCATAGTTCCATTCTCCATACTGATATGGTGGCCTTCTAACTTTAGAGCCGGCCCGAATAGGTGTAAATTCACCTAAGATTCTATCAACTCCACCTTGAGATGAATCATCTCTAGCTTTACGACCATCACCATCATTGCTAGAGGAATTCTATGGACCTTCGTCTGATGTGTCAACGACTGCAGTTACTATATCTTTTTTTGCAGCTCTGACTCTACTACTAGGTAGATATGTAGGAATAGTTTACATCTACTTAGCCCATTCAGTTTCTGAATCTACTGAACTAGGTGGATTTTCATTCGGTTTGAACATAGCGAACTCATCAGATGCGACATGTCTCGTCTGCACTACTTTCCTATCAAAGGGGTTCCAAATGCAATACTCTTTGATGCCTTCTGTATAGCCCAAAAATATTCCTTGATAGGCTCTTGCCTCTAACTTGTCATTTCCTTTCCACTTTTACTCTGGAATCTTTCCATCAATGGCTGAGCACAAAATTCGATTGATAATATATGCTGCAATCAATAAAGCTTCAGCCCAACAGCCTCTAAATAAACACGTCATCTATCTCAAACAACAAGCTTTCTCCAGTAGAGTCCTATTCATCCTTTCAATGACTCCATTTGATTGTGGATCTCTGGGTGAAGTGAAGTGTCTCTGAACTCCATGCTGCTTATAGAAATATGTGAATTCCTTAGAAAAAAACAACGCCATTATCGGATCTTAGCACCTTCAACTTCCTTTCGACTTCATTCTCTACCAGTGCCTTCCAAATTTTAAACTTCTCAAATGACTTTGACTTAGCTTTCATCATGAACAACGAAAACTTCCGAGAGTAGCCATCGATAAAAGAGATAAAATAATTAGCTCCTCCAATAGAAGTTGTAGCTACTAGTCCCCAAACATCTGTATGGACGTACTCTAGTACTCCTTTGGACTAATGTCTACGAACACCAAAAGAAACCTTCGTCTGCTTCCCCAATAGACACTCCTGGAAGAATTCAAAACAGTTGAAGCTTTCACCCTTGATCATCTTCTCTTCTATGAAGCAACTCCAAGCTCTTCTCTGAAACATGACCCAATTTGAGATGCCAAAGTCTGGTGGCATCTAAAGCTCATGAACTATCAACTCCAACACACGACTCTCCAAGAACTATAGATCCTTTCGATAGATAAAGATTCCAGACCATCACTTCTTTCTTCAATATAAGGGCACCACGGGTCACCTTCAAGCTATCTAACTCTATCATAATACTGCAACCCAAAGATGCTAGCTGACCCAAAGACAGAAGAGATTTCCTTAAACATGGAACATAGTGGACTCCAGTGATAGTGTACACCATTCCATGGTGCATGTGGATATGTACTGATCCTTCTCCTAATGACTTGCAAGTAGCATCGTTCCCTATCAATATGGCACTTCCCTCCTTACCTTCAAAAGAAAAGAAATATTCCTTCCTAGACGTCATGTGGAAAGACGCCTCTGAATCCAGCATCTAATGGTCTGATACATCGGAAACAGATGCAGTTAACATATCATCAAAACCAACCTTCTCCACCGCAATTGATGAAGAACCATCCACTTCATTTCTCTTCCTTGAATCTGGATAATCTTTTTTCCAGTGGTAATGCTTTTTACAATGATTAAACATGTTGTCTCTAGATTTGCCTCTCCAACCACTTACGGGCTTCCTCGACTTGGATCACCCTCTAAAATTGTTGTCCTTCTTCTCCTTTCTTCCTCTCTCTACGAACAGCCCTTGACTACTACTAGCTTCTCCACTTTCACTCATTAGTTTCATCTGATCCTGTAATAACCCCAACTTTGACTGACATTATTTAGGACATTTAATTAGATAAATTAAATGAAATAATGTAGATAGTTAATGGATTGAGATTTGTATAATCATAAGGCAGCCATACCTTAATTAATGTATAAACAAAAGAGAATTAAAAAGAAGAAAGTAGGAGGAATATGATAAGGGAAAAATAGGAATAGTCTTCATTCTTATACCCTAAACCCTTCTATCCCCCAATCCTTATTCATTTTCAACATTTGCAAACAAAACTGAAATACTTATAAGCTTGGTCGGCCACCATTAAGAGGTTCAAGAAGAAGAAAATATAGGATTCAAGTAGAAAGCTTAAGCAAATCAATCAAAGGACAAATCTCAACCTTCTTAACATCAAACTAAGGTGAATAATGATCTTACATCTCATTTTTATTGATTTCAGTTTCTAGTTAAGATCCGAATTGATTTTGCAAATAATATGCCATGATATGATTGTTTAAATGGATATATATGCTTGTTGATGATTTATGTTGCTTCATATAGATTTTATGATGAGTTTAGATTTGAAAAACCTATTTAATGACATCCAAATGACTTGCGTTTCTGATATATGGTCGAAAACATTATTTATGAAGTGGGTTTTAAGTTTCATAATTTCCTAAGCTATGGTGGATTTATTATGAGTTTTTATGAAAGAAAATAGCTAATATTTGGTTTAAATTAATTGCGGCAATTATATATTGCTTTTGGGTTTTGTTATCCGGTATTCGGACCCGGCTATATTAAAATGATTACGCAAGATAGATTTGACTATTATAAAGAAGGATGACCTTAGAGCAATGGCCGTAGGACCCGGAAGTAGAGTTCAGATGGTTATATGTAGCCAGGGTTGAACGGAGTTGGTAGATAGACGATACAGCATGCTAGAAATATGGAAATTAGCTTGGGAAAGCCATGGATCAGCATAGCTTAATGGAATCAGATGGAACGGTATAGTTGGTTGTATGATGGATTGGTATAGATGGAAGTGTATGGATCAGCATGGCATGATTGGTCATGTGATGGATCAGCATGGCATGATGGAAGTATATGGATCGGCATGGCATGATAGGTCATGTGATGGATCGACATGTCATGATGGAAATATATGGATCGGCATGGAATAGACGTTCGTATGATGGATCGGCACAGTTGAAGTAATGGAGAGATCAGCACAAATAAGTGTGCATGGATCGGCGTAAGCAGAAGGGCATGGATCGGCATGGTCCATTTGGAATGGTTCGGTAGAAAAGGCCTCCAAGCGAATCTGGACCAAAGATTAAACAAAAGCATGAGTTTTACCTGCTCAATCAGCATGCTATTTGAAGTACCAACATGTCTAAACATGAAGAAGTCACCATAAGGATCGCTGCTCCAGAATCGACCAATGGATGGATCGGTACCGATCCATCTTCATTGGGATTTGGGCCTAGCGGCCCCTATGGTGGGCCCATATGGATAAGAATGTCCTATAGCCAAAGTTTCAAAGAGATTGGTGGTCGCCTTCACATATAAATATTGGCCTAGGGGTCATTCTAGGGATCGGGAGGCTGCTGGTAACATAGTTCTTTATTGTAACTAAGTTTTTTCCTTACTTCTTACTGTTTGCTGCTGTAATCAGATTAATAGTGAATCAATAAAGAGAATCTTCAAAGTGTACGTAGGCATACAACGCTGAACCACTATAAATCCTGGTGTTCTTGATTATTGTTTTGATTTGCTTGTTAGTTTACTCTATTCCTCTGTTGTAGTTTACTTTTCTTCATTTATTTCTCTACATAAACCTGTTCTTGGGTGTTTGTGACCAATTTGGTTGCAAACATTTTGGTGCTTTCACTGAGAACCCGATCCTCGGTCTGTTAGGATCCCCTTTGTTGCTACTGGATTGAGCAAATCCCCCGAAGGAGATCCCTAGCTATCTTCAAAAAACTTGCTTACACAGCTTAGATTTGCAAAATTTAAACAAGGAGATTGACAATGGTGAGACATACCAGATCCACTTCTCAGAATGTTAATAGGAATGAGACTACTAGTATTCAACAAGGAGGCCCAAGCAACAAGCCTGCAAATTTGATTGCTGATCTGGTTGAAGTTCAGAATTCTACTGATTCTATAACCCAAGCTGAATTTCATAATCTGATGAGAGAGTTGATGGAAAGCCGTCGACGACTAAATGAGCAGATTCAGACCAATATCATCCTGATGAACCAGATTACCCAACAGCAATGTGGAAAGGCCAGGAGGGATCCCAATCCTTACTCGGCATCGGAAATTTCAAGCTCATATGATGAATACAAGAGGCTTAGGCATCGCAGGCTTGAGGGAGATCATGCAGAAACGTCGGAGCGACGCTTGGCAGACCAACATGGTCTGCCTTGACCATTCGGTGTCGATCCCTCCCTAGGGATCGGTACCGACTCCTCCTTCAGAGGAGGGATTCCCCAGCTACACTTAGGGAATCGTGCTGGAGTTCTTCCCGAAAGCTTGGAGTTGGAGCTCAATTGAATGCCGAATAGGTATCCCGCCGGAATGACAACAAGATAAATACTCAAGGTGTGAATCAAGAGGATGGTGAACCAAGAAGGCGTAAAACGGCCCATAGACATCGACCGGGCCGTTCACGTGAGGTGGAGCGTGACCACCGCTTGGCACCACCCATCCAAACGCCAGATTTATCGGCAATGGTCAGACAGTTGGTGAGAGAGAATCAAGGCTTGACTAGTGACGACTGGGGAATCTCGAGAAGCCATACCCCGTTTATTGACAACATTCTGCATGTAGAATACCCAAGGAGGTTCAACATGACATCAATGCCTGCCTACGAGGGAAAAACCGACCCAGGCAGCATATCATGAGATACAAATGGTTGATGGATTTTGCAAGAGCTAATGATGCAACTAAGTGCAGATGCTTTTCCATAACCCTTTCCGGGATAGTAACGATGCGGTTCATTAGACTACCTCCGCGGTCAATTTTGAGATTCGATGAGCTGGCAACCAAGTTTGTAGAGCAATTCTAAATGCACGCAGTTCGTCCTAAATACGTCTTGTCCTTTCCCAGTGTGATCCAGGCCCCAAGGGAATCGTTGAAAGATTACTTAGAGAGATTTCATACCGCCACCATGGAGGTGAGTAACCTGAATGATCATGCTATAGTCATGGCTGTGAGGAGAGGGATTGATTCGGAATCTGAATTTGGCGACTGGCGGGCCGGAAAACCTCCTACCATGTTGGAGCGCTTCTATGCAAAGGCAACTCAGTTCTTGAGGAAGGAGGATGCTAGGTCCTCCAAGAGAAAGAACATTGCAAGATCGAGTGGAGAAGCAGTACAGAGTAATATTGCAATAAAGCAGTCCGATGACAGTTCTGGGAAAGTTCAGGTGAATATGCAGAATAAGCGGAATCAACAAAAGAAAGATGAAGACAGGAATCGAGAGCAGAAGAGGGATTTTGAAAGACTAAAGCCCAAGGTTCCAATGTATGAAAATTACACGCCACTAAACATGTCCCTGGAGAACATTTATCTACCCACTTGTAATACCATGCAGTACGGGAAGCTGCAACCAAAAGAGTCGTCAGAGAGACAAAAGCAGACTGGGAAGTATTGTCGATTTCTTCAATGTTATGGGAATAATACGAATGAATGTAAGCACCTCCAGGATGTCATAGAAAAATTAATTCAGGAAAAGAAGTTACAACAGTTTGTGAAAACTCCGCACGATGGCAGACAGGGGACATCCAACTGCAATCGAGGACAGCTCCACGCAGGGCTGAGGAGCCTGCGCGAACCGGTGGAAGACTAGTGATTAATACGATAGTTGGGGGACCGCACCCTACGGACATGTGTTGGCAAGAGAAGGAGCATTATGCTAGCGCAATAAGGCATGTAGATTTTGAATGTTGTTCGAATACGGAAGATGGAACTCTGGCAAAATAGCAGCGCACCATGGCGGATGATATTATGGTTAGAAGCATGGATGCAGACAAAGTAGAGGCTCCAACCATTGACCCGATGGTCATTTCAGCTATGATTAGTCCTACATTGGTAAGGAGGATTTTGATTAACTGTGGAAGTTTGGTGAATATAATCTTCAAAAAGGCGTACGATCAGATGAGAATGGAAGCCAAAGACTTGAAACCATCTAAAGCTCGAATTCATGGTTTTAATGGAGTTGCAACTGAGGCTGTAGGGTACGTGGAATTACCTGTTGAATTGGGTGAAGGTGAACAAAGGAGAGTGTGAGTCTTACCATTTATTGTTTTGGATGTTAACTCTCTGTACAATGTTTTTCTGGGTCAACTTGCCCTGGCTGAATTCCGGGCAGCTCTTGTCCCATGGTGTTTAACTCTATAGTTTCCAACAGATAACGGTGTAGGAGTTATTCATGGTGATCAGGCGACTAGATGTGCCTGTTATGTAGTTGAGTTGAGGGAAGCTCAGCGTAAGGAGAAGGGAAAGGGTGTGGACAAAGTTGTCTGCATCCTAACCACTGAAGATTGACAACCAGCGCCCGGGCCTTGGCTCGGGCACCATAGTCGGTTCTATAGAGATATAGATCCGAGAGATGATGAAGAGGAGCCCGATGAGACTAAGGCTGCATCGGCTGAGCTGATGATTGATATCACGGTTAACCACGACGACCCATCGTGAGTCCCGAAGTTTGGGTCACAGCTCAGCACCCTGATGACGAAAGAACTTGCTGGTTTTTTCCGAGCGAATCTAAATGTATTCGCTTGGACTCACTTTGACATGTCTGGAATCTCGCCTGCCATTATGAGCCATGCATTGAATATTGATCCAAAGTATGTTCTGGTGAAGCAAAAAAGGCGAGGCATGGATCCGGAGAGATCTGCTGCTCTTAAAGAGGAGGTGGATAAACTAAAAGTCAATGGGTTTATCCACGACGCCCTCTATCCTGAGTGGGTATCTAATCCCGTGATTGTAAAGAAGGTGAATGGAAAATGGAGAATGTGCATTGATTGTTCAGATCTGAACAAAGCATGTCCAAAAGATAGTTTCCCCCTTCCCATGATTGATCAGCTGGTTGATTCAACTGCAGGAAATGAATTGTTATCGTTTATGGATGCGTATTCGGGATATAACCAAATCCCAATGCATATCCATGATCAGGAGTACACAAGCTTCATTATAGATGTTGGGTTGTATTATTACATAGTATGCCATTTGGATTGAAGAATGCCGGAGCAACCTATCAGCGCTTGTTGAACATGATGTTTAGGGATTAGATTGGAAAGATAATGGAGGTGTACATGGATGATATGCTCGTGAAGTCCCGACGATCAAGCGACAATATCAAAGACTTGGCAAAAATGTTCGACATCCTCCGATATTACAAGATGAAAATCAATCCTTTGAAATGTTTGTTCGGTGTGGCATCAGGAAAGTTTTTGGGCTTTATTGTCAACGCTCGTGGAATAGAAGCTAATCTAGAGAAGATTCAGGCTATCCACGATATCCAGGCACCAAGAGCCATTAAACAAGTGCAGAGTCTGAACGGGAAGGTTGCCGCTTTGAGTCGATTTATCTCTAGAGCTACTGACAAATGCATTCCTTTCTTCGATTTGATTAAAAAGGGAAAAAGAAACTTCAAATGGACGTAGGATTGTAAAGAAGCATTCCAATCTCTTGAATCATTTAGAGAGATCCCTTATTTTGTCAAAGCCGATAGATCATGAGGAGTTGTTCATTTATTTAGCTGTATCAGCGCGCGCTATAAGTGCCGCCTTGGTTCGTGAGGAGAATCGGATCCAAAGGCTGGTGTATTACATGAACAAACGATTGACAGGAGCAGAAAGGAATTATCCAAAAATAGAGAAACTAGCGTACTACTTGCTAATTGCATCATGAAAGCTTCACCCATACTTTCAGGCACATCTGATCAATATTTACACCGACCAGCCGTTACGACAGGTCGTACAGCGACCTGAGACGTCTGGGAGGTTACTCAAGTGGAACATTGAGCTTAGCCCATTCAACATTACTTATCTCCCTCGGAGAACCATCCAGGGATAGGCTTTGGCGGACTTCATAGTAGAGTTTGATGGGCAGGACTATCTTCCAAAAGGAAGTGAAATCACCACTGTACGATGGAAGTTATATACTGATGGAGCGGATAATAATCATTTCTCTAGAGTTGGGATTGTACTTGTGACTCCTGAGAATCGGTCAACTTGTTATGCTCTAAAGCTTGATTTCCCAGCGACAAACAACGAAGCTGAATATGAAGATCTGATCGCTGGACTTAAACTCACCAAAGAACTTGAGTTAAATATCTTGGAATCTTTGGTGATTCGCAATTGGTGGTGTGTCAAGTTAGAGGAGACTACCAGGTTAAGGGACAACGGCTTTCCCCTTATCTTATCTGAGTTTAGGAGTTGTTAACTGAATTTGAATACTATGACATTTCACATATTCCGCACGATCAAAACATAGAGGTTGATTCGTTGGCAAAACTCGCAAGTACCGTAAATGCACAGCAGATGGGTTTGGTACCGGTTGAATTATTAGATACCCCAAGTATAAACATGATGGAAATCGATCAAGCACTGGAGGCGGAGTATGAAAGGGAATCGTGGATGACTCCAATTAAAGACTATTTACTGCAAGGGGTCCTGCCTGATAAAAGAAATGAAAAGCGATAGGTCCTTTGCAAAGCTTCATCATATATTATGCAAGAAATAGTCATGTATAGGAGAGGTTTCTCAGTCCCTCTACTCTGGTGTGTCACTCATGATGAGATAAAACGTGTTTTGAAAGAAGTTCATGAAGGAGAATGGTGATCACACTAGGGGGCAAACTCTGGCAAAGAAGATACTCTATTATGGGTATTATTGGCCAACCATAAACCGAGACGTGGTCGATTATGTAAGGCGATGTGATAAAAGCCAATACATACGAAAGTCCCAAGAGCTCCGCCAACAAAAATCACGCAAATGGTCAGTCCATGGCCATTCGCTATGTAGGGTATTGACATTATCAGCTCTTTACCAATCTTTAAAGGTGGTGCAAAGTACGTTGTTGTTGCAGTTGATTACTTCACCAAATGGGCCAAGGCGGAACCGTTAGCTACGATCACAACCAAGAAAGTAATCAACTTTATTATTCGAAATATCATATGTCGCTTCGGCCTTCCACGAACCATTATAACGGATAATGCAACTTAATTCGATAATGCTAAATTTAAAGACTTTTTTTGAAGGTATCGTATTGGAAAGAGGTTCGTGGCGGTCGCTCACCCTCGGGTAAATGGACAGGTTGAAGCCATAAATAAAATCATCAAGTCAATTCTGAAGAAGCGTTTCGAGAAGGCTAGAGGCAAGTGGGTGGATGAACTCCCTACAGCACTTTGGGCTTGCAAGACCACTCATAAGTCCGCGACTGGCCATACTCCATTCGCCCTCGCTTACGGTTCAGAAACCATTATTCCTGTCGAGCTCGAAGTCCCTTCATATCGAGTGACTTACTATGATCCTAAAACAAATAAAGATCTTCTCTTGAAATCTTTGGACTTTATAGATGAGAAGCGCGAAGAAGCCGATTTAGGAGCAACTGCACACCGACATCGAGTTGCCCGATATTACAATACTAAAGTGCGATCAAGAACCTTCGAAATTGGGGATCTCATCCTAAAATGGGTTTTTCCTACCCTTTCACACATGAATCTGATTTGGGAAGTACCATATGTCATTGAACAGAGGCTTGGAGAAGGAACTTTCAAGCTAGTGGTTGGCGATGGCATTACACTTCCGAGAGCGTGGAATAGCGAGCATTTATGATGCTATTTCACTTAGATTATTTTCTTTACATTTTAGTTCTATTTACTTTCAGAGTTTTGCTTTAGCATTTGATTTTACGAATATGTAATAAGACAGATGAGTGGATTCCGACCGTTCTCTATTCCAAAAACTCCATGAATAGATGAGTGGATTTTGAACATTCTCTATTCCACAAACTCCACGAATAGATGAGTGGATTTCGACCGTTCTCTATTCCACAAACTCCATGAATAGATGAATGGATTTTGACCGTCCTCTATTCCAAAGACTCCATGAATAGATGAGTGGATTTCGACTATTCTCTATTCCATTAACTCCAGCTTGAAATCGACAGGAGGAGTATAATCTCGCTAAGGATGGGATTCGACCATCCGAATTACGGCCTCGCCAAAATGGTGGATTGTTAACATAATTCATAAGTATAATCTCGCTAAGGATGGGATTCGACCATCTGAATTACAGCCTCGCCAAAATAGTGGATTGTTAACATAATTCATAAGCAACGAATTACAAGTGGTGTGCACGTAAATGTGCATATATTTACATCCATATTTTATCTCTTTTTATTTAAATAAACATCATATTTGGGCATTTGTACATGTCAAAACCAAAATTCAATTATTTTCAAACCATCATATTTTCATCTTCATTCAGGGGCAAAATGGTCATTTTTGTGCATGTGTAAATTTGAGAATTTTTACTTGGACATTTTTGATGATTTTTATAGGAATTTGGATGCATATGGAAGAGGCTTATATGAAGATACATGCATGCACAAATGAATACAAAGGAAAGAAGAGGGAAATAATTCAAAGTGAAGATCATGGAGGACCCCACCTACCCACCTACCTTAATGTACAAATTAGAGGCTAATGAACATGCTTATGGAATTAATGGCTTCATGTACACTTAAATGATGATTAGTAGAAGCTAATGATTACTTGGCCTCCACACTTCCTAAGGGGTATTTTGGGAAGTCCCCTAAAAATAGAATTAGGGTTTTATGCATGTATAAATAACCCTCTTAAGTACATGAAACTATCATCTACTCTTTCATTTTACTTAGGAAATTAAGAGATCAAATTGTAAGCTCAATGTTATATGAAATAAAAATGGCTTCCAAGCCTCTTTTTCCTCTCTTGTCTACATGCTTTTCTTTCTTTTTATGTTAATGCTTATTTCTATGCTCTCTTTCTCTTAATGTTCATAGCTTAGGTTTACATCTATGCACTAGTCTAATCAATTTTCTTCTAGTAGTTGATCATTTTTTTTGTTTATTATCTACTTTGCTTCATTTTCAATGTTGAAACTTACATGTGTTGATTTGATAACACAAATGAGTAGTTAAACCCCTTCAATTTAGAGGTAATGAAGCTCTCAAATATTATGCAATTTCAACAATTTTTTTATGATTTATGATCTCTTTGTTTGTGCTTCATGAAAGTCAAATTTGATGCAAGTTTATACAAGTTAGTTTGATAGCTTATATTGCTTATGCAAATGAGCTATTCTTATTCAACATAAACACAATTTGCATCATCATTTGCTAATCCATTTTTGATTGTGAAATTAAAGTAAAAATGAAATTTGATGATCTATATTACTAGTTACAATAGTAAATAGATCATACTTAAAATAGCTTTTGCTTTGGCTTCATTTTCATGAGAATTATAAGTGGTTAATTTGTTGTATTATAGTTTGATGGTTTGAGTTATGTTAATTAATAACATAAAGAAACCATATTTATGATAAATACAACAATATTTCACTTAATATCAAAACTAGATATCACAAATTGTTTGTTTGTTGATTTACAAAAATATGAGAGTGGATTTGCCTATAAATTGTTCTCTAGTTCAATAGTTTTTTTTTAATCAAATTTTTATTCTAGTTTAGCTTCATTTTATTTCTAGTTAACAATTTCTCCTACATTTGGTCTAATTTGATTGAATAGATTTTTAAACTCTAACAATTCCCTGCAGATCGACCCGTATTCGCCACATACTACAAAGTGTACGTCGTGCACTTGCGGTAAATTTTAATTTGAAATTTATCGACGGTTTATAATCCGATAGAAATTCCGTCGATCAACAACAAGTACATTGAATGGAATGCAATATTTCAATTACTTGACTAACAATTCACACGAAGCATAGCCGAAAACAAAAACTTTTATTTACAGATGCCAAAATTTCAGTACAAGTTATTTCAAAAGATCGGGATTCATACCCATACAACTACAACTAGTGAAAGAAATAATTATGTAAACTATACACAAGACATGAAGCAACAAATATTTTTTCGATTTTCTTTCTCTTTTGGATTTTTCAAGGGTGGAGCCACTCGTACTTCTCTTTCGAGACCCTTTGCCGCCCTTCACCGAAGAGCTTGAGGAAGTAGGAGGAAGTTCATCGGGGATCGACCCACCCGGTGGAATAATTTGCAATGGCACGAGATTAGGGTCATCGATGTCCACCTCGGTGGGTTCATTTTTGACCTTTCTTTTCAACAATTCCTCCTTTTCGATCAACTCCCTAATGCTGGTTTCATCGGCATGTTCCAAGGCACCAAGAATTATCTCATCATCAGAATCGTCGACAGGGAGTGGATCCTCGGTCTTATCTTCATCAAGCGTCCCGATGACTTGAGCATCGAGTCCTGGAATATTAGCAATAGTCGAGTCTTCAGCCATTTCCTTGTGTTTTTCTACAACAGCGCCGCTAATGAGAGTTTGACTGGACCCAGAAGTCCTACAAAATTTGATAAAGCGGGGAGATTAGCTCAAAGCCATTGCGCATAAAGAACAGAAACTTTTTATATACGGAGGAGTATAGTATGATACCAGCATCCGGATGACTTTCCATAGTCGCCGGAGTGCCTCTTTCAAGGATGGGAGATAGCATTTTTGATTCAAAGCCAGACTTATTTGGATCGTAGCCGAGATTCTGCTCTATGTCAAGAGAAGTTGATGGTCCGGCCACTTGGGTTGGAGAGGAACCCTTAAGATTAGTTCCTGAAGACCTGACAATATCTTCTCCTCCATCAGTAGGTGCAGAAGCCTTGAAAAATTGAAGTTTTGCAACGGCCAGATCTGAAGGCTCGTTTCCTCGAAGAGCCTCCCTCACTAATTCTTCCTCATTAAATTCAACATCACCTAGCTCTTCCTTCTTCATCTTAACAATATGCTCCCAAGCTTCAGCAAGCGATTCAAGGTAGCCCTCGCCAAGAAAACTCAAGTCGTAGTAGAGTAGGACTTTAGCATTGTATTCTATTATCAGCGGATCGAATAAGTCCTTGATCTTATTCCTACCAGACTCCATTGTGGCTTCCACCTAGGAGTTGACATGTTCGATTATTTCTTTTCGGCCTTCTTCTCGGGCCTCTTCTTTGAGAGCTTCAATTTTAACAAATTGTTCGTCAAGTTTTGCCTTCAAGCTCCTAACCTCAACGACTTCTTCGCAATATTTCTGCTATTCCTCTCGGGCTTCAATCTTTTCCTCCCTTTCCTTCTTTAACAATTCTTCAAGTTCCTCAATGCGACAAGCTAAAGCATCCTTTTCCTTATGCAAGGAGTCCTTTTCTAAAGCGAGTGTCCCCTATGATGAAGTGCCACATCGAGTTCTTTTTTATGAGAAGTTTCCAGACGGCTTACCACCTCTAATGTCTCCTTGGTGTTCTTTTCCGCCTTAGCAAGTTGGGTTTTAAATTCTAGCAACACAGCATCCTAGTGCTTGATTATATCCTTGTCATGTATTGCTTCCAACTTGAGATGGTCCATTTCGTGTTGTCGCTCGATAGAAACTTCAGAGACTTTTTCTGCCAAGTATATGAATGATTTATGCTGCACAAATACATCGTTCACACATGTTAGAGAACTTTCCTTGGCATGTCCTGGGATTATATGAGAAGAGGTAAGGAATTTGAGGTCAAAGAAGCAAATTTTCGGGAAAGTGGCTTTATGCTCAGCCAGTTTTTCTACGGTGGAAGTATCATAAGCAGAAGCCGGCAGGGGTGGATCAGAGGTAGCGAGTGGGTGTTTGCTTGATCGGGGCTCATGAGATTATCTGGAGCTCGAAGAGTCGGAGTGATGCTCGTAAGATGCAGAGACGTAATGGCCATAATAAGAAGGTTGTTCTCCACTCTAAACCGGAAAATTAGATTGTTCGCCCTGACAAGACGTATGAGATTAGGATTTTCGTTCAGAAGAAGAAGGTGACTCCCTTGATTGACAATTCTTGTCTCGTCAGTCATCCTTTTCTCTGCGTCGGGTGGACTTGGAATCCCGGCTTGGTCGATGGTATGCTGAAGAGCTTTGAAGATGGTCAATGGCTCTTGATTGAGACATTGTATTGGTAAAGACCAAATGAGAGCATATTAGAAATTGTTGTACGAAAGACAATAACAAGTGTATAGTGGCGTGCGTGTGGTTATGAGATAGTGTTCCCCCCAACAGACCGGTGATGGTAGCTTTGCTCATCGGTGTTTTCTCCCCCTTATTGGAAGGTTGGATGCCTTTGTCGCTTCTTGTGGGAGAGTTAAGTCCTTCGATGTTAATATTTGGAAAGTCGTAAGACATGATATCGTTCAGAATTTGAAGATTAGAGAATCCCTTTAATGAACTTTCACAAATGTTGAGGCGAAGATTCCTCTTCAAGAGGAGTAATAACAAATCCTGGGTCCGATATTGTTTTTCTTCTACGTAGTTTGTACGCCAAACTCTTTTTTTCTCTTTGTAGGTGTTTGGGATTGTCCGACTTGTGACGGTTCAACCATTGGCGCTTTTCCGAGGCCTGCATCAATATCTCCCAGTTTTTCGACTTGAGAATCTTTAATCTCTCCCTCCTCGGTATCTTCCCAAGTCCCCTCAGTAGGGGGCACGACTGGGTTAACTGTGTTCTCTCTTCGTTCGGAAATATTCATTAGTAATACCGTGCTTCCAGGAAGTTTGATCCTACGGCCATCCTCCAACAACCCGAACAAATATAGCAATTTATTAGTTACGTGGAGTTTGATGTTCCGATCCTCAATGGGGGTAGCACGGATGGAAGTGATGGCCCTAAAAATTGGCGCCTTCAGGTCGTCGGCGAACACCTGAAAGAACTCCAGATGTTAGTGGATTCAAAGGAAAAGTTATGACTTAGGTCACTGAACTTGACAGAAAAAAACGAAGGCAATACTTATGTCCTTCTAACCATCAGCTTGCGAATCCATGGGGCAACGCATATAGAACCATTCGTGCTAAAATAGTGAGAGTTTGTTCCAAGCGCCCGTCAAAACTTGGCAATTTCACAAAGGCTCGAGGAAAACATAAGAAGGGCTTCCAAATCATCTTTTGAAATTATAAATGAATCTGATGTCTCCAGGTGTAGGCGGATGAAATAGAACATTCATGAATAGCAAGAAGGTCCCATGAATAAAAGCATAGCTATTGGGATGAAGTTGTGTAGGGGCGATCCCAAGATATCTCAACATCTCGGACAAACGAATAAAGGCTGGTACGCATTCAGCCCAAGACATAAACTTATTGCATGTTGTATACCCGACTGGGGGCAAATGAGGTCTATCTTATCTTGAGGGAACCAAGACGTCCCCAAATGGAATCCCATGGATAGATTATAACCGACGAAGAGCAGGTTCGTTAATTCGAGAAGCCTGTGAATCCACTAGATTATCGAGAAGAATAACACCCTCTGCAGCATTAGGGGAATGGCCTATTTCCTCCATTGGAAGGACTAGGACATCGGAGAAAAGATCAGCTTGTGGATTAGAGACCTCTATTTGCTCCATATCTCTATTCAAGGAGCTTACATGATGGAAGTATATGGATTGGCATGGCATAGACGTTTGTATGATGGATCAGCACAGTTGAAGCAATGGAGAGATCGGCATAAATAAGTGCGCATGGATCGGCATAAGCAGAAGGGCATGGATCGGCATGGTCCATTTGGAATGGTTTGACAGAAATGGCCTCCAAGTGGATCTGGACCAAAGATTAAACAAAATCATGAGTTCTACCTGCTCAATCAACATGATATTTGAAGTACCAACATGTCTAAACATGAAGAAACCACCATAAGGATCGCTGCTCCAGAATCGACCAATGGATGGATCGGTACCGATCCATCTTCATTGGGATTTGGGCCTAGCGACCACTATGGTGGGCCCATATGGATAAGAAAGTCCTGTAGCTGAAGTTTTAGAGAGATTGGTGGTCGTCTTCACCTATAAATACTGGCCTAGGTGGTCATTCTGGGAATCGAAAGGCTGCTGATTACATAGTTCTTTATTGTAACTAAATTTTTTCCTTACTTCTTGTTGTTTGCTACTGTAATCAGATTAATAGTGAATCAACAAAGAGAATCTTCAAAGTGGATGTAGGCATACAACGCCGAACCACTATAAATCCTGATGTTCATGATTATTGTTTTGATTTGCTTATTAGTTTACTCTATTCCTCTATTTTAATTTACCTTTCTTAATTTTTTTCTCTACATAAACCTGTCTTGGGTGTTTGTGACCAATTTGGTTGCAAACAGGTTTGAAATTTAAATATGTTAGAAAATATATCAGAAGTGAATTATGGTAATTTTTGGGGAACTTTCCAAAGTATTTTACTATGGATATAAAATTATTTAAGGTATGGGACTTAAATGTTTTATATGTTTTACCAAAGAGAAGGGCTTATTTGTTAAATGTTTTAATTTGATAATTTCTGAATTCGGCAGTACTTTAGAAAAGGATTTGTGATAAAGAAATGGTAGCCAATTGTATTTTGACAAATAAGGCAAGTTAGTTGAAAAGCAATTACTTTAAAAGGCTATAAAACAGTTTTGCTGAAATTTACTACTTCGCCACTTCCATTAGTAGCTTTTGACACCATATCTTCACCCATGAACCTATTCGAAACCAAAGCACATGGTACCAAGTATTTTATATGTAGTGCATTGGAGAAAGGCGGAAGGTACGGCATCAAAACCAAGCTTTTGAAAGGGTAGAAGCTACTCTTATTAACTTTGAACTATTTCTGTTTATAAAGAATGCTTTCGAAGGGGTTATATTAGCTTTTGACTTAATCAACCTACCTTTTTTTAAAAGAATCTTTCGAAAGGATGGCTTTGAAAACATTAGAAACCTGGCTTCCGCATTCTACCTTTCGAACTAGTTAAGGTTGCTTTTCTTTATAGCCTTTAAACAATCGTTTCGAAAGGGTGCTTTCACCTTCTTACTTTGAGGCCGCCTTTTTAATGCTTTCAAAAGGGTCATGGAAGCTGTTTTTAAATGATTTTGGAGGCAATGGTTTCGAAAGGGGGGTTTTAAAACTATCCTCTTTCTTTTACTTGGGATAAAGGCTTTCGAAAGCAATGCTTTTGCCCCAGTTCTTTACGACCCTTAGTTATATTAAAAGTTAAACCCAAAGGTTTTGAAAGGAATGATTTTAAATAGTTTCGAAGCTATCCACAAACTTTTTCTTGAACCCAATACTTTTGAAAGGTACATTTTAAGTTAAGGGTTTCAATGCTTTCGAAAGGTATATAATATGGGTTTCGAAGGGGAGATCCCCAATGTTTTTGAAAATTTTATTTTGAGCATTTGAATGGAGGGTTTCCAATGCTTTCGAAAGACAAGTTTAATGGTTTTGAAAGAGGATGTCTAAGGTTTAAATAATGATTTAGAAAGGTCTATTTCCAAAGGTTTCGAAAGGTATGTTTTGGCCTTTCGGCCTAGTGTTTCAAGGATAAAGTAGTTTACTTATTTTGAAAGGGGTACTTTCAATGAATTCGAAAGGGATTGTTTAAGGTTTTAAACAAAGGTTTCGAAGGTATTGTTTTGGCCTTGTATCCTAAAACTTTCTAAGTTAAAAAAGAGGTTTTAACTTATTATGAAGGGATAGATAATCCTATTGATTATATTTCATCAACATTGTTTTTAGTGAAGTATATATATATATATATCATGGTATAAGTGTTTTGAGTAAAGCAAAGTATATAATTTCCTTGTTTTATAAAGATATGATTTCAAGAGTAAATCATCTAAGGGGGCATCTTCATATGTTGCTCTTGGCGTAATCTGTACTAATTATATTTGATCAAAACCTGGGAATCGTTTGGGATTATGTATTTGAATATGAAATATTGATTTGAAATGTAATCAGAAAAGCTGTTTTTAAATCTGTATTGATTTTACTTCGTATTAATATGCTTCTGATATTATCGATACCATTAACATTACCATATTTTGTCATCGGAAGTTAATACTATGGATGACTACAGCATCTATAGCGCTTAGCTTCGGGCCTCAAGATAGTGGATGTTACAACTTGGTATCAGAGCATAGGTTTATGAAAACTTAAAAGAAATTTCAAACTTAAAATGATTTTGAAAAACATAATCCTAAGGAATTAGATAAATGACTAGGGTATAGGATAATGCTATAGTAACGTACTTGTATTTTCTATATATAAGTATATGTTCTATCTCTATTCTCCATCTTACTTAGGCTATTCTCCTGTATCTTACAAAGACTCGAATGCAGATTTTAAGGACGTAAGATATGGATGCTAGGAGTGGAAGAGTTAACATTGGTGGAGGAAGCACTACAACCAATGGAAATGCCAGACCAAACACCAGAAGGAATTCAGGTCGGCAGAAGCTGCTATTGTGGGTGCCGGAGCGCCGCAAGCTGATATGGGAGCTATGTACCAATTCTTTGTCAACATGATGCAAGCTAAAGCTGCTGCGGGATTAGTTGGAGGAAATCAGGAACCTCCGGTGGTTAATAACTATGCAGTACTAAGTAAAGATTATGTTAGGCTGGGAGGAAAACCGTTATCGGGACTGAGGATGCAATTGAAGTGGAGAATTGGTTGCTTTATTGCGAAAGGATTTTTGCTGATTTAAGGCTTAATGATGAGCAGAAGAGGAGGATTGCTTCTAGACAGTTGCAAGGAGCAGCACTGTACTGGTGGAACAGTGTTACCCTAGGAGTTAATGAGGAGACCATGACTTCGGCTGAATTTAAAAGGAGGTTTGAGGAAAGATTCATGTCAGAGATTGCTAAGTCAACTCTACTCAGGAAGTTTATGGAGTTCAAGCAGGGAGAAATGATAGTGTTTGAGTATGCAACCAGATTTGAGGTGCTATCGAGATACGAATATGCTACGGTTGGTACAGTTATCAAAAGAAATGAGAAGTTCATCCGCGGACTGAAACCTGAACTAGCTAAAGTGACTCTAGCACATAGCGGGGATCTGTGTAATATAGTTGTTGAGATGGCTTTGAGACAGGAGGAGATGCTTGCTTTTCATGATGGTAGCAAAGCAGGGGAAACTCAAAGTGGGTGAAACCAGAAGAGAAAGTTTTTCCATAAGAAGGGCGCTCAGAAGAGTGGAGCTGCCAAGAAAGGGAAGGCCAATGTAGTTTGTTATAAGTGCGATAGGAAGGGACACTATGCTCATGAGTGCCGGACAGGCAAAGGGAAGAAAGCTGCTGACAAGAAAAGAGTAAGATGTTTCAATTGTGATCAGATTGGACATTATAAGAACCAGTGCAAGGAACCAGCCAAGGATGGAAAGGGCAAAGTGTTTGCATTGGAGCCAGCTACCTCGAGACTAACAGCAGAGAAAAAAGGAAAAACTGTGTTGGGAGGTACGCTTTTGATTCATGGTATGTCAGTTAGAGTTTTATTTGATACTAGTGCACCGCATTCTTTTATATCTCATTGTTTGGTAGATAAGCTTAACCTAGAACCCACATACCTAGTTACCTCCTTAAGGGTTGCAAATCCGATAGGAGGCTATGCGACTCTTGGGATGAGATGTGACCACCTAGAGTTTGAATTATTAGGTCATGTATTTTCTTGTAGTTTGCATGTGTTTGATTTCGTAAGGTTCAGAATTATTTTGGGTATGGATTGGTTAATTAAGTACAATGCTAGGATATTTTGCCATGATAGGAAAATATCACTTAGACACCATGATTGTAGTGATCGGATTATATACTCCATAGAAAACTCTAGTTTTTAGGTTAATGCATTGTTAGGTGTTGTAGAGGTAGAAGACGAGTTGAATCAAGTTTTCATCGTTAGAGAATTCGCAGATATATTTGAGTCTGTGATAGGACTACAACCGAAACGGGCTATTGAGTTTCGGATAGATTTGGTACCAGGAGCAGAACCGATAAGTAGACTGCCAAGTAGAATGACACCTATCGAGATGAAGGAGTTAAAGGTGCAGTTGGTGGATTTAGAAGGTAAGAATTTTATCAAACCAAGCAGTTTGCCTTGGGGAGCAGTCGCAGTGTTTGCAAAGAAACTGGATGGATTGTTTTGATTGTGTATCGATTATCGTAAGTTGAATGAGAAGACGATAGAGAATCGATATCCGTTACCTAGTATTGGTGATTTGTTCGATCAGTTGAGTGGAGCCAGAGTATTTTCCCAGTTGGATTTGGGAATAGGATTCCATCAGCTTAGCATGGCTGAGGATAGTATTCCTTTGACGGCGTCTAGGACAAGATATGGATCGTACGAATGATTAGTGATGTCGTTCGGACTAACTAATGCACCAGCATTTTTCGTAGATTTGATGAACAGGATCTTCTGGGAGCTTCTAAACAGATTTGTGTTAGTGTTTATAGATGACATCTTGATATACTCTAAAGATGAAAGAGGGCATGAAGTTCATCTTAGAATGGTGCTTGAGACGTTGAGGCAGCATCAACTGAAGGAAAAAAATTTGAAGTGTCATTTCTTGAAGAAAGAAGTGAAGTTTCTTGGTCATATAGTCTCAGAGAAAGGGTTGTTTGTAGATCCGGCTAAGATCGAGGCAGTGAATAGTTGGAAGAGACCCGAGACAGTGACTGAGATAAAGAGTTTTCTTGGATTAGCTGGTTATTATCAGAGATTCATTAAGGATGTTTCATGGATAGCAGCACCAATGACTAAGCTAACTCGGAAAGATGTGAAGTTTGTCTGGACTGATAAGTGTGAGAAGGCATTCCAAAAACTAAAACACTTATTGACTATTGCACTTGTGTTAGTTGTTCCGGGGGGGATCGGGATTTAGTAGTGAATACAGATGCATGTGGAACAGGTTTAGGAGCTGTATTAATGCAAAGAGGTAAAGTGATTGCCTATGCTTCTCGACAGCTCCGACCGCATGAGGTTAGATATCCAACTCACGATTTGGAATTAGTTGTAGTAATTTTTGCACTGAAGGTGTGGAGACATTACCTTTTGGGAGAAAGATTCGAGCTATATACGGACCATAAGTCATTGAGGTATTTATTCTCTCGGAAGGAGTTGAGTATGAGACAGTAGAGGTGGTTAGAGTTTTTAGCCGCTTATGACTTTGGTATTGAGTACACACCAGGAAAAGGCAATAAGGTTGTAGATGCACTTAGCAGAAAATATCAAAATGCAGTATTGGCAATGATAGCTGAGTGGAAATATTCAAAAGCATTGACTGCATGCGGAGTACAATGGAGATCTAAGAGTAGTTCTAGTCAATAAACTGCTATGTTGTCATGTTTAGAAGTTCGACCGGTGATGATCGAGAAGGTTGCTTCTAAGCAAGGAGGGGATACATTATTAGCTAAATGGATCAGAAAGTTAAGGGATGGAACAGAGAGCGATGAAAGATTCAGTCTTTACCAGAATGGGTGCCTGAGGAAGAAAGGATGACTATGTGTTCCGAACATCAGAAACCAAGTGGGTTACTTCAGCCTTTAGATGTTCCAGTTTGGAAATAGGCTTCTATCTCAATGGATTTCATAGATGGATTGCCAAGGTCGGATCGAGGAAATGAAAGTATATGGGTTATAGTGGACAGATTGACCAATAGTTCCCATTTCATCCCAGTTAAGTCGACCAGGATAGCAACAGATTTAGCTTAGTTATTTATGAGGAATATAGTTAGACTGCATGGAATTCCTAGTAGTATAGTAAGTGATAGGGATTCCTTATTTACTAGCAAGTTCTGGAAGAGTCTATAAGAAATTTTGGGTACCAAGCTCAACATGAGTACCGCTTACCATCCACGGACAAATGGACAAATGGAGAGAGTTAACAAAGTCTTAGAAGATTAGTTAAGAGCTTGTGTGCTAGACTTTGGAGGATCATGGAAAGACCATCTACACTTAGTCAAGTTTTTGTGTAACAACAGTTATCAGACTAGTATAGGGATGGCACCGTTTTAAGCTTTGTATGGAAGGCCATAAAAATCTCCCGTTTGTTGGTTAGGGACCGGGGATAGGTTAATCTTGGTCCAGATTTGGTTAGGGAAGCTGCAGAAAAGATTGAGTTAATTCGGGCTAGGATGAAGAAAGCTCAGTCTATGTAGAAGAGTTATGCTGATAAGAGAAGGAAAGGCTTAGAGATCTCAGTTGGAGATCATGTTTTCGTCAAGGTGACACCGATGAAAGGTGTATTTAGATTTAGGAAAATTGGCACCAAGATTTGTTGGACCATTTCTATTGTAGAAAGAGTCGGGAAACTCGCATATAGTGTAGAGTTACCGAAAAGTTTGGCAGGAGTCCACAATGTTTTCCATATTTCTCATCTAAGAAAGTGTATTCGAGATCCAGAGACTACTATTACGCCGATTGTGTTAGATGATTTAGTAGTGGAACCGGACATGAGTATAGTTAGAAAACCAGTTCGTATAGTTGCGAGAGATGAGAAGAGACTAAGGAACAAGACAGTCAGATTAGTCAAAGTCCAGTAGAGTAACGACGAGAGAGACTGTACTTGGGAAACTGAGAGCAGGATTAGAGATACTTATCCTGAATTGTTTCATGGTATGTTTTACCTTTATGTTTGATTGTTATGGGTACCTTATCGTAATTTCGAGGACGAAATTCTTTAAGGAGGAGAGTCTGTAATGACCTCAATTTTGACTGACATTATTTAGGACATTTAATTAGATAAATTAAATGAAATAATATAGATAGTTAAGGGATTGAGATTATCATAAGGCAGCCGTACCTTATGATATAGGATTGAGATTATCATATAGGATTCAAGTAGGAAGCTTAAGCAAATCAATCAAAGGACAAATCTCAACCTTCTTAACATCAAGCTAAGGTGAATAATGATCTTGCATCTCATTTTTTATTGATTTCAGTTTCTAGTTAAGATCCAAATTGATTTTGCATATAATATGCCATGATATTATTGTTTAAATGGATATATATGATTATTGATGATTTATGTTGCTTCATATAGATTTTATGATAAGTTTAGATTTGAAAAACCTATTTAATGACATCCAAATGACTTGCCATTTTGATATATGGTCGAAAACATTATATATGAAGTGGGTTTCTAGTTTCATAATTTCCTAAGCTATGGTGGATTTATTATGAATTTTTATGAAATAAAATAGCTAGTATTAGGTTTAAATTAATTGTGGCAATTATATATTGTGTTTGGGTTTGAAATTTAAATATGTTAGAAGACATATTAGAGGTGAATTATGGTAATTTTTGGATAATTTTCCTAAGTATTTTACTATGAATATAAATTTATTTAAGATATGGGACTTAAATGTTTTATATGTTTTGTCAAAGAGAAGGGCTTATTTGTTAAACATTTTAATTTGATAATTTCTGAATTTGGCGGCACTTTTAGAAAAGGATTTTTGATAAAGAAATTGTAACCAATTGTATTTTGACAAATAAGACAAGTTAGTTGAAAAGCAATTACTTTAAAAGACTATAAAACAGTTTGCTGAAATTTACTACTTCGCCACTTCTACAAGTAGCTTTCGACACTATACCTTTTCCCATGAACCTATTCGAAACCAAAGCACATGGTACCAAGTATTTGATACGTAGCGCATTGGAGAAAGGCGAAAGGTACAGCATCGAAACTAAGCTTTCGAAGGGGTAGAAGCTACTCTTATTAACTTTGAACTATTTCTGTTTATAAAGGATGCTTTTGAAGGGGTTATATTAGCTTTCGACTTAATCAACCTGCCTTTTGTTTTAAAAGAAGCTTTCGAAAGGATAGCTTTGAACACATTTGAAACCTAGCTGCCGCATTCTACCTTTCGAACTAGTTAAGGCCGCTTTTCTTTATAGCCTTTAAACAATGGTTTCGAAAGGGTGCTTTCGCCTTCTTACTTTGAGGCCTCCATTTTAATGCTTTCGAAAGGGCCCTGTAAGCTATTTTTAAATGATATTGGAGGCAATGGTTTCGAAAGGGGGTTTCGAAACTATCCTCTTTCTTTTACTTGGGATAAAGGCTTTCGAAAGAGCTATATTAAAAGTTAAACCTAAAGGTTTCGAAAGGAATGATTTTAAATGGTTTCGAAGCAATCCACAAACTTTTACTTGAACCCAATACTTTCGAAAGGTACATTTTAAGTGAAGGGTTTCAATTCTTTCGAAAGGTATATAATATGGGTTTCGAAGGGGAGATATCTAATGTTTTCGAAAAGTTTATTTTGAGCATTTGAATGGAGGGTTTCCAATGCTTTCGAAAGACAAGTTTAATGGTTTCGAAAGAGGATGTCTAAGGTATAAATAATGATTTCGAAAGGTCTATTTCCAATGTTTTCGAAATGTATGTTTTGGCCTTTCGGCCTAATGTTTCAAGGCTAAAGTAGTTTACTTATTTTGAGAAGGGGTACTTTCAATGAATTCGAAAGGGATTGTTTAAGGTTTTAAACAAAGGTTTCGAAGGTACTGTTTTGGCCTTGTAGCCTAAAACTTTATAAGTTAAAAAGGAGGTTTTAACTTATTATGAAGGGATGGATAATCCCATTGATTAGATTTCGTCAACATTGTTTTGTGTAAAGTGTGTGTATATATATATATATATATCATGGTATAAGTGTTTTGAGTAAAGCAAAGTATATGATTTCCTTGTTTTATAAAGATATGATTTCAAGGGTAAATCATTTACAAAAATTGTTTACAAGGAAATGAAATTTGAATAGGATGGTTAACCCTAAGTATATGGTATGAAATGAAGTTTAAAAAGGGTAGATAACCCTAAGTTTATGACTCGGAAATTAGAAGTCCAGATGGGACTGGTGTAGGGTCGCGCCCTTTACTTTAGCTAATAGCCCCTGGCTAATATAAGTCCAAAACTGCAGTGTGTAGGGCTTTGTCACAGATGGGGCTAAAATAAAGTTACACACAGAAGGGAATATACAGAGTAAAGATAGGTTATTGGTAAGCCTACAAAACCATTAGGTTCGATTGACCCTAGCAAAAGAAAGTTAAGGGAAGATAGCCCAGTAGTGTGTCTAACAGGAGTTAGATAATTGATTATGTCTCGTAGGCCCGAGTTAGTCAATGGTTAATAGTTAGCCAGACAAAACTATAGTGTGGACAGATAGTCCGTGGATTTCCTGATTTTATGCATATATGTATTTGCTTTAATTGTTATAATCAGTTTGATTGCAGGATTTTGATTTGCAAAATATATGCTTTTAAAAGGATATTAGAGAGGGGAAACCCGTTTCGCTAAGCGACATGGTCTCACTTAATATCAGTAAACCGAGATGTAATAGTATTTTTCACACCAGGCTTTACGTCTGATTCAAAGTTTATGTTTTCCCCTAAAACTCTCGGGTGCTCAAAATTTAATTTGAGTAAGTTGAGGGTTAATGTTTTTCAGGTTTAGTAGGTTGGACAAATAAGCTTCCGAAGATGTGCAGGAGGCAAAGTTAGCTATATAGGAGCTATTTAGTTTTATTTCTACTGTGATGTATTTATGACAGATATGTCTATCTAACACTCTGGTCATCCAATGGGGCATCTTCATATGTTGCCCTTGGCGTAGTTTGTAATAATTATATTTGATCAAAACCTAGAAATCGTTTTGGATTATGTATCTGAATATGAAATATTGATTTAAAATGCAATCAGGAAAGCTGTTTTTAAATCTGTGTTGATTTTATTTCATATTCATGTGCTTCTGAAATTATGGATACCATTAACATTACTGTATTTTATCACCAGAAGTTAATACTATGGATGAATGCAGCATCTGTAGCGCTTAGCTTTGGGCCTCAAGATAAGGGATGTTACAGATCCCTCATCTCTTCACCCAGGAGTCTTGTCTTCACATCTTCTACTGTCAACGTGTTTTTGCCATAAATCAAGCTGTTGGAGAATACCGAATATCGCTCTAGAAGAGAGCACAATACCACCATAGTCTTTCGCTCTTTGTCCACATTCAATTCAACAACTTTCATCTTCATCATAAGGTCATCGAAGAAGTTAAGATGTGCTTTCAACGACGTACCTTTCTGCTTCTTATAAGTAAAGAAAGTCTTCAACAAAATTAGCCTATTTGTGAGCGACTTCTTCATGTAGAGATCCTCTAATTTCTTCCACAAGCCTCTAGCGGTAGTTTCACTACTAATCTCTAGGCCGACGTTCTCATCTATGGTTAATTGGAGGGTAGTAAAGGCTCATTCTTCCATCTCTCTTCTTTCCAATTCTAAGATATCCACAGGTAACGATTCTGCGTCAAACACAACATGAATACGATTTCTTCTCAACATCGCCTTCAACTTCCATTATAACTTCTCAAAATCATTATCTATGTTCTACTTCTCTGTAGCCAAATGTGAACTGGATGCTACATATGAACTCCTAGTGTAGGGTGCATACTCCTGCGTAGGTCTAACCTCCTCACTTCCAACACCAAATCTTGCCATTTTATCGATCACCTTCTAGCCTAGGCTTCAACAACAACCTTCAAAGCTCTAATACCAAACTGTTGGGATAAATTCAAACAAATGACTGTAAATCTACCCAAATGCACGCGGAAGCAATAAGATCGTGTTGTAGTGTGATAAAACAAACAACAATAAGATAATGAAAATAGAAAATCACAGAAAGAAAAAAATAGAGAGTTCACAT
This sequence comes from Allium fistulosum, assembly GCA_030737815.1. Classification (NCBI taxonomy): domain Eukaryota; kingdom Viridiplantae; phylum Streptophyta; class Magnoliopsida; order Asparagales; family Amaryllidaceae; genus Allium; species Allium fistulosum. The sequence goes on along the minus strand of CM060901.1, from coordinate 101,658,134 downwards.
ACGAAATTATAATGGTTCCACTATCGTGAGATAGTGTAGATCCACTTTGGGAGGGGAGATTTTATTGCTTTCTCAAAAGGAAAATTTTACAAGATTGATAATGGAGGCTAAGAAGAAGAATAAGAAATACAACTTTAGAAGATGATTCTAATCTCTAAAGAATGACCATCTTTATATAAAGATTATTACTTAGGATTGAAGTAATTAATTTATGGTTATACATCAATGTCTCAATTCTCCTATTCATATAGGAAATGTTTACTCGTTTGATTTTCCAGTTTCCTCCAATTTGCATATGCCTGATATGATGCCTTCTTTAATCAATTGATTAGGGAATTAATTGATTACTTCATTCTCCTAAAATAATTCTTCTTTTCGTGTAAATAATTCATTGCCTTCTTTAATGCTATAAAAGAGACAATGTATTTGAGTCAATATCTCAAATATCTTGCAAATCTTCTGTAATAGAAATATTGTATCACCAAAATAAATAATATCTTCTAAATCTTCTTTAATATGAAAACATTGTATCATCGAAATCTTATAAAGTAATGGCTATAATTAATGTCCCATCTTTTCTGCCCTCTATCGTGGAGCACAGGTTAATAATCTCATCAACCCTATGATCATCTCGGATGCTTCTGTTATAGAAAGTGGAACTACCAGCTTAAATTTGAATGAATCTTATATACCAATATTTTCCACAAACCTTACCATATAATGTTGTTATCTTTAGCAATAAAAAAATGTAATGCCCTGACTCCAGTGACCAAAATATCATAGGAGTTTACCATCCGATAACTCGGATCAATGAGCATGAAAGGTGCATTCTCTCGTATACACTATTTTGGATCAACATGGATACATTTCGATGCTTGGAATACATCTAAAATAATATGTGTATCATCTCGACGTAAGGCAGTGTACACGGGTTATAGACTTGAATAATACAGTATTAGAGAAAGATAAAAATTTCCCAACTAATAGAATCAGAAGGAATAAAAGTGATGAATTTTAATATCATATCTGAAAATATAATACATTATCTCATATATATTTATAACTCATCAACTCATATCAACCAATACAAGGACACTTCAACAAGTATAAACATATTAAATATTCGTCATCGTCATTTGCTCTAATTTGCAGCCCACAAAATATATACAGTCACATCAAACCTGTAGAACAACCTCATTTTGACCCAAGGAGTTATCACAAAACAAAACCTCGAGTCATGCTAGAGATCTAACTGTGTGTATAATCGTGCAATAGAATATGACTAAATGTGTTATGTCGTGTTCTATGGGACATATAGGTTACACACAGGGTCACACACACCAAACAAATTCCCAAATCCTCATTTTCACAAATCAGTTATAACACCCATGTCACGAAACTATTCAATATAACATACACATTGCAACTCTAATCAATAAGAATATCATATCCTATCATTTTACTTATGATTGTCTTGTGTTGTATAAATTCAAATAAAGATTTGAAAATGATCATTTTTCGAGGTAAATGGCATTTCTAGTAATACTTATGAGAAGGCTTAAATAATCTTCTCGTCCCGTGAATCCCAGGAAGGTTGCACGCTGATAAATCTCATCTATGGATTTACCCTGTCCATAGACTAATCTGCCCCGATAAGTCATCCCAGTTTATTTCACCCATACACTTTCGATCAGTTGTGATGTGCACTTCACACAATCTTTATTGTCGTACCCTTTAGGTATCTGGAGGCATGATAAATCTTACTGGTGTTGTAGTCCACTACATCGACTGTGCCATATCTCCATCAGTGGCTCTACTTCTCTTCATTTGCACTGCGTCTCCAATAATATTCGTTATCCTCAATAGCTTTATATGTCTTGACAACATATCGTTTGGACATAGTAACAAGGGACAAGGTCATCATGATTCGGGTTGGGACCCTCGAATCAGTCCGCTAGGATGGATACTAGTAGTCTAGTAATCAAATCCTATACCGAACTGGAGAAATGTTAATTTTATTACTTTTAAAATCGTTTCGTCATCTCAAATGACATTCATTCCCGAAATATAGTTTTCAACCTATCATATAGCCCATTGGATTAACTGTGTTCTTGCAATATGTCTAAGTTGCAGGTAATAACATCATTTATAGAAAAAGAAATTTTAAACATGACATGCATATTAATAATCGGGCTAAAGTAAAGTAATTAACTTTAAATGATGGAATTTAAACTAACTAAATTCGTATAAAATCATCCATACAAGCATCCAATAACACAAGTTCATCTTATTCAAATCAAAGTAGATTTTTAATTACTTAAGCAGGATTTATTGTTTTAATTCAATTTAAATCCTAAAATATAGTTATAACTTGACCATATTTGCAATACAATCAATTTAATAGTTTACACATTAACACATACAAATCATCTATAACATTTACTCTCAGTATTAATGAAATTAGACAATATTTCAAATTAAATCGTGTGTAGTGCATGATGTGTCATCCTGCATGTGCACACCCCTTTTCCAAAGAAATGAAGTGGAGTACCCTTTTGTGATTTCATATATATATATATATATATATAATTAATTAATTAATTCTTTCTATTATTATTTTTTTACTGTGCACGAAAGATATGCACATTCTCCTCCTGTGCATGGAACATGTCCTCCTTTTTTTCTTTTTTTCTTTCTTTTTCTATTCTTTCCTCCTTTGGCTTTTCTTTCTCCAATGGTTTCCTTCTCCTGCATGCATGAAATGGCTTCAATTATTTTTTTTCCATGCGTGCATGTGCGAAATGTTGGCCAAGTTCATTATTTTTGTTTTCTTTTTTCTTTCTTCATTAACTAGTTGTCCTTGACTTTGCACCTTAGGTCATTTTCAATTACCAAACCGAACACACCGTTGCACTTAGTTATGTAATACGATCCTATGGGTACCTTCTGTTACGACCCTAGTGCACCCGTTTACCATATGGATGCGGAGATGATGGTGACATTTCTGGTCACCAAGGAGTCCGACGACAAGGTGAAAGTTAGTCGATTTGTTTATCTCGCTTCCCTCTACATATTATCTTTTGGTTTCATTCTCAAATTCATATAAGATTTTAACTTATATGTGATTGAAGTTTTGAAAGGAAGATGTATTTCATACATATATATATATTTAGTTGCATTCATTTATAATTTCACACAAAGTATGTTTTCATGCAACTCTATTTACTACATATACATTTCATATAGGTACTGAAATCAATAAAGACTTCCACTTTAAGTTTCTTAGTAGTGTAATTTATATAATATATATATATATATATATATACTTGGATTAAAGTACATCAAAAGTTGCATTCAAAATGAAGATACTAAACTTGGATGAAGCAAAGCATATGACAATATATATGGATGTGAATATTAAAATGAAACGTGAATAATCTGAAAGTGGAATGAATACTCACTTTTCAACTTTGTTTGGCTGAAGAAAATAAAAACTCTCGCTCTTTGGTTGATGATGACGAAGAAAAGATTATAGTGAAGAGGCTTTGATCTTCGGAAGTGGGGAAGAACATAGATGCAGAGGGTGTATATATAGGTTTGGATTTAGCTTCTTAGGGTTTAAGTAACCTAATATGTTAAATTATAATTATGAAAAGGATAAGAACTAAAAATAGGTCCAATGATATTTAAATAATTTTGAATTTCTAATCACTTTTTATTCGAACCACCTATTAACCAATATTTTATACCCGTTTGAAAACCCACTCGAGGCGTTTAACCTAAATTTTATTTTATTTTTTATAACGACTTTTCATTTTGAAAAATATTACTTTCCAATTTTTAACAATTATAAAATAATTGTTTTATTTTCAAAATAATTTGATAATTGCTTCAAAACAAATCCAAAATTTGACAATAATTATTTATTTTGCCAAAATTAATATTTAAACAACTTTTGAATTCTTAAAACAGGATTCAAATTTCAAATTTGAATTTTAAATCATTGTTATTCAACTTAATTCCAATTAAAAATGAAAATAAATATTATTATAATTACTCAATTTATTAGAGAGTACTGTAATTGATATAACCAATAACTTAAATAACAAATATAATATACATATACATATACATCATTCTTTATTGCGTTTTGTTATACTACTCTGATAAAATCTAATATAAATATCAATTTCTTTTAATGAATAATTGAAACTTTTAAATTTTTATCATAAGTACGTGTATATTATACATTTATATATCTAATCTACTCGATGATCGACCCTTCCGGTCATTCACAACTCGCACCTCACAAGTCAGAGTCGTATATAAAAATGGTAAAACTACCTAAGTCTCACTCCTCTAAGGCCAAAATATATCTCTATCTCTGTATTATTCCAACCAAAGCTCTGATACCATTTGTGATGTCTTTCCTGTTAGGAACTGAGATGTTGGTTTTGATGACAACAACCTTTTTAACTTATCTTATTATAAAATATATACTAACACTATTGTTTAGATAGATATGTATATGCAGGATATATATATATATATGCAGGTATTGATTACTGAAGACTGATCAGTATAAAGACTCAAGACTCAAGATTCAAGATTGAAGACTCTAGAGTATCAAGATCAAGATTTCAAGATATGTGTCTAGTTTATTGTTAAAACTTCATAATAGCACGGAAATCTTCATTCCAAATTTCATTTGGGATGGAACCCATTTCTATCTTCTTAGTGGCTTACAAACCCACGACAAGTAGCTTACAAACCTATGACAAGTGGCTTACAAACCCACGAACATCCTGGTTTTGTACAAGTTCTCGAGTCCTGATGTGATGCGATATTCTGCAGGAAGAAGCTTGCAAAACTACTTCAAAATGATTTTCAAAACTGCTTTTCAAAATGTTTTAGCCTTAAAAATTATCTTTTCAAATGATTTTCAAAAAGATGTTTTAGCCTTAAAATATTCTTTGTTTTTGTTTTTAAATAAACTTTTGTTTTAAACTTCGTTTGTTTTTAAAACTATCTTTTGATTTTTTTAAATATTCTTTTATTATATATATACTTGAGATTTAAAATCAAATTTATATATACATTCTAAAAATATAATTTTATACTCTTCTTTATTTCAAAACATAGGAAAATTAGTTTATTTTATTCCAGAATCATTTCATCTTGTTTTCCGTTCAATACCAGTTTCAAAACAAATCTTACATTATTTTTAACTTAGGGATGTCGACATCATGGGATACCCCATGTCAACATGGTGGCCGTTAAATTCAAAAGTTTCAATTTTCAAAAGAAGTGTCTATTCGTTTAAATCTCTTCACGAATGGTTATGACCGTTACTGGTCTATAAATAGCCTTCACAAATGAATTTTTTAACTAACTATTTTCATATTTTCTTCACTCCTTCTCCACAAATCCATATTCTAAAAATTTCATATTTTAAGATCGTGTCGAAATTCTGCCAAATTCTCAAGTGAATCAAATTAGAATCTCATTCTTGTTTGGTTCTCTACCCTCTCTCGAAGATCAAAGTGCTATTCAGAGTTATAGGATCAATTTGTAATCAAATGTTTATCGAGTCTCTCTATAAGGTGTGGTTGTGTCTGGAAATCAATTCGGTAATCTGGTGGACTGTATTACCCCGGACTCGTGAGACAGGAGGGTACCTCAAGGCCTTTAGAAACTGAGGGGTGTAATCTCGACTTTGGTATAATAAAAATCGGTATGAGGTGTTCTGCCTTGGTACAGGACTGGATGTAGGGTAACTTTGAACCAGTATAAAATCTGGTGTGTTCTTTCCTTTTACTACTTTTTATTTACTTTCTGCATCTGTGTTTGATTCTGTGATTGTTCTATGATTAAGTTCTACATTTGTTTGTGTCATAATTTTAATTTAGTCCATATAAGTCTTAGAATCCATTAAACACTATTCACCCCCCCCCCCTCTAGTGTTAAATTAGCCTTAAGATCCTTAATCCGCACTCCCTTTCAATTGGTATTAGAGCATAGGTTTTCATAGTTTTCATAATCTGAAACTTGAAAATTGTTTTAATGGCTACCAACACTGGTAATGTCAACTCTGGCACTAGTTCTATTAACACTAACACTAGTTCATTAGTAGAAGGTCAATCTACTGTCAGACCACCATTTTTCAATGGCAGTAATTATGCATATTGGGCTTGTAGAATGAAAATTTATTTACAATCAGTAGGATTAGACACTTGGAATATCACACAAACTGAGTAAGTTGAACCAACTACCGATTTTGCCCAGTGGACTACTGAGCAAAGGAATGTTGCACAAAATAACTCAAAGGCCATGAATATATTATTTTGTTCACTGGATAGGAATGAGTTTAATAGAGTGTCTGTTTGTAAGTCTGCATTTAAAATCTGGAAAACTTTGCAAGTTACTCATGAAGGAACAAGCAAAGTTAAACAGACTAAAATTCCATATTAACTAATCAGTTTCAATTGTTTAAAATGCATGCAAATGAGTCCATTTCCGACATGTATTGTCGATTTCAAGATATTGTCTATTCATTAATTGCACTGGGAAAAAGCTTTTCGGAGGAAGACCAAGTCAGAAAAATTCTAAATTCACTCACTCTAGAATGGGATCAAAAGACACTTGCAATCGAAGAAGCAAATGATATCAGTCTAATGAAAATAGAAGAATTGATTGGGAATCTGATGTCTTATATATAAAGTTCAATTGCAAGGAAGAAGAGAAAACAAGGTTAGAGAAAAGAAGTCATTAGCATTCAATGCAACAATTGAAGATTCAGAACCAGACAGTGATGAGGAGGTTGCTTTCATGACAAGAAACTTCCGGAAATTCCTTAAATATAGAAAAATGAATAATTACAAAAGAAATGATCAAAGGAATTCCAGAAATAATACGGAGAACGTCAACAATGACAGATGCTACAATTGCAATAAAGTCGGGCATCATAGGAAAGATTGTCTGTATCAAGATAAACAGTTGTTCCCTCCAAACAATGATTCGTCAAGGAAAAGAAAGAAAGCATACACAGCAACTCTTGATGACTCAGACTCATCATCCAATGATGATGAAAAGAAGATGGATAATTCGAATCTGTGTTTCACTACTATTCATGAATCAGACGACGATGGAAGTATGGATATAAAAATAGGTACGCATTTACATTATTTTTAATTTTCTTTTTTGAATGGATGCTTGTTTGTTTGCTTGATTTTTTAATTTCCTTGAATTTTAAATTCAAATTTATCCCTTGAAATTTGAATTTTAAATTCAAAAATAATATTATTTTAATAATATTTTAAATATTAAATTATTAATATTTAAGTATTATTATATTTAATGTTATCACAGGAATTATATAAGTAGAATATAGGAAATAATATATACATTTATTATAAATTAGGAATAGTCACTTGTCCTTTGATTCAATAAACACATGTCGACATACCGGGATACCACATGTCGACATGCCTCTCAGAAATTTGATTTCAAAATTTGAATTCAAACTTTTGAATTTCCCTCCACCTTTTCACCAACTTCAATGATCTGGAAAGATGCCTCTTGACCAGAGAACATGTCTATAGAATCTCTATTTAATTTACTCTCTTCATCATCACTTTTCACTTTTATTTCAAATTTCAAATTTATCTTCATTATCTTCAACTCCTCTCAAACTTCTTCAATGGCCTCTTCAAGCACTCCTAACACCATTAGACTTCCAAATTCTATCAAAAACTTTCTCTTTAATGACCCGGAAGCTATCAAAGCTTACATCAACTATGTAAACTTTGGTAAAATACATATGGGGAAATTTGCTATTTTTGAAGATTTTCCTTCTTATGAAATTGAAAATCTTTTTCAACAATGTTCTATTCTTAGTGTAGTAGATAACAAACAAAATGATTTTGTATGTTATTCAAACCTTGTTAAGATGTTTTATGCGAATTTAAATCGTGGTTTTTATGATGGGCAAGATGGACAAATTTGGAGTAGTGTTAAAGGAACACAAATAGTTTTGGATTGTGAAATTTTAGGAAATATTTTGGGATGCAAGTATACCAGAATGAATCTCTCGGAATTTCAAATAAATGAAAATGATCGAGAGACATTTCATCACATCTTTGAAGGGGATGAAAATTTTGAATTCAAAAATCGTTATTTTCATCCAAAAGCAAGAATTATTAACCTTCTTATTCAACACACCCTTATACCATGATCGGGAAACTACAACAACCGAACTTTGAAAGTTTGCAAAGCTCTTTTTGCAATTTTTGGAAATTATGATATCAATTGGGCTCAAGTTATTTTGGATGAGCTAAGGCCCAAGAATTTTACTATGAGTGAAAACACATTATATCATGGAATTTATCTCACTCGGATTTTTAATTACTTTGGAGTTGATTTCAAAAGGGAAGAATTTATAACTAGAAAAGTGTTCAACCATGGAAAAATTTCCCTTATGCAAATTTCATTAGTGTTTCAACCATATGAAACACTTACGGAAAAGGAAGAAAGGCTTGCTTACGAAGAGATGGAAGAAATGGAGGAAGAAGAAGAAGAGGAAGAGGAAGGAATGGAAATTGAAGAGGAAGAAGAGGAAGATCAAGAAACTTCCTTAGAAAGTATTGAATATCCTACTAATCCCGTTAATCCATCCAATAAGACCATTCTCAATAATCAAAGAATTATAGTGGAAAATCAAAAGACACTTAAAAGATCAATGAGTAAGAAAATGGATAAGATTTCCACTAAAATCGACAAGTTCTTCGGGAAAGTTAGTAGAAAACTTGGACTATCATCTTCTTCATCTTCATCTAATTAGTTTTAGTTCATGTTATCTTGTTTGTTTCAAGTTCTATCCATGTATTTTCCTTTATTTTAGTTAATATTATATTAGTTTATGTAATGTTGACTAGAATCATCAATGAAATCTTTTATTCAACTTCACTTGTCTCTGTAATTGCTTGTTTTATATTATACAAATTATAGTTGCATAGATTTATTCATAATATTCAAAACAAAGCAAATTGTCACTTTAGACAGAGGCATGTCGACATCCCCCATCCCCCCATGTCGACATACAACGGGCAGAAAGTAGTTACAATTTCAAATTTTTATTTCATGTAACTAACTTGTGTCTATTCATTTTAAACGACTTTCTACCCCTATTTATACAAGTTTCTTCCAGAATAATTTATCAAATCTCATTTCTAATCACTCTCTTTCATATTTCTTCCTACTTCTTGAATTATGGCCTCTCCGATTAAGAATCTAAGTGATAATCTTGAGGAAACTCTCACTTCATTCAAGAATATACTTACATTCATACGTCGTACTCAGCGTCATCTAGAATTGAGTGAAATACAGATGACCAAGGAGCAAGAGAGACATCTCGATGCCCTTTGTTGGATGATCTCAGCCCTTAACAAGGACGATCTCGAAGGAAATCCGCCAGTCACTCTCGACAAAGATAAAGAAGAATGGGATGCCATCAAAGCAGACCCTATCTTTGGAGAAGATGGATGGGTGGAAGTACCAAGGAATGTCTAGTCATTCTGTATGTTATTGGTGTGTTTTAAACTTAATTGACTCGACTTATTTAAAAACATTTGGTGTGGTTTGTATATATGTTTGATTGAATAATTACTGTAAATATGATTGGATGATGATTGATTTACTGTTGGATTACACTTATGATCACACTCATGATCACATTTCACATTTATGATCACATTTCATACTTATCATCACACTTAGCATTTATTACACTTATATATGGATTACTCTAGTTTGTATTATGGTTGATCTTCTTATATCAAGTTCAGGGAATTTATTAGTAAGAAGTTTTTGTTGATGACAAAGGGGGAGAAGTTATAAAATAGTAGTTGGTTTGGAGTAAGGGGGAGTTATGATTGGAGTAAGGGGGAGTCATGGAGTAAGGAGGAGTTATGATAGGAGTTATGGTATGGTAAGTATATTTTATAAATACAGGTTGTCATTATCAAAAAGGGGGAGATTGTTAGGAACTGAGATGTTGGTTTTGATGACAATAACCTTTTTAACTTATTTTATTATTAGATATATACTAACATTATTGTCTAGATAGATATGTATACGCAGGATATATATATATATATATATGCAGGTATTGATTACTGAAGACTGATCAGTATAAAGACTCAAGACTCAAGATTCAAGATTGAAGACTCTAGAGTATCAAGATCAAGATTTCAAGATATGCGTCTAGTTTATTGTTAAAACTTCATAATAGCACGGAAATCTTCATTCCAAATTTCATTTGGGATGGAACTCATTTCTATCTTCTTAGTGGCTTACAAACCCACGACAAGTAGCTTACAAACCTACGACAAGTGGCTTACAAACCCACGAACATCCTGGTTTTGTCCAAGTTCTCGAGTCCTGATGTGATGAGATATTCTGCAGGAAGAAGCTTGCAAAACTACTTCAAAATGGTTTTTCAAAATGATTTTCAAAACTGCTTTTCAAAATGTTTTAGCCTTAAAAATTATCTTTTCAAATAATTTTCAAATGGATGTTTTAGCCTTAAAATATTCTTTGTTTTTGTTTTTAAATAAAATTTTGTTTTAAACTTCGTTTGTTTTTAAAACTATGTTCTGATTTTTTAAATATTCTTTTATAATATATATACTTGAGATTTAAAATCAAATTTATATATACATTCTAAAAATATATTTTTATACTCTTCTTTATTTCAAAACATAGGAAAATTAGTTTATTTTATTCCAGAATCATTTCATCTTGTTTTCTATTCAATACCATTTTCAAAACAAATCTTACATTATTTTTAACTTAGGGATGTCGACATTATGGGATACCTCATGTCGACATGGTGGCCGTTAAATTCAAAAGTTTCAATTTTCAAAAGAAGTGTATATTCGTTTAAATCTCTTCACGAATGGTTATGACCGTTACTAGTCTATAAATAGACTTCACAAACGAATTTTTTAACTAACTATTTTCATATTTTCTTCACTCCTTCATCTCCACAAATCCATATTCTAAAAATTTCATATTTTAAGATCGTGCCGAAATTCTGCCGAATTCTCAAGTGAATCAAATTAGAATCTCATTCTTGTTTGGTTCTCTACCCTCTCTCGAAGATCAAAGTGCTATTCAGAGTTATAGGATCAATTTGTAATCAAAAGTTTATTGAGTCTCTCTATAAGGTGTGGTTGTGCCTGGAAATCAATTGGGTAATCTTGTGGCCTGTATTGCCCCGGACTCGTGAGGCAGGAGGGTACCTCAAGGCCTTTAGAAACTAAGGATTGTAATCTCGACTTTGGTATAATAAAAATCTGTATGAGGTTTTCTGCCTTGGTACAGGACTGGATGTAGGGTAACTCCGAACCAGTATAAAATCGGGTTTGTTCTTTCCTTTTACTTCTTTTTATTTACTTTCTGCATCTGTGTTTGATTCTGTGATTGTTCTGTGATTAAGTTCTGCATTTGTTTGTGTCATAATTTTAATTTAGTCCATATAAGTCTTAGAATCCATTAAACACTATTCACCCCCCCCCCCCTCTAGTGTTAAATTAGCCTTAAGATCCTTAATCCGCACTCCCTTTCATATCCCGGATAAACATCATGGTGGCCATCAAGGGTACCTCCTAGCATGGTTTTACGGCCAGCCTCTCGATTGCAACTGACCCTATTTGCTTGTAGGGTCATGTAGGGGTAAGAGTCAAAGCTTCGCCATAAATCACAAGGCGAGAACCCTCCATCACGCTGCACACAGCAACCAAGTAGGATGAATACTATCAGTTTAGTAGTCAAATCCTATGCCGAACTTGAGAAATGTTAAATTCATCACTTCTAACATCCTAGGAGAACTTTTGAAACAAATCAAACAAAACATCATATTCCCCATACTAGTGAACCTAGGATTTATTATTTTTGTTGATTGAATGGTTTAAATTTTCCATTGAAGATTTATTTTATGAAATTTATAGTAACTAAACTCATCTATGAGTAAGCATATAGAAAATCTATTTTTTTAAACACGGAGGTTGAAAAACTGTATTTGGAAATAGTGCTAATTAGATGTGCATTTCTACCAATAAAGAAAATGGTTATTGACAGTTTTATTTTTAATTTTATTACATGTATAAAACTATTTGTTTTTATTCAAGTATATACTATACAAAAGTCTTAAAGCATTTCCAGACTCTAGTATATAAAAAAATAAAATAGTAGGGACTAAGTACCCAGGTTTGCTAGGTAAATCCCCGAAATTCAAAATATACAATGATCTTTGTCTGATATAGTTCGGCTTGTTAAGGTGAAGAGAACATTTCTGGTAGAGATTCTAATAAATCAACTGTCACCCTTAGGCCTGTCAATGGATACCCGAAATATCCGAAATCCGTCCACATCCTTATTCAAAAAGCGGATAAATATCTGATATCTGGAAAAATAGATACGGAAGCGGATACAAAAGTATCCGTATTCGAAAATTATCCGTCCGGTTTTTGTCAAGATTATAGTTAATATTTTTTGTATTTTAGTACAACGATGGACATGTGTTTATTTTTTTATTAAACTAATAGTTTGTATTATATGAATTTAATGCATATTAATTGCTCAAAACTTTTAATATCATTCTATTTGTTTATTTTCACACTTTTATAATAATGGGATTGAAAAAAGTTTATGCTAAACCAAAATTTTCTATTTACAATTCTCGATTTATCGATCGTTAGCGGATAGGATAATTATCTGATATCCATCATATCCACGGATGTGGATATCCGATATCCGAAATTAATTTTGGATGCAGGTGTGGATATAACACTATCTATATCTGAAAGTATCCATTTATAGGCCTAGTCACCCTTACCCTTCCCTAAATGCATGAATACACTATCAAATTAATAGTCATTTTGTCATTTGACATTATTAATTAATAATAAAGAGTTGTAGGCTTTTGTTTGGTTTGCTTTTTAGGAAATGCTATCCACATGTGTGAAAATATGCAGGAAATTTAAGATGATGGTTGTTACTAGTTAACTAAATTTCCACCTTTTGTATGGGATTTAATATCAATAAAAGCTACAGTCCTTCGAAAAAAAGCAGACCTTTTCTTAATCCATTGTTTAGTCTACTTCATTACATGACAAATGGAAACTTTTAATAACCAAAGTGGTATATATGAATTTCATTGTTAGTAAAGTATTTCAAAAGAAAATTGATGCCTTAAGTCCAACATAATTAACTTTGTCAAAAAGTTGCTTACACATATAAAATTTAGTCGAATGAAACTTGTGTGTTTAATTTGAGCTGAGTATAGGTTCATGAAGATCATATGGATTAGAGTGTGGTGCAAATTTGATTTTGCTCGCATAACACTAAACAAATTGCTTTAAAATGCTAAAAACAATGTATGTTTTTACTTAAAGAGTTATATATATTATGAATAATATGTCGTGTGGCAAATTTTGATACATAAATTGTTTCCGACCATGTTTTGGTCGATGTATATCTATTTTATCATATTTTAATTGTTCGAAAGACTCTCCGTACAAAAGAGACTATGCCGAAATTTTTCAAAATTTTTGAAACTTAGAAAAAAATTCAAAATTTTATACATTTTGAAATTTAAGAAATTTTCAAAGGAATTATAAAAAGCAATACGTACGTTGATCGCTATATTTATAATATTATATGATATATTTGGATGAAATAGAACGTTTATTTTCTTGTATATGGTAGTGTCGACGAAATAAATCCGAATAAGTAATATGTTATGAGATTTTATCAAAGTGCGCAGCGAAAGCGTAGTAATGAATGATGTTTATATTATATTTTGTAGTTAATGTTATTGATTAGATCGATTACAGTACTCTCCAGTAAATTATGAGGACGTAATTTCTTTAATGAGGAGAGTTTATAACATCCCGTTCCGAAGTTAAAATAAAATAAATATATTAAAATGGATTTTGGAAATTTAATTGGATATTTGAATTAGAAATTTAAATATTTGAGTATAAAATTTGAAATTGCAATTATATTGAGCTTAAACCATTGAATAAGTATGTTATGTGGTTAAATAAATTTATAAACTTATTTTGGAAAACCTATTGAATTTAATCCAATAAATTGAATTTTTGAATTATTTGATAATAAAAAAAGAAAATATTGGTTTAAAATTCAAATTTGCAAATTGAATTGTGTTTTAAAATCCAAAAGTTGTTTGAAAATTTATCTTGGAAAAATAAATTATATTTGTGGAAGTTTAAAATTTAATTTGAAAATAAAACAATTATTTAATAATAGTTGAAAACTGAAATTGATATTTTAATAAAGAAAAATCATTATAAAAATAAAATAAAATTTGAATTAAAATGCCTCGAGCGGAATTTTAATCGGATATCAAATAACGGTTGAGTAATAGAGTGGTTAAGTGTATTGATTCAAAATTAAAAGAAAAATAAAACTTCATTCCTTTTGATTGGATCGCACCGTTCGTCGTTGTCTACTTTATTACCGCCTTCATCCCTTATCAAATCCATTTGCTCTTAAATAAATTTTCCCATGCCCTAACACTAACGCAAACGAAACAAAACCAGAAAAAAGAGAAAATAAAGAGAAAAGGGTCGTGCTATTATTCGACGACGTTAGCAAGGATATCACGACCATGGTTGGCTTGTGAAGTAGGGAGGCGACAAGTAGGCGGAGGCATTGTCAGGGTAGAATCTGGTGGCGATGCAGCCTGGCGATCAATATGGGAGTGTGCGCAACGTCGAAGTCGAGGGGCTGGTGGCGCGATGACAGTTGAGACACGTGTGTTGCTGGAGTCCGTTGATGCATGCGAGGATATGACGTTCAATGGATGAGGCTTAGGCCGAAGCAATTTCGAGTGAGTATAATCCCCTTTTGCTTTTCCATGAGTATTTCAAACTCTTTAAATTATCAGTGAACTACCCTATTTCGATTTCTGTTTGTTTTGATCTTGATTATATGTTGCTTTATGATGGTTTGGTAGTCGAATTACTAGTAGTAGACGGTGGATGATGATCTTTTGATTTGGAATGGATGATAATATTTTGATTTGGAATAGATGATCTTGTTTTGATCTTGAGTGTAGCTTATTATTTTGATTTTGTCAATAAGTATAGCTTATTTGCTTTAACCTCATATGTGATATAATATGTTATTACTTGTTGTTGGGTCGATATACATGCCTACAACTCATTATAATGATTTCAAATATGAAGTGGTTGCTTGAAGTAAACCAATTAGCTTGAAATAAACCAATTACCCAAGTTAGTGATTATAACATCTAATTTCATTAAGTATAAATGTTAAGATGATTGTTATAGGAAGTACGATGTTGAGATTAAAACATCTAATTTCATTAAGTATAATATGTTAAGATTATTGTTATAGGAAGTACGATGTTGAATATTAACTGTTTGGATTGCTTATTGTTAATTTATTGAATATCATGATATTGAGGACAAATTGATGTTATAATTAATGTTGGATTGAAACTACTTCATGATATGGGTTGTTTATATAAAGTATAATTGTTGTTTGATTTGAATTGGGTTAAATATCGTGCTATTGGTTTTAGCTGATATTGAAATATATAAAAAAGAAAAATATTTCAAAAATGTTTAAATGAGAAAAGAAGATAGGTCGAATCTTATAAAGGTTTACATAGTAGATTTGAAATGATTATTTAAAGCTTCTTGTGCTGATTTCAAAAATAAGAATAACATGTTTTTAATTGAAGTTAAGTATTTAGAACTAATATAAAATTTTAAAAATAAGTTTAAGGTTTAAAGAATGTTTTAGAAATACGAAACTTGAATTTTTATTCAAGTTTATTTAGATTATTTAGAATTGAAAAGTAAGATTTTTATATTTAAATTCCTCAAAAAGAATTTTAATGAGTTCTAAACTCGAAAGGTTTTGTAAATTGATTTTGAAATATTTTGGAATTAGAGGAATTTAAATTTGAATTAATTTCAAGTTGAAAATAATAGGATTTAAATTAAAAACGTGAATTTTGAATCATATGTGATATATATATGATATGAATATATTTTTTTGAGTTTTGAACTAGAAAAGCTTTTATGGAATAAAACTGATTTATTTTCAATAGTTTGAATTCAAATCTAAACCATAAATGATGAATGGTTTAAATATACAAATTTTTCTATAGAAGAATTTTGAGAATTATTCAAAGTGATATTGAAAATATTTTATAAATGAATTTGGAATTCATTTTATATACAAATAAAGTTATTTTATTTTGATTTGAATACCAAATGGTATTAAAAATTACTTGGTTGAATTTTAAAAGGATATAGCATAAACTAAGTATATATATCATATAGGTAAGTATATATTTTGAGAAACATGAGTATTATTTTATTAAATATCAAATATAAGATTTTAAAGTCGGGTGAATAAAATATTTGTTTATTTCAATGTTAAGTGATGATATTTCACCCGTGTTATGCTAGAATATTCACGGTAAGATTGATGATTGAAAACTTGTTTGTTTTGGTATTGAATTGATGAATTGGATAAGATGACGGAAATTGGGTAATTTTAAATACTTGTTCGATTTTAGAAACACAAGTATAGGATTATAATATATATTCACCCATATTATATATAAGCAAGTTTATTATATACCAATATTATTGATTTGAATGGATGAATTTTCGTGTTTGAATTGAAATGTTTGAATACATTATCGCTTGATGATTGAATTGAATTACACACGACATTTATTTGCGATATAACATTATTTCAGGAATAATGATATTCGAGTAGCCAAATGTTTTGAAAGAAAATTTAACATTTGATGAGAATGATATGAAGTATTGACTATTAGACTGGTAGAATCCATCCTAGAGGACTTATTCGAGGATCACAACCCAAATCATGACGACTTTGTCCCTCGTCACACAGTCCAACGATCTGTTGCACAGATAATATAATGAATAGCAAGATATTAGAAATATAGTGCCATGAGAGCTAGCATCCTAAGATGGAATTAGGCAGGTATCTATAGCACATAAAATGTATGTTTCTTTAGATACCAGAATGGTAGTGCAACTAAGGATCGTATGAAATGCACTCACAACTGGTCGTAAGCAACGGGTGAAAAAGACCGTATGGACTTGTCGAGGCAGTTAGTCTATGAAGATGGTGAATCTAGAAAGGGTTATCAACGAGTATTCCTGCTAGGAACTCAAGGAAGAGAGTTAAGATACGACTCTCCCTTATATGTATCGACCTCATAAAATAGATAAACATTGTTTAGATATATGGTTGAAAATGACCGTACTATGGTAAACAATGAATATGTATAGTTGTTAATTGTTTAGACATGCAGGTGAAAAAGACCGTATTATGGTAAACAATAAAAATCAGACTCTAAAGATATGAAAATGGCGTGCTTGAATTTAAACTAAAAGCAACTCATATAATATGAATATATTGTGATATCTTAGTTGATTAGAGTTGCAGTTGTGAGTCACGTTGAATAGAGCCGTGACACCTGTGGTAAAACTATTTCAACGAAACGTGGACGGGATATTGTATGGTGTGAGTGACATCATTATGTTTGATTGATATTTCATGTGTTTATACCCGATACCACACTCATGTTATTATGGTGCACTGTTAAACTCGCAGCTAGATTTCTAGCATGACTCAAGGTTTTGTTTTGTGACAACTCCTCGGGTCAGACTGAGGTTGTTCTACAAGTTTGATATGATCGTATATGCTTTGTGGGCTGTGATATGAAGTTGAAGCCAATGACGATGGTGAGTAATTAAACCGGAATGTGTGATGGGAATCAAGGGGCTATAGGGGTGCTGCAAAATAGGGGTGCCTATAACGACCCGGAGTTTAATCACTTTAAATATGGAGATTTAATATATTTTTAAATAATTAAGGAATGAATTTTATTACTCAAAAATACACCTTTTAAATAATAACTAGTGATGGTGATATGGTTTTCAAAATGTGTTTACAAAAATAATTAGTTCGAAGAAAAATAGAAAATGCGACCAAAAATTGTTTTCGATTTTTCATCGTCTAAAAGTTGTCGGAAAGGTTGTGAACATTATAGTTAACATATACACACACATATATTAAATATATAGGTGTGGTTAGTAATATAATATGGTAAAAGATAAGTTTACTTAAGCAAAAGGGGAGATGTGACATTTCTTTTCAAAAAATTAAATAAAAATAAAACGTATATCATGTCACATTATCATTTCATGTCATGGTACAAGGTAGGGATTAGTTTGCTGGATAAAAGGAGGGGCTCTTTGGGTGTTGCATGTGGTGGAGGCAAGAGTTTATAGTGATGATGTGGCATAAAATGAATGGAGTGTAGTGTACTTAAAGGCATTTAGGTAATTTTCTCAATTCATTTTTCATAAAACCAATTTCAAAAATTCTCTCTCACTTCTCATTTCATTTCCTTTTTTCTAAAATCCATCTCCTTCCTTAAAGTTTTTCAAAGTCCTTTAATAGCTTCCATTTTATTTTCCAAAGTTAAAAATCATTTTTATTTCCACTTTTAATCCTTTAAAAACTTGTTTAAAACACCTTCTTTCTCTTCCTATACCTCCACTTAGCCAAAACTAATCCACGCCTCCCCTTTACAACCAAGGTAGAGCCCAAACCTCCCTAGGTCGACCTTAACATCCATCTCCATAGGCTAAAATCAAGTTTTTACTAAGAGGGATCCAAGATCTAAGGCCATTTCAAGCTCAAGTCATAATTTGGTTTATTTTCATAGCTTTGGTGAGTAAAATTCATTTCTTTATGCGAAAGAATTGACCTTTATTATATTGTCCATTATTGTTGTAAAGTATTGGTTGATTTGATGGATTATTATGTTGTTTGGTTATATATATATATATATATATATGTATGTATGTATGTATGTATGTATGTATGTATGTATGTATGTATGTATATGTATATATATGTATGTATATGTATGCTTGTATGTGATATTGAGTTAGACATAAAAATCGAAGTCTAAATATGGTGAATGGTTGGAAAGATGTGATCTTGCTTATGATTTGTGGTTGTGACATGTATATTAATGTTAGGATCATGTGCATGTGTTGTATATGCTAAGAAAGTTAGCATTTTTGACTTGTTAAAGTGACTTGAGATCCGTTAAACTAAATTATGTTTTACGAGTTTAATTTACTAAAAATAATTCAAAGTTTTAAACTTTATTTTAGTTTTCAAAACCTCTTACTATGTTTTATAAAGTAAGTTAAATTTTAAGAGTTGAAGTTTGAAATGTTTGCTTAGAAACTAACTTTGAGTTATGGTATCCATAGCGATGGTCGCTATGGATGCAGTTCGGGAAATCAAACTCTTTTTCTAAACTAAAAGTGTTTTATCTTAAATATTTTTGGAAAGTATTTTCAAAAATACTTTAAATACAAAAGTTAATTATAATTTAGTTAAATATGATTTAAATAAATAATTAATTAAGGATAATTAGTAATTAAATAAAAGTAATTAGTACTTAACTATTAATTAAGTAACTTAATTATAATTAGTAATTAAGATAGTTTTAATTTATTATTAATTAAGTATTAATTTTTATTTAATTAAAGTTTAATTATCTAATTAACTATTAATTAATTAGGGTTAATTATTAATTAATTGCTAATCGGGTAGGGTCTAATTATTAATTAATTTATTAATTAAGTTTTAAATTAAGGTTTGATTGAGATTTAATTGGTAATTAAATGAATATTTAA
Source organism: Allium fistulosum (assembly GCA_030737815.1). Lineage (NCBI taxonomy): Eukaryota > Viridiplantae > Streptophyta > Magnoliopsida > Asparagales > Amaryllidaceae > Allium > Allium fistulosum. The sequence goes on along the minus strand of CM060901.1, from coordinate 101,638,314 downwards.
TTATTTTTAAATAAAGGTTTATTTTAAACTCTATCTGTTTTATTTAAGGGCAACTTTCTTTCATAAGTGGGGAGTTTAAAACAAGGGATTATCTTTGTCTGTGCTATTAAGTAGCCAAACAAACATGAATAAGTTATACTAAACTTTTACGTCTGTTTACCATAATAAATCCTCATTCTGCTATAATTAAATTAAGTAGATTATTTGGACATCCATATAGCAGAATAAATCACCGTTCTGCTATTATATTGATTTGGACTTTAAGTTGTATGCTAGTTAATTAATATTGGATAAGTGATGGATTAGCTAGTGGTTGTTAATCGATTTTATTTACTTATATATTGGCTTATGTAAATACCAGTTATGTGACTTGAAAAGTCAAATTTAATTAAATGGTAACTTGATTTAGTACCATTGTCGTCGCTAACCCTCTTTCCGAATTAGTAAATTTTGGTTTTAAATTAACTTCAATTTTATTAGTAATTTGAGATTAAGTGTTTATATAATTATAAAAGATGTTTTAAAGTTAGTTAATTTACTATTTTATTGGAAATGTTTTAAAGTAAGTTGATTAATTATATTATTAAGGATGTTTTAAAATGAATTAATTATTTGGTTAACGATGTTTAAAGTTAATTACTTATTTTAACAATAATGATTTAGAGTTAATTGATTATTTACTTATGATGTTTTAATGGAAATTATTTAATTGAATAAGGGTGTTTATAAAGGATATATTGTTTTTTTATAAAAAGGATTATACTTAGTAAAAGGGATTTATTAAAAGAGATTTAAAAATGATATTTTGTAAAGGAGTTTATAAATCATTTTAGAGTTTATAAGGAAGTTTTATAAATTAATTTGGATATTTATAAAAGTATTTGAAATATGAAATAGGCTTATAAAAAGGAAATTTTATAATGGAATGAGATTTGTTTTGACTATTAAACCTTCTTAATTATGGTGGTATGATAACATTATTTCCATACTTAACACCGAACGATAAATGGTTTGGTTTACAGCAAGAAATGTTTGAAATGATGTTTGTTTAGCCCATTTAAATATGAATTTGGAAAAGAGAAAATGTTCCTTAAGTTTTGTTAATATACTTATACCGTTGAGATAGGTACATAAATTTTTTCCAGGTATTGAAAGAGTAGGAAGGGTTTGTGGAAATATCCTTTGTGAAGGTATTTTGATTCAAAAACTTTGAAGAGATTTAAATGGTAAAAGATTTATTATTAGAGGCTTAGTGGATCCCACATGGAATTAAATCTATGTTTGTTTGATTATTTGATAGTTAGATAATCGACTATCAAAATCTGGACCAAAATATAACTCTAGAAATATATAGTAGAAACACGTGAGTTATATGGAACAGTCATCTTCGATGATGTTGTACAGTGCGTATAAATCTCTTTTTGTTCTCATAGGGCAAATGATAAGGAAATCCATCTACTTAAACGGTTAGGGGGTGGTCCCTGCTCTTATGTATTGTTTGTTTATTTCCAAAAGAACCGAAGCTGAGTTTACCCGAAACTATCGAATGTTCGTTCGAAGAGACCAGGATTAGATAAGTAGAATTATCCGAAAACCACTTCGAACCAACTTAAGTGTTCGAATTGAAGACATCTTGAAGAAGTTGAACTCAAAGATGGAGATCTTTGAAGTGCAAGGGCTACTTGCTACTAATCCTGAGGGTGACTCCAAAATGGATGTAGTAAAGGTTGTGCCTTCGGTTCGTTCATATCCTAAACGACTTGTGTGGACAATTGCTAACATTGCATTATCGCTTGGAAGGCAGTGTTAGCATTCCAAGTGGAAATAGCTAAAGGAAGGTAAAACATAGTCTCAAGCCTCACACCCGAAATATGACTAAAGCAGGGACGTGCCGTAGGGCTAAGTGGGTCGCTTCCATTAGGGTATGGTCATCCCTGATCTAGATCGGTAACTAAAAAATTAAGTATGCTTCGGGGACTAGTGTTGTTGTTGATCACAACCGATGGATAACCATATTCGATATTATCCATGAAGGGGTAGGCTGGTCCTGAGTAGCAAAGGTGCAAAGTTTTTGCAGCCTCGGTACATTTTCTCTAGAAGTGTACTGTATGAAAGGTGGACCCTTACCATGTCATTGATAGAAACCCATTTTCCAATAAGTGCCCTCGGACTTAGTTGTATACCTATTATGCTGGAATTTAATTAATGTAACAATTTCAACTATGTTCTATATTTACTTTCAAACCCTTAGACATTATTATAATATCACTAGATTCTTCTATAGAAAATGGTTTGGTTATCATAAGGTAAAAACCCATCCAATTTTATATGCGGCGTGATATTACGAGATACCTTTATTCTGAAAAGCTTTTTTAACATCAAATAATCCATTTGATTGTGTTTCTCATGCTGGTTTTACCAGACTGACTCGGGTGTTATTTTCCTATAATGTTCGGGCCAGCCCGAGCATATTTTCCAGATTTAGCTGGTCACTTTGGAGCTTTCAGGAGACGAGATGGATGCCTCCAAGATGTACTTCCATATTTCTTTTATCTTCTGCTGTTTGTTCTTGTTGTAGTTATCAGCAATTGTAAGGACATGTTGTTATAACTGTCCAGGTTGATGATGGGTTAGTGTTGTACTCTGATTTATGTATGTATATTAAAATACTTTTTTGTAAAGACTTGTTTAGTATTATATATTACTCGTCACGCTTTTGTGAGATTTTATCTTCCTTCTTTTCTTTTCCCCAACAATTTTTTTTCCAGCACTTGGATGCTCGGCATGTGAATACCATGGATGTATTAGTGTCTACTTCTAAGCATCAAAAAGGCAGGGCGTTACAATTCCATTGAATGCTCCTCTATATGTGTGCGTGTGTGTGTTTGGAGGGGGTGGAAGTATTATTTTCATAGATGGCATAGAGGATAACAATATTGTGGTGTTGGCTACAAAGTTTTTCTGCGCATATTGGATATGCGACACCACTTACGAATCTCCCATTGTCCATGTTGATTTATCTGATTGTGTACACTTGAATCTAGAGCTTTATGTTCTAGAATAGGAGGTAGGAGGTTCACAATAACTGGATGAAATTGGCTCAAGGTAGTTGCGGTTACCAACTTAGCAGACACTATGAAAATCACGGACATGTGGATCAAATTATCAAAAATAAACTGGCAAATAACGTGTACAAATTTAAGGATGAATCGGCATAACAAGGGTTATCTAAATGGTCAGAGCTTGAAATGCAGGTTCAAATTGGTGATGGAAGATTGAAGAGAAGATGGAGGAGTGCCTATAATGTAGTGCTTGCTAGTCCAAAATTTGGATAAACATACCAATCATCTAGAACCATATTGTTTGCTGCCAAATAATAATTTAGAAGCTCTATACCAGCAAGCAAAAATCTAATAAAGAAAATAACAATTAGGCATATTGTTAGTGCCAAAATTGGTCACTAACACCCAAACGTCGTTGAAAGCACCAACCAACAGCTATAGATAACAGATAGAATGTATGTAGAGAGTATAAATATGAAGAACAGTAAAAATTAAAAGAAAGAAGTAATAACAGAGGATTTATAGTGGTTCGGCGGACTCCGACCTACGTCCACTCCAGAAATTTCCTTTTTATTGATATGAAAATCCAGTACAGTTACAATCTGGAGTTTTTAGAATCACAATGGTAGAGTTTTCTTAATAGGTAAGAAGAAGAGAAGCAGAATGAAGATCCTCTTTTTGAAGCCCTGCCCGCTATATTTATAGGTAAAACTTGAGTTATTGGACTCCCAAAGTGGTCCGGGCCCACCAACACCATAGCCGACCCAAACCTCGAACACCACGATCGACCCTAAGTTCATAATACGTCGACCCGATATCCCTCGGGCATGACTCGAAGCAGACCTATCCAAGACTCGGAGTAAACTAGACTAGAACCTGGAGCAAAGATAATGCCGAACCAGACTCCATATGCCGATCCGAACCCCATTTCCTCAATGCCGATCCTATCCACTCGTGAACTCTAGCACGCCGATCCACTCAACCATGCCGGTCCACACCATCCTGCCGAACCACCTAAGCCTAACTACCTTGGTCGAACCAGAACATGATGAACCACCGAGGTCGATCCCATCGAGGCCGAACCATCAATGCTGATCCCAAGTTCTTACGTCCTTGACTGAACCACTCAGATGCCGATCCACCTAGTGCTAACCCACTTTAACATGCCGAACCATCTCAACCAAGCCAAATCCATACTCCAACACCGGGCCACTCCTCACTCTACTGTCGATCCATCTTTATCCAAGCCAATCCAGCCCAGTCCCTTCCATGCCGATCGGCCCTAACTTGACCGATCCAAGTACGATCGAGCCACCTTGGTCGAACGGCCGACCCTTATGGTCGAACTTCAATGACCGAACCATGTTATGCCGAACCCCAGGTTTCGTAATCATATTTATCATATGTGATTGATCGTCTATCCATCTAGTCGACTCAAACCCATCGTATTCCAGTGTCGACGAACGAGTAGTCGATTTAGTTAAATCTGCCTGTCCATTGCCTTGCCAAAAGGCGGGTTAACATTTGCCCCCCAAAACATGCCTTGCTACTGGAAGGTGTGTTTTGAATTGCCTAAAATCCGATATCCGAAGTCCATATGTTATCCATTGCCATACTTTCCGATTCATAATCCAATCCATTTTATCCAAGTGCCATTGTCGTATCCTTATCCAAATCTACGACTGCTCTGAGTCGATATCCAATTCCTATCCAGTAACCAAATCCTCATCCAACTCCACATCCATTCGAAATCAACTAACTGAATCCACGATCTCTCTGGATCATTTTATCCGAGTCCGGGACCTCTTCGGGTCCTGTAGTACAAATTGGGGACCTTTCCGGGTCCAAATCCCAAGTCGGGACCTCACCGGGTCCTAAAATCCATATGTGGGACCTCACCGGGTTCAAATCCTAAACCAAATCCGAATCCGATTGCCGAGCTCCAATCCATCCATACCCAATAACCAATAACCGAATCCATGACCTCTCCGGGTCGATATCCAAATCCAGGACCGCTCCGGGTCCATACCCAAATCCTTAGTTGTTCATAGCCACTATCCAAATCTGTAATCTCTTCGGGTTCTTGCCAAGCATAATCCACACTCGGCGACCTATGTCTAGTGATGTCTTGGTGTTCTTGGTTCAGTGTCCCTGAACGCTGAGTAATGCCGTGGCTTAAATCCTAAGCCGAATCATGGTCGCTGCGAATCCTTGCCGAGCATAGTCCATACCCGACGACCTGAAATAGTAATCGATAGATAATAAGGGGCCTAAATCCTAGGCCGAATCCTGGTCTCTCCGGACCCTTGCCGAGCATAGTCCATGCTCGATGACCTGAAATAACAAGTGATAGATAATATGGGGCCTAAGTCCTAGGCCGAATCCTGGTCTCTCCGAACTCTTGTCGAGCATAGTCCATGCTCGACGACCTTTTAGCCAAAATCCAGAGGAAAATCCAATCGAAATCCTATCCGAAATCCAAATCCAACCAGAAAACCAGAGATCCATATCAAAAATCCTAATCAAAATCCAAATCAAAAATCAAGCATCCAAACCAAAAATCCAAACTAGAAAACCAACAAAAACCGGGAGTCCAAACCGAACTCCAAAACCAAAGTAGAAAAAGCAAGTACCCAAATCAGAAATAAAAAGCAGATGTCACAAAACAGAGCATCACAGTTTATCATCATCTCAGAGCATGCCTAGGGGTTGTCTCCGTCCCCATACATGAGTAAGTGACTTAGCCGTCTGCCTAGAGTTTGCTACTTATTCCATACCACCCTGATCAGTTGATGACCAACCGACCAACATTCATGGGCCTCGCACTGTCGTTGTTTGAGGTAGACGGTGGCTGCTCCTGTTCCACCGCCGCATTCCGAGTTTCGACATATTGGCTCAACTGACCTTTCCTTACATGCTCCTCGATTATATCCTTTAGATGTCAGCAGCTTTTAGTATCATGCCCGTCTAGGTCATGAAAGACACAGTGCCTTCCTGATGCCCTTTCGCGTTCTGAGGGTTGCCTCCTTGCCGGCCTTCGATAAGGAAGGCGATCCCGAGTATCCAAGAATATCCGCTCCAATGTTGCATTTAATCCTATGTAAGTGGAGAATTTTGGTTCTCCCCAAAGCTTCCTCTTCCCTTTATCCTTGTCCTTACCCGAGCTTTCACTGGACGGTCCTCCATCCTTAACCATGTTTACTTCCTTTGACTTCATATCCAAACATGCATCCTCTTGTCGAAGAAATCTCTCAGCTTCATAAAAGAATTCCCCGATATCCATTGGTGGGTCCCGTATCAATGATACTTTGAAATTCGAATTATCCCTGACTCCTGATACTGCAGGCATCAGAACCATTGATGGATCCAGCCGATCCACTGAAGCAACTGCTGCATTAAACCGAGTTAAGAAAGTCCTAAGCAATTCATTCGCCCTTTGTTTAACTAACGTCAGAGTCATCACATTCTTCAGCCTTTTGATGTGGACTCGAAACTGTTTCAAAAACCTATCCGCCAATTTTGTCCATGTTCCAATAGATCCATCCTCCAGCTGTCTAAACCACATAGCAGCTATATCAGTCAAGTACACGGGGAAACATTGGGCCATAACCTCCTCCGATGCCCCCAGCACTTCCAGATGTCTCGTGTACCTCATTAAGTGGTCAGTGGGATCCGTCTTACTGTTGTATACTTCCAAAGTGGGCAGCTTGAAATCAGGTGGATTCCTAGCCATCCTGATGTTATGAGTAAACGGACTTTTGTTGACTCCCTCCAAATCCCTGTTTTCAGACCTTCGCGAATAGTTTCCTGATGATGTCAGCCAATCCAGTGCTACCTGCCAAGGGTTGCCCCCCATCTACATTTCCTAACTGCCCTCCAAGTCCACGAGGAAATTCTGGCACATACTCCTATATTCCTGTTGGCGCCGGGATACGCAGCGTCATCTAGTATCCCTCCATGGATTGGTCCAGCATTGCCTGGTGGTGTGCCCCCGAGTCTAGGTCCATCCAGATTGACAATTGTTTGCTTATTGGGGGCTGCCCCCTACTGAACCGCTTCATCTGCTTGCTGGTTGAGTCCTTCTGATCCAGCTCCATGGATCTAAGCTCCTGCAGTTCCTACTTGTCCAAATTGTCTGAAAAGTGTCTGTATCATTTCCTCTTGCCTTTTCATCAACTGTCCTTCATGGAATTCATCATGATATGCATCTCGTCCCTAGTGATGTAGACGGAGGCTTGATTAGCTCTAGAGGAAGCCTCCTGACTTCCCTCTTGCTGAATCCTTTCCGTCCTCTGTCTCCTGGTTGATTTCTTTGCCATAGTCTCCAGAATCCAAGTTCCTAAGCCTTTAAATCCAAAATCCAAGCTTCTGAATCCCTGAGTGCTAGTGCTCTCAATGAAAGCACCAAAATGTTAGCGCCAAAATTGGTCACTAACACTCAAACGCCATTGAAAGCACCAACCAACAGTTATAGATAACAGATAGAATGTATGTAGAGAGTATAAATATGAAGAATAGTAAAAATTAAAAGAAAGCAGTAATAACAGAGGATTTATAGTGGTTTGGCAGACTCCGACCTACGTCCACTCCAGAAATTTCCTTTTCATTGATATGAAAATCCAGTACAGTTCCAATCCGGATTTTTTAGAATCTCAATGGCAGAGTTGTCTTAATAGTGAAGGAAAAGAGAAGCAGAATGAAGATCCTCTTTTTGAAGCCCCGCTCGCTATATTTATAGGTAAAACCTGAGTTATTGGGCTCCCGGAGTGGTCTAGGCCCACCAACACCATAGCCGACCCAAACCTCGAACACCACGATCGACCCTAAGTTCATAATACGCCGACCCGATATCCCTCGGGCATGACTCGAAGCAAACCTATCCAAGACTCGAAGTAAACTAGGCTAGAACTTGGAGCAAAGCTAATGCCGAACCTAGACTCCATATGCCGATCCGAACCCCTTTTCCTCAATGCCGATCCTATCCACTCGTGAACTCCAGCACGCCGATCCACTCAACCATGCCGGTCCACACCATCCTGTCGAACCACCTCAGCCCAACTACCTTGGCCGAACCAGAACATGACGAACCACCGAGGCCGATCCCATCGAGACCGAACCACCAATGCCGATTCCAAGTTCTTACGTCCTTGACCGAACCACTCAGATGCCGATCCACTTAGTGCTAACTCACTTCGACATGCCGAACCACCTCGACCAAGCCATATCCATACTCCAACACTGGGCCACTCCCCACTCTACTGCCGATCCATCTTTATCAAAGCCAATCCAGCTCAGTCCCTTCCATGCCGATCGGCCCTACTCGATCGATCCAAGTACGACCGAGCCACCTTGGTCGAACGGCCGACCCTCATGGCCGAACTTCAATGACTGAACCATGTTATGCCGAACCCCCAGCTTCGTAATCATATTTATCATCCGTGATTGATCGTCTATCCATCCAGTTGACTCAAACCCATCGTATTCCAGTCTCGACGAACGAGTAGTCGATTTAGTTAAATCCGACTGTCAACGCCCTTGCCAAAAGGCGGGTTAACACATATGTTGTAACCAAGAATGCTGAAGGGGAATCTATTATATAAAGCATATACCTCACCATGGTGAATCCTTTTTACAACAACTAAATTGCGTAGATAAAGAATTCATCTAAAGTTGCATACATATCATACAACACTAATTACATCAATTATAACATAACAACTTAAAAAACACATATACACTACATAGACAGGCCCGGTTCTAGGGGCAGGCAAGCAAGGCAAATGCCTAGAGCAACCCCCCAGAACAGGGCAACCCCCCATGAAATATAAGTATATTTTCTTTTTTATTACTAGAGTACACATAGAGTACACGGTACTGACATGTTAACAAGGCCTACCGTCAGCGTAGAGGTATGTCTTCTTAGTACTAGTACACGAATGAAATAATACTATTCTATAAGTTCAAATTTGTCCTGCTGTGAAATAGTGTAATATTGAATGGTGTTGTACATACTTCATATTATGAAATAACTTTAATAGACTATAAGTTGAATCTTGAATAGAATTGCACGTACTTCACATTATGAAGGAATTTATAGATCTAATATTTTTTTAGTTTCAATTTTTGACTGTTCTTTTCTTTGTAACATTAGATGATATATTCTTGATTGTGTAACATGTCAGCTAATTAACATTTGTATCTGGGGTAAAATGAAGATAAAACGTGCTTTTTTTTCAATAATACATAGTAGAAAAAAAGGAAAAGAAAATAGTTATTGTTAATATCATAGTACATTGCTTAGAAATGTTCATCTCATAACATTTTCCATAATAAGCTGAATTTAACATTCAAAAAGTTTACATTTGATGCATATGACTACAAGTTGTAGCACGAATATAAAAATGGTTAATGTTTAATTCAAAGCATTTCATAGTAATTAAAGGCAACAAAAAATTGAAATCGCCTTGGGCAACCCAGCGTTGTGGACCGGCCCTGTACATAGATACTACTCATATTATAAGGAAAAGGGCGGAAAAGTAATATTTTAGTCTAAATTAAATACTATAGTCAGTTTATGAAATAACATAATCAACATGGCATCCATTGTCATAGATAGTCGAGCATGAAAAGATTAATACCTTTTACAGAACTATTAACCAGAGAGTTGCAGAATAGAGAAATGCTAGTCCCGCAATCCTTCAGAATCCGTTCTCTAAAACAAACAATACACAGTTAAAAATCATTTTTTTAACATATGAACAAAAATTAAAAAAAATTACTAAACAAATCAACATGAACAAAATAGTAGTAATTCATATATGCATTCTGCACATAATTTCTATATACTAACGTTTATATGGAACATTGATATCGTCAGGTATCGAACAATGACTATGCACAGTGGTAAGACATGACAAGCACTGAAAAGAGTGCCAGAGAGAAGAAGTGGACATAATGGAAATCAACTTTGAAACAAACAGAAAGGGATTCTGTAACATGCGTAAATTCATAACTGAAGTAAAATGGTATACCATACATTGTTGGGAGCAAGGGGAAAATACATAACAAAAAATAGTAGAAAGCCATCCATAGTTTCTTATGATGCATAACTTACAATATTAAAGTAAGTACTCTGGCAAAATTTTATGTGCTTTACAAATTCTACCTATTAGCTTTGCATATCAGTACATGTAGTAGTAGGTTGAATTTTTGATACTATATACTATGCATAGTATATTCTCATTACATAGCATAGAAATGATTTAGATTATGCTTAAGCATTATCATAAACACTATTTTTGAGTGTATCTTAACTAATTAATCATATTTCCATATTAATGTGAGCTTATGACGCATATTGTCTAATGATAATTTACAGATGCTCCAAATGAAGATAATACTTACAGTATAAGTAATATAAAATTAGGATGCCAAATGAAATTACAAATTGACCATAGCATACAATGATGAATGAGAGATTTTTATATTATAAAAATGGATATGCAAGGTAACTCAATTCTTTTTATGCTATATATAAAATAATTCAACTAAACGCAAAAATAACATATTATGTGTAATAAATACTGAAAACTTGTTCTATTAAGTGCAAAGAATACATAAATTAATTTCTTTAATTTTTTAGAAACATGATAAATGATATTTAGTAAGTAATCCAATGAATAATAGTATAAATTGATGTTATGTATTCATGTTCATTGAAAACAATGAGAGAACTTTCAATATAAATGCATGTATAATATAAAAAATTTCAAATAAATTATGTATGCCAATATGTCATTCTATACAAACAAATATATTAAGACATAAAATTTATTTTTATACAGTAAACCAAGGTAAAATGGAATTAACTAGAAAAATCATTTAAAGAAACATTACAATTCAAATGCTTAAGGAGCTGTATAATATTTCATGTCAGTGAGTTTAATAAAAGGGAAAATATTGTGTATTTCAAGGTATGTCGACGTGTTGCAGTGTGCAAGCAAATTACCCATTCTAAGTAAGTTTCTAGTTAGAAATTGTAGTCATAAGTTCAGGAGTGAGAGAGTTTAATAACAGTAAAGCTAGTCCAATGAGTTATTATAGGATAGACTAAAACTACAATCAAGTTAATTTGACATGTTCTAAGACCCATTAACATCTACAATGGAAATTTTTATGAAGAACATTGATATCTTCTGTACCTAAAACTAAAATTATGGAACATTGTCATCAAACTACTGGTAACATCAATAAACTAATGGTAGAAAAAATAAAAAAACTGGAATAATAATTAAATCAATTGGAAACGGTTCAACATTAACCAGAAAAATTATGGAGCATGATCATCAAACTAATGTTAAAATTCACCAGCCAACCATCCAAAAACTAAGTATAACCATAGAAAAACTTTGTTATTAAAAATCAAAATACTTTGGCCTATGAAAATTACATTTCAAAAAAAAATCATTTTAGGCCAGAAACATTTACCTACAAATTATCTAACAAGGATTTCCAAATGCACGTACCAACAGTATGTGCATGTGTAGAAGGCACAGCCATTCAGAGCAGTAAAAAAGTATTTAACAAAATTTTTACCAACTCTATTATTCATTTAATGCAAACATCAAGGGGAACCCCATATATCCTTAGATATCAATCAACCCCTATTAACATATCCAAACATTAGAACACAGAAGTTACAAACACGACAGAGAACGGATACAAAGTAAATTACATCACAAAAAAATAAATGAACGTAGACATTGAATAACAACCTGAAGTGAAATCCATAGATAGTCAAGCACGAAAAAATGTTACCAATTTAGCACATACAAAAACACTAAGCAAGGATAGGGCCAAGTAGTTTGAATGTATCTTAAATCCTTCAGCGGCATACTACGAAAAAAAAGTAAACAAAAATCAGTTTAACTTCCGTTTAAACAACAAAATCATTGGTTGTTTGTAAAAAAACTGACATTATAATATATCACAATCATATGAAATAACCCAAAAGTCTGCAAGTTATAAAACAACTCATCGGTATAGGACCCCAAGTTGTGCATATTTTACATGACGAGTGGAAGCATGGAAATGAAATACTTATAAACTAACCACCGTTGAATATTGGTGACACTATATGTAGAATTGAAGAGGTCAGAAATAGCTTGCTAACGGTGAAAATGGTTCATGAATCAGAGCTTGAAAGCTCGAGATATCGCATGTTGAAGCAAGGCTAATTGACAAGGTAGTTTTATAGGAAGTCAGATGTCTGGTTGAGGCATCCAGATGTCTACATTTTGGTTTGAGACATCTGATTCATCTCATAGACGTCTTTGTATCAGTTGGTATGAAACGCAAGACTTTCATTAGACATCTGACTAAGCAGTTCAGACGTCTTATCATCTGCTAGGATATCTGGTCCAATTCCCAGACGTCTCTATATGTTTGAATCAAAAAACAAAGAGTTTGATCAGACATTTGGATAAGGAGCCCAGACGTCTGATCGCTTGAAGCAGGGACATTGTATGTTTCGGGTCGGACGTTTGAGGTATGAATTCAGACATTTGAGCCGTTGTTTGAAAATAGAGTTGCCCGGGCTGATTGAGTTTGTTTGTGAAGGCTTCAAGGGGAAAATTAGGTATTTTCCTAGGCGAAAATTCTCCCTATATAAGCTATTTTCACAATTCAAAGATAGAGAGGTTTACCAAGGGTTTATGAAATTTGCCATAGAATTTATAAACCTAATTTCTTCACTTCCAATCTCCACAACTCAAATTCTATAGAAGTTTGGTGATCATTGTAATCAATCTCTTGTGCTCTTTCATCGTTAGTAATAAAAGGCTCTCCTCAAAGTGGATGTACACTAACAAGACGTTACTGGAACCACTATAAATCTTGTGTGTAATTTACTTTTCGTTATTGCTTGCTTTTATTGCTTGTTTAGATTGTGATTTAATTTTATTTGGATTGGATTGAGTTTTGGCATCGAGATATTGATTGGTTATTTGTGCACATCTTACAACGATCTCTCGTTTACGCAGCATTTGGAGTTTGGATTATAGTGATCTCAAGCTTGAATTCCATAACATTTGGTATCAAAGCTTTGGTGTTTGTAGGGTGGTTGTAGAAATGCCAGAATCGGATAATACCTTGGATAGTCCCTCAATGGTTGGTCCAAGTAGTGTAGCACTATATGTATGTGGATCATATGCAGCCCCGGGTTCACAATTGGTTATAGATAAGTGGAATAGCGATAATGATTTTGAAAAATGACTATGGAAGATGAAAGATGTTCTTAGGTAGAATAGTGTGCATTGGGCTGTGTTTGACATGCATTTGTTATCGGTGGACATCTCGGATGTTGAAAGAGAGGAAACAGAAGAGTCGGCATTCACTACACTTCAACTTGCTATGGGTAAGAATGTAATCTTTGAAATTAGTGGTGAGACTATCGCTAGCGTTAATTGGGATAAGTTGGAGGAATTGTATATGAAGAAGTCACTAACTAATCATTTGATCTTGTTGCGAACATTCTTCACCTATTAGATAAAGGAGGGAACTTCGCTAAGAACGCACTTGAATACCTTTGATGGTTTGCTAATGAAGATGAAGGTGGTAGACTTGAAGATTGAGGAAGAGCAAAAGGCGATGATATTGTTATGTTTGTTGCTAGCCCGTTATACGAGTTTCTCAAATAGTTTGATCTATAGCCAAGATACTTTGACTTTTAGTAATGTTAAAGCGAGTCCTCTTAGTGAGGAGTTGTGGGATCAAATGAAGGGGTTGAGTAATGGTAGTGGTAGTGCTAGTAGTGGTTACAGTTTACTTGTGGAGAATAGGAGTGTAAACGAGTCGGACCAGACCGGACGAAAGTATTTTCTAGTCTTATTCTATAAGAGATTCGGACAGACATGGACTGGACAAGCATTAAGCTCGAACAATGTTCGTACGAGCCAGACAACGGACGAACAATGTTCGAAAAGTATAAAAACATCGGACATTTTTGAACAAACATTTTTTCTGACATTTTTTCTTGTCCTAATTCGTATTCTAAATGAGAATCGTACGAACATGGACCAGATGTCTTACATCCTTGGACCGAGCCGGATGTCAGATAATCGTACAAAATTTACAACCCTATTGGAGAAGGAGAGAAATGAGAAGAAGGAGAATCATGGGCATTCTAGATCAAGGAAGCCCGGTTGGAGAGGAAAGTCGAGGGAAAGAAATAACAAGTGCTTTATTTGCAAGAAGCCGGTCATTGGAAGAATGAGTGTCTAGATAAGGATAAGAAGAAGAAGGAAGTATCATCTTCATTGGTAGCAGTGGAGAGTGATGTTGGTGAGGTAGATGAGAATGTATTGATAGCGGTAGCATTGGATGTTTTGGGTGGCGATTGGGTGCTCGTTTAGGGTGCGTCTTATCATATGATGCTAAGTAAGAATTGTTTTTCCTCTTATGTCGACAGAGAGGGAAATTCAATTGTTATAGGAAATGGTGTTATTTGTAAATCAATGGGCATTGGCTCCGTGCAAATTCGGATGTGTGACTGAGTAATTCGCATGCTCACTAATGTACGCTATGTTTTGGGTCTTCAAAATTCTCTTATTTCCTTGGGGCAATTGGATTCTTTGGGATGTAGAATCACTATTGAGAATGAAAGCTTGCGGGTTTCAAAGGGTGCGCTTATGGTGATGAAAGGAGCTAGAACTCATAGTGTTTATTTGCTTGAAGGTTTGCGTATCGAAGGTGAAACTTGTGTGGGTGTTGATAGTTCTCGTGGCATGGATGCGACAAGGTTGTGACATTTGAGGTTGGGTCATGTCGCATAGAAGAGTTTAGATATTCTTTGGAAGAAGAAGATGATCGATGGAGAGAGTTTCAATAAACTTGAGTTTTGCCAGGAATTTGTCATGGGGAAACAAACTAAAGTGTCATTCGGTGAAGGAAAGCATGACTCGAGAGATGTTCTTAAGTATGTTCACACGGATTTTTGGGGACCGGCATCGGTAGCTTCTTTGGTTGAAGCTCGTTATTATATTTATTTTATTGATGACTTTTCTCGGAAGGTATCGGTGTGTGTAATGAAGACCAAGTCGGAGGCATTTGCAAAGTTCAAAGTTTGGAAGGCTCCTATTGAGAATGAGAGTGGTAAGTCTTTGGAGGTAAGTGGAGTATGTTTTTGGAGAGTTCTTGGAGTTTTGCAAGCATCATGGTATTCTGAGGCATTTTACAACACCGGGGGATCCATAATCAAATGGTGTTGCGGAGAGGATGAACCGTACTTTACTTGAGAAAGCTTGATACTTGAGATTGACATCGGGTTTATCAAAGGGATTTTGGGTCGAAGCACTGTCAATCGCGGTGCATATTCTAAATCGAATTCCATGCTCGGCTATTAATAACAAAATTTCGAAGGAAGTATGGAAGGGGAAGAGCATTGACCCGAGCTATCTTTATGTGTTTGATAGTCTGGTTTATGTGCATGATCCGAGAAATGATAAGCTTGAGCCTAGAGCTTTCAAAGGGATCTTGCTAGGTTATACGGATGGAATTAAAGGCTATCAGATTTGGAATCTAGAAACGAAGAAGGTTTTGAATTCTTGTCATGTTACTTTTGATGAGTCATCTTTGTTCAAGGAGAATGAGAGCTCATCAAATGTTCCAGATTTGGTTCGTAATGAATCAAAGGAGAAGGAAGTTGTTCCCATCTTTCATCCAAGGAGTAGAGTTGTTGGAGATGCTTGTAAGGAGGAAGTGGTTGATGAAACATCACACAGTCCACATGTATCCTCTAGTAGTGTTGGTGATGTACATGATTCTAGAGATGATTTGGTTCAAGGTGGAGCCGAAAGGAGTTTGGGTGATAGTATTGGTACTCGAGTTGGTCGTCGTGTTATAAGATGTAACGACCCATAAATTAATCACTTTATATTTGAATATTTAAATTATTTTTTAATATTTAAATAATGGTTTTAATAACCAAATAAACATCTTTTAAATACTACTTAATGATGTTAAAATCATTTTCAAATTATGTTTAGTAAAATAGTTAATTCAAATAAAAATAGAAAATGTGACTGAAAATTGTTTTCCGAAATTTCGAATTTTCAACACCGAAATGTTGTCGTGAATGTTGTGCACCTTATTCAATAATGTACACACTTTTATATGATATAATTAGTATTAATAAAGCATGCTTAAAAATATTAACATATATTTATTCTTACTTAAGCACGATATGGCAAATTATGATTAAAATAAAAGCTTATGTATACACACACACATTTGTATATATACAAAACCCATCCATACCTCAAGTACACACATGGCTTTGTTTGCATGATTTAGGGAGCAAAAGGGGGGAAACATGTGCTAGTAATGGAGAGGGGGTATGGTGGTTGTTATGTACATGACATGTACATATATTATATTACTAAAGGTTGGTTTAGTCTTTTTACAACTTCTCATGCCTATAAATACCACCTCCTCTTCACATATTTCTACTTTACATTCCTAGTCTTCATTTTTCTAACACATCTTCATTCACATAGCCATGGCCAACATTTTCTTGTTCATAGCTTAAAACACTAGTTATTTTCACTTCCATCCACTTAAACTAGCTCCTTACTTCACTACTCACACTCTACTTACCAAACAACACCTTAACTCCTCAAAACAGCCCATGGCCGAGCCCAATAGGCTAATGGACGAACCCAAATCAGTCCACAAGTGGCCCAAAAGTGCGATCTAAGGTGTAGTGAAGGTAGTTCGTGAGTTTAGCACCTTGTGGTGGCGATCCAATTAAGTTAGTAGTGTTTTGGTGAGTAAAACTCCACCCTCATAAACCAAAGTTTTTAAACTATTTTAATGCTCATATTATTGACCTATGAATGCTTGTTGTATATGTGTAGTGATGGTTTGGTAGTTGGTTTGGTTCATGTTGCAAAAAGTTGTCGCGTTTGGAAGTAAGTTTGCATGTAGTAAGCGACATGAAAAGTTAGTGGCTAAAGTTATTTATATTGTTGGAAAATGTTTGATATATGGTGTATTATTGTAAATCACTATGTATATATGTTCATACCCTTGCTATGTGATGTTTGGTTGCATTGCAATGACATAAACTTGTTTACCGAACTGCCCGTATAGCGATAGTCGCTATATCGGCACTTTCGGAAAATCACTTCTTATTGAAACCGTTGGTTTCATTTTCGTGCTTGGATTAGTTTTACAAGTTAAGTAAGTTTTTGAAATAATAATGATTTCAAATTTAATTAATTATTTTAATAATGATTATTTATTTAATTAATAAGGATTAAGGTTAAACTAATTAAATTATTGATAATGTGTTTTAAATTTAACTAATTACTTAGTTAATGATGTTTTAAATTTAATTAATCGTTTTATTTAATGATGTTTAAGGCTAATTAATCTTTTGATAATGATGGATTAAAGTTAATTAATCATATAACTAATGATGTTTTAAAATTAATTAACCTTTTTAATTAATGACTTTTAAAAGTAAATCAATCTGATTAACCTTAATTAATCTTTGCTTAAATAAAGTTCTAAATTAATTAATCACTTTTAAAATATGATATCTAATTATTATTTAATTAATTTAATTAATTATATTTAAATTTTATTACTTAATTGAATAAATGAGGTTTTAAAGGTGATTTATCCTTTTAATTATTTAAAGACATTTGAAGTTCCATAATCAAATTGTGTGATGAAGTTTCAAAGTGAATGTACCGAAGTAACAAGGATGTTTTGACTTTTTTATTCAATTTAAATAATTATAATTATTTATTTATTAATTTAATTAATTATATTTTATTAATTGAATTAATGATGTTTTAAAGGTAATTTATCCTTTTTAACTAAAGGCATTGATGTGAATTTATCAACTTAATTAATGAAGTTTTAAAGTGGATTAGTCAAAGTAATAAGGATGTTTTAAGTTATTAAATCCTTTTTATAATGATGTTTCAAAGTTAGTTCACTCTTTTAACAAAGCGTTTTAAACCTAATACTTGTAATGTGAAGCCAAGCATGAATTCGATTTTTAAAAGAAAAGGTTTGATTTGTTTATGGAATTAAATTAATTTCCATAAAGCAATATCACTTATATAGAAATAATTTATTTATATACTTAGCACCAAACGTCGAAGAAGTAGACTTGCTTCTATTTCAAAAGTTAATAATGGTCATGAGACATGACTTTGAGGTAACACTACCTTGACTTGTCCGGTATTATTGTTAACCAAGGAATAATAAAAGTTTGAATTCAATGAGTGGTGATAAGTAAACAGACTTAATTTCAATATACGATCGTTTTATATCCTCGATAGTTGGTTTCTCGGCTATCGGTTACTTCAGCTTCTTTCTTTTCATCATTCTAAGACGATGTGTTGCTCCATTGAGCTTTGTTATCCTTTGTCGGAAATGACTAAACCCAAAGCACGAGAGGAAGCCAAGCTATGTGGGGTTGCTCCCATCAAAAGGGTATTTTCACACCTCATCTAGTCTGGATTCGGTTGTGCACTTAGATGTGGAAATATTTGGATTCTCGGTAAGGTTTGGCGGGGTCCAACTTGGTATTATCCGAGAAGTGTCACAGAGTAAATGAGCTTCTTAGAAGTATATTACTAATGGTATACTTCAAGGGTGGTGCACCTCCCTAGTCATTGTTGGGAAAATTTTCCTTTCCTTATTTGATTCGAACCTTTGAATTGTTTTTCTGTAATTGCAACGGGAAGAGTCAACCACCCTTCACGATGTTTAATTATAGGTTTTTTCCATTCTATCGAGTTTTGACTGTTGTCTTGTTTTATCCATTCCGTCCAGTTTGGATTTTGTTCAGACTATTTCCATTCTTTCAATCTGGATCTTTATATTATTTTTGCCCATCATCTATGTTTGGATTTGTTTCCTATTGTTCTTTTCCATTCTTATGTTTGGTTGGTGTTTATGTGGGAGAAAACTCATTCCGCGTTAGCGGCGTGGTCCCATATATTATTGTTAAATACGCTCCCTTTTGTTTCATAAGTTTTACTCAAACCAGACATATTGTCTGACCCGAGTTGTTTATTTTTCCTAAACTCTCGGGTACTCAATTATATTTGAGTAGTCCAAGAATAGCAGATTTTTCTTTGGAGATCTTTGAACATGATGGACGAGCATGAGGCTCCTTAGTTATCTAGTTATTTATTTCCGTTGTATGATTATGTATGTGTGTTTTGTATCTAAAAATGAAAAGTCAAAATGTATTGCTACCTATCCGTTAGATGTAGTACTTTTGTATAACTTTGATAACTCCATGTAAGGAATAACCTTTTGTACTAAATCATTTTGTATTATATATAACCATTCTGTTGTGAGGTTTTTTCTATTCAGTTCTTTCTGTTATTTATTTTACCCCAAGACAACTTTTCTTTCGGATGCTTGGGCAACAGCACATTAATACCGAGGATGTATTAAGTTTCATTCCCAGAGGTCAGAAAGGTGGGTCGTCACGGTTGGTATCAGAACTTAGGTTTAGCGAACCCCTAAGCCTTGGTGGGGTAAACTCTTTAAGGATAGGATTAGTAATGTCGTAGGATAAGTCTGAGAGTATAAATATATATATATATATATTGAGTGCGAATTTGTTAGATTTATAAAAATGTTTTATATTGTGTCGTTTGATCCGTTGAGTGGTATATGAATTCTGGTCGATGCGTCTGATCAGCGTTATCGATAGGGATTCCTAAACACTTGAACAGACCTACCGATATAATATTGTTTTAAAATGGTAAATGAAATAATTTTACCTAGGAATATATTTTATATATATAAAAGGGTGATTTTCAAAAACTAATATAGCTATATTGATGAGTTGATTATTAGGAAATGATAATATTTTATTGTTATCATTTAGGACTTGTTTAGTTATGGTCGTCCAGTTTGAGCATTAACGATTGTTGAATAAGGTCATAAGAAATTTTTCTTAGTAAGGTATAGATTAGGTAGACAGAATTAGGAAACCTTGAGAATGAACCCCTTGTGAATTCAATTTTAAGGTTTGACTAGAAGGTGTTCGGTGAAAGGGTTAAGTTAAAAGTTATCTTTTAACAGTGTTAAGCTGAGAGTAAAAATTTTATAAAAAAGTTTTTTAATATAATCTGAATGGTAGGATAATACATTTAGAGGATAAATATATGAGAAAATTTAGTTATAATAAAGGATATTTAAATATGAGTTTAACTCACATTCAAAATTTACTATATCATATCTATGATGCTATAAACTATTATTGATTGCTTTGATGGTAGTTAAATTGTTTGATTGATTGTTTGGTTGAATTTCCATTTGGAAAATGGACGTTTAATAGAAATTAATCTTGATATTCCATTTAAACTACTTAAGTGTCGTTATAGTAATTTCCGCCATACCATCATTTATTAAATATCATCCCCTAAACCCGTGTGTGTGTCTGAGCTTGAGCTTGTGTTTTCACAAAAGTAGATGTTTAAAATTCATTAATCATTTTGATTAATGATATTTTAAATTAATTAATCATTTTAACTAATGATGTTTAAAATTAATTACTTTTTAATTAATGAGATTTTAATTTAATTAGATCAATTTAATTATTGATATTGAACTTTAATTAATCATTTTAATTAATGATCGATTAAATTTAATTAATTGTTTTAAATAATAGTGTTTTGAAATTTAGTTAATCATCTTAATTAATGATGTTTGAATTTAACTAAATCATTTTAATCAATGGTACTTGAAATGTAATTAATCATTTTAACTAATGATTATTTGAATTTAATTAATTATTTTGATCAATAGTGTTTAAATTTTATTAATCATTTTAGTTAATAATGTTTTAGATTAATTATTCATTTTAATTAATGATTATTCAAATTTAATGAATCTTTTAATAAATAATATTTTAAGTTAATTATTTGATTTAATAAATGAGTTTAAAGTCAAATAATTGATTTAGTGCTTTAAAGTTAATTCACCGATTTAATGAAAGTGTTTTGAGAATAATTAACTATTTTATATAATGATAATTGATTTGTTTATTAAAAGAAAATTGTAAATGTGACTAAATATCTTTCGGGATAATTAATATTGTTTTAGATTTAGAAAAGAGTATTATAAATCATCCTCCAGGACGATTAACATTGTTTTAAATTTATAAAAGGTATTTAAATTGTTTTATTTTCTTTTGGAATAATAAATATTGTTTTAAATTTATAAATGTTGGCTTTTAAATGAGAAATTGTTTTGGGTTTTAGTAAATGATGTTTAAAATGACATTTGTTTTTTACCCTTTTTTAATACACTTAGTATTATATATTTGTCTCTTAAAAAGGACATTTTAAAGAGTTTTTGGAGAATTTAAATTCAGGAATTGTTTGAAATGATTTCAAAAGATTTTGAGAAAATAATAGCGGTATTATTTGAAAATATTTCTGAAGTATAAATATTTTGGAAAATAAATTTTAAGTATAATGCTTTTTCTTTGAATAATTCGTAGGAAAACATTTCGGTTAGTTTTATGGTAATTTGAATAATCTTCTAAGTGACGATCAGATGTTGCTTAGGCAAACGTTGTGGAGTACTTAGTAAATTATTCTCTTTATCATTGTGCGATTGAAATGAGTTCAAATCTGAACGAACCCAAAGTGAGTTTTAGTAAACAAATTGTTTGAAGTTATTTCATAAAAGAAATACATGTAGTATGTTTAATTAGTTTTTAAGTTCCCTTAAAGGGAATTGATTTCCAAATAAAAAGTATTTTTGATAAGAGATTGTTTTGATAAATTAATTTTTACCCTTAAATAATATACGAGATAATTTAACACTGATTTAAATGGGTTAGATTGGATAGGAAGGTTTTGATAAAATTGTTTCATCAAAACTATAGATTTTATTTAAAGCCTCCAAGTAGTGTAAACTAATTGGTGTTATTGGGCCAGTCCATAAGCATCATTCATTATAACACCGTAAGGTAACAAGGTAGGAATGTTTAAATAGATGTTGTTTTATTAAAACCATAGCTTTTGTTTACAACATGTAGTGGTGTAAACTGTTTGTTGTTTTGGGTCAACCCATGAACATCGTCCATTTTAACACTCTAAGTTAAAGAGGTCGAGAGGTTGATCCAGTTTTAAAAGACCCAAATTTTGATTAGATCTTCTCCTAAATTGTGAAAAGCAAAACAAATTTTATGTTCTGTATATAATCTTAGGATTTAGAAGGGTATTGTACAAGTAAATAAAGTGGAATAAGTTATTATTTGATGTTTTATAAAGAAATGACTTTATAAAATATTTTTTAACTTAGATGAAAATTTATGAAATAATTCATAAATGATTTTGGTATTGAATAAAAATAATAAAAGCAAATTTAAGTAATTTAGAAATATTAGTATAGTTAAGAAACCAATAATTTTAGAGAGCAACTTTCAATTTTGTCTAAAGGAGCATAGGTAATCCTCTAAGCAACAACCAAAGGATGAGGAGCAAAATGATACACTTAGGAAATTATTTATATTCTTAGGCAATCAGGAAAGTTTTGAACCTAAGTTAAGATTTGTTTATTGGTCATTTGACATTTTAAATAATGTTGAGTGCTAGATTTTCCTTTACAGAATTTGATTAATTTGATTTAATTGAATTTGATTGATTGATTGTGTGGTCTTATATACCATAGTTTATAAAGTCAAAATTTATAAACCAAGGTTTTGAATTATTGTTTATTATGACTTAACTCCCGATGCTTTTGGAAATGTGATTTTGGAAATTTTTAGGAAAGAAATAATAATTGTTCACTCTAGTTGTTGTATTTTGAGGAACTGGAATATCGCCGGATGCTCCATGTTGTTTTAATTCTAGAGTTTTACATGCTTTATTAGGAGGACCCCCTCCTTGACATTTTTGATTTTGGTTTTTGATTTGCTTCTCTTTTTGAGGAATTTGAAAATAAATTTTGAATATAGAACCCGGGCATTCAATTTTAAATTTTGGAAGTATTTTGAAAAATGTTGGATGCATAACATTTATTATAGAATATTCTCTTTATTTTGTTGCGTATGTTTGTTACATTACTTGTGGGTTGCATCATGTCACCTGATTGCATATGGTTGTTATAGTGTTTATATTGCATATTTTTATGGTAGGAAAAATATATTTAATCAGGTTTACTGAAAATCAAGTAAGTAAATTGATTTTCTTAGGTTGGTTATTACTTCTTCCACTCCATAATAATTTCGGGGACGAAATTCTTTTAAAAGGGGAGAGTGTAACGACCCGTAAATTAATCACTTTATATTTGAATATTTATATCATTTTTTATATTTAAATAATGGATTCTAATAATTAACCAAATAAACATCTTTTAAATAATAATTAACGATGTTAAAATCATTTTCAAAGTATGTTTACTAAATAGTTAGTTCAAATAAAAATAGAAAATGTGACCGAAAAACATTTTTCGAAATTTTGACTTTTCGGCACTGGCATGTTGTCGGAAACGTTGTGCACCCTTGTGCAATAATGTACACACTTTTATATGATATAATTAGTATTAATAAAACATACTTAGAAATATTAACACATATTTACTCTTACTTAAGCATGATGTGGCAAATTATGATTAAAATAAAAGCTTATGTACATATACACACACATTTGTATATATACAAAATCCATCTATACCTTAAGTACACACATGGCTTTGTTTGCATGATTTAGGGAGTAAAAGGGAGGGGGCAACGTGTGCTAGCGATGGAGAGGGGGTATGGTGGTTGTCATGTACATGGCATGTACATATATTATATTACTAAAGGTTAGTTTAGTTTTTTTACAACTTCTCATGCCTATAAATACCACCTCCTCTTCACATATTTCTACTTTACATTCTTACTCTTCATTTTCCTAACACATCTTCATTCACATAGCCATCTACACCATCTTCTTGTTTATAGCTTAAAACACTAGATATTTTCACTTACATCCACTTAAACTAGCTCCTTACTTCACTACCTACACTCTACTTACCAGACAACGCCTTAACTCCTCAAAATAGCCCATGACCGAGTCCAATAGGCCTATGCCCGAACCCAAATTAGTCCACAAGTGGTCCAAAAGTGCGAGCTAAGGTGTAGTTAAGGTAGTTCGTGAGTTTGGCAACTTGTTGTGGTAATCTGATTAAGTTAGTAGTGTTTTGGTGAGTAAATCTCCACCATCATAAACCAAAGTTTTTAAACTATTTTAATGCTCATATTATTGACCCGTGGATGCTTGTTGTATATGTGTAGTGATTGTTTGGTAGTTGGTTTGGTTCATGTTGCAAAAAGTTGTCGCATTTGGAAGTTAGTTTGCATGTAGTAAGCGACATGAAAAGTTAATGGCTAAAGTTAATTATATTGTTAGCAAATGTTTGATATATGTTGTATTATTGTAAATCACCATGTATATATGTTCATACCCTTGCTATAGAATGTTTGGTTGTATTGCAATGACATAAACTTGTTTACCGAACTGCCCGTATAGCGATAGTCGCTATATCGGCACTTTCGGAAAATCATTTCTTATCGAAAGCGTTTGGTTTCATTTTCATGCTTGGATTAGTTTTACAAGTTAAGTAAGTTTTTGAAATAATAATGATTTCAAATTTAATTAATTATTTTAATAATTATTAATTAAATAATTAATTAATTAATAAGGATTAGGTTAAACTAATTAACTTATTAATGATGTGTTTTAAATTTAGCTAATTACTTAGTTAATAATGTTTTAAATTTAATTAATCATTTTATTTAATGATATTTAAGACTAATTAAGCCTTTGATAATAATGGATTAAAGTTAATTAATCATTTAACTAATGATGTTTTAAAATTAATTAACCCTTTAATTAATGACTTTTAAAAGTAAATCAATCTGATTAACCTTAATTAATCTTTCCTTAAATAAAGCTTTAAATTAATTAATCATTTTTAAAATATGATATTTAATTATTATTTAATTAATTATATTTAAATTTTATTAATTAATTGAATTAATGAGGTTTTAAAGGTGATTTATCCTTTTTATTATTTAAAGACATTTGAAGTTCCATAATCAAATTGTGTGATGAAGTTTCAAAGTGAATGTATCGAAGTAACAAGGATGTTTTGACTTTGTTATTCAATTTAAATAATTATAATTAATTATTTGTTAATTTAATTAATTATATTTTATTAATTAATTGAATTAATGATGTTTTAAAGGTAATTTACCCTTTTTAATTAAAGGCATTGAAGTGAATTTATCAACTTAATTAATGAAGTTTTAAAGTGGATTAATCAAAGTAACAAGGATGTTTTAAGTTATTAAATCCTTTTTATAATGATGTTTCAAAGTTAGTAAACTATTTTAACAAAGTGTTTTAAAGCTAATACTTGTAATGTGAAGCCAAGCATGAATTCGGTTTTGAAAAGAAAAGGTTTGATTCGTTTATGGAAATAAATTAATTTCTATAAAGCAGTATCACTTATATGGAAATGATTTATTTGTATACTTAGCACTAAACATCGAAGAAGTAGACTTACTTCTATTTCGAAAGTTAATAATACTCGTAAGACATAACTTTGAGGTAACACTACCTTTACTTGTCCGGTATTATTGTTAACCAAGAAATAGTACAAGTTTGAATTCAACGAGTGGTGATAAGTATACAAGACTTAATTTCCATATAGGGTCGTTTTATATTCTCGATAGTTGGTTTCTTGGCTATCAGTTACTTCAGCTTCTTTATTTTCGTCATTCTAAGACGATGTGTTGCTCCATTGAGCTTAGTTATCCTTTATCAGAAATGACTAAACCCAAAGCGCGAGAGGAAGCCAAGCTATGTGGGGTTGCTCCCATCAAAAGGGTATTTTCACATCTCATCTAGTTTGGATTCGGTTGTGCACTTAGATGTGGAAATATTCGGATACTCGGTAAGGTTTGGCGGGGTCTGGCTTGGTATTGTCCAAGAAGTGCACAGAGTAAATGAGCTTCTTAGAATTATATTACTAGAGGTATTGTAACAACCCAGGATTTTAACCCAGATTAGTTATCGTCATTAGACGATTAAAAATCGCTAACAAAGTGGTATTGGAGTTTTAATCGGTTGAATTCTTTTTAAATCAGGTTTAAATTCTTTTAATAATTTGATAAAGGGTATGCGGGCTTTAAATGAAATTTAGCCCACATTTCTTTATGATGTTGTGATAAATGTTGAAGGGTATAACCGGTTCCCCTCTTCGTTTCTTTTGGCAAACCCGATCCCCTCTTTCGTTTTTCTCATTTTCGAAACCCTACACCATAATAAACGAAAGAAATAATGGCGGCTTCAGTTGTCTTCGTTCGTTCGCTTGTCAAGATTAGGGCTTCTTGATTTCGATCGAAGCTGAGCATTTGTCGATCGTTCGCAGCTCCTCCTCTCAGTCGAGTTCTTTCTTTTGCTTCGGGAAAAAGGTGAGTGATACTTCACTCACATCTAATTCAAATTTTAGATGAATTTTTGACTTGTTCGAATTCATGACTTTCGTTGCTTGATTTCTTGACAACCACGGCTTGATGATTTTGGTCTATGTGATTTCGTCCATTTGAAACGATTTCTGGAATTCATTCGAATTGGTATATTTTGTGATTTGTAGTTTTATAGTCTTGGTTTCGTGAATTTATGTTGACTTCGGCTTCAACTTGATTTTGAGATGAAAAGAATAAGTTTTGGTTTTGCTCGATTTTACTAATGTGATATTTCTGATGGCTTCGGTCTTGATTTGAAACTTCATCGACCCTTGCACTTGAGTTATGTTCATCACTGGAATTCAATAGTTTATATTGGGTTTCACTTGTATATAGTTGCATTGGTTAGTTCTTTGTGTTGTTCATTTTATTGGCATGTCTGAATTGAATCTACGGCAGTGTTGTTATTCACTTGCGTTACTCATGCTACTGACTTCAGTCATAATTGTGCATGCCTATAGCGTATTTGACTTATACCTTATTTATACACTGGTTTTGATTTTTATGTTCACTGCTTGGTTTTGAGTTTTGGTAACACGTGAGTCTTGCTTGATTCATTGTTGCTACCTGATTGGCATTACGTACATGTTGCAGCTTGATCTTATATTGTCACTGCATGCATACATAATGTACCTGTTATAATTTGAGACAGACCATTGTGTTGAATTCTTTTGACGATATAAATTTTGTTGACTTCGGATATACCCTGTTATTTTCCCTGTTTGGCATCGGCTTGATATTGTTTGTGATTGTTTCCACTTTTACTGTCTAGTTGGAGAACTTCATTTTTGGCACTGACTTGTCTTGATTTCACTTGAACCAGTGGTATTGGTCTTGATCATTTTGATGCTACTGTTGCACTTGTAGTGTACCATGCTGGTTCATATTGTACTCTTTGGTTTGAGTCACTTCCTACTTGGTCATACTGGCCATTCATGTATGTGTCGGGTGGATTCATGTGCATTTGTGGCTTCAGTCATGAACACTGCATAGATGTACTTCACTATCACTTACTCTTTGCTTTGAACTGCAGTTGGCTTTGACTTGTGTACTGCACTGTGCTTTACCTTTGAGTCAGGGGTTTATACTTGACTCACTGGTTCGAGTCACTTGTCAATGCTCCCTGGAGTTGTGGTATTCATGCGTGGTATCTGTTTTACTGCATATATATTTGAGGCTGTACATTGGAGTCTTGTTCATGGGGTGATTTCGACCTGTGCTGTTGTCACCATGTATTACTGGGCACTGTGCATATCACTGCACTTGCTTCTCTGACATGTTCTTATGCTCGTGCATGTCATTATTCATTTTGATTGCACCTGAGTTTCATCTTGATTTGAGTTGGAGTCATTTGCTTTTGATTCACTGATCTTTTGTGAAATTCACCACTGTAGTGGCGAGGCAGTACACGCGTGCATGTACTACAGCCCTACCAAAAGTGACGTTTTAATTGATATTTCAATTACATGAAATTTGTCGTTGATTCAATTCAATATATTTTGAAGTTGTATTTTGATTTGGTTTAATCTGATGATTCTGTTGATATCTAATTATCTTTTAGATAAGTTAGATTATGTGTTTTCTCATTATCATATTGATAATTAGATATTTGTGTTTATGCTGTTTGTTGGCTTGGGTTTCACTTTGACCTCTGTAGTTTTGATTACTGTTAGTATTCACTGTTGTGATGATTTCATGTACTGTAGTGGTGAGGCAGTGCACGCGTGCGTGTACTGCAGCCACACAGAGTTTGGTTTGATTTAACCATTTTGAGATTTTCTAATTATTTATTAATAATTGGATTTTGTTGTTAAATTGCTGTTTAGGCAATTCTGTTGTTTTCTAAATTATCTGCATTGGTAATCTTTTATCTATCTTTGTTGGTGATTTGGATTAGCTGATTTGTTGTTTAACACTGTTTAGTGTTATATCTGTCGTTATCCGATTCTCTTATCGAGGAGTCGGATATACGAGATTTCTGTGATTGTCGTCTATTTGATATTGATTATTATTGCTTCTGTGCATTAATAACTGAGTTTGAATTAGACTGACCCGTGTATTATTTTCTTTTGAATGTAATACTCGGGTCAGACCCGAGTTATTTCAGGTTGTAGATATCTTGCTTTGGATTGCTGTTTGAGCTATGAAGACTTTTCATATCTTTTGGAGTAGTCATGTCATAGTATAGGTTGATATGTATTCATGTATATTAGTCGATAATGTACTTGTATATATAACTTCCAGAGTCGACAGTTGTAGTTGTATCATATGTATTGTGTCAACTGTATTGTAACTGACATCAGTTATATATATATGAGACTTTTGTTATCTGTGTTCCGCATTTTATTATCTGTGTTATTATTATATATATTGTCCTAAACTATTATGAACCATCGTAGTTCGTTTTATACTGGAATTGGGTATGTCGAGGGGAGTAAATAAATAAGAGATGAAAAATGAAAAATATATACCACTCCTATCGAGGTAACCAATACTAGTGTAAGGCCAACTACGGATGGCCGCTCCTATCCAGCCTTATTCTTCGTAATAACAGACAGTATTTCTTTTAATACTCTTTGTTATTGTGAGCATAGAGGTGGGGCGTCACAGGTATACTTCAATGATGGTGCACCGTCCTAGTCATTGTTGGAAAAAATTTCTTTCCTTATTTGATTCGAACCATCGAATTATTTTTCTGTAATTGCAACGGGAAGAGTCAACCACTCTTCATGATGTTTAATTATAAGTTTTGTCCATTCTATAAAGTTTGGACTGTTATCATGTTTTATCCATTCTGTCCAGTTTGGATTTTGTTCAGACTATTTCCATTCTTTCAATTCTGGATCTTTACTATTTTTGCCCATCATCTATGTTTGGATTTGTTTCCTATTGTTTTTTCCATTTTATGTTTGGTTGTTATTTATGTGGGAGAAAACCCGTGTAACACCCCTAATTTTATATGACATTATTCAGGAGATTTAAAATAAATTAAATAGAATAATGTAAAGATTAAAGTGATATGGAGAATTGAGATTTAAAAATTAATTAGAGGCCGGGCTTAACTAAAATAAACTAAAAGAATAGGTTTATGTAAATGATAACTAATAAGAGAATAAGGCTAAGGGCAATATGAGGAATAGCCATCCACCATATCCTTAACACCTAAATCTTAGTCCCATTCTCATTTATCTCATTCAAAATCTAAAACATAAACAAAGAGAAGCAAAGTCGGCCATTACAATAAGTGAAAAGAAGAAGAAAAATTCAAGTAAAGCTAGAAGGAATCAAGCTAAAGGAATTAATCAAGTTCAAATCTCACGTCAATATTCAAATCAAGGTGAAAAATAATCTATACTATCTCATTTTTGTTTTTAAATGAATTTTTTTTGGGTTTTAAGATTAAAACCTATATGATGGTTTTGATGATGATATGCTTGGATTACATGATATGTTATATTCAAATAAGATTGTTTGTTAAAGGTTTATACGGTTTTAAGACTAAAATCCTTTATAAAGGGTTTTGAATGCCATGAGGATTGAATATGTTATGTAAAACATTAATTTGGAGATGGGTTTAAATTTTGGTAATTATCCATGCTATGGATAATTTATTATGAATTTTCAAAGGAAAATATAGACAATTGGGTTTAAAAAATTATTTCGGCTATTATATAAGAAATTTGGGTCCAAAATTTATATAACATATTAAAAGTGAATTTCTATGATTTTTTGGGGTGTTTTCCTAAGTAGTTTACTATAGAAAATAAACTATTTTAGAAAGAAGACTTAAACGTCTTAATTGTTTCGTTAAAAGGAAGAGCTATTTTGCTAACTACCCTTGATTAATTTCTGATAAATTTCGAAAGTATTTTTATAAAGATTTAGATAAAGATTATGACAACCAATCATATTTTTACAAATATGCAAGTTAGTTGAAAAGCTTTTACCTTAAGAGGTAATAGAACAGTTTTTGCATAAGTCTTTGGTTTCGCCACTTCCAGTAGCCACCCTTTCGACCTCATGCTTTCACCTACGACTAAGTCGAAACCAATACACATGGTATCAAAGCTTTGGCACGTAGTGGATTGGGGAAAGGCGGCAAGTATGGAGTCGAAACCTTGCTTTTGATGGGGTCGGAGCCTTCATTTTGCTTACCAAAGAAAAGCGGCTTGCCTTGTTTTAAAGTAATGCTTCGAAAGTGTTTAAAGATGCTTTTGACAAGGTTGCTGCCTTTAGGTTTCAAATAGGTAGCTCTCGAAAGAGATACCTTGTTTTCAAATTAAAGCTTTCGAAAGGGTATATAGAACCCAATCGAAACCACCCTGCCGACTCTATACCTTTCGAAGGGATTGAAATCATCAACTAAGTCAAAAGGTAGCCTTTTGTTTTATAAAATGCTTAGCACTTCCCAATGCTTTCGAAAGGGTCCCAATGGCCAACTATACCAAAGGTTTCGAAGGCAATGGTGTCGAAAGGGCTTTTGATGCAATCCTTCTTATTATTTTACTTATATGATCAATGCTTTCGGAAGGATGGTGCCGAAGCCATCTGTTTTTTCCCAAACTCTTTTCAATGGTTTCGAAAGGGGTACTTTCAAAGGTTTCGAATGGGGTACTTTTAATGGTTTTGAAAGAGGTACTTTCAAATGGTTTCGAAGTTATGCTTCTATTATTGGATAGTAATACTTTAATACATTCGAAGAGTTTCAAAAGAAAGGTTTTAAAGTGTTTCGAAAGGCAGATGTCTAATGTTTTGAACGGAAGATTTGAATGCTTTCAAAAGGAATTTTTCTAATGGTTTCGAAAGTAATGGCTTAAGGTTTCGAAAGCCTTAGTTTTCAAAACAAAGAACCCTATCTCAATTTTTAAAGGTAAAACCCATGGCATTAAAAAGGAGCTTTTAAATGCTTTTAAATTGGAGTTTTTGAAGAAGCTTGCTTTGATATAAATAACGGGTTAAAGGGGTTAACCAAATTTTCAGGGGGAAATGATTTCAAAGATATTAAACCAAAGATATTGGTATTATTTTTATATATGCTTCTTCTATAAATATATTCACTAAGTAATGGACCCATAACTGTATTTTGGGGAGTAAGGCCAGGATAACCAGGGGGTTGACCCAATAGTGAATATAAACTAAGTAACTCTTGAATGAATAGAGTTGCATCCAGGAGGTCAGGTAGACCAGAATAGGATGTCCAAAGACTAACTAAGAAGTTGTCAGTTGAGACAGGTTCATAGTGCACCCATGAAAAATATGTTTAAAGTGAGTTATTGGCAGGGGCCAACAGGTTCGTAGTGAACCCATGAAAACTATATCCAGATTAAGTTATTGACAGCGGTCAATAAGTTCATAGTCAACCCACGAAAACTATGAAAATGGGAGTTATTGGAGTTACCAATAGGTTCAGGGAGAACCCATGAAATAATTGAGTTAAGTTAATTTGGCAGGGGCCACTAGGTTCTTAGTGATCCCATGAAAACTATGAGACCAGACAAATTTTCCATAAGTTTAAATAGGTTCTTAGTGATCCCATGAAAACTATGAAACAGGACATGGAGTCCATAAATTATAAATAGGTTAATGGTGAGCCCATGAAAACTAAAAGGTTAGCAGTGACCCTAGAAACTATAAATATGACAGCTAGTCAATTAAACAGGGGATGGGAAATCCAGAATGTTTTACTTGTTATATATCATCATATTATAAATTGCTTTGTTTTTAACCATTGTGGATGCAGGAGCATAGTGTATGGTTATTATATGTTTTTGAAAAGATACTAGTGAGGAGAAACTCGTTCCGTTAAGCAGCGTGGTCTCACTATATATCTAAATGGTTCGAGATGGTAGGTTATTATTCACATCAGGTTTATGTCTGACTCGAAGTTTATGTTTTCCTCCTTAAACTCTCGGGTGCTCAAAATTAATTTGAGTAGGCTGAGGGTGCTTTCAGGTTCTCCTTAGACGAATAAGCTTTTGGAGATGAGTAGGAGACTATCTAGCTAAATAGGAGTTCTTTTCTTTTTGATTCCACTGTGTGTTATAAAGGCAAAGTTGTTTAAATTTCCTATATATATACTTTGATCATCCAAGAGGGCATCTTCATATGTCACTCTTGGCGTATGTTGTAATAATTATATTTTTATAACCATGGTTCTCGAATACTGAGATTATGTAATGGATCTGAAATGAGTTTGAAATGGAATGAGAAATTTGTTTAAATTGTTTTCAAATTTCTTCATATCCATGTGTTTCTGTTGGGTCAATGAATCTAACATTACCGTATTTGGTCGTCGAGGATTAATAACTATGGATGACTGCAGCATCCGTAGCCTTTAGTTTTGGGCCTTCAAGTGAGGGATATTACAAGTTGGTATCAGAGCATAGGTTTATGAAAAACTTAAGAAAAGTTAAACTTAAAAGATTTTTCAAAACATAATCCAATGAATCAGAAATAAGATTAGGGTTTGGGTTAACGTTATAGTAATGTACTTGTATTTGAGATATATATATATATATATATATATATATATATAAGTACGTATTCCCCTCTCTCTTAGACCGTTCTTCTATATCTTACTAAGGCCCTTATGTAGATTTACGAGAAAGCAAGATATGGAGGTAGGAAACAGAAGAGGAAATCTCGATGAAGGAATCACTACAACCAACGGAAATATTCGACCTAATACCAGGAGGAACCATGGTCGATAGGAAAATGCTAACCAAAATGCAGATGCCAATGTAGGTGCTGGAAATCCGCCAATAAATATGGGGATGATGTATCGGTTTTTCATCAATCTGATGCAAGCCGGAGCAGTTGCAGGAGTGGCAGGGAATGTTGGAGGAGCTAATCCAGTGGCTCCAATTGGAAACAACTATGCTAAGTTAAGCAAAGATTACACCAGTTTGGGTGGGAAGCCATTTTTAGGCATGGAGGATGCTATTGAAGTGGAGAATTGGCGGTTGCATTGCGAGAGAATCTTTGCTGACTTGGATTTGAATGATGAACAGAAGAGGAGATTGGCTTCTAAGCAGCTGTAGTGAACTGCGCTTTATTGGTGGAATAGTGTTACAGCTGGAGTTCCAGAGAGGACTTGACTGGGGCTGTGAGGAAAGATTCTTGTTTAAAGTTGCTAAGTCTGCTTTGCTGAGGAAGTTCATGGATCTGGTGCAAGGAGAGATGTTGGTGGTTGAGTATGCTGCCAAGTTTGATGAGCTATCCATGTATGGATATGCTATGATTGACACCGTCATCAAAAGGAATGAAAGGTTTATTCGGGGGCTGAGACCCAAGATTTCGTGTGCTACCTTGCCACATCTTAGGGATCCGTGTAAATGTTGTTGTGGAAATGGCTATCCGACATGAGGAGATACTTGCTCTGTATGGGAGAGAGAAGCAGATTGAGACCCAGAATTCTCTTGGCAAGAAGAGAAATTCCTTTAAGAAGAAGGGAACCCAGAAGGGAGAAGCTGCCAAGAAGGCAAAGGCAAATTTGTTTTGCTATAAGTGTGACAAGAAAGGTCATTATGCTTATGAATACCGAACTGGCAAGGGGAAGAAGGCCAGAGAAAAGAAGAATGTGAAGTGCTTCAATTGTGACCAGGTTGGGCATTACAAGAACCAGTGTCCAGAGCCAGTCAGGGCGGACATGGGAAAGGTCTTTGCATTAGAACCATCTTCTTCTAAAACAAATTGCTGCAGCTAAGGGAAAAGTTGTGATGGAAGGTACACTTTTGATTCATAATATACCAGTTAGGGTTCAATTTGATACCAGTGCATCGCATTCATTTATATCTCAATGTTTGGTTGATAGGTTATGTTTAGAACCCACCTACCTTGTTACTTCCTTAAGGGTTGCGAATCTGATAGGAGGGTATGCAACTCTAGGGATAAGATGTGACCAGACAGAACTTGATTTGTTAGGTCATAAGTTGCATGCAGTTTGTATGTTTTCAATTTCATAGATTTTGGGATCATTTTGGGTATGGATTGGTTGGGTAGATATGAGGCTAGAATATTTCACTGAGATAGGAAAATATTACAGAGACACCTTGATAGTCATAACCGAATTATATTCTCAATGAGAGATTCTGACCGGAGTGCATGTGCTCTGCTGAGCGTTACGGAAGTAGAAGAAGAGTTAAGTCAGGTCCGTGTAGCAAGAGAGTTTGTAGATGTTTTTGAACCGGTTATAGGATTACCACCGAAACGAGCTGTTGAGTTTCGAATAGATCTTGTGCCAGGAGCAGAGCCTGTCAGTAGACCACCTAGCAGAATGACACCGACCGAGATAAAGGAATTGAAGGTGCAGCTAGTGGATATTGAAGGGAATTTTTTTATTAAATCAAGCAGTTCGCCTTGGGGAGCGGCCGCGGTGTTCGTGAAGAAGCCAAATGGGTTGTTGAGGATGTGTATCGACTATCGTAAGTTAAACGAAAGGACGATCAAGAATAAGTATCATTTGCCAAGAATTGATTATCTATTTGATCAGTTGTATGGATCCAGAGTATTTTTCCAATTGGATTTGGCGACAGGTTTCCATCAGTTAAGAGTGGCGGAGGACAACATTCCATTGACAGCATTTCGGACTAGGTATGGTTCGTATGAGTGGTTAATAATGCCATTCGGGTTAACGAATGCACCTCCTTTCTTCATGGATTTGATGAATTGAGTTTTTCGAGAGTACTTAGATAGGTTCATATTGGTGTTTATAGATGACATTTTAATATACTCTAAAGATGAGAGAGAGCATAAAGATCATCTAAGAGTAGTGCTTGAGACGCTGAGGCAGCATCAGCTAAAAGCGAAGTTTCCCAAGTGTCATTTTTGAAAGAAAGAGGTTAAATTTCTTAGTCACGTGGTTTTAGAGAAGGGCTTGTCAGTCGATCCAGATAAGATCAAAGCTGTTAATAATTGGAAGAGACCAGAGACGGTGGCTGAGATTAGAAGTTTTCTTGGACTTGCTGGCTATTACTGGAGATTCATTAAAGATTTCTCGCGGATAGCAGCGCCATTGACTAGTTGACCAGGAAGGACATGAAGTTCATTTGGTTCGACAAATGTGAGGAAGGATTCCTTAAGTTAAAGAATTTGTTGACTAACGCGCCTGTGTTAGTGGTTCCGGACGAAAACCAAGGGTTGGTGGTTTATACCGATGCGTGTGGAACTGGATTGGGAGCTATGTTGATGTAGAAGGGTAAAGTCATTGCCTATGCTTCACGACAGCTTAGACCGCATGAAGTGAGATATCCTACTCATGATTTGGAGTTCGCTGCGTTGATCTTTGCATTGAAGATATGGAGACATTATCTCTTAGGGGAGAGATTTGAGCTATACACTGATCATAAGTATTTAAGATATTTATTCTCTCAGAAGGAGCTGAATATGAGACAACAGAGGTGGCTGGAGTTTTTAGCTGCTTATGATTTTAGTATAGAGTATACTCTTGGGAAAGGAAATAAAGTAGTGGATGCTCTTAGCAGAAGACATCAGAATGCGGTGTTAGCTATGTTGGCAGGATGAAAGGATTTAGAAGCTTTGAGTACTTGTAGTGTGTAGTTAAGATCGATTGCTGATTCTAGTCAGAGCACTACCATATTGTCATGTTTGGAAGTCGACCAGTGTTGGTTAAAAGGATTGTTTCTAAGAAGAAAGAGGATCCAGTATTAGCCGAGAAGATTAGAAGGCTTGAGGTAGGAACTGAGATCGATGATCTAAGAGATTTTAGTCTTAACCAGAGGGGGTGGTTGAGAAAGAAAGGACGATTGTGTGTTCCGAATGTTGAGGACTTAAGGAAAGAAGTTCTAAAGGAATGTCATCGATCCAAGTTTATGACTCATCCTGGAGGAACCAAGATGTATCAAGATATGAAGAGAAGCTTCTATTGGAAAGGTATGAAGAAGGATGTTTGCTTGTGGGTTAGGCAGTGTGTAAACTGTCAACAAGTGAAGGTCGAACATCAGAAGCCGAGTGGGTTGCTTCAACCTTTGGAGGTACCAGTTTAGAAATGGGATTCGATATCCATGGATTTTATAGATGGGTTGCCAAGGTCAAATAGAGGAAATGAAAGTATATGGGTCATGGTGGACAGGTTGACCAAGAGTGTCCATTTCATTCCAGTAAAGTCAACCAGAACATCACCTGTTTTAGCTAAGTTGTTCGTGAAGAACATGGTTAGATTGCAAGGAATTCTTAGTAGTATAGTTAGTGACAGAGATGCATTGTTTACTAGTGAAAGAGTCTACAGGATGTATTAGGCACTAAGCTCAAGATGAGTACCGCATATCACCCTCAAACGGATGGGCAGACAGAGAGAGTCAATAAGGCACTCGAGGATTTATTGAGGGCTTGTATGCTAGACTTTGGTGGATCTTGGGAAGGTCACCTACATTTGGTTGAGTTTTCCTATAATAACAGTTATCAGACTAGTATAGGAATGATGCCTTTTGAAGCTTTGTATGGAAGACTATGCAAATCACCAGCATGTTGGTTGGAGACTGGAGACAGATAAGTCTTAGGTTCAGATCTGGTTATAGAGGCGATAGAGAAGATAAGTTGATCCGAGAAAGGATGAAGGAAGCTCAATCTTGACAGAAGAGTTACGCAGATAAGAGGCATACGGATCTAGCATTCTCGGTTGGAGATAGAGTTTTCATTAAGGTTACACCGAAGAAGGGTGTGGTACGATTCAGAAAGTCAGGGAAATTGGTGCCGAGATATGTTGGTCCGTTCCCAATTATAGAGATGATCGGGAAGCTCGCATACAGAGTAGAGCTGCCGAGCAGTATGGCAGGTGTCTATAATGTATTTCATGTATCTCATCTTCGCAAGTATGTGCATGATCCAGAGACTACCATTCCTTCGATGGAGTTGGAAGATTTAATAGTAGAACCGAATTTAACTTTTGTTAGACAACCAGTTTGGGTTGTAGTGAGAAATGAGAAGAGATTGAGGAACAAGGCAGTCAAGTAGATGAAAGTTCAGTGGAGTGACAACGAGAACGACAGAAGACGGGATTAGAGATACTTATCCTGATCGGCTGTGAGGGTATGATCTATATTGGCTTTATATAGATAGTTGCTAGTCAGGTAGGCTAGTATGGTTGTTAGGAGCTGTTACAGATGATTGTTATGTTTAGTATTCAGTCCTTATAGAATTTCGAGGACGAAATTCTTTAAGGAGAGGAGCCTGTAACACCCCTAATTTTATATGACATTATTCAGGAGATTTAATTAGATAACTTAAATAGAATAATGTAAAGATTAGAGAGATAAGGAGAATTGAGATTTGAAAATTAATTAGAGGTCGAGCTTAACTAAAATAAACTAAAAGAATGAGTTTATGTAAATGATAACTAATAAGAGAATAAGGCTAAGGGCAATATGGGGAATAGCCATCCACCATATCCTTAACCCTAAACCTTCGTCCCATTCTCATTTCTCACGTTCAAAATCTAAAACATAAACAAAGAGAAGCAAAGCCGGCAATTACAATAGGAGAAAAGAAGAAGAAAAATTCAAGTAAACTAGAAGGAATCAAGCTAAAGGAATTAATCAAGTTCAAATCTCAAGTCCTTATCCAAATCAAGGTGAATAATAATCTATACTATCTCATTTTTGTTTCTAGATGAACATTTGTTTCCAGGTTTTAAGATTAAAACCTATATGATAATTTTGATGATGATATGCTTGGAGTACATGATACATTATATTAAAACAAGATTGTTTGTTAAAGGTTTATACGGTTTTAAGACTAAAATCATTTATAAAGGGTTTCGAATGCCATAAGGATTGAATATGTTATGTAAAACATTATTTTGGAAATAGGTTTAAATTTTGGTAATTATCCAAGCTATGGATAATTTATTATGAATTTTCAAAGGAAAATATAGACAATAGGTTTAAATAATTATTTCGGCTATTATATAAGAAATTTGGGTCCGAAATTTATATGTTAGATAACATATTAAAAGTGAATTTCTATGATTTTTTGGGAGTTTTTCCTAAGTAGTTTACTATGGAAAATAAATTATTTAGAAAGAAGACTTAAACATCTTAATTGTTTTGTTAAAAGGAAGGGCTATTTTGCTAATTATCCTTGATTAATTTTTGATAAATTTCGGCAGTCCTTTTATAAAGATTTTGTTAAATTTTATGGCAACCAATTATATTTTTACAAATAGGCAAGTTAGTTGAAAAGCTTTTACCTAAAAAGGCAATAGAACAGTTTTTGCATAAGTCTTTGGTTTCGCCACTTCCAGTAGCCACCCTTTCGACCTCATGCTTTCGCCTACGACCAAGTCGAAACCAATATACATGGTATCAAAGCTTTGGTATGTAGTGGATTGGGGAAAGGTGGCAAGTATGGAGTCGAAACCTTGCTTTCGATGAGGTCGGAGCCGTCATTTTGCTTACCAAAGAAAAGCGGCTTTTGTTTTAAAGTAATGCTTTTGAAAGGGTTTAAAGATACTTTTGACAAGGTTGCCACCTTTAGGTTTCGAATAGGTAGCTCTCGAAAGAGATACCTTGTTTTCAAATTAAAGCTTTTGAAAGGGTAGATAGAACCCAATCGAAACCACCCTGCCGACTCTATACCTTTCGAAGGGATTGAAGTCATCAACTAAGTCGAAAGGTAGCCTTTTGTTTTATAAAATGCTTAGCCACTTCCCAATGCTTTCGAAAGGGTCCCGGTGGCCAACTATACCAAAGGTTTCGAAGGCAAAGGCGTCGAAAGGGCTTTCGACGCTATCCTTCTTATTATTTTACTTATATGATCAATGCTTTTGAAAGGATGGTGCCGAAGCCATCTGTTTTTCCCCAAACTCTTTTCAATGGTTTCGAAAAAGGTACTTTCAAAGGTTTTGAAAGGGGTACTTTCAATGGTTTCGAAAAGGGTACTTTCAAATGGTTTCGAAGCTATGCTTCTATTATTGGATAGTAATACTTTAGTACATTCGAAAGGTTTCAAAAGAAAGGTTTTAAAGTGTTTCGAAAGGCAGATACCTCACGTTTTGGAAGGAATATTTGAATGCTTTCGAAAGAAAGTTTTCCTATGGTTTTGAAAGTAATGGCTTAAGGTTTCGAAAGTAATGGCTTAAGGTTTCGAAAGTAATGGCTTAAGGTTTCGAAAGCCTTAGTTTTCAAAAAAAAGAACCCTATCTCAATTTTTAAAGGTAAAACCCATGGCATTAAAAAGGAGCTTTTAAATGCTTTTAAATTGGAGTTTTTGAAGAAGCTTGCTTTGATATAAACAAAGGGTTAAAGGGGTTAACCAAATTTCTAGGGGGAAATGATTTCAAAGATATTAAACCATAGATGTTGGTATTATTTTTGTATATGCTTCTTCTATAAATATATTCACTAAGTAATGGACCCATAACTATATTTTGGGGAGTAAAGGCAGAATAACCGGGAGGTTGACCTAGTAGTGAATATAAACTAAGTAACTCTTGAAAGAATAGAGTTGCATCTAGGAGGTCAGGTAAACCAGAATAGGATGTCCAAAGACTAATTAAGAAGTTGTCAGTTGAGATAGGTTCATAGTGCACCCATGAAAACTATGTTTAAAGTGAGTTATTGGCAAGGGCCAACAGGTTTGTAGTGAACCCATGAAAACTATATCCGAATTAAGTTATTGACAGCAGTCAATAGTTTTATAGTCAACCCACGAAAACTATGAAAATGGGAGTTATTGGAGTTACCAATAGGTTCAGGGAGAACCCATGAAATAATTGAGTTAAGTTAATTGGCAGGGGCCAATAGGTTCTTAGTGATCCCATGAAAACTATGAGACCGGACAGATTGTCCATAAGTTATAAATAGGTTCTTAGTGATCCTATGAAAACTATGAAACAGAACATGTAGTCCATAAATTATAAACAGGTTAATGGTGAGTCCATGAAAACTAAAAGGTTAGCAATGACCCTAGAAACTATAAATATGACAGCTAGTCAATTAAACAGGGGATGGGAAATCCAGAATGTTTTTACTTATTGCATATCATCGTATTATAAATTGCTTTGTTTTTAACCATTGTGGATGCAGACGCACAGTATATGGTTATTATATGTTTTTGAAAAGATACTAGTGAGGGGAAACCATTCCTCTAAGCGACATGGTCTCACTAGATATCTAAATGGTTCGAGATGGTAGGTTATTATTCACACCGGGCTTTATGTCCGACTCGAAGTTTATGTTTTCCTCCTTAAACTCTCGGGTGCTCAAAATTAATTTGAGTAGGCTGAGGGTAAGGATTTTTAGGTTCTCCTTAGACGAATAAGCTTCCAGAGACGAGCAGGAGGCTATCTAGCTAAATAGGAGTTCTTTTATTTTTGATTCCGTTGTGTGTTGTAAAGGAAAAGTTGTTTAAATTGCCTATTTATATATACTCTGATCATCCAAGGGGGCATCTTCATATGTCACTCTTGGCGTATGTTGTAATAATTATATTTTTCTTAACGTGGTTCTTGAATATTGGGATTATGTAATGAATCTGAA
Source organism: Allium fistulosum (assembly GCA_030737815.1). Taxonomy (NCBI): domain Eukaryota; kingdom Viridiplantae; phylum Streptophyta; class Magnoliopsida; order Asparagales; family Amaryllidaceae; genus Allium; species Allium fistulosum. The sequence goes on along the minus strand of CM060901.1, from coordinate 101,597,194 downwards.
ATGAGTTTGAAATGGAATGAGAAATTTGTTTAAATTGTTTAAAATTTCTTCATATCCATGTGTTTCTGTTGTATCAATGAATCTAACATTACCGTGTTTGGTTGCCGAGGATTAATAACTATGGATGACTGCAGCATCCGTACCCGTTAGTTTTGGGCCTCGAAGTGGGGGATGTTACAACCCGTTCCATGTTAGCGGTGCGGTCCCATATATTATTGTTAAATACACTCCCTTTTGTTTCAAAATTTTTACTCATACCAGACATATTGTTTGACTCGAGTTGTTTATTTTCCCTAAACTCTCGGGTACTTAATTATATTTGAGTAGTCCGAGAATAGCAGGTTTTTCTTTGGAGCTCTTTGAAGACAACGGACGAGTAGGAGGCTCCTTAGTTATCTAGTTATTTATTTCCGCTGTATGATTATGTATGTGTGTTTTGTATAAAAAAATGAAAATTCAAAATGTATTGCTATCAATCTGTTAGATGTAGTACTTTTGTATAACTCTGATAACTCCATGTAAGTAATAACCTTTTGTACTATATCATTTTGTATTATATATAACCATTCTGATGTGATGTTTTTTTCTATTCTGTTCTTTCTGTTATTTATTTTTCCTTAAGACAACTTACCTTTCGGATGCTTGGGTAACGACACACGAATACCGAGGATGTATTAAGTGTCATTCCCAGGGGTCAGAAAGGTGGGTCATCACATAAGACCACCCGTTAGATATGGTGACTGGAACTATCTTAGCTTTTGTGATAATTTGGACTATGCTCTTCATGTAGTCCAAGATGAGCAGATGGACCTTGATGACGTCATGGATTCGAGTGATAGCTCGAAATGGATTTATTCCATAAAGGAAGAGAGGCGAGCTTTGTTGAAGAATCAAACTTGGGATTTGGTTCCACTTCCTAAAGGAAACTGTGCTATTGGGTGCAAATGGCTATACAAAGTAAAGGACGATGGGAGATACAAAATTAGATTAGTGGCTAAGGGGTTTGCACAAAGGAAAGGAAATGGGTGTGATGAGATTTTTGAACCGGTTGTGCCCCGTACTTCAATCCGAATATTGCTTGCAATAGTTGTCATTCATGATCTTGAATTAGAGCAACTTGATGTGAAAACCGCCTTCATGCATGGTGACTTGGATGAAGATATCTATAAGGAGTAACCGGAAGGTTTTATCATAGATGGTAAGTAAAATTTAATTTACAAGTTGAATAAATCACTACATGGTTTAAAGCAATCACCTAGACAATGGTACAAGAGATTTAATCATTTTATGCTTGAAAATGGTTTTGATGGAAGCATCAAAGATGCTTGTGTATATTTCAAGAAGTTGAAAAATGATTGTTGGGTGTATTTACTCTTGTATATGGATGACATGCTCATTGCTTCAAAGGATAAAAATGAAATCAACAAGTTAAAATTGTGTTTAAAATTGGAATTTGATATGAAAGATCTTGGAGAGGCAAAGAAAATATTGGGCATGGAAATAAAAAGGAATCGAAAGTGTTTGAGTTGACATTGACTTAAAAGGAGTATATAGAGAAAGCGTTTTGCCGATTTAGCATGGAGAATGCAAACGCGTCGAATACACCTTTACCTTTGCATATGAAGCTTTTGATTAAGGGATCGCCTATCTTAGAGAAAGACCAGGCTTATATGGCAAGAGTGTCATATGAAAGTGCGGTTGGAAGTCTAATGTATGTCATGGTGTGTACAAGGCCCGATATTACAAATGTCGTTAGAATGGTTAGTCGGTATATGGCTAATCCAGAAAAATCGCATTGGGAAGCCGTAAAGGTTATTTTGAGATATCTTAGAGGTACTTCATCTCATGGTCTTGTTTTTGGTGGTGGTGATGGAATGAATTGCAAGTTGGTTGGTTATTGTAATTCAGACTAATAGGGATCGAAGAAAATCAAATTACGGGTATGTCTTCACTCTCGGTGGTACGACTATAAGTTAGAGATCAAGATTGCAAACCGTAGTTGCTTTATCCACGACGAAGGTGGAATTGATAGCCGCAATGGAGGCAGCAAAGCAAGCATTATACTTGAGGCGATTGTTGTGTGACTTGTGTTTTGAGCGTGATAGTATCAATGTTCAATGTGATAGGCAAAGTGTTATTCAATTGGCAGAGAATTTGACTATTAGCTCTCGGACTAAGCATATTAAGGTGAGAGAGTCATTTTTTGTAGCCATGGATGAAGATAAGCTTGTTCATCTTCGGAAAGTGCACACAAAGGATAATGCGACAGATATGTTTACAAAAGCATTGTCGGTTGGGAAGTTCGAGCATTGCTCAAACTTGATCTGCTTGTTACAGCGCTAGGTGCCATAGGGTGGCATGGTTTGAGGGAGTATTTTTTTTATTGATGATGAAGAGTATCGGTAAGAGATTGTGGTTCCATCTTTGTAGACTTCCTATACAAAGCCTATTGTAGACATTCGACTGTAGATTTTTCATACTTAGATGACTTGAGTGGGGGTTTCCTTAAGCGTTTACATAGGAGATATTTGGATGAATTTGGATCAGATCCACACCTGGGGGCTTGCTAGATTTTATCATGGGTCAAATCGATTCCTCATGAGTTGCCTCCTAAAAAACTTAAATATTATAAGGACAGATTTGTTTCAGAGTTATTCAAAAAGTCAATTTTGTATGAACCAGATGAACATTTATAATTTTGTAATAATATTGATTTATAAATTTCCCATTCTAGCTTCCTTTTATACTTAATTGCATTTTGTTACGTTATCATAGAATAAATGTCTCTCAGGCAACTCTATTTCTAAAGATTATTTAACCGAATATTTTAGACTAAGAAGAGATTATCTAGAAAAGGCTTCGCTTTTGAAATCTTCAAAATTAGCCAGATACTGCTTTCTTAGAGACTTGCAGAGACTTTACATGGAACATCCTCACCTTCGTTTCGACTTTCTTGGCGAAGACAAAGAAAAACTTCTTAAGGAAATTCGAACTTATCATACCAAATTAATATGCGATCGTGATAGTCCTCCTGCCGAGGAATGGAATTATAGCAAATATCCTCCAGATATTACCCCGGAAGGATTTAATGCCCCTTTTGATTCAACGGTTGCTCTTTCGGCCAATTCCTTGAATAAAGTCAAAAATGTGGTTTCTTAACTTTAAATGTAAAACAAGCATCCCATGAAATTATACATTTTGTTTCATTTCTACTTAAGTTGTAATCTTTTATTGTTATAATAAAAGAGATTGGTTATTTGTGTCTTTACTTTATTTTTTTTGTTTGTTTAAATTCGAGTTACAGTTATCTACAACGCCGCTCTCATTAGATCAACATCTTGTTTTATTAGCATCAGAGATAGGTTGTTAATAGATATTGAAAAGAGGAAGCTCCTTAACGATCCTTTATCTGCTCGCCTTCAAGGCAACACTGAAGCATTAGAATGGCGTAGGAAATTTCAGCTTCAGAAGATGATTGTTAGAGACCTTAACAATCAAATTACAAGTCTCGAAGCGAACATCAAGAACAAAGACGAAACAATTTCTCAACTAAAGCGTCAAGTTAAATCAAACCTCTTGATTTACTTCAATCAAGATATATCCAAGCTCGTTCAACAGATAAGTGATTTAGAGATAAAACTAAAAGACAGTCAAGCCCGGTGTAAATCGTTGGAGTATATCATGGGGGCCAACATTCAAAATATCAATTTGTCAATTTCTCCGATTGCCTCGTCTGTTGTGAAATCGATAAGGTCGTCATCTTTAGCTATTCAAAAATTTCCAGCTACGACTAACCCTCCGCCTGAAATAGATGAGAATGTAATAGAAGAATGGTGCAGAAAGGTCAACCTAAATATACAAATTAGAGTAAGAAATATCAAATAAAATGTCATTTATATAAATTAAAAATAAAGAAAATTGTTAAATAACTCAATATACACACAAGTACTTGTTTGCACTCCTAAGTACTTTTGTCTTTTGATAAGATGATTTTGGATTTGGATACTTTTAACACTTTTTTAGCAGACGGTGGCCTTGCCGGAGCTCGTTGGCGGAGTGTAATGGGCGGTGGCTTTGCCAGAGCTCATTGGAAAAGTATTCAAGCGTGTTTGGTAGAAGGTAAAGGTGATGATGGTTTGGTACCATTGGTTCTTGATGTATGGAGATAGATATAGCATTGAGGTGGTGTGTTTAATTTGGGCGACACTGTAAGTAGAGTTGAAGGGGTCGGAAATAGCTTGGTAATGGTGAAAACGGTTCGCGAATCGGAGTTTGGAAGCTCGAGATATCGTGTGTTTAAGGCTGATTGACAAGGTGGTTACACAGGAAGTCAGACATCTAGTTGAGGCATCCGGACGTCTGAATTTTGGTTTGAGACATCTGGTTCATCCTACAGACGTCTCTGTATCAGTTGGTGTGAAACCCGAGACTTTCATTAAACGTCTGGCAAAGCAGCTCAGGCGTTCGATCGTCTGATGCATTGGTTTGGGACATCCGGTCTAATTCCTAGGTGTCTCTGTATGTTTGATTCAAAAACCCGAGAGTTTGATCAAACGACTGGATAAAGAGCCCAGACGTCTGATTTCCTAAAGCAGGGACATTGTATGTTTCGACTCAAACGTCTGAGTTATGAATTCAGACGTCTAAGCCGCTGTTTGAAGACAGAATTGCCCGGGCTGATTGAGTTTGTTTGTGAAGGCTTTAAGGGGCAAATTGAGTATTTACATAGGCGAAAATTCTTCTTATATAAGTTATTTTTAGAATTCAAAGGTAGAGAATTTCATCAAGGGTTTATGAAATTTGCCACAGGGTTTATAAGCCTAATTTCTTCAATTCTAATCTCCACAAATCAAATTTTATATAATTTTGGTGATCATTGTAATCAATTTTTTGTGTTCTTTCATTGTTAGTAATAAAAGGTTCTCCTCAAAGTGGATGTACACTAAAAAACATTAGTGGAACCACTATTAATTTCGTGTATGATTTACTTTTCGTTATTGCTTGCTATTATTGCTTATTTAGATTGTCATATGATTTTATTTGGATTGTATTGAGTTTTGGCATGAGATATTGATTGGTTGTTTTTGCACATCTTACAACGATCTCTCGTTTCCGCAGCGTTTGGATTTTGAATTAGAGTGATCTTGAGTTTAAATTTCATAACAACCACAAATTTCCTGCTAATCCATATGCATTGTGGAGGAAACGTCTGTTGGCTCGGTTTTCCAGCAAGTAAAGAGAAAGGGAAGAAGTGAAGCAGAAGCAAATGAGGGCATGAAAGGCAGAACTGTCGGACCAGACATTTGGTCCGGCATCCTCTGATATGCCGGACCAAACATTTGGTCCGGCACAATACGTCCAACACCGACCAAACATTTGGTCCGACACACAAGCATGCCGAACCAGACAAGGAAAAACAACCCAGGCCAGGCAAGCTCCATGACCCAAATGCCGATCCAAATGCTCTTGCTCAAATGCCGAACCAGATTCAGAAAGTTATAACTTCCTCCTCCACACTTCACAACTCCATTCTATAAATACCGGAGCTTCTCAACAACAATGGGGACCGATTTTTTGGAAAAAAGAGAGAAAAATCTGCTGAGATTCAGTCACTCCAGCTGCTTTAGGTTTTTACTCTTTTCGAACAATTTTATACTTGTAATCAAATCAAAGTAATAATAATAAGATGGACATTGGACGTAGGCACATTCTGGCTGAACTACTATAAAATTCTGTGTGATTTACTTTCCTTGATTACTTTCCGGCTTTGAGCCTGTGAATTGTTCTGTGACCGCAAAAATTATCCTTTTACGTGTTGGAACATTAAAAACTCCAAATCAATCAACTTGAACGAGATTTGACTAAAATCGAATTTAGAGGTGTTTGTTCAATTTTTGTGCAAACAACGTCCAAACTAGTCAATTCTGAGTTTGACATGCTGCCTCACCAAAATTCATCACTGAATTACAGTTAAGGTCAAAATTCAAACCGCGGAATAAAGATGGGTCGATTGAGAAAGGTCACGAAAAGTAGGGTTATCGATGAATGAAGGAGACCCAAATTAGAGGATCGACGAAGAATGAAATTAGGGGTAGGTAATAAAATTAGGGGAATTTGGGATTGTGAAGTGGTTGTGATAGAGAAGTAATTCAAAATGATAAAAAAATTTAAGCGTTGGTTCAAAGTACAAAATAGAAATGGGTTTTGCCTTGGTATGTGTATTTTGAAATGTCTGATTTTATCATGTCTGCATCAGTAGTGCTTGGTTCTTATTTTCATGCTCAAAGATCCGTTTGAGAGTTGTGTAGTACCGATTACGAGAGGTTTTAGGAGTAACGGTTTTGACCGTAAATGATCGTACCAGTTTTGATTGGTTTACGCGAAGAGTTGTTATTGCCGATCAATATATGCTTGAGAGTTTAACATATACTGATTTTAAAAAAATTTCACTAAACAAACATTACATATGTATCCTTATATTTATTCTCTAGTTTTATAAGATTTAAGTTTCCAATATGATAAGTAGGGGTATAATTGGAAAATAAATTAGGACCCCTCAAAATACTCCAATTTGATGGGTTGAGAATTATAATTTAAATTACACTACACTAGTTTTCACCGATTTTATAACAAACAATAACCAGTGTGAAAAAAACCTACAAGCAAGAATTGTGACAACATCTAGAAAAGAAATTTCAAACATAACAGATTTCTAAAAATGAAATTTGAAAAAGGTAAATCTGCTGCATGCAAATGTCACAAAAAACTCCATTCGATATTTTAACAGTCCCTCAATGAACCCACGGCGTTAAATAGTTATAAATCAAGTAGTTAGGTATCGTTCTTATGTTGAACCGGGCAGTTGAAGTTGGTGTCCACGTCCGACGCGTCCGACGCGTCGGATGTGGGCCCCGCAAGTTTGCCCAGTTCAACTTAACCGTTGAAGGGAAGTCGTTTGCGTCCGAGGCGTCGAACACGTCAGATGCGAATCAGACGCGAACATCTTCCCTCCAACGGCCATATTTCCCAACTACTCTTATATAAACCCCCTCCTCTATCACTCTCCTCACTCACTTTCATTCTACAAGTTCACTAATCCGAGCGTTCATCGCAGCAGCACCGTATTTTGGTAATTTTATTTCTGTTTTTTGTTCATTTCGTTTCATTTCTTTTCTTGTTTTTCTGATTTTTTTGACATATTTTGTCTCAGAAATGGCCAAACAAAATGTACCGAGAAATTCCCGCCGTAGCCCAAGAATTTGGTCCGCTCACGCCAATTCTGCATTTTTACGAATAGTTGCCGAAGCTTATCAAGCTGCCAGTCAATCCAAAAAAGGAATCCATAAGAAGATAATGACAGAACTGAACGAGGCTTTAGTGGGTGTTCCGAACGAAGCACCGTTCACTGTCGAACAAGTTACGGCCAAATACGACGCGCTGAAGAAGAAATGGGCGGTTTGGCGCAATTTGAGAAATAAAACGGGCGCAAGATGGGATAAAGTTCGACGAACGATTAGTGGAAGCGAACATTGGTGGATCGATCGTGCGGAGGTAATACTTTTTATCTTTTTTAATTTCTATTTTACCGCAACTAATTTATGTTTATTTTTAATTTTAGGAGTTTGACAACTTGGTTTTGAAGTATAAGAGACAGCCGATAGAGAATTTGAACGAACCGGAATAAATTGTTGGTTACAGTATTGCAACTGGTGCCGATGCTTTCACTCCTGGCACCATCGAAGGTTTCAACGCTAAACAGTCACCCCGTTCTCCTCCTCAAGAAGACATCACACACACGTATTTTGACCAAACATGGGAAACATAAGGTTTTCAAGTCCCACTTGAAGACATCAACACGCAACAGTCGTTTCAACAACCTACACAAACACGTGGCGTAGGTTCTTCTTCCAAGTCTCGATCAAGCAGAAGAAGACGGATGTAGAATGAGGAAAAAATGGATGCACTTGTTGATATGATGTATGAAAAACATAAAAACAAGAAATATCTTTCGGACACAGATAGTCCATCCTCTAATCCATCCACTAATGCTAGTAGCTCCCATTATGCTAATGCAAGCCCACAGTCCACTACCCCAGGTTCGGATTTGAAGACTACAATTGAGCGTGTGAATTTTTTTGAAGATATTCAACTTTACAAAGCAATTTCACTACTTCAAATCAAGGACAACAGAGATACGCTCACACTTTTGAAAGACGGCTAAGCTCGAGAATGGTTGCGGTACGAGATCGACAAATGCAATCATACAATCAGATACCAACAGTATATGATGTTTATGCCACCACTTGTCTTTCCAGCTGCATTTCCACCGAACTTTCCATCTACCTTTCTAGTTACATATCCACCAAACTTTCCACCTATCTATCCACCGCAATACCCACCAATACAGTTTGTATTTGTAGATTCTGCTTTGTATTTCATATTTTGTATTCTGCATTTTGAATTCTGAATTATTTATTCGGTATTATGTATTCAGAATTTTGTATGTATCTATTTTATTAAAAAATAATTAACACAAATAAAATAATAATATAAATAACGCATTCCCATTTCGCCACCAGCTGCGTTTGTTTGCCACTCTCGTTTGGCCCTTTGTTTAAAAAAAGAACGCACCCTTAAATTCCAATGTCCGATTCTATGCTCTCCGCCTTCTCTTCTCTTCCATCGATTCAGTTTCATCGCCACGTTCTTCTTTTTAGTTACTGCCGTTTGTGTTCCACTTCGATCAAGATCTCACCGTCCATTACTCGTCCACTTCGCCAAAAATCGTTCATTTTTGCCGTAAATTTGAGCAGCGTAGAAAAAGATCGTTCTTTTGTTAATGATTCTCCTCTGTCAGTCGATCTTATACCTATCACAAGCGAAGATCAGTTTGATAGCATCATTGCTGAAGCTCAACAGCTTGAAGAATCTATCGTGATTCTATGGTTTGGCTTTTCTATTTTGCTTGTCGTTATTTCTGTTAGGTTTTCTTAATATAGAAAATTAAAATTGTAGCGATTTTGGTTTTAGGACGGCGAATTGGTGTAGGAAATGTATTTATTTGAAGCCCAAACTGGAAAAACTGGCGGCTGATTACTACCCTAGGTTTGGATGAATAACCAATTAATGTGTTTCTATTTGCTTGTATGAAACATAGCTCTCTAACTGACTGATACTTTGTTTTTTGCAGAACCAGGTTCTTTTGTGTTGATGTCAATATGGTTTCACAAAAACTGGTTACTCGGGCTGGTGTAACGGTAAGATTCTAAGTTAATTTAACTTGCACAATATATGCATTCCTCGAAATACAGGGTGGATTTCAAGCAGTTTTTTCAGTTTTATGTGCACAAATATGGGTTTGTTGCCTTACAACATAGGTATGGAAATAAGGATACATAATTCTTATGTAAGGCTCCGCTTGGGAGTTTAGAACAGCTGCTTTCAAGGGTTTTTGAGCAGCGGTTTTGTCAATTTATGAGCGCACCAGTTTTGCGTGATTTTTTATGAGTGGTTATATACCATATAAAACTATGCTTAAGAGCTTGGTTCTCATATGTTCTGAAAACCTTTTAAAAATAGTAAAATTACATACAAACATGCATGCATATATACACACACAACAGAGATTTTTTTTTTTCAGAATAAAGAACTAAAACATAATATTCCAAAAGTAACAAGTTCTCAAATTGCATCATTACGAACTAAATTTGAAAAAAAGAGATTCAAATTTGAATAAAACTAATTTTCAATGATAAAAATAAAATATAAACACAAAGACAATAACAGGAATTAATTTTTAAAATTATTAAATTAACCTTCTTTTTAAGAAAATTCATTTAACTGTCAACCTCTCATGGAAAAGAGGCAGTAAAAATGATCAAAATCGGTTGAATAAAAACTCTCAAGTGGTGCCTAAGTGTTTCTAGTTGCGTGATAAAATTAGACACTATATGACACACATATGGCATGAAGTTTGAAGCATCAATGTTTCATAAATTGCAATGATTTGATTTTAGTCTACATATTTATCTGGCGAACTACTTGAGCCAGATTTTAGTTGTCAAATCAGTTTTCTTTATAAAATGGATCATGGAAATGATCATATGGAAGTATGGTGAGCACAATGAATAGCTAATACATATTGTTTAGTAACTTGATTAAGTCGAGTTCTTAAATAGGATAGTAATATATCTTTAGCTAAAATGAGCAAGTTCGGTTTTGTTTGCTAAAAGTTAAGACTATGAAATCCAAAAGAGAAGGAGAGCAAAAGATGAAATTCTATAAGAGATAGAATGTCTTCTTGCAATCATATATTGTCAAAAGCGAACAGTGATGAGTGTTTTATGGGAGTTTGCAACCAAACAGTCTTAACGACTTATATCCTGTTTTTATCCTTTTTTTGTGTGTATGTCTTCATTTTGGCAAAATCATAACAAAGTACTGTTATTAGACCCTCCCGCAATTGTATAAAAAATACATGAACAGTTCGAACATGCATGACAACATAATTTAATATTTGATAAATTCTTGGTTCTACTGTTAATTTTGGTTTTCTTTGTTAAGAAAGTAAAAAGAGAGAGAGAAAAGCGATAGAGGAACGTTTCATGAGATTTTGTGAGTTTTACGATCCATGTTTAAGTTGAATTTTATCTCTAAGTGAAAAGTTGAGTTATTTTGTGATTTACTCATATTTTTTATAAATTCCATTTCTATCAACCTTGGGAAAATCTACAACATGGTACAATGCTACACTATGCTTTCTGAAGCGTCACTCTAGCACTGTCTAGGTGATAGTTATATATAATTGTGTCTCGACTCTTGATATGACCGCTCAAATCAAATATGCTTTTTTTTTCTAGTTGCTATTCGTACACTCCCAACGCTAATGAGGGTTCATCAACGTATTGAAGCTTTTTTCTTTTGTTCATTTGGATTTGTTAAACATGTATGATATTTTATTTGTTTGCTTGTTTACTTAATTTTCATTAGACATGCTATTTGGTTAGATATGATAACTATTTTATTTCTGTTGGATCTATTGCATAGGGTTTGTGCTATTAGGATATATATTAACATAATGAAACTTCAAAAATATAAGAGTCCAAAATTTGATAAGCTAATGTGAAGCTCCGCCCAGGCTTTGTATGTGTTCTAGGGATGTCTTTTGCGACACACAACATTTAGATGCTACATACCCTGCGACACACGAAATTGATACTTGAGTAGAACTTCAATCTCCTTGTGCAATTCAACTTCCTAAGGTTTATCTTAGAAAATCCACAAAATGTTGCAAGGTTACAAACCTTACGACAAACGAATTACATGAGTAGAATTTCATTTTCCTTGTGTAGTTTACTAGCTTTAGGTCAATCTTGGAAAATCCACAACATGGTGCAATACTATGCACTTCGCAATGCATGAATTTAATGCTAGAGTTAATTTTTTTTCCTTATGCAATTTCACACATTAAGATGAGCGACAGATGAGTGATATCATAGATTAAGTATCCCTCTTTTTGTTCTTTCACTAATTTGATGCGCACTAGTAATTAGATGGTAGGTCTTATTTGGTCAATTAAAGTCACTAATTATTGAATAAGAAATGCTTTTATTTTCCCACTAATTAGCGATTTTTCATTATCTAATTTAACATTATTTAAATTCAGAGCCTTATTATACAACAGATAACATTTTTCACAAAGTCATGATATTGCTTGCTATTGATGAAAATAGATCTATCAAAATATGACCCAGCCCATTAACCCAACCCGTTTACCCTACTTATAAATGGGTTGGGTCAACCCATTTATGAATATTATTGGGTTGGGTTGACCCATTTTTAAAAGGGTTATAAATGAGTAACTCATTTACCCATTTATTAAAAACATTAAATTTTAATATAAATTTGAAAAATAAGAATTTTGAACATACATTGTAGTTTTTCATGGAGATTGACAGTTGTACTTAGAAAATAACAGGCTACCGCATCCCCATATTTGAATTCCGCCTAGTGCAGAAGCCGCTATTTTTTTGTTCAGACTGCAATAACTCCTTCGTTCTAACTCGGAATCAGGCGAGACTTCGACCGATGAACTCTCACATAAATTACGGACTATATGGAACATTCAGATACTTCATCGTGTAAACACACACTGTAGTTCTCCAAGGGGACTGACAATTGTACTTAGAAAATAATAGGCTACCACATCCCCATATTTGAACTTCGTCTAGTGCAGAAGCCGCTATTTTTTTTGTTCGGACTGCAATAACTCCTTCGTTTTAACTCGGAATCAGGCGGGATTTCGACCGATTAACTTCCACATAAATTACGGACAGTATGGAACACTCGGATACTTCACCGTGTGAACGTACACTGTAGTTCTCCAAGGGGACTGACAGTTGTACTTAGAAAATAACAGGCTACCACATCCCCATATTTGAACTCCGCCTAATGCAGAAGCTGCTATTTTTTTATTCGGACTGCAATAACTCTTTCGTTCCAACTCAAAATCAGGTGAGACTTCGACCGATTAACTTCCATCTAAATTATGGACAGTATGAAACACTCGGATACTTCATCGTGTGAACGCACACTGTAGTTCTCCAAGGGGACTGACAATTGTACTTGAAAATAACAGGCTACCACATCCACATATTTGAACTTCGCCTAGTGCAGAAGCCGCTATCATCATGAAATAACATTAAGACGACAATATATAAAAGGTTAATTTGTCATAACAACATCTACAATAGGCTAATTTGCCACAATAACAGTTCAATCTATCTCTGCATGTGATAACACTTGATTGTATTATTACTTGATACAAAAATGCTGCTCTGGCAACCTCATTCTTTAGTCTAATATAATTAGTCATTACAATACGAATGCAAAAATAAAGTGATAGAAAAGATGTGACGATATAGACTTCACATTTTAGCCGAAACCATTCTTGATGCTCCATAGTAGCAAATTTGTGGCTATATGGTTTTCCTTTTCAGCTTTACTACCCACTTAAAAAAAAGCATTTCGTTCTCTCTATTACTTATAGTGCAAGCCTTTGAGAGCTATGCTAAAACATTGCTCTGTTCAATTAGCTCTTTTTGGTTAACTTGCTCTTGCTGCACCATACTGGTTATGTTCTGGTCAATGACTTGTTTAACTGACTTATCTTCTTGACTGGAATTTTCTTCACTTCGGTGCTTCATGTGATGCTTTTAATCACCCATTGTTCTGTTACTTTTCTCTTACATTGATTATGAGTACGTCCAAAAACTTAACATACAGAACAGATAAATGAATTATACTATGCTTTCATTGTAATAATCTCACCATTGAAAAAATTCGCTCTAACCAAGGTTTGAGGTTTCGGCTGGAATGTTCACCATGTCATCCCAGTCTCGATCAGCACCAGGATGGAATCTGACCAAAAATCCAGTTTTGATCATGGAACATAATCTCATACCTAAAAATGAAAACGAAAACTCGAAAAGGGTAGAGACAAAATAAAAAAGAAACCAGAAAACAAAAACCGAGCCATAATAAAGAGCAGCTAGAGCAAAAAATAGAAAATCAGAAAGAAATTGAGTGAAATTCAAAATCAAATTTAGGGACTTATCTGCAGATTCTCTTCCTCTAGAACCATACAAGATCAATTTCCATCATCAAACAACAAGAATTGTAATTGGTAATTTAGGGTTTTATTTGAGTATATTTGGTTAGTTTCGGGTTTTATTTAAGTATAATTTGTATTTTTATTTGAGTTTTATTTGTTTTAAAATTGGGATACATTTTTTTAAATTTCTTTTTGTTTATAAAAAACATTGTTTGAGTTAATATTGAATATTTATCAATATATTTATGTAGAAAATGGTATCAATAAGTACAGAAATTTGCAAATCGAAAATAAAGTGGTGTTTCCAAATTTCTGGAACAAAACCAAAATTTAGAAAATTACCAATGATCGACATGAAAAATGGAATTTTAAACCTTGGTCTTAACCAAGATTCAAAATCCCGGTTTGCATTTCCGTTTCGTTCATTGATACAACAACAAAGCCATTATTCTCAAACAAGTTGGGGTCGGCTAGAGATGAAACCCAAAACTAAATGACAAATCTAATTTAAATGTTATAACAATAACAATAGCAATAATAAAATAAAGTCAAATAAGTAAATTAATAATAATAGTAACTAAGTAAAGTAAAAATAAAGATAAAAATCCATATACATGTATAAAAAAATAAATGACGATAGTAGTATAAATAGTAATAATGGTGCTGATGGTAATATTGATCAAAGACCAAACGCTATGGCTTAGGCTCCTTTTTCCTAGTCATATGATCTAAAACTTATAAAACTCATAGCTCGTGGTTCTGGTACGTGAATCGCTAACTTCCACGCGCTCCTATCCGTTACCAGCTCTTCGGATATATTCCAATTCTTCAAGTCCCTTTTTACTACTTCCTCCCATGTCAACCTTGGTCGACATCTACCTCTCTTTGAGCATACAACGCGGCTTATAATTTCAACGCGCACAGGTGCTTCGGGTGGCCTTCGTTGGAGATGTTCAAACCATCTTAAACGATGTTGAATTAGTTTCTCCTCAATTGGTGCTACTCCAAGTTTTTCACGTATATCATCATTTCTAATTTGGTCTCTCCTTGTATGACCACAACTCCATCGCAGCATACGCATCTCTGCTACGTTTATCTTCTGGACGTGTTGGTTTTTAGTAGGCCAACATTCTGCACCATACAACATCGCGGGCCCGATTACCGTTATGTAGGACTTTCCTTTAAGCTTCTGTGAAACTTTCCTATCACAGTGAATGTCAGATGTTTGTCGCCATTTCACCCATCCCGCTCGAATTCTAAAACTAACATCTTCATCAATATCACCATTACACTGGAACATTAATCCTAAATATTGAAATGATTCCTTGTTAGGAACTATTTGTCCAGCCAGAGTGACATCTCCATCCTCTGATCTCGCACTTCATATACTCTGTTTTAGTTCTGCTAAGCCTAAATATCGAAAGGATTCGTTCATTGATATTTACTCAAATTTCGGTTCCATTTCGAAAATTCCAAAAAAATCGTTTTAATTCCGGTTTACGAATTCCGGTTCTTTTTCTCATATAAATCAATTTTAATTAAAAAACTGTTTTTTACTATATTAATATATGTATTACATTGCTCGTACAAAACATTTAAATTTTTTACAAATTAAAAATAATGATAATGTTACATAAACAACCGAGTCCAGACATAAACCCAGCCCAAATAATTAAAAAAAAAAAAAATACACAAGAACACAACCCAAAAATAAACCCAGCAATATAACGTGTTTTTTTAACACTTCTTCTCCTCTTCTTCATCTTTGTGCCCTAGAAATCAATTTCGTTCAGAAATTAAAAATAGAAAAAACCGATGTCGCAGCAATGGTGAGCCTCTTCGATCACTAAAAATTATGATGTGTGCGATGATTTGAGGAAAAAATTGGTTCAATCAGCTAAAATTCATCGCTCTTATTTGAAATAGGTGAAAAGGTACATTCTTTGCATCAATTCTTCATTTACTTTGCTGTTTTCTCTTTGTTTTTGCCTAAAAATTGATTTTGTTTGTATGTTTTGAACTTTTTCGGTTTGAAACTGGATTTTCTAGAGATTCCTTTTCAGTCTATGTCGGAACCGGACCGAAATAGTCGGAATTCCAACATGCCAGACAGAATCTTGAACCATGGTTTTAGCCACGGTAGGAAATGACAAGCAAACATTCATCCTTATAAGAACTTTACCAAACGTCATTTCTGTCTAGTTCTCTGTATATTCGTCCAAACCAATTTTCATAATACATAAACGATAGAATAATAACTTCATTATCTCCTAACCCTGAATCAAGATTAGAAATTCTTACCTATATAGGCATCACAGTCGGGAGATCGTTGGTGAATTTGATGCATGCAATTCATCTTTATAGGATATAATCTGTTGGGGAAAATATGGATTAACACCCCCAAACGCTGCAAATATAATAGGATTGTGTTGATGGTGAGGTAAAACAAACAGAAAATTAATATCCTAAATAAACAATATCATATCACAGATGCATAGACAAAAAACAAAATCACACACATAATTTATAGTGATTCAACTATCACGAGATAATGTACATCCACTTGAGAAGAGGAGAATTTATTACTTTATGAGAAAAGAAAATTACAAGATTGATAATGAATGCTGAGAAAAAAACAGAGAAATACAACTTGAGAGGATTGATACAATCTCTTATGAGTGACCAATCTTATGTAGAGATTATTACTTGGGGTTGAAGTAATTGATTTATGATAATAAATCAATGTCTCATCAATTCTACGATTCATACGAGAAAAGTTCGTCTGTTTGATTTTTCCAGTTTCTCCAATATGCCTATGCTTAATAAAATGTTCTTTTTAATCGGGTAATTAGGGAATTGATTGATTACTTTAATATCTCAAAATCGCTCTTTATCACGTAGATAATTCATTGTCTTTTTTAATGCAATAAAACAGACAATTGAGTCAAAATATCTTTAAAATCTTCCTTAATTTGAAAATATTGTATCACCGAAATCTAACATAATTAATTTACAGTCAAACTGATATGGTCCCTCAATTATTGCTTTATCGCATTTTTTCTTCTGATTATTGAATTTGATGAACAAGTAGTCATTCTTGCTTGAATATTTCTAATATATAAATTTAAATGCATATTGTATGGCCTAAACTTAACAGGATAAAGTACTATTGAATCCTTCTATTTCTCTAGTGATTTACGATATACGTTTCACTAATAGAAGTTTCCCCCTCTTAACAATTTCATGCTTTAAATTTCAACTTTTTAGTAAATGAAGCAAATTTTGGTTTAGGGTTGATGTCAAGCAGTATGTCCTCTAATGAAACCTGTTTTTCAGTCGGATTCAATCAAAAATTAGTTGCACATGCTACTTCTTTTCCAGTCGTCCTGTATTATAACATTCCGAGGAGACAACACAGTAAAATCCTCGGCTTCTAATATACTATTTGACGATAACTCCCTTTTCAACTCGAATCGTTTAGCGCTGTCACCTTGTCTTGATGTATTTGGTGTCCTTTTATTTTCCAATACAAATTTGTTGGAGATTTGAGGGAAATATTCCATTACGTTTAGCTAGGAAAATTTGTTACGATGTAGAAAAATTGTGATACAAAGAATGCACGAATAGGTCAAGGCCCTATGCTCAAGTGGTTAGGGGTGTGATGCTTTAGATAGATGTTATATAGATCATGCATTCGAGCCCTGAGATATATAAAAATGCTATGCTTGAATAAGTATCACTCATGGTATAGAAAAAAGAACACACAAATAGGGATGGATTAAGTTGCTTGATTCACATATCGTGATACTGTGATGATGGCTCAGAACTTTGCGATGTTGAAATTTTTGATACACATGGGTGTGTGCACATATAAAACAAGAAAACCACAAATCAGGGACAATTTGATGTAAAACATAGAAGGCTAATTCTATTTATACACCAATGATCTCTTAACATACACCGGAAAATAGAATAAACTACTATACATCAAAAATTATTTTACATACACCATATATATTACAAAAATTACCCTTGTTTTCATCTTCATCGTCTTCTCTCTTTAAAACTTATAACTCATTTACACAATATTAGGAACTTCTAACACTAAATTAGTTAAAATCAACAAAATGAACTTTAAATTTTTGGCTCTAATATTGTAACTTCTTTATTTTGAAAAAAAAAAAGCTTAGTTTCATTAAAATCAACTTTAGTTTTAAAAAAATTATTTACTTCTAAATTAGAATAATTAGTTGTGAAAGTTGTCTTAATTGATATTTTATGTTTCATTACCTTCATAAAAAAGCATAGATTGTCAAATAACATTAGTTTAATGTTTTAATTTGATGTGTTATAAGAAAAAAAACCAAAAATTGCAAATAAGAAAAAGAGTAGCTTAGTCATTAATTTTCTTAGAAAAATAACGGTGTATGTTACGTGATTTTTGATGTATAAATACAATTTGCCAATATAGAAAATAGGCTTGCAGTTTTTTTCGTTTTTTTCTCTTCCTTTTTTCTTTAATTAAATGGTAGCCTCCAACTAAATCTGATTAGACGAAAAAAAAAACAAAAAACAAATATCATATTTTTAATCTAACCGCAATTGGATCTAATTAGAACCCTGATGTCTAAACACACAATAACACACACATGATGTATGAGGAAAAGAAGTTTGCACATATGCTGTCTTGGCTGTAGAATAATACACAAAATAACAATATCCCCCTTTGATTTCCAACTATATCCAATTAAATTATGGGTACTTTTGTCCCAAGATAGCAAACTATAGTTAACTCTCTTCCATTTTACATAAGGTCAGCCATAGGGTAAGACGAACAAGCCAATTGTTTAGGGCAACCCCCACACAGAGCAACCCTCCGATCTGAAAATCAATACATAGAAAACGCTCACAATAGTTTAACGGAGCAAGTAAATGTTTATTATTTATAATTGCATTTTAATTGAATTTAATACCTAGGTAGGTTCATTTTATTTATCACTACTTATATTAATTATAGTATAATTACTATTTTCTTCAAATGATAGGACAAGTACTGAATTAACATTGGCTCATTTAACTATATAAATAAATGGGAAGTTTTATGGTTCTATAAGTTTCAAAATACACTTCTCCTTCGAAAAATAGGTTTCACGAAACACCTCTGTAGCTATTTTCAGGAAAATTTGCTGCTGTCGTTTTTACTTACGGATAAAACTGCAAATATTTGCATTTGCTCTACTTCTAACTCTGTCTAAAGTAACTTGTTATGGGTAATAAAGTAACATTTGCTCGACAAACTACTGCTGTAAACTTCCTGATGCTCCACAGTTTTACTCTCAAAATATCTGTCAGTTGAAACTAACTTGTTATTGTCATACATGAATCTGGAACCTGTAACAATGACCAGAAAATGCCGACAATACAGGTAAACAGCAGTATATATTTCTTCCTTGTTTTTCGATCCCTAATTATTACACCTTTTTATGATATATATTACAACGTTGTGCAGTTATGGAGGGACTCCCAGAAACAAGCTGAAGTAATTGGAGGGCACGACGCTTGGTTGGTAGTTGAAGAAGTTCGTAAAATGATAGAAAATGATGATTAAATGTATGCTTAAGAGCTACTGCAAAATTTGAAATTACTGCTGTAAATAAACACATTATGCCAAATTTTATTGGTCATGCTTTATTGGTCATGATTCAGAAATATATTATTTTTTTCATGTAGTAGGAGATGGATAAACTGAGTTTGTAAGCCTTGTTCTTCTTGAGGACATAGTACACATGTAGCAAACTTTTAAGTATATGTGATAATTTTTCATAGCCAACAGTAGTATAATACATAGACAGTGCACATTAACATATGCACTTGATGGACAAATCATATATATAAACCGTATTTTGATTTGCAGCTTGTCTACAAAGTTTGTCCATACTTAGTATGATGATTGAACCGAATGTCATGTGCTCCACAAAAAAAACATGGAACATTATCCTTGGAATCTTCCAAGGATATCCAGTGATCTACAATATTTCTTGAACTATAATGAAAGTGAAGTGCACATATAAAATCCAGCATCAAAGTATAAACCAGAATCGTATTGTAAACCAGTTCATAAACATACATTATTGCTATTATTATTATTACAGCTATTCTTCGCGGCTTTATTCAATTCTACATTCAACCTGAATACTACCACAAAGCAGCACCCAAAACTGCAGGCTCTCTCAGAATCAAATCGGCCTGAACTGGGCTTAGCATCAAGGACCGAGTCCTCACTCTCGCATGCTCCAAGCTCTTTCTCTCTTTCGTTTCGGGTAATATGGAGTAAGCACACTCGACTTCACCGAAACGTTTGCTTAGTTCTAAGAAGAGGCTGAGATTTTGCTCGTATTTATCTCCATTTTTGATAGCAGCATTATCAGTATTTAGTGGTGCTTTTGTATTGAATGTAAGTTTGTTTTCTTTGTCGAACTCTTGTTCTTCATCGGATGAGAAGTTACTGTCTTGGTAGTCCCGCATTGCTAAATCTTCGTATTCTTCATCGGATTTGGTGGAGTCTTCATCCACAGATCCTTCCATCTGTCAAATTACATTCCGATTCAAACCCACGGTTGAGAAGAATAGTTCAGTCCATACTGACATATTCAATATGCTTATTTGGATTTGCAAAAATCCTTCCACAAAAAATCGTTCAGTCTTATATTCAATATGCTTATTCCGATTCAAAATCTAGTGTTTTCTTACATAAAATAAAAACAAAACAAGAGAAAACCGAGTTTTAGGTTTACATGTAGAAGTTCAAACATAAAAATCAAATTCACAGTTTATACAAACCTTACATTATGGATTTTTTGAATCTTTGGTTTCATGTTTAAAATCCCACTTCGATTTAAAGCTTAACTTTACAACTTACTATTTACATTTCATTTTGAAAACCTGGATTGTAATCACTTTGGAAACATTGAAAAAAAATTATTGGTTGATGTGCGTTCAAAATATCAATATTGTTAGACAAAATCCCCCTTTTTTGGACATTCTTACTGCATTGTTTTTTTGCATTTGCCATTTCTTACGTCTGACTTAAGGAAAGGCGAGTCCGCCTTAAGACTTGCACCAACATCTATATATGGAGTGTTTGAAAGTAGAAAAAGGAAGAGTTTGTTTGGACTTGAGCATTACTTCAAACTTAAGTCTGCTTGGGTGTAAAAAAAGCGGTAAGTTTTGAATTCAAGAAAATAGACACAAGGACAAACTTAGGAATTTTTTTATGCTGAAGGACAACAAGTTTATTTTTTTGACAGAAGGACAATGTTAATTACAACTAGCATTTTATATTGTGTTAAAAGTTGAATATAATGCTAAATACAATTAGCATTTGTCCTTAGCCTAAAAATAAAACTTGATGTCCTTCAGCCTATTTATTTTTTCCAAAGTTTATTCTTTCTTCTAATTCCCCCTTTTGTATTTTCATTATTGCGTGTGTCTCTCCCTCTAGAGAATTAAGTTTCGTCTGTAAACTCTAGGGAAGTATTGTGCCTGCCAAACACATAATCCAGATACTTATTACATGATTGTCGAATACTTATTACATGATTGTCGATTTCGAGATTCAAGCTCGTGGTCCTTGGTCTTGCGGTCCGGACCATCAATCTAACCATGCAAACCCTGTTGGCTATTATTATATAAAATAATAAAGTAAATTAATTGAAAACTATTATTTTAGATACTAAAATATTACAACTTATTTAAGAAATATTATATATTTAATGAGTATAATAAATTGTTATATAAATAATTTTACTTCCACCTTAACTTCTCAACTAAATCCCGTTTAAAGTGTCCTAAAATGCAAGTTCACCTAATCATCAATCACTTAACATCCATGTCTAAAAATGCATTTGAAGTTCTTAATATTAAAACGAATCTTGGATGCTTTTTTCCTTTAGTTACAAATAAGGATACGGTTATCTGCAACTCAGCACTGCAACTTTACAACTACTCATTATCAAATATAGAATCCAAACAAGAAAAAAGAGATCATACCTCATTAGGTATTTCTTTTATGTCAACATCACTTAAATCCTCATCTTCAGTGTCAACTTCAGGAGGGTCATCGACTTCTTCATCACTACCAGAAACTGATAAATCCTCTTTTAGCTGGAAAATGAAGAAATATGATGGAAAATCGATAAAATGAACCAAGTTAGAGATCAATCATGAACCAAATATTAGAATACAGTAATCTTTCATGTGATAAACAAAACTAATCATATGGCGATTAACGGATAGCAATCAGTAAGTTTGTAATCTAGAGGAAAAAGTTCCCATATGAAAACTGCCTAATGATACCAGAAGAAACTAAATACAAACAGAATCCAGAACAAAGCCACATAAATTGTTCAGCATTTGTCCTAGTGGTTAGATGCTCATACTTAGGTTTGGAAGGTCACAAGTTTGAGACTTGTAGTACTACTATGTGCTATCCTCTACTGAATAAATTACCTAGTTTCAATATACATATACATACACATATACATATGTATATTAAAACTAGGTAATTTATTCAGCAGAGGAGTAGTACATAGTAGTACTAGGAGCTTGATTATATGTGTGTAAGTAATCAAGCTCCAAGTCAATGAGAGAATAGAATCATTTGCTAATCCCTAATACCACCCTCATAACCATGTTTATGCGCATGAGAAGACAAAAAAATACCCATAATATATGAATCTACTACAACACAGATAACATAAGTAGAATAGAAAGAAGAAAAAAATTGCAGTGAATTAACCAACTTCATGAAGAAAAAGGAGCATACATTTTTGGCAGGTGCATCCAAAGGCCTCGGGGAACTAGCACAAGAAGAGAAGTATCTACTCCCCGAATCAGTGACATCAGCTCGACAGTCATCATTGCTACCAGCATTGCTAGTACCACAAGTATCATTAGGCCATGCACTAATCCCAAAGTTTCCAAATTGAAGATTGACAGGTTCTGCCTTTCCAATTAACAAAGGCCCATACATAGGACTTCCTACACGCTTCTCGTTTCCATTGCAAAACGTAGATTTATCATTATCATCAGTGGATTCGACAGGCCATGCTTTAGCAACAGACCCATCATTATTAAGAAGAGCCATTAAATGTCTTGATGACCCTTTTCTTTGAATCAACTGAAACATCCCTTTCGAGCTCAAAGAATTATTAGAAGTACATTGATTTTTGTACTCTTCATGTACTACTGAGACTGTATTTGTGGCTGAATCATAAAGTGGTTCACCTGCCTCTCTTCTTCGTAAAGAACTGAAGACAGCAGCGTGAATAGCTGCTACACTTCGATCGACGTTTGTGTTGTTAATTTTTGGAACAAGATGCTTGTCGGCTCTCTTACAAAGGTATTCTTGAATTGCTCTTATGTTGCGTATGTATTTGACATATTTGTTCTTTGCAGGGTCTAATGTCATGTATTTTGCACGTACAGCAAACCGTTCCATGTGTTTCTCCTCACTTGTAATGTATATCATGAAGGGAATTATTGAAGGATGCCTCTTCATAAGGCCCATCTAACAATACGAGTTTTAATATATTTTCAAATATATGTTAACAAGTGAACATATGAAAAAAGAAATTAATTGTTATAGAAATGCGCACCACAAAGTTGAGGCTTAGATGGGCACCCTCGACAACAGCAGATTCTTTTCTTTCTTCCCATGCAGTAACTAACTGATCAAGACTATCAATAACCATTTCACTCTGTGCCTTGTATCCCTCGATTGCCATTTGTTTTCTGCTTAGTAACTCAATTACTTGATCTTGTTCACTTTGATCTTCATTAGAGAATTTGGCAATTGGCCGAGCAAGCTTTTTGGCTTTCTTTTTAGCTTTTGCTTCTGCAACTGCAATGGGGTCTAAACATTCTCCTGCATGATATGTTGAAGCCCAAAGAAGAGGGTTTTCTTTTTCATTGGCAAAACTCCTCAGCATGTGCCGGATGGAATCTGTAGATATCACATTCGTCACACCCAACCTTCCCCCCTGTAAATACATGTATAGCCACGATCAGACCTCAAAACTAATAAAATTGACATGCAACTTAATGTAACATATCAAACAAACCATCAACGGGCAAAGACAGAACCGTTTAACAAGATAAGGTAATAAAAACTTGCTGTGATTGTTTAATTAGACAACGAGTCTAAAATATTACGTAACTTAAAATGAAGACATAGTGCAAGTGTTGCATCTTGCAATTGAGAACAGAACCTCTAGCGATTGTTGCAAGTCATATGCACAAATTTACAGGTGGATGCACACCTCAGTGTTCTCCGGTCAAAGGTTTGATTAGTAAAATAGAAAGTACATGCTCACTAAGAAGAGTTGGGTTGTTGATTGCACGATTTTCATTACTTGGTGCTAAATCATATTTCTTCAGTCAATATTTTTCATGGAAGATGTTTGCAAGAAAATTCACAACTATGATAAAGCACAAGGAAAATTACAAAAAAGGAAAGAACAAACACAAGCATATATCAAGTATATTCCATGGATTTTATAACTAGGAGTAATTAGTTATAAGAGGCAATTCTATTTATTCTAAAAAGAAATTGGAACTGTTCACCCATTATACCACCAATAAAGAATGCTTATGCCATGTAAAAAAGGTATATCCAAATTAAAGACTATAAATAACCTCCCATCTGCATGAGTAACCAGAGTATGAAATATTTCCTATCTAGTTCTTGACAAATAACTGTAAAAGAAGATATTACTTCTAGCATTTTTCATATCAACTAGGAAAGAATACGGCTCTAAAGTGAATAGAAATACCAGTAAAGCTGACAAAGTAGATTTCCCGCAACCACTAGTTCCACACAAAAGAACCGTCACAGACTCCTTCCTTTCTCTAATTCTAGACGATAAAACGTAAATATATAAGATTTTGGTAAAGCATTAACAGTGTTTATTTGAAAGAGAGTACTAAAATAGAACTGCCACGTATACTACAGAAATTAACAATCAAAGCTGGAATAATGTCCATTTTACCTGCATGCCAAAATCAAATCAGCCCTCTGATTCGGACCAACATACTTGTACTGTGAAAGCACATCACAAGTTACTCTTAAAAAAACCTCCCTTGGTACGACTACAGTAGTTTGCCTTTTGTACAATTCAAAAGGAACTGTGTTACTAGCATCTACATCTTCCTCTTCCAATTTACTATCGCCTTTGTTCTGATCATTTGGTTTACCAGAAAGGCTTTCGATAACATTGCCTGATTCTTCTGTTCTTATCAAATCAAAAACTCTTCTGCTAATCTGAAAGCAATCAAGATCCATTTTGTATATAACTTAATGAACAAAAATCCATTTGAAGATATACATCATCTTGCCAAATCATCCTAGCTATTGTGACTACTAATAGGCTGCATGCATAACTTTTACTATTTTTTGCGATATACACATACAAAATCAAGTTTTTGACAACGATACAAGGTTTAAAGAGGTCAGTATCCCAATAAATATGTTAAAGTTTCTCATATATAATTTAAAACGTCTGCTGCAGTTGATCTTAAATCATTTTTTTTTTCTTTTCTTTCTTTTTTTAGAAAAAAGATGAAAAGGAAAGAAAATTGAAACATTTTCCCAAATTTTCAACATGTAGAAACATATTAGACTTGATGACCAAAAATTCCCTAATGAAATTCTCCTCCAGTCAAAACCTGAAATTTACATCTGAAATCAAACTCCTTCCAAGCAACTGCATCAAGCATGCAATAATTTTCACTCTTTCAATTCAACAATATGCATCAGAAATCAAATATTTTAAACAAAGATACTATAGTTCCTCTAACCCTATAGTGTACAAAGTATCCCTCTAATGTTAACCATTTTCATAAAACTAAAATGAATCAAATATGGTAATAGTTCGAGTTAATTACTATGCATTCCCCATTCAGAAAAGAAAAACCTAAAATTCAGACCTTGAAAGCGTGACGCGCTTTACATCCCATAAGCTGAAGAGTGCTCTGAAGCAAAGATCTCGTATACCTAAATGAACACCTCTCTCCATGCTTCAAATCGTGATCATTATAGTTATCAACCACCACTATGTACAATAGCTTAGGCACTTCCGCCATTGATCGGAGATCCCTAATAAACCTACAATGCAATGCTGCAGCAGTAGCTCTGTCTATGTAGTTGATATAGAGCCAAAATTAGGGTTAGGTTAGGGTTTTCTGTAAATATCATAAAAACGAGCGAAATTGCTCCCATATAGTTCTTGTCTCCATTACACTAATCACTGCTATCGAGGATACATGTGTCATCTTCTTCTCCCTTTTTCTCTCTCATCTTTTTGTCATTTTATTTAGATTGTGTTTATGGCATGTTTATGGCATAGCCCTCGGATATTTGTTATTTGCATAGTACAGGATGCTTCAATTATTAAACCACTAAAAAAAAGGCAACACGTGATGTATATATAAATTATTCGTTTATTGTTACATACTTTGAAGTGTCTAAGAGGCATTTTCGTGAACCATGTTATAGTTGTATAGTTGTTGTTGTTGTTAGGGGTGGACTCGTGGGTCGATTTGGTGCGGCATGGTGTTTAAACCGCTTTCGCACCGCATCAACCGGTTAATCAAAAATTCAAACCATTATATCAATATTTTAAACGGTTCGGTTTCAGTTCGGTTTAATGTAATACGGTTGGTTTTGGTCCGATCCGATTTAAGCCTATATTAAATATGAAATAAGATAATTACGTTCATGAACAATCAATTTACGAAGGCAACTGTGTGAAGCTTTTACACTTAAATGTTAAAACATACAATGTTATACTGAAAAGAAAAATTAATTTGTATGAATATTCCAATTTGACATTTAGCTACAAGTGAGATTTTCTTAGTAGATTAACCAAACATCAATGTTAATCAATGCATAATCATTAAGTAAAATGACTAGAATAAGATTATAATTAACATTTATCCAAAAAAATAAGATGAAAAATATAATACCAAAACTATAATTTCTTCCTTTATGACAACGATTATTACTAATATAACAACAACGTATGTTGAGAATAGAATATACATCATTAAAATATAAAATGAGATAAGAGTTGCTTATATTTTTATCATAAGATTACTAGTATAAATATTCGGTCCGGTTTAATATGGTCCGTTCAATCATCCAAACCGCAACCAAACGGTGTCGATGCGGATCGATCCGATTTAGTGTATTTGCTTTGGTAAAATTCGGTATGGGTTTCCGCACTGTTTTTGCGGTCCAGTGTGGACGGTTTTCGTATAGCAATGCGGTTTATGCCCACCCCTGGTTGTTGTGCCATTTTTAGAAATATATTGTTATAGTGCCAGTTTTATTCGTAAATCAAAATGTAGCTATTACATCGTTAACGATGTATTGTAATTTGTTTAAATAAACAAAAATTTAATTTGTGTTCATGTCATTTAATAGTATACACTAGGAAAATAAATGCAATTAATATCTATTGACTAAAATCCAGCCAACCCGAAAGTTGCGAATTTTGAGTAGATCTAAATCCTCTTAAAGCGAGTTAAAGATGTTTAATGTGTATGGTTGTTAGATCGAAATGATCTACGTCCATTATGATTTTTTTTCTTTTTATTATTTGGCTTTCAGTTACAAAATTTAGAATAAACACATTTATTTTGTCTATATCAATACCTTATATCGGTACCTAATTGGAGCTTGTTGCTCTTTTGTGCAGGAAGAGAGAGAGAAAATTGACCCTTGTGGCCATGCGTAAGGATGCCTTCAATATATGCTTGCATTTTGAAAAATAGAAATAATAACAACATTTTAAATACATTTTTAATTGATATGTATGCTAATGAATTTTCTAATGATATTTTCAATAGGAAACTAGTTATACTATAAAATATTGTCATTTAGGGTTTATCATTCATTTTATAATAATACATGTCTGCTCTATATCATAGTATAATGTTCGTTATCTACTCTTTTATCTCTTACTTGGTTCATACATAGTATGTTTATTTTTCTTATCATGGCATATACATGTATATAAAATACATTTATATACATATATATGTCGATCTTATCATTTGGTTAAGTTTTTATTTCAGTTTTACATGTATCAGTGTTTGGATGGAATTAGCAGATTTTACTATCATAGTATCATTGATGTATAGTTTATATTGGAGCATATCTAGGGTTTAACTTAGTTCTTTTATTTTATTCTACTTTATTATCATTGTATTTACATTATGGACTCTGGTTATTAGAATTGGTGGAGTTTTAGTTTATTTTATTGTATAGGGGACGGGGCTTTCTACCTGCTAGGCTTGTTGGCAGCATCATTTTTAAGTGTAGAATAAAATACATGAGTGTTCTCCTCCTCAAATAGAGGATCGCTCATTTTTATCAAAAAAGATGTAGTGTGCCTTTGATATGATCTGGATGCCTCAAATTGCCAACTTGCACCTTAAGTATAACTATGACCATTTATGCCAACCTGGATGGCTCGGATCCACAATTCTAGGCACTCTTAGTCTTGGGCATGTTGTGATTGGGGAGCTATTGGAGAACATTATCCATGATTATTGCTTTGAGGTTACTACTATAGTTATATATGTTAGAGGTAGTGCCTCGAATGTTTCTTTCAGAAGTTGTTTGGCTCCGTATGTAATAAGAGGAGTGGTTGCTGACATGTCCAATGCCTAAGAGATACCTTGAAGGGATATTTAGGATTCTTGTTTTTATCGGGTAAATGCAAAGCGGACTATATCCCTATGGATGAGTGCTGGTTTGATGTGATTGGTGGACAGATTTACTCGCTGGTGGTCCGAGGAGGATGGTAACTGTTGAATGGGCCAATGTAGTTACTGAGAGAGTTAGGAGTATGCACTAGGGACAATTATATAGTTTATTACATATATCAAAGCTATAACCATTCTTGTTCATAATGAAAGTATTTCATTTCTATTATATACTTTGTTATATAGTGGTATGATTGATTAAGTAATTCATTTGAAGTATATAAATAAAACATTCTTAAATAACATGTTATGTGATAATAATTACAAGGAGTTGTAATCATGAAAAATTTATCACAATATAAAATAACATATTATTTTAAGTTTCCATGATCAAGATGTTTTGAGAAAGGTTATCGATACATCCATTGAGACATGGGTACATAACGCTCTCTAAATGTTGGGAAATGTATTACTTATGGCTGTTAGGGGCACCAAGGAGTTACGTACTTATTGTTATTGAATAATTATAGAATGACCCATCTAAGACTTTTCAGTTGGTTAATAATAACTAGGTCAAACATGAAATCTCGAAGTGATAACGTTACACAGTTCTCTCAACTTGAGAATACTAGTGAGCTTCAACGTGTGTAATGACCCGCAAATTCATCATTTCAGAAAAATTTTAAATTATTGAAATATAAATTTTTAAATAAATGATAATGTTTTGAACAATAAATAATATTGGTAATCTTATTTTGAATAAATATTTACAAAAATATATACTTTGGAAGATATATCGATAAAATGACCGAAAATCTTTTTATCAATAAACAGCTCTTAGATCACCCGACATCGTGCACGGAGCTTGATACATAAACTCATTTCTATATACAAGTGAGAATATGTAATAAAATTATTTATTTTATTTTTGAAAATAAAATCTCTTTATGACATCATCAATGATGTCGCTATTTTGGAATAAATGATTTTTGAATTTAAATTAAGTTTAAATGATTTAATAATTATTTTAATTATTATATAAGCCCTTTTAATTATTACATAATGATAGAAATATTATTATCAAACTTTGTTTACAAATATATATATATATATATATATATATATATATATATATATTTAAATGTATAAGTATATTTGTATGTATATATGTGTTCATGTGCATGTGAATGTGTTCATATATATGTACATGTAAATGTATATCTCAAATGAACTACGTTGAACAATTTTCTATGTTGAATCAATATGGATTCCGATTTCGGTTTCCGGTCATATTTTCACTTATATATATATATATATATATATATATATATATAAACAATCAAGGTTTCCATATACTTCGCCCTTAAGCAAAACCAAAGTCGACCTCCTACACACCGAGTACAAGCACATGGCCATGCACATGGGGAGGGGGCATGTTTGGCCGAACATGATGAAAGGAGGGGGGGGGAAGTGGTGATACATTTGTGTATAAATATCATGATATTTCCATTCTCATTTTTGCCTATAAATAGCATCCATCTCTCTTCATTTTATTCACACTTTTCTTCATAAATTCCTAAGCTATTTCATCTTCTTCTTCTCTACATTAGTGGCTTCCATAGCCTAAGAAAGAAAATATTACAAAAATCAAAACAAAGTTATGCCAAAATCAATCGAAATCTATACCACTTCAAACCAAAGTTCAAGCTAGTAATCTCTTCCTTTTCCTCCACCAAGGCCGTGTGTAACCAAGCTCTCCACCACCAATTGCCAAGCAAGTCCAAGGCTTCCAAGCCTCCAAGACCAAGGCCGAACCTCCTAAGAGCAATTGAGCTAGTGTCATAAGCTCCGATTTTGAGATAGCGGAGCTACATCCGTTTTAAAGTTAGCCCGATCGAAAATCAAGTGATAAACTCGATATTTATATATATACGATGATGATGTGACATGATTGCTATGGATGTTTACTATGCTTTGATCATCAAGTATTGGTTGTTTTAATATAATTGTTTAATTTTGTAAACAAATCACGTTAAATACATGTCGATATTACACAAGGAAATCACTTACCGAATCAAGTTATAAAAGTAGCATGAAATCATTAAACTCCTTTGAAATAATTTAAAATGGTTTATAGATGTTTTATAAACACTAAAATCCAATTTGGTGAAGTTTTAACAAGTTATGAAAATTGAGTCAAAAATAGGTGCGCCGCGTAACGGCAATTCGCGATTTCGCGCCGTAGAAAGTTAAATCCATTCATACAGTGGATTCGGGTCGGAATTCTTTGTAATAAGAATTTTACAAACTTGTATTATCATAGTTTTCAAACAAAAGAAAAAGATCGAGATTTCGTTTAGTAGATTTTGAAATATGAGCAAAATAAGTTTTCAAAATAGTTGCGCTTTGGCAGTTTGGAAACCAAAGCGATAAATTCTTTATAAATGATATTTTTAATTCTCTAAAAATATGAATAAATTTTATAAATCTTTTAAAATGTTTTAAAAGAGATTTGAGTTATAAAAATGGATTTCTAAATGATAGAAAAGTTGTTTTGATCAAATAAGCTTAAAAGCACCATCCGTAGCACTTTTTGCAGCACTTTTAATAAATCTTGAAATATGGTTTTAAAATTAAGTACTCTTTCCCAAATATTTTATAAATGTTTTCAAATAAATAAATAAGTATTTTAAAGATGATTTAAAGGTTTTATAATTTATTTTAAGAAGTTTTAATTAATGATTTAAAGGAAAGCTGTTATAATCAGTGATTTAATCTTGGCTCTAAAAGCCGATGAGTAGACTGGATTTTTTTATTCGTGAGATCCGAACGTGAGGTGCTTAAACTAAGGAGATGTTCAGGAGCAACCAGCGCCCTGGCGCACCTAGCCTTTTTCTTGGGCGAGGAATAGATAAGGTCGAAATGTTGGAAATGAGACAAGTATAAAAGATTTAATTTTTCCAAATTTAATACAACTTGGATCGTATAGAAATAATCTTCTTATACTTGGTACTAAATTCCAAAGAGGAAACCCATACTATCCGTGTGAATTTAAAATGTGATTTCACCGTTATTCGACGGATAGTAAAGGTTGAATACGGAAATTGATGTTGAGTAGAATTAGTAGAATTCCTATCGACCCTTTTTAACTCAATAATGTTTTGAAACATGAACTATGAAAATGACTTTCCATATATACCAAAAAGAAATGTTTTTAAAGATATATATCTCTAGAAGATATTTTTGATAAATAATAAATCAAATTATAAGCACCTATTTACTTAACATCGTTTTATTGATGATTAGTTCGAAGGAACCGGGGTCGGATTTGAGCGATTCTTATCCGAAAACCATTTGAACTAATTTACGAGTTCGAAAGTAAAGACATGTTAAAGACAATGAAGTTGAAGACGGGGATCTTCATAATGGAAGGACTGCTTGTAATTCATAATTTTGAAGTAGCTCCTGAGATAAATAAATAGCAGTGGTCCCTTCGTTCTAGGATCTTCATATGAAACGACTACCCGCTACTAATCATAGGGGTAATGCCCGACAGGATGTGGTAGGAGAGTGCGGTTTGTCCTGTTCTTGGACAATTTGTATGGATAGATGTCCGACATTGTATTTCTAAGATCACAATGCATTGATCTCTACAAACATACATCTGTTTGGTGGTGTAGGAGGTAACTCCTCTTATACTTAACACCAGTCTCTGGGACGTACGAGCTTAGAGGTTGTACTTTTGTGAAAATCAATAATGTGTTGTTTAAAATGACAATGTGGCATTTTAAGTGAAAATGTTCTAAGAAAGGTAAACGTTACCTCGAGCCTTACACCCGAGGGATTGTGAAACATGGGTTGCTTTGGCGCTAAGTGGTTCGCTACCATTAGGGTATGATATCACCTTTCTTAATTTATTTATTTCTACCCGCTATGATGTCGGGTTTAAATTATGTGATGTATGCTATGGGATCCTAGATAGGTCTGTAACGATCGGGGTGATATCATATTCGGTGTTATCGGCCACTAGATGGATCTGCGGGTAGGTCGGTCTTAATTCGTAGAGGTTTCGAAGATGTCGATTCTCGGTGCATTCCTCTAGAGATGTACCGTATAGGAGCATTTTGGAAGGAGCATGGAGCATGAAGACTGGAGGGTCCTTTTGTCAATAGTGATCTATTTAAAATTTTCGTTGTATCATGTAGTATGTATTTAGTATCTACCAGCCTTTGTAAGGATAGGCAGTCATAACTATCCCTGGCTGGGTTAGTAATTATCATAACTCTGATGAATCAGTTGGAGTGGTTGTATGTACTTTCTATATGTATAATTAATGCGAATGTGAGATTCTATTATTACTCTATCTTTTATCTTTATTTCTTTTAAAAATCCCTGATTATTTACCTCTTCAGCACTTGAATTTGCGACACATGAATACCAATGATGTATTAGTGTCGATCTTCGAGGGTTGAAAAGGTGGGTCGTCACAGTTGATATTAGAGCTTAGGTTAAGCGAATACCTAAGCCTTGATGGGGTCGACTCATTAGAGATAGGGTTAGTAATACCTAGAATGAGTTTAGTCAATGAGAGAGCGTATTTGTAATTTCATCCAAATAAATCCATCCATGTCATATTATGCTTAATACCCATTCCCTAAGATAATTTCATCTATAATTCTAAAGATGTTTCCTCACTATATGTAGATAGTAGGAGATGAGCAATAGAAGAGGACGAATGGGAGGTAGCAAAACTACGACCACCAATGGTCGATAAAATGCTACAATAATTAAGAAGCAGTAATCCCTGTGCAACCTCAAATTAACTTTGCATCTCATCGCAAGAATTACACTAGCTTAGGAGGGAAACCATTCCAAGGAACCAAGTCTATTGTTGAAGTGCAAGCATGGCTCCGCTCATGTGAAAGGATATTCAAAGGATTGAACATAGAGGATGATCAAAAGAGGTTCTTAGCTTCCTAGCAATTGCAGGAAGGAGCTCTAGCATGGTGGGAATCCATCACTTTGAATGATTCTAAAGATAATTTCCCATGGACTGGATTTAAAGAAGTATTCGAAAAGAAGTATATACCTGCACCCGAAAAATCCCTTCTTTATAGAAATTTTATGGACTTGAAACAAGAAGATATGTCTATGGAGGAATATTCAAATAAGTTTACCGAGTTATCTCATTTTGGGCCAGGACTAATAGACACACCCTTAAAGAAGAATAAGATGTTTATTTCGGGGATGAAAGAGCAATATCAGGACCAAATGACTGCACACGTAAAGGGAACTTTTATGGACCTATTAGATATGGGTTTTCGATATGAAGTATTGGATAAAAGGAATCCGAAGGTAGCCCAAGGAAATAGCAATAATCAGAACAAGAGAAAGAAGCCGAGGCAAGGAAAGAACAGTGGAGGATCTCAAGAGAACCGTTATAAGGATGTTGTCAGTTATTATTTCTATAAGAAAGGCCATTTTTCAACAAGCTATAGGAGTCCCAAGGTGCAGATGCAGCAAGGAACCATCTTTCTTATGGTTCAGAAGAGTATTTGTTACAATTGCCATCAGTCGAAACATTAGAAAAACAAGTGCCCGTTAATTAAGAGGGGAGAATAGATCAATGTTTATGCTATAAAGAATGAGCCTTCAACCTTTGAAGATGTGAAGGGCAAGGGAGTCCTAGAAGGTAATTTATGTGATAATGATATTTCAGTTAGAGTATTATTTGATACTGGGGCTTTCCCATAGTTTTATTGCTAAGAAATTGGTTAATAAGTTAAAGCTTTCCCTAGAAATAGTAGAAACCACTGTCCGCGTATCTAATCCCATAGACGGTACAACCAATCTTTGTATGATTTGTGTAAATGTACAAGTTACCTACCAAACCCACCAATTCTTATGCGACCTATTTGTCCTTGATTTCATTGGGTTTGATATTTTACTCGGAATGGATTGATTATCCAAATATAGAGCTATTCTAGACTGCAACAATCGAGTGATTATATTAAAAGCCGCGACCAAAAGGGTTTTAGACCGAATAATATGTGAAGGACCTAGTCCAGTAAGGGACAACTTCATGTATGTGTTAGATTCATCTCAAATGAACTTGAAAAGAATATCGATTGTTAAAGAATTTCAAGATGTTTGCGTGGAAGTTAAAAGTTTGCCCCTGCATCGGGAAATTGAATTCGTATTGACTTAATCCCTGATGCCAGACCCGTTATTCACCCTATTCGTAGGATTGCTCCAAAAGAAAAGATTGAGTTGGCAAAACAAGCTGATGAATTATTAAAAAAGGAGCTAATTAGACCAAGTTGCTCGAGTTGGGGCGCAGTTGTGGTTTTTGTGGCATAGTTCGATGGCTCCCTTAGACTGTGTGTAGACTACCAAGAACTAAATAAGAAAATGATTAAAAATAAGTATTCTCTACCCCACATAAACGACTTGTTTGATCAATTACATGGTGCTCGAGTGTTCTCAAAAATGGATCTAGCTATCGGATTCCATCAGTTGAGAATAGCAGAAGATTGCATTCCCTTAACTGCATTTCGAGGGCCAGATAGTTTCTATGAATGGTTGGTTATGCCATTTGAGCTAACCAATGCACCCATATATTTTGTAGACCTTATGAATAAGGTATTGAGAGATGCACTCAACAAAATTCATGTTAGTCTTTATTGATGATATTCTCATATATTCGAAGAGCATGGAAGGCATTTGGAGATTGTGTTAGAGATATTAAGAAGGAATGTGCTGAAAGAAAAAATTTCAAAATGCCATTTCTGGGAAAAAGAGGTAAGATTCCTAGGACATATTGTGTTAGGGAATGAAGTTTCAGTAGACCCAGGAAAAATCTCAGCTATACAAGATTGGAGACAACCACAAACTCTGAAGGACATCCGTAGCTTCTTGGGATTACCCGGATATTACCGGAGGTTTATTCAAGACTTCTCCAAAATTTCCTCTCACTTAACAAAGTTGACAATGAAGGATGCTAAGTTTGAGTGGACAAAGAAATGTGAAGAAGCATTTCAAGAACTCAAAAAGAGATTAACTACTGCTCCCATATTAGCTATTACTGATGAAAGCGGCAGTTTAACCATGTCCATCGATGCTTATGGGGAAGGAGTAGGTGTAGTTATGATGCATCATGGAAAGGTCATCGCATATGTGAGCAGACAACTGAAGGTCCAAGAAAGGAATTATGCGACACATGACTTGGAGCTATTAGCCATGGTGTTTGCATTAAAAATATGGAGACATTATTTACTAGGTAAGAATTCTTTGGGGTTTATTTTAATAAATTTTAATTTACCTTGGTAAATAATATTCCTTCTTTAAATAGGTGAAAAGTTTGATCTCTTTACGGACCACAAATCTTTGAAATATCTTTTCATTCAGAAGGACTTGAATATAAGGCAGCAATGTTGGCTAGAATTCCTCGCATCTTATGACTTGGATATTCTATATACACTGGGAAAAGCCAATGTTGTGGCAGACACGTAAGTAGAAAGCATGCCATTATAGCTCATTTAGTGGTGCATCTAGCATTGATTTGTCATATAAAGGAGAATCAGCTTAAGGATCCACTTATTGCAAGGATAGCCAGGGAAGCAGAGGAGAATGTGATACCAGGAAAATGGATAGGATTCAAAGTGGATAAGCAAGGAATTCTAAGAATGAAAAGAAGGATATGTGTTCCCAATGTTGATGGATTAGACCGGAAGCTTTAACCGAATGTCACAATTCTTCACTCGCAAAGCATCCCAGAATTACCAAGGTGTATAGAGATATGAAAAAGACTTTCTGGTCGGGTGGTATAAAGAGAGACATTTCCATCCATGTGAGTAGATGCGCAAATTGTCAGCAGATCAAGAGTGATCAGCAAAAGGTTGCTGGACTACTCCTACCACTCGAGGTTCCAAAGTGGAAATGGGACCAAATATCCATGGATTTTATCGATGGCTTGCCTTGGTCAAGGAAAAGGAATGAAGGTGTATGGGCTATCATTCATAGATTGACTAAAAGCGCATATTACATCCCAATAAAGCCCACAAGAATAACCTGAAGCTTAGCTAAGATATATATGAGGGAGATTGCTCGACTACATGGAGTTATAACCAACATTGTAAGCGATCGAGATCTAATCTTTACTAGTTATTTCTAGGAAGCCTTACAGACAGCTTCGAGAACAAAGCTGGGTATAAGCACCACATATCATCCCCAGACCGATGGGCAAACCAAAAGGGTAAACAGAGTATTGGAGGATCTTCTAAGACCATGTGTATTAGGCTTTGGAGGTTCGTGGGAAAGTTATCTTCATTTGGTAGAGTTCTCTTATAATAACAGCTATCAGGCCAGCATTGATATGGTACCTTATGAATCCTTGTATGGTCGCCCGCGTAGATCCCCAACACGTTGGATCAAAACCGGAGATTGGTTAGTACTTGATCCCGATATGATTCGAGAATCTTTAGAGAAAGTGGACATGATTAGAAAGAAGTTGAAGGAATCACAAAGTAGACAGAAGAGTTACACCGATCAAAGGCGTAGAAATTTAGAATTCTCAGTTGGAGACAAGGTATTTCTGAAGATCTCTCCGATGAGGGGAGTTGTGCGATTTGGAAGAGCTGACAAGCTCGCACCTCGATATACTGGATATTTTCCCATTCTAGAGCGGATCGGCCCATTAGCCTATCGAGTAGAACTACCAGAGAGGTTGTCGAGTGTACACAATGTGTTTCACGTATCTCATTTACGTAAGTAAGTGTATGATCTCGAACAAATCCTAGAAACAACTGCCGAGGAGGATTTAGAAGTAGAGCCCAATTTAATAGTTATCAAACAACCTAATAAAATCATGGATCATGATGATAAGTGATTAAGAAGAAAGGTTGTGCAATTAGTTAAAGTTCAATGGAGTGGTGATGCTAATTATTGTATATGGGAAACAGAGGATAGGATAAAGAAGGCATATCCAGAGTTTAGAATGATGTATGAATTGTAAATATTGTATCGAGACAGTGTACCCGCCGCCTGTGGTGTAGTCACTTTTCATAGCTTTATACATATTTCATCATATAGGATATATTCCTTTTGAGTTATCTTCTTCTCATCTTTAATTTCGAGGACGAAATTCTTTTAAGCAGGGAAGTCTGTAATGATCCGCAAATTCACCACTTCAGAAAAAAAAATTAAATTATTCAAATATAAGATTTTTTTTAACATAATGATAATGTTTTGAACAATAAATAATACTGATGATCTTATTTTGAATAAATATTTACAAAAATATATACTTTGGAAGATATATCGATAAAATGACCGAAAACCATTTTATCAATAAATAGCTCTTAGACCATCCGACATCGTGCATGGAGCTGGATGGAGCTGGATACATACACTCATTTATATATACGAGTGAGAATATATAATAAAATTATTTATTTTATTTTTGAAAATAAAATCTCTTTATGACATCATCAATGATATCGCTATTTTGGAATAAATGATTTTTGAATTTAAATTAAGTTTAAATGATTTAATAATTATTTTAATTATTAAATATGAATTTTAATTATTATATAATGATAGAAATATTATTATCAAACTTTGTTTACAAATATATACTGTGATGACCTGCCTTTTTGACCATCGAAGATCGACACTAATACATTCTTCGTATTCACCTGCCGTAACTTCAAGTGTCGAAGAGGCAGATAATAAAGGGTTTTTAAAAGAAATAAAGATAGAAGATAGAATAACAACAGAATCTCACATTCACATTAATTGTACATATGAAAGTACATACAATCACTCCAAGTGATTCATCAGAGTTACGATAAGTACTAACCCAGCCAAGGATAGTTATAACTGCCTATCCTTACAGAGGCCGGTAGATACTAAATACATACTACATGATACATCGGAAATTTGAAATAGATCACTATTGACAAAAGGACCCTCTAGTCTTCATGCTCTATGCTCCTTCCAAAATGCTCCTAGTTACCTGACTACTTGGCTGTTCGAGAAAATAGGGCACCTAGAGTTTAAAGGAAAAGGAAAATAAACTCCGGGTCAGTGATGGGACTGTGTGAGGAACTCAAATACGAGTATTTGGAAAACAAAAGGGCATCTCATAAGACCACGTCGCATATAAGCATAGAACGGGTTTTTACCTTATGATAACCAAATCATTTCTACGTAAAATTCAGTGATATTATTTTTAATGACATTCTTTGAAAACTTTTCAAAATAAACATATTCAAATAGCCGAAATTGTTACATTATTAAATTATAGCATAATAGGTTTACAACTAAAACCGAACCCACTTATTGGAGATTTGGATTTCCAATGAATAGCGAGGTAAGGGACTGCCCCTGTACATTACATCCCTAGAGGAATGCACCGAGAATCGACATCTTTGAAACCTCTGCGAATTAAGACCAACCTACCTGCTGACCCATCTGGTGGCGGATAACATCGAATATGATATCACCCTGACCGTTACGACCTATCTAGGATCCCATAACATACATCACATAATTTAAACCCGATGTCATAGCGGGTAGAAATAAATAAATCTTAAAAGGTGATATCATACCCTAATAGTACCGAATCACTTAGCCTTAGAGCAACCCCTGTTTCACAATTCTCCGGGTGTGAGGCTCGAGGTAACCTTTACCTTTCTTGGAAAATTTTCACTTAAAATGCCACATTGCCATTTCCAACAACACACTATTGATTTCCACAAAAGTACAACCTCTGAGCTTGTAAGTCTTAGAGAAGGGTGTTAAGTAAAAGAAGGGTTACCTCCTACACCACCAAACAGATGTACATTTATAGAGATCAATGCACTATGATCTTAGAAATGCAATGTAGGACATCTATCCATACAAGTTATCCAGAAACAGGACAAACCAAAGGTACTCTTCTACCACATCCTGTCGGGCATTAACCCTATGATTAGTAGCGAGTAGTCCTTGCATACGAAGATCCCTGAACGAAGGGACACTGCTATTTATTTATCTCGGGAGCTACTTCGAAATTATCAACAAGAAATCCTTCCATTATGAAGATCCCCCCTTCAACTTCATCGTCTTTAACTTGTCTTCACTTTTGAACTCGTAAATTAGTTCAAAGTGGTTTTCGAATAAGAATCACTCAAATCCGACCTCGGTCCTTCGCAATCATCGATAAAAAGATGTTAAGTAAATATGTGTTTATCATTTGATTTATTACTTTTCTCTTTATCAAAAATATCTTCTAGAGATATATATCTTTAAAAACATTTCTTTTCGGTATATACGGAATCATTAAACCTCACTTTTACTTTGGAAATATCAAATCATTTTCATAATTCATATTTGAAAACATTATTAAGTTAAAAAGGTCGATAGGAATTATATTAATTCTATTCAACATCAATTTTCGTATTCAACCTTTACTATCCGTCGAATAATGGTGAAATCACCTTTTAAATTCACGCAAATAGTATAGGTTCCCTCCTTGAAATTTAGTACCAAGTATAAGAAGATTATTTCTATATGATCCAAGTTGTATTAAATTTGGAAAAATTAAACCTTTTATACTTGCCTCGTTTCCGACATTTCAACCTTATCTATTCCTTGCCAAGGAAAAATGTCAAGTGTGCCAGGGAACTGGTTGCTCTTGAACATCTCCTTAGTTTAAGCACCTCACAACCATATCTCATGAATAGAAAAATCCAATCTACTCCTCGGTTTTTAGAGCCAAGATTAAATCACTTGATTATAACAGCTTCTCTTTAAATCATTTATTTAAACTTTTTAAAATAAATTATAAAACCTTTAAATCATCTTTAAAATACTTAATTATTTATTTAAAACATTTATAAAATATTTGGGAAAGAATACTTAAGTTTAAAACCATATTTGAAAAGTTATCAAAAGTGCTGCGAATAGTGCTGCGGATAGTGCTTTTAAGCTTATTTGATCAAAACAACTTTTCTATCATTTAGAATCCATTTTATAACTCAAAATCTCTTTTAAAACATTTTAAAAGATTTATATAATTTATTCCATATTTTTAAAGAATTAAAAATATCATTTATAAAGAATTTATCGCTTT
Source organism: Allium fistulosum (assembly GCA_030737815.1). Lineage (NCBI taxonomy): Eukaryota > Viridiplantae > Streptophyta > Magnoliopsida > Asparagales > Amaryllidaceae > Allium > Allium fistulosum. The sequence goes on along the minus strand of CM060901.1, from coordinate 101,556,698 downwards.
GGTTTCCGAACTGCAAAAGCGCGACTATTTTGAAAACTTGTTTTGCTCATATTTCAAAATCTACTAAAATAAATCTTGATCGTTTTCTTTTATATGAAAAATATGGTAATAAGAGTTCGGAAAATTCTTATTATAAAGAATTCCGACTCTGAATCCACCGTGTAAATGGTTTAACTTTCTACGGCGCGAAATCGCGAACTACCGTTACGCGACGCGCCTATTTTTGACTCGATTTTCATAACTTGTCAAAGCTTCACCAAATTGGATTTTAGTGTTTATAAAACATTTTTAGACCATTTTAAATCATTTCAAAGGGGTTTAATTATTCCATTGCATTAAATCATTTCAAAGGGGTTTAATGATTCCATTGCACTTTTATAACTTGATTCAGAAAGTGATTTCCTTTTGTAATATCGACATGTATTTAATGTGATTTGTTTACATAATTATACAATTATATTAAAACAACTAATACTTGATGATCAAAGCATAGTAAACATCCATAACAATCATATCATATCACATCACATCACATCACACACACAGATATATATATATATATATATATATTTCGATTACTAGCTTGAACTTTGGTTTGAAGTAGTATATATTTCGATTGATTTTTGCATAACTTTGTTTTGATTCTGTAATATTTTCTTTCTTGGGCAAGGGAAGCCATTAATGTAGAGAAGAAGAAGATGAAATAGCATAGGAATTTATGAAGAAAAGTGTGAATGAAATGAAGAGAGGTGGGTGCTATGTAATGGCAAAAATGAGAATGGAAATATCATGATAGTTTATACACAAATGCATCACCATTTCACCACTACAACTTCCCTCCTCCTCTCTTCATGTTCGACCGAACATGCCCCCTCCCCATATGCATGGCTATGTACTTGTACTTGGTGTGTAAGGTGTCGACTTTGGTTTTGCTTTAGGGTGAAGTATATGGAAAATATCTTGATATTTTATAATATATACATGCGTGCGCGCACACACACACATATATATACATACATCTATATATATATATAATAAGAAGTGAAAATATGAACGGAAATTGAAATTGGAATTCGTAACGATTCAACATAGAAAAGTTGTGCAACGTTGCGAATCATTTGAGATATACATATGCACACATACATGTACATATACATGAACACATTCACATGCACATGAGCACATATACACATATACATATACTTATACATTTAAATAGATAAATAAATAAATATTTGTAATAAAAGTTTGATAATAATATTTCTATCATTATATAATAATTAAGAGGGCTTATTTAATAATTAAAATTATTAAATCGTTTAAACTTAATTTAAATTCAAAAATCATTTATTCCAAAATAGCTATATCATTGATGATGTCATAAAGAAATTTTATTTTAAAAAATAAAATAAATAATTTTATTACATATTCTCACTCGTATATATAAATTAGTGTATGCATCTAGCTCTATGCACGATGTCAGATGGTCTAAGATTTGTATATTGATAAAATTGTTTTCGGTCATTTTATCGACATATATTTTAAAGCATATATTTTTGTAAATATTTATTCAAAATAAGATTACCAATATTATTTATTGTTCAAAACATTATCATTTATGTTAAAAAAAATCTTATATTTGAACAATCTAATTTTTTTTGAAGTGATGAATTTGAGGGTCGCTACAACGTGGAAACTATATTTTGATTATAGTTAAATCATGACATAGCGACCATCGAGCGACTATAGTTGGGTTTGTGTTGAAGCATTGGAAGTGAAATACTATTCAATTGAGAATTCGTCTCCTCGATTGTATGAGGTTAGTATCACGGTCAACTGTTATCAACTCAAAATCAAAATATCTGATCATTGTAGTACAGTTAATTATAAATTTTATTATTTTATTTTATTTTGATAAGATGAGTCTGAAAGTTTATGCGGATGGAGCAATATGATTATATCTACTAAATAAAAACTTATGTCAAACTGGCAGTATAAAACTGCAATAAGTAAAGCGCACTAGAGATTTTTATACTGCTTCGAGCTTCCTATTCTAGATCCATTCCCAAACTCCTTCTGGAATTAACTGACAATACCCTCACTTAACCTGAAGGAATAGGTTTATAATCCGCCTAAGCTGCCGAAGAGGACTTTGTGCCTGTAACAACTTCAACAGGACTTTGACTATAGATGGTAGTAAATTTCTTGACTAATTGTGTTCTAGACAACACGGATAAGTCTATTTGAGTACACCCTTCCTATAATCTCCTTGAGATGATGATTTAAACGTGTAATTGTAGGAAGTAAATAGTTGAGAATATTTGTAAACCACAGTATAGATCAGAAAGAAAGAAAGAATTAGTGAATTAAAAAGTGAAATCTCAACTCTATTTATAGAATTGAAAAGTTATAGATCAATAGTTGCAACCATTTGAATAATTGCAACTCTTGAGAAAGAAGACGACTCTTCAAATTTTGAATTTTTGTAAAGAGTTGTTCTGTTCATCTGGTCCAGAAGTTTGAGCAAAAGTTCCCAGATATTTGGACAAATATAAAATACTCTAGAAAGCACATGAACAAAAAACAAGTCATCTAGACGTCCGGAATTTTCATACCAGATGTCTACATTTAATATAGACATCTAGTATAAAAAAATCAGACGTTTGGAATTAAACTTAAAAGTTCTTTTAATTGAAAGTATTAAGATGTTTGTGATGAAAGTGAAAGACGTCTGAAAGTGAACTATTTTATTCTTTTTATACTGTATTATATTCTAAACGTACACAGACGTCCCGGGTAAAAATTCCAGAAGTCTGAAATTGAACTATTTTGTTCATTTACTTTGAAATGCTATATTTTCTTTATAAAATGACATTTTGACTATTTTCTATGGATAAACATGTATTATAAAATAGTTATATTGCAAAGATAATTTCCGAAATATATTTTTGTGTGTGTAATCATCAAATCAGAGATTGTACATAAAATCTAGACCGACAAAAAATTACAATATAAAACCTATTTGTTTTCTTCAATTTCATCCCGGTTTTGATGTCGATCATCATATCTCCTTGCATATATTCATGCACATATAATGATTGTATATATACATATGGAAATATATAGTTGTCTCATTGAAACTAAAAAAGGCAGGATCTTACATTCTCCCCTCTTTTGATGATGGCAACTATATATTCAAGAATGCAAAGTAAGTATTACTCCCTCTATTAATATGCCCAAGGCTTTCTCCCTCTTTATCATTAACAAGAACGTGATGTAAAAGCCCACTTATAAGTAGAACAATACCGCTATAATATCACAACTAAAACAACAAGTATCCATAACAAGGAAACATCATGTACACACCGCATATATCCATCACATTAAGTACAGACATAACCCAAGTTTTAACGGTACACAACAAGACTTACCATAAGTTCATCACAAACATAAAACTTACACAACAACAACATACCATAAACAATACCAACTTAAACATACGAAAATCCAAAAACAACTTGAAAATGTAGGATGTCCAAAAAAGCATAGAATCCATCCATGAAATGAAATCCCAGTTCCCATGAAAGCTTACTAAAATAATGAAATTTTGGGTATGAGTGATATGTGTTTTTGGAGTAATAAAGTAAAAGAAGATTAGTAATAATTTTACCTTACCAATCACCCCAAGTCGGTGATGGTAGTGGTGAACGTCCGCCGCTTAAATTCTTCCACATCCTTTTGAGAATTGTTTTGACATTTTTGATCTCATTTTTGTTTTGTCCAATACTTATTTCAATATGGTCAAGATGGGAGTTGACGTGTGAAAAGCCCTTGGACATTTGATGTTCAAGCTTCTTCCAATTCTTTGATAGAGTGACGTCGGATTGAAATTTCTCCTTTTTAGTGTAGGATTTGTAATCAGCCTTGATAATTTGCACGAATTTGTTTACACTTTCTTGTTGCGGTTCTATATGTTCTCCTTCACCAACATCTTCTTCACCATGCTCAATTTCTCTATTTTTTCGATCATTGAGCCTTTACCTTTTCGTTGTAGATTGTATTGCTACAAAGTGAGATATTTAGGAATATCTTTCGGTAGGTGCGTTAAACTAAAAAACCTATTTTTAGCAAGTTGAATTGTGCTACGGTCGATTCCATGGCCTTGAAAATTGTAGACATTGAGTATCCTAGTAATGTAAGGAGTGTAGACCAAAGTTTGTTTCTTAATACTCATAAATAAATTGTACCCAGTCTATCTTAATGTTACTAAAAATAGCATACAATGCTTTAAATTCATTATCATCGACAACTTCGAGGCTACCTTGTCTTGAAAATATAGTTTTTATCAACATTTGGAGGAGGAGCCTAGGTCTAGGGCGAAGGTTGATGGATATGAATTCGGTTGTATCATCTTTCCATAACTGATGCGAAATTGGATCACGATTTTACGAACTCTACATCATCTAAATCAATGCCATCATGACCACATTTAAGAATTCGAGCTATGTCGCTAACTTTAATGGTGAGAATGTTTCCATAAATACTAGTCCAAAGAACACATTTGTCTTGATGTAATCTAGTGGCCAGATTATTTATATTGGCTAGAAAAGAAGGACACCAAGGTTACAAATTTGAACTTAATTATCTCTATAATCTATTAAACTAGTTAGCCGAACTTGAGCGGTAAAAGCTAATAGATTATATTACGGATATTTTTGAAGATTATGAGAAGTACCATGAAAAACCTTCAATCGAGAGAGATGTTTGAATCTAGCCATACTCCTCTTCCTTTGGTATAGCCAATCTTCTAGTTGTTGTTCGGTTGGAGATGCATTTGGAGAAGAAGCACTTGAAGATTCAACATTCTTGCTCTTTCATTTTGTTGTTTTAAGAGGCATTTTTGTTTAGAAATTGGGATTGAGAACTTTGATTTTGAAAATTAGGTTTGATAAAGAGGCTAAAACGTGAAAATTATTTAAACAGATGGCAATTTACAATGAAGAGATAGGGTGATTTTACGAAGGGGTAGGTGAAAAAATTGGTTTGACCATTTATTTTTCGTGATTAGCAGCTTTCTAGACGTCTTAAATAAAATAACCAAACATCTGCTATGGGCATATTTAAAATAGAGAATGGTAGAACATTTTGAACTATTTCCAGAAGTCTAGACTTTTTGATTCAGATGCCTGTTTTTAGGTAAAAAATTAAAATTTATGGTCTTTAGCAGTCCAGACGTCTGGAACTTTTGTCCAAGTGTCTAACATGGTGTGTTTTCAGACCTGTACACTCTAGTGTACAAATTTAAGTTTACCTTTACTGTTTTAAAATTTCTAAGCTTTTATATTTGATTTTAATTAACATATAATAAATAATTTTATTATTTTAATTTTAATTTATTACAATAAATAATATATATATATATATATGTATGTATGTATGTATGTGTGTATACATATGTATATATATATAATAAGATATTTATAAAAAATTTCTTTACTTTTCTTCGCTCGGCTTGGATTCGTTGGTAGGAAGGCGTTCCCATGAATTAGGTTCAATCTTTGTTTACTCATTAAGAGGTTTAAGTGGAGACCATATTTTTTTTGAATTAGAGTGTGATTCCAATCGTTGTTTGATGGTCCTTAATCCCCTGAATTTCTTGGAGTTGAATCACATTTATTTACTGTTGTTTACATTAGTCAAGGAGAATTCTTTCGTATGCTATTTTCTGTTAGTGAATGTCCACAAATGGCCAAAACACATCTCTCCAGAAAATTTAGACATTCTCCTTGTCTTCTTTGCTCATAATGCATTTCTTTTTGTACTCACATAATCTCTTGTTGGTAATGAAATATTTCATCGATTTTGGTATTGGAAAATGATGATTCAAGATTAATAAACCGTTTGACTTTCTTACCTTTAGGAGAGTAACTAGTGTTATAGGTCGGTGATGGAATGACATTAACTGAAGATGATTTACTTGATGATGGAGTTGTTTTAGTTGGTGTTGAATATGAGCTTTTTGAAGATGGTGAGCTATAATCGATGGATAAATAAGCTGAGTTATAGTTTGTAGACATTTTTCGAGTTTTACGTTGCCTTGTAATAAATATATTTGAATTTGTATATATATATAATTTAAAAAAACTGATGTTTATATATAACATATATTTGTTAAATTTAGAATTAATTTTAAAGGATGAAAATCACTTAAAAATGATAACTTGTTATATTTTAGTTTTCTATCTTTATTTGTAATGGCTGATATAAGATAGTCTTACAATTTTTGTGCATTTTTATATGTTTTTTGTTTTTTTATTATTATTGTTGTTGTTTAAAAAATATAAACAAATATTTATAACAGCTTTGCCAAGTATTTTTTTTTAAAATATTTGTGTAAGATTTTTACTCCATTGTAACCAAAATAATTTTAATATATAGAGTAATTATTATAATTCATGTAGTGATACAATCCCAGGTCTTAGCTTAATAAATGAATTTTCATTTAGTGGTTTTGTGAAAATGTCTACGATTTGATTTTTAGACCATACAAATTTTAGTGATATCACATATTTTTCTATGTTGTCACGTTGGAAATGATGACGTATATCAATGTGTTTGGTACAAAACTAATTTATTAGATTTTTTGACAAGTCAATAGCATTTGCATTATCATAATAAATTGGAGATTTATTTACGTATATCCCGTAGTCACGATGAGTTTGCTACATGTATATCACTTGTGCACATGCCAAAGCAGTAGATATATGTTCTGCTTCACACGTCGATAGTGAAACATAATTTTGCTTTTTACTAAACCAAAATACTAGAGACTATTCAATAAAGTGACAAGTAGCACTCATACTCTTTGTCCATTTGACATTCTCCGAAGTCAGCACCGCTGTATGACACAAGTTTGAAAGGACATTTTTTCAAATAGAAGAGGCCGCAGTCTCTAGCATTGCTTAAGTAACGCAGAATTTGTTTTATGGCTCGCAAATGTAATTCTTTGGGATTTGCTTAAAACCGTGCACATAAGCAGACACTCACCATGATATTGGGGTGGCTGACAGTTATAATAAAGATCCAATCATACTTCAATATAATTTTTGATCCATACTTTTTCCATTTTCATATCTATCGATATGAACCGTAGTGCTCATAGGTGTTGGTTTACTAGATGGGTTTTTCATTCCAAAACGTTTTATTAAATCAGTAAAATATTTTTCTTGGTTAATAAAAATACCATTTTTAGTTGTTTAATTTGTAGACCAAGAAAGTTTGAGAGTTCTCCCATATGTGACATTTCGAATTCACTAGTCATTATTTTTGGAAATTCTTTGCACAAATTTTCATTTATAGATCCGAATATGATGTCGTCTACATAAATTATTTTATTAACAAATCTTTCTTATCTCTTTTAATAAACAAAGTTTGACCAAATTTTCCAATCTCAAATCCAGAATCTATAAGATAGTTTTTTAGTTGCTCATACCAAGCACGGGATGCTTGTTTCAAACCGTACAAGGCTTTCTTAAGTTTATAGACATGATAGGGAAATTTTTCATGAAAAGAGGTGGTTGTTCTACAAAAACACTTTTCTTAGTAAAACCATTTAAAAATGCACTTTTAACGTCCGTTTGATAAAGTTTAAAATTATGATGACAAGAGAAAGCTAGTAAGATTCATATTGCTTTAAGTCTTGCAACACGAGCAAATGTTTCTCCATAGTCTATCCCCTCTTCTTGATTATATCCTTGTACACCTTGTGCAACTAATCTAGCCTTTTCGAGTTATATTACCATTTTCATTAGCTTTATTATTATAAACCCATTTCATACCAATCACTATTTGATCATTTGGTCTTGGAACAAATTCTCAAACATTATTTCATTCAAATTGATTTAACTCTTTTTGCATGGCTAAAATCCAATAATCATCGGTTGAAGCCTCTTTGGAATTTTTAGGTTCTATATTAGATATAAAAGCTACATGTTCCATTTGATTTAATTGGTGTCTCGTTCTGACATTAGTATTTACTTCACCAATAATATTTTCAATTGGATAATCTTTTAAAATTCATGTAGGAGTTTGAAGCCCATTTTCAATTGTATTTACTTCATTTTGAGTTATAGTATTTTGAAGAGGACCTTGTATAACTTGTTGATCTATAACATCTTCTTCATCATTTTTATAATTATTGAATTTCATCAAATGATATGTGTAAAGTTTCCTCTATAGTTTTTTTTTTTGCATTTATTGTATATTCTATATACTTTGCTTCTTTCCGAATATCCATTAAACATTCCTTCATCGGACTTCGGATTGAATTTTCCAAGTTGATCTTTTGTATTTAAAATAAAACAGTTTGATCCAAAAATTCTTAAATGTGATACATTTGGTTTTCTACCGTTAAAGAGTTTGTATAGTGTATGCTTGGTTAAGGGTCGAATAGTGATATGATTTAAGACGTAAGAGCAGTAGACACGGCTTTCGCCCAAAAATGTTTTGGTAGTTGACTACCACAAAGCAGAGTCCTAGCACATTCCTGTAACGTCCGATTCTTTCTTTCCATGACTCCATTTTATTTTGGAGTTTTAGGAAATGAGAAATTGTGACAAATACCCATTTTGTTGCAAAAAAATTCAAAAAGTTCATTTCAAATTTGCCACCATGATTACTTCTAATATTTTTAATTTTTAAACTTTTTAATTTTTGAATTCTTTTAGTAAAATTTTTAAATGATTCATACTTTTGTTTTTCAAAATTAACGTCCATGTATATCCAGAAAAATCATCTACAACTACAAAAACATTTTTATTATGATTTATAGATTAAACTTGAGTGGGACCAAGTAAATTCAAATGTAGTAGTTCAAGTGTTGTATTATAGAAATGATTTTCTTGGATTTAAAGGACGTTTTAGTTAGTTTTCCTAATTGATATGCATCATAGATATTATTTACTTTTTAATTCATTTTTGGAAGACCTTTTACCAAATTGTTTTTAGATAGTTTACTAATAGCTTTAAAATTTATATGACAAAATCTTTTATACCCTAGCCATGGATCATTATCTTTGGCTATTAAACACATATCTATATTGTGATTGATTTTCATATTTATAGTATAAATATTTCTTTCTCTAACTCCCTCGAAAATTAGATTTTTATTTTGATCGAAAATTTCACATTTATGTTTTAAGAAGGATATACTAAAATCTTTATCACATAATTGACTAATACTTAAAAAATTATGTTTTACATTTTTAACTAATAAAACATTAGCGATAAGAGGTGAATTAGATATACCGTTGTTGCTCACGTCTCCTTTTCCGATGACATATCCTTTAGAGTTATCACCAAAAGTAATGGAACCTCCATCTGAGTAGATAATATTTGTTAGCATGTATTTGTTTCCCATCATATGTTTAGAGCAACCACTATTGAGTATCCATTTTCCTCTCATTTTACCAGGTACCTGCAAAAAATATTGAAATGATATTGGTACCCACTATCTCTGTTAGGGTCCTAAGAGTTAGGTCTTAGGAAGCCAAACCCAATGGGGTTTAGAGTTCTCTTTGAAAATGAAATTTAAACTTTTATGAACATTAGTAATAAAATTATCTATATATTTATTTCATATCTGTACGGTGCTTCTCCACCCGTATGTTTCCACATTTCACCAAGCCAAACTAGTTTCCCCACACAACCGGACCAACCTCCACCGATCCAAGGCCCCACCGGACCAACCTCACCGGACCAGCCTTCACCGGACCAACCTCACTGGACCAGCCTTCACCGGACCAACCTCACCGGACCAGCCTTCACCGAACCAACCTCACCGGACCAGCCTTCACCGGACCAACCTCACCAAACCAGCCTTCACCGGACCAACCTCACCGGACCAACCTCACCGAACCTGCCTTCACCGAATCAAACTCCAACCTTTGCTCCACACCACCGAACCAGCCACTCCACTGCCCACCGAACCAAACCCAGAGTCTCACCACCGAACCGATCCACATCCCTCTCATCACCGGGCCAAGGTATTGCCGAACCAACACTGCCAGGCCAGATTACATCAGCCCAGGCCCGCCAACAACTATATACATCCAAGACCCCTACCCCCAGCCTCACTCTATAAATAGAGGGGCATGGGTACAACAATGGGGGACAAGTTTGAGAGCTCAAGCATGGATAGAACTTTCAAACAACTTTCATATACTTGTATAAAAGCTTTGTACTTGTAATCTGAATAAGAAAGGAGAAATAATATATGAAGTGGACATAGGCACATTCTGGCTGAACCACTATAAATTTGTGTGTCTTTTACAGTTTAGTCCCTGCTTTTTACATATTTGCATAAATCATCCAGATCACTAAAAAAACATAAAATCAACTAAATCATACGACTTGGAGGTGTTTGCCCATTTTATGTGCAAACATTTTTGGTGCTTTCACTGAGAACGCTGAACCCCGGACTTCAGCTTCTCCCTTAACTTTCTTCCTATAAGCATCGCACATTGCTTGGAAGACATGCCTCCCAAGCAGAAGAAAGATGTTAACAAAGGAAAAAACATCGCAACCAGCAGTCGTCCAGATCCAGTGGTCACCGATCCAGTAAACCGTCCCATTCCAGCAGCAGTACCAAATGAAGGTCATGCAAATCCGACAACCCCTGCCACAGAACAGCCGGCGGCAATTACTAGGGCAGATCTAGACAGGGTTGTGGCTGAAGTGACTAACCGCTTCACATCCCAGCAGGAAGCCTTGGTGGACCAACTCATGTCATGCTTTAGGGGTGCTGAAGAGTCCAACCGCAACACCGAATCATGGGGTGAGTCCCAGTCTGGAGGATCTCAGAGAGAACAAAGATCTTCCTTCTTCGAAGGAGCTAACGACAGAAGCGGCCATGGTAGGAGTCAAGACCGAGCTCAGCCCGAAGTTAGACCTGAGGAAACGCTTGGAACCGAACCCAACGGGAGAGGTACCGGGCAGAGGTCAACTATAGCCGAGCCTGTCATACTGCCTAACCACGGAAACACCAGTGAACGGGGCCGAGCTAGAGTTCAGCCCGAAGTTGGACCCGAGGAAGCGCTTAGATCAGAACCCAACAGGGGAAGATCAAGGCAAGGGCCAACTGTAGCTGACCCTAGCATGCTCCCAGAAGACCAAAGACAGCCTTTGGAAATTGTCAGGAATGATAGACGATACCATCCCTACAGGTCATCTGGACGGAATCAATCCCACAGAGCAGAGCCGAACTCATTTCTATCTGCTCCAAATTCTGATGAAAGGATGGCACGCTTGTTCAGAGAGTGCGTCCAACGGGATCAAAGAGATCAAGGTATAGGCGCTAGAGTAACCAGCACCTTCGCCCGCAATATCAAAATCGCCATCACCCCCCGAGAATGGAAAATGCCAACAATGGAACCTTACAAAGGAACCTCCGACCCCGTTGTACACTTACAGAGATACACACAGCATATGCTCATGAGTGGAGCAACAGAAGGAGTGCTGTGCAAATGCTTTCCGCTATTCTTAGCAGATCTAGCTACCTCCTGGTTCTGCCATCTACCCCAAGGATCCATCAGCTCATGGGAGATGTTGAAAGAAAAGTTCATTAGCCAGTTCCGCATTCATGTGGAGCAGCCCAAGGACGCTTACTCCTTATCCAGTATCAAACAGAAACCCGGAGAGAAGCTGCAGCAATATCTAATCCGATTCAATGCCGCAGCGGCCGCAGTCCAAGATGCCGATGAGAAGCTTATCTTAATGGTCCTCTGTAGTGGCGTGCACCCGGATACTAAATTTGCTAGAAGATTGACAAAAGAAAAACCAGCTACTTTACCCGATTTCTTCCATGAAGCCGGGAAGTATATGAGGCTTGAAGACGTTGCCACCGAGGGGCAGTCAGGGCAACAAAATAAGGCAGCTCATGGCAACACGCCCGCTGTAGCAAAGGACGTTCGAAGAAATGATTCTAGAGACAATGCTGGGGGCAAGAAGGGAGAAAAGCGCATATATCGGCTGGGACCGAGATTTGACACTTACACTCCTTTGAATGAAACCGTCGAAACATCTTCCTTGCCACCTAAGCCGAAGTTAGATACAAACGCCCACCATACAAGAAGGAATCAGACGACGCACTTAAATCTGGAAAGTTTTACCGCTTCCACGAATCTCATGGGCATGGTACCAATGAATGCCATCATCTCCGGGACTTGATTGAAGAACACATCAGAAGGAAGAGACTGGAACGCTATGTAAAAGGCCAGAACAGGACTCCAGCTCTTGCCAATGAGAACCCAAGGCTACCCTCCCCAGAGATAGGCGGAGGAAATCGCAACACTAGCGGCTCCGGTCAAGAGAAGATAGTGGTCCATACCATCTCGGGAGGACCACACATCGCCGACAGAAGCTGGGCAGAGATGGAAAGATATGGAAAGTCACTTAGAAACAATGAAGACTGCGTTAATTCTGTTATAGAAGAACGCCACCCGAAGCGGAAAGAGAGTGATGACATCACATTCAGTAGGCGTGACCTAGAGGGAAGGCAGTATCCTCACATGGATCCCATGGTTATCTCTGCCGGCTCGGTCCAGCCGAAGTTTTCCGAATTCTGGTAGACACTGGAAGCTCAGTAAATATTCTATTCAAGCATGCATTCGACAAAATGAAACTGTCAATAAAGGATGTTTCTCCCTGCAATAAACCACTACACGGTTTCACTAGAGATGCGAAGATGCCCCTCGGGCAACTGGACCTCTTTGTTGAAATAGGAAGTCATCCCCGCTCCGTTGTGCGGAAACAGACATTTGTGCTGATAGAAAACCATTCGGCCTACAACGCCTTCTTAGGAAGGCCAGCCCTGTCTGACTTCCAAATTGTCCTGGCCCCATGGTGCCTAAAGATGAAATTTCCAACGGACAATGGAGTAGGGGAAGTAGAGGGAGACCAGGACATTGCTCGAGACTGCTATGTAACTGAACTTCGCAACAACCACAGGAAGGGTAAAGGGAAGAGTGTAGAGATCGCCCTCTGCACAAAAAGTTTGGAAGCATAGCAACTGTCACGACCCGACTTCCTACGCCCAGGAAATCGCATCGTTTTGAAGAAAAGAAAGAGGTGAGAAAATAGAAAAGATAGAAAGAAGAAGAAACAACATCAGAATCTCAACAGCGGAATGAATAAAATATAATATATCACATAAATATCATATACATCAGAGTACACAGATAATACATCACATACTAGACAGTTATAAACCTGTCTAGTTAATACAACTCAACATCACAGAGATACAACACAGCGGAAAATACAGAATAACACTGACACAGCGGAACCAATATATATATATCTACACGCTGAAGCCTCCTGCTCCATTGCTCCTCCAGTATTCGTCAAAGCTAAACCTGAATCCCTTGACTACCCGTAAAAATTTGGGTACCCGAGAGTTTATGAAAAACAGAAATAAACTTCGGGTCAGACATGGGTCTGGTATGAGTAACAGGTTAAAGTTGCTTAACTTTGAAAATCATTTGAAACAAAGGAATCACGTAAGACTCCCCACAAATAAACATGGGTAAGTTTTTACCTTACGCTAACCAAAACATTTGATAGAAAATCCAGTGATATTATAATAGTGTCTAGGGTTTTCAAGTAAATAGAAAATAGCCGAAATTGTTACATTCATTAAATTCCAGCATACTAGGTATACAATCAAAACCGAGGGCGCTTATTGGATTTTGGATTCCATACAATGGCTGGGCTACTGGGGTACCGCCCGTCACAGTACGTGGCCTAGATCACCGTACCGAGGACCCACCCTAAGTCCCCTGCAACACAAAGCCGGACCCGTTCCTTACTGAACAGTTCCAAACGAGACAACCCCGGCAGTTGGACGTCTCCACTGCCCACACAATCGAAATAAAAAGGGACATCTAGACAGGAGAAAATCTCGCTCTCAAGTGGGTGCTACCCACGAAGCTTTGCTGCACCTCCCCTGTTTTAGCCATTCCCGGTTGATGAGGCTTGAGGTCACGATTACCTTTATCAGAACTCATCACTTAGAATGCTCATCGTCCACCTGACGATGTGCTGAAAGCATTCAATCCATACAAGTTCGTTCCGGGTTCGAACGAAACCGAAGGCATTATCTCGTTACACTCGTATTGGAATCACCCTCAGAGTTAACGACGATAACCCTTGCACTCTGAATCTTCATCTCGAATCTATAAGTACTATTTCCGTCAAACTCATTACGGAATCACCCACAGAGTTATACTGACGAATAGTTCTTATACCTCGAGTCTTCACTTGCTCCACTTGGATTTCACGACCTATCGTTATTTTGGATCGATGTGGTATTCGGATCTCCAGACCTAGAATCCCGGTATACGGAAACCCGATCCCGGTCTCATCGAAATCCAAACCGTGTCTTTTAAGGCCAAGTTGTTTTAAAGGTTTAAAACAATTCAATTCAATTATCCCTATCAACACAGATAGATAAATCACAATATCACAGATAAATAATCACATATCAGCATAAATGGATAATCTATGATATCACACTTAAATCAGAGCATCCAAATCAAACAGAGATTACTCATCACATAACTGAGTTTTCAATCAATCAATGGGAATTCATATCATCCATTCATAAGCAAAGATAATAATTACATCATTGGTAATTAATTTAAAACGAATTAAATCAATTACCCTACCTTTAATTAATTTAAAATTAATTAAATTAATTATTCATCATTATTAAACTTGCCTATATTAATTAATTATCAATCAATTAATAAATCATCATCCCATTATTCCTTTTTATTAATCATCCCTGATTAATTTTCTTTAATTACATTTAAGTAAATTCCTTGAGTTACTTCTCAGATTAATTACTTAACCAAATATAGAAATTAACCTTTTCATAACTTCATTTATTAATTAACTAAAGTTAATTACATTACTTAATTAATTGTATTAATAAAATTTTCCATTTATAAATAAATCCAAATACATTTATTCCAAATTCCAACATTAATTATAATAATTAATGATCTCGAATTACATTTACAATTTAATTAAATCAAAGTAATTAATCCTAAATTTAACCCACAATATAAATCACCCTTGATTAATCAAATCAGTAATTAACTCCTTTAATTACTTTATAAATAATTATCTCCAATTAATCCCTTGATTTATTATAAAAAGTAATTATACTCTAATTACTTTATTAACAAACTTCATCCCATTAACTACGTCTTGTAATTACTTACCAATTACTTCTTTGAGTAATTATACTTCTCACATTACCAATTGATTACTCAGATTAATTAAAATAAGTTAATTAACCTGAATAAATCAAATTACTCAATACGTCAAATGAGTAATTAACTCCTTAATTACTTCTCATTCAATTAACTATACTTACAGTTAAAATGTTGATTTTAATTAATTAATCCAAATGACCATAAATAAACAGTTATATTGATTAATTATAAAATAATTTAGTTAATAACCTCCATTAACATTTATTTAATCTCAATCTAAAATAATCAACTCACATTAATTTATTATTAATTATAAATCCAATTAACCTTTCATTAATAACATATAAATTACTTATTCCATTATTTAAAACTTAAATTAATATAATTTAAACTTGTAATTCCAAATTAATTAATTAATTTATTTAAACTTAATTAATTCATTTAAACTCAAATCACAAATTTAATCAATATAAATTCATCCATTACCATTCAAATTCCTTTAATCGTTAATGAGTTTAAATTTAAATCGTTACTTCTTAAAGAGAACTCATTTCCTTTTTAACTTCCATTTTTAAGTTTCAAACTTAAACGAACACAAATTAAATTTTAAATCTCTTTATAATCTGACTTTTAAGACCTTAAATTGCAAATTAAACAATAGTTAGTTATGAAGAGTTTAAATCGAATTTTCTTAAATTAAGTCTCTTTAAATATGTTTAAAGTGTTTAAATTTTAAACTTTATTTTATTTCAAAAGTTTGGAAATTTTTAAACACTAAATTCTACTCAGCTTAACATTTTTATTAATTTAAAAAAACTACAATTTAAAAACTATTCAAAAACTGGTTCAGTTTAAACTTAGACAAGTGACTAGAGATCCTCTGCAATTTACTTCGAGAAATCACAGTGAATTACCCGAGCCAAAAAGCAGTCTACCCGAGTACAATCTCGAGAAAACTGGGTATTGTCGAAACTGCAAAAAAGATAGAACTACCGAGACCCCTATCTTTTACTTCGAGAAAAATTTCGAATTACCCGAGCCAAACACAAAATTTCCCGAGTACTTCTCGAGTTCACCCAGACCCCACTTCTTCTTCTTCCCCAACCAAATGAACTGACACAGTCCCATCCTTGTGCACGTGCACACGTAGTTCCCGCCGCCGCCACCTCTGGCGATCTTCCAGACATCTCGGCGAACCACCACCAAGTCGACCCTGACCCTCGAAACCATTCCACGAAGCTCCAGTCGAATTCGAGTGCTCTCGAACTTCACCTGGTAAAACAACTCTGGCTAAACCTCCTCGTCCATGCGATTCCGGTCATCAGTCGTCAAGAAAATTCGCGTACACCTCGTCGAACTCCTCCGCCACCCTCTCACAACATTTCGTCGCTCTCGATCAACTACACTGTACGTAGTGATCAAACTACCACCTCTCCTTAAAACTAGGGTTCCAGGAAGAAAACCCCTACCGCAACTTCCATGATGAAATATATCACCATCCACCATTTTTCCAAAGTGCTACGATCACTCCTCCATTGCTAGGCAGAACCCCGACCACCCCATCTCCATAGATCATCAGATAACCACACAAAACACTTTTCTGGTCAAACCAGAACTGCTCTCGAATTTCACCACTAAAAATTTAGATTTTTATGTTAAAAATCCTATTTTTGTATAAACAATCCCTTTATATAACTGAATTCAAGAATTTCGATAGTTAAATTTTTAACTTGTTCAAGTGATGCTCTGTATTTCTTATTTCCCAGATGCCACTCCATTTTTTTAACTAAAACCAGTTTGAATTCCAAGATATAACATCCTATATTGTTCTAAACTCAGGTACCAGTGAAGATTTAACCTTGGGTGTTTGATTTATGAATGGGTTTAAAATCTGAAACCAGTAAACATCCACATCATAACACACAGCATTTACATAATATGATCACAGGCTTTAAAACATGACTACAGGCATATTCATTGCAGAGAAAATCATGCAATACCAATTTATACTTATATTTTTAAAAACATTTGTTACTCACCAGCCTTAGGGGAAAGAACAGATCACCCATTTGAAACAGTTTTGAATCCTGAAAAAACTGGAAGTATTCTCCACTTTGAATCTTCCTGCCAATCTCTACTTCTCTGTTGAATTAAGTTGTAGAATCTGGTTTTGATTTTAAATGGAGTCTTGTTTTAAGTTTTTAAATGAAGTAGTTTTGCAGTTTGTATCTAGCTCGACTGGAATGAAAATGATAAAAGAAAGATAGCTTACTGGTGGTGTTTTAAAACATTTACAGGGTATAATTTTTATATAAAATAGTGTACAAGTTGTACAAATTTTTCAGAGATTTTTCCCTGGTTTGGTGGCCGAGATTTTCATCTTTGTGAGCTAGAGCAGATGTATGCATGACTAGTATTTAATGCTTCTTGTACTTGGTTGTTTCATTTTTATACTTATCTTATATTTTATATACTTGCCTGTGACTTCATTTGCAAGCTACTAGTGTGTTTCATTTTTTACACTATATTTTGCTTGTATGTTTTCATTTCTTTTACTTTGTAACTTCAAGTCTGCATGTCATACACATATTCGAACCATCTACTTGTTTTTATGCTGCCTTGTACAACTCTAGTTATATTTTCTTGGTTCAATTGACTCTTCAGATCTGTCTTACTTTTTAACAATTAAGATGTTACTCTAGTATATTTATGAAGTGTAATAGATATTGTGTAAGTAAGATGTTATTGTAATATACTATTTGATTTTAAAATGTGGTGGATGCTATTTGATTAAGTTGTTAGATTGTTTAGTGATTGTTTGATTATTTAGTATGTTTGTTTTACAAAACAAAATGAATGTTATTTAAATATGTTGTTGTATTATATTAATGTGTATTTGTTATGCGTATTATCGTATTGTTTTTCTATTGAATATTTTATTTATTTATATTATAAAAGTTCGCTTATCAAATTTAAAAATAATTTTAAAAAAAAAATTATTCTTTTATTCCCATTTCTTATTTTATAATACATACTAGAATATCATTTGACAAAAATTGAATTTATAACATATATACATTTTAAATTGTTTTTAACAAGCAATACTTTTATTTAAAAAGAAAATAGAACAAAACCCTTTTGTTAATAAATATAAATTTAAACCAAAGTCAGAAATAGTTCTAGACAATTTAAACATTTATCTAAAATATTTTAAAAAATATATATATTTATGAATTTAATAGCTTTGAAAAACTTACTTTGAAATAAATAATAATTTCCAAACCACTAGAATATACATATTAGAAATTTAAAACAAAATTTATCGATTGAATTTAAAACAGAACTTCCCTATCTGCAATATATACCAATATATATAAAATAGATAGAAAATAATTCACAATACGATATTAATTAAGTGAAAAGTACCAATTCAAATGTTATAATCCAAAGATATTTCAAATCAATTAAATATTTATCAGAAGAAAAATATTAATTCAGATCTTATAATCCAATAATATATCAATTCAATTTAATATTCATCACAGATTATTAAATTGATATTGCTCGAAATTCCGGGATGTCACATTCCTCCCCCCTTAAAAGAATTTCGTCCCCGAAATTAAAACAAAGGTAATTTAATAATCTATTTAAAAATTTAATTATAAACACAAGCATATATCATTAAATAATCATAGCATCCAATTCATCCAACCAAACAAAACTAACTATCCAGACAAAAATTCCGAATAGAATTCTCTCGAGTTTCCCCGAGTATAAATATCGAGTTACTCGCTCTATAGAATCCAAACCATCAACACTACTAAACTACAGAGCTCCTACTCATCTAGATCCACCCAACTAGACAGGATACTAGACTGTAGACAGGTCTGACTCAATAGCCAAAACTCCCTGAACTGTTGGTTCCAAAATCCGAAACAGAATCTTACACGTACTCCCTCAGAGACACGTGAAACACAATGAATCACAGCTATCCAAACTGGCAATTCACACTCCAGAAGATCAAACACTAACTTCTCCAGAACACAGAGAAAATCCAGAACACCTCAAAACTAATTTCCCAGACTTACCCAACTATACAGCTCCTTTGATCAGAGGAAACTTCGACCACAACGAAGTCTCTAACTTCGAATTCCTAATTCCTCCATCTCTTATCCATCAAATTCTTCAGACGATCTAAAGCTACTTTCATCACTACCAATCAGCTAAACTTCCGTTGATCCCTTCCAGAACAGTCTGAATCCAAAACAACCCAGTAGAATGATCTTCTCATGGTCAACTAAGGTCAGGAACACAATTCCTACCATCATCCGTATAAATCAACTTCTCTTCTCTAGAAAAGAAAAGCAGACACACTCCAACTGCTTCCGCTGCACAACTCTGATATGGGTAGATAAAAATATAGATGATGTACACAAACACAACTTTTCCACTGATACTCAATTGTGACGGACCTAGGCTTTGCAACCATCAGTCAGCAAATCACAACCGGTAAGCCTCTCAACTATTCCGAAAATAGGGTTCTACAGATCCACAAAGAGAAAACCCAGAAGTTCCTCCAAAACCTGAGCCGCTTCACTAAAAATCTTCCTCCAAAAACCATCCTACTACTAAGCTGAACCGTCGGTATCACTCTTGGAATATGGTCGATACCAAACTCAATCTCCAGATACTGACAACTCTGATTTTCTGAAGTCACCCAGAAAGAAGAATCTCTAAACACAAGAGAACGCTCAAATAATCGCAAGTCACTTTTGCGACCATCCCAGACTAATTCAAAGAAAAACTGTTCCCCTTTACCCAACAGAACAGCCTACGCTCACTAATCAATCCATCGAAGAAATGGATCCACACTGCTGCTTCTGAACTCACTGCTAAGCCAGAAAGCTTCTTTACCAACACAGAAAACTCCGAGCTGCACTGCTGACACTAATGCCAAGGAATTTCTAATCTAAAGTACTTCGAGAAATTCGGACCCCGAATCAAACAGATACATTCTGCTGAACACCGCCACAACACCGAAGCAGACCTACTTCCCTAACTCGTTCCAAATAAATATCTTCGGAGACATCCACAGTCACTGCGTCTCATCACACAGCTACTACATCTCGAGAGATCAAAATATCATCTCTCTTCTGCCCAACCGACAGATCAAACTATACTCATCCAAACTCTCGAAAATCCGCTCACACGAGCGCGATCATCTTACACTTAAAGGCTGGACTTCGAATCCTTAACAGATTTCCTTTAGAAACTCAAAGAAATTCTTACACCACAATTTCATTCGAGACGAACTGTAGACCCAATATCGTCTCGGTCGATACACTTCCAACCTCAACAAATTCAACCATTGGTAGTCGTGTTACACACACCACCACCCCATTTACCTTTATACTTATATTGGGATACCCGAACAGGTAACCCAACCGATAGGTAGAATTAAATAAATATATATATCAAAAATACAAATACGCTCTCTCAAGGAAGAAATCACTTAAGAGCCTAGGTATTCGCTCAACCTAGTGCTCTGATACCAACTGTCACGACCCGACTTCCTACGCCCAGGAAATCGCATCGTTTTGAAGAAAAGAAAGAGGTGAGAAAATAGAAAAGATAGAAAGAAGAAGAAACAACATCAGAATCTCAACAGCGGAATGAATAAAATATAATATATCACATAAATATCATATACATCAGAGTACACAGATAATACATCACATACTAGACAGTTATAAACCTGTCTAGTTAATACAACTCAACATCACAGAGATACAACACAGCGGAAAATACAGAATAACACTGACACAGCGGAACCAATATATATATATCTACACGCTGAAGCCTCCTGCTCCATTGCTCCTCCAATATTCGTCAAAGCTAAACCTGAATCCCTTGACTACCCGTAAAAATTTGGGTACCCGAGAGTTTATGAAAAACAGAAATAAACTTCGGGTCAGACATGGGTCTGGTATGAGTAACAGGTTAAAGTTGCTTAACTTTGAAAATCATTTGAAACAAAGGAATCACGTAAGACTCCCCACAAATAAACATGGGTAAGTTTTTACCTTACGCTAACCAAAACATTTGATAGAAAATCCAGTGATATTATAATAGTGTCTAGGGTTTTCAAGTAAATAGAAAATAGCCGAAATTGTTACATTCATTAAATTCCAGCATACTAGGTATACAATCAAAACCGAGGGCGCTTATTGGATTTTGGATTCCATACAATGGCTGGGCTACTGGGGTACCGCCCGTCACAGTACGTGGCCTAGATCACCGTACCGAGGACCCACCCTAAGTCCCCTGCAACACAAAGCCGGACCCGTTCCTTACTGAACAGTTCCAAACGAGACAACCCCGGCAGTTGGACGTCTCCACTGCCCACACAATCGAAATAAAAAGGGACATCTAGACAGGAGAAAATCTCGCTCTCAAGTGGGTGCTACCCACGAAGCTTTGCTGCACCTCCCCTGTTTTAGCCATTCCCGGTTGATGAGGCTTGAGGTCACGATTACCTTTATCAGAACTCATCACTTAGAATGCTCATCGTCCACCTGACGATGTGCTGAAAGCATTCAATCCATACAAGTTCGTTCCGGGTTCGAACGAAACCGAAGGCATTATCTCGTTACACTCGTATTGGAATCACCCTCAGAGTTAACGACGATAACCCTTGCACTCTGAATCTTCATCTCGAATCTATAAGTACTATTTCCGTCAAACTCATTACGGAATCACCCACAGAGTTATACTGACGAATAGTTCTTATACCTCGAGTCTTCACTTGCTCCACTTGGATTTCACGACCTATCGTTATTTTGGATCGATGTGGTATTCGGATCTCCAGACCTAGAATCCCGGTATACGGAAACCCGATCCCGGTCTCATCGAAATCCAAACCGTGTCTTTTAAGGCCAAGTTGTTTTAAAGGTTTAAAACAATTCAATTCAATTATCCCTATCAACACAGATAGATAAATCACAATATCACAGATAAATAATCACATATCAGCATAAATGGATAATCTATGATATCACACTTAAATCAGAGCATCCAAATCAAACAGAGATTACTCATCACATAACTGAGTTTTCAATCAATCAATGGGAATTCATATCATCCATTCATAAGCAAAGATAATAATTACATCGTTGGTAATTAATTTAAAACGAATTAAATCAATTACCCTACCTTTAATTAATTTAAAATTAATTAAATTAATTATTCATCATTATTAAACTTGCCTATATTAATTAATTATCAATCAATTAATAAATCATCATCCCATTATTCCTTTTTATTAATCATCCCTGATTAATTTTCTTTAATTACATTTAAGTAAATTCCTTGAGTTACTTCTCAGATTAATTACTTAACCAAATATAGAAATTAACCTTTTCATAACTTCATTTATTAATTAACTAAAGTTAATTACATTACTTAATTAATTGTATTAATAAAATTTTCCATTTATAAATAAATCCAAATACATTTATTCCAAATTCCAACATTAATTATAATAATTAATGATCTCGAATTACATTTACAATTTAATTAAATCAAAGTAATTAATCCTAAATTTAACCCACAATATAAATCACCCTTGATTAATCAAATCAGTAATTAACTCCTTTAATTACTTTATAAATAATTATCTCCAATTAATCCCTTGATTTATTATAAAAAGTAATTATACTCTAATTACTTTATTAACAAACTTCATCCCATTAACTACGTCTTGTAATTACTTACCAATTACTTCTTTGAGTAATTATACTTCTCACATTACCAATTGATTACTCAGATTAATTAAAATAAGTTAATTAACCTGAATAAATCAAATTACTCAATACGTCAAATGAGTAATTAACTCCTTAATTACTTCTCATTCAATTAACTATACTTACAGTTAAAATGTTGATTTTAATTAATTAATCCAAATGACCATAAATAAACAGTTATATTGATTAATTATAAAATAATTTAGTTAATAACCTCCATTAACATTTATTTAATCTCAATCTAAAATAATCAACTCACATTAATTTATTATTAATTATAAATCCAATTAACCTTTCATTAATAACATATAAATTACTTATTCCATTATTTAAAACTTAAATTAATATAATTTAAACTTGTAATTCCAAATTAATTAATTAATTTATTTAAACTTAATTAATTCATTTAAACTCAAATCACAAATTTAATCAATATAAATTCATCCATTACCATTCAAATTCCTTTAATCGTTAATGAGTTTAAATTTAAATCGTTACTTCTTAAAGAGAACTCATTTCCTTTTTAACTTCCATTTTTAAGTTTCAAACTTAAACGAACACAAATTAAATTTTAAATCTCTTTATAATCTGACTTTTAAGACCTTAAATTGCAAATTAAACAATAGTTAGTTATGAAGAGTTTAAATCGAATTTTCTTAAATTAAGTCTCTTTAAATATGTTTAAAGTGTTTAAATTTTAAACTTTATTTTATTTCAAAAGTTTGGAAATTTTTAAACACTAAATTCTACTCAGCTTAACATTTTTATTAATTTAAAAAAACTACAATTTAAAAACTATTCAAAAACTGGTTCAGTTTAAACTTAGACAAGTGACTAGAGATCCTCTGCAATTTACTTCGAGAAATCACAGTGAATTACCCGAGCCAAAAAGCAGTCTACCCGAGTACAATCTCGAGAAAACTGGGTATTGTCGAAACTGCAAAAAAGATAGAACTACCGAGACCCCTATCTTTTACTTCGAGAAAAATTTCGAATTACCCGAGCCAAACACAAAATTTCCCGAGTACTTCTCGAGTTCACCCAGACCCCACTTCTTCTTCTTCCCCAACCAAATGAACTGACACAGTCCCATCCTTGTGCACGTGCACACGTAGTTCCCGCCGCCGCCACCTCTGGCGATCTTCCAGACATCTCGGCGAACCACCACCAAGTCGACCCTGACCCTCGAAACCATTCCACGAAGCTCCAGTCGAATTCGAGTGCTCTCGAACTTCACCTGGTAAAACAACTCTGGCTAAACCTCCTCGTCCATGCGATTCCGGCCATCAGTCGTCAAGAAAATTCGCGTACACCTCGTCGAACTCCTCCGCCACCCTCTCACAACATTTCGTCGCTCTCGATCAACTACACTGTACGTAGTGATCAAACTACCACCTCTCCTTAAAACTAGGGTTCCAGGAAGAAAACCCCTACCGCAACTTCCATGATGAAATATATCACCATCCACCATTTTTCCAAAGTGCTACGATCACTCCTCCATTGCTAGGCAGAACCCCGACCACCCCATCTCCATAGATCATCAGATAACCACACAAAACACTTTTCTGGTCAAACCAGAACTGCTCTCGAATTTCACCACTAAAAATTTAGATTTTTATGTTAAAAATCCTATTTTTGTATAAACAATCCCTTTATATAACTGAATTCAAGAATTTCGATAGTTAAATTTTTAACTTGTTCAAGTGATGCTCTGTATTTCTTATTTCCCAGATGCCACTCCATTTTTTTAACTAAAACCAGTTTGAATTCCAAGATATAACATCCTATATTGTTCTAAACTCAGGTACCAGTGAAGATTTAACCTTGGGTGTTTGATTTATGAATGGGTTTAAAATCTGAAACCAGTAAACATCCACATCATAACACACAGCATTTACATAATATGATCACAGGCTTTAAAACATGACTACAGGCATATTCGTTGCAGAGAAAATCATGCAATACCAATTTATACTTATATTTTTAAAAACATTTGTTACTCACCAGCCTTAGGGGAAAGAACAGATCACCCATTTGAAACAGTTTTGAATCCTGAAAAAACTGGAAGTATTCTCCACTTTGAATCTTCCTGCCAATCTCTACTTCTCTGTTGAATTAAGTTGTAGAATCTGGTTTTGATTTTAAATGGAGTCTTGTTTTAAGTTTTTAAATGAAGTAGTTTTGCAGTTTGTATCTAGCTCGACTGGAATGAAAATGATAAAAGAAAGATAGCTTACTGGTGGTGTTTTAAAACATTTACAGGGTATAATTTTTATATAAAATAGTGTACAAGTTGTACAAATTTTTCAGAGATTTTTCCCTGGTTTGGTGGCCGAGATTTTCATCTTTGTGAGCTAGAGCAGATGTATGCATGACTAGTATTTAATGCTTCTTGTACTTGGTTGTTTCATTTTTATACTTATCTTATATTTTATATACTTGCCTGTGACTTCATTTGCAAGCTACTAGTGTGTTTCATTTTTTACACTATATTTTGCTTGTATGTTTTCATTTCTTTTACTTTGTAACTTCAAGTCTGCATGTCATACACATATTCGAACCATCTACTTGTTTTTATGCTGCCTTGTACAACTCTAGTTATATTTTCTTGGTTCAATTGACTCTTCAGATCTGTCTTACTTTTTAACAATTAAGATGTTACTCTAGTATATTTATGAAGTGTAATAGATATTGTGTAAGTAAGATGTTATTGTAATATACTATTTGATTTTAAAATGTGGTGGATGCTATTTGATTAAGTTGTTAGATTGTTTAGTGATTGTTTGATTATTTAGTATGTTTGTTTTA
This sequence comes from Allium fistulosum, assembly GCA_030737815.1. Classification (NCBI taxonomy): domain Eukaryota; kingdom Viridiplantae; phylum Streptophyta; class Magnoliopsida; order Asparagales; family Amaryllidaceae; genus Allium; species Allium fistulosum. The sequence goes on along the minus strand of CM060901.1, from coordinate 101,530,810 downwards.
CAAAACAAAATGAATGTTATTTAAATATGTTGTTGTATTATATTAATGTGTATTTGTTATGCGTATTATCGTATTGTTTTTCTATTGAATATTTTATTTATTTATATTATAAAAGTTCGCTTATCAAATTTAAAAATAATTTTAAAAAAAAAATTATTCTTTTATTCCCATTTCTTATTTTATAATACATACTAGAATATCATTTGACAAAAATTGAATTTATAACATATATACATTTTAAATTGTTTTTAACAAGCAATACTTTTATTTAAAAAGAAAATAGAACAAAACCCTTTTGTTAATAAATATAAATTTAAACCAAAGTCAGAAATAGTTCTAGACAATTTAAACATTTATCTAAAATATTTTAAAAAAAATATATATTTATGAATTTAATAGCTTTGAAAAACTTACTTTGAAATAAATAATAATTTCCAAACCACTAGAATATACATATTAGAAATTTAAAACAAAATTTATCGATTGAATTTAAAACAGAACTTCCCTATCTGCAATATATACCAATATATATAAAATAGATAGAAAATAATTCACAATACGATATTAATTAAGTGAAAAGTACCAATTCAAATGTTATAATCCAAAGATATTTCAAATCAATTAAATATTTATCAGAAGAAAAATATTAATTCAGATCTTATAATCCAATAATATATCAATTCAATTTAATATTCATCACAGATTATTAAATTGATATTGCTCGAAATTCCGGGATGTCACAGCAACTAAAGAAAGCCCCTCCTCTTCGATATACCAGCGACCCTTTCAATGAATTAGACCTCAGGGATAAAGAGGAGGAGGGCACCGCCGAACCTGCAAAGGCTATGGAATTTGTATCTGTAGACCGACATGACTCGAGTAGACTATTGAAAGTCGGGTCCCAACTAAAAGCAGAATTGAAGGAACAACTCATTGATTTTCTCCGCCACAACTTAGATGTATTTGCATGGTCACACGCTGACATGACCGGAATCTCCCCTGACATAGCATGCCACGTACTAAATATTGATCCTATCAAGGCACCAGTAAAACAAAAAAAGAGAAGTATGGGGGCAGAACGATCAGCAGCCCTTGATGAAGAAGTAAAGAACCTACTTGCCAATGACTTCATACGAGAAGCCATCTACCCAGAGTGGATCGCCAACCCGGTGCTGGTAAAGAAGGCTAATGGGAAGTGGCGAACATGCATTGACTTCTCCAACTTAAATGACGCCTGCCCGAAGGATTGCTTCCCACTTCCCCGAATCGATCAGCTTGTGGACAGCACAGCCGGGCACGAACTCTTATCTTTTATGGACGCATACTCAGGATATAACCAAATTCCTATGCATGCTCCCGATCAAGACCACACTAGTTTCATCACTGATTGGGGATTGTACTGCTACAAGGTAATGCCTTTCGGACTTAAAAACGCAGGGGCCACCTATCAGCGCCTCGTCAACAAGATGTTTGCAGGGCTAATAGGACAAACCATGGAAGTTTATGTGGATGACATGCTGGTAAAGTCAAGGGGAGCCGACGATCATGTAAGCCACCTGGATGAAATGTTTCAAGTACTTCGTCAATATGGAATGAAGCTGAATCCTCTAAAGTGCTCCTTTGGAGTATCATCAGGAAAGTTTCTAGGATTCATCGTCCATGCCAGAGGAATTGAAGCAAACCCTGAACAAGTCCGAGCTCTGAAAGATATCAGGATACCTTCTACCCGAAAGGAAATGCAAAGCCTAAATGGGAAGGTGGCCGCCTTGAGCAGATTCATCTCTAAAGCGACCGACAAATGCATCCCCTTCTTCGAAGCTTTAAAGAAAGAGAAAGGAAAATTCGAATGGACTGACGAATGCTTAACAGCTTTCCTTAACTTAATCAAACACCTCCAGAGACCACCAGTACTCTCAACTCCGAACAAAGGCGAAGAGCTATACCTATACCTTGCTGTGTCATCTCATGCTCTAAGGGCCGCATTGGTTAGAGAAGACGAACGCACGCAGCGGCCAGTATACTTTGTAAGCAAGAGGTTTACAGGGGTGGAAGCCAGATATCCTAAACTTGAGAAACTAGCATACCATTTGCTAATCACATCACGAAAGCTGCGTCACTACTTCCAGTCCCATTCCATCAGAGTTCTGACCGATCAACCACTGAGGCAGGTACTCCATCGTCCCGACACTTCTGGGTGACTACTTAAATGGTGCATTGAACTAAGTCAATATGATATCACCTACCATCCTCGCACCGCCATCAAGATACAAGCCATGGCCGATTTCATTGCCGAATTCACTACCAGCAAAGGTAAGGAGCAATCGGAAGTAGCAGAAGACATCAAGTGGAATCTATTTGTGGATGGTGCGTCAAACGAACAAGGCTCGGGGGCAGGTGTGGTAATAATCACTCCCAGGGGAAATAAGCTACACTATGCTATAAGGTTGGAATTCGCTGCCACCAACAATGATGCAGAGTATGAAGCAGTGATAGCTGGATTAGAACTTGCCTTAGAAATTGGAGCCAATTCTTTGTGTCTTCATAGCGATTCTCAACTTATTGTAAATCAAATACTAGGATAATTCCAGGCTCGAGAAGAATGACTCGCGGCATATTTAAAGAAGACCAAGTTGCTTCTCAATCGATTGGATCGTTATTTAATCAAACACATCCCCCGGGAAGAGATCCAAGAGGCCGACGAATTGGCAAAGCAAGCTAGCATGAGAGACGGCGCTATTTCCGGAGCAGTAGCCATCTCAAAGCAACTGACCCCAAGTTTTGAGCAAGTGAATCTGATAGCTGCAACCGAAGGAGCAACTTGGATGACCCCCATCCGAGACTACTTACAAAGTGGCACACTACCCAACGGGCGTAACGAAGTCAAGAAAATCTTGAGGAAAGCTTCCCGCTACACAATACAAGAAGGCATCCTCTATCGGCGCGGCTTCTCTAACCCCTTATTAAGGTGTGTCGCTGGAAGGGAAGCCAAGGAAATCTTATCCAACGTCCATCAAGGAAGCTGCGGAGATCACACTGGAGGGCAGACTTTGGCAAAAAAGATACTCCGATATGAATATTTCTGGCCCACCTTAAGCAAGGACTCCTTAGATTTCGTCAGAAAATGTGACAGATGTCAGAAGTTTGCTAAGATTCCACGGCTACCAACAACTGAGATTACTCAAATGACCAGCCCTTGGCCCTTTGCAGTATGGGGAATTGACTTGATCGGCGAACTGCCAATGGGCCGAGGCGGGGCCATATATGATATAGTGGCAGTCGACTATTTCACCAAATGGGTGGAAGCAGAACCCCTGAATAAAGTATCTTCAGCGAAAGTTATTAACTTCTTGATCAAAAATGTTCTATGTAGGTACAGAGTCCCATTCAAAATTATATCGGACAATGGACTTCAGTTTGACAGCAAGGAGTTCGCCAACTGGTGCCAAGAGCACGAAATTCACAAAAGCTTCTCATCCGTAGCTTATCCCCAGGCAAACGGACAAGTCTAGGCCGTCAACAAAATTCTGAAAACTCTAATAAAAAAGAAACTCGAAAAGTCAAAGGGCGCTTGGGTGGATGAACTCCCTACGGCACTGTGGGCCTATCGCACATCTTTCAGAACATCAACAGGGCATACTCCTTTTTCTTTGGCATACGAATCGGAGGCTATGCTCCCAGTTGAAACCATCGTGCCTTCCCACCGTAGGATCCACTATAACCCAGAAGAGAACGAAGAACTCCTTCACATGTCTTTGGATCTAATTGAGGAGAGAAGAAATGATGCAGCCCTCAAAGCAGCAGCCCACAAGCAAAAAGTGGCAGTACGATACAACTCCAAGGTCAAGCATCGTATCTTACAAGAAGGAGATCTTGTCCTCAAGCGAATCTTCCCTCGCCCCGGAGCACTAGATCCAGTCTGGGATGGACCATATGTAATTCATAAAGATCTCCACAATGGAGCTTATATTTTGTCAACAGTGGACGGAGAGGTGTTTCAGAGGGCATGGAACATCCAACACCTCCGTCGATACTTTTCTTAACTTGTACTGCCCATATGAAGTGAATTAACAAAGAGAATCAGTGGACGTAGGCATTTTCGTGCCGAACCACTTTAAAAAACCTTGTCTCTTTTTTAGCTTGTTCCTTTATATCTTGGCTGCTTGTTAACTTTATCCTTTTCTGTTGAACAAAACCCTGTGCAAATAGCATTTTCACTCAAGGCGCTCCACAACGCGACTTCTCCTGGACAAAACCTAACAGGTACTATACGAATCTATGCCCTCGCCAATGAGACACTTTTGCTCCGGCATCCCTCTGCTGTGGGTTAACTCATTGCTCGCAACGGCCCTCAAAGCCAACTATAATGAGCTGATTATAAGCCACCGAGAAGGCCGACTATAGCCGAGGCAGCTCATTACGGCGTTCGGCTCGCCGGTAGCCGTGAACCTACTTTAAGCCCCAACATAAGGTGTGGCCAGCCAGGGGTAGTTCACGGTTGACGATCGGCACCCACGCTAGCCGGCCACAGTAAATCGAATAATACCCATGACTACGGGCCATAATGGCCCGGGTAGTTACTGTGCGCGATCTCGGCTCCGGTGCGTCTTAAGTACGGCTGTGGTAAAAAAGATTAACTCCCCGTGGAGGCATAAGATGGGTGACAAATGTCTCCAAGACCCACAGCTAGGGAAAGGGACTACAAAGCCCGTTTGCCATGAACTTAAGCACATCGAAGGCCTTCCGTGATTGGAAGTTTTACTTTATCTCATATTTCAATTTTATTTAAAAGACCTTTCTCCTATCCTCTATAACGATCCCTAAAGTACAGGACACAGAATAGGAGACATTCGCTAATGGGAGTGGGAACTCACAACTGGACACTCGGCAGCATTCCATACTTGGTCACGCAGGACAGTCAAAGCCGCCATCTTCAACTAAAAAATGAAGGGCGGTACTTTTTTTTACGTAGCTATTCACACATCACATTAACATTACAAGATATGAAATTGTACTTTAAGCAAAAAACTTGGCGTCAAACACAATTGAATTGCATGCATATGCATAGCTATATTTCCTATACAAAATGTCAAAATAACAAAAGCATTCAAATATGACAGAATCAGCTTAAGTTAAAAAATTACACGTCAAGAATAATGTCGTTTATTACAAGTAGCATAATTACAACCTAGAAGTTACATTACTGTTTTGGCACTAACATATACAATGATGTCAAGTCCACAGAAGGATATCCAGGTCAAGTCAAGGAGCCGGCTGCATCGGAGCTTTGCCCGTGTCCTGTTGCCCACCTGACCGGTCAAAGAAAGAATTCATTAGCGATAAGCAACCAAGTTAACGGAAATACTAGGAGGGAAGACTTACCAGCGCCTGCTTCCTGGCCATCCTGATCATCATCCTCTACTTGCACACCTGCCTCCTCAGTGGCAAGCAGCCGCATACCCTCCTTCACCGCCATCTTCTCCTCCTTGGTAAACTGGGCAGTGACCACATCCATTCTGAAGACCGCGCCACCCTCTTTATCCGCATCAGCCCTAGCCTTCTCCAGAGCCCTGAGATAAATCCTGGCCATAACTCGGGAATAATCATCCATCCAGGATAGGTTACCCTGTTTCCAGGTGTGGAAATACATGTCCTGGAGCATCTCATCCATCATCCCCTCATTTTCCTCAAGCTCCCTCATTCGGGCGTCAGAAGCACGCAGCTTTGCAATGGCAACATCCCTCTCCAATCGATATCGTGAGCGGTCAGCCTGAAGGGATATCCTCATCGCCTCCATCTCCTCCTTCAGCCTGGACCGAGCAAGCTCCGCGGCCTTGAGTCTCCCCGATAATTCCTGTACTCACTCGAGGTCCGCTTGTCGAACCTCATCCACTGTCGCAATGGCCATGTCAATCCGCTCCTTGCAGGCGGCCTCCATTTTTCGCAACACTGCCCTGCTGGCCTCTTCCATAGTCTTCTTTAGTTGCCTGGATGCGGCCTCGTGCTGAGAAATTTGAATGGCTTGATCGGCAAATTGCTTAGCCTGGTCGGAAACCATTAACCGTAACCGAATGTTCGCACTCCCAATTTCCTCCCCGGCCTTAACTAGTCGGGCATGATGCCCCATCAATTTCCTGGTCTCCTCGGCAACCCGGTCGATGTTTGCCTTAGCTTCATCCCCCAGAGTTACAACCCGGGTGGTAAGCAAATCAAGGTCCAGGGACTTGGCTTCGTCAAGCACCCGTACCATAGGATTGCGAGGGAGAAGGTGCTCACCAGTAGCCTCATCGAAGGAGATGTCATGAGAGGCCGGGTCTAGGTCTGGATGACCCGCAAACGGATTACGAACCAGGCCAGGGTGATCTATCGGGGTGAAGGTTGGATTCTCAGACGGATGTGGGGAAGGCATAAACTCAGTATCATCCTCCGTAATATCGTGAATAGGCTGGAGTGGGGCCGGAGGACCAGGAAGAGATTCAAATGAAGATCGACTCCTCTTCCTCTTTTGTATATCTTCTTCAATAACTCCAAGAAGAGGACGATAGCCGACTACGTCTCCAGGGCGGTTACTAGAAGGCTTCGGTTTGGCAGAAGCTTTGAGGAGTCTGTATTGTTCAAGCCTGTGCCGAAGATCTGAGGTCTTGGCTGTTTTGCCCGCTCCTGGAATGAAAACCAAGTGTCACCAGCATGCATTGAGCCATCATTCAAGAATTAAAAAGAATAAAGAGAAATTCACCTTGAATCGCAGAACTTGCCTCAGTAGAAGCACTCCCGGAAGATAAATCGGCGCCGGTCCCGGCCTTATCAGCTTTCTTGGGCTTCTCCGCCAAGGCCGGTCCTTCCTCCAACTCTTCAAAGGCTTGGCAAAGAGCGTCATCTGTCCACTCTTGAATCACGCCTGCCTGCCCAGGAGGCAAAGCCCCGGTACCATCACCGCCCTGTCCTTCGCCACCATCATCGCCGTGACAATCAGTGTCACCTTCTCTACCACTTCCGCTCTCCTCCTCACCTCCTTCATCCTCGCCTTTTTCCCCCTCCACTTTTTCCTCCTCCTGAACATCTGGATGTGTGCTGGGAGAGGGCCCATCGGACTTTTTGAGTTTCTTCCCCCCGGCGACTGGATGCATCGAGAAGGGTCTCCTTTTGTTGCTCTTCGCCGTGGCCCCTCCTGTAGCTTTGGCAGCCCTTTCCTCCGTCGTGTCTCTCTGCTTGACCACGGACTGATGTGGTAGAATCAGGTTGTGCCCCAGAAGTGCAGCGTTCCTGATCAAGTAAGAAGCCGACCGATCCCTTCCCGTAATGGCTTCTATTTCCACAGCCATCTGAACCAGGCGATCGTTTTCCACGACTGCAAAGCCACTTGTCGCTAGCAAGAAATAAAAGCACATGAGAAGAAGCATTGCAGTTAGAACGGAAATCATAAATGAGCTTCAACTTACAGCCAGAGGTGAAGCGACGGATGGAAACAGAGTCATCCTCGATGAAAAACCATTCTTTCTTGAACATGCTGAACTTCGAATATAAGTCCAGGACCGGCTTGAAAGATACGGCTGATTCCAAGCTGATGTATGGAGACCCCTTCTTATAGCCTCTCAGATTGTAGAAATACCGGATCTCCCGGTTGGAGGGAGGACGCCCGTATCTCCTCTGAAAAATGACAAACAGGCTCACCAGGATGGCGTAGGAGTTAGGCTGAAGCTGAAATGGAGCCACCTTCAAGTAGGTGATGAAGCTGAGTATCCAAGCATTGATCGGGGGAATGGCCCCACACATACAATGGTACCTACTATAGGCGAAATACCCTTCGGGGGGATTATATGGCATCACTCCTTCCCCCGGCAATAGCATACGCGCTCTGTCAATCCCAAAGGAGCGAGAAATAACGTCCAGCTGCTCGCCTTTGAGAGAGCTAGGGAAACAGTCAGGAGGTGAGTTCAGAAGCTCCTGAGGGCCATACCCATCTACTAGTGACCTCGGGGTGGGCCCATGACGTCCCAGTCCTGACTGAGCTGGGGGCACTGCGGAAGGATCTTCTCTGTCCTGGGATTTCTTCTTTTCTGATCGGGTTTCAACTTTATGAGACATTATCTGCAAAACACAAACAAGTACGTCGTAAGGATGTATAGATATAAAACGAGCAAGAGTTTCACTCACAACTCGACGCTCAAGTTCATTCGGTATTAAGTCCATTCGGTACCAAAAGCTTTCACGTTCATTCAGTATTAAGTCCATTCGATACCAAAAGCTTTCACGTTCATTCGGTATTAAGTCCATTCGATACCAAAAGCTTTCACGTTCATTCGGTATTAAGTCCATTCGATACCAAAAGCTTTCACGTTCATTCGGTATTAAGTCCATTCGGTACCAAAAGCTTTCACGTTCATTCGGTATTAAGTCCATTCGGTACCAAAAGTTTTCAAGTTCATTTGGTTCGTTCGGCAAAACAAAGAAATTCGACCTAAAAAGTCATTCGGTAGAAGAGAACTCACCTGGTCCAGCAGCTAAGATTGGATCGGCACAATCGTTGATTCGGCACTCCAATTGACTCGGCGGTTCAAAATTTGATTCGGCTATTTTGATCGATAAGGAATGACGAAGGCATGGGGCTCCTACTTATAAAGGAAAGTTGGATACCCAGACTCGCCGGTTTGGTTCTCGGCCCGAATATGGTTGACCAAATGAACAAAGTGCGGCATATACGAGCATACACCCCACTTTGGGGGGCAAATGTTGGGTGCTTCTCCACCCGTATGTTTCCACCTTTCACCAAGCCAAACCAGTTTCCCCACACAGCCGAACCAACCTCCACCGATCCAAGGCCTCACCGGACCAACCTCACCGGACTAGCCTTCACCGGACCAACCTCACCGGACCAGCCTTCACCGGACCAACCTCACCGGACCAGCCTTCACCGGACCAACCTCACCGGACCAACCTCACCGAACCAGCCTTCATCGAATCAAACTCCAACCTTTGCTCCACACCACCGAACCAGCCACTCCACTGCCCACCTAACCAAACCCAGAGTCTTACCACCGAACCGATCCACGTCCCTCTCATCACCGGGCCAAGGTATTGCCGAACCAACACTGCCAGGCCAGATTACATCGGCCCAGGCCCGCCAACAGCTATATACGTTCAAGACCCCTACCCCCAGCCTCACTCTATAAATAGAGGGGCAGGGGTACAATAATGGAGTACAAGTTTGAGAGCTCAAGCATGGATAGAACTTTCAAACAACTTTCATATACTTGTATAAAGGCTTTGTACTTGTAATCTGAATAAGAAAGGAGAATAATATATGAAGTGGACGTAGGAACATTCTGGCTGAACCACTATAAATCTATGTGTCTTTTACAGTTTAGTCCCTGCTTTTTACATATTTTCATAAATCATCCAGATCACTAAAAACAACATAAAATCAACTAAATCATACGACTTGGAGGTGTTTGCCCATTTTATGTGCAAACAATATCAAATAATTGTTGGTCTTTGGAACCCAAAGTTGTATAGTCTTAGACTTATTTATTTGTTTTTGCTTTGACTGTCATTTTTCTTTTTGAAATTAGTATATAGCGAACTATAACTTTTAGTCCAAGTTTTAACTTCTTTTCTAGATTATTTATATCCTAATCCCCTTTTCCTAGAAATAGATTGTTAATTTTCTATAATTTTAGAAAGATTCTCTCTACTTTATTAAAGTTAGACACATTCTTAGTAATGTTTGCTAACTTGGTTTTAAGACTATCTATTTCTAATTTTAATATTTTATTACTAGAATTTAAATTTTGATTTTATTCTATTAATGTATCAATTTTATTTTTCTGAGTTTCTATTTCATCACTTAACATAGTGAACTATGTTGATATATTGGTACATGAATCCTGAGATTTTACTAACTCTTCTTCTAGTGTTTTCTTTCATCTTTTAGCATGTCAATTTCTAATTCACTTCTATTCAATTTTGCTAATATATATATATTTTGAGAGAAATGTGTGATCCTCTAAAGTAGAGGAGAGCATACATGTACATATTAATAACACCGATAGAAAAGGAGCTGCCAACATGACTGGCAGGTGATAACTCATAACAAAAAAAAACTAAGATAACAAAATCAGGTAACTTCTTGAATGAGCCGCGGCAAGGCCACCGCCTATTACACCTCAGTATTGAACTCTGGCAAGGCCACCGCCCCATAATGAAGTGTTAGAAGTACCCAACATAAACCATGGTGCATCCAAGAGAACAAATGAGATCCACAAGTAGCTCCTCTAGAGAAGGAACACCTCACAGCAAGCGCGGATGATCCAAATAAAAAATATGAAATCACTCCTAACAATGGTCATACAAACAGCAACCCAGCATCTTGGCAACAACAACCCTGTAACCTTGCAAATAGCATTCTAGCACCATTTATAGCCTAAACCTGTACATGCAGATGGAACTAAACAAAAATATAAGAATAATACACATATGTATGTGTATAAATAATTTTTTTATACATATATATGCATAAATGAAATAGAAGTAATAAAACTAGAGTTAAAACTATAAGACAACAAAGAAATAGTAATAAACGGTAGTCTAATAATAGGTATATATATGCGAATTAAGAGATAATGAACACAAAATCAATAGGCATAGATATTAATAAAATATGTATGTATATATTTATAAAATTTTAAAAATCAAAAAAATATTTACATTATGCTCCTTTGATCGAAAGAACATTATGATAATCAGTAAAATCTTCATTCAAATTTGAATAAATGTTAATGCTGTAGTTATTAATGTTAAAATATTGTTTTTTTAAATAATTCCATGTTTTTTAACCTTATTAAGATATCCATTAAAATGATTATTTTTAACCAATCTATATTTTGGATTTGAGATCCAATTGAAACAAAATGAAGCTACTGCAATTACCTGTCTGTTAATATAACTGTTATTATTATTAAATAGTCTTTGGTTTCTTTCAAACCAAATATACCAACATATTATAGTGAACAAAGTATCTAATAAAAATCTATTTTCCTTTTTAAACTTAAATCTTAAGTTATTCCAGTAAAAATCACAATCAGTTTCTTTAGTTGTAAGAATAAAGTTCAAAATTTTAAAAGTATTATTAAGAATGTGTAAGTATCATACAATCATAATATATATGATTAATATTTTCAAAATACAAGTTACAAAAAACATATTTATTATCAATTGGAAAATTCTTTCTCTTTAAAAGTTCAATGGTATTTAGTTTCCCATGCATGATTAACCACATATGAATCTTAGCTTTTGGTGGTGCATTTGTTTTCCAAATAAGATTAAAAGAGTTATTAGTAACTCCCGAGAAATTTGGAAATTTATACAAAGAATTAGAAGTGAATTTCTTACTTTTATCTCATTCCCAGTTAATAATATCATTTTCATTGTCAATGTTATATAAATTCAATCTTGGACATAATAAAGAGAATTGTCTTAGAGTTGTACCTTCTAAGATTCTATTAAAACTGAAATTCCAAGGGTAATCATTATCCGAAGAGAAAACATCTTTAATTAAAGCATTTTTAAAGTAACTAATTTCGAAAAGCTTTTTAAATTCAACCTTAAGAGGAATGACTGATATCCAATGATCATGCCAAAAAGTTGTATTATTTCCTGAATGGACAATCGTATTAGTACCAAGGTTATAAATATCATGGCATTTTAAATTTGATTTCCAAAAATTAGACAATTTATTATTAACCGAAGGTGTTATTTGGTATAAATTATTATTACCATTATAACACTACAACAAAACAGTCTTTTTACAACGGGCATAAGCTCCTGCAATATTATATTTATCGTCATCATCATCGCATTTATGAAACCCGACAAGTACTCAAAATTTGGATGGTCTGCACAAATTCGGGTTGCAGTATATAATAGGTTGATTTAGGGAAAATACAAGTAAGATTTTGCTACTGCTTTGAATACAAGTATCCCTGATCTCATAACTACAGTATACAAATGCTCCTTGAAAGACACTGGGTTGACAATGATTTCAAAAGAAAAATCGCTTTTCTTGTGAAAACTTAAACCTTCTATTATTTCCAAAAACAAGAGATTGCATAAATTAACTAATAAGTTGTATATCATCTTAAATTTGCGATTTAAATTTTAGCTGATGGTAAATTAAATTATTTAGCTATGTTTTACATTTGCACTTAATTTAATTCCTTCTCTTGCTCTATCAGTGTTCTATTAGCATCTTTCTTTAATTACTTTAAATTGTTTTAAATAACAAGTTTTAAGTGCAAAAAATATAGAATATGCATGCTCACACTTGCTAAAAGTTTATAGAACCAAACCAAAACTGAATGGATATTGAATAAAACAAAAGTTGGATAGTTACGCAAGCAACAAAAATTAAATTAATTAAAACAGAAGTCAGAAAACAAATTAAATTAAATTAATTAAATTACTCGTACCAAACAACATGTTAATAGATAAGTTAAATATTAAATTAAAACCCTTGGATCATTATTTTAAAATGATTAATTCTTGTTCAAAATATAATCTGAAATTGAAATTTAGTATTTCAAAAACCTTTGCCTTCTTGCTAAAGATTAAAACATATTTAATAAACAAATAACACATTAAATTACTGCAGTTAAAATTTCAGTTCATTATTTAACAATGATTATTTCTTCTTCAAAATAAACATCTAAAACTGCAACTCAGTATTTTTAAAATGCATTACTTAACAGGATGGTTTCTTGACTGTTTACTTGTTTGGTTATGAAAATTATGTAATAGTTCTCTGTTGAGGAATATGAATATATATACATCGTGTACTTTATCAACCATACACTATACAGCTTCATTTTTGGACCAGATATGACTTTCATATAGTTGGTGTATTTCCAGCGTATTTTGTATCAACTCGAAAAGAAAGCAAAGGGTGCTGTAAATAAGATTAATATATGTGGTTCAATACAAGAGGAAGAAAAAAGGGAAAAATAATCTTTAGTATATATAGATCATCTACACAACGTATATATTTTGTATGAATAATTAAAGTTAATTAGATGACATGCACCTGTACCGAGCCGCGTAAGCTGGTGATGCCAATCCAAGATTGTATCAACTTTGGCTCTTTCAATGGGATCAGCAGGACACCTTAACCAAATTTGAAAACAATTTGATCGTAAAAAGCGAAACTCTAAATTAATTGACATGAAATTCATGAGTGAAACTCAACTGCCTAATTTTAAAAAAAATGTAACAAGGAAATTATATCTAACCAGTGGTCTGCAACTTGTTCTGGAAATGCACCACATAAGTAACGGAGAATTGTGTGACTGTATAAAGTATAATGTCAATGTTAAGTTAGACCGATGGATGCAAGAAGAAATGAGGATATTATAACATACGTACAGAGCCTGAAAATGTGCAATGAAATGTACCTCTCAAACAAGTTGAAGTCTCCATGAGAAATGGCAGGCACTTGACCATGGGATTAATTTCTGGTAATACAATTACTCTATGTTATTACACTATAGGAACACACACACTTCTTACTTGAAAAGTAGAAATATCTGAGATGAAATCAGACAAGAGACGACTTGCACTGCATTTCTATAGAAGAGATAAGTTTGTTTATCCATACTAGGTTGCGATTTTGAGAAGATGCTGTAAAATTGATAAAGTAATTTTTACGTAGGATATCAACTTGCTCAACACACAGAATCATTTCGAGGAAGTCCAGAGCATCCAAATATGAGATTTAGTTTGAGATACTAATTTGTAATTTAATAATCCCTTTAAATCATAAAAGAGAGAAAAATGTAAATTAAAACAGGGAAGCTACCGAAGGCCGATCGATCCAGGCTGAGGAACCACCAAGGAGTTCGCATGATCATGCAAATGTCAGAAAGGGGAAAGAGCATTACCACAGTAGTTTGGTATAATTACTAACCACTCCTTACAAATTATATCATCTCAAGCATGTTTATAATCCATGTGCTTTGAATTTCTAACTTGAATTTTGACAATTTTTACAATTTTGCTGACAAAATTACCTCTCTTCCCAAACACAAGTTGATAAAATGATTTTGGTGATATCACTAGCAATGCATAATAGTGAAGGCCAAAATATTTTTCTCAACTTTAGAATTTAAATCGAGAATGTCAGTATGATTGGCTGGCCAAAGTAGCTTAATAAAATAATAATACTGCTATTCTACATCTATTAACGAATACTTCATATCTTATATTACCTTAGCATAATTCATTTAGAAATATCACCATTTTATTTTACTTGGTTTCCTCCCTGGTCTTTTACCCAATCATTCTCAATTGACACTAAATTTATGGCCTGTACAAATACTAAAATCTTACTTTGTTTCTTAATAAAATTAATTGTTTGTCTTTGAGATATTGATATTCTTTTTAATACGCATGTAAATGCCAAAGTACACGTCACAGAAAAAATAAATAAGCCATATCTCATTCATACATACAAAATAGCTAGTTTAAACAACTTCTCGTCTAGGCACCCTTATAAATACTTTAGCTTATGCCACAACATCCAAAACTGCGCCTAAGGGCATCCTTCATGTCAATCTTTATGTCACCTCCATCAGATCAGAGATGCCAATTTCTGACCCTAGATACTCAGAGTGCCTAAAGTTCAGCAAATTTTATAGTTCATCATTGGAGAAATTCAAAAAATATAAGACAGGAAATTGTTTTTGGTTGTTGGGCTGAATTGTTTGACTGATGATCGGATTGTAAATTTAAGATAAATTAGGGGGCATTTTATCATTTTAAGTTATTGCCCAGAAAATGTTGCATTATAAAATTTACACTACTAAATATTCTCAATGAAAATATGAGTGTTGTTTGACAACAGAATTAAAATATTTGCAGTGGAAGTATCCTACATATATCTATAATGCAATACAAAAAAATTGCACTTATTTTTTGCTGCTGCACAATTGCAAATACATGTATCGCAAATATTTACCTTCTGTACGAAGAGTAAACCTCCCAAGTTGTGGATAAGCAACCTCCATCAGCTTTACAACCATCCTCCTAATCATTGTCGCCCCACATCAAATCGCAAAACCCTATCGCTTGCTGGACTTCGAACAACCCAAGTCGAACCAAAATCGCCTACAGCCTAATTCCTCAAAACCACCACATCGTGAACCAACCACAACATCAAATGCAGATGAAATTGGAAATTTTAATTTCGGTTTTGAGAAAGCGATTTTGATTTTGAGGAGATTGTGGAAATCGACTTTTGTTCTTAGCGATTGATTTCGTTTGATTTAAAAAAAAATTAACAAGAAAACGGCCAACATTTTACAGAGCAATGGAAAACGAAGTAAAAGAAAAAATGGCCGGCCTTGTTTTCTAATTGAAAATTAGGGTATTGATGGTCACCTATTACAACAGACACATTTTTAGACTGTTGTAAAATTGGCACTTATTACAATGGGCCTGAATGGACCGTTGTAATAGCCTTCTATTACAACGGGCAACCGATGCCCATTGTAAAAAGGAAGTTGTGTATGACATCTTTTACAACGGGCCTGAATGGACCGTTGTAATATCTTTCTATTACAACGGGCAACCAATGCCCGTTGTAAAAATGGCGTTGTAATAGGGTATTTTTGTTGTAGTGTAATAATGTTTAGATATAATTTCTTTCCAAATAGAATTATCATTTATATCCTTAAATTTCCACGACCACTTCCCTAGTAAAGACAAATTCATGTTATGTAAATTTATAACACCTAGTCCTCCCTCCTTTTTTGATGTACAAACGGTTTCCCAGTTTACTAAACATTTTAGACTACTATTAGGATTATCTCCACTCCATAAGAAATCTCTTCTTATTTTATCAATTTTATTGATCACCCATTCTGGGAAAAGATGCATAGACATCCAGTAAATAGGAAGTGCAGATAAAATAGAATTGATAAGAATTAATCTACCTGCTTTTGATAAAAACCTCCCATTCCAATCAGAAATTCTATTTTTAATTTTATCTATTATAATTAGCCAGTCATCATGCTTAAGTTTAGTTGGTCTAATAAAGAATCCAAGGTAATCAATAAGGAAATTCATGGTTTTACAATTAAACGTATTAGCTACTAAACCTTCAAACTTATCAATGTCATTCAAAACTAAAACCGAACTTTTATCAAAATTAATTTTTAGTCCTGAGAGTAGTTTAAAGCTACATAAAATAAATTTTTTAGAAAATTCTTATTCCAATTTAGTAGTCCTGAGAGTAGAAAGTAAATTGTCTTTTTTAATTTTAATACTGCCAAATACATTCTTATTCCAATTTTTAAGAAAATTCCTAAGACCTCTAAGTTTTAAAACAAATTTTTTACTAAGTTATCCATATTTCTAATATTATAAAAATTCGTTGATATCCATTTATTTATAACTAGATTAGAGAAGTTATATTCTAATAACCACATTTTTTTCGAATTTAAAAGTTTTATTAACAAATTTATGGTGATCACATGTAAGAATAATAGGGTAATGATCAGAATACGTATAAGGTAAACCGGTGACCCTACAAATAGGAAATTTAACTTCTATTTCGTCTCTTATGAAAAATATATCTAAAAGAGCCATTGAAGGGGATTCCATAGAATTACTCCAAGTGAATTCTCTATTAGTTAGTGGCAATTCTATCAAATTACTATTAATAATAAATTGGTCAAATTCTTCCACAGAAGAGAAATCACCTTCTCGAGGTGTTCGTTCTCCTAAAAAACGCGTAACATTGAAGTCTCCATCCATAATCTAAGATCCATGAGAGAATGGTCTAAATTCTAGACATTCGCTCCATAGAACTCGACGACCAATTTTCGAGTTTGGTCCATGAACATTAGATATATTTAATAAAGAGTTATCACTAAGGTTAATGAGAATAATATGTAAAGTGTGTTGCTTAGAAATAGATTGAAGAAGTTTAAAAGAATTATCGCGCCACCCTATAAGCTAACCCCCTGAAGTTCCAATTAAAGGTAAACATGCTCAATGTCTAAAATGAAAACCACCTAATCTTCAATAAAAACGAATACCAGGACAATCTATTTTCGTTTTCTGTATATCAATATAGTAATCTTTAAAAAATGCTCTAATTTTATCACATTTATTTAAATAATGAAGACTCCTAATATTCTAGCTAATATTTCTCATAAACCATGCGATCTAACCCTTTCCGTTTCTCTATTCCTAATATAAGCAGTATCTAATTCATCATTAGTAAAAACGAAAGCGGTATCCTAACTGACATAACTCACTGGTGGATAAACTACCTAGAGCATAAGAAGAATAGGTACTACCTAAAGTAGAAGCCATACCTGAGTCTGAATTCGTAGTGCCACTCATAGCACTCGAATCAGGTGACTCACCCATTAACGAAGATCGACTGCTACATACTCTGGCACGACGATGAACAACACCATTGACAGCAACTGATTTCCTACGCCTGCCTCTCTTTGTCGAAGAAGATAAATGTGACTCTCTTTCCACATCCGTAAAATCTTTGGAAGACATGCGTGCAAAATAATCACTGCAATATCCTTTACTTGCATAACTGATCCCATGAATCTCTCATCAACATCAAAACTTGCCTTATCACTATCCAAACATACTGCATTCACCATGTTACCAACCTCTACATCATGCAATACAGAACCCAACAACCTTTTAGCATCATCAATGCATGCATTAGCACCATTCAAACACTCTGACATCACCATATTTCCAACTCAACATCATTCAAAACTGAACCCATAGACCCCTCAACAACATTACAGCGAGCCATATCACCATCCAAACATCCTAACTTCACCGCATTTCCAACCCTACCATCCATTATAATAGTATCCATCTCATTGACATCTTCAATGTTTAACTGCATAAGCAATCCATGCTTTGATTTACCATCAACAACACTATTGAAGTCAACCGAAATCACACTGTCTATTACTCTATCAAAAACTGAACTCAACATGAAACATTTAATCCCATCATCTTGTATGATACAAATAGAATAAGCATCTGCATATTTCTGAATTTGAGTTTCTAAAGACTAATACAAACTTGGAGCAATCAAAACAACAAAGTCATTCATGAACCTTGATCTCAATATTGATCTGAACAAGTCACTGTGCATATCCACATCTCCATCCAAACATTTGGTTATAACAGTACTATCTACCACAAAATCCAACAGTATATCAGTGTGCGCCTTCAATATATCTGCATCCTAGTTCGACAAAACAATACCTCCATCAGAAAACAAAGTATCACAACCGTTCACATCTTTAGCCGAACTCTGAACTGAGATATCACAAACTGTTCCAAGTATTTGATCAGAGCAAAAAGCAGAGTCATCCTAGTCACATAGACTTCAAAACGATTAGAAGTCGCAATCTCCAAATTCCCTTTTTTACAAGATTTGGCCTTATATTTTTTGTTCTTAGATTGAACAAAACAATGAACATCCTCCTGCAGAAAATTGGTATTAACGGATCTAATACTCGAAACCACTTCTTGATTGTTAGAATACGAATTGAGCATCATAATCTCGAGATCATGCAATAATTGATCTAAATAAAAAAAGATCAGTATGTTTATCTCTCCTTAACACCAAATTATCATCAATCGATCTACTAGAATACCCATTATATCCATTAGAAACTAACTCATCACCAACAGTTGTATCAATTCCATCCAAAGAAGAATCAGAAATCCCAAAATAATCTATAGGATACCCAAATTTCTCTCTATAATTTCTACCAACATTGACCACGTTGATCACATCAAAGTGCTCGAACAAGTCTTCCAATAATTCAATCCCTTCATTTCTCTGAATCCTAAGGTGATCCAATAGAATTCTCTTAAGTTTCATACACTTTAATACAAATAAAAAACCATGGTTTGTGATAGAAAGTTTTTTTCGATCACCATTAAAAGAATAGCTAGAAAAAGAATTAGATTTCATCGAATAGTTGTTCTTTTTGTGACCAAAGACACCGCAACCGAAACACCTAATGGGATCATGACACTCCTTAGCCATATGAGATAAGTCCCTACATCGAAAGCAAAATCTTTTCCCTCTTTTGGAATCAATCCAGTTCTTAATTGGAGATTTACGATTAGAAGATTGTGATGAAGGGAACAAAGGATCTTTAACAAATTGCGCATAAGAATGATAGGACGATGAATTAATATCAGTGAAGGGATTTGAATTGGAAAGATTGGAGTAGGAGGGGTGCGAAAATGAAAAAGATAAAGATGAGAAAGAAGCAGCGTGCGCCATTGTTTTTCTCTAAATTCGGAATATTAATACATAAGACTAATTTTGCTATTATATCTTTATGTTTTCTATTCAAATCTTTTAGCTTGTCTAATAACTTAGAATTTATCTCAAGTAGATTATCAAATGAAAGTTCATTTACATCATCATTAGTAGCCATAAAGCATACATTTGCTTGTTGGGAATCATTGTCACTATCTGACGATGAAGAAGAGTCTGAATCATCCCAAGTTACTGAAAAAGCCTGCTTTTTCTTGTTATAAAATTTTTCATTCTTATTTTTGAAGTTGTTCTTCTTTCATTCTGGACAGTCTCTTTTTATGTGACCCATCTGATCACATTCATAGCATTTGAGTGAGGAAGTTGACAGATTGTTGTTGCTGTTTCTGTTGTTGCCGAACTTCTTATTCCTTTTGAATTCAGAAACTTTCTAAAAAAATTAGCCAAGAATGCAATGTCTTCATCATCTTTGTCGGAGTCTTCATTTTCTGCTTGAAATGCAATTGTTTTTTATCTTAAGCTTCTACTCGTTTTTCCTGTAGATTCATTTCATATGACATGAGATTTCCTATTAACTCTTTTGGTCCAATGGTAGAAATATCATTAGCTTCTTTAATTGCTAAGACCTTTCGTTCCCACTCATCCATTAAAGAGTTTAGGATTTTTGAAACAATATCAAAATTAGTGCATTTTTCTCCTAGTGCGAAAAGCGAGTGATTTATGTCTTGAAATCTAGAGTACATATCATTTATAGTTTCATCTTGCTTCATTTTAAATTTTGAAATGGATTTTTAAGTATTGAAATCTTGCTTTATTTGACCTTATTTGTACCTTCATGTGTTATTTTGAGAGTATGCCAAATTTCATATGTTGATGTGCACATATTGACTCTATTAAACTCATTTTTATCTAAGGAACAAAACAACATATTCCTAGCTTTAACATTTACGGCAGCTTCTAGTTTTTGCATGTTTAACCATTGTGCGTAAGTAGTGGTAGGTACAATGTTTTTTGTTGAGTTATATTCCAAGTGTCATAGCCATTTGCTTGCATATAAATCCTCATCTTAGTTGGCCAATAATTGTAATTTAGTCCGTGAAATAGTGGTGGTCGTGTAGTAAACTGACCTTCAGCAAAACTTGATGTCGTATTATTATCCATATTACTTGAATATCAAAAAACCGTGTTACGGTTAAATGATATTCTTGCTCCGATACTAATTGAAAGTCTATGCGGATCGAGTAATATGATTATACCTTCAAAATAAAAACTTATGTCAAACCAGCAGTATAAAAATTGCAATAAGTAAAGTGTGCTAGAGATTTTTATACTGGTTCGAACTTCCCGTTCTACGTCTAATTAAGACTCCTTCTAGAATTAACTAATTATACCCTTACTTAACCTAGAGGAATAGGTTTACAATCCACCTAAGCTACCGAGTAGGACTTCGTGCCTGTAATAACTTCAAGAGGACTTCGACTACAGATGGTAGTAAATTTCTTGAGGTTATGTTCTAGGCAACATGGATAAGTCTATTTGAGTACACCCTTCCTTTAATCTCCTTGAGATGATGATTTGAACATATAATTGTAGGAAGTAAATAATTGAGAATATTTGTAAATCACAAGTAAGTATAGATCAGAAAGATAGAAATAATGAGTAAATTAAAAAGTGAAATCTCAACTCTATTTATAGATTTGAAAAGTTATAAATCAATAGTTGCAATCATTTAAATAATTGAAACTCTTAAGAAAGAAGATGGCTCTTTAAAATTTGAATTTCTATGAAGACTTGTCTCTATTCGTTAGGTCCAGAAGTCAGAGCAAAAGTTCCCAGATGTCTGGACAAATATAAAATATTCCAGAAATAATAGGAACAAAAAACAAGTCATCCAGATGTCTAGAATTTTCATACTAGACGTCTAGATTCAATATAGACGCCTAGTATAAAAAATTTAGATGTTTGGAATTAAACTTAAAAGTTCTTTTAAATTGAAAGTATTCAGACATCTATGATGAAATTGATAGACATATGGAACTGAACTATTTTATTCATTTTATATTATATTATAATCTAAACGTACACAGACGTCCGGGGTAAAAATTCCAGATGTTTGAAATTGAACTATTTTGTTCATTTACTTTGAAATGCTATATTTTCTTTATAAAATGATATTTCAACTATTTTCTTCGAATAAACATGTATTATAAAATAGTTATATTGCAAAGATATTTTTCAAAATATATTTATGTGTGCGTAATCATCAAATTGGAGATTGTACATAAAATCTAGACTGACAAAAAATTACGATATAAAACCTATTTGTTTTCTTCTATTTCAGTCTGATTTTGATGTCAATCGTCATATCTCCTTGTATATATTCCTGCACGTATAATGATTGTATATATACATATGGAAATAAGTTGCCTCATTGAAACAAAAGGGCAGGATCTAACAGAGTTATGGTATATTAAGCAGAGCACTCATTATGACGTCTTAAGGTTTCAAACCCATGACCTTTAGAATTTTTTCTAAAATGTCATACATATAATTACTTGAGCTAGATGTCCTTGACAATAATAAATGATTATTGAACCAAAGACTTTGTTTACGGACTAGTCGAGTTGAAGATGGATAATGTTGGGCTTTTGAGCAAAACCGAATTCCATACATTCAAAAGTGATATAGTGTTTTCGAAGATAACAATGTAATAGTCGTTACCAAAAGATATGGCTTAGAATTTGTAACGACCCAGAATTTTAGTCATCCGAATTTGGAATATTTAATTGATTTAAATACTTAAAAGTAAATTTTATAAGTTAAATAACTTATATTTTAAATATAGCGATTCATTTGATAATTACATTGTTTAAATTTAATATTTGAAATTGTTAATAAATGGAATCTTGAATTTAAAATGAATGAAAACGATTTCAAAGTTGATTCAAATTCTATTCAAATTAGAATGAAGATAGTAAACTTTTAATTTTGATTTAAAAGTGAATAAATAGAAATTGGAAATTTTATATTTTAATTAACATGTAAAAATAGTCATTTTGGGCACTGTCTTGGATTTCGAAGAAACCAGTTTCATTGGATCCGTAATAGTGAATTATAGTATGCCGTCGAATTTCATGGCGATTGGATGTATTATTTGATCGAGCGAGTTCAAAACGCATAGAAATTTAATTAAAATAATTTGATTTTGAAAAGCTATCTTCTGAATATGATGGAATTGGCTTTCGATATATATTCCATTGTGTTCGGAATAGGGGTATAACATATAGAACGCCAGGCGTCATGCTTCGTTTGGAGTTCGGAATTTTCATGGATGAATAGTGCAAAGTGAAATTTTCTATAAATAGCCCTCACCTTCTCTCATTTGTAAACCCTAACCCTAAATAAGATTTCCAACTGCGATTTCTAAACTTCCATACGATAGCCATTATCGATCGGAGCCGCTAGGAGCGAAATTAGCCTTCGACTTCAACAAGGAAAATGTAGAGGGCAACCGTACGAAGCTAGTGTACGGTTGGATCGTCGAACAGCGAGCCGGGGTGGCTAAAATTTTTTCCTGTTTGCATCAGTTTTTGGTTCGACGCTAGTTGGTTTTCTCACGTGTAGGCGCGTGAGCAGGCGAAGGGTGGTCAGGTAAGGTGGCGCACGACTGAGGAGCAAGGTGACAGATCAGGCGACGGCGGTTCTGGTGCTTCTAGCGATCGAACGAAGACGAGCAGTTAAAAAAAAAGATAATATCGCGTTCGGCCTGGAACTGTAGCCTTCAGGAGGGAAGAAAACGATTTGGTAAAAGTTTAAATTAAATAAATTTTGTTGATAATATAATTAATTACTCGAATGTTAATTAATTCATAACTTGTCCATGCAAGGTCCAATCGAGGCATGGATTTTTGCGTTGTGCTCATAAGAACGTGAGCTTCATAATGGAATTGGATTGAACGGATTCGGTGCTAGTTGGAATTTTGGATTAAAATTGGACATTCGTTCAATTTTAATTCAAAACGAAATGTTTTGACGACTATTAAAATCAATGTGAGTTAACCTCACATTTTTGGTTAATCAGAAAATTTATATAGTCAATAAAAATTATTT
The DNA here is from genome assembly GCA_030737815.1 of Allium fistulosum. Classification (NCBI taxonomy): domain Eukaryota; kingdom Viridiplantae; phylum Streptophyta; class Magnoliopsida; order Asparagales; family Amaryllidaceae; genus Allium; species Allium fistulosum. The sequence continues at coordinate 101,507,370 of CM060901.1, read as the reverse complement.
ATTGGATGTTTGGATATTTATTTCTTATTGTTATTGATTGTTCGGATAATATACTAGATTATATTGTTGGTTTGGATATATTCCCGCCTATTGGAGCGGATGAGACGCTATTATGTTCCCGTGTAAGAGCGGAGACCCATTGTATATGAATCCTGCCTCGAATCGGTTGATTTTTATATTATTGATTATATGCTGTATGTGATGCAGATGGACATGTTGGAGGGATCCAACAGGATTCCTAACATTGTTGTTCATATAAATTGATATACGATGTGTTGGATGTATAATTAATGACATGAATAAGATTTTATTTATTTAGTCCTTAGTAGCACTAGGCCTTATTTTTGGTATTATAAAAATGCTAGAAAATAGGGATTTGATTTAAAAAGGAATTTCAAAGTGATTTTGAAAAATTATAGGCTTAATCATTCTTCTAAAATAAAAGACGAATTTTTAGAGATTGTGAATTATAGTATTATGAAATATTTTAAATAGAGAATTTGAATGGTAAATAAAGGTTTTAAAAAGCTTGGAAAATGAGTCAACCTTTTATAATAAAGGGATATGGATTTAAAAAGTAAATAGAAATATTTTGATTATAAATAACTTTTATCCATTTTATATAAAGTGATATATATATATATGTACATATAATTTAATTTATTTATAAATGTGAAATTTATAAATGTGATAAATTATAAAAGTGATATTTTACAAAGAAGTGAAAATTTGTAAAATCATATTTTGTTATAAAAGTATGGATTTATAAACGGTGTTATAAATCAAAGGAAATTATTATCGTTTAACAAATTGGTGAAATAAATCAAGTGGTGGATTTATTATAAGATGAGGAATGATATTCAAGAAAATAGTTGATTCTATTTTGGAAATTTAAGGTGGGGTAAGAATTGGGATTGTTAAACGATATATTATAAATTGAAAGAAATTTATAAAAGAAATTTATACCTATTGAAGCAAGGTTACAATGGCTGAAATTATGTTTTGGATGGAGTTTTATAAATAAGCAGGATTTATAAAGGAATAAATGTAAATAGGTACATAAATAAAGGAATTTTTATGAAAGGAAGTTTTATAAAATGGGAAGAGACTTATGAACATGGTTTATAAATATGGAAATGATTATGTTGAATTAAGTATGGATTTTTATCAAGGAAACATATTTATATTTTAAAGGTTGTTTTTTAATATTAATATTGTTTAAAAGTTGTTTATCAATATTTTAAATGTTTTAAAAGGATAATTATTTAAAAATATTAATATGGGTTGAAATTAGTTTTAAATAATTTACCAGTAAAGTTTTGAGTTAATGAAAGGAATTTATAAATAGGTACAAACGTTTTATAAATGGTTTTAAATATTTATAAAAGAATTTTAGGAATGGTTTATGGATTTATAAAAGGGATTTTATAAACGGTTTTGTGGATGTAAAATGGAGTTACTAAATGATTTTAGAATTTAATAAAAAGGAAATCTTTCCCTAATGTTTGTGAATATACTTATACCGTTGAGATAAGTAAATGGATATTTTTTCAGGTATTGAGAAATAGGGATTTGTGGATACATATACACCTTTGTAAAAGTATTTTGGTACAAATATTTACAAAGTGATTTGAGTTAATGAAAGGATTTGTTAAGAAGGCCTAGTGTTGCTTGGTGCTTAACCAATGTTGGTTTTTCCTATGGAATTAAATTCCTCACTTAATGTTTGTTGTTCGTTAGTTAAATAACCGACTATCGATATTGGACCGAAAAGTAACTTTGGAAATATCTAGGAGAAACACGTGAGTTATATGGCACAGTCATCTCAGATGATGCTGTACTGTGCGTATAAATCTCGTTTCATTCTTATAGGATAATGGTAAGGAAATCCATCCTCTAACGGTTAGGAGGTGATCTCCGATCTTATCTTTGACTGTTTATTTCCTAAAGAACCGAGGTTGAGTTTACCGGGAATTATCGAAAGTTGTTTCGAAGAGACCGGAATCGGGTATGTTATCCGAAAACCACTTCGATCCAACGAATGCGTTTCGAAGTGAAGACATCTTGAAGATGATGGAATTGGAGACTGAGCTCTCAAGTGTTTCGTTCAGTCCCAGAACGAACTTGTATGGACGAATGTTGATATTGCATTGTTGCCTGGAAGGTAGTGTTAGCATTCCAAGTGGGAAGTGCTATATAAAAGGTAAAACGTAGTTCAAGCCTCATCAACCAGGAATGAATAAAACAGGGGAGATGCAGCAGGGCTAAGTGGGTTGCTCCCAAGTATGGTCCCTATCTAGAGTCACTATTATCTCTCAAAATTGTATGCTTCGTGACCCAAAAAGCTAGGTGATCATATTCGGTACTATCCAGTAAGGGGTAGGCCCGTTTTATGTTGGCAGGGGTCGATAGGTTCGACCTCGATGTTATTTCATCTAGAGATGCACCGTGGCGGTACCACAGTAGCCCAGTCATTGTATGGAATCCATTTTCCAATACGAGCCTTTACGGTTTTAGTTGTATACCTATTATGCTGGAATTTTGATTAATGTAACAATTTCGGCTAAGATTAATAAGTATTTGCATTTTGACACTATTATAATACCAGAGAATTTCATATGAAATGTTTTGGTTATCGTAAGGTAACAACCCATCTGTGTTTATGCGCAGCATGGTCTTACGAGATACTTTTGATTTTCGAAAGGTTTTCTATAATTTTAAAATTCAATTGGGTGTGTTTTTCTCACGCTGGTTTTCCAGATTGACTCAAGTGTTATTTTATTATAATGCTCAGGTCAGACCAAGTATATTTACAGATTGCTTTGGATGCATTGAAGCTTAGGAGATGACTTGGAGGTCTTCAAGTCGTATCCATGTATATGTTTATTTTCCACTGCTTTGTTGTTGAAACCATCGGCAATTGTGAGGACAAGTTATTATAACTGTCCAGGCTGATAATTGTGGTTTTTTGTTGTACTCTAACGGATGTATGTATATAACAGTTTCTCTTTTATAAAAAAAATCACTGATATTATATTATATGTTGTTCCGCTGCGATTGTGAGATTCTGTGTTGTTTTAGTTTCTTTGTTCTTCTTCTTCTCTTCTCTTCTTCTTTCCTCTTTCTTTCTCATAACTATCCATCTTTCTGTTCAATTTGGGTTGGATATGTGTGGTTTATTGTCAACTTGAATAGTATGGATTGGCAGGTCGTTACAGCTGGTATCAGAACTTAGGTTGAGCGAGCATCTAGGTTTTGGTGGGAATTTACTCATTTGAGATAGGGTAAGCGAGGCCCTAGGATGAGTTTGAATGTGTGTGTGTGTATATATATATATATATATGAGCGTGTATTTGTCAGTGATATAAAAATGTTTTATATTGTGTTAATTATCCGTTGAGTGGCTTATGAATTCCGGTCGATACGTGGGATGCCACGATATCGTTAGGCGTTTCTAAATGCTTAAACAAGTCAAACCAACATAGTATTGTTTTAAAAGTGGGTAAATTATATAATTTTATCTAAATTATATTTTATTTCTAAAGGAATAATTTTTCAAAAATTATTATAGTTATATATGGTGTGTTTGGTTGTTAGTGTATGATAATATTTGATTATTATCATTTGTTATTTGTTGATCTAATGGAAATTGTTGTTATAATCTAAATAAAGATGAAGATTTGTAAATTGAATTACATAAGAAGTGATATTTTATACATATGATTTATAAATGGAAAGGAAATGAGAATTGTATAAGTATATGTATAGATATGATTTTGAAATGGAAATGGATTTAAAACAAGGAATTTGAGAATTGAAATTCCATTGATTCAGAAATTGTTTTTCAATGGTTTTGGAAAAATAATAATAGCATTATTTTCAAAATATTTTGATTAGAAATACTTTAAAAGGATTTAAAGGGAATAGAAAGCACTAAACTCACTTCATTCGGTGGAAAATAATTTCGATGATGGCTGCAGCATCATCGACATTCAGTTTTGAGTTTCTAAGTGAGGAATTGCTACCATTGAAGTTTTGTTTTGATAAAGCAAAATTTGTTTTAGATTCTAGGAGTGAAATTTGATATATAAAGGAGTTATGTATAAATATGATTTCAAAATGATTTGAATTAAAAACAGTTTTTAAAATCCTGATATTTTTATCTTAAATTTTGAGAAAACATAAGATAATAAGTTTTTGAACTTATAGTTTGGAAATGGTATAGATAAGAAAGGAAAATTTTGAATTTGAGATATGAAATTAAAGATTTAACTTAAGTAAAGTTAAATAAATGGAGTTAATGAAATTGAATTTGATTTGAAATGGGATTTAACTTAAGCTGAGTTGAATAAAATGGATTTTAAAAGGGAAATTAACTCAAGAAAAGGTAAAACAAATTTTGACTTAAGAAAGATTAAATCAATTAAATAGGATTTGAAATGAACTAGATGAACTAGCTTAAGTGAATTAAATGGTTTCCCTTGAATTAGTAGTATGAATACGAACTTGATTTATAAAATGAAATGCAATTTGAGTTGTAAATAGAATTAATTGTGAACTTAAGTTGTGAAGTAAAAATAAACATTAGTGGTCATATGAAATGTTTATAATAAACTTAAGTAATGGTTCTATGAAATAGTCTATAAGAATATTAGTATTGAAAGAAATATACTAACAAATTGGATATGAAATAAGGAATGTTAAATAAATGAATGTTAATTAATTGGATGCAAATCAATTGAAAATAAATAAATTGAATGAGAATCAATTGAACGTGAATAGATGAATGTAAGTAAAATTAATGTGAATAATTGAATTTGATTTAAATTGAATGTAAATCAATTGAATGCAAATGGATTGAATGAAAATTTATTGAATGTCAGTGAAATGAAGGTGAATAAATTGGAAGTGAATAAATTGCATGTTAATATAAAAAAGAAAGAGCATAAATTAGATGTTGACATTTGAAAATGCAAATGGATACGATGTTAAATAAAATTGGATGGATAATATTCGTTTAAATGGTTTCCCTTGTTACATTCACTAAAACTGCATATGGTTATGATATAGTCTATGTTATATAGTGAAATGACTCTCTATATACATGTTCTCATTTGTTGTTGAGTGTTTAGTAGGTGCGGATGGCATATGCTTCGCATTTGGAGTTCGCTTTCGCGCTATATTCGTTATATATGCTCGCTAACATAATAAAAGGTACATATCGTACTTTTATATTTTTTTCCCTACGGGATGCCTCATCCTCGAAGATGAGATGTATATTTGTGATTATATATATTGTGATTTACTTCGATTGAACAGCGCAAAGGAGACGTTGGCGAAATTTTTCGTAAATTTAGGCGTTAGAAAAATTTGAGAATTTTGGGAAAATTTTTGATAACTAAAAATTTGATTTTGAGTTATAAGTTGAAATGAAATTAGTTGATTTTTGAAAGAGTATTAATAATTAACTATGAATGAATTTAAAGACTTAGAAAAGTTTTATAAGAAGTTCAACAAATTTTTTTTGAAAAGTAAATTATTGGCATTTTTTACTTGGTAATTTCGAGGGCGAAATTCTTTTTAGGAGGGGAGAATGTAACGACCTGGAATTTTAGTCATCCAAATTTGGAATATTTAATTGATTTTAAATATTTAAAAGTAAATTTTATAAGTTAAATAACTTATATTTCAAATATAGCGATTTATTTGATAATTAAATTGTTTAAATTTAATATTTGAAATTGTCAATAAATGGAATTTTGAATTTAAAATGAATGAAAACGATTTCAAAGTCGATTTAAATTCTATTTAAATTAGAACAAAGTTAGTAAACTTTTAATTTTGATTTAAAAGTGAATAAATAGAAATTGGAAAATTTATATTTTAATTAACATGTAAAGATAGTCATTTTGGGCACTGTCTCGGATTTCAATGAAACCAGTTTCATTGGATCCATAATAGTGAATTATAATATGCTGTCGAATTTCGTGGCGATTGGACGTATCGTTTGATCGTGCGAGTTCGAAATGCATATAAATTTAATTAATGAAATTTAATTATAATAATTTTATTTTGAAAAGTTATCTTTTAAATATGATGGAATTGGCTTCCGATATATATTCCATTGTGTTCGAAATTGGGGTATAACATATAGAATGCCAGGCGACATGCTTCGTTTGGAGTTCGGAATTTTCATGGATGAATAGTGCAAAGCGAAATTTTCTATAAATAGCCATCACCTTCTCTCATTTGTAAACCCTAACCCTAAATAAGATTTTCAGCCGCCATTTCTAAACTTCCATCCGATGGCCATTGTTTATCGGAGCCGTTTGAAGCGATATTAGCCTTCGACTTCAACTAGGAAAATGTAGAGGGCAACAATACGAAGCTAGCGTACGGTTAGATCGTTGAAGGGTGAGCCGAGGTGGCCAAAATTTCTTCCCGTTCGCATCAGTTTTGGGTTCAGCTCTGGTGGGTTTTCTCGCGCGTAGGTGCGCGTGCAGGCGGAGGGTGGTCAGGCGAGGTGGTGCGCAGTTGAGGGGCAAGGCGGTAGGTTAGGTGGTGGCGGTTCTAGTGCTTCTGGCGATCAAACGAAGATGAGCAGTTAAAAAATAATAATACCACATTCGGCCTGGAACTGTAGCCTTCTGGAGGGAAAAAAACGATTGGGTGAATGTTTCAATTAAATAAATTTTGTTAATTGATTCATAACTTGTCCGTACGAGGTCCAATTGAGGCGCAGATTTTTGCTTTGCGCTCATGAGAACATGAGCTTCGCAATGGAATTGGATTGAACGGATTTAGATCTAGTTAGAATTTTGGATTAAAATTGTACATTCGTTCAATTTTAATTCAAAACAAAATGTTTTGATAACTATTAAAATCAATGTGAGTTAATCTCACATTTTTTGTTAATCAGAAAATTTCTATAGTCAACAAAAATTATTTATTGGATGTTTGGATATTTATTTCTGATCGTTATTGATTGTTCGGATAATATACTAGATTATAATGTTGGATTGGATATGTTTCCGCCTATTGGAGTGGATGAGACCCTATTACGTTCCCGTGTAAGAGCGGATGACCCTCTGTATACGAATCCCGCCTTAAAGCGGTTGATTTTTATATATTGATTATATACTATATGTGATGCAGGGGGACAGGTTGGAGGGATCCAACATGTAACATCCCTCTATTTGGAGGTCTAAAATTAACGGCTATGGATGCTACAGTCATCCATAGTTATTAATCCTCGGCGACCAAACACGGCAATATTAGATACATTGATACACAGAAACACAAGAATATGGAAAAGTTTTAAACAACAAAAAAAATTCCGCATGCCATTTCAAAATATTCCAAATTGATTACATAATCCCAATTCGCAGACCACGTTTAGATAACATATAATTATTACAAAATACGCCAAGAGTGACATATGAAGATGCCACCTTGGTAGATCAGAGTATATAGATAGGCAATAAAATAATTTGCCTTTACAAACAAAACACACAGCGGAAATAAAAAGAACTCTAATAACAAGTTTGCCTCTTGCAAGTCCTTGGAAGCTTTATTCGGCTAAAAGAATACATGGAAACCTTAACTCTCAGCCTACTCAAAATCAATTGAGTACCCGAGAGTTTAAGGGGAATACAAAAACTTCGAGTCAGATATAAGGCCTGGTATGAATAATAATTTACCATCTCAAACCATTTGGATATCTAGTGAAACCACGCCGTTTAGTGGAACGGGTTTTCCCTTCACTAGTATCCTAAAACATATATATAACCATATACTGTGCTCCTGCATCCACAATGGTTAAAAAGATAGTATTTCAAAACATTATGATGATATGCAAAACAATTAAATCAATTCTGAATTATTCATCCGCATTCATTCTGACTATCTGTCTCAATTATAGTTTCCAGGATTATTATTAACCTGTTAAAATTTTAAGAACTATCTGTCCAATTACTTAGTTTTCATGGGATCATTAAGAACCTATTGGTGACTCCAATATCTTATTTCTTATCCTAGTTTTCATGGGCTAACTAGGAACCTATTGGCTGACTACCAATATCTTAATCCGGATATAGTTTTCATGGGCTAACTACAAACCTACTGGACCCTGCCAATATCAAACCATAGTTTTCATGGGCTGACTATGAACCTATTGGCCCCTGCCAATATCATATAGTTTTCATGGGCTTACTGCAAACCTATTGGCCCCTGCCAATATCTTTAATTTAAAATTTAACATCTGTTAAGTTATATTCACTACTGGGTCAACCTAACTGGTTATTCTGCCCTTTCCCAAAAATATAGTTATAGGTTAATAAAAAAGTGAATAACATTTCAAAATCTTTATTTATGCCATGGTTATTACTTTAAATTGAGATTGGGTCTATGTTTTGAAATAAAAGAAAACATCTCTTTCAAAACCTCTGGATAGCCTCCTTTCGAAAGCAAAGATCTCTTTTCAAACATTGAATACATACCTTTCGAAGTCCTTAATAAACATTCTCTTTCGAAACCTATTATACCTTTCGATGGTATCAAATCATCTTTTAAAAACATAGAGCTTCGAAACAAATGAAAGTACCTCTTTTAAAAGCATTGGGTTTACTCAAAATCATTTGGGTCAAAATGGTTATATACAAAAGTATCTCTTTCGAAACCAACATAAATTAGTTTGGGGAAAAATTTGACGGTATCAGAACCATCTAGTTCGAAAGCAAAAGGCTTAAAAATCAAAACTTCAAAGGTCTGGGTCGAAACCCCCTTTCGACTCCGTCTCCTTCGAAACCCCAACCCCTTTCGAAAGCAGTTAAGAAAAAGGTTTGGTTTAAAGTAAAAACAAAGGCAACTCTTCGAAAGCATTATTGGATAACATGGTCGAGAGGTAGAGTAGCGACTAGGCTTCGACTAGGTCGAAACCAACCCTTTTCGAAAGCTTTTGTTTGAAGGAAAAGGAACCCCCTTCGAAAGCTAGTACTTTAGTATTAACATGGCAACCTGCTTCGAAAGCTAAACAAATGTTTCGACTAAGTCAAAAGCTTTTAAATAAAACAAGGCAAGGATTTAACTTATGAAAACAAAAAAGGGTCTCGACCCCATCGGAAGCTTACCCTTCGACGCCAAAGCTTCCGCCCATCTTCCAATCTACCACATACCTTCCAGGAGATAGTAGTTTTGATTATGAAGGTTTCGACTTTGATGGTTACGACTATAATGGGGTGGAACCAAAGGTGTCGGAAGGTATCTTCCATTAAAGGCGAAATACCTTTTTTCTGATTTAAAGGCTGAATCATAACAACTTTAAGTAATTTCTTTCTAACAACTTGCCTAGTTGGAAAACATTGATTGGCTGCCATAAAACTTTTCAATTACTTTACTATTAAAACTGCTGCATTTATTTAGATCCTAAATTAAAGGATTTAAATGTCAAAACCTTTCCAAATAACCTAAATTCGACATTTACAGAAAAGCCCTTCTTTCAAAATAATTTATTTCCCTTAGTAAATCAATTGGGAAAAATCCCCAAAAATTATAGAAATTTGAATTAATCATGTAATCAAACATATTAAAATTTTAGATCCAATTTATTCCTGAAATTCACAAAATAAATATTTAACCATATCATATCATATTTTCCATCAAAAATTCATAATAAATTTTCCATGGCTTGGAAAATTCTAAAAATTAAAACCCATCTCCAAAATTATGTTTTACTTAACATAAATTTTTTCCATGGCATTTCAAAATCAATATCTCATGGTTTTACCCTTAAAACCATACAAATTATATATATAAGGTAATTGTTTAAATCAAACAATTCATAATTTAAGCATATGATCATCCAAAATTTCATAGAAATGAAACAAAACATAAATTCAAAATCATAGGATTATAGAAAGCAAAAAGAGATGGAATAAATTATTATTCACCTTAGATTTGATAAGGAACTTGAGATTTGTTGTTGATTAATACTTCCTAGCTTGATCTTTGGCTTTAGATTAAAAATTCATTCTTTTCCTCTTTGGTAATGGCCGACTTTGATTTAGGTTTTAGATTTTGTGACCGTGAGAAAAATGAAACGTGAATGGACATAGAGGAGAAGTAATAGTCATGTAAAATAATAAGGAGGCTATTTTACTAATATGCCTATGTGTAACTAAATTAGCCCATAAACCAAGTTAAAGCCCATTTACTCAATTAGTAAGCAAGACCATATATTAACTAAATTAAATCTCAATCTCCTTATCATCATTATTCTATTTAATTTATCTAATTAAACCTTCTGAATAATGCCATCAAAATTAGAGATGTTACACAACAGGATTCCTCACACTGTTGAGTTTGTTTTTCATATAAATTGATATACGATGTGTTGATTGTATAATTAATGACATGAATATGATATTGTTTATTTAGTGCTTAGTAGCACTGGGCCTTATTTTTGGTATCTTAAAAATGCTAGAAAATAGGGATTTGATTTAAAACGGAGTTTTAAAGTGATTTTTGAAAATTATAGGCTTAATAATTCTTCTAAAATAAAAGATGAATTTTTTGAGATTGTGAATTATAGTTTTATGAAATATTTTAAATAAAGATTTTGAACGATAAATAAAGGTTTGAAAAATCTTGGAAAATGAGTCAACCTTTTATAATAAAGGGATATGGATTTAAAAAGTAAATAGAAATATTTTGATTATAAATAATTTTTATCCATTTTATATAAAGTGATATATAGGTACATATAATATAATTTATTTATAAATGCGAAATTTATAAATGCGATAAATTATAAAAGTGATATTTTACAAAGAGTGAAGATTTGTAAAATTGTATTTTATTATAGAAGTATGGATTTATAAACGGTGTTATAAATCCAAGGAAATTATTATTATTTAACAAATTAGTGAAATAAATCAAGTGGTGGATTTATTATAAGATGAGGAATGATATTCTAGAAAATAGTTAATTCTACTTTGGAAATTTAAGGTGGGGTAAGAATTGCGATTGTTAAATGATATCTTATAAACTGGAATAAATATATAAAAGCAATTTATACCTTGTAACACCCCACATTTTATTGACAGTTAAATTAAAATAAATTTAATTGATAACTATGAAAACAGTGAAAATTGAATTTTTGCTAATGTTGGAATTTGACCATGGAACTTATACCATTGTGTTCGTGGCAATTTTCTGATCAACTTCCGTATACAATGTTTTCTGAATGGACTTCAAACGAAGAAATTTTAGCCGTTTGAAGTTTTAGCGTCAGAAACAATTACATATGAAAACATGGAAAATCAATTATAAACATTTGCAATTAATTCATAGGATATTTATAAAAGTATTAACAAATTTATTATGTTTGTAAAGAATGTAAATTATTAAGAGAATTAGATGTAAGAGGAATGAAAATAAGGGGAATAATTAACATTGCAAATAGAATCAGCTAAAAAGTGCAATTAATTAATATGTGAATTAATATTGGATATTAATATATAACGTGTGTTTGTATTGGATCCCTCAATTTAAAGAGGTTTACATATAAATGTAACAAATAAATGTCCAAATTCAAATCTGGATATTAAATATATATATATGTTAATTGAATGGTGGAATTAATTGGCATGCCAATTAATGAAACGTTACAATGTGTAAAATATTAATTAAGGAAATTAGCTAATAGAGGTGACATGTTAATCTATTAATGGGTCTATTAATTAGGATTGTAACGTAATCAGTTGAAAATGTCAATTATTAAGGAAAAGAGATAATAGTTAACCTAGATTTAAATGTGTACATATAGGCAGTGTATTGCTGCATATAAAAAATTAATTGAAGGATCAATTAAGTAGAGGATTAATTAGACAATTGGTGGACTGCATCTATTTAAGACAGAACGTAATGTAATTCGTTCCATCAGCCGTCACTTTCTCCATCCCTCTCTTACAGTAAACAATGGCTTCTTTCTTCATTCTTTTCTCGTATTTCTCACAAATCTTCACCAAATAAATCCAAATAAAATATACGTAAACAAAATAGATAAATTACAAGATATTAAAGGAGAGAAGTGGTATAATGGTCTAGTAATTTTAGAAGATAGAGATTTAAAGATAAGGACGATATATGAGTGGATTTAATTATATATTATTTATGGTTATGATATATATATCGTTAGATTCCCGTTAAACAGTTTTATTCAGTACTTATTTCAGTAATTAATTTTGTTAATTAGTTATGCTGAGACTGTAAATTGTATAAGAGAGCTTATATTTAATTAATATTAGGCTTGAGAGTTTAAGAAAGACGTAAGCCTAAAAGTAAGAAATTTATAGTTATTTACATCTATTTTAAAGTTGAAATTTAGCCTATAAATGTTAGCTTCTTTTTATTCTTTTTTTACGCGAATAAAATAGTAAAGAGAAGGAATCGCAAATACGGACTAAAATAAAAGAATACTAGATTTACAGAAATTAGAAGTAAAATAAGAAAAGCTAAAATAAAAAGAGAAAGATAGAAGTTTGCAGTAAATTATGCTAAAATGGGGGAAAATAAATTGAAAGGGAAAATTTAATAACTTGATAGGGAAGTTAGTGATAGATTAATTGGTTGGCTAAGAAAAGAGAATATATGTCCATAGTTTAACATTTAAAAGATAACGATAAACGTAATTGCAAGAATAAAAGAAAGAAAAAGAGAATTAGTGTAAAATAGAGACCTACTGTATTTTGCACTACCCAAAAAGTAAAGAAATAATAAAAGGAATATCTTGCAATTATGGATTATTGTTAATAGCTTCATTTAGTATTAAAATATGGAAATGGATTTTTAGCACAGTTTTCGTAACCAACCAAATAGAGTAGAACTACTTCCTATAATATAAGAAAATAAAGTGAAGAATTAAAGGAATTAAAGAAGAAATCAAGTTAATTATTAGACAAGACCAGAAGATATAGATAGAAATGTAACTAGATCTGCATTTACTGCGCAGACAATAGAATAAAAGCAAAGCAGTATTATAATAAGTAAATTTGTGACAATCGGACGTAGTCCCAAGCCAAGATTGTTATATAATATCAGAGAATTAAAGAGAATTCAATATCATAATAAAAGAAGACATACTAGAATAGAAAAGAGACGCTTGTAATTATATTTATAATATATAGATTATAAAAGAATATAGTAAGTGACAACTGCAAGTAAAATTATAATATAGGTTATAATTAAGTAGAAAGAACAGGAAAGGCTTATTTTAAGACTTAAGTTAAGTTAATAAGTAAATAGAGCAGAAATAACAGAAGAGGCTTATTTTAAAAAAACTTAGATATTGGATTAAGTTAATAAGCAAGATAATAGAAGTGTCCCATAACAACAACATTCTCTTTCAGTCAGGAACTGATGGTCTGTCAATAGTTAGGTGAGACTGGGACAAGATTATGCTAATTAGGGTAAATAAGTAGCCAACAGAATAGGAAAAGTAAACTAAATGCAAAATAAAAGATTAGACATACGGTCTAATAAAAGAGTGAGATGCGTTTGCAGCGGCCCAAAGGATGAAGAGCCTAACGAAACAGTTCATCACAGATTTCAGCACAGAAGAAGCACGTCCAACTTGGTTATTTTGGGCTAGAAGGAAGTATGAGACTTCAACGGGACGTGAGGGTACTCTAAGATGGCCCTCTGGGGTAGGCATAATGAAGCAGTCCTCCAAAGGCATGTCTGTAGGTGTTCCATCAAAAGAGTATGCCTTAACTGCTTTTTGCATGGCAGGATCATTGTAGGCAGTCAAAAGGGGTTGATGTTTGGAGTAGGATATTCATATGTCCCCGTACTTGCAAGTAAGTTTTAGTGGGCAGGACCCAAAAGGATAGTCACATGCGGATATCAGGACAACATCAAAACCAAGAAGTGGGTTCGCGAAAGACTAGAGTTAAACCAACAGTCCATTGAACCTTTCACTATCGAGACATTGGATGAGGGGCGCAACCAATTGGTTGTTTAAATTGTTTGCAGTAGGGCACAACCACTTAGCTCTTTAGAGGTCTTTCGATTAGTTGAGGGGTGGCTGCGTGGGGCCATAGCCACGATATGAAAAGAGATAGACCAAATAGAATATCTGTATTGTAGGCCTAACAAGGCAGTCCTTTACAGAAATAGAAAATCCCCGATTGAGTTCCATACAAAGTAGACCTTGTTAAGCAAGATTTAAGGAGTAGACAAAACAGTTACGTATAGTCCTAAAGGTACGCATTGGGTCGTACATTGTGGATGTCCGGGCATTAGTATAGACTAGTGCGGACGTAGTTTTACATTTTCATAGTAGACGATGGAACATTTGTATTGTAGGCCTTACGAGGCAGTCCTTTACAGGTGTAGTCACAGAACGCTATAGTAGCAAGACGATGGAGTCCTTTGCGAGTAGGATACAGAAGGTACTATCGGTAGTACCTAGGACCAATGCGGTCATTGGGCATATAGCTATATATATATATATCAGTTATTAGGTTTTAATCTACTAGGGAGTAGATGGGCACGATTCACGCGCAGAGGCAAGAGTATTATGAACCCTATAAACCTAATATAACAGTAATTGGAAATAAAATAGTATATGTAGAATTAAGCTTAGAAGCGTATAATTTGTCCATTCACCAGAACTTTAGTTCTGACCCCCTCCTTATAACATCCTACAGGTTAGGTAGATGGCAGAGACTTTCCAGATTTGAGACACTTGTTTAGAAATTGTTATTATATTGGTGAGTATTTACTTACCATTATATTTTTGTTAGTTCCGCTGTGAGATATTTATCCGAGCTTAGAGATTTTTTTCTTTGCCTATTTGCAAGATACTAGAAACCCAACTCGGGCTTCAATGGGCTTGGATTTTAGCATTTTTGCGAAAAATCCGGATCCACTGGAATTCGGGTTGTTACATTTGGTATCAGAGCCAAGTTTAAGATTCCTAGGTAGATAGTGAGTGAACATATTTGTATTTTTGAATAAGATATAAATATATTATGTACTAAAATCCAAATAGTCCCCAATTATAGATTTTAACATATGGAAAGTTTTTAGATAGTTTGCTAGTTGGGTGACCCAAGTATGTTGAGCCCTATGTTATTACCAATTTATAGTGTGCGGATAAGCCATATTTTGAGAGAAGATTGGTATCCATATGTTATAGGAAGTGGGGAAGTTCCCTAGGGAGAGTAGGGAGAGTGTTTTTATTTTGGAAGGAATAAGAGGTTTTAGTAAGAGGAAAATCCACTTTATGTCTAACCCAATAAAATGAAACTTTTGAATTGAAAAGTTGAAAAATATAATTATTAATATATTTGAGGAAGTAAATATTGGGTTTTCGAAAAAATAAAGTGGTATGAAATTTAAATTGGTTTTTATACGATGTAAATTTTGTTAAAAGTGAAATTCTTTTTGAAGAATTATAGAGCTTGTATAGCTCGCTAGTTTCCTTGTAGGTGAACAAAGTTTTTAAAATATAAAATAAATTCCTTATAATTTCACATAAACATGAAATCCACCTCTAAAGGATTCATAGAAGGTTTTAGCCTTAATGGTTTCTCATAAGAGAAAGTAATTCCAAATACATTAAGGTATAAAACCATTAAGTGTAGTAAGTTAGAAACTCCTTCAAGGTTAAGTAATTGGAAGAGTAGGAAAGTCAAGAGATTTTTGATAAAATAATTGTTCTTATCTATTCCACCTTTAGTAAATTTGAAAATCTCTGAAAAAAAGTAGGATATTTTGAAAACATGTGAGGACATTTTTTTCTAAGTCAAGAAAAAATAAAAATGTTTTAAGAACAAGCAAGACATGTTTTAAAGAAAGATGGTTTGGTGGAAAAGTAAATAAGTTTTTGAAAAGATAAAATTTTAAGTAACCAAGTACCTTTGAATTTAACAGAAAACTTCAAAATAACACTTTCAAAGGCAAGAATTTTGAGATTTGATGTTTTAGAAATTTAAGAGTTTTAATTTTTGAAGAAAAATGATAAATACCAAACCAAATCAGACTTTTAAATATGGAGTAGATAGGAATCATTTTCTAGGTGTAACGGGAAAAGTATAAGGCTATAGTAGTAATTACTCCTAGTAGTAATAATGAAAGTTCCCGTAAGGTGTATAGGACACTAGTCAAAACCTAGAAATGTTGCTTCATGTGTGTAGATTATAGAAGAATAGTACAATGATATTAGTAAGATGATAAGACACACGTGGTTGGGATAGGTAGACCTTAGTTAGGGAAAAATGAAAGCTAAAGAGAAAATTTCCCATGCTTAGTTGCCTTTTTAGATAGAGACTGCATAGATTGAAACCCTTATCCATTGCAGTAAATGAGACTTAATTATTCCTTTTTGAGCCTGGAATAGAAGAGATGAATAGATCTTATTCTTCTTGAGTAACACAACGTAAGTGAGTAACAAGTAATAGGCGGCAGGAGGAGCATATGAGTCACTTGGATTCCTAGAGTAGGACCTTCCTATGTCAGAGTGGAGATGGTCCTAGACCTCCTAGCCCTAGATGATAGCTTTGTTTAGTTGCTATATTAAAAGAAGAGTAAAAGTAGATGTAAGGTAACTAAAAGAAAAATATAAGATCTAAAGAAAGCAACAGAGACGTCAATAGAAATAAATGAGAATTGCAAAAGAAAAATACATCTTTCCCATAAATTAAGCTTGGGAAAAAGTTTGAAAAGAAAAATCTTTCTTATGTAAACTGTGTTGGGGAAAGAAAATAGAGATTTTATAGGATAACGGCATAAGTTCCAGTACGGAGAGAGAAGTATTGTAACGACCGTGATTTTTGAATTACTATCGGAATAAATAATTTAAGTAGAAATTTTAAATTAAAAAGAATAATAGTGCAAATAATTTATGGAATCAGTTGTCAGGTTTCTTGTTGCATTGATTATAACTAAGTGATGTTATGTTCTTAATTGGCCTTCACGTGTAATATGGGGTTCTACCGTGTCCCGAACCTTGTTATGTTTCATGCACAAGTACACGTCACCTCCTTTTACTTATTGGTTTATGTGTGCACTTAGAAATTTTGCATAAACCGTTTCATTTTCTACATTTAAATTTCTACGTGTACGTGTGTAAGTAAAGCCCAGGTCCTTATTTTTCATGCGAGCATTAAAGTGACTGAGTTGTAGATAATGCTTATGCACTAAATAATCTCAGGTTCAAGCATTCCGTGTATGTAAATCATGACCTTCTGTGCCTGCGTGCAAGTTAAGCGTGGCCCTCTTCATTTGTTCATGCGTTAATTTATGGTGCAGGTCAGTATACAAGTTGAAAACCATTTGCTGCGTATAAGTTTATAAAACATTATGAAATTGCTGTCACCTATTTCAAAAGCAAAGTGAACACACTTTTGCCATCATCACTTTGTATGCAGTGTTTCCTTTCTTCACATATGCACACTTTGCCTTAAATGCTTGTGTACCTCAAATTTTTGCCAACACACTTCTTCCATTGACTAGTTCACGAAAAATGAGAAAAGAAAACATTTTTCTTCAACTTTCGTTTATAATTTCTTGAAGCACTGCGTAACGCTTTTGATGGCAGCTGTAAATCCTTGCTTCAAACATTCCTAGTTGCAGTTTGGTTTGGAAGTAAATTTGACGGGAGTGAAAAACTCCCAATTCTAATTTATTCGCTACTTCAATCTTGCGTATCGTGTCTTCACTGTGAAAGTAATGCACGAGAATTGTCTAAATCATATTTCTAAATGTATGCAAACAATCATATCATATGCAGTTGTGTGAAAATGGTATAGCCAGATTGTGTATATCCTTCTTTCAAACTTCTTTTTTGCGTCAAAAAGTAGCATGCTCAGATATGCTACTTGTAACAGTAGGTCATTGTTGCATTCACAAAATTTTGGTTCAATAATCCATTCACGTGAATGCTAGCGCCTATATAACTTTGCCCAGTTTCTTCTTTTCGTTTATTTTTGTGTATAATATGTATAGCTATATCCATGTCCTTTTGGTTTTTATTAAAGGTGTTCCGTGCATGCTATTTAGTCTTTGCGGTATGCATTTTTGTGTAAGTGCTAATTAGTCTTGGCAAATATTGGTTTCTTCCATGTGTGTATTCACATTTCCCAGACCATTTTGTGTGCGTGCAACTATATATAACACATGCATTTTATTTTTCTTCATATTGCGTGTGCAATATGTTATCCACGAAAATAAATCCAGGTCCCCGTGTTTTACTTTCAAAGTGTGCGTGTATTTCATTTGTGCAAGAATATTTTTAAAGTATTATATAACGTGCCTGCATGTAGTAGCGTGTGTGCACGTGTATACTGCCCCGAGTAGTGAAATATTTTTGATGAAAATACAGTGGTGTAGTCCACTATTTAATTTACGCTGAACCGGTGTCACATTTTACAACGTATTTTGTTGCCGTTATTTTTATAACGAAATTTTTACACCGGTATTATATTTTTGAAGCATGTTGTTTTGATGGCATTTTTGACGTATAAATTACCGTTGTTTTGACTTCAGTAACCGTCAATTTTAGAGTGAATTTTTAAGCGGTTATCCCGCAACGCTGAATTGGTATCCGTTTTTACGGTGTTTTGTGAAGCGCAATTTCCTTGTCGAAATTGCTACAGATGTTGCTGTTTAATCACGTGTTTTCAAATCGTTTTAAAAATAAAATTGTTCCAAAAATTTCACAGTTTACGCTTTCAAAAGAATGAGGAATCGATTTAAACGCTTCAGCAAAATTAAGGACTATGAACCCTTACTTTTACTGTTTCGGTTAATTCCGGACTTGTCCGTTTGAGAACGTAAAATGTTATTTATATAAAATACACAATTTTGCACTTTCAAGGAAACGATGAAGAGATTTAAACGATTTAGCAAAAGTGCGGAGTATGGAACCACACTTTTACTAATTCGGTTAATTCCGGACTCGTTAATTGAAATATTTGCTGATGATTGCTGTTTGATGATTTTGATGATTTTGTTGGGCTTTCGAGCCACTATGCTGGACCTTCGGGTCATATGTTGGACCTTCGGGTCAATTACCAGTACTAGACCTTCGGGTCATATGTTGGACCTTCGGGTCATTTGTTGGGCGCCAAAAATTATGATGACAGTACTTGGTAGGCTTCGGCCATATGTTGATGCACGTGCGGCGTAGCTTAGACTCGCCATATGATGGGATCGATCCACTTTTATGTTGATTTTCTAGTTATCTATTTTTGATTTCTAGATTTTGTGAATTGCTGTTTGGAATTCAATTGTGAATTTGAAAGTTGATTTTGATGGAGTTTGATGTGATTTCTTCATTTAAACTATGTTGATTTCTTATGTTGAATAGTCTCATTCGAGATTATTATTATTTTGCTTTGATGTTATTTATGATACATTCATTCCTAAGATTAAATTAGACTGATCCGTTTATTATTTTCTTCTAAATAATACTCGGGTCAGACCGAGTTATTTCAGGGTAATCGCTATCTCTGATTCAGTTGCAGCTTCAACTTTTAGGATTTCACATCATCTTTTGTCTAGACTTCGTGAAGTACTTTTGGTGTATTGACTCTCATCTTATGTATGTATTGATGGATATGTATATGTATATTTAGTTCTTGTGAACTATCGATTGTTGTAGCATGTATCCAGACTTGTATTCCGCTATATATCTGATATTTCTGTTCTGATGTGATTATACTATCTATGTTGTTGTTATTATGAGTTGTTCTGGATTTTTCTTTAGCCACCGTAGTTTCGTTTTAGATTTGGATTGAATTAATATCTTTGGGAGTAATTTACACAACTCCTATCGATGTAATCAATACTCGTCTAAGGCATAACTTATGGATGGTCGCTTCTAACAAGCCTTATTCTTCGCAATAGCAGACGTTATTCCTTATAATAACCTTTGTTATTGTGAGCATAGAGGTGGGGCGTCACAGCTTGGTATTAGAGCTGAAATTCAGAACAAATTATAATACACATAGAATAGAAACAGAATGGAACATGTGTTATAACTATTCGAGGGTTTTATTCGTGCCTTTTCTAATCTATTCTTTCCACTTTAACATGTGGAGTATGTCTAGGAATAAATTTTATATTCCGTAGTATTCCATTTGTTAAATTTCTTATCAATTGTGTGCTGTTTAACTAATCCTTTCCTTCTCTTGTCTCTCAGCCTATGGCTGGAAGAGGTAGAGGGAAGCGTTCTTCTGCAGGCCCGTCTAGTGGTTCTCATCCAGATGGAGTCTATATGTCAGCCGATCAATTTATGGAGCTATTTCGGGGTATTCAGCCTTCTGTTGCTACTCCCGCAGCTCCTAATCACAAGTCTGCCTTCGCCCGCATGTGTAGTGACTATTCCCACCTTGGAGGCCAGCCTTTCAAGGGATCAGAAAGTGTAATGGAGGTTCAGACTTGGTTGCGCACTTGTGAGCGCATATTTTCTCGGATGGATCTTTTTGATCATCATCGCGTTCTCGTGGCATCTAGTATGTTGCAAGAGCGTGCGCTTGATTGGTATGAGCTTTTTATTGCAGAAGTTGATGAGTCCTCTCTGTCGTGGATTCAGTTTAAGGAATGATTCGAACTTAAGTTCGTTCCTGAATCGAAAAAGGCTAATCTTGCTCATTGTTTCCTTGAGTTAAAACAAGGAAAGTCATCTGTTTCTGATTATGTTGCATCTTTCGAGGCTTTATCCAAATACAGAGTTGAGTTCATTAATACTCCGCGTAAGAAGAATCTTCGTTTTGTGGGTAGTTTGAAGAAGTATTTGAAGAAAGTTCTTTTGCTTCAGCTTAAGCTCTCTTTTGAGGAACTTGTTGATTCGGCTCTTTGTCTTGAAGCTGTTGAAAAGGAACGTGATAGTGGTGATGATGTTGAGGTTTCTAAGAACCCCAACAAGAAGAGGTTTCCATTTCATAAGCCTAATTCTTCCAACCAGAAGAAGAAGAAGCAAGCTACCTCTAGTTCTCAGCCTAGTAGTGCACCTTCTGTTCAGAGGGCGTGCTATAATTGTGGTTCTTTGGATCATCTTCTTCGTAGCTGTCCTAAGCCTCGCATTTGTCGCTATTGCAAGAAAGAGGGTCATTGGGTTTCTGATTGTCCTATTGCTCCTAAGGGTTTCAAATCTGGGAAGCTTAATGTTGCTAAAGCTTCTGGTGATTCTTCTTAGCCCAAAGGTATTACTCCTTCTGTTTTGGAAGGTTTTATTTTATTTCATGGCCGTTCTATTAGAGTTCTTTTCGATACGGGTGCATCACATTCATTCATGTCGAAGCAGCTTGTTGATATTTTTCCTTTGGATGTTGTTACTCTTTGCGACCCTTTGAGGATCGTAAATCCTATTGGTGGATCCGCTACTCTTGGTTTGTTGTGTGTTGATGTTGAGATTATTCTTTGTGGTTTTTCTTTTCATGCGAATCTGCATGTTATGGATCATCTTGGTTTTGATATGATTTTGGGTATGGATTGGCTCGTCCGTTATGAAGTTCAAATCCTATGTCCCGAAAGAACTTTATATCTCAAGCATCCCGATGCTAGCGAGCAGTTATCTATTATATTTCGAAGCATGGATCATACTTTCAATGCTCTCACTTCTTCCTTCGAATCGGAGGATGTCATAGCTAATATTCCAGTTGTTTGTGATTTTTTTGATGTTTTCAAGCCTATTTCTTGTTTGCCGTCGAAGAGGGCAATTGAGTTCCATATCGATCTTATCTCTGGTGCTCATCCTGTCAGTCCTCCTCCCACGAGGATGTCTGCTAAGGAAAATGAGGAACTCAAGCAACAATTATCTGAGTTGGAAGCCAAGCATTTTATTCGTTCTAGCTCTTCTCCTTGGGGCGCCGCCGTTGTCTTCGTTAAGAAGCCAGATGGTACTCTTAGGCTTTGCATTGATTATTGCAAGCTTAACGAGCTCACTATCAAAAATAGGTATCCATCACCTAGGATCGATGACATGTTCGATCAATTAAGTGGCGATAAACTGTTCTCCCAACTCGATCTTGCTACCGGTTTTCATCAGTTACGAGTTGCGGAAGATAGCATTCCTCTTACCACATTCCGCACTCGTTATGGTTCTTACGAATGGTGTGTTATGCCATTCGGTTTGACGAACGCTTCGGCGTATTTTGTAGATCTTAGGAATCAGATATTCCAAGAATATCTCGATAAGTTCGTCTTAGTTTTCATTGATGATATTTATTCCAAATCTGAAGCCGATCATATTCAGCATTTGGAGATTGTTTTGAGCACTCTTCGTCAGCATCAGCTTTATGCCAAATTCTCCAAGTGTCACTTCTGGGAGAATAAGGTGAAATTTCTCGGTCACATTGTTTCTTCCGATGGTATCTCTGTCGATCCTTCCAAGATCGAATCTATTCAGAATTGGAAGAGGCCCGAAACCATTACTGAAATTCGTAGTTTCCTTGGATTGGCGGGTTATTATCGCTGGTTCATTAAGGAATTTTCTCGTATTACCTTACCGCTTACCACTCTCACGAGAAAAGCTGTTCCTTTTATTTGGTCGGATAAGTGTGAGAATTCCTTCTTGAAGTTAAAAGATCTCCTTACTCATGCTTCTATCTTAGTGGTTCCCGAAGGAAATCATGATCTTGTTGTTTATACCGATGCCAATGGTTATGGATTCGGTGCTGTTCTCATGCAAAAGGTTAGAGTAGTTGCCTATGCTTCTAGACAACTAAAGCCTAACGAGATTCGTTATGCTACCCATGATTTGGAGTTAGCCGCTATAGTCATTGCTTTAAAGATTTGGCGACATTATTTGTTGGGCGAGCGTTTTATTCTCTTCACTGATCACAAATCTCTAAAGTATTTATTTACTCAGAAAGAGCTTAATATGAGGCAACAACGTTGGCTCGAATTTCTTGCTTCATATGATTTCGATATTTAGTATACCCCAGGTTAGGGTAATCGAGTTGCTGATGCGCTTAGCCGCAAGCAGCAGGTTGTTGTTTCCACTGTTACGCCCCACCTCTATGCTCATAATAACAAAGAGTATTAAAGGAAATACTGTCTATTATTACGAAGAATAAGGCTGGATAGGAGCGACCATCCGTAATTGGCCTTACACTAATATTGGTTATCTCGATAGGAACGGTACATACTTTTTATTTTTCTTCTATTATTTATTTACTCCCATCGACACACCCGATACTAGTATAAAACGAACTACGACGGTTCATAATAGTTTAGGACATTAGATACAACAATAACACAGATAATAACAAAAGTCTCATATATATATAACTGATGTCAGTTAATACATAGTTGACACAATACATATGATACAACTACAACTGTCGACTCAAGAAGTTATATATACAAGTACATTAACGAATAATATACTTGAATACATATCGTTCTATATAATGACCCGACTACTACAAAATGACACTGACAACTTCAGAAGATGTGAAAAGTCTTCATATCCTGAACAGCAACTCAAAGAAGAAAATCTACAACCTGAAATAACTCGGGTCTGACCCGAGTATTACATTCAAAAGAAAATAATACACGGGTCAGTCTAATTCAAACTCAGTTATTAGTGCACAGAAGCAATAATAATCAGATATCAATTAGGCGACAGTCACAGAATCTCGTATATCCAACTCTCGATACGAGAATTGGATAACGGCAAATATAACACTAAATAGTGTTAAACAATAAATCAACAATCCAAATCAGAATGCAACTCCAAACAATGAAATTACTCAACGAAACAATTCGACAAATCGAAACATCAATTTAAAACTGTCAAATCTGATAGGGCTGCAGTACATGCACGCGTGTACTGCCTCGCCACTATCGCAGGAGGTACACAAAAGCTCAGAGAAATCACAAATGATCACCAGGTCAAACCCCGAAATCAGGTTCACTCAAGAGTAATAAAATAATGTCACAAGGTCAAATCCAGATCGGATTCAACTCAGGTATAATTCGAAGATCAAATTCGAATTCAATCAAGTGGTCAAAACAGTCTACTCAAATTCAAAGAGACAGCCAACAAAATAAACTCATACACAATGAACCAGACTAACAACTTCAAGTCAAGCATGCTACAGAACTGACCAACATAGCACCAGAATGAACAACATCAAGTGAGACCAGAACCAACAAAGCATCAAGAACCAAATATATCGAATGGAGACACAAGAGAGTGCAGACATGACATGCACAGGGTTCAAGTGCAACAGATCCTCAAAGTGGAGTTTAAGTGCACAACAGATAGGAAGTGATAGTAAAGTAATGAAACTGGACTTCAACAAGACCACATGCAACCTTATGGTTTCAAGCATGCGAATACAGAATGTAAACAAGTCTCACCCACTACAACAATAACTAACTCGAAGAGATGCCACTAGAGGAAACACAATGCACCAGAAACTACATGAATGCATCTCAAAATCATAAGTGATACCAAACTGCACAAAGAATACAACCAGGAAAACAAATACCTGAATGGTATCAAGTGCAACTGCACAAAAAGAAAAATATGTACAAGTGAATTCCACCAATGTCAAATGATGGAACCAAACCACATGAATATGCAACCGACAGGAAAAATGCACAAGTGCGATATCGAATAAAATCAATTCAAGATATAGAGGTAATATTAAACTAGTAGTGACAATGCTAGAGTCTCGGATGAAAACAAAATTTGAGTTAAGGCCGAAGACAACAAGAATCTGTCCAAGTTAAACTAACTCATCAACATCATAACAAAATAATTCGCTTCGACTGAACGAAGTCATAATAGCCACAAAATCAAAACCGAGAGCATCAGGCATAGGCACAATAAAACAAATGGACAAGCAAATGCTACCGTGAATCGCCAAAACAAACTCAAAGCCGGAGCTTAGTATGCTAACCAAAACAATGCTAAATTTCGATGATCAGAGGATCGAGATAACCAGGGTGCATATTTAAACAAATTCAAGTGGCCAAAAATCAATTAGATCAATACCAAAGAAATGGTGAAAATCGAACTACCCAAATTCAATACTGTAATGACCATGAAGATCAAATAGATTAAACATTATCAAAAGCAAAAGAATTCGAACACTGATAGCCAAAAGAATGAACAGCCTACAGAACAAAATCAACACTTGAACCAAAATCAAGCTTACAGAAGTGCATGCAACCAAATAGCCAAGAAGAATCAAACTACAACAGTACAGATCCAAGAATATATGCATACACACATTTTTGAAATTATCAAACGAACGAGAAAATGGGGTTGCGAACCCTATAAAAGACCCAGATCATCATCGACAGTGAAACCAAATCAAACGCAAAGCAAAATGAGATCGAAGTCAAATACTATCAAAATTCCCAAGTGACCGAAGTCAAAGTAAATCACGGCATTCGATCAAAATCAAACAGCCGAGCTAATTAAACGCCAAATTCAATTGGACGAAATCAAACATCTGCAAGTTCGTCCGCGAAAGTCAAAACATCGCAAGTCGAAGTTAAATGAACGATTTCACAAAATAAGTCTATAGCCTTCTAATCAAAGACAGGGCCGAAAACAACGAAACAAACGAAATCAACACCAGAAGAACCCAATCAAATCGAGTAAATCACAAAAGCACAATAACATAGAGCGTGAATTAGATGTGAGAAAACTCACCTTTTTCGATGCGACTCGGAGGAATCTCGAACGAGCACGAGTTTGGGGATCGAACAGCTCCGAGTTGAAGCCGTGGCACACCTAAGTCGAACGAAGCCAAGCACGCAATCTCCCTCGACGAAAAGAAGCAGTTGAACGCATTCACGCGGATGAACGATGAAGCTCTAGGCGAATACCTACTGATTAGATCAAGCTAAAATCGGCACTTCACGATAAATCGTCAGAGAGGAGACGAACGAAGCAATATGAGCATGCCCTAATTTCGTGAAAAAGGGGCAAGGACGAGCCACCATTTTTTTCTTTTTTTCGATTTTCTTAGTTTTAGGGTGGAATGAGAAAAAGGGGTCGGGTTTTTGAATATCATCATGGTTACAAACTAGTGGGCCGAGATTAATAATAAAAACCCAAACACACTTAACAAATTTCCAGAAGAATTTAAACCGGATTCGAAACTCTCAATAGCAATTTACAACTAGATTTAATCATCTAACGACGATATTAATCAATACAAAAAATCCGGGTTGTTACAGACTCCCCTCCTTATAGAAATTGCGTCCCCGCAATTTTCATAATTAAGGTCGTCATTAACAATAAATTTTCTAACCTAAACTGGTTAAGCTAGAAAATAAAAGTCAAAACGCAAACACCCAAGAAATCTTTCAATTTCAATAAAAGAAATCTACAAATTCTCAACAAAGCCTAATTATCAATAGATAATAAAAAAAAACAGCAAAGCTGAATAAATGCAAACATCAGCAATATTCAATACAATCAACGTAACCTAGAATCAATAAGAAACTAGAAAATCTCATATCAATAAAATCAGCAAACATCTAATTATCCAAACGATAGCCAGAAAACAAACCAACAAATATTTAATTACCACAAACGGTAACCAAATTTCAATTTCAACAAATATTCGATTATCAAAACGATAATCAAATTTCAAATTTAACAAATATTCGACTATCACAATCGATAATCAAATTTCAAATTCAGCAAATATTCGATTATCACAATTGATAATCAAATTTTAAATTCAACAAATATTTAATTATCTCAAGCGATAATTTAAAGCAACAAATATTTAATTATCTAAAGCGATAATTTAAAGCAACAAATATTTAATTATCTAAAGCGATAATTTAAAGCAACAAATATTTAATTATCTCAAGCGATAATTTAAAGCAACAAATATTTAATTATCTCAAGCGATAATTAAATCTCAAATCAACAAGTATTTAATTATCTCAAGCGATAATTAAATCTCAAATCAACAAGTATTTAATTATCTCAAGCGATAATTAAATCTAAAATCAACAAATATTTAATTATCTGAAGCGATAATTAAATCTCAAATCAACAAATATCTAATTATCACAAGCGATAATTAGAAACAACAAATATCTGATTATCAAAAACGATAATCAGAACTCATATCAACAAATATCTAACTATCACAAGCGATAATTAGAAACAACAAATATCTGATTATCAAAAACGATAATCAGAACTCATATCAACAAATATCTAACTATCACAAGCGATAATTAGAGACAACAAATATCTAATTATCAAAAACGATAATCAGAACTCATATCAACAAATATCTAACTATCACAAGCGATAATTAGAAACAACAAATATCTGATTATCAAAAACGATAATCAGAACTCATATCAACAAATATCTAACTATCACAAGCGATAATTAGAAACAACAAATATCTGATTATCAAAAACGATAATCAGAACTCATATCAACAAATATCCAATTACCTGCAGATAATTGGAAACAACAAATATCTGATTATCAAAAACAATAATCAGAACTCATATCAACAAATATCCAATTACCTGCAGATAATTGGAAACAACAAATATCTAGAAATCAATTAAGAAGACTAGAAAATCAACATAAAAGCTTGGATCGATCCCATCAGATGGCGAGTTTTTAATTCGCCGCACATGCAACAACATATGGCCGAAGCCTACCAAGTACTCAACATAATTTTGGCGCCCATCAGATTGACCCGAAGGTCCGCAGAGTGACCCGAAGGTCTAGTACTGGTATTTGACCCGAAGGTCCAACAAATGACCCGAAGGTCCAACAAAGTGGCTCGAAAGCACACGAAATCATCAAATATTTCAATTAACGAGTCCGAAATTAACCGAAATAGCAAACGCACATGTCCCATACCACGTGTTTTACTAAATCGTTTGATTCTCTTCATCGTTTCCTTGAAAGTGTGAAATCATCAAATTCATCAAAACAACAGATATTCAATTAACGAGTCCGGAATTAACCGAAATAGTAAAAGTGTGGTTCCATACTCCGCACTTTTGCTAAATCGTTTAAATCACTTCATCGTTTTCTTGAAAGTGCAAAATTGTGTATTCTGTAAAAATACACTTTACATTCTCAAACGGACAAGTCCGGAATTAAGCGAATCAGTAAAAGAAAGAGGTCATAATCCTCGATTTTGCTGAATCGTTTAAGTCGCTTTCTCATTCTTTTGAAAACGTAAACTGTTAAATTTCTGAAAACAATTATTTTTATTTTGTAAAAATAGCAATTCACCTTCTCAACTGGACAAGTCCGGAGTTAAGCGAAACAGTAAAAGAAAGGGGTCGTAATCCTCGATTTTGCTGAATCGTTTAAGTCGCTTTCTCATTCTTTTGAAAACGCAAACTGTTAAAATTTTATAAAACAATTTTCATTTTAAAACAATTTTCCAATCACGTGATTAAAACAGCAAATAAGTAACAATTTCGATAAGGAAATTGTACTTCTCAAAATACCGTAAAAACGGTTACAAATCAGCATTGCGGAATAACCGCTTGAAAATCCACTTTTAAAATTTGACGGTTACTGAAGCCAAAGCGACAGTAATTTTAAAACGTCAAAATCACATCAAAACAATTTACATCAAAATGTAATATCAGAGAATTTTCATTTATCAAAATGCCACAAAACACCGTGCTTCAAAAATTTAGCATTGGTGTAAAAATCCCGTTATAAAAATAACGGCAACAAAATACGTTTCATAACTAAGCATCGGTTCAACGTAAAATAAATGCAATAACGTGCAATTTAAATTTTGCACGTACTACAAAATGAACAAAGAAATCATTCGAAGGTATCTTCAATGAAGATAATTCAAAACAGCGAAAATCTAATCAATATAGGATTAGTACAAAAGAAAGTCAACGGAAATTTCAACAAAAATCACATAACTGTAATTTCTTTGAATCCTCAATTCGGATTCGAAATTCTCAAAGAAACAAAATAATTACATCTATGTAAACAACAAATGAAATTCATATCAATTTCGTATTTCGATTTTTAAATCAAAAAGATTATCAGTTGCACTCAGCGAAGACAGTTTCACTGTTTCCGCTGCGCACTCTGATAAATAGAACACAAATCAATCAAATCATTGGAACACAATTTCATTTAAACAACAAAACACAATTCCACTTTTATTTTTAAATAAAGATATTTAAAAATTTCATCAAAATTTCAAAACTTTAGTTTTGACTCAAATCATAGATAAAACATCGACCAATAGTTGTAACATATGTTCCATCCAAGTTATGTTTTATATTATGTCCATAAACCCCAAGCTCTGATACCAACTGTTACGCCCCACCTCTATGCTCATAATAACAAAGAGTATTAAAGGAAATACTGTCTATTATTACGAAGAATAAGGCTGGATAGGAGCGACCATCCGTAATTGGCCTTACACTAATATTGGTTATCTCGATAGGAACGGTACATACTTTTTATTTTTCTTCTATTATTTATTTACTCCCATCGACACACCCGATACTAGTATAAAACGAACTACGACGGTTCATAATAGTTTAGGACATTAGATACAACAATAACACAGATAATAACAAAAGTCTCATATATATATAACTGATGTCAGTTAATACATAGTTGACACAATACATATGATACAACTACAACTGTCGACTCAAGAAGTTATATATACAAGTACATTAACGAATAATATACATGAATACATATCGTTCTATATAATGACCCGACTACTACAAAATGACACTGACAACTTCAGAAGATGTGAAAAGTCTTCATATCCTGAACAGCAACTCAAAGAAGAAAATCTACAACCTAAAATAACTCGGGTCTGACCCGAGTATTACATTCAAAAGAAAATAATACACGGGTCAGTCTAATTCAAACTCAGTTATTAGTGCACAGAAGCAATAATAATCAGATATCAATTAGGCGACAGTCACAGAATCTCGTATATCCAACTCTCGATACGAGAATTGGATAACGGCAAATATAACACTAAATAGTGTTAAACAATAAATCAACAATCCAAATCAGAATGCAACTCCAAACAATGAAATTACTCAACGAAACAATTCGACAAATCGAAACATCAATTTAAAACTGTCAAATCTGATAGGGCTGCAGTACACGCACGCGTGTACTGCCTCGCCACTATCGCAGGAGGTACACAAAAGCTCAGAGAAATCACAAATGATCACCAGGTCAAACCCCGAAATCGGGTTCACTCAAGAGTAATAAAATAATGTCACAAGGTCAAATCCAGATCGGATTCAACTCAGGTATAATTCGAAGATCAAATTCGAATTCAATCAAGTGGTCAAAACAGTCTACTCAAATTCAAAGAGACAGCCAACAAAATAAACTCATACACAATGAACCAGACTAACAACTTCAAGTCAAGCATGCTACAGAACTGACCAACATAGCACCAGAATGAACAACATCAAGTGAGACCAGAACCAACAAAGCATCAAGAACCAAATATATCGAATGGAGACACAAGAGAGTGCAGACATGACATGCACAGGGTTCAAGTGCAACAGATCCTCAAAGTGGAGTTTAAGTGCACAACAGATAGGAAGTGATAGTAAAGTAATGAAACTGGACTTCAACAAGACCACATGCAACCTTATGGTTTCAAGCATGCGAATAAAGAATGTAAACAAGTCTCACCCACTACAACAATAACTAACTCGAAGAGATGCCACTAGAGGAAACACAATGCACCAGAAACTACATGAATGCATCTCAAAATCATAAGTGATACCAAACTGCACAAAGAATACAACCAGGAAAACAAATACCTGAATGGTATCAAGTGCAACTGCACAAAAAGAAAAATATGTACAAGTGAATTCCACCAATGTCAAATGATGGAACCAAACCACATGAATATGCAACCGACAGGAAAAATGCACAAGTGCGATATCGAATAAAATCAATTCAAGATATAGAGGTAATATTAAACTAGTAGTGACAATGCTAGAGTCTCGGATGAAAACAAAATTTGAGTTAAGGCCGAAGACAACAAGAATCTGTCCA
Organism: Allium fistulosum; assembly: GCA_030737815.1. Lineage (NCBI taxonomy): Eukaryota > Viridiplantae > Streptophyta > Magnoliopsida > Asparagales > Amaryllidaceae > Allium > Allium fistulosum. The sequence continues at coordinate 101,476,316 of CM060901.1, read as the reverse complement.
AGTTAAACTAACTCATCAACATCATAACAAAATAATTCGCTTCGACTGAACGAAGTCATAATAGCCACAAAATCAAAACCGAGAGCATCAGGCATAGGCACAATAAAACAAATGGACAAGCAAATGCTACCGTGAATCGCCAAAACAAACTCAAAGCCGGAGCTTAGTATGCTAACCAAAACAATGCTAAATTTCAATGATCAGAGGATCGAGATAACCAGGGTGCATATTTAAACAAATTCAAGTGGCCAAAAATAATTAGATCAATACCAAAGAAATGGTGAAAATCGAACTACCCAAATTCAATACTGTAATGACCATGAAGATCAAATAGATTAAACATTATCAAAAGCAAAAGAATTCGAACACTGATAGCCAAAAGAATGAACAGCCTACAGAACAAAATCAACACTTGAACCAAAATCAAGCTTACAGAAGTGCAGGCAACCAAATAGCCAAGAAGAATCAAACTACAACAGTACAGATCCAAGAATATATGCATACACACATTTTTGAAATTATCAAACGAACGAGAAAATGGGGTTGCGAACCCTATAAAAGACCCAGATCATCATCGACAGTGAAACCAAATCAAACGCAAAGCAAAATGAGATCGAAGTCAAATACTATCAAAATTCCCAAGTGACCGAAGTCAAAGTAAATCACGGCATTCGATCAAAATCAAACAGCCGAGCTAATTAAACGCCAAATTCAATTGGACGAAATCAAACATCTGCAAGTTCGTCCGCGAAAGTCAAAACATCGCAAGTCGAAGTTAAATGAACGATTTCACAAAATAAGTCTATAGCCTTCTAATCAAAGACAGGGCCGAAAACAACGAAACAAACGAAATCAACACCAGAAGAACCCAATCAAATCGAGTAAATCACAAAAGCACAATAACATAGAGCGTGAATTAGATGTGAGAAAACTCACCTTTTTCGATGCGACTCGGAGGAATCTCGAACGAGCACGAGTTTGGGGATCGAACAGCTCCGAGTTGAAGCCGTGGCACACCTAAGTCGAACGAAGCCAAGCACGCAATCTCCCTCGACGAAAAGAAGCAGTTGAACGCATTCACGCGGATGAACGATGAAGCTCTAGGCGAATACCTACTGATTAGATCAAGCTAAAATCGGCACTTCACGATAAATCGTCAGAGAGGAGACGAACGAGCAATATGAGCATGCCCTAATTTCGTGAAAAAGGGGCAAGGACGAGCCACCATTTTTTTCTTTTTTTCGATTTTCTTAGTTTTAGGGTGGAATGAGAAAAAGGGGTCGGGTTTTTGAATATCATCATGGTTACAAACTAGTGGGCCGAGATTAATAATAAAAACCCAAACACACTTAACAAATTTCCAGAAGAATTTAAACCGGATTCGAAACTCTCAATAGCAATTTACAACTAGATTTAATCATCTAATGATGATATTAATCAATACAAAAAATCCGGGTTGTTACAATGATGCTAGCAGAGTGGAATATTTTGGAAGCTTTATCTCTTTGTGATATTAGAGACCGTCCTTCAGTTTTTGATTCTCCTGTGCTTTTATTTAGCATGGAAGCTCGTCTTAGTTTGTTGGATCGTATTGCCGATGCCCAGAAGCAAGATCCAGATCTCTCTTATCTTATTCAGTGTTGTAAATCGGAATCCCGAAGTGATGATCTAAAGGATTTCGATATGGATATTCATGGTTGTATTCGAAAGAAGGGAAGGTTGATTGTGCCTAATGTTCCTAATCTTAGAAATGACATTCTTGAGGACTGTCATCGTTCTAAGTATACTATCCATCCGGGTAGTAGTAAGATGTATGTTGATATGAAACGCTTATACTTTTGGGAAGGTATGAAGCGTGATATTGCAAGTTATGTAAGTCATTGCATGACTTGTCAACTTGTTAAAGCAGAACACCAGCGTCCCAGTGGTCTTTTGCAGCCTCTTGAGATTCCATTATAGAAATGGGATCAGATTTCCATGGACTTCATTGATGGTCTACCTCGTTCGAGGTCGGGCCATACTAGTATTTGGGTGATTGTTGACAGATTGACTAAATCAGCCCATTTTATTCCTATCAAGTCCAATCGGACTGCTCCTTTGTTGGCTAAGTTGTTTATTAAAGAAGTCGTTCGACTTCATGGTGTGCCTAGTTCTATTGTTAGTGACAGAGATCCGCTTTTTACTAGTGGTTTCTGGCAAAGCCTTCAGAAAGCTATGGGCACTAAGCTCAATCTCAGTACAGCTTATCATCCACAGTCTGATGGTCAGACTGAAAGGGTGAATCAAGTTTTGGAAGATCTCCTTCGAGCTTGTATTCTTGATTTTGGTGGTAGTTGGGAAGACCACTTATCTCTTGTTGAATTTTCTTATAACAACAGTTTTCAATCCAGTATCGGTATGGCTCCTTTCGAAGCTCTTTACGGGAGGCCGTGTCGATCACCATCTTGTTGGTTGGAATCGAGGGAAAAGTTAGTTCTCGGCCCTGATTATATTCGTGAATCTTCTGAGAAGATTGATATTATCAGACAGAGAATGAAGGAGGCTCAGAATAGGCAGAAATCTTAAGCCGATCATCGTAGGAAGCCTTTAGAATTTTCTGTTGGCGATCGTGTGTTCATTCGTGTTTCTCCGATGAAGGGGGTGGTGCGTTTTAGTAGCTCCAGGAAGTTGACTCCTCGGTATGTTGGACCATTTCCTATTACGGAACGCATTGGCCCTGTTGCTTATCGTGTATCGCTACCTATTCAGTTTTCGGGAATTCATGACGTATTTCATGTATCCCAGCTTCGTCGATGCCTTCGAGATTCAGATTCTATTATTAACCCTCCTATGTTGCAAGATCTTGAGATCTCAGCCGACTTGTCTATTGTGCAAAATCCTATTCGTGTGCTAGCTTCGGAGGTTAAACGCCTTCGGAATAAAGAAGTCCCGCTTGTGAAAATTCAATGGTCCGCTAACCCCAAAGATTGTACTTGGGAAACCAGAGAATTCATCGAGCGTTCTTATCCGGGTTTTCTCTCCTCTTCGGGTGGGGGTGAGCATCCTTGATCTAGCTTTTCTATTTTAATCTTTGTTGTGATAAATTATTTGTGTTATTGACTGCTTCTAGTATGAAAATTGCGGGGACGCAATTTTTATAAGGGGGGAAGTCTGTAACGACCGTGATTTTTGAATTACTGTCGGAATAAATAATTTAAGTAGAAATTTTAAATTAAAAAGAATAATAGTGCAAATAATTTATGGAGTCGGTTGTCAGGTTTCTTGTTGCATTGATTATAACTAAGTGATGTTATGTTCTTAATTGGCCTTCACGTGTAATATGGGGTTCTACCGTGTCCCGAACCTTGTTATGTTTCATGCACAAGTACACGTCACCTCCTTTTACTTATTGATTTATGTGTGCACTTAGAAATTTTGCATAAACCGTTTCATTTTCTACATTTAAATTTCTACGTGTACGTGTGTAAGTAAAGCCAAGGTCCTTATTTTTCATGCGAGCATTAAAGTGACTGAGTTGTAGATAATGCTTATGCACTAAATAATCTCAGGTTCAAGCATTCCGTGTATGTAAATCATGAACTTCTGTGTGTGCGTGCAAGTTACGCCTGGCCCTCTTCATTTTGTTCATGCGTTAATTTATGGTGCTGGTCAGTATACAAGTTGAAAACCATTTGCTGCGTATAAGTTTATAAAACATTATGAAATTGCTGTCACCTATTTCAAAAGCAAAGTGAACACACTTTTGCCATCATCACTTTGTATGCAGTGTGTCCTTTCTTCACATATGCACACTTTGCCTTAAATGCTTGTGTACCTCAAATTTTTGCCAGCACACTTCTTCCATTGACTAGTTCACGAAAAATGAGAAAAGAAAAGTAAACATTTTTTGTCACATATCGAATTTTTTTGACTTTCGAAAATTCGACATCGATACTCACTTTATCGACTGCCGAGCAATCGAGTGCCGGAAACTCCAATAGTGAGGGTTTTAAGAAAAAGAAAAAAAGTAGAAGAAGAAGAAGATAGAAGAAAAAGAGAAGAAAGAAAGAAGAAGAACAACAGAAAACACATCAGAACAGAAAACAATATCAAAATCTCACATATCGCAGCGGAACAATATATATAATAAATAATTACTAGTCTTTTAAAAACAAAGAACTATATCAGTTTATACATACATCAATCATCAGAGTCAATAAACAACAATGGACAGTTATATAAACTTGTCCTCATACAGAATACACAGCGGAATAAATACTATCAGATACAAATACTACGTCTCGTCATCCAGCTTATCACCAAGCTCCAGAATATCCTGATAATATAACTCTAGACTGCCCATGTGGAAATTGGTGGGCACCCAGAGTTTAGAAGGGAAACAATAAACTCCGAGTCAGTCTTGATGACTGGTGTGAGATCGTAAAACAGTTATTCTTTCACAAAGAAAATAAAACAAATTCGCAATGCTTTTGGAAAATGAAACTACCATAAGACCTCCCACCACACACACAATGCAAACGCAGAATTGGAGGAGATTTCTTCTTATGATAGTCAAAGATGCTTACTACGCAAAAAAAATCAAATTCTTTTTGATATTATTATTAGTGCATAGTGTGGAAAACATTTCGAAAGTATAATATTAATCTTAGCCAACATACGACCAGTATCGTATGCCTACTATAGCTACCATCTAAACAGTGGTGACCACCGTACGTAAATGGCAGGTTCTACAACTAATACCGTACAAATCACGTATTGGAGTTTGGATTTCCAACAAATGGTCAGGCTAAGGAACTTCCTTTTCCACGATAGGTACGTCCCTGGAATAGACGACCCGAGAACCTAACCGGATCTCTGCCAACACAAGGCCGGGTTACCTCTGCAAAAGTAGGTAACTATTGACACGCGTATGCCATCCCCCGATCGTAACCGATCTTCCCGAGGATCCCCGATTTCCAACAAACCACATAGATAATAATGCAGCAACCACATAGGTTAAGTATCTGGGCTCCATACCATGATACCACCTCTATCCAGAAGGAATGACATACACTAAGGGGCGCTACTCCCTAGAACCTTGCCGCAACCTTCCTGTTTCGACCATTTCCGGGGTGTGAGGCTCGACGAAGTCTCGTCCACAAAGCTACGCTTTCTACAAAGCCCTGCTTCGGGTCAAACAAAAATGATCAACCTATGATCACAAAGATATAAGATCAAACAAATGATCATATCGCAAATGATCAAACACTGATCATTTCACAGCAACACTCAGTATGCCACGTTACCAAATTGGGATATATCGCTGATAAATTTCAACTACATAACCTCTGAGCTCGTACGTCTCAGAGAAGGGTGTTAAGCTAAGAGAATAAATTCTCCGCCACCAACAGAAATGTATTTGAAAGAAATCAACTTTATATCTCAAATTGTAACGTCAGACACACAATCCATACAAGTCTGTTCCGGGATCGAACAGAACCGAAGGCACTTCTCACGAAGCCCTTGCAATTTCGGATAATTTTCAATCACGTCAGGACTTCCCGTCACTAAGGGTGATAAAACCTCTAAATCGAAGATCAGTCGATGTAGAGTAACTCGACGGTAATCCTCCCGTTTTCAAAAATATCCGGTCTTCAACACCGGTCTTCGAATGCAATTCATAACGACGTATCACATATTCAGAATGGGTTATACGACCCCATGGTCCTTTCCCGGCTAACCCGAATAGTGAGCGCTTATTCAAAAATAAGTGTGGCATTCAATTCATCCAATTCACAACAAATACCTATCTAAAGGTAATTATTGATAGTCGGTTATTTAACTATCAATAAAGATGCACAACATCATCAGATTCCAAATAATTTTCCAAATTATTTATCTTCCAAAATATCTTTTACTAGATATATAATTTCCACACTTCAAAAATAAATCAATATTTATTTTTTAAACGAATTCCCATTTCTTTTTATAAATTCCATCTTGAATTTACATTTTTCGAATATCTACTAATATTCGATTTACAATCGTTTTCAAATATTCATTTTCGATTTATCTTTAAGAAGATAAAATCTCAAAACGTTTCATTTCATTTTTGGAAATCATTCCATACTTATTTAATAATAAGTGTTTCACAGATCTTTTATTTTCAACATTTGAAAATATTCGATATACTTAAATCAATATTAAGTACATATTCATTCTTTAAGGAAATCATTCTTTTTAACAACATCTATTTGAGTCAAAACGAATGTTACGTAAAACATCGTTACGACGACTCAAAATCACTAGTATAGGGATTCAGAATTAAGATAGATGTGTAAATCCCAATACTATATAAAACATTTCCTTCCGGAAATCATTTACTATAACAACAGTGTTATAGTCCACCATTTCCTTAAGTTTCTCGAAAACGTCTATTTCAACAATAAATGTTGAAATCTATGGTTTCGATTCGTAATACATTTTAAAACATCTTTAAAATGTTTAACTTCATTTTTAATATCACTTCTTCAAAAATGAATCCATTTTATTTAATAATATATTCACTGTCCAAAATCGTGAATATAATTCACTTAACCCAATTTTCAATAATCTCTACACATTTTATTTCAATAAAAATTCGCTATCCAAAAATGCGAATATAACTTCTTTGATAATCTTCTATATTTAATTTATCAAATTCAATTGATTTTTGAATTTATAAAACAATGTTTATAAATTCTATTTCTCTCTTATAACAACTTGCTTTATAAACTCTCTTAGATAACCTTCCATAATTCATTTATCAAAATTGAGTGATTTTAGATTTATAAAACAATTTTTATAAATTTCTTTTACGCTTTATAACAATTTCAGCTTCAAAAATCATTTTATCAGCAAGTTCTATTTATATTCCATCTAAGGGCAAAAAAATCAAATTTATAAGTAGATTTTCTTATAAATCTTTTATTCCACAATTTCATTCACATTTTATAACTTCATAATTTATCAATCTATAAATTTCATATCTTCACATTTTATAATTATAAAATTTCATATCTTCACATTTTATAATTATAAAATTTCATATCTTCACATTTTATAATTATGAATTTTTAGGCGTTTATTTATTTGAAAATAAATCAACTCACAAATTAAATAAAACGTCTATTCCAACAAATCACTTTAAAAACCCTTTTAAAGTAAAAGATGTTATTTTTAAACTTCAAAACTGAATCCGATGATGCAGCAGCATCAATTAGTCCATCACAACAGTCAATATCATATATCAATATGATAACAGAATATATATCAATATCTGTAAATAAGTAAATACAGTTGAGGAATCCAGTTGGATCCCTCCAACCTGTTTCCCTGCATCCAAAGACGTTAGCACAATACCAATTCCGCTCCAGTACGGAATTATCGCGGTATATGGGTTTTATAAAAATCCGCTTACTAACGGCGCAATAGGGTCTCATCCGCTATACGAGGCGGGAAATCATCAATCCAATATATACATATGCCAATATGTATATATTGCTATATATATAGATATATCCTATAATATCTAATATCACATCCAATATAGCAATCATCAAGAACTGCAAAAATTCCCCATTCAATTTTCGAGTGAGAAGATCTCACCTTTGCTTTTTATTTTGCCATCCATTTCCATTTCAGTTTTGTTTTCTCGACTTTAACCTTGTATATAACAATTTATACAATATATTAATATCCGAATGAATTGACAAATTAAATTTCAATTGATAATTCGATTTACCCATAATTTATTTTTATTGTAAATAAATACCTTTAAAGTTTTGACAAATCTCTTTTAACAAATATTTTCTAGTTACCAAAAATTTCATAAGTTAAATAAATTGATTTCCATTTCATAAACTTACTTTAACTAATTCTTTATTTAAACAAACAAGTAACTTCCCTAACTAATATTTTCCTTTACCGTTAAACTTTATATTTTTAAATCTGTACACATATGTATATATTTTTCTCATCATATACGCAATAAATTTAAATAAAGAAAAATCGTTACCTTACTGAACAAACGAGTCCTGATCGAAACCCAGATTTGATCGAAGACGAACTCGACTAAGCTGCTGCCTTCGAGCTTTCCACGATGTCGCCGAAGCCACGACGCTGCCTCCATTTCGACGAACCAAAAATATCGACTCAAGCAACGCTGCGCTTCCCTCTTCTCGCGACCACGTCGCCTCAGCCCTAATCGACCTCACGAAACCCTTATCGTTGTCATCGCGAGAGTCACTTCCATCATCGCCCGCGAATCCATCAACTCCTAGTCTCGACTACCTTCACCCCAAATCACGACACTCAGATCCACTCGAGCCTCAAACTCTTCGAATGCCTGCTGCCGCCGTAGCCTCGCACTCGCGAGAACGTGACTTCGACTGCCCATCATCGCGACACCTATCCATCGCCCTTCGAATTCGCGAACGCCTTCACTGAATTGAACGAGTCGCCATCGCGAATCGCCTGCCACTTCAATGCATGCTTCGAAATCAAGTACCTCCGCCCCCTACGCGATCGCGAAGCCCTGATTTTCGAACGAACAAAGATTATTCGAGCGGCCCATTTCTTCGATTGCTTGGATGTTAAGCAGAGAAAGGAACGAGAGGGAGTTTTGATTTTGATTTCAGAGAGGAGTGGTGCCATTTTTATCTCAAAGATTTGTTCGGCCCTGGTGATTCGAACTGAGATGATTGGTTATTTAAAATAGAAGGAGGGAGACAGGAACGTGATTTGTTCCGTGATCTTTGGCAACAATTTAGGCGTAATCTTAGGAGAATATCGTGCTGATGATATTGACTGGATTTCAAATTTTAAATTTAAATTTTAAATTGAATTTCATTTCAACGCGTTTATCTATCGTGTGCTCACATAACAACTCCGAAAATTACGAAAATTGAAATCCGACAATATTTCAACGTTACGGACCCAATGGAACTGGTTTCTTCGAATTCCGAGACTGTTTGAAAAATGACTATTTTTAAATTCAATTTAAACGATTTAATTTCAAAATTGAACGAAACACTTTGAAATTAGATTCTGAAGCTTCTGTTATCTTCAGTATCATCAATACGAATTTTAAAAGCTTTTGAAATATTTTTCTTCAACTGTAAATTGAAGATATAAATTTTTATCCAACTCTCAATCGATTAAATTTTATAATTTAATCGTCAAATTCAAAGTTATATTCGGGATACAAATTAAATTACCGTTCAAATATTTAAAATTAATTAAATATTCTCAATTTAATTTGTTCAAAATTCTGGGTCGTTACAGACTTCCCCCCTTAAAAGAATTTCGTCCCGAAATTACAAGTTTGGAAGAAAAGTCCTTAACTCGTCTACTATTTTTCCAACATCCAAATAGTTTTATCAAATTATCAAAACAAATCTTCCTACTAAAGATTCATTATTATTTCAACTAGTTTTCCAAACCTTTCATAGTTTTCAAACAATATTGTTTAACTTCTTTTTTCACATTTAAATTTAAATTCAAATTTAAACTTTCAAAATTTTCTCAAAAATTTTCTAACGCTCGAGATTTTCGAAAAATTTCGCCAGCGTCTCCTTTGCGCGGCTAATACGGTACGACTACAAAACGTCCCTACGGACTCTCAGATTTCAAAAAGAAAAAGAAAAAGCCAAGCGGCTAAAGAAATAAGTCATCAAATCTCATATTCAAATTTAAATACATACCTTTTTATCGAGCAATTCAAATTCTCTTCAAAATTAAAATCCCAATTCCTTTACACCTGTATATCCTACTAGCCATAATATCTAGTTACATATATTCAAACCATTTTGCAAATTCCATTACAAAAATTTTCGATATAAACTACTTATACATTCATTACTTCACTATTGAAGTTACACCTATTCAATTTTGTTCAATCTTTACATTTCAATTTCATTTGAAATCAATTTTACCTTCTATTCTGAATATTGAATTTTTATCAACTATCTTTCATTCAACTGCACTATTAGTTTCAATTACTAATTCAAATTGATATCAATTCAATTTATTTTTAATTCTACTTGTCTTTAAACTGGATTTCCAATTTCCATACGAATTTTAATTCATCTTTCATTTACAATTATTCAATTCAATTCATTTGCTTAGAAATTCGAAATGAGTTTCAACATTTAATTTCACTTTCATTAAATTGATTCGCTTGTATTTACATTCATTTAACTTCATTCTTTAAGCTTTACTTACTAATTTTAGTTTAACTTCACAAATCAAATTCAATTCCAGTTATATTCACTTATACTTACTTTGATTTAACTTCATTCTTTAAGTTAAAATTATTCTATCAACCTTTCAAATTGTATAAGTTATCAACTTGTTTACAAATTCAAATTTATTTATTCATTCTGAAACTTATTCACTAATTCTTTCATTTCCAATTCGAATCTGATTTCCAAATCAAATTTCAAATATTCTATAAGTCTTCGACTTACTTACATTTCGATTTATAAGATCATTGATACATTCACCTTACTAATTTCATTCCATTAGAGTTCTATTTTCAATTATAAATTCATATTCACAATTTCATTCCATTATGAATTTTATCTTCATTTATCCTTTTTGAATTCTATTTTCATTTGTAAATCATATTTACAATTCATATTCATAATTTTTATTCATATATGAATTTATTTCTTTATACTTTCAATTCACATTTATAGATTTCATTTGTTAATGAACTTTAATTCCAATTACATTTACATATTTTACATTAACAATTTCTATTTGTATAAGTTATCAATTCAATAATATTCCATAAATATTCTTATAAAGTATTCCAGAGTCTTTTCAACCTTTCAAAACCATTTTGAAAACAATTCAAATTTATCTTTTGAATTTTCAAAACAAAACTCAATTTCCCAAACAACTTTCATTTAAAACAATTGGCAGCAATTCCTCTTTTGGAAACCCGAAAATGAACACCGGTGATGCCGCGGTCATCATCGAAGTTATTTTCCAGCGACCTAAAAGAGTTTAGAGCTTTCTACTCTCCAAATACTTTTCAAAACCTTTGAAATTCATTTTCAAATTCAAAAAGATTTAAACTTTCCAAATCTCCAAAATTTTCAAATTCTTTTCAAACATTTCCAAAAACTTCTCTGGAATTCCGTTTCAAATTACAAATCACATTTATAATTTATACTCTTTAAATTTCATTTGTATATGGATTTATTTCTTAACTTTGGAGTTACGATTTCAATTTCTTATTTAATTTCAATGATAATAATTTACTATTATTACTTCCTAACATCCATGCAATCATATACTATAGTACTTCATAGAAAAAAACATTTCTTTTCTATACAAAAGTAGTTTTGGGCAAAATTATTTCATTCGCCCTATTTAAAACAATACTATGTCGTCTTGCCTCGTTTAAGTGTTTAGAAATCCCTATCGATAATATGGCGTCCCACATACTGACCAAAATTCATAAACATCTCAACGGATAAGCAAACACAATATAAAACATTTTATATTCACTAACAAATACGCACTCGTATCTATGATTACACTCAACTCATTCTAGAGTACTACTGACTCTATCTCTAATGAGTAACACCCAACAGAGCAGGGTTGTCGCTTAACCATATGCTCTGATACCACTTTGTCACATACCGAATTTTTTTGACTTTCGAAAATTCGACATCGATACTCACTTTATCGACTGCCGAGCAATCGAGTGCCGGAAACTCCAATAGTGAGGGTTTTAAGAAAAAGAAAAAAGTAGAAGAAGAAGAAGATAGAAGAAAAAGAGAAGAAAGAAAGAAGAAGAACAACAGAAAACACATCAGAACAGAAAACAATATCAAAATCTCACATATCGCAGCGGAACAATATATATAATAAATAATTACTAGTCTTTTAAAAACAAAGAACTATATCAGTTTATACATACATCAATCATCAGAGTCAATAAACAACAATGGACAGTTATATAAACTTGTCCTCATACAGAATACACAGCGGAATAAATACTATCAGATACAAATACTACGTCTTGTCATCCAGCTTATCTCCAAGCTCCAGAATATCCAGAATATCCTGATAATATAACTCTAGACTGCCCGTGTGGAAATTGGTGGGCACCCAGAGTTTAGAAGGGAAACAATAAACTCCGAGTCAGTCCTGGTGACTGGTGTGAGATCGTAAAACAGTTATTCTTTCACAAAGAAAATAAAACAAATTCGCAATGCTTTTGGAAAATGAAACTACCATAAGACCTCCCACCACACACACAATGCAAACGCAGAATTGGAGGAGATTTCTTCTTATGATAGTCAAAGATGCTTACTACGCAAAAAAATCAAATTCTTTTTGATATTATTATTAGTGCATAGTGTGGAAAACATTTCGAAAGTATAATATTAATCTTAGCCAACATACGACCAGTATCGTATGCCTACTATAGCTACCATCTAAACAGTGGTGACCACCGTACGTAAATGGCAGGTTCTACAACTAATACCGTACAAATCACGTATTGGAGTTTGGATTTCCAACAAATGGTCAGGCTAAGGAACTTCCTTTTCCACGATGGGTACGTCCCTGGAATAGACGACCCGAGAACCTAACCGGATCTCTGCCAACACAAGGCCGGGTTACCTCTGCAAAAGTAGGTAACTATTGACACGCGTATGCCATCCCCCGATCGTAACCGATCTTCCTGAGGATCCCCGATTTCCAACAAACCACATAGATAATAATGCAGCAACCACATAGGTTAAGTATCTGGGCTCCATACCATGATACCACCTCTATCCAGAAGGAATGACATACACTAAGGGGCGCTACTCCCTAGAACCTTGCCGCATCCTTCCTGTTTCGACCATTTCCGGGGTGTGAGGCTCGACGAAGTCTCGTCCACAAAGCTACGCTTTCTACAAAGCCCTGCTTCGGGTCAAACAAAAATGATCAACCTATGATCACAAAGATATAAGATCAAACAAATGATCATATCGCAAATGATCAAACACTGATCATTTCACAGCAACACTCAGTATGCCACGTTACCAAATTGGGATATATCGTTGATAAATTTCAACTACATAACCTCTGAGCTCGTACGTCTCAGAGAAGGGTGTTAAGCTAAGAGAATAAATTCTCCGCCACCAACAGAAATGTATTTGAAAGAAATCAGCTTTATATCTCAAATTGTAACGTCAGACACACAATCCATACAAGTCTGTTCCGGGATCGAACAGAACCGAAGGCACTTCTCACGAAGCCCTTGCAATTTCGGATAATTTTCAATCACGTCAGGACTTCCCGTCACTAAGGGTGATAAAACCTCTAAATCGAAGATCAGTCGATGTAGAGTAACTCGACGGTAATCCTTCCGTTTTCAAAAATATCCGGTCTTCAACACCGGTCTTCGAATGCAATTCATAACGACGTATCACATATTCGGAATGGGTTATACGACCCCATGGTCCTTTCCCGGCTAACCCGAATAGTGAGCGCTTATTCAAAAATAAGTGTGGCATTCAATTCATCCAATTCACAACAAATACCTATCTAAAGGTAATTATTGATAGTCGGTTATTTAACTATCAATAAAGATGCACAACATCATCAGATTCCAAATAATTTTCCAAATTATTTATCTTCCAAAATATCTTTTACTAGATATATAATTTCCACACTTCAAAAATAAATCAATATTTATTTTTTAAACGAATTCCCATTTCTTTTTATAAATTCCATCTTGAATTTACATTTTTCGAATATCTACTAATATTCGATTTACAATCGTTTTCAAATATTCATTTTCGATTTATCTTTAAGAAGATAAAATCTCAAAACGTTTCATTTCATTTTTGGAAATCATTCCATACTTATTTAATAATAAGTGTTTCACAGATCTTTTATTTTCAACATTTGAAAATATTCGATATACTTAAATCAATATTAAGTACATATTCATTCTTTAAGGAAATCATTCTTTTTAACAACATCTATTTGAGTCAAAACAAATGTTACGTAAAACATCGTTACGACGACTCAAAATCACTAGTATAGGGATTCAGAATTAAGATAGATGTGTAAATCCCAATACTATATAAAACATATCCTTCTGGAAATCATTTACTATAACAACAGTGTTATAGTCCACCATTTCCTTAAGTTTCTCGAAAACGTCTATTTCAACAATAAATGTTGAAATCTATGGTTTCGATTCGTAATACATTTTAAAACATCTTTAAAATGTTTAACTTCATTTTTAATATCACTTCTTCAAAAATGAATCCATTTTATTTAATAATATATTCACTGTCCAAAATCGTGAATATAATTCACTTAACCCAATTTTCAATAATCTCTACACATTTTATTTCAATAAAAATTCGCTATCCAAAAATGCGAATATAACTTCTTTGATAATCTTCTATATTTAATTTATCAAATTCAATTGATTTTTGAATTTATAAAACAATGTTTATAAATTCTATTTCTCTCTTATAACAACTTGCTTTATAAACTCTCTTAGATAACCTTCCATAATTCATTTATCAAAATTGAGTGATTTTAGATTTATAAAACAATTTTTATAAATTTCTTTTACGCTTTATAACAATTTCAGCTTCAAAAATCATTTTATCAGCAAGTTCTATTTATATTCCATCTAAGGGCAAAAAAATCAAATTTATAAGTAGATTTTCTTATAAATCTTTTATTCCACAATTTCATTCACATTTTATAACTTCATAATTTATCAATCTATAAATTTCATATCTTCACATTTTATAATTATAAAATATCATATCTTCACATTTTATAATTATAAAATTTCATATCTTCACATTTTATAATTATGAATTTTTAGGCGTTTATTTATTTGAAAATAAATCAACTCACAAATTAAATAAAACGTCTATTCCAACAAATCACTTTAAAAACCCTTTTAAAGTAAAAGATGTTATTTTTAAACTTCAAAACTGAATCCGATGATGCAGCAGCATCAATTAGTCCATCACAACAGTCAATATCATATATCAATATGATAACAGAATATATATCAATATCTGTAAATAAGTAAATACAGTTGAGGAATCCAGTTGGATCCCTCCAACCTGTTTCCCTGCATCCAAAGACGTTAGCACAATACCAATTCCGCTCCAGTACGGAATTATCGCGGTATATGGGTTTTATAAAAATCCGCTTACTAACGGCGCAATAGGGTCTCATCCGCTATACGAGGCGGGAAATCATCAATCCAATATATACATATGCCAATATGTATATATTGCTATATATATAGATATATCCTATAATATCTAATATCACATCCAATATAGCAATCATCAAGAACTGCAAAAAGTCCCCATTCAATTTTCGAGTGAGAAGATCTCACCTTTGCTTTTTATTTTGCCATCCATTTCCATTTCAGTTTTGTTTTCTCGACTTTAACCTTGTATATAACAATTTATACAATATATTAATATCCGAATGAATTGACAAATTAAATTTCAATTGATAATTCGATTTACCCATAATTTATTTTTATTGTAAATAAATACCTTTAAAGTTTTGACAAATCTCTTTTAACAAATATTTTCTAGTTACCAAAAATTTCATAAGTTAAATAAATTGATTTCCATTTCATAAACTTACTTTAACTAATTCTTTATTTAAACAAACAAGTAACTTCCCTAACTAATATTTTCCTTTACCGTTAAACTTTATATTTTTAAATCTGTACACATATGTATATATATTTCTCATCATATACGCAATAAATTTAAATAAAGAAAAATCGTTACCTTACTGAACAAACGAGTCCTGATCGAAACCCAGATTTGATCGAAGACGAACTCGACTAAGCTGCTGCCTTCGAGCTTTCCACGATGTCGCTGAAGCCACGACGCTGCCTCCATTTCGACGAACTAAAAATATCGACTCAGGCAACGCTGCGCTTCCCTCTTCTCGCGACCACGTCGCCTTAGCCCTAATCGACCTCACGAAACCCTTATCGTTGTCATCGCGAGAGTCACTTCCATTATCGCCCGCGAATCCATCAACTCCTAGTCTCGACTACCTTCACCCCAAATCACGACACTCAGATCCACTCGAGCCTCAAACTCTTCGAATGCCTGCTGCCGCCGTAGCCTCGCACTCGCGAGAACGTGACTTCGACTGCCCATCATCGCGACACCTATCCATCGCCCTTCGAATTCGCGAACGCCTTCACTGAATTGAACGAGTCGCCATCGCGAATCGCCTGCCACTTCAATGCGTGCTTCAAAATCAAGCACCTCCGCCCCCCTACGCGATCGCGAAGCCCTGATTTTCGAACGAACAAAGATTATTCGAGCGGCCCATTTCTTCGATTGCTTGGATGTTAAGCAGAGAAAGGAACGAGAGGGAGTTTTGATTTTGATTTCAGAGAGGAGTGGTGCCATTTTTATCTCGAAGATTTGTTCGGCCCTGGTGATTCGAACTGAGATGATTGGTTATTTAAAATAGAAGGAGGGAGACAGGAACGTGATTTGTTCCGTGATCTTTGGCAACAATTTAGGCGTAATCTTAGGAGAATATCGTGCTGATGATATTGACTGGATTTCAAATTTTAAATTTAAATTTTAAATTGAATTTCATTTCAACGCGTTTATCTATCGTGTGCTCACATAACAACTCCGAAAATTACGAAAATTGAAATCCGACAATATTTCAACGTTACGGACCCAATGGAACTGGTTTCGTCGAATTCCGAGACTGTTTGAAAAATGACTATTTTTAAATTCAATTTAAACGATTTAATTTCAAAATTGAACGAAACACTTTGAAATTAGATTCTGAAGCTTCTGTTATCTTCAGTATCATCAATACGAATTTTAAAAGCTTTTGAAATATTTTTCTTCAACTGTAAATTGAAGATATAAATTTTTATCCAACTCTCAATCGATTAAATTTTATAATTTAATCATCAAATTCAAAGTTATATTCGGGATACAAATTAAATTACCGTTCAAATATTTAAAATTAATTAAATATTCTCAATTTAACTTGTTCAAAATTCTGGGTCGTTACATTTTTCTTCAACTTTCGTTTTATAATTTCCTGAAGCACTGCGTAACGTTTTTGATGCAACTGTAAATCCTTGCTTCAAACATTCCTAGTTGCAGTTTGGTTTGGAAGTAAATTTGAGGTGAGTGAAAAACTCCCAATTCTAATTTATTCGCTACTTCAATCTTGCGTATCGTGTCTTCATTGTGAAAGTAATGCACGAGAATTGTCTAAACCATATTTCTAAATGTATGCGAACAATCATATCATATGCAGTTGCGTGAAAATGGTATAGCCAGATTGTGTATATCCTTCTTTCAAACTTCTTTTTTTGCATCAAAAAGTAGCATGCTCAGATATTCTACTTGTAACAGTAGGTCATTGTTGCATTCACAAAATTTTGGTTCAATAATCCATTCACGTGAATGCTAGCGCCTATATAACTTTGCCCAGTTTCTTCTTTTCGTTTATTTTTGTGTATAATATGTATAGCTATATCCATGTCCTTTTGGTTTTTATTAAAGGTGTTCCGTGCATGCTATTTAGTCTTTGCGGTATGCATTTTTGTGTAAGTGCTAATTAGTCCAGGCAAATATTGGTTTCTTCCATGTGTGTATTCACATTTCCCAGACCATTTTGTGTGCGTGCAACTATATATAACACAGGCATTTTATTTTTCTTCATATTGCGTGTGCAATATGTTATCCACGAAAATAAATCCAGGTCCCCGTGTTTTACTTTCAAAGTGTGCGTGTATTTCATTTGTGCAAGAATATTTTTAAAGTATTATATAACGTGCCTGCATGTAGTAGCGTGTGTGCACGTGTATACTGCCCCGGGTAGTGAAATATTTTTGATGAAAATACAGTGGTGTAGTCCACTATTTAATTTACGCTAAACCGATGTTACATTTTAAAACGTATTTTGTTGCCGTTATTTTTATAACGAAATTTTTACACCGGTATTATATTTTTGAAGCATGTTGTTTTGATGGCATTTTTGACGTATAAATTACCGTTGTTTTGACTTCAGTAACCGTCAATTTTAGAGTGAATTTTTAAGCGGTTATCCCACAATGCTAAATTGGTATCTGTTTTAACGGTGTTTTGTGAAGCGCAATTTCCTTGTCGAAATTGCTACAGATGTTGCTGTTTAATCACATGTTTTCAAATCGTTTTAAAAATAAATTTGTTCCAAAAATTTCACAGTTTACGCTTTCAAAAGAATGAGGAATCGATTTAAACGCTTCAGTAAAATTAAGGACTATGAACCCTTACTTTTACTATTTTGGTTAATTCCGGACTTGTCCGTTTGAGAACGTAAAAGGTTATTTATATAAAATACAAAATTTTGCACTTTCAAGGAAACGATGAAGAGATTTAAACGATTTAGCAAAAGTGCGGAGTATGGAACCACACTTTTACTAATTCGGTTAATTCCGGACTCGTTAATTGAAATATTTTCTGATGATTGCTGTTTGATGATTTTGATGATTTTGTTGGGCTTTCGAGCCACTATGCTGGACCTTCGGGTCATATGTTGGACCTTCGGGTCAATTACCAGTACTAGACCTTCGGGTCATATGTTGGACCTTCGGGTCATTTGTTGGGCGCCAAAAATTATGATGATAGTACTTGGTAGGCTTCGGCCATATGTTGATGCACGTGCGGCGTAGCTTAGACTCGCCATATGATGGGATCGATCCACTTTTATGTTGATTTTCTAGTTATCTATTTTTGATTTCTAGATTTTGTGAATTGCTGTTTGGAATTCAATTGTGAATTTGAAAGTTGATTTTGATGGAGTTTGATGTGATTTCTTCATTTAAATTATGTTGATTTCTTATGTTGAATAGTCTCATTCGAGATTATTATTATTTTGCTTTGATGTTATTTATGATACATTCATTCCTAAGACTAAATTAGACTGATCCGTTTTTTATTTTCTTATAAATAATACTCGGGTCAGACCGAGTTATTTCAGGGTAATCGCTATCTCTGATTCAGTTGCAGCTTCAGCTTTTGGGATTTCATATCATCTTTTGTCTAGACTTCGTGAAGTACTTTTGGTGTATTGACTCTCATCTTACGTATGTATTGATGGATATGTATATGTATATGTATATTTAGTTCTTGTGAACAATCGATTGTTGTAGCATGTATCCAGACTTGTATTCCGCTATATATCTGATATTTCTGTTCTAATGTGATTATACTATCTATGTTGTTGTTATTATGAGTTGTTCTGGATTTTTCTTTAGCCACCATAGTTTCGTTTTAGATTTGGATTGAATTAATATCTTTGGGAGTAATTTACACAACTCCTATCAATGTAATCAATACTCGTCTAAGGCATAACTTACGGATGGTCGCTTCTAACAAGCCTTATTCTTCGCAATAGCAGACGTTATTCCTTATAATAACCTTTGTTATTGTGAGCATAGAGGTGGGGCGTCACAAGTATGCAAAAGTAAAATGGAGAAATGTGAAGTTTTTCCGTTTTCTACCTTCTTTCTGACATAAGAAATCGAGTTCGAAAAATTAGATTTTTCTGAAATTCGAATATTAAAAGTTGTGTGGTAGGATTTTGATGAAAAATTCGTTGAACTACACCCCTATTTAGTAGGAGTGTGGGAAAAATTGGATGAAAAGCGTTTTGAGTTTTCAAAAGATTGCATTCATATAGAAATTGCAAGTATATTTAGGGTGTGTGCATCATATTTTAAGTAAATTTTTAAAGAAGAAAAGCATTCATATAGGAGGTACCGCTTAGAAATTCATGTACATGCATATATTTTGTATTGAATAACACTTTTGCACAAGAACACCGATGGTCCCAAAATTGGATACACAAAAGGGTTGTGATTGATGCGAGAAATTACATAATTTTACCCTTGTCGAATTTCGGGGACGAAATTTCCTAAAGGGTGGGAGTGTAACACCCCACATTTTATTGACAGTTAAATTAAAATAAATTTAATTGATAACTATGAAAACAGTGAAAAATGAATTTTTGCTAATGTTGGAATTTGACCGTGGAACTTATACCATTGTGTTAGTGGCAATTTTCTAATCAACTTCCATATACAATGTTTTCTGAATGGACTTCAAATGGAGAAGTTATAGACATTTGAAGTTTTAGCATCATAAACAATTACATATGCAAACATGGAAATTTTATCAATTATAAACATTTGCAATTAATTCATAGGATATTTATAAAAGTAGTAACAAATTTATTATGTTTGTAATGATTGTAAATTATTAAGAGAATTAGATGTAAGAGAAAAAAGGGGAATAATTAACATTGCAAACAGAATCAGCTAAAAAGTGCAATTAATTAATATGTGAATTAATATTGGAGATTAATATATAACGTGTGTGTGTCTATCAAATCCCTCAATTTAAAGAGGTTTACATATAAATGTAACAAATAAATGTTCAAACTCGAATTTGGATATTAAAAAAATATATGTTAATTGAACGGTGGAATTAATTGACATGCCAATTAATGAAACGTTACAATATATAAAATATTAATTAAGGAAATTAACTAATAGAGGTGACATGTTAATCTATTAATGGGGCTATTAATTAGGATGGTAACGTAATCAGTAGAAAATGTCAATTAATAAGGAAAAGAAATAATAGTTGATCTAGATTTGAATGTGTATATATATGCAGTATATTGCTGCAAATAAAATTAATTGAAGGATCAATTAAGTAGAGGATTAATTAGATAATTGGTGGGCTGCATCTATTTAAGACAGAACGTAATGTAATTCGTTCCATCAGCCGTGACTTTCTTCATCCCTCTATTACAGTAAACAATGGCTTCTTTCTTCATTCTTTTATCCTATTTCTCACAAATCTTCACCAAATAAATCCAAATAAAATATATGTGAACAAAATAGAGAACTACAACAAATTAAAGGAGAGAAGTTGTAGAATGACATAGTAATTTTAGAAGATAGAGATTTAAAGCTAAGGACGATAGGTGAGTGGATTTAATTATATATCTTTTACGCTTATGATATATTATCGTTAGAATCATGTTAAACAGTTTTATTCAGTATTTATTTCAGTAATTAATTTTGTTAATTAGTTATGCTGAGACTATAAATTGTATAAAAAAGCTTATATATAATTAATATTAGGCTTGACAGTTAGAGAAAGGTGTAAGCCTAAAAGTACGAAATTTACAGTTATTTACATCTATTTTAAAGTTGAAATTTAGCATGTAAATGTTAGCTTCCTTTTGTTCTTTTTTTTACGCGAATAAAATAGTAAAGAGAAGGATTCACAAATATGGACTAAAATAAAAGAATACTAGATTTACAGAAATTAGATGTAAAATAAGAAAAGCTGAAATAAAAAGAGAAAGATAGAAGTTTGCAGTAAATTATGCTAAAACGGGGAAAAATAAATTAAAAGGGAAAATTTAATAACTTGATAGGGAAGTTAGTGATAGATTAATTGGCTGGCTTAGAAAAGGGAATACATGTCCATAGTTTAACATTTAAAAGATAACGATAAACAAATTGCAAGAATAAAAGAAAGAAAAAGGGAATTAGTGTAAAATAGAGACACTACTGTATTTTGCACTACCCAAAAAGTAAAGAAATAATAAAAGGAATATCTTGCAATTACGGATTATTGTTTATAGCTTCATTTAGTATTAAAATATGGAAATGGATTTTTAGCATAGTTTCCGTACTCAACCAAATAGAGTAGAGCTACTTCCTAGAATATAAGAAAATAAAGTGAAGAATTAAAGGAATTAAAGAAGAAATCAAGTTAATTATTAGACAAGACCAGAAGATATAGATAGAAATGTAACTAGATCTGTATTTACTGCGTAGATAATAGAATAAAAGCAAGGCAGTTATTATGATAAGTAAATTTGTTACAATCGGACGTAGTCCCAAGCCAAGATTGTTATATAATATAAGAGAATTAAAGAGAATTCACTATCATAATAAAAGAAGACAGACTAGAATACAAAAAAGATGCTTGTAATTATATTTATAATATATAGATTATAAAAGAATATAGTAAGTGACAATTGCAAGTAAAATTATAACATAGGTTATAATTAAGTAGAAAGAACAGGAAAGGCTTATTTAAGACTTAAGTTAAGTTAATAAGCAAATAGAGCAGAAATATCAAAAGAGGTTTATTTTAATAAATTTAGATCATGGATTAAGTTAATAAGCAAGATAATAGAAGTGGCCCATACCAACAGCATTCCCTTTCAGTCAGGAACTAATGGTCTCACAATAGTTAGGTGAGGCTGGGACCAGATGATGATAATTAGGGTAAATAAGTAGCCAACAGAATAAGAAAAGTAAACTAAATGCAAAATAAAAGATTAGACTTAGGGTTTAATAAAAGAGTGAGATGCATTTGAAGCAGCCCAAAAGATGAAGAGCCTAACGAAGCAGTTTATCAAAGATTTCAGCATAGAAGAAGCACGTCCAACTTAGTTATTTTGGGCTAGAAGGAAGTACGAGACTTCAATGGGATGTGAGGGTACTCTAGGATGGCCCTCTGGGGTAGGCATATAGAAGCGGTCCTCCAAAGGCAGGTCTGTAGGTGTTCCATCAAAAGAGTATGCCCTGACTGCTTTTTGCATAGTAGGACCATTGTAGGAAGTCAAAAGGGGTTGATGTTTAGAGTAGGATATTCGTATGTCCCCATACTTGCAAGTAAGTTTTAATGAGCATGACCCAAAAGGATAGTCGCATGCGGATATCGGGCCAGCATCAAAACCAAGAAGCGAGTTCGGGAAAGACTAGAGTTAAACCAACACTCCAATGAACCTTTCACTTTTGAGGCATTGGATGAGGGGCGCAGCCAATTGGATGTTTAGATTGTTTGCAGTAAGGCACAACCACTTAGCTCTTTAGAGGTCTTTCGATTTGTTGAGGGGTGGCTGTGTGGGGCCATAGCCATGATAAGAAAAGAGACAAACCAAATAGAATATCTATATTGTAGGCCTAACAAGGCAGTCCTTTGTAGAAATAGAAAATCCCCGACTGAGTTCCGTACAAGGTAGACCTTGTTAAGCGGTATTCAGGGAGTAGACAGAACGATTACGTATAGTCCTCAAGGTACACACTGGGTGGTACATTGTGGATGTCCGACCATTAGTATAGACTAGTGCGGACGCAGTTTTACATTTTCATAGTAGACGACAGATCATCTGTATTGTAGGCCTTACGAGGCAGTCCTTTATAGACGTAATCACAGAATGCTATTGGAGTAAGACGATGGAGTCCTTTGCGAGGAGGATACAGAGGGTACTATAGGTAGTACCTAGGACCGATGCGGTCATTGGGCATATAGCTACATACATATATCAGTTATTAGGTTTTAATCTACTAAGGAGTAGATGAGCACGATTCACGCGCAGAGGCGAGAGTATTATGAACCCTATGAACACTATAAACCTAATATAACAGTAATTGGAAATAAAACGATATATGTAGAATTAAGCTTAGAAGTGTATACTTTGTCCATTTACCAGAACTTTAGTTCTGAACCCCTCCTCATAACATCCTATAGGTTAGGTAGATGGCAGAGACTTTCCAGATTTGAGACACTTTTTTAGAAAGTGTTATTATATTGGTGAGTATTTACTTACTATTATATTTTAGTTAGTTCCACTGTGAGATATTTATCTGAGCTCTGATATATTTGTCTTTGCCTATTTGCAAGATACCGGGCTGTAGTGGGCTTGGATTTTAGCATTTTTGCGAAAAATCAGGATCCCCTGGAATTTGGGTTGTTACATACCCTATTGAAGCAAGATTATAATGGTTGAAATTATGTTTTGGATGGAGTTTTATAAATAAGTAGGATTTATAAAGGAATAAAGGTAAATGGGTTCATAAATAAAGGAATTTTTATGAAAAGAAGTTTTATAAAATGGGAAGAGATTTATGAACATGGTTTATAAATATGGAAATGATTATGTTGAATTAAGTATGGATTTTTATCAAGGAAATATATTTATATTTTAAAGGTTGTATATTAATATTAATATTGTTTAAAAGTTGTTTATCAATATTTTAAATGTTCTAAAATGATAATTATTTAAAAATATTAATAGGGGTTGGAATTAGTTTTAAATTATTTATCAGTAAAGTTTTGAAAATTTATTATTATTATTTATAATAATGTTGAAGATAACTTATTATTGTTTATTTAAGAATGTTTTGAAAAGTATTAATTATTATTTTAAGATGTTTTAAATTTAGTATTTATTTATTTATGATGTTATTAGTATATAGTAGTGTTTAAAGGTAAGTGATTGGAATTTAATTATAATCGTTTCCGAGATTTACAAATGGAATTTTATAAGTAGATGGGGATTTTATAGGAGGAATCTTATAGCATATTTTGGAAAAATGTAAAGGAAGATTGATTAAAAGGGTAAAAAAGTTTTATAAATGGTTTTATATATTTATAAAAGAATTTTACGAATGGTTTATAGGTTTATAAAAGGGAGTTTATAAATGGTTTTGTGGATGTAAAATGGAGTTACTAAATGATTTTAGAATTTAATAAAAAGGAAATCTTTCCCAAATGATAGTGAATATACTTATACCATTGAGATAAAGTATATGGATATTTTTCCCAAGTATTGAGAAATAAGGATCTGTGGATATATATACATCTTTGTAAAAGTATTTTGGTACAAATATTTACAAAGTGATTTGAGTTAATGATAGGATTTGTTAAGAAGGCCCAGTG
Organism: Allium fistulosum; assembly: GCA_030737815.1. NCBI lineage: Eukaryota > Viridiplantae > Streptophyta > Magnoliopsida > Asparagales > Amaryllidaceae > Allium > Allium fistulosum. The sequence continues at coordinate 101,451,498 of CM060901.1, read as the reverse complement.
TTGCTTGGTGCTAAACCAATGTTGGTTTTTCATATGGAATTAAATTCCTCACTTAATGTTTGTTATTCGATAGTTAAATAACCGACTATCAAGATTGGACCCAAAAGTAACTTTGGAAATATCTAGGAAAAACATGTGAGTTATGTGGCACAGTCATCTCCGATGATGCTGTACAGTGCGTACAAATCTTGTTTCGTTCTCCTAGGACAATGGTAAGGAAATTCATCCACTAACGGTTAGGAGGTGATCTCCGATCTTATCTTTGACTATTTATTTCCTAAAGAATCGGGGTTGAGTTTATGGGGAATTATCAAAAGTTGTTTCGAAGAGACCGGGATCGGGTATGTTATCCGAAAACCACTTTGATCCAACGGATGCGTTTCAAGGTGAAGACATCTTGAAGATGATGGAATTGGAGACGGAGCTCTCAAGTATTTCGTTCAGTCCCAGAACGAACTTGTATGGACGAATGCTGATATTGCATTGTTGCTTGGAAGGTAGTGTTAGCATTCCAAGTGGGAAGTGGTATATAAAAGGTAAAACGTAGCCTCAAGCCTCATCAATCGGGAATGACTGAAACATGGGAGATGCAGTAGGGCTAATTGGGTTGCTCCCAAGTAGGGTATGATCATCCCTATCTAGAGTCGCTATTATCTCTCAAAATTGTATGCTTCGAGGCCCAAAAAGCAGGGTAATCATATTCTGTACTGTCCAGTAAGGGGTAGGCCGTTTCTGTCTTGGTAGGGGTCGATAGGTTCGACCTCGGTGTTATTTTGTCTAGAGATGCACCGTGACGGGCGGTACCCCAGTAGCCCAGTCATATATGGAATCCATTTTCCAAATCGAGCCTTTACGGTTTTAGTTGTATACCTATTATGTTGGAATTTAATTAATGTAAGAATTTCGGCTAAGATTAATTAGTATTTGTATTTAGACACTATTATAATACCAGAGAATTTCATATGAAATGTTTTGATTATCGTAAGGTAAAACCCGTCCGTGTTTATGTGCGGTGTGGTCTTACGAGATACTTTTGATTTTCGAAAGGTTTTCTATAACTTTAAAAATCCAATTAGGTGTGTATTTCTCACGCTGGTTTTCCAGACTGACTCGGGTGTTACTTTATTATAATGCTCACGTCAGACCAAGTATATTTACAGATTGCTTTGGATGCATTGAAGCTTAGGAGACGAGTTGGAGGTCTTCAAGTCGTATCCACATATATGTTTATTTTCCGCTGCTTTGTTATTGAAACCATCGGCAATTGTGAGGACAGGTTGTTATAACCATCCAGGCTGATGATTGTGGTTTATTGTTGTACTCTGATGGATGTATGTATATAACAGTTTATCTTTTATAAAAAAATCATTGATATTATATTATATGTTGTTCCGCTGCGATTGTGAGATTCTGTGTTGTTTTAGTTTCTTTGTTCTTCTCTTCTCTTCTTCTTTCCTCTTTCTTTCTCATAACGGTCCGTCTTTCTATTCGATATGGGTTGAACATGTGTGGTTTATTGTCAACTTGAATAGTACGGATTGGCGGGTCGTTATAGATTGTAAAGTTGGATTTTATGGACAAGATTTGTAAGTGATGAATTAAGTCCAACTGTCACACTGCTAGCTAAGTGACGTGTGAACATTAGTATTTGAATTTTTAAATATAATCGTTGGCTAAATTCACACCCGCGAGTCGCACAACCGAATACATGTAGTCTTTGAAACACCACCCGATTTAATTGATCCGTAATAGTTATAAATTAATTAATGTTTATGAAATATTATTTTCTATTGTAATTCTTATATTAGGTGTATTTCGTAAATGGGTAGCACCTAGAAATGTCTTAGGTGCTATTAGTAATTAATTGAGTGCATATATAAAAGTTATTTGTGTATGTATTGATATACGATATCGATCTGCATTTAAATTGGATTTAAATAGAATTAGTTACAGATGGGTTTATTAATTGGTCTATTATGGGATGAAAATAAGCTGGCTAAAGAAGGGGTAAAAGGAGAGGAATGTCGATTTGGGTTTGAATTTATGGGAGAGAAATGTGGAGATTTAGTCTCCTTGTTCTCCCTATAAATATAAATCCAAGCCACCACTTACGTTGAGGCTTTTTGCCTCCTCCCTCGTTAATTTTTGGTACACTTACCTACTTCCCAACTAGCTTATTATCAACCTTATTTTTCCAAATACAAGGTGCTACAACAATTTGCAATAGTGACGCATAGATTTCTAGCAATAGTGTTGTAGATCTAGGAGACCGATTATTCAAGGTGTGAGTCTAAGGCATCAATATATTTAGGTAAATTCTATATTAACAATATATGCTATCTATTTACATTTATAACGATTTTATATATGTGTAATGCCTCCTTATAGTTATAAATGCATTAGATCTCATTATACAAAAAATTTACGCAAAACAATTTAATCTAATACAAGTTAGAAAAAAATATGTATGTAAATGTTATAATTTGGCTATGTGTATATACTTTAATATTTATTATAATTTTATAAGAATTATAAATAATCTTAATAATTTTTAATGATTATTTATAAATTTTAAAACATAAATTCATTTAAATCATATTTAAAAAGACACATAAATATATTAAATTATTTTAAAATAAATAGTGTCTGATTAAATTATAAAAACCTTTTCTTGACGAAATTTAATTTAGTTATATATGTATACACTAGATATTAGTTAATACAATGTACATCTTTAATGTTATTATATATATAGATGCATTTATTAAAATTAGCTTTTAAATTAAGAAAATTTATTGGACAAATAATGTTTTACATATATATATATAATTTTAAAATATTTATTTTATAATATATATATATTTATATTTATGTATGCATGTATAATATATATATGTATAGTTTATAGATGTTAAAAACTATTGCTTATTCTAAATAAATAAATAAATAAAAATTAATTTTAGTTTTAATAATTAATTATTTAAATATTCATATTTAAATTTATTACATGTATTTTACAAATAATTTTAAAATCTGGTGTTGAATTTCAAATTGTTTTGCTAGATCTTAATTAGATATTTTAAATATAAAATTTGAATTTAAAATTTATTGACTTAGTCAAAAGTAGACTAGATATTTTATATTTTATCATATATGAATAATTCCTAAATTTATATTTATATATTTTATAAATATGTTGAATAATTTTTTAAGACAATTAGTACGTATATAAATGGCCAATGTTTACATTGTGGATATAAATCCCAACATCTACTTATGTAAATATTAACCATATACACCTTCCTATGTTGCACACTACACTTATATATACACATGAGTATATATTGTTATACTTAAAACATATTAATGTTAATTAATTAGTATGCATTAATTAATCAATCAAGGAAATTTAATGAAATATGATTTTATTTAAACTCGTTAGATTGGACCTAGTACAACCATGAGACATCATAGGTCCACCAATCCAATTAGGGATTTATTTTAAACACCAATTCATCCACTATGGATCGGCCTAGTTCCAGCAATGGTACCGGAGCTCAAATTGTCCATGCGATCTAAATTAGCAACTTTAGGGCCCAACAATAAAGCCTACTTATTCGACGGGTGTCTAGAATAGCGGTGTCTGGACTAGGTGTTGAATCATCAAGTATCCTCCCAACTTGGCTACTGACCTGACCCAATTGGTGAAGTAAGTCTAAAAGGTTGGCCTAATTGTAAAGGCGTAACTTGATTTGTGCCTTAGGCTATTTTTCAAATTTCAGTTTAAAAATTTAAAATATATTTCAAATTTAAAAGTTTAGTTTAAAATATAAAATTTTATAAAGTTATAAAATAATTTTCAAATTATTCTTGAAAAGAGATTTAACATTTTCAAAGATTATTTAATATTTAATTAATTAAGTTAAATAAATAATTAATCAACTAACAGTTAATTAATTAAAATAAACATATATATGTATTGATATATGTATATGTATATATATTTATAGTTTAGTATATATATATGTATGAATGTATCTTAAATTGATTAATGTGAATTAAAATAATATTCTTATTAAAATTATTTTAATTAAATAAAAATTTGATAAATAAATGATTAAATGTTAATTAATAAAGACACACGCACACGTGCGCGCACACACACATATATGAATTGAAATTTGGTTAATATATTGGTAATGGGCTTTGTGGCCCAAAACTACACAGCCAAAAATGATCACGTGAGCTATAAGCAAGAAAACAAAACTAACTTTACAAACCGATCACCTAACATTCCTCCTTTACAACACGACTTTCCATTTAGGGCTTAAAGCTATGGCGACCGCATATCTTCTCTTTGAACTTCTGAGTTCCATCGCTTCCAGTACCAAATCTCCAGTAGTTGTAGTTCTTCTTCCGATAATAAGGTCAATTTCTTTTCCGAGATTCTTTTGATGCTAATCGCAACATCTCTAGCAATCATAGATAACATATCTAACTTCGATTTTTTTATGCTCTTGAAAGCTCTGGAATTACGCTCCCTCCAGAAATGCCATACGCAACATATCAAATTAGTCTTGAAGACTTCCTCCTTTAAGTACGATCCATGGCTCCATTGGTGTAAGTGAGCAATTTCATCACTGAGGTTTTTAACAGCTTCATAGTTCATATACTTTAGTTTTTGTATGGCCCATACTATGCAAGTATAGGTACACCCAAAAAATAGATGCAAATGATTTTCCGGTTGATTCTTACACAGATAACAACTATCTTAGAATACCCTAATTTAGCAGCCTATCCTTTGTAGGGAGTCTAATAATGAGAGCTTTGTATGTAGCATGCGCCATTTGGAAGGGTTACTCCCGCTTCATATAAAATTATACCACTGAACGGTAGGGTAATGTGTTCAAGCCTCCTCCCAGGCTTCATGCATGCAGAACTGACCTTTATCATTACCTTTCCAAGCCCAAATATCATGCTCCCTTCCAAAACATAGTTGGGTAGCTTCAATTTCCTGCTTTAGGTGTCTAATACATAGTTGCATGTCAGGGTTCCAGTTGTCATTAAGAAGGATAGTAGCAACCTTTGCATTGGACTACCATATGCTAAGTATCCATCCCAACCAAGTCTGTCTATAAGACTCTTGTAGTTTAACCAAGGATCCCTCCATAAGTCAGTATTCTCCCCCTTAGCAATCTGTCCAACCAGATTTTTCAGTTGATCCCTCCTTTTTGGCTTAAACGTAAATTAATAATATATATATATTATGTATGTATATATATGTGTGTATATGTATATGAAACTATAAATGTTATAACTAATATCATCTTAAAAATTTCTAGGATGAATAAAATAAAATTTTGAATTTAAAAAAATAATTTAATTACTTTTTTTAATAAATTTAAATTAATAAAAATGATTTAATTAGTAATATACATATGAATATTATATAAATTTTAGATAGCTGTAAATGAATTGAACTTATATAATATAATTGTTCGCATGCTTAATGCAGTTAGCAGGAGCATTCGGCTCCCGTATAGAGGGAAAAAGGTTCGGTTCTTGGAAACCGCATTGAGTCGTCCGAAAGGTCTAGCTTAAATTAGGGATATAGGTTGTGGTGGGCCTTCTTGTGTTCCCCTCAGATGTTGCCGACGAAGCCGGATTACTGGGATTCCAAAAAAATAAAATAAAAATAAACATATAATTATATAATATAAGTGGAATTGTAAGAAATCCAACTTCGATTTAAGGAATAAATACATATGTATTGTATGTATACCATGATTTCTATTGTGTACAACACTTTAATCGCGAGGGTGCTTCATAAGAAATACATTTTCCCTTAAATCAATATCACCCAATATAAATATATTAAAGATTATGAATCTCTAATATATAAAGCCGACCTTTACCATTTATATAATAATAAATGACTTGTTGTAACAAACCGCATCTCCAGACACACCAAAACCAAGCCTAGGGTGACTTTCGGTCTTGCATCGTGCCAAGAAGTACGAGCTGTTGGTTTTTAAAATAATATATAGACTAAGATAGTATCCAAAACATTCTACATTTTCAGATCTCATAGCAGAAGGAACTAAAATACATGTATCGAAAATAGACATATCAGGAAAATAGTCTCCAAAAATACTTAGTTCATATACAATGTTTCCAAAGTATCAAATAAAGTCTAATAGACATTTACTTCAATAAATAGCTACATGAGGAATAACAAAGAATAATGGAACTCCATCACTTCGCTCCTTTCTCCATGTACTATGTTTGGGCCAAATCAACACTACCCTATCTTCCTTTGGGGGAAATTAAAGGAGTGGGTCAGATAAAAAGTCTTGTGAATGAGTTACATCATTTATATATGGTGATCACATATAATTGACTTTATTTATAATTTGTATGACCTAGGGAGTCCAACTTGTGTCTATGAACTACTTACTAAGGTTGGTCTATTAATCTAGGGAATATAGTTCTAAACACACTTACACCAAACATCCTGTGAGGGTTTATACTTGGGGGTCGAACAACTAATCAAACCTCAAACAAATACTGATCAGATTAATAACTACTGAAACTATTCCTTAACATAGGACTGCCTACAATATCAACCTTAGGACTATGTTCCCAAACTATGACTAAAAGTATCGTATTTACATATTAAGGAGGAGACTACAATGACGACTCACGACAAAAATGTCTTAGGTTCTATTGAATCCATGTCCAATCTCAATGGTAGCATAACGCCACTTATGGCATCGCGCCGGGCATCCAACAACAGTATCACATCCTAGTTGCGGTATGTACCGAGGATCCTCTTGTTAGTGCTGGGCCACACACTTCTCCAGGCATCCACCAATAGTATTGCACGTCCACCAAGGAACCTCATGAGAGTGCAATTTGCAATCGAATCACCACTATCGAATATCGACTTCACTAAATAAATAGTGTCAAGGCCAAATTGCCTGCGTGCACATCTATCCAGTCCCGTATCATTAAAGTGTCGTCAACTTAGGGAACTAATTTCCATACTAAAATATTATAAATACATATATACATACACACATATATATATGTGTGTGTATATATACAATATACAAATCTATAAGCCGAGCTGTAACAGTCCTGCTTTCTACGCTGTATAAATAATAATTTTATTAAAATAGAAGTTTTTGAATTCGAGTTGTGATAATTATGTTTTGAAAATAAATTATTAGTTAATTAAATTCTACTTAATAAAGGATTTTGATGTAATAAATTGAATTAAATTAATAAATTCTTTTAGAATAATTTATCGGAATCAAATATAATAGTTTAATCAATATGAAATCTTTTGAAGTGTAAATAATTTCAAATATGTTTGGAATAGTTGGAAAATAAACTTGTTTTGTAATAGAATGAGAAATGATTAAATAAAAACAAGGAGCATCGAGTTGAATAAAATTAACTAATATCAAGACGTAATTAGTAAAACGAGATGTGAATTAATCTATACTAGACTGAAATTTATTCGAAAATTAATAAAATCCAAACTTAAATACTTTGGAAATCAACTAGAATAAAATAAAATTGAAACCGGTTCCAAAGAAATTAAATGCCAAACCCAGTTTAACCTATTCTTCTTCCTTTCTTTAGAATTTTCTCCCCACTTCTCGACTCAAGCCCAAATTCGTATTATTCATTATTTCCCTAATCTCATTTTAGCCCTAAGAGTTTTAATTAGAAAATCGTGACCTAGATTTTTATAAAAAATGAATCGCATGAGGCGAACGGTCTTGGTCGACGTCGATCGAAGCTAGAGAGGAAAGGAGTGATAACAATTGGTGGCTGGGGTAAGGTCGTTGCAACTTGAAATGACATTGTGACCTGGATTAACGCATGCACGAGCGTAAGGGGGAACAACTATGTGCTTTTGGTGATGGAGGCCGGCGTTCGATGCGAGTGAAGGAGGTGGTTGCGATAATAGATGTGGGTGAACAGTGCTGTTGGATGAAGGTCGATATGCTGATAGAAAGATTCATGTATGTTAGCACCAAAATTAGTCACTAACCTCATTGAGAAAGATTGTGTAGAGAGATAAATGAGGAAAGTAAATTTAAACAGAGAGCAATATGCTAAATTAAATGCAAAGACGAGAACACCAGATTTATAGTGGTTCGGCGTAACTGCCTACGTCCACTCTGAGGTTAATCTTTATTGCTTTACTTGATAATCGATTACAGATACAATCCGTATATTAATGACTTGGATGCAATTGCTAAGTAAAAAGGATGAGTCTTGAAAGCGGAAGAGTCTCCCCAGTGTTCTAAAAAAAGGTCCTTTTCACTGTGCCCCTGCCTCTATATTTATAGACAAAGATGGGTTGGACTTCCTTGGTGGGCCTTGCAGCTAAATACCTCGGCCCAAAAAGAGTGAGCTCTGTGTGCCTAACCATAGATGCCGAAAGATATCGTCATGCCGAACGAAGTGATGTGTTGGGTGGAGAGTGCAGGCCGAGCAATAGTCGAAGCCGGTCGAGATTGGGTGAATGTCGAACACCTCTGGATGTCAAACATCTCTAGATGCCGAACAACTCTGAATGCCTAACACCTCTGGATGCCGAACGATCTCGAATACCGATCGAGATTTATGCCGAACGAGGTTGAGTACCGAACGAGGTGTGTATGCCGAGCAGTATTGAGTGTCGAATGACTCTGCCATGCCGAACGGTCCATGTATGCCGAACGCTCCATGTATGCCGAACACTCTCGAATGCCGAACGATCCATGTATGCCGAACACTCTCGAATGCTGAACGTTCCTGAATACCGAACGCCCTCTGGATGCCGAACGTTCCCGAATGCCGAACAGGGTCTGATGCCGAACACTCTCGAATGCCGAATGGCCATGGATGCCGAACGTTACTTAATGTCGGACGATATACAACATCGAACGACTCTTAATGCCGAACGGTATGCAAGTGTCGAGTGCCTAATTGCATGGTCAAATCTTCAGGTAACACTTGCCCCCCAAAGTGCATCATGTGGTTAAACGTGATGTGCTTTGAGTCATGAATCCACCGTGCTTTGCTTCAAGCTGTGGCTTAGTCTTCACGATAATATCTTCTCTCGAATTCCAGGTGAGACGATGTGTGCCAAACGATATGCAAATACCGAACAACATAGCCGAAGCCGAGCACCCTAGATGCCGAACAAAATAGCCGATGCCGAACAATGTTGTTTTGACCGGTTCTACCGGTTATTGCCTCTTCGACTTCCTCTCCTTTCCTATAAAGGCTGGCATTCTCCTTCTTCTTCTCCTTTTCACTTTTTACCTCCGTGACTCTCCAAGAATACGTAACTTACCTCCCTTAAGTTTTATTCACCTCTTCCGATCTTTCCTTCCTACTTTGAATCCAACAAGCCCTTTCCAAATCAAGCTCAAATAATCTTTCAATCTTAAGTTCACAGACCCTTAAGCTCCCGCTGTTGTCTTCGGTAAGAACCTTTCGATCGTTTTCTCAAATTAGGAAGTATAACACAAAACTCGAACTCGTGAATTCTCCGTAGATTAAAGGGAGTAAGAGGCGCGTGGGTGATGAACTGTTGTGGCTCGGCACGATCTTTTAAAGCCGAGTGAGTATGAGGGTGTACGAAATTGGAGATAAGACCTAGTGATGTGGATCGGCATGGCCGTGGTTTGGCACGGCTTGCCGAAAGACTTGGCCATGTCGGTCGGGAGAGATGGAGGAAAAGAAGAGAAGTGATGTTAAGGGCAGAAGGTCGAGCGAATCGGTTCATCATGATTTGCCGCGTGCACTTGTATTTAAGCCGAACAGAAAGGAGGCCGAGCAGAACGAAGGCCGAGCAGAACAAAGGCCAAGCAGAACGAAGGCCGAGCAGAACGAAGGCCGAACAAAATAAAGGCCGAACTTAACAAAGGCGGAATAGAACAAAGGCCGAACGTAACGAAGGCCGAACGACAGTTAGGCCGAACACCTATTCACCTTGCCTAATCATATAACAAAAACAAGGACAAGGACCTAAGCATACTAGCATATCGAACTAATCTGGACTGATAACTTCCTAGTTTCAATAATCACAAGCCTGAACTTAAACCGATAAAAACAGATAAAAGCTTTTAACACGTAGTGCCAATGTCCGAGTCCAACATTGAAAACATTGTAAGGCTGGCTTTCGGAGACGGTCAGCGATGACGGTCTTCGAAGACGACAGTTCAAAGCTCGACTTTATACCATCAATTTTGTGACTTATAATTTCTCAACGTTTACACCTGAATGATCGCACTAGTTCACACACCACACGAGGAGGGGGGGAATATTCGTATTGTTAAGTCTGACGTCGATTATTTTTCAAGTATAGTTCGAACAGGTGCTCTACTAGATTCAATCTTTATCAGAGATGTCTAGGAAATCTAGTTCCGCCACGATTTCAGACAGACCTGGGCCGTCCTCCCGACGAGAAGTCGCAGATACTTCAAACCCGTCAACTTCCCCTGCACATGACTTAGCTCCCGATGCTCTGGAGGCAGCAATTCCCTTGGACAACCCTGTCGATTCACATGCTTCGAAGATTAATGAAAGTACACTCCGTTGGATATGCTCTGTCCACGGAATCCCCTTTAATGACGTGCTAGTTCCATCGGGGCATGATCGTCCACACTTGCCCCCAGTCGAATACACAGCTTGTAATAAATTCATGTGCTGGGTTGGCAGTGTACCACCGTTCAACTCGTTTATTCGGGATGTGCTGCAATATATTGACATTGCCCTATCGCAACTGCACCCGAACGACCATGCATTCCTCTACGGTACTTGCATCCTCTTCATGAATGTCCTCTCTGGGCTTCCAACTCCGGGTGATATCAGATACATATATTGCATCAAGAAGCGGATGGATAGCCCATCATTCATGTTTCTCGAGCTGCATAACAAATGTCAAATCTTAACTTAGGCGTGGACCAAGTTCGCCTTGTATAAACAGGAATGGTTTTATGTGCATTGTCCTCCCGGCTTTGCGAGGAGATGGGTTGAAGGAAGTAAGCCTTTTTCTTGGACCGTTACTCATGTTTAGTCGAAGCCGTACCTTTTCTAACTTTTACCCATCTTTTCAGGTATCAATCCACGTCCTGACGGCAGCGGATACTCTGATGCCGTCGAAGCTATTCGAGCCCTTCCTGCCGAAGAACAGGACATTAGAACTCTCATTTCGAATGAGTCACTTACAAGGCTTGGACTGTTGGAAGAAGGCCGTCGGATAAGCCTTCCTCAAGGCGTCACCATTCCCAGGCCTGCCTCTGGCAAAGGCAAAAAACAAACTGAGTCTTCAGCATGCAATGCTCCTGATGCACTAGAAGAGGGGGAAATTAAGGAGACTGAGACACCCGAAGTACAAGATGAGAATGTTGGTCCCACTCAGGATCCAACGATCGAAGTTCACGACATTGAAATGTCATATTCCCCTTCGAAGAGGAAAAAGAAACCGACGTACAAGATGAGGAAGGAAAAAGTTGGCGGAACTTCTAAAGTTACTCTTGTTCCAGTGGAGAAAGAAGCTTCCTCACAACATTTAGAAAGTTCTTTAAAAGGCCTATCGAACCTCTCCATTCCCGATGATCTACTCAATTATGATTTTGACGATCCGGAGGCACTCAGACTTCACTCGCCCATCAGAGGCGACGCAGGCGTTCAAGCCCAACATTAGGGAGAAAAAACTCCCGTTAGTAAAACGACTGGTCCGTTAGGGGGAAACACTAGGACACACACAAACACGTGCACTTCACCTTATACTTCAACTTTTATCATCACCCTGATCTTTTCTAACTTGTCATTATTCTCATTCTATGCAGGTGACATGGGACGCTCTCACGGATTTGATCGCCTTCATGGTTCATCCATCTTTCACCATTCTGGCCGGGATTCGGGCACGGGCAAGCGCCGCGATAGAGACGACTCCGGAGACCGAGACAACCATCCCCAAGAGTCGACTTATCGAAAGAAATCTCACAGCCATTCTTCATACTCTCGCGATCCTCCTCCTCAAACAGAGCAAGGCAGAGAAAAGTCTTCGCAGAAGGGATCTCAACCCGATGTTTCCTGAGATCAACATTCTGGTTCATCAAGCACACGACAATCTCGGGAACATCGTAAGAGAATAGAACTTTCAAAACCTCCTCCCCCTGTTCCTATGGTAGACCCAACGATATCGGAGAAGCTGGCCGAGCTTAAAGTCAAATTTCTCAAAATCTGCTTTGACGGTCTGAAGTTCCTTCCAGCAATTCATCATATTCCGGGGCATGTCAAGCATAGTGCCATCGCTTGCAACAACGACGTCTATGTTCAACATGACGCGTTTGTTCATTTAGTCGAAAAAGTCTCGGAAATCTCCGTTGAGCGTCAACAGGAAATCGACCGCTTGAAGCTTAAAGCTATCTTCGATAAAGACATTATCAAAAATCAAGATGAAGAGCTTGCTTCGTACAAGTCCAAGCTCGAGGCTGCAGAACAAAGTGCTAAAGACACTGTCGAGGCCGTCACTCGTCTAGAGATGACTCATAAAAAGGAACTTGACGAAGCGGTCCAACGTAGTGGGGCCCTGCCTTTAGAAAAAGATTCTATTCAGAAAGAAAGGGATACACTCTCCCTGCAAGTCAAAGAGCTGAAAGAGTTATTCTCTAAGGAGAAGGAAGAGAAGATAGCTGCTCAAGAGGAGTCTCAACGATATTGCAACGAGATTGTTGCTACACGACTCTTGAAGGCGAAGCTCAACGATGAGCTTTCTAAGGTCGGGATGATGAAGGACGAAGCCCGTGAGGAGAGCAAGAGAATAGCTTCCACGGAGATCGACTCCCGCCTTGAAGCGGCTGTAGAGGCCGGAAGAGAGGAGATCAAGTGTATGTTTGACCCACTGATAGCCGAATACAACGCCCGTGTCCTCATGCATCGGGACTTAACTTTCTTAGGCGAGAACTACCTTGAATCTTTAGCCGAGGCTTGGAAGACTTTAATAAAGATTAGAAAGGTGGAGTCGGGCACCGAGGAGGTCGACGAGGAGGCTTTAGTGAAAGAGTTTCTCAGGGGGAATGAGCCATCGGACTTGTCTGCAGCTATGGCTCTCATTGGTAAAGGCTTTCCTCCATCAAAGGAGAAAGATGACAAAGCTGGTCCATCTGGAACCGAGGCTGCGGCTCCTTCTTCTACTCAATCGGCCGATTGGCCAGCACGTGATCCATTCGAGCAGCACGTTGGTTATGATTCGGAAGAACCCGGCCTCAGCATTCACGTGCTATCCCCCATTCTAAAGGGTGAGACTCCTCGCACAGCCGAAAGCCAACAAGAAACCGGTATAAAATTCTTCCTCTTGAAGCTCAAAAATCTGTCGCTTTCGGCGAGAAGTTATTGATTCTAACGTTCGTTCTTTGTGTTTTTATGCAGGCCGCTCTGACCTTGAACCGACTCCGAGGAGCGATGACGCCAAGGAGGAAATGGGGAAAGCGAGCGACGCTACTCACGTGGGAGTAACCCCCGGTCCTGATGCTCAAGTTATCGGGGCGCTCGACGATGATAAGTCTGAAACTTTGTCCCCCGTTGAAGGGAGTTATGAAATTGAAATCATGGGCGCCTCAGAACACACTTCGAAAGTGAGCATGAAGGAACAACTTGAGGCAGAGAAAAAGAAGAAAGTTGAGGTCAATATCGAGTCTCAAGTAGTAGAACTTGACAATCCGTTGAACAGGCCTCTAAAAGTCATTCTTCCTGGCAGATCCAAATCACTGGATGTTCCTCCTCCCACTCCTGATACCATTTCTCTAGCGAGCAAAAAGTCCAAGAGAAAGCGCAAGGGGGAGGAGTTGTCCGCACAAACAAAGGAAGACAAGAAGCTAAAGAAACCAAAGAAGTAGCTTCTACACTCGTTCGATGAGGGTTAGCTTAGGTCATGCAACTACTTTTACTTTTTCATTTTCGTAGTTTATGTAGATAGACTTCTGACTTCGAGCTTTGAAGGAGTGGTTGTATAACCCCATTTTGGATTAATGAATAAAGTTTGGTTTCTTTGTCTTTCGAATGACTTCTGCCTTTTAGTTTTCTGTATAACAGTGGTCGAAACTCAAGTTCTTATGAGTTACACAAATTCCCAATCCATTTTCACATTGCTCGGACATTCTTTAGAATCGAACATCTCTTATTTACATTTTTGGTACTTTGAATATTTTTCAGTCCGCATTCTGGGGACTTAAAGTACTCCAATCCGCTCTCAGGGAACTTGGAGGTTTACGTCGTCTATATTCTAGTCCGCATTCTAAGGACTTAAAGTACTCCAATCCGCACTCAGGGGACTCGGAGGTTTACGTCGTCTATATTCTAGTCCGCGCTCTGGGGATTTAGAGTACTCCGGTCCGCACTCAGGGGACTCGGAGATTTAAGTCATTTATACTCTAGTCCGCGCTCTGGGGACTTAAAGTATTCCGGTCCGCATTCAGGGGGCTTGGAGATTTAAGTCGTTTATACTCTAGCCTGCGCTCTGGGGATTTAGAGTACTCCGGTCCGCATTCAGGGGACTCGAAGATTTAAGTCGTTTATACTCCAGTCCGCGCTCTGGGGACTTAGAGTACTCCATCCGCATTCAGGGGACTCGGAGATTTAAGTCGTTTATACTCTAGTCCGCGCTCTGGGGACTTAGAGTACTCCGGTCCGCATTCAGGGGACTCGGAGATTTAAGTCGTTTATACTCTAGTTCGCGCTCTGGGGACTTAGAGTACTCCGGTCCGCATTCAGGGGACTCGGAGATTTAAGTCGTTTATACTCTAGTCCGTGCTCTGGGGACTTAGAGAACTCCGATCCGCATTCAGGGGACTCGAAGATTTAAGTCGTTTATACTCTAGTCCGCGCTCTGGGGACTTAGAGTACTCTGGTCCGCATTCAGGGGACTCCGAGATTTAAGTCGTTTATACTCTAGTCCACGCTCTGGGGACTTAGAGTACTCTGGTCCGCATTCAGGGGACTTGGAGATTTTGAGTTGCTTATGCGAGTTCGTACATCATACGGAATAATGTAACTCCAGTAGTTCATCACCAGATTATAAGGTACAGAAAAATCAATAATTCATGGAAAAGACAGCTTCAAGCCTTTATTAATGAAAACAAACTAAATTATCCGATTACATGCTAAAAAGGGAACTAAAAATCAATGGAATAAAAACATACGGGAAATAATTGCACCTAGAACATGAAAGAAAACAGGCTAAATATAATATCGTCCCAAATGTTCACTATTCCATGCTCGGGGGAGTGTCACGCCATCAACGGTCGCTAGCTTGAAAGTTCCTTCTCCAAGCTTCCGTTCAACGACATACGGACCTTCCCAGTTGGAATTCATACGTGATGGTACCGGGAAAAATCATTTCAAAACGAGAACACCCACATCAAAGATTCTTGGGCGGACTTTTTCGTTGTAATATCGCTTGACTCAGTGCCTATATGCTGCCGCCCTCAATTCAGCTTCTTCACGTTTTTCATCAACGCAGTCCAGTGATTCCAACAAGAGATCCTGATTCGTCTTAGGATCATAATGTGTCACCCGATGTGATGGAATTTCAAGCTCCATGGGTATAACAGCTTCCGAGCCGTATGCCAATGCCAAATGGAGTGTGGCCAGTCGCGGACTTGTGGGTAGTTCTATAAGCCCACAGCGCTGTTGGGAGTTCATCTACCCACTTGCCTCCAGCCTTTTCCAAACGCTTCTTCAATATGGACTTGATTATTTTGTTCACGGCTTCACCTTATCCATTAGCCTTCGGATGAGCAACAGCGGCGAACTTTTTCTCAATGCGGTACTTTAAACAGAAATCTTTGAATTCTCTACTTTCAAATTGAGTTCCGTTGCCTGTAATGATGGTTCGCGGGAGACCAAAGCGGCATATGATGTTTCGTACAACGAAATTAATGACCTTCTTGGAGGTGATTGTGGCCAGAGGCTTTGCCTCGGCCCATTTCGTGAAGTAGTCGACCGCAACTATCGCGTATTTTGCACCACCTTTGGATATAGGCAAAGAACCGATTATGTCGATTCCCCAGATTGCAAACGGCCATGGACTAACCATTTGCGTGAGTTCCGTCAGTGGAGCTCTCGGGATTTTTGCGTATCTTTGACACTTGTCACATTTTCTTACATAGTCTGCAGCATCCCAATTCACAGTTGGCCAATAGTATCCGTAGCAGAGGATCTTTTTTGCTAGTGACTGCCCCCCAGTATGATCGCCACATTCTCCTTCGTGAACTTCCTCCAGGACTTGCTTTGTTTCATCACGGGCGATGCACCGTAGTAAGGGAATCGAGAACCCCCTCCGATACATCACTCCTCCCTGCATCACATATCGCGCGGCTTTGCGAATGACCTGTCTCCTTTCGCTTCTCTTTTCGGGAAGAGTCCCGTTTAGTAGGTATTGTTTGAACGGAGTAATCCACGACTCCTTCTCGATTTCCATTTCCAACACATAATCAACTTCCATCACATCTATGCTTGGAGCATGTAAAGTTTCGATGGGAACTAATCCCATTTGATGTGCATCGCCAGTGCTTGCGAATATGGCCAACGAGTCGGCCTCCTTGTTCTGTTCACGTGGGACATGCGAAATGTAATAATGTTCGAAGTTCGCAAATAGTTCCTGAACCAGAGCAAGGTACGTAGCAAACTTTTGTCCCCTTGCTTGGTAGTCTCCTCGCACTTGGTACACCACCAGCTGCGAGTCACAAAAGATTTCAACCGATTTTACCCCGAGTTCTCCAACGAGCTTTAAACCCGCAATCAATGCTTCATATTCTGCTTCATTATTCATAGCCTGGAAATTGAGCTTCAAAGCATAACAAATCGATCGATTTTCTGGAGTCACAAGAACTACACCAGCCCCGGAGCAACGGTCGTTTGATGCCCCATCGGTGTACAATTTCCATTGAATGGGAGGAATGACACTGTGACCATCTGGTTCGTCTGATACAGTAAACTCAGCGATGAAATCTGCTAACGCTTGCCCTTGTATGGCTCTTCATGGCAGGTAGGCAATATCGAACTGGCTCAATTCGATATTCCATTTTAACATCCTTCCAGAAGTTTCTGGTCGTTGGTACCTGTCGCAAGGGCTGATCGGTATAGATACTGACCGAGTGCGCTTGAAAGTATGGACGCAGCTTACGTGATGCAATCACCAAGCAATAGGCCAACTTCTCAATCTTAGGATAATTTCTTTATGCCCCCATTAAACGTTTACTAACGTAATACACCGACTTTTGGACTCGGTCCTCCTCGCGGACCAAAGCCGCACTTATAGCATGCGGGGATACAACCAAGTATACGTACAACATTTCGTGGTCTACTGGTTTCGACAACACTAGAGGACTCTCCAAATGCCTCACCAGATCTCGGAACGCTTCCTCGCAATTGGATGTCCATTCGAAATTCCTCTTTCCTTTCTTTATTATATCGAAGAAGGGAATGCACTTGTCTGTGGCTCTGGATATAAATCGACTCAGCACAGCCACCTTTCCATTCAAGCTTTGTACCTGTTTTATAGTTCTGGGAACTTGTACATCTCGAATAGCTTGAATCTTTTCCGGGTTAGCTTCAATTCCCCGGGCATTAACAATGAATCCCAAAAACTTCCCCGACGCAACGCCGAAGGAACACTTCAGAGGGTTGATCTTCATCCCATAATATCTGAGTATGTTAAACATCTCTGCTAAGTCTCGAATGTGGTCGTTTGACCGTCGTGACTTCACGAGCATGTCATCCACGTAGACTTCCATCGTTCTACCAATCTGATCTTTAAACATCCGATTCACCAAACGCTGATAGGTTGCTCCCGCATTTTTCAATCCGAAGGGCATTACTACATAGCAATATAGCCCAACTTTTGTGACAAAACTAGTGTGTTCCTGGTCCGGAATGTGCATCGGGATCTGATTGTAACCCGAGTATGCATCCATGAATGACAACAATTCGTGTCCTGCAGTGGAGTCGACCAACTGATCAATTCTAGGTAATGGGAAGCTGTCCTTGGGGCATGCTTTGTTCAAATCGGAATAATCTACGCAAGTTCTCCATTTCTCGTTCACCTTTTTCACCAGTACGGGGTTTGATACCCATTCAGGGTAGAGGGCGTCGCGGACGAACCCATTGGCTTTGAGTTTGTCCACCTCCTCTATGAGAGCAGCGGACCTCTCCGAGTCCATTCCTCTCCTCTTTTTCTTAACTGGGACGTACTTCGGGTCTATGTTCAACATATGACTCGTAATAGCGGGAGAAATCCCACACATGTCGGAATGTGTCCAAGCGAAAACATCGAGATTCGCTCGGAGGAAATCACTAAGGTCCTCGGTCATCAAGGGGCTGAGTTGTGACCCAATCTTTAGTACTCGCGATGGATCGTCTCGGCTGACTGAAATGTCAATCGTCAGTTCAGCCGGTGCTGCTTTTTCTTCCCTGGGTTCCTCATCGTCGTCTCTCGGATCTATGTCTCTGTAGATCCGAGAATTTTGCCCGAGCCAGGGCTCGGGCATTACTTGTCAATTGTCAGAATTTTGAATGCGGACGGAATTGTCCGCAACCTTTCCTTTCTCCCTCCGCTGAGCCTCTCGTAGCTCAGCCACATAACATGCACGACCGGTCGCCTGGTCGCCATGAACAACACCTACTCCTTTGTCAGTCAGAAAATTTAAAGTCAAACACCACGGGGCAAATGCTGCCCTAAACTCAGCCAGGGCCGGTCGGCCCAGAAACACATTGTATGGAGAATCTACATCCAAAACTACGAAAGGTAGGATTCGCACCCTCCTACGCTCACCTTGTCCCAGTTCAACTGGCAACTCAACATATCCTACTGCATCAGTCGCTGCGCCATTAAAGCCATGTATACGAGCTTTAGATGGCTTCAAATCCTTCGTCTCCATCTTCATTTGGTCATAAGCCTTTTTGAAAATGATATTGACAGAGTTCCACAATCAATCAAGATTCTTTTCACAAAAGCCGGCCCGATCGTCGCAGATATGACCATCGGGTCAATGGTAGGAGCCTCCACTTGGTTAGCATCTCTGCTCCTGAATACTATATCGTCTGTCATCATGCGCAACTGTTTAGTGGGGGTCCCATCCTCCACGTTGGAACAACACTCAAAATCTGCATGTCTCAAGGAATTAGCATACCGCTCCATTTCCTACCAGTTCTTATCTGCAGGGTGAGGTCCGCCGATGATCGTGTTTATGACTAGTCTGCCCACGGTCCGAGCAGGCTCCTCGGGGTGACGTGGAGCTGATGCACGACCGGGATTGGACGTTCCCTGTCCACCTTCTTGCGAACTCTTTACAAACTCCTGTAACTTTTTCTGCCTAATCAACTTCTCTATAGCGTCGTGTAGGTGTCTGCACTCTTCAGTATTGTGCCCATAAGTCTCATGAAAGCGACAATACTTCCCGGTCCGCTTTTGTTCTTCGGTTGACTCCTTTGGGCGTGGCTTTCTGTACTGAAAGGTATTGCAGGTTGATAGGTAAATATTTTCAAGAGATGCATTCAGTGGGGTGTACTCGTTGTAGGTTGGAATTCTCGGCTTCCATTTCCCCGCTTCTCTTTTCTTCCCCTGATTTCTTCCTCCGGAATCCTTAGATTGCCCGGGCTTGTTCTGGACGTTGACATGAACCTTCCTCGAGTTGTCTCCGGATTTCTTCACAACAATGTTGCTCTTCACGGATTCCTGAACAGGCCCCGGTGCCTTATCCACCTGGCTTCCTCTCTTCTTATGAACTGATGTGCCTTTGAGTAAAAACGCTCTAGCGTAGTTGGAGGTTTTCCTGCCAGCCAATCTCCAAACTCTGAATCCGGATCCACACCTCGCATCACAGCCACAAGAATTGCATGATCATTGGGATTACTGACTTCAGTAGCCGCAACATGGAATCTCTGCAAATACTCCTTCAACGACTCCCTAGGAGCTTGGATTACACTTGATAGGGACATCACGTCCTTTGGACGAGTAGTATGTATTCTGAATTGTTCTATAAATTTCTTCACCAACTCCTCAAAACTGGATATAGACCGTAGAGGAAGTCGGGTGAACCACATGGTAGCGATCCCAGATAGATTTATTGGAAAGCACCTGCACTTGGTTGCATCATTTTCTCTTGTTGAATCCATCATCCATTCGTACCTCATCACATGCTGCTTGGGATCAGTCTTTCCTTCGTAAGCCGGGATAGTTGGCATGCTAAACTTCCTGGGGTACTCAGCCCGTAGGACAGTGTCTGTGAACGGAGTATGACTCCTGGATACCCTCCAATCATCGTTCGACAAGCCTTGATTCTCTTTCATCAACTGTCTGATCATAGCTGTCAGGTTTGGTGTTTGTATGGAAGATGGAAGGTTGGAGTCTGTTCTACGGGATTGATCAGGCTGATGCCTCCTCTGCTGGCGATCTGCCAAGCGCGCATCTTGCGGTTCGGCATCATCGGCGTCTTGGTGAGCCTGGCGTCCAGCCTCCACCTGCACTCCAGCTCCTAAGTTTCCAGTTCCTGCTCGGTCACGGTCTCCGAGTTGCAAATGGTCCCCAGTTGTTCGAACAGCAGCACCTGCCTGCATAGTTTCAGTCTTGCGGCGTCTACGCCTGGGAGGTTCATCGGACGAAGTCAAGCTGTCAGATGAAGAGTAAGGAGCTGGACTGCCCCCAGCATTCTGATGCTGTTGTTGAGTGAGCTGTGTCATAAGGTTGGCGTTAGCTTGCATCTGCTCTCCAAGTTGTCTCCTGCTTTCCCTGAGTTCTCTCATCAAGTCGTTGAACTCTATTCTGGTGACAACTTGCATTTGGTCCTGGGCGGTAGTCCCCGCACCTAGATTTGCTTGCTGATTGCTAGGCCCTGCTTGTTTTACGCTAGCAGTCTCATGGGCGTCCGCATTATGAGAGGCTGATCTGGTACGTGGTCTTCCCATTGTAGAGTTATTAGTAAGAACTCTGAGTAGAATCAACGGACGTATTATGAATGACTCGGATCTCCTTCGGGGGATTTATTCAATCCAGTAGCTTCAAAGCAGATCCTTATGGCCTGAGAATTCAATTCTCAGTGAAACCACCAAAGTGTTAGCACCAAAATTGGTCACTAACCTCGTTGAGAAAGATTGTGTAGAGAGATAAATGAGGAAAGTAAATTTAAACAGAGAGCAATATGCTAAATTAAATGCAAAGACGAGAACACCAGATTTATAGTGGTTCGGCGTAACTACCTACGTCCACTCTGAGGTTATTATTTATTGCTTTACTTGATAATCGATTACAGATACAATCCGTATATTAATGACTTGGATGCAATTGCTAAGTAAAAAGGATGAGTCTTGAAAACGGCAGAGTCTCTCCAGTGTTCTAAAAAAAGGTCCTTTTCACTGTGCCTCTGCCTCTCTATTTATAGACAAAGATGGGTTGGACTTCCCTGGTGGGCCTGGCAGCTAAATACCTCGGCCCAAAAAGAGTGAGCTCTGTGTGCCGAACCATAGATGCCGAACGAAATGATGCCGAACGATATCGGCATGCCGAACGAAGTGATGTGCTGAGTGGAGAGTGCAGGCCGAGCAATAGTTTAAGCCGGTCGAGATTAGGTGAATGCCGAACACCTCTGGATGTCGAACATCTCTAGATGCTGAACAACTCTGAATGCCGAACACCTCTGGATGCCGAACGATCTCGAATACCGATCGAGATTTATGCCGAACGAGGTTGAGTGCCG
The DNA here is from genome assembly GCA_030737815.1 of Allium fistulosum. NCBI lineage: Eukaryota > Viridiplantae > Streptophyta > Magnoliopsida > Asparagales > Amaryllidaceae > Allium > Allium fistulosum. The sequence goes on along the minus strand of CM060901.1, from coordinate 101,429,731 downwards.
AACAAGGTGTGGATGCCGAGCATGTATGGAGTGCCGAATGACTCTACCATGCAGAATGGTCCATGTATGCCGAACGTTCTATGTATACCGAACACTCTTGAATGCCGAACGATCCATGTATGCCAAACACTCTCGAATGCCGAACGTTCCTGAATACCAAACGCCCTCTGGATGCCGAAACGTTCCCGAATGCCGAACAGGGTCTGATGCCGAACACTCTCGAATGTCGAACGGCCATGGATGCCGAACGTTACTTAATGCCGGACGATATACAACATCGAACGACTCTTAATGCCGAACGGTATGCAAGTGCCGAGTGCCTAGTTGCCTGGCCAAATCTTCAGGTAACAGTGTATTTATTTGATATGGATAACATGACCCGTAGGAGATGTGCAATTTTCTTTAGGTGAGGTTGTTGGTGATAGATGTAGGCATGCGACTTTGGGCAACAACAAACTCATGCAATAGGCGTTCAGGCAAAAGTGGAGACAATGGGCTGAAATTTGGTAGGCAAGGGGGTGCAGACCTATTGAAGAAGGCTGTAGGAGCTATGATGAGGCAATGGTGGCGATAGCTGGCGAAATGGCAGAACGAACAGCTTCAGACAAAGAATAGCAATCAGACGCCAATTTAGTTGAATGAGTGTTGTTTTGGTGAGTTATCTCACTCACAACTATGTCTTTTTCAATTTAATCAATGCGTAATCCCCTGTACATTCACTTTATTTGCTTGGTGAATAGATTACTGATTCGTTGAATGAAACTAATTATTTGTTGATGGTTGATGATTGGTGTTTTTGAATTGGATGGAATTATATTGTGAATTATGATTTTCTTGATGTTGTGATGATTGTTGCTAGATTGTTGATTTGTGATTATCGAGCAGCTGTTACATGGTTGCAAATAATGGAATGAAATTTGATATTGTTTGGAAAACAAGGTAAATAAATTAAAAGATGTAATTTTAGAATAAATAAATTATTTTGGAGATAAATAGCAAATTATGGAATGATTTCTTATTTAATAAAAGATGTTGAAATAAATTTAAAAAAGGAATGATTTTGAAAATATATAAGTGGAATAATTCTGAAGATTTTGTGAACTAAAAATTGTTTGGTAAATGACAATTTCTGAAATAAAACAAATGAAGATTGAATATTTAAATTTATTCATCGTTGATTATAAAAATAAAGGAAGGGAATTTATGAAATAATGTTTGGATAATATATTTTTAAGAAGTAATGAGTTATTTAAATTTGATAGATGAGAAGTATATAAAATGTTATTTTAAAGTAACTGCAAAGTGAATGCAAATTGTTTATTTATTGAATAAAAATCATCAATTATGGAGATTTGAAATAAATAAAATGAAGCGAACTTTTCAAAGTAAATTATTATTTTCAAAATAGAATATTAGTTTGATGGATTAAGATTAATAGCTTTAAAAGTAGAATTTGAAAATAAAAGAGGATTTTAAATAATGGATTGTAAATTTGGAGTTGTAAACATTTTTAGATTGAGGATACCTTTTGGATTTGAGATTTTAAAGGTATTTGGATAATATAAATTCTTTTGCAGCATTTCTATATTATTAAAGAGGAAATTTGAATTGGAAGTATTTTAGAGGTTTTAAAATTTATTGATGAGTTTTAATGAAGGGTTCTTTAAAATGAAATAAATTATTTTGAAATATGAATTTTCCAAATTTGATGAGAGAATAATAATTATTATTTTAAAAGAGAAAGAAATAAATGAAAGAGATGTTTGTTATTAAATTAATATTGAAGTATTTTTATAAATAGAGGAAAATAATAAAAAGTGATATTGTTTTAAATAAAAATCTTCATCTCATTAAATACTAGCTAAATAACACATTGATGTGTGTCAATGATTGCTGATTTGTTTGATATAAACAAGATGAAATAAAATTACCTATGGTGTTGAATTATAAAATAATAAGACGAAGAATAATGCATTGAGAAATGATTCAAGTGAGAGTGAATTTATAAGCAAAGCGGAAATTTACTTAATATTGGTTAATTGAGGGTGTTGTGTATATAATTGTATTTCACTAGGCGCTATCCGTGTGAGGTGTATTTATTTACTCAACACCAGTATAACGTCGGATAATTCAATGAAGACCAAGTATTTAATACTTGGATATTAGTGAATTATTCCATATTGTACATATATATTAATCGATATTACTTGGATTTCTGACTTGATGTATGAGGTAAATTATATTATTCCTTATTTTATTTTAAAGTGTTAACATGATTATCTTCGCTTTTGAGTGGAACGAGGAGTATAAAGTCCCTTATGAAGATGTGATAGCCAGAAGTTTCTACTAGCTCCATTCTAGCTTGATCGACTACGGGGTAGCTCCCCGATGGTTGCGGCGACATGGCCCCCTCATCGGATGGTCATAGTCAGTTGCACGAGCCAATGGGATGAATTCAGAACGAGGAGAGGTGGTTGACGATGGGAGCAAGGAGGCAAGGGAGCAAGGAAGCGACATGCGTTTATTATGCAACTAAAGACTGGTGAGGACGCTCATAAAATATTTATGAATAAGGTTCCTCTTTGCACCTGAAAAGCATCGAGCTCAGGTGCAGTGTAACAACCCATAAATTTTAACAAATATTCTATTTAATTTATTTGAAACTTAGATTTTTAAATCATTTAAAATTGAAATTTTGGAATTTTCCAGTGTATTTTGTTTATAATTTATTTTCCAAATATAATAAAATAATGATTTTCTGGAAATTTTATATTTTGTTCAATTTTAGTCAAACTTTGACTTTCAATTAAAATTTTAAATTTGAATTTTAAATTTTCAATCGTTTTCTTTTAAGCTGAATTTGATTCTGATATTCGTTCTGCTTTTAGTTTTGTTAAATTTCGTTTTATACTTTTTAAATCTGATAAAATTCAGCGTTTACACGAAATTATTTTCAGTATTTTATTGTTTATATTTTCTATGTTTATTTTCTATTTATCTTTGGTTTGGGCTTTGTTTGTTTTGTTTGAGTTTGAGTTTGTTTTGTTTTGGGCTTGGCAAATGGCTTTGGATATTCAAGAGACTTATGTTTGTTTTCATTTACGAATTGGTGCCTCTTCATTTTCCTTTTCTTAGCCGTGTGTTTCCTTGCCATAGCCGTACATATCATTTTGCATTTTCCATCTCTTTTCATTTTTCATTTCCTAACAAAAATTTTAAAGTAAGTTTTCATGGCTTCCTTCTTCTTTCTCTTTTCTTTTTCTCCTTTTTTTTTGTTTTCTTTCTCTTATGCTATTTCGGCCATCACCATTCCCATCCCCCTTTGCCGACCATCTCCTCCACCACACCATCAACCATGACCGGCCTCCACCATCCCATCACCACCCCATGTTATTGCCGTGACCTTAGATCCAAATCCATCACCATAGCATACTTGAACCCATAACTGAACTCCTTACATCACCACTTCCTCCTTACTAGCCTCGGCCACCCCCTTGTTCACCACCTTCCATCCCTTTGGCCGTGACTACCCCTTGCCAAAGCCTTCATTTCAGGCGTGCATGACCTTTCATTTGCTTGACCTTTAGCATTCCTTTAGCCATTTTGCATTGCTACCCCTTCATCTACCCATGGCCGAACCTTGTATCCATTTTACTTGACCCATAGCACCACTTGATACATGCCTTAGCACACCATGAACCATAGGCTGAGCCATGTTGCCATAGGCCGAACCATTGAGCCACTTGACCCTTCATTTTCACTTGCCCCTTTGCCTTCCACTTGACTTTTGGTAAGCCATCCCTTCACATATCATAGTCGTGCCTTTTCCTTGACCATGGCCGAGCATCTGTACCTTTAAACCATGGTGGCCGAGCCCACTTATCATGTGGTCATGTCTATTTGGGTAGTGCCCGAGCCCATTTGTTTTGATTAAGCCACTGTATTCCACTTTTGTTCCTATTTTACATTGTTTAATTTATATTCTTTTGTGTTGAATCTTTTTCTTATGTATGTTGTATTTTATTTGTTTAGAAGATTTGGATTTGGGTGCTACTTCTCCTCGAATTTGATTCGTGCTTTGTCGTGCTTTTTCGGAGTTTGTTCTTGTGTCTTGAATTGTCATCTCTAGCTTTAGACGGTGAGTTATCACTCTCGACTTCGTACTTATAAAATTGTGAAACAAAGTCATGTGAATGTGTAGTAGTGATATGCCATGTTGATAGTAATTTCATATATGCCAGTGATGTGATATTATATGATGTTATAACCTGATTATATACCTATTTAATCACCTGATATGATATGCTATGCTTTACTGTTTATTTTTATATTTCTGTTTCTCACACTGCAAGTTCCCTCACTATGGGTTGAAATGATACATACCCGAACGGACTTTAGAATAGGAAAAAGTCGTTATGAGCTGAAATGATAGGCTCGAGCGATTTTTATTTGACTTGGGATTGCGGGTTTGAAATGATCAAACCCGGGAATTTTTATTTCGGATTGAAGTGATATATATCCGTATTCACTTGACCTAGGTTAGAAAATACTATACAGACCCGTGGTTAATTTTAAATATAAAGATTTTCTAAATTTTTTAAGTATTTGGAATTTAAAAATATATGAGATTTTAACTTAAATTGGATTTAAATGATTTAAATAAATTTATAGTGATTTTTCTATAAGTTAAAAGTGTTTGAGTTAATATATGATTAAATGTAAATATAAATTGTGATTTAACTTAATAATTGAAAATTTGATTTGAAATGGAATTTTAGGCTTAACTTAGAAATAAAATATTTTATTTATGAGACGGATATTTTTTTAAAGTAAATAAAATATCTAGTTGTTTGTTAAATTAACAGTTAAGCAATTTAAATGTATTTTTGACTTAATAAATGAATTATGGCTTAATTGGATATTTTATTTATAAATTTTTTTTAATAAAATCATAAGTGAAATGATATCCAAATAAATATTTCTTAAAAGTGAGATATGTTTTATAAGTTAAAAATGGTGAAAATTGAAATTATAATGTTTCTGAAATGCTATAATAAATCTCAGATTTGTATTGGCAGCATTTCTGAAATGCTGTGGTTTTAAGGTAGAGTTTTCTAAGTGCTACCATTTCTTAAAATGTACTGTTTTTCGAAATACTACTATATCTGCAGTAATGTTTTCTAAGTGCTGCTGTTATGAAAAGACGATATTTCTGAAATACTACTATCTATACAGTAACGTTTTCTAAGTGCTGCTGTTTCTGAAAAGTTAATAATCTTTGAAATACTACTGTATATACAGTAACGTTTTCTAAGTGCCGCTATTTCTGAAAGATAATATTTTCGAAATGCTAATATATGTATTATCACATTTTCAAAGTGCTACGAATGCTAAAAATACAATGTTTTTGAAAATGTTATAATTTAATGAATGAACTTAGAAATGCTACAACTTTGGAAATGAATATTATTTTTGAAAGATATTGACACTGAATTTAAATGGTTTAAATGAATATGTTTTGATTTGAAATATAAACCATTTTGAATTTATAACCACGGGTTATAATAACAATTGGTTGTTAAAGAGACCGGGATCGGATATGGACATACTCTCTGTCGATACCGAAAACCACTTTAACAACTGTGTACGCGGTGGAGATTCCAGAATGAAGTAGGATGGTGGAGACGATTCTATTTTGAGGTATAAATGTGGACCCGACTCCCGCGAGTTGGCTAAAACTGGAGCAATCGACGGGCTAATGAGGTAGCTCCTCTTATCGAACACATTTCATCGTATACCATTCTTTTACTTTGTGATTGATTAGGTGCACCCCTTGATTCGGGAGTGTGGCTCGAGGTGGGCGATTGCTGCGGCTCTGCGTTACCACCGGCCCGGAAGTGTAATTGGTATATCTACCCTGACATTGCCTAGTTGTGCCGTGTCACCTACCATAGCGTGCTTTACTACGAGTTTGTTTTGTCACATACCTATGGAGTGCCCTCTGACGACGCCAATTACGGGGGAGATTACGGTACTGTATAGACTATGGGAATATAAAAATGTGTTAAGGTGGAAAATATAAATCCTTAACGCTATTTTGATAGTTTACTTTACTTTAGACATTAGTATAATAGTGTATCTTACTACATAGTTGATAGTTTAACGGATCCTTAAAGGATGGGCGATCTGTCTATCTAGTTGTCAGTTTAACGGATCCTTAACAGATCCTTAAAGGATGGGCGATCTGTCTATCTAGTTGATAGTTTAACGGATCCTTAACGGATCCTTTACGCTCGGGTCAGCCTGAGTATCACAGCTTTGGATTCATCTTCTGGAGCTAGAGATTTGCTGGAGTTTATCTGTCTATCTAGTTGTCTATTTCCATTTCAGTTATTTCCTATTCAGCTTTGCTTATGTATTTGTGAACTTATGTATTCAGACTTCTGTTGTATCTGTTTTTCAGACTATGGTATTTTGTGTCTGTTTTGAGACTATGTATTGTAGTAGCTACATGAACTACTATGTATTTTATTTTTCCGCTGCGAGTTGTTCTGATATTCTGTGTCTGTGATTGGTTTTATTTGCTCCAAATTTATTTACAATATAATGTTTTGAATTATTCAAGTCCGACATGTGTGGTTTTATTGTTGATTTGAATGGTCCAAAATAGTGGGTCGTTACATTTGGTATCAGAGCTTTGGTTTTAGGCAAACCTTAGCCTATGGAGCATAAACTCATTAGAGATAGGGTAGAAATACCCTAGAATGAGTGAAATCAATCTTAGAATCATTTCTTTGTGAGAGAACGTATTTTTAAGTAAAATGATTTTCAAATGATTTTAAAGGATTTTAAAAGATTATTTTGGATATAAAAATTTTCTTGTTTTAAAATCTCATTTTCTTAACTTCATTCTTTTCGAATCCACCTTGTTTATTTGAATTCTTTGATAAGGATTTCCATTCTAGTTGAATCTTACCTTTTTTTTAGTTTTACCTTTATCCTAAAATTCATTATTGATTTTTCCAGGATGAATCGTAGGAATGCCAGAGGTAGGGGTCGTGGTATTGCCCCAGTTCCTGAGCTTGTTGCACCCATCAGGTTCACCACTCTCTGTAAGGAATTCACTCAGCTTGGTGGTACCAAGTTTACTGGATCTGAGAGCATCGTAGAGGCTCAGCAGTGGTTGAGGAGTCTAGAGAGGATCTTCACTGGTTTGGAGATTACCGAGGCTCAGAAGCGTCAGTTGGCAGCTTGGCAGTTGCAAGAGGCAGCCCAGGATTGGTGGGAATCTGTCACAGCTTAGACTGTGGAGGCAGTTATTTCTTGGGTGCAGTTTAGGTATCTTCTTGTGTTGTCTTGTGTTCTGTTCAGTTTTCTCTCTTTGGAATCTTTCTTAAGCTTATCTATCTTTTTCCAAGGAGGCCTTTGTGGCAAAGTGGATGCCCGAAGCCGAAAAGTCCCAGCTATACAGGGAGTTTATGAATCTTAAGCAAGGGAGCATGTCATTTTCTGAGTATGAGCGGAAGTTCAATGAACTTTCCAAGTTTGGTCCTGGCCTGATTGACACCTCTCTTAAGAAGAATGAGAAATTTATAGCTGAAGCTCGCCCAGAGTTTTATGATCGTCTTATTTCTCATGTTCATGGTACCTTCATGGAGTTGATGGACATGGCCATTAGATATGAGAATCCCACTTCTAAGGAAGTTTATGTTCCTCGTGCTTCTCCATCTCAGAATGGTTCTGGCAACTCTAAGAAGAGGAAGCCTAATTTCCATCAGTAGAAGCAGAATTGGCTGAAGAATCCTGGTTTAGGATCTACTCCTCGGAAGCATCCTATTGACCTATCTTCCATCACTTGCTTCAAGTGTGATCATAAGGGACACTATGCCAATAGTTGCCCTACTTCAGTTGGTGCTGCTGTTCCTCCACCTCAGGATACCAGGAACAACCTCTGTCATGTCTATCTGTAGCCTGGTCATTTCAAGAAGGATTGTCCTTTGTATCAAAAGGGCAAGACATTTGGAGTCTTTGGCATGACTTCTTCCACTCATGCTCCACCTGCTCCTAGTGACACCCAAGGTACTCTCCAGGGCACCTTTTCTCTGTTTAATTTTCCTATTCGTGTTTTATTTGATACTGGAGCTTCACATAGTTTTATTTCTCTGGATCTTTGTGATAAGTTTGAGCATCTCCTTTCTCCTGAGTTTGCATCTGTACCTTTGTGTGTTACTAATCCTATTGAGGGTCCCACGAACCTTAGTAGGATTTGTAGAAGAGTGAAACTCTTCTATTCTGGGTATCGATTTTCTGGTGATTTCTATGTTCTAGGTTTTGATGCTTTTGATATATTGCTTGGGGGTGATTTGCTGAAGAGGCATGAAGCCGTTATCTCTTGTAAAACCTGAACTGTTTCTCTTGTTGGTGATAAGGGTGATCCTTTGGTGATTCAGTGCTGTATGCCTTAGGTTTTGCTGGTAGTTTTATTTTCTCTTTGGATTCTTCTCCTAGTGATCTTGATTCAACCCCTGTGGTTAAGCTCTATCCCGATGTATTTGGTGAAGTTTCTTCTTTACCTCCTAAGCGGGAAATTGATTTTCGTATTGATCTTATTCCTGGTGCTCGACCTGTAGTTCTTCCTCCTAGAAGATTGGCACCCCGTGAGAAGGTTGAGTTGAGGAAACAAATTGAGGACTTGTTCTCCAAAGGTCTGATCAGACCTAGTCATTCCGAATGGGGAGCAGTTGTGGTTTTCGTTACTAAGTCCGATGGTTCTTTGAGGATGTGTGTTGATTATAGGGAGCTGAACAAGCTCACTATGAGGAACAGATATCCAATGCCTCGTATCAATGATATGTTCGATCAGCTTTATGGAGCTACTGTTTTCTCTTAGCTTGATCTTGCCATAGGTTTCCACCAGCTCAGAGTTGCTGAGTAAAGTATTCCCAAGGCTGCTTTCCGTACTGAGAATGGTTTCTATGAATGGTTAGTTATGCCTTTTGGGTTGACTAATGCCCCTGCTTTCTTTGTTGATTTGATGAATCGTGTTTTTCGTGATGTTCTTAATAAGTTTGTTCTGGTCTTTGTTGATGATATTCTTGTCTTCTCTAAGTCTGAGGAGGAGCATAAAGTCCATTTAAATTCTATTCTGGAGACTCTTAGGAGTCATCAGTTGAAAGCTAAATTCTCTAAATGCCATTTCTAGAAGGATGAAGTCCGATTTCTTGGACATATTGTTTCTAGTAATGGAGTTTCTGTTGATCCAGTCAAGATCGCTGCGATCAATGTAAGTCTACCTTTTCTCATCTTTCTTTTGTAATCTTATTATTCTATCTTTCTTTGTAGTTCTTATTTTTCCCTATTCTATTTCAGGATTGGGAAACTCCTAGGACTCCATCTGATATCCATAGCTTTTTGGGCATTTTCGATTATTATCGGAGATTCATTGATAATTTTGCTCGGATTGCTACACCTCTCACTGCTTTGACTTGTAAGAATGCTAAGTTTATATGGAATGATAAGTCTGAAGCTGCATTCAATGAGTTAAAGCGCAAGCTTACTTCCACACCAGTTCTTACCGTTCCAAATGGAAATGAGGGACTAACGGTATATACTGATGCTAGTCGTGAAGGTTTGGGAGCTGTTTTGATGCAGGATAGGAAGGTCATTGCTTATGCCAGTCGTCAGTTGAAGACCCATGAAGCCAATTATGTTGCTCATGATTTGGAATTGCTTGCCGTGGTTTTTTGCTTTGAAGCTTTGGAGGCATCATCTTTTGGGAACTAAGTTTGAGCTTTTTACGGATCATCAGTCTTTGAGGTATATTTTCACCCAGAAGGATTTGAATCAGAGACAAGTTAGGTGGCTAGAGTTCCTTGCTTCTTATGACCTTGACATCAACTATACCCCTGGGAAAGCTAATGTTGTGGCCGATGCTTTGAGTCGGAAGAAGGCGATGTTGTGTTAGCTTGTTGTTTCTTCTCCTCTTTTGGATCATATCATGGCTAAGCAGGATGATGAGCGGATGCTTAGGCTTATTAAGGAGAATGTTCATAGCAGGGTTGTAGGTAGTAGTCTCGATGGTAGTGGAGCTCAGATCGATGATAGAGGGATTTTGAGGATTAATAATCGGATTTGTGTTCCGAATGTTGATGGATTGAGACAGGAGTTACTTCGGGAAAATCATCGATCCAGACTTTCTATTTATCCGGGAGTGACCAAGATGTATCAGGATATGAAGAAGTTGTATTGGTGGAGAGGTATGAGGCGTGATATCTCCATTTTTGTTAGTAGGTGTGCGACTTGTCAGTAAGTCAAGGCCGATCTTCAGAAGACCCTTGGTTTGTTGCATCCCCTTGAGGTTCCCAATTGGAAATGGGAACCGGTTTCTATGGATTTTATTGATGGATTACCGAGGACCAGGAAGGGTAATGAGAGTATTTGGGTTGTTGTGGATAGATGGACTAAGTCAGCTCATTTCATTCCGGTCAAGTCTACCCGTTCTGCTTCCAGTTTGGCTGAGATTTATATGAGGGAGATTGTTCATCTCTATGGTGTTCCTGTCAGTATTGTTTGTGATCATGATCCCATCTTCACCAGTCAGTTTTGGAAAGCTTTTTAGGAATCTTTGGGTACTCATCTAAATCTGAGCACTGCTTACCATCCACAGACCGACAGTCAAACAGAAAGAGTGAATCAGATTCTAGAGGATCTTCTTCGTGCTTGTGTTCTTGATTATGGAGGATCTTGGGAAGATCATCTCCATCTTGTCGAATTCACCTATAACAACAGTTATCAGGTATAATCTCAATCTTTCTATTTTAATCTTATCTTAATCCTTTATCTATCCCATTTCATCTTTTGAATTCAGGCTAGTATTGCAATGTCCCCGTTTGCTGCTATTTACGGATGACCTTGCAGATCTCCATCTTGCTGGATTGAATCCAGTAATCGTTTGGTTCTTGGTCCTGATATGATTCTGGAGGCTTCTGAGAGAGTTGAGGAGATTAAGAGGAAGATGAGGAGTGCTCAGGATAGGCAGAAGAAGTACGTTAATAGGCGTAGAAGGAGTTTGGAGTTTTCTGTTGGTGATCTGGTTTTCCTTAAGGTCTCTCCCTCAAGGAACGTGATTCGGTTTGGTCGCAGAGGGAAGCTTGTTCCTAGGTTCATTGGTCCTTTCCGCATCTTGGAGAGGATTGGTTATTTGGCTTATCGTCTGGATTTGCCTGAGAAGTTTTCTGGAGTGCATAATGTATTCCATGTTTCTCATCTTTGCCGATATCTTCATGATCCATCTCTTATGGTCCAGCCTTCTGCTCTCGAGAGTTTGGATATTGAGCCTAATCTGACTATCGAGAGGAAGCCACTTCGTATTGTCGATAGAGGTACAAAGTAGCTGAGAAGGAAATCTGTCAACCTGGTCAAAGTGCAGTGGAGTACTGATGACCGGGATTGTACCTGGGAGACGGAGGAGAGCATGCGTGCTTCGAATTTGGAATTGTTTGTTTCAGGTACTATTCGTTATTCTATCTTATTCTCTCTTTCTTTATTTCTGTGTTTCGTTCCTTTTCGAGGACGAAAAATTTTGAGTGGGGGAGAGTGTAACAACCCATAAATTTTAACAAATATTCTATTTAATTTATTTGAAACTTTGATTTTTAAATCATTTAAAATTGAAATTTTGGAATTTTCCAATGTATTTTGTTTATAATTTATTTTCCAAATATAATAAAATAACGATTTTCTGGAAATTTTATATTTTGTTCAATTTTAGTCAAACTTTGACTTTCAGTTAAAATTTTAAATTTCCAATCTTTTTCTTTTAAGCTGAATTTGATTCTGATATTCATTCTGCTTTTAGTTTTGTTAAATTCCGTTTTATACTTTTTAAATCTGATAAAATTCAGCGTTTACATGAAATTATTTTCAGTATTTTATTGTCTATATTTTCTATGTTTATTTTCTATTTATCTTTGGTTTGGGCTTTGTTTGTTTTGTTTGAGTTTGAGTTTGTTTTGTTTTGGGCTTGGAAAATGGCTTTGGATATTCAAGAGACTTATGTTTGTTTTTATTTATGAATTGGTGCCTCTTCATTTTCCTTTTCTTAGCCGTGTGTTTCCTTACCATAGCCGTACATATCATTTTTCATTTTCCATCTCTTCTCATTTTTCATTTCCTAACAAAATTTTTAAAGTAAGTTTTCATAGCTTCCTTCTTCTTTCTCTTTTCTTTTTCTCCTTTCTTTTGTTTTCTTTTTCTTATGCTATTTCGGCTATCACCATTCCCATCCCCCTTCGCTGACCATCTCCTCCACCACACCATCAACCATGACCGGCCTCCACCATCCCATCACCACCCCATGTTATTGTCGTGACCTTAGATCCAAATCCATCACCATAGCATACTTGAACCCATACCCGAACTCCTTACATCACCACTTCCTCCTTACTAGCCTCGGCCACCCCCTTGTTCATCACCTTCCATCCCTTTGGCCGTGACTACCCCTTGCCAAAGCCTTCATTTCAGGTGTGCATGACCTTTCATTTGCTTGACCTTTAGCATTTCCTTAACCGTTTTGCATTGCTACCCCTTCATCTACCCATGGCCGAACCTTGTAGCCATTTTACTTGACCCATAGCACCACTTGATCCATGCCTTAGCACACCATGAACCATAGGCCGGGCCATGTTGCCATAGGCCGAACCATTGAGCCACTTGACCCTTCATTTTCCCTTGCCTCTTTGCCTTCCACTTGACTTTTGGTAAGCCATCCCTTCACATACCATAGCCGTGCCTTTTCCTTGATCATGGCCGAGCATATGTACCTTTAAACCATGGTGGCCGAGCCCACTTATCATGTGGTCAAGTCTATTTGGGTAGTGCCCGAGCCCACTTGTTTTGATTAAGCCACTTTGTTCCACTTTTGTTCCTATTTTACATTGTTTAATTTATATTCTTTTGTGTTGAATCTTTTTCTTATGTATGTTGTATTTTATTTGTTTAGAAGATTTGGATTTGGGTGCTACTTCTCCTCGAATTTGATTCATGCTTTGTCGTGCTTTTTCGGAGTTTGTTCTTGTGTGTTGAATTGTCATCTCTAGCTTTAGAAGGTGAGTTATCACTCTCGACTTCGTACTTATAAAATTGTGAAACAAAGTCATGTGAATGTGTAGTAGTGATATGCCATGTTGATAGTAATTTCATATATGCTAGTGATGTGATATTATTTGATGTTATAACATGATTATATACCTGTTTAATCACCTGATATGATATGCTATGCTTTACTGTTTATTTTTATATTTCTGTTTCTCACACTGCAAGTTCCCTCACTATGGGTTGAAATGATACATACCCGAACGGACTTTAGAATAGGAAAAAGTCGTTATGAGCTGAAATGATAGGCTCGAGCGATTTTTATTTGACTTGGGATTGCGGGTTTGAAATGATCAAACCCGGGAATTTTTATTTTGGATTGAAGTGATATATATCCGTATTCACTTGACCTAGGTTAGAAAATACTATACAGACCCGTGGTTAATTTTAAATATAAAGATTTTCTAAAATTTTTAAGTATTTGGAATTTAAAAATATATGAGATTTTAACTTAAATTGGATTTAAATGATTTAAATAAATTTATAGTGATTTTTCTATAAGTTAAAAGTGTTTGAGTTAATATATGATTAAATGTAAATATAAATTGTGATTTAACTTAATAATTGAAAATTTGATTTGAAATGGAATTTTAGGCTTAACCTAGAAATAAAATATTTTATTTATGAGACGGATATTTTTTTAAAGTAAATAAAATATCTAGTTGTTTGTTAAATTAACAGTTAAGTAATTTAAATGTATTTTTGACTTAATAAATGAATTATGGCTTAATTGGATATTTTATTTATAAAATTTTATTTTATTAAAATCATAAGTGAAATGATATCCAAATAAATATTTCTTAAAAGTGAGATATGTTTTATAAGTTAAAAATGGTGAAAATTGAAATTATAATGTTTCTGAAATGCTATAATAAATCTCAGATTTGTATTGGCAGCATTTCTGAAATGCTGTGGTTTTAAGGTAGCGTTTTCTAAGTGCTACCATTTCTTAAAATGTACTGTTTTTCGAAATACTACTATATCCGCAGTAACGTTTTCTAAGTGCTGCTGTTATGAAAAGACGATATTTCTGAAATACTACTATCTATACAGTAACGTTTTCTAAGTGCTGCTGTTTCTGAAAAGTTAATAATCTTTGAAATACTACTATATCTACAGTAACGTTTTCTAAGTGCTGCTGTTTCTGAAAGATAATATTTTCGAAATGCTAATAAGTGTATTATCATATTTTCAAAGTGCTAAGAATGCTAAAAATACAATGTTTTTGAAAATGTTATAATTTAACGAATGAACTTAGAAATGCTACAACTTTGGAAATGAATATTATTTTTGAAAGATATTGACATTGAATTTAAATGGTTAAATGAATATGTTTTGATTTGAAATATAAACCATTTTGAATTTATAACCACGGGTTATAATAACGATTGGTTGTTAAAGAGACCCGGATCGGATATGGACATACTCTCTGTCGATACCGAAAATCACTTTAACAACTGTGTATGCGGTGGAGATTCCAGAATGAAGTAGGATGGTGGCGACGATTCTATTTTGAGTATAAACGTGGACCCGACTCCCGTGAGTTGGCATAAGGTGGCTAAAACAGGAGCAATCGACGGGCTAATGAGGTAGTTCCTCTTATCGGACACATTCCATCGTATACCATTCTATTACTTTATGATTGATTGGGTGCACCCCTTGATTCGAGAGTGTGGCTCGAGGTGGGCAATTGCTGCGGCTTTGCGTTACCACCGGCCCGGAAGTGTAATTGGTATATCTACCCTGGCATTGCCTAGTTATGCCGTGTCACCTACCATAGCGTGCTTTACTACGAGTTTGTTTTGTACCATACCTATGGAGTGCCCTCTGACGATGCCCATTACGGGGGAGATTACAGTACTGTATAGACTACGGGAATATAAAAATGTGTTAAGGTGGAAAATGTAAAGCCTTAACGCTATTTTGATAGTTTACTTTACTTTAGACATTACTATAATACCGTATCTTACTACATAGTAGATAGTTTAACGGATCCTTAAAGGATGGGCGATCCCAAGCATCCTTTAAGTTATTGATGCATTTCTATTGCAGTTCACTTGAGTTGATTTACATTTTATAAGTATGTATGTCCCGACTCGAGTGTTTTGTGTTTTGCTTTATGCTCGGGTTAGCCTGAGTATCACAACTTTGGATTCATCTTCTGGAGCTAGAGATTTGCTGGAGTTTATCTGTCTATCTAGTTGTCTATTTCCATTTCAGTTATTTCCTATTCAGCTTTGCTTATGTATTTGTGAACTTATGTATTCAGACATTTGTTGTATCTGTTTTTCAGACTATGGTATTTTGTGTCTGTTTTGAGACTATGTATTGTAGTAGCTTCATGAACTACTATGTATTTTATTTTTCCGCTGTGAGTTATTCTGATATTCTGTGTCTGTGATTCTGTGATTGGTTTTATTTGCTCCAAATTTATTTAGAATCTATTGTTTTGAATTATTCAAGTCCAACATGTGTGGTTCTATTGTCGATTTAAATGGTCCAAAATAGTGGGTCGTTACATGCAGACTCAGCTTCTTCCAATTGCAATAACAACAGTGGATATAATAGCAGTAGCAGTAATGAAACTAAAAATAAAGAATAAAATGAATAAATCTAATACTGCTAAATAAATAGGAACAAATTGATGTTCGATGCATGCTGTATGTTGTGTGTGATGCCTAGATATGTGCAATTTGTGATGTGTGAGTTATATGCTAGGTGTGATGTATGTGATGAATGCTTGATGTGTGCGGTGTGTTGTATGCGATGGATGTTTTGATGTTTGATGTGTTATGGATGTTGTTCGCTGTGTTGTAGATGTTTGATTATTCCTTTGATAATTGGATTTCTTTATTATGTCGTGTATATGTTATTCCTTGAGATATCGTTATATTTCCATTGAATATAGACATAGTCTAACCAATTTATTATTTATATAATACCTGGGTCAGTCTGAGACATTTCAGGTTTAGGAACGATGTGGCCAGATTTGCTTATTGGGCTTAGTTAGAGACTGTATTACTAGATGTATTGTATATTGTGTATTTGAAATCATGCATGTATATGATGTTGGATTAGATGTATTGGATCTATTTTGTATAATTATTTGAGATTTAGTGGGAATTTGACTTATCTTTGTATCGAACTCAGACATATGTGATGTATTATATCTTTATCGATGCGTTGGTGGCACTGTGTTCTCTGTGATTTATTTTATGTTGTGTATTATTCTATCCTCGGGCACCATACGTGTTTATTTCTTTGTATCAAGACTGTTTACATCAAGGCGAGTGGCTTTTAAATTTTATGACGTGTTCAGTGTTAGTCTAAGGGAATATTCATGTGTATTTCACCTACATCACCTTATTCTCCATGTTACTCGACAGTATTATTCAGTAATACTCTTGGGTAATATGTGTATATAGATGAGCTATTACATGGGCCTTTGGCCGAGGTTCAATCTACCCTTAAAAACCGATGACCGGTTGACCGCTGGCTACTAGAGCAGTCAACCACTTACCGTCGACCGGCTCCAATGAGCTTGTCAACCGGTTGGAGTTAATTATCGTAAAATTTTAATTTTTGTTTTTCTTCGTTCTCTATCTCTATCATTCTATGTTAATTACAGTAAACTTCTACTTTGTTAACCTACAAATTTCTAATCTTCTCAATTTCAGTTTCTAACCATTTCATAATTTCATAAGCGTATTTCTCATCAAATAAAATTAACTCGAGTTTAGAATCCATATGGTATTGATATATCAGTCTATATTCAATTTAACAAAAAGAGTGTGTTTAACCTGAATCAACTTTTATCCAACAAATTTTACTTTAACCAAATTTAGATTAAACAAGGATCATATTCATATGGTTTAAATTTTTATCAAATTTCCAATCTATTGCAATTACTAGATAAACAATACTTCTAAAACCAATTTTAGATCAAATAGGGTATAAAAAAAACTTAATTTCATATAAATCATCATATTAATAACGAACCCACTCACCTCTGGTAAGCTATTCCCTCTTTTATCCACTTGGAACCGCTCCTACTTGGTTCGTCAATCTCTCCTTTTCCATTTGTGTAACAACCCTACCGTTGTACCTATATTATTAAAGAACATTATAAATAATGTTGTCTAATAACACGGAGAACAATGCTTGTTAAGGACGACCAAATGTGAATATATCTTTGAAGTAACACTTACATGTCATACTTATTGTTTTTTGACAAATATCTGGAATTTGTCATGTCCAATCTCAGTCTAAAGTAATAAACACATTAGTTTCTCAAAAATCAGCACAGTATATCATATGAAACAATAATCACATATCACAGTGGAATAATGTACATCATTTACAACACATAATGCGAGTCTACAAAATATAATACTAGACTCACATAATATACATCCAAAATAAGTCACTTTCTTAAATAGTACATACCATAGTCCTACAATTACACATATCTTACAGAAGATAAAATTGAAATGTCAAAATGATCTATCTTTTGCAAGCACACCTACCCAAAAGCCTGAATGTCCTAAAACCTGAAAAGTCTCGGCCTGACCCGAGTATTATAAAATAAACGGGTCAGACTATCTCTAAATATTTGAAAGTGTGAGGACAAGATATAACATAAGGATATATAACATTATAATATAAATTAGTCAATAAAACGATTTAACTAAGAATTTATCTCAAGACATAAGCATGTTTAAAACACGAAAACACAGAATAGTCATAAAACTCCGAATTCCAGAAAATACAAATATCTCAACATCCAAGAAAATAAAATCTCGACCTATCGTGGAACACAGAATATCGACCGATCATAAGGATCAAGGAATATAGAATCTCGACCGATCATAAGAATTAGGGAAACAGACAAAACCTCATATCTCAATCAATCACTAGGATCGTGGAAAACCAAGTCTTGACCAATCCTAAGGATCAGGGAAAAGTCCATAAGTATACTTCTTAAGGATCTAGCAGCCTCGTCGAACACCAAAAGAGAGTAAACTCTAAAGTGCCAAATACTATCACTTTTAGTAATCATAAGAACTTAACCAAAACATCCCATACCGTTCGGTGAAATTCAAGTATTTACTATAAGCTAGTAAATCTCACTCATTACGGGTACCACTGGAAGACCAAAACTATATTCTCTTAGGGATCTATCAGCCCTATGCCAAACACCAAAAGAGAATACAATCCTAAAGTGTTAAATACTTTCCCAAAAGCAATCACAAAAATTTAAGAAAAGCATCTCATACTACCTGGTGAAATTCAAGTATTTGTTAATGGATTAGTAAATTCCACTCAAACATTCTATTCAATGAGTTCTACCATAATCAACGAAGCGGTTTTTGAAAGCATTTAAACAATCAATAAAACTAAATTGAGTATTGGTACTTCTCATCTTATAGAATTAAGGCTCTCAAAATGTTTTGTCTTGAAATAAAATCCAAAAGTCATGCAAAAATACCTAAATGGCATAAATTCCAATAAGATTTTATTTTAAGATTTAATAAATAAAAGGAAGTCATATTCTTAGGGAATTATAAAATAGTTCTAAAACTCATACACACACACACCCAATTGTTCCAAATTCCCATTAAAAGTTATTAAGTCCATTACCATATTCCAGAAGTCCATATATAAATGACCATTTAGTTTATAAATACTTATAATTCAAAAACCATATAGGTATTCAAATATTTATTTAAAAACAACTTAGGTTTATATCTCCAAATCCATACCAAAAATCCTTAACCATTTACTAACAATACTTAATATATAAAAGTACTTATAAAAATCATTTGTAAAAGGAAATTCAATGGATCTAAAAATAAGTATATAAAAATCATTTGTAAAAGGAAATTCGATGGATCTGAAAATAAGTATGAAATATATAATTTATAGTAATCCTTCTTTTACAAACTTATGGTTTAAAACCTATATATATATATATATATATTAAGTTTACATAAAGTAATTAAATTCCAAAACTCAATCCAACTTGAATTCATCAAATTTGAGAATCCAAACTCATAAATTTCGACAACCAAAATCATCCGAAATTGACAAAACAAAGCAAAAAAACACATGATCGAACACATAAATAAGTGGATCCATAGAGTGCAACTCTACATCATCTCCATATACAGTATGAATTAGAAAATGAGTTGCAATGGATGCTATAAGAAGTGCAAAAGATTCCATAAAACGCTAGAAACAAGCATCAAAGAACATGTGACGAACGAATAAGCAAATGGCAGGTCGAAGGGCGTCTCCTAGAGCTAAAATAGCCCTAGGAGTGCATGCCACCGGTGCATGGATGAAGTCCACCATTGGACCGGTGTGGCCATGACCTAGAGCTATTTCAGCTCTAGGTCGCCCTCCGATTGGTCCCAGACGGCTGCATTTGTTTCCCGTGTTTTGTACAGTTGATTTAGAGGTGTTCAAGCAAGCCTTTCAAGTGATTTCAAGGCATTAAAACATCAACTTGATTAACAATTATAATGAATCACTAGCCTATGTTTCAGCAAACAAAAAAACTAACAACTTGAACATGAATATCAGAAAAGAACGAAAGCAATTCAATCATAGTTTCATCTAGATTAGCAAGCAACAACATGCAAAGAATTAGAGACTAGTAGTGTGAGGTTAACTCACCTAATTGGACTTGAAATGATCACCAAAGACCAGGATTCTCCTAAGTAAACACCTTTCAGTTATGATCCTGAGTTAATTTCAACAATTTGGAAAAAGAAATTACTACCAAGGAAAAAATGAAATTGAATCCTCTAATAGATGAAACACAAGATGGAAGAAATTACCTTTCAATTAATTATCAAAGCCCTTTAAATAAAGCTTGATTGGGACTGAATTAGATTTCTAGGATTTATGAAATAAAGATGATTTATTCTCAGATTTTACTACTTGGCTAAGATGGAAATAATGAGAAGAGGGTTGATGTGTTTATGCTTATCTTAGGTTACTACATGGGCCGAGTAGTTACCTTACAACCTAATAAGAAAAGGGGAATATCATTTTCTTTTGTTTACTTTATATATACACTTATAAACCAACATATTCTCTGATGCAGGCCAAGTACTAGGTCGTGACCGACCTAGCAAACTCGTAGGTCGTAACATGTTGATGGGTCGAATCCGACCTAAAGCTAAGGAGTCAATATTTCGTGAAGAAAGGTGGAAAGTTGAAGTCATAGGTCGCGACCGACCTAACGAAGCCTATAAGTCGCTCCAACGACTTAGTGAAGATCAACGACCTAGTGGAAAAGCGCTCAGACGACCTAACTCGTTTTTAGGTCGTGTACGACCTAACGAATTGGAAGATAGGTCGCTAGTACGACTTACCGAGTTAAAAGTGCTCCGAGTTAAAATGAAACGACCTATACTAAGTCGTAGGAAAATGTCTCGACCTAAGTTAGGTCGCAAGAACTTAGGTCGCATAAAGATGGTTCAGATGCCAGGGTTATTAGGTTGCGAGGTTTTAAGTCGTACAGGCTTAGGTCGCGGAGTTATGTTATCTTTAAGTCGCAAAGCTCTGGATGCCATTGATTCTTCTGCCGAGTTAATCTCTACTCTTGATTTCTTTGAGTCACTGATCTGAGATGCGCATGTTTTAAGTCGCTGAAGACTTGTTGCCGTAGATCTTGTTTGCCGACTTAATCTCAGCTGTTGATTTCTTAAGACGTTACTTGTTTGTTTTTAGGTTGTTATCGACCTAAGTTAAGTCGCTGAAGACTGAGGCCTTAGATGTCTATGCCGCTTTAATCTGAACCGTAGAAAGATAAGTCGTCTGGTTCTTATGTCGTAACTCGCATGTTTTAGGTCGTCTGCTTTGGAGGCGCTACTGGTTGAGTCGTGTAACCTGTTTGTAAGTCGATGGGATAATGTAGCTAGGTCGTTACCGACCTAAGTGGAGTCGTGTACCTTGTAGTACTGTTAAGTCGTAGGTCGCAACTTTTAAGGTCGTAAGTCAGAGATTGTTAGGTCGGTGCCGACTTAGGAGTTGTTGTAATTTTGTGTTTTCTTTGCGTGAGTTGTAAAACGCCTATTAATAGGCCGTGTGAATCATTTGTAAAGGTTGTTGATTTTTGAATAAAATTCTCTTTTGATTGCTGTGTGCTTTCATCTAAATTGGTAGTTGAGTGTAATCTCCTATCTCCTCTTTCGGATAATCGAGTGCGCTCGATTCAACGATTGTAGAAGCCGATTCGCGGAATCTAGTGCGCTAGATCAACGCTCGAAGAATTGAAGATCTTTGAACCCAGTATCGTGCGCGATCAACGAGTTCGGGATAGCTAGAATTGGGTATCTTCGGATCAACGAATTTGGGCATTTCAGTATCTTCCACTCCACCGATTACTACTTACACCGATTGAAGATCGTTTTGTTTAATCCGCTGCGTCAGTTTTGGTATCAGAGCTTGTTCTAGACAATCATTGCTGGATCGAGACTTGGAGCCTATTCATTTAGAAGTTGAAGTGATTTGCTGAGCTTGAAGGGAAGGTTTGAGTTTGTGTTTATCACGGCCGAGAGTAAGAGGAGTTGTTCGAAGATTGATTGATCGAATTTGAATTGGAGGTCGAAACTTTGTCCATCGTGTTCAACGCGATTTGCTACAAAGTGGAAGTTTTCGATCCGTGTCATTTTGGATCAAAGTCCGAATTGTGTTCGAATTTTGAAGTGTTGAAGAGTTGGTGAAGTATTCAAGTATGCCGCCAAGAAGAGCTAATCGACACCAAAACATAGAAACTTTGTATCGAAGAGAAGAAGCTGATGAGATGGAGCAAAGAATCAATGAAAACTTTAGTGAGAAGCTTAACGAAGGAATTGGCCGGTTAGAGAAGCTTATGACGGAAATGAATCAAAATCGGAGAAGGGTTTCACCTGAATCTAACCATGGGGGTAGTAGAGTCTCGCCACATTCCAATCGAGACAGAAGTGTTGAAAATGATCAAGGGCGTGGGAGGAACGTGAATGATCATGAACGGAGGAATGTCGATGGAAGGGATGAAGGTGGAAGGCGTAATGGTAGTAGAGATGTGGGTGGACGAGATAGACAACGATATACATCTGATTTTGAAGAGGAGTATGATGGTGGTAGTGTTCAAGGACAAGGACGAGGACAAGGAAGAAATCACTCTGAGTATGATCACAAGTGGGAGTCGGGGATGAAGACTGAAATTCCTGAATTCAAAGGTGGTATGCAAGCAGAGGAGTTTTTAGATTGGGTGGCTAATGTGGAAGAGATTTTTGACTTTAAAGAAGTTCCAGAACATCGTAGGGTGAAGTTGGTTGCTACAAGGTTGAGGGGTAGAGCTTTGGCATGGTGGCAGCAGACCAAACTTACACGTGATCGGATGGGAAAGTCAAAAGTTGAATCTTGGGAGAAGATGAAGAAATTGATGAAAGCAACGTTCTTACCTTACAATTATCAGTCTTTGATGTATCAACGTTTGCAAATGTGACGACTCGGGTTTTGCCCGCTCGAAAATCAACATCCGTACTTCACATTGTACTAGAATGCCGCAGATTCGACCGTTCAAATCCGATTCGCCGGAGCTATAACACAATTAAGTAAATAACACAGCGGAAGAAAAGAATAATACATTGATATACAATATCTGATACAACAGAGTGATACAATGAATATCAATATACATCAGAGATATGATACAAGAAATAGCAGCGGAAAAGAAAAGATAACAACAGCAGCGGAACAATATCAATAGAAGTGATAACTCCAAAATGATCTTCAGACAAGAATGAATCCACAACTCCAAGATAAGCAACTCCGATGAATGAACTAGCTCCAGATAATCTACTAAACCTGAATATCTGAAAAGAAACCCAACTCTAGACTGCTCGTGTGGAAAATTATGAGCACCCAGAGTTTAGGAAAGGAACAATAAACTCCGGATCAGTCATGGGACTGGTGTGAGCAACAAAAACAGTTTATCTTTAAACAATCAACAAAAGATTTTAAACATTGAAATCCGCAATGCTTTTAGAAAATGAAACTACCATAAGACCTCCCGCCACACACACAATGCAAACGCAGAATTGGAGGAGATTTCTTCTTATGATAGTCAAAAATGCTTACTACGCAAATCATTGGATTATTATTTTTAGTGCATAGTGCAGAAAACATTTTCGAAAGTATAATATTAATCTTAGCCAACATACGACCAGTATCGTATGCCTACTATAGCTACCATCTAAACAGTGGTGACCACCGTACGTAAATGGCAGGTTCTACAACTAATACCGTACAAGTTCCGTATTGGAGAAATGGATTTCCAACAAATGGTCAGGCTAAGGAACTTCCTTTCCTCCTGCCAAATGGGATCGCCTCTGGCGGGACGTCCCGAGAGACAAACTGCTCTCTGCCAAACAAGGCCGGGTTACCCCTGTAACAGGTAACTCACGAATATGTCATCACCCGGTCCTTTGGGACCTTTATCCGAGCGCTCGATATCCAACATCACACATCATAAAGAAAGTGTATCCACATGAGTAAGTATCTGGGCTCCATACCATGATACCACCCCTTTCCAGAAGGAAATGACATACCCTAAAGGGCGCGACCCTCATAACCTTGCCGCAACATTCCTGTTTCGACCATTTCCGGGTTGTGAGGCCCTGACGAAGTCTCGTCCACAAAGCTACGCTTTGTCACAAAGCCATGCTTTGGGTCAACAGATGATCAACCTATGATCACAAAGATAAATGATCAAACAAATGATCATATCACAAATGATCAAACACTGATCATCACACAGCAACACTCAGCATGTCACATTACCAAATTGGGAATATATCGCTGATAAATTTCAACTACATAACCTCTGAGCTCGTACGTCTCAGAGAAGGGTGTTAAGCTAAGAGAATAAATTCTCCGCCACCAACAGATATGTATTTGAAAGAAATCGGCTTTATATCTCAAAGTGTAATGTCAGACATACAATCCATACAAGTCTGTTCCGGGATCGAACAGAACCGAAGGCACTTCTCACGAAGCCCTTGCAAATCCGGATAATTTCCAATCACGTCCGGACTTCCCGTCACTAAGGGTGATAAAACCTCTATACCGGGGATCAGCCGATGTAGAGTAACACGACGGTAATCCTTCCATTTTCAAAAATATCCGGTCTTCAACACCGGTCATCAAATGCTATCCATATCGACGTATCACATATTCGGAATGGGTTATACGACCCAAAGGTCCTCTCCCGGCTAAACCGAATAGTGAGCGTAATATTCGAAAATCATATGGATATGGGATTTCAATTAAGTCACAACTTAAACCCAACTTTCTTTTCAAATGGTTTAACAAATTACCATTTTAAATCTTTAAACAAAAAGATTCAACCTTTACAGTTTAAACAGTTTCCACACTTTAATCTTTTAAACAAAAGATTCATTCACAGATTTTCCAAATTAATTTCCATTTCAATTTGATTAACTCGTTAAATCTTTTAAATCAAAGATTTAACTTATAGCTTTCAAAACAATCCCATTTCAAATGATTTAAACACATCATCGTTTTAAATCTATTAAAGGTAACAGATTCAATTCATAGCTTTCAAAAACAATTCATTCATAACTTGGAAAACCATTTTCAATTCAATATTGAAATTCCTTTAATTAAACTGGAATTTCATTTCTTATATGAAAGCTTTTATTCCTTTAAAACAACAGTTTTATTTTGGAAATCTGATTCATTCATACGAGTTAGGTCTTTGGGTTAAATCCAAATTCTCAAAATTATACTTTTAAATGGTTTAACTTTATATAAACACATTTATATCATCTTTAATCCCTAGTTTCAAATCATAGGATTCAATTCCAAACTTGAATTCAAATTTAAATCAAATTATTTAAATTTTCAAAACTCGATTAAGTTATTTAAAATAACTTTTATCTTTGAAATTCTATTTCAAAAGCTTTTTCACTTGAAACCCGAATTTCTAATTTCAAAATCAATTGAAATTAAAATTTCAATTTCAAAAACATCAAATTTAAATTATCTGTGACTTAACTGATTTCCACGTGAAATCCATATTTGTGTGTGTAAAAGTGTGGTCCAGGGGTTTCACACAATAGTGCAACATCAATCATTATAGATATATCGATAAGCGGTATAATCTACAACGCTTATCTTCATTCACAGATTCATAGATAAAATAAATTTATCAGTCACAAAGATTCACAATTATAATTCGATGTGGGTTTCGGATAACCAACTGGAATCCGACTCCCTGTCGCATCGAAATTCAAATGTCGTTTACGGATCAAGGGTTTTCATATTCACATAGTAATATATCACAGAAACAGAAATCACAACATAAATCAGGATATATCACAAAGCATCATATATCAGGGATATCAAGCAATTCAATAATAACCAATCATCACATAATTATATATATTTATATTTTCCCTCTTTAATTAATGATTAATTATTCTAAATTTTCAAATTAATTAATCCTTAATTATTAATTTATTAAATCTTAATCACCTTCATAGATTAATTATTTCTTAATTAATTACCTTAATTTATTAATCTCATTAATAAATTATCGTTTTGTTAAATCATTCTTCAGTCACTTGATTAGTAAATTTTAAATCATCAATTAATTACTTTTAATTAAGTAATTATCCTTAAGAAATTATCTTAGATTAATTCATTATTAATTATTTCTAATTATAAATTTATTCAACCTTGAGTTATTTATTTGATTACAAGTATAAATTAATTACATTCTTAATTTACTTACTTAAATTAATTAAACACCTTACATTAAGCAACCTTTCTTTATAAATTTTTAAATCACAACTCAACTAAAAACCTGTCAACATGGTTAGCTTTATTGTTACTAATCTTTACTTAGCCAAAATAACTTAAAGGTTTATTAAGCTGATTTACAAAGAAAACCAACCCGAGGCAAACACTTGGTTTACCCGAGTGAAACCCGGGTCCTCTTCGTCACTTCCCCGCGTCTGTTCCTCTCTTCTTCTCCCTGTACTTATCTTCTATTCTTTTAACTTAAGTTATAAATCAAAGTATCAGTATTCACCCAAGCGAACTCAAATGCAAACCCGAAGTGATCACATTAATTCCTCGAGAACGACTCGCGACCCAAGATGACATCGCTGACACCAACGCTTCGCCGTACACGTGCACGGCGACGCCACTGAACTCAGGCGAATGACATTACCTCCGGAAAGTCACAAAACTCCCATAGACTCAGAAACCAAATTCGATTAATCGCCAAACATTCGAAATCGAAAAAAAGACAGTATGCTCGAAAAAACTGCAACACAACCCACGAACTAAAACACCTCGCCACCGCCGCTCAGTCCACCGGAGCTACCCCAACTTCGTCCACACCATGACAACACACCATTCTTCCATCCCCTTGAATATCACGAAGCTCGATCAAACAGTGGAGACTAACTCGTCTCGTTTTCCGACCGTATCACAATCGAGCCTTAAACCCTAAATTGGATTCGTCCAACCAATTCATGTATTAGAAAATTTATTCAACAATTTTTCTGAAATCCTTAGTGTTCAAACTTGCTTCCAGCATAACCTTATCATTTAAAATCAATTTGATCATCAGGAAATGGTTTAAATGCAAGAACTGTTCAACTACGAACTGCACTTAACCCCATCCACTAAAATTTGTAATTTTTGTTTCAAAAATCATGGTTTGGTTAATGTATTCGAATTATAATCCTGAGTTTATAAAATAACATGTTTGAATTTTTGGCTTATAGAAGAAATCTCTCTGTCAATTTTGTTTCCAGATACATTACTAATTATTTCGACTTGAATAAATTATTAAACTTTTGTTTATACTAAAACAAACAATTTTTACTTTAAATCCTAAGTTCAAAAATAATTAGATCAACAGATAGTGATTTGTTTGGACATTTGAGACTTAAAAATTAAGAACAGACATATCACCATATACAGACATGCACACATCATTTTCAACTATTCAGAGCTATATACTTATAAACACATACACAACAACATTGTTTTTAGAAGATCAAACAACCAAAACATGCTTAAGTTTTTAAGATAAAAGTGTTACTCACAGTGTTGTTGAAGAAAGAACAGAGCCTTCCTTGAACAGGCTTAAAAGTTGCAAAGTTGAAATCTTTCACTTTGATCTCTGGTTTTGTATTTGAATTTGTGTTGTTTATGTTCGAACCTTACTTCAGAAGTTACTTAGTTGTGATGGACGAACCAAGAAAATGAAGAAGTTGATATATGGAAAGAAGCTTACAGGTTGATGTATTATTTTGTTTAAGCTGAGATGGTTGTACAAGTGATTATATTTCCTTGTACTATAGCCAGTGATATTTCTTGTTTGTAGGCTGATATATTTTCGTTTGCTACAATACAAAGCAGAGATATAATTTTTTTTTCTTTGTTTTATCAACAAGATCTCGGCTGAGAAGATATAGCATTAATTGCTAGAGTCCTTTATGTTTCATATTATATTTTTACATTATGTACTTTATGTTTCTACTTATCTTATTTTATAAAGACATTTGTTTACTTCATGTTTGAATATACACTTGTTGACTTCGGCTATACAAAATGTGAGATAGTGGTGGCTTCCTTTACAATCTTTATCCACATATATATTTCTTGTATGCACTTAGACTTGTTTGTATATAGATATTTTTGTTTTTACTTTACTTCTTGTCTTGTATACATTTCTATTTCTTTGTTTTGAATGTATATATAACTGTCTATCTATCGGATATATTTTCGTTTCTAAACCATTTATATAAAGATTTAAATTCAAATCAAATATACATACATATATATATATATAATTTCAAATTTACTCACATATGCTCAATACACATATATTCACATATATACAAGAATTTAAATTTTTAAACAATTTATACAAATATACTTGGATATCGGGGAAACTCGCAACACTTTATCAATTTATTTTACAATTTTAATTCAAAAATACAATTAATTATTAATTTAAATAAAATTAAATTTCGGGGTCGTTATAGACTTCCCCCCTTAAAAGAATTTCGTCCTCGAAATTACCAAGGAGACATAAAGATAGATGAAGAATATTTCATCAACTCAACTGAACATCGATCTATTCTGCATTTGGCTTACCAAATCAGAATATCAATAACAGATACAAGAACGAATCTGTCTTAACACTTCACAAGATACTCGGGTTATCCAGATCTACGAAATATGCAGTGGCATCGGTTAGTTCAAAAGGATAACTAACCATTCGTAGAATATACTGGGACCCAAAGAATAGATAGATATATGGATACAATTTCAAAAACTTTCAGTTTAGAAGCTAAAGTATACCTATCAACCATAGCAAACAATCCATCCAAACAAACAAGTCTGGCCTATCTGGAGTTTATGTCCCCATTTTAATATACCGAATCTTTTCCTGGATCTACCAGAAATTATCGAAGAATAGAGAAGAGATGCTGAACAAAAAGATCGATAGAGAAAAGATTGATTTCTTGTTGTTACAGAGTATTGACCATTTATAATCGTATTCCCCTGTCCCCTATCTCATCCTCTTCTTGCACTCATACTCACTATCTATGGATAGTAAGAGAATTTACTGAGACGTTCAGACGGATATCTGAGAATACTCATTCTAGGGTATACTTCACCCTATCTCTAATGAGCTACTTAACGTGTTATACTCCTGAGCTAAAGTTCAACCTTAGCTCTGATACCACGTGTGACGACTCGGGTTTTGCCCGCTCGAAAATCAACATCCGTACTTCACATTGTACTAGAATGCCGCAGATTCGACCGTTCAAATCCGATTCGCCGGAGCTATAACACAATTAAGTAAATAACACAGCGGAAGAAAAGAATAATACATTGATATACAATATCTGATACAACAGAGTGATACAATGAATATCAATATACATCAGAGATATGATACAAGAAATAGCAGCGGAAAAGAAAAGATAACAACAGCAGTGGAACAATATCAATAGAAGTGATAACTCCAAAATGATCTTCAGACAAGAATGAATCCACAACTCCAAGATAAGCAACTCCGATGAATGAACTAGCTCCAGATAATCTACTAAACCTGAATATCTGAAAAGAAACCCAACTCTAGACTGCTCGTGTGGAAAATTATGAGCACCCAGAGTTTAGGAAAGGAACAATAAACTCCGGATCAGTCATGGGACTGGTGTGAGCAACAAAAACAGTTTATCTTTAAACAATCAACAAAAGATTTTAAACATTGAAATCCGCAATGCTTTTAGAAAATGAAACTACCATAAGACCTCCCGCCACACACACAATGCAAACGCAGAATTGGAGGAGATTTCTTCTTATGATAGTCAAAAATGCTTACTATGCAAATCATTGGATTATTATTTTTAGTGCATAGTGCAGAAAACATTTTCGAAAGTATAATATTAATCTTAGCCAACATACGACCAGTATCGTATGCCTACTATAGCTACCATCTAAACAGTGGTGACCACCGTACGTAAATGGCAGGTTCTACAACTAATACCGTACAAGTTCCGTATTGGAGAAATGGATTTCCAACAAATGGTCAGGCTAAGGAACTTCCTTTCCTCCTGCCGAATGGGATCGGCTTTGGCGGGACGTCCCGAGAGACAAACTGCTCTCTGCCAAACAAGGCCGGGTTACCCCTGTAACAGGTAACTCACGAATATGTCATCACCCGGTCCTTTGGGACCTTTATCCGAGCGCTCGATATCCAACATCACACATCATAAAGAAAGTGTATCCACATGAGTAAGTATCTGGGCTCCATACCATGATACCACCCCTTTCCAGAAGGAAATGACATACCCTAAAGGGCGCGACCCTCATAACCTTGCCGCAACATTCCTGTTTCGACCATTTCCGGGTTGTGAGGCCCTGACGAAGTCTCGTCCACAAAGCTACGCTTTGTCACAAAGCCATGCTTTGGGTCAACAGATGATCAACATATGATCACAAAGATAAATGATCAAACAAATGATCATATCACAAATGATCAAACACTGATCATCACACAGCAACACTCAACATGTCACATTACCAAATTGGGAATATATCGCTGATAAATTTCAACTACATAACCTCTGAGCTCGTACGTCTCAGAGAAGGGTGTTAAGCTAAGAGAATAAATTCTCCGCCACCAACAGATATGTATTTGAAAGAAATCGGCTTTATATCTCAAAGTGTAATGTCAAACATACAATCCATACAAGTCTGTTCCGGGATCGAACAGAACCGAAGGTACTTCTCACGAAGCCCTTGCAAATCCGGATAATTTCCAATCACGTCCGGACTTCCCGTCACTAAGGGTGATAAAACCTCTATACCGGGGATCAGCCGATGTAGAGTAACTCGACGGTAATCCTTCCGTTTTCAAAAATATCCGGTCTTTAACACCGGTCATCAAATGCTATCCATATCGACGTATCACATATTCGGAATGGGTTATACGACCCAAAGGTCCTCTCCCGGCTAAACCGAATAGTGAGCGTAATATTCGAAAATCATATGGATATGGGATTTCAATTAAGTCACAACTTAAACCCAACTTTCTTTTCAAATGGTTTAACAAATTACCATTTTAAATCTTTAAACAAAAAGATTCAACCTTTACAGTTTAAACAGTTTCCACACTTTAATCTTTTAAACAAAAGATTCATTCATAGATTTTCCAAATTAATTTCCATTTCAATTTGATTAACTCATTAAATCTTTTAAATCAAAGATTTAACTTATAGCTTTCAAAACAATCCCATTTCAAATGATTTAAACACATCATCGTTTTAAATCTGTTAAAGGTAACAGATTCAATTCATAGCTTTCAAAAACAATTCATTCATAACTTGGAAAACCATTTTCAATTCAATATTGAAATTCCTTTAATTAAACTGGAATTTCATTTCTTATATGAAAGCTTTTATTCCTTTAAAACAACAGTTTTATTTTGGAAATCTGATTCATTCATACGAGTTAGGTCTTTGGGTTAAATCCAAATTCTCAAAATTATACTTTTAAATGGTTTAACTTTATATAAACACATTTATATCATCTTTAATCCCTAGTTTCAAATCATAGGATTCAATTCCAAACTTGAATTCAAATTTAAATCAAATTATTTAAATTTTCAAAACTCGATTAAGTTATTCAAAATAACTTTTATCTTTGAAATTCTATTTCAAAAGCTTTTTCACTTGAAACCCGAATTTCTAATTTCAAAATCAATTGAAATTAAAATTTCAATTTCAAAAACATCAAATTTAAATTATCTGTGACTTAACTGATTTCCACGTGAAATCCATATTTGTGTGTGTAAAAGTGTGGTCCAGGGGTTTCACACAATAGTGCAACATCAATCATTATAGATATATCGATAAGCGGTATAATCCACAACGCTTATCTTCATTCACAGATTCATAGATAAAATAAATTTATCAGTCACAAAGATTCACAATTATAATTCGATGTGGGTTTCGGATAACCAACTGGAATCCGACTCCCTGTCGCATCGAAATTCAAATGTCGTTTACGGATCAAGGGTTTTCATATTCACATAGTAATATATCATAGAAACAGAAATCACAACATAAATCAGGATATATCACAAAGCATCATATATCAGGGATATCAAGCAATTCAATAATAACCAATCATCACATAATTATATATATTTATATATTCCCTCTTTAATTAATGATTAATTATTCTAAATTTTCAAATTAATTAATCCTTAATTATTAATTTATTAAATCTTAATCACCTTCATAGATTAATTATTTCTTAATTAATTACCTTAATTTATTAATCTCATTAATAAATTATCGTTGTGTTAAATCATTCTTCAGTCACTTGATTAGTAAATTTTAAATCATCAATTAATTACTTTTAATTAAGTAATTATCCTTAAGAAATTATCTTAGATTAATTCATTATTAATTATTTCTAATTATAAATTTATTCAACCTTGAGTTATTTATTTGATTACAAGTATAAATTAATTACATTCTTAATTTACTTACTTAAATTAATTAAACACCTTACATTAAGCAACCTTTCTTTATAAATTTTTAAATCACAACTCAACTAAAAACCTGTCAACATGGTTAGCTTTATTGTTACTAATCTTTACTTAGCCAAAATAACTTAAAGGTTTATTAAGCTGATTTACAAAGAAAACCAACCCGAGGCAAACACTTGGTTTACCCGAGTGAAACCCGGGTCCTCTTCGTCACTTCCCCGCGTCTGTTCCTCTCTTCTTCTCCCTGTACTTATCTTCTGTTCTTTTAACTTAAGTTATAAATCAAAGTATCAGTATTCACCCAAGCGAACTCAAATGCAAACCCGAAGTGATCACATTAATTCCTCGAGAACGACTCGCGACCCAAGATGACATCGCTGACACCAACGCTTCGCCGTACACGTGCACGGCGACGCCACTGAACTCAGGCGAACGACATTACCTCCGGAAAGTCACAAAACTCCCATAGACTCAGAAACCAAATTCGATTAATCGCCAAACATTCGAAATTGAAAAAAAGACAGTATGCTCGAAAAAACTGCAACACAACCCACGAACTAAAACACCTCGCCACCGCCGCTCAGTCCACCGGAGCTACCCCAACTTCGTCCACACCATGACAACACACCATTCTTCCATCCCCTTGAATATCACGAAGCTCGATCAAACAGTGGAGACGAACTCGTCTCGTTTTCCGACCGTATCACAATCGAGCCTTAAACCCTAAATTGGATTCGTCCAACCAATTCATGTATTAGAAAATTTATTCAACAATTTTTCTGAAATCCTTAGTGTTCAAACTTTCTTCCAGCATAACCTTATCATTTAAAATCAATTTGATCATCAGGAAATGGTTTAAATGCAAGAACTGTTCAACTACGAACTGCACTTAACCCCATCCACTAAAATTTGTAATTTTTGTTTCAAAAATCATGGTTTGGTTAATGTATTCGAATTATAATCCTGAGTTTATAAAATAACATGTTTGAATTTTTGGCTTATAGAAGAAATCTCTCTGTCAATTTTGTTTCCAGATACATTACTAATTATTTCGACTTGAATAAATTATTAAACTTTTGTTTATACTAAAACAAACAATTTTTACTTTAAATCCTAAGTTCAAAAATAATTAGATCAACAGATAGTGATTTGTTTGGACATTTGAGACTTAAAAATTAAGAACAGACATATCACCATATACAGACATGCACACATCATTTTCAACTATTCAGAGCTATATACTTATAAATACATACACAGCAACATTGTTTTTAGAAGATCAAACAACCAAAACATGCTTAAGTTTTTAAGATAAAAGTGTTACTCACAGTGTTGTTGAAGAAAGAACAGAGCCTTCCTTGAACAGGCTTAAAAGTTGCAAAGTTGAAATCTTTCACTTTGATCTCTGGTTTTGTATTTGAATTTGTGTTGTTTATGTTCGAACCTTACTTCAGAAGTTACTTAGTTGTGATGGACGAACCAAGAAAATGAAGAAGTTGATATATGGAAAGAAGCTTACAGGTTGATGTATTATTTTGTTTAAGCTGAGATGGTTGTACAAGTGATTATATTTCCTTGTACTATAGCCAGTGATATTTCTTGTTTGTAGGCTGATATATTTTCGTTTGGTACAATACAAAGCAGAGATATAATTTTTTTTTCTTTGTTTTATCAACAAGATCTCGGCTGAGAAGATATAGCATTAATTGCTAGAGTCCTTTATGTTTCATATTATATTTTTACATTATGTACTTTATGTTTCTACTTATCTTATTTTATAAAGACATTTGTTTACTTCATGTTTGAATATACACTTGTTGACTTCGGCTATACAAAATGTGAGATAGTGGTGGCTTTCTTTACAATCTTTATCCACATATATATTTCTTGTATGCACTTAGACTTGTTTGTATATAGATATTTTTGTTTTTACTTTACTTCTTGTCTTGTATACATTTCTATTTCTTTGTTTTGAATGTATATATAACTGTCTATCTATCGGATATATTTTCATTTCTAAACCATTTATATAAAGATTTAAATTCAAATCAAATATACATACATATATATATATATATAATTTCAAATTTACTCACATATGCTCAATACACATATATTCACATATATACAAGAATTTAAATTTTTAAACAATTTATACAAATATACTTGGATATCGGGGAAACTCGCAACACTTTATCAATTTATTTTACAATTTTAATTCAAAAATACAATTAATTATTAATTTAAATAAAATTAAATTTCGGGGTCGTTACAACAGAACTTGAGACAGGGGACGAAATCTGTGAATGACTATGCTGTTGAATTCTATCAACTTATTGCGTGGAATGATATTATGGAAACGGAAGAGCAGCTGACATCTAGGTTCATTGGGGGATTGAGAATGCAGATTCAGGATATGGTTAACATGTTCGATCCTAGATCTGTAGCGGAAGCACATCAGAAAGCGTTGGCTTGGGAGAAACAGGGACGACGAGGAAGTGGTGTGTTTACTAATTCTAACAATCAAGTGAAGGGTGTTGGTGGAAGTTCTAATGTTACTAAACCTATCAGTAGACCAGTAGTGAAGGAGGCTGAGAAGACAAAGGTTAACAACGGTTTCAAATGTTACAATTGTCAGGAATTTGGTCACAAAAGTAGCGAATGTCCAAAGCCGAAGAAGAGAGCTATGATAGCAGAGGTTGAGGATGAGAATGAAGAAGCTGAATGTTCCAATTCACCACTTGATGAGGAGGAGGAAGAAGTGACGGGAGACGAAGGTTACAATCTAATGATGAAGAGGTCCTGTTTAACACCAAAGCAAGAGGAGGATTGTAGTTGGTTGAGGAGCAATATTTTTCAGTCAACATGTACCATTCTAGGGAAGGTTTGTAAATTTGTTATTGATGCTGGAAGCTGTGATAATATAATTTCTTCTGAAGCTGTGAGGAAGTTGGCATTGAAGACTGAGAAACATCCGAAGCCATACAAGCTAGCTTGGTTGAGGAAAGGCGGGAAGGTGAAGGTTGGACGAAGGGCTCGTGTGAAGTTTTCCATTGGGAAGAAATATAAAGACGAAATCTGGTGTGATGTTGTGGACATGGACGTTTGTCATTTGTTGCTGGGGAGACCGTGGCAGTATGATAGAGCAGTACAACATGATGGGCGTACCAACAGTTACGGTTTCATGTTTGAAGGCACACAGATTACTCTAGTTCCAAAGAAGCGACAATAGGAGGAAAACAAGTTGGAGGAGATTGAAGAGCTCAAAACTTTGTTATCGTTGAAGGAGTTTGTGAAGGAAGTAGAGGAGGAACCTGAAGTGTTTTTGTTAATTGGGCGAGAGAGCAGTGAAGAGGTTGAGATTCCAGAAGAAGTAAAACCAGTTTTGAAAGAATTTGACGATGTATTTCCAAAGGAGTTACCAACGGAGTTGCCACCGTTGAGGGATATACAACATCAGATAGATCTTGTTCCAGGTGCTGTGTTGCCACACAGACCACATTATCGAATGAGTCCGAAGGAACATGAAGAGTTGCGGAGGCAGGTAGAGGAATTGCTTGAACATGGGCGTGTGCAGGAAAGTTTAAGTCCTTGTGCTGTACCAGCTTTATTGGTACCCAAAAAGGATGGAACGTGGAGGATGTGCACTTACAGTCGAGCATTGAATAAGATTACTGTGAGATATAGATTTCCAATGCCAAGGTTGGATGACTTGTTAGATCAAATAAGCGGAGCTACTATCTTTTCGAAGATTGATTTGAAGAGCGGATATCATTAAATTCGTATCAGACCAGGCGATGAGTGAAAAACTACTTTTAAAACCAGGGAGGGTCTATACGAATGGTTGGTCATGCCATTTGGTTTATCCAATGCACCGAGTACTTTTATGAGGGTGATGAATCAGATTTTTCGACCGTTCATTGGGAAATTTGTGGTGGTGTATTTTGATGATATTCTGATTTACAGTGGGAGTCCAGAGGAACATTTGAATCATCTTAGAGAAGTGCTGATGGTATTGCGACAAGAACAATTTTATGCTGCAACGAAGAAATGCGTGTTCATGACGCATAGCATTTTATTTCTGGGATATGTTGTATCGGAAAAAGGAATACAGGTTGACCAAAGTAAAGTTGAAGCAATTAGAGATTGGCCGCAGCCCAAGACGATAACGGAAGTTCGTAGTTTTCACGGATTGGCTTCATTTTATCGAAGATTTATTCCACACTTTAGTAGTGTGATGGCACCTGTTACGGATTGCATGAAGGGTAAACAGTTTGCATGGACGAAGGAAGCCAGAGTTGCTTTTGAGCGAATCAAAGAACTCTTGACGTCTGCACCAATTCTAGTATTACCTGATTTTCAGCTAGTGTTTGAACTACATACTGATGCGTCAAAGGTTGGAATTGGAGGAGTGTTGAGTCAGAAGGGACGTCCAATTGCATATTTCAGTGAGAAGTTGTCAGGAGCGAAGATGCGATACAGTACATATGATGTGGAATTCTATGCTGTTGTACAAGCTATTAAACACTGGAGACATTATCTATTTCAGAAAGAGTTTGTTCTGTATATTGATCATGAGGCATTGAAGCATTTACAAGGGCAAGACAAGATTTCAGCGAGACATGCATCGTGGATTGCATATCTGCAACAATTTACTTTTGTTGTTAAGCACAAATCGGGAGTGACGAATCGTGTGGCTGATGCGTTGAGTAGAAGAAATCACTTGTTAACTACATTGAAGGTTGAAGTGACGGGGTTTGAAATATTGCCAGAATTATTTACTGATGATCCTTACTTTGCAAAGTTTGTTGATAAAGTCAAGGATGGGGAGACAGATGAGTTCATAATGATAGATGGTTTTCTGTTCAAAGGAAATCGATTGTGCATACCGGAGGGTAGTCTAAGAATGAAGATTATCAAGGAGTTACACGAAGAGGGACATGTTGGGAGAGACCGTACCTTACAGTTGATTTCACAGTCCTACTTTTGGCCATCGATGAGGAAAGAAGTGGAGAGATTTGTGGAACGATGTCATATCTGTCAGGTTTCGAAAGGAACTGCGACTAATGCGGGTTTATATATGCCATTACCCGTGCCTATAAAACCATGGGTGGATATCAGTATGGATTTTGTTTTGGGTTTGCCTAGAACTCAAAGGGGAAATGATTCTATATTCGTTGTGGTGGACAGATTTTCGAAGATGGCACATTTTATTGCTTGTAAGAAGACGGCGGATGCTGTTCATGTTGCTCAATTATTTTTCAAGGAGATCTATCGACTACATGGATTGCCAGAATCTATTGTGTCGGATAGGGATACTCGATTTCTGAGTCACTTTTGGTTGAGTTTGTGGAAGATGGTGGGAACGAAGCTGAAATTTAGTAGTGCTTATCATCCGCAAACGGATGGACAGACCGAAGTTGTGAACCGATCATTGGGAAATTTGCTGAGGTGTCTTGTGCAAGATAATTTGAAGGGTTGGGATGTGAAGTTATGCCAGGCAGAGTTTGCCCATAATCATGCTGTAAATCGAAGTACTGGGTTCAGTCCATTCCAGATTGTTTATTCGAGCTTACCAAAGGGGCCGTTGGATTTGACGGTAGTGCCACAATCAAAGAAGACAGTTAAGAAAGCTGCTGATTTCGTTGAGGGGTTGACGAAATGTCATAAAATCGTTCAGGAACGATTGGAGAAAGTGAATGAGAAGTACAAACGAGCTGCAGATTTGAAACGAAGGAATGTTGAGTTTCATGAAGGTGATTTGGTTTATGCAGTGTTAACAAAAGATCGTTTTCCAATGGGCGCTTATAACAAGTTGAAAGCCAGGAAAATTGGTCCGGTGGAAGTCATAAAACGAATTAATGAAAATGCATATAGGTTGAGGCTGCCAGAAGATGTGTACACTTCTGATGTGTTCAATGTTAAACATCTCGTACCATATCATGGGGATGAACGAGCTGATGTGGAAGAATTTACAAATTCGAGGACGAATTTCTCTCAACCAGGGGAGGATGATGCAGGCCTAGTACTAGGTCGTGACCGACCTAGAAAACTCGTAGGTCGTAACATGTTGATGGGTCGAATCCGACCTAAAGCTAAGGAGTCAATATTTCGTGAAGAAAGGTGGAAAGTTGAAGTCATAGGTCGCGACCGACCTAACGAAGCCTATAAGTCGCTCCAACGACTTAGTGAAGATCAACGACCTAGTGGAAAAGCGCTCAGACGACCTAACTCGTTTTTAGGTCGTGTACGACCTAACGAATTGGAAGATAGGTCGCTAGTACGACTTACCGAGTTAAAAGTGCTCCGAGTTAAAATGAAACGACCTATACTAAGTCGCAGGAAAATGTCTCGACCTAAGTTAGGTCGCAAGAACTTAGGTCGCATAAAGATGGTTCAGATGCCAGGGTTATTAGGTCGCGAGGTTTTAAGTCGTACAGGCTTAGGTCGCGGAGTTATGTTATCTTTAAGTCGCAAAGCTCTGGATGCCATTGATTCTTCTGCCGAGTTAATCTCTACCCTTGATTTCTTTGAGTCGCTGATCTGAGATGCGCATGTTTTAAGTCGCTGATGACTTGTTGCCGTAGATCTTGTTTGTCGACTTAATCTCAGATGTTGATTTCTTAAGACGTTACTTGTTTGTTTTTAGGTCGTTACCGACCTAAGTTAAGTCGCTGAAGACTGAGGCCTTAGATGTCTATGCCGCTTTAATCTGAACCGTAGAAAGATAAGTCGTCTGGTTCTTATGTCGTAACTCGCATGTTTTAGGTCGTCTGCTTTGGAGGCGCTACTGGTTGAGTCGTGTAACCTATTTGTAAGTTGATGGGATAATGTAGCTAGGTCGTTACCGACCTAAGTGGAGTCGTGTACCTTGTAGTACTGTTAAGTCGTAGGTCGCAACTTTTAAGGTCGTAAGTCGGAGATTGTTAGGTCGGTGCCGACTTAGGAGTTGTTGTAATTTTGTGTTTTCTTTGCGTGAGTTGTAAAACGCCTATAAATAGGCCGTGTGAATCATTTGTAAAGGTTGTTGATTTTTGAATAAAATTCTCTTTTGATTGCTGTGTGCTTTCATCTAAATTGGTAGTTGAGTGTAATTTCCTATCTCCTCTTTCGGATAATCGAGTGCGCTCGATTCAACGATTGTAGAAGCCGATTCGCGGAATCTAGTGCGCTAGATCAACGCTCGAAGAATTGAAGATCTTTGAACCCGGTATCGTGCGCGATCAACGAGTTCGGGATAGCTAGAATTCGGTATCTTCGGATCAACGAATTTGGGCATTTCAGTATCTTCCACTCCACCGATTACTACTTACACCGATTGAAGATCGTTTTGTTTAATCTGCTGCGTCATTCTCTAATTGGTTTTACAACTAAAAATCCATATTCTCTTATCACTTTAAAATTCTAAATCAATTCTAAAATAACTCGTTTCATTAGCAAAATCTTTAATTATAAAATCAATAATACCTTAATTTTAAATTAAAATCTTCTCTAAGAAATAATAACTTCATTCTTTTTATTAATTTAAACCAATTATTCAAAATTTAATTACATAGTTACATTTCAAAAATCATAATTTAGAATTTTATTAACCATAATTAAATATAATTAATTAGGTAATTAACAACATGATTGTTACAGTTTGATTTTGTTATCTCCTCCTTTTCTAGTCTTTGAATTAAATTTACAAACTTTTATTTTGAAGAAAATTAATTTGGCTGACTATAAACCTATGGCTGACTCGAGCCTACCAGATATACTAATGTTCTAACTTGCTATTGAAGAAAAAACTGAATGGTATGTACGTAACTTACTACTTCTAGGGTCAACTGATCCTAATAGTTTTGCGGGCTCACCAATAACCTATCTCTACTCTGTGTATTCCTATCTGTGTGTAACCTACTTTTAGTCTTACCCATGACAAAGCCCTACACATTGGAATTTTGGACCTATATTAGCTATGGGCTACAAGCTAACGTATAGGGCGCAACCTTACACCAGTTCCATCTGGTTTTCTAATCTCTGGGTTATTTTGTTAGTAAAATTCTGGTTTAACTACACTATCCATATTTCCTTGAAAACAAAATCTTTGTAAATGATTTAACCGTTGAAATCATACTTAAAACAAGGAAAGCATTGGTCCTTTACTTTACTCAAAATACTTTTGCCGTGATATATGCTTTATAAAACATTGTTACGACATCGCCATTAAAGATCTTTGCCCATTCTAAAGCATGTCGAAGTCTTTTATTTGAAAATATATAGGGATGATGTCGAAGTCATAACTTCATAAGTCATAGTGTTAAACTATTAAAATTAAACTTCGACGACTCTAAAAACATTGGCATTAATGCCTCGTCGAGGGTATAAAATTTAATAGATGCGACGTCGATATCTAAGATATCAGCAAGGTTAAAACATTATTAATTAAGCTCGATGACTAGTTAAAAACGGTAGGGGCTAAGCTCGATGACAATTTAAAACGGCAGGTGGTAAGCTCGACAACCCTTGGGTTAGCGAGGTAAAAATTCGGAGTCATTAACAATATAAATCGATATCGAGGTTATAAATGTTGGCGATCCTGTAAAACATAAGCAGTTATATGTCTCTTTGTATAAAATGCGGCATGTATAAGCATTAACATGCCCATGTCGAGTCCTATCTCTTTATCTTTATTACTTCAGCCTCGACGAGGTTCAAACCCAATCCATTTCATGCCAAACTCGTTGACATCATGCGGCATTGTTTTGTTTTGTGTCGATGACACTGGGATGCGGTGCGATGTGGCTTGACATAACCAATATCAACATGGTAAAGTTGTAATCAACTTAAAAACTGCCCAATTACTATAAAAAGATATTACTTTTCACCAACCCTCTATAATTTGTCAAAACCCAATTAGCTATCAAAACTTTATCACATTCTTTACTAAGAAAAACTGTCACATGCCATAATTTTCTATGCAAAATATTTTTGCAATTTAACCCATATTATAAACATTTTACTTAAACAAATATGCCCTTTAGAATTAAACAATTTATTTATCATTCCTAAACACTTAGGAAAATCCCCAAAAATCATAATAAATCAGTTTAATCATACTCTTTGACATATAAAAATTCTAGGGCCAAATACTTATTTTAGTTATTTTTAATAATTAAACCCAAAATTCATCAATTTCTCCACTTAGAAAAATCATATACAATCCATATCTTCTTGGAAAATTATGAAATTCAAAACTCACTTCTAAAATGATATTTCTAACACAATGTTAAAATCGCAACTCATTTGGGTGTCATATGATAGGTTTTCCAACTTAAACATAGCACACAATTTCATATTTAAATTCTAAAAATCACCAACAAGCATATAATCACTCAAATTACTAAAACATGGTTGTGCTTGCAAAAGAAATGGACTTACACTTAAAACCGAAACATAACAAAAAACGTGAGACGTATATTCATTATTCACCTTGATTTGGATGAGAAAGATGAGATTTGGTGTAGACTTTATTTCTTTTAGGTTTGATTCCTTTTAGTTTCCTTCTTGTTTTCCCTTTGCTATGGCCGGCCTCTTTATATGTTTAGTTTGTATATGTTTAAATAAATGAAGGAAATGATAATATAAGGGTTTAAGGGGTAGGAATGAAGGCTATTCTCATTTTGTCATTATCATTTTCCTCCTTCTTACCATAACCTTTTATTTCTCTAATTGATTTATTAACTAAGGCATAACCTAAACTTAATTACCAAATCTTAATTTCCTTATCTCTTTAAATTATTTTATTTAATTTATCTAATTAAATGTTTTAAATATTGTTAGTTAAAATTCCAATTGGGCCTAAGCTGCCTTATGATGATGGATTTCGATGGATTGCCAATTGAAGACGTACATTTCATCTAGACAAATAAGAAGTAAGAACCTATATGTTCCAAGCATTCAAAAGCCATATGTGATAAATGATTGGGCGAGTTCCCGTAAGAAGGTGTGCATCAAACATCATATAAGGATAGCTAGATTTTTAGTTTATACTCCTAATAAGAAGAAGTTAAGAGTAAAGGGAGAAGAAGGAAAGTCTGGAAGATAGGATGGCTAAGAGTCTATTTTCTAAGTCCAAATCCATGTGAAAGAATTTGATAAAAAGATTTTTGAAAATTGTTGAAACGTTTTGAATGATTTTTCAAAGGATTTATTTTAATAGAAGGACCCTACCATTGAAAATTTGTTGTTTTCAAAAATCAAGGAAACTTTATGTTGCTATTTGAGATTCCTAGTGAAGTTTAAAATTGGTTGGGT
The DNA here is from genome assembly GCA_030737815.1 of Allium fistulosum. Lineage (NCBI taxonomy): Eukaryota > Viridiplantae > Streptophyta > Magnoliopsida > Asparagales > Amaryllidaceae > Allium > Allium fistulosum. The sequence goes on along the minus strand of CM060901.1, from coordinate 101,387,169 downwards.
CAATAATTTTCGATTTAAAAGGTTTTTGGTAAAGGGGTTTTTCATTTTTAAAATGAATGGAAAAGAGAGCGTACGTTAGGCTCGATTTCTAATTTTGAAAATTTAAAAGTTCCTTTTTAAAATTCTTTCTAAGGGGTGGATAAATGGAAATGGTACTTGGTTAAAATGGGGGTAAAGAGAATAGAATGGTAAGAAAACACCCTATAATGAAGATAGGAGGAATATCCCCGTATAAGGAAAATATAGAGAAAATAGCTAAAATAAATTTAGATTAATCTTTTTTTATATTCATGAAGAAAAACCCAATGACTAAAGTAGCACACTAACACACTGCAGTGAGTTAATGGGGAAAACCATAAAAGAGGAGAAGAGCTATGTAAGAAGAAGCCACTTGAAGCCAATTTAGGTATGAGAAATTTTAATAGTATCCGTATTAGAAAATTTGAATAGAAACAACGTCAGGAATTTTTATCAAAATAAGATTATTAATCTAATTAAAAATAATATAGGAGAAAATGATAGGAATAAGATATTAGAAATTGGTAGTTTTCATAAATATGTGTAGTAATTATGCATGCCTTTTAAAAGTCCCCCTTATGTGCTATTAAAATCTCTGCTAAGGTTGAAAGAGGAAATAGCGTGAGAGTAGGAAAATAATAAAATGGAAGCTATCCTTGTCTACTCCAGTTTTCATTGCTTAAAGTTGTTTTTGAGAAAAAAGGGTTTAGTATGACAATTGGGCTTTTGAATGAAAATGAGTGTTTTGAGTTTAAAATCCTACTTTTAAAGAAGTAAATCTCTATTTTAGGAAGGCTTTGAAAAGGGAAAGTTGTTTAGAATAGAAAAATTTTCATGGCTCCTTTTGGAAGCCAAGCAATTTTTGAAAAGGCTACTGCGTTTATATATTCAAAGATAAAAGTTTTGGATTAAGTGCCTCATGATAGTGTAGTTTTAATTTTATAAAGAGTTGTGAAAACAAACCAATTTTTTATGACGACTGCTAGGTAAGAAGGGGTAAAGGTCAATATTATGAATAAAATAGCTACAAATGTTCGTATAGTGGCAACAAAGAATCCCCATTGAATATAAGGAATATTGGTATAAAGCTATGAATGTTTAATTAGACATATGTGAAAGCCATAAGAAGAACCCTTAAAGGAATGTGAAATGGTATCAAAGTACACTTTTGCGAGTCCTAGGATAAACTTGCATAAAAGATCGAGGATATAGAAGGAAAATATCAAAGTTTGAGAATACTATCAAGAGATTTTGGTTAAACGATGACAGTAATATTAGGGAACATGATAATGAGATGGAAAACACACAAAAAGGATATTGGTTGACTCAAGGTTAAAGAAGACATTATAGGTGGTAGGAATGTTATTCCACCAAGCCAATTCCAATGAGTTGTTCTAAATGTACATAGTTTATATTTCTTACATACGGCAGTGTGAGAATGCACAATTTATCACATAATCGAGTGTAACAATTGAAGTAATGGATGGACCATATTTATTAGGAGTCAAGAAGGTGAGTTAAGGCATATTGGTTATAGTAGAATGACATACTAGAAATGTCCATTTTTTGAATAAGGAATGATAGGCCCACAACATCATTACTACCAGTTAATGTTGAAAGTCAGCTACTAGCAATTATTTCTTTTAGGATATTTGGAAATAACTAATTGTCTTCCTTGGGTATTGGAAAAGCATACGATATAGTATGAGATATGTTCCTATTTTATTATCGTGTTGACTTACTGGATGAACTTTGATCGTTGTATATATATATTAGGCAGCAATGTAAATAAGAAAATCTCATAAGGACACTTAACTAGCAATGAATGATATTAAGCTGGAAGTTTATAAAATAAATTAGGAAATTAGATTAGCATCTAGAAATAAAGAAAGCATTAATCCTAAAAAAACTTCAGAATTTTAGGAAAAATAAGTTTTAGCAAGAGAGGGATAATGAAAGGTTGTTGCAAAACCATAGATCATTATCCATGTACCTTAAATAGGCTTGTGTGCCATTGTTTCGAGTAAAAGGAAAGGTTTTCCAAATCTAAGATTAACTGCACAATCCTAATGTCAATCATATGCATTAACTCATTGATTGAGTCCCGATTAAATTAAGATGTGGCTTGATTTGTTTTAGGGATGAAGAGACAAATGTTTTGAAAAATTATGTTCAAATGCTTTTGAAAAGTTATGTTTAAATGCTTTTGAAAACTCATGTCTGAATGCTTTTGAAAGGTTTAATTATCAAACTATTTTGAAAGTTTGATTTTTTGATTTCAAATGTCACATGCTTAGCGTAGGGAGGGTCGACATGTTAGTGAATATGAGTTTTATTTTTCAGCAAGGGTGATAATATACAAAACATAGGGAATAACAAAGGAAAAAGCTGTTTTAGCTTTGGAATTCTATTTACATACCTTGTTAACAATAAACAAAGTTTGCGTTTAAAATAATTCCATTTTAACATCTAAAATTAAACCTTCTTATGCAAATTGTACTTGGAAAAATTGGAAAAGTTTTGAGAACAAAAGAGAAGGTTCCAAAGTACAATGGAATAGGTACCCATAAGAAGGATGGAAATATAAAATTTTCCATTTAAATTCCTTTTCTGGAATAAGTGAGTAAATTTAGGAAAACTGGATTTTCAAAATTTTGGATGTTAGAAATTGTGTGTTAGGCATTGGATAGTAGGGATTGGATGCAAAATTGGTTGAATCATACTCCTATTTGTGGGAATATAGAGTTTGTTATGTGAAAAATGATTTTTGAATTTTGAAAACTTTCATACATACAGAACTGCTAGTATATATAGGTTGTTTGCATCATATTTTCAAAATGTTTTTAAAAAATGCATTCATATAGAAGGCGTTGATTTAGAATTATTCAGTATGCATATCATATACATTGTCATACACCATGCACTTGTATACTTTTGGTTGCAAAATTGGTTGTATACTAATTGGTTGGATAGTTTGGAATGGTTGCGTGCTATGTTACATGATTCAACCCTTGAGGAATTTCAAGATGAAATACTTTTAAGGGTGAAGAATGTAATACCTCGTAAATTAACAATAATTGATCAATAACTATTAAGGCTCAAAACTAAAATTTGAGGAAACATCAGAATTTGGCCACGAAACTTATACCATTGTGTTCATGGCGATTTTCAGAGCAACTTTCATATATAGAGTTTTGCAAACGAAGTTCATATAAAGAAGTTATTAGCGTTTGAAGTTTTCGGAATGAAAATAATTAAATACAAATAAAAAGAAATAAATCATCTTAACCACATAGTAGTCGACCGCCTACAACGGAGTGGTCAACCGGTTCAAGCATAGCGGCTATGGTTGAACCTTTGTCGGACGGTCTGAATTTAATTATTTTAAATCTAACGGATACGATTGATTCGAGCGCCTACAAATACAGGCCTAGCCCTCACTTTTCTTCTCAAATTTTCTGATCCGAGCAGCGAAGCGCTGCCACTTTCTCTTCTCCACCATTTTGATTAATTTTAAAATATTATATATATATATATATATATAATTGGAGAAAGATAGAAATAAAAGAGAAAAAGAGAAGGAGCGAATCGATGTTGTGAAAAAAGGTAAATTTTATAATTATATATCTATATTCCACTTAACCCAAATCTCTTCTCAGATTATAATTCTAGTGGTATGTATATATCTTGTTATACATATTTTTGGATTGGAAAGGAAAAGGATTCAATTAAAAGGACGGATTCTGGTTTGGGAGATTTGGAAAGCTAGGAAGATGAGTGGGAAATTATATGATTTATATATAACATTGAAATTTATATCATTGAGTTTTATTTAATTATTATGCCTATGCAAGATTTTTTGACTTATAGACTTAGAAAGAACATATTCAATTGAAATCTTGTCTGCATATTCTGCAAATTAGGTATTTGGAATAGAATAGCATTTACACCCTAATTCGGAAGTTTGGAAATCAATTCCTAAATTTGTTAAAGTAGAATATTGATAAGATTGCAAAATTTATTCTAGATTTAAAATAAGAGGGAATTAATTTAAAGGATAAAAATTTGTATATTTTTAGCCTCAAGGACACAACCTTAGTATTTTAACCATAAGGACAAACATTCTCCTAAAAATTAATCATAAGGACAAACAATTTTTCAAAATTATTCATAAGGACAAACATTCTTTCAAAACTGCTACCGAACTAAAAACTGATACCTAAAAACTGCTACCGATAACTACAAACTGATACCTAAAAACTGCTACCGATAACTAAAAACTGATACCTAAAGAAAGTTGTCCTTCAGGCAAAAATATTGAAGGTCTGTCCTTGAGGCTAAAATGCTGGAAAGTTTTGTCCTTCACAATAATTTCCTGTTTAAAATAATTAGGTTGTAAATTGTTTGTACTAATTTAGATTGCCTTAATTTGACTTGGAATGTGAATTTTTATGTTTTAATTTATTGAGAGCGTTGTGGGTACATTTAGTTGTATCTATTCCCATGTTATTTCCATAAATTATCTAATTCCACAACTACGTATAAAAAGTGCATCGTTTGAAATAATAATGAATATACCAGAAAGGAAAGAGATGTGTAAAGTATAGATGTTTTCCATCGTAGTTTGCACTATTTTTTCAATAAAAGAAAAGAAATAATTTCTTGTAATTTCAAATGGAGCAAAATCATTTTTGGGTTATTTATGGAAAGTTATAACGGTAATATTTTTTAGGAAGGATAGCTCTAATATATTAAAATGTGAAAATAAATGCTTCTTACAGAATGTACATATAAGTGTATGTTCTGGAATTCCTAAGCGTAGGAATTAATGAATTAGAAATAGGAACACACACACATATGTATAACCACGCCTACCGATTTAAAAATAAAAATATATATAGCATAATATACAATGATATTCGTATTAGTTATACTTAAGAAGACTAGTTATCAATAGCGTAGTAAATCATAGAACTAGGAGGTTGAAATGGAAAATGGATAGTAACTGCAAAATTTATGAACAAGCAAATTAGTAGAGCAATAAATGTGCAATTAATAGGGAGTTAGATAAATAAAATGGGAACATAAATGCGTTTAATGAGACCGATTAAAGAATTTAATATGACATTTATAGGAAAATAAACAGGCATAATAGGCTGAATCAGAACAAATAAATAAATGTCATTAGTGATTGTCCAATTTGAATAATAAGGCCTTTTATTATGGGAAATTGACATTTACAGGACATAACACAGAAATATAGGATTTACGTAATAAGCGTATATGACAGGAATTAAATACTAGGAGGCAGAATAATTTTAATAGGACGAAATTATATAGCCTCAAAAATACATTTAGGACGAGCATGAATTAGTGAGCCTAGCTCAATATTTAAGTCCAGGATAACTGGTTTAGTTTATAATGGGTTTAGGATGCAAGATCAGTAGAGTTACACAATAGAAGTTTTCCTTTCACCTACAGGCTACTAGCAGTCGCCTATACGTACTACTGATATGGGACATCTCCAATCGAAGGAACCATGGGGAAGGGATATATGTTTGTTTTTATGTCTGTGAAAATATACTAAGGGTTCATCTTGGAATTGAAGCATTAAATGGCTCGGTACCTTAGGGATGTGAAGGGGTTTACTATGGGGTGGAAGGTATAAAATTGCCGTTGGGTCTGCCTCTACTCTATATAAGAAGTCTTTAATAATCTACGAAAGTACCTAATTGGCAAATGTGGTCTGCTTCATTTCTAACAAGTGGTATTAAGTATCTTGGATGGGTATTTTTTCACAGACTAGTCCAGATGGCATTTCTACCATGAGAGGTGTAACGACCTGTAATTTTCCGATAATTAAATTATTATCTAATCAGATTTTGTAAATTAATATTGGAAGAAATTAAAATTTAAGATTTAATAACGAAAAGAATAATTAGAATGTAATGTTAGTAATGTTAATTTAAGGCAATTGATAACTATTTTAATGTAAGTCCAATTAATTGAAATGGTTGTAAAGTCATAATAGGTTATAGATTGTAAATAAAGGAATAAAATTTAATATTGGAGTCAATGTTGAAATTATATGTAATAAATTGTAATTGGATAAAATCAGTGGTGTGTAAGTAGTTATAACATTTGTTTGTAGATAATAAACTTATAAATGTGATTAAATTAAGTAAAAGGTGACAATTGTTATTTGCTACCCATTTATTTAATCTATTGGATTAAATTTGAAATCAATTGAAATTAAATGTAATTAAATATTACGTGAATAAGAATTAAGATGATAATCGTAGATTTTGATGTAATAAGATGTGAACCAATGTTAACTAGGTCCATTAAGTAAAGATTGATTGAATAAAGAGATTGGAATCAAATTAAATCAATTTATTGGAATTAAATTATAATTAATTAGATTTTATTTACAGTTGAAACTAAACACTGTAATTAGTGTAAAATTTAACAGTGAATTGATATGTAAATTTGTTTTAAATTATTGTAAATGTCTAAGTAATCAAAAATGATAAAAATTGTGAGTAACTAAATTTGAAATTAAAAAGTGATTTAATCAATTTAATAACAATTTATTTAATTAACGTGCAAATAGCCATTTTGGCAACTGTCTTGGATTTCGACGAAACTAGTTTCATCGGATCTATAACGATGAATTATTGTAGAATTTCAAGTTTCGTAGCGATCGGACTTGCCATTTGGTCGTACGAGCTTGAAACGCGTAGAAATCAATTTAATTGAATTCAATTTGAAATAAACTGATTTTAAAGCTAACTTCTTTATACGACGGAATTAGGACCTGAAACCTTTTCCACTGAGTTTAAAATATCAAAAACATCTATTTTGATATATGGGATGACCCATTTTCGTTTCGGAAGCGAAACGGGCTTTTCGGGTCGTTATTGTCGTTCGAACCAATTCGATATGCATTCGTTCTTTCTTATAGAGCTTTGTTAATATAAATAGTTCTGTTCTAACCCTAGCAGCCTCTTTATTTCTTATCTCTGTACGTACAGAAATTTCTGTTACTCCTCTCTTCTCAATGGCTGAAAACTTAAATTCCCAAATCCAAATTCAAATCAATATCTATTTCAAAAATTCAAACTTCTCAAAACCCTATCATATTTTATACCGATTCGAAGCTCTCGACGAGCGCAAGCTATATCTGCAGTTTTATTTTCAATTAGGGTCTCTGTGTTTTTTAGAATTTGGGGAACAAATCTCGGCCGTTCATCGGGTTTTGATCAACGTCGATGGATCGTCAATTGGAGGATATTGATGCGTAGAGATGGTCGAGGGGAGTGCATCGATGTAGGTCGTTATTCGTATCAACGGTCAATTTGCCTCGGAAAATTGAATTAGGGTTCAAGATGGAGGTGGCCGCTGGTGGTCTAGGGGCGATCGCGACTTGGTCGGAGGTGGCGCTTGGCCACGCGTGGGTGATCGCGTATGGGGGAGGGGTCGGTGGCGGCTTCTCAGGCGTGCGATCGAATGTGTCTTGTGGTGGCGGCAAGTAGGGTTACACGATGTTCTCTATGCTAGGGTTTTGGAGTGTTGTAGAAGATGGTGAAGTGGCTTAGCTCTATTTTATTTTATTTTTATTTAATTTGAAATCGTGTATTCTTCTAATGATAATAACTTTTGCATACGAGGTCGGATTTACGCGCGGTTTATTCTGCTGCGATCGTATCAAAATTTCGGATATTTCGGAACTAGTTTAGACGAATTCGGAGACTATTCGATTTTTGGGCTTTATTTTGGATTTCAAATCGATTTGAAATCAAAGGTGAGTGTTTTGATCCACTCACAACTACTAAATTATCTTATGTTAGTTAAATTGAATTTATGATGCGATTAGAAATTGATTGGTTGATGTTTAGTATATTTAATTTGTCATTCCAGTTAAATATGACTTTTATTGCATTTAATCGTCATTTAATTTAATATTGAATTTAATTGTCAATTGAATACCTGTTGATGAAATCAGTTAATTGATGTTATTTATTGGTTGATTGAATGGTGATTGTGATGGATGTTTGATTTGTTAATATTGGATGACTGGATGTTATATTTGTATTGTTATAATGCTGCAAGTTCCCTTAGTTCATTGTTAGAAAATCCCTATAGTTTGAAATGTTACATACCCGAATGATCTATAGATTAGGAAAAATCGTTATGGGTTGAAATGATAAACTCGAGCGATTTTATGGATTTTATTTTAATTCGGGATTACGGGTTGAAATGATATATACCCGTAAATTTAAATTATTGCGGGTTGAAATGATATACATCCGTATCACTTTACCAAAGGGTAGAAAAATTATATACGGACACCGGATTGGTTAAATTAAATGATTTAAATCCTTAAATTTTGAATTCGGATAAATGATATTTCGAAATAAAATTTGAATTATATAAACTGAATTACTTTGAAAATCCAAGCTTTAAATGTTGAAATTGGAGTTGGTAATGAATTGTTTGAAGAATAAAAATAGAAATTTCAAAGTTGGAGTTTGAAATATAAATGAAGTTATCGAAATTGAATTATTGAAAATGTTTGAATGTTTTAAACTTTGAAATCTATGAAATTGAAGTGCTTTAAAATTTTAGTTCAACATGAGTTTGAAATCGATATAAATTGAAATGAATTTTATGGGAATTTGAATTGAAAGAAAATTTAGTTTGTTGAAATCTGGATATGGTCCAGATTTGTTGAAATGAAAGAAATAGCTTAGCTTTGATATCAATTTTAAATTAATTACTTTAATATAAACTGTTTAGAAATTTATTATTTTAAAAATCTTGATTATTAAGATTTTCAAACTATTAAACTAATTTAATCTATTTTAAACTATTCTAATCAATTTGAACTATTTGAACTTATTTTAATCTATTATAATCTATTCAATCCAATTTAATCTATTTTAACCTATTTTAAACTAATTAACCCGTTTTTATTTATTTTAAATCTATTTAATCTATTTTAAATCTATTTAAACTATCTTAAATCTATTTAAACCATTTTTAATCTGTTTTTAAACTGCTTTAGAGTATTTTAACTATTTAAAAATTTATTTTAAACTATTTTAACTATTTTAAACTATTTATGGCTATTTAAACTATATTTCTAAATTTCTAATGGTGCAAGGTTAAATTTTTTTATATTTAAATCCTTGATTTTAAGGCGAATATGGTTAAATGATGTTATAACATAAGTTGGGATTTGAAATGATATTTGCTAGTGAAATGACATATTTGAGTAAATATGATGATTTTGAAATGAGGATTTAATTAACCTATCTTATCGATATGATTTCGAAAGTGAATATGATTTTGAAAGTAAATATGATTTCGAAGGTGATATGATTTGAATTGAATATGATATTTTGATATCAATTATGAAAAGGTTTTGAAAATGTAAAAGAATCATCCGCTGTGAAATAAGTGTTTGGTTGTTAAAGAGACCGGGATCGGATATTGTCATACTCTCTGCCAATACCGAAAACCACTTTAACAACTGTGTACGTGGTGGAGATTCCAAAATGAAGTAGGATGGTTTGGTGAACAATTCTATATGAGGTATTTACGTAGCCCTGACTCCCGTGAGTGAGCTTGATGTGGCTAAACCAGGAGCCATGCCGGGCCAAGTGAGGCCGCACCTCCTACCGGGCACATTTCATCGATACTATATTATGACTTTGTGATTGATTTGGTGGCCACCTCCTGATTTTGATTATGGGAGTGTGTTCCAAGGTGGGCGGTAGTAGTTGCTATGCATTACCACCAGTCTAGATCCGCAAAACGGTAGTATCCTACCCTGGGCATTGCCTCGCGTGCCTTGTCACATTCCTTATATATAAAATGTGTTAAGGGGGATATGGGTAATGCCTTAACGCTATTTTAATACTTTACTGTAGAAACTATTATAATAGCGTATTGTACTATGTATGTAGATAGTTTAACGGATCCTTAGGAGAATGAAATCCCAAACATCTCTTAAGTTATTGCACTCACGTTAGACACTGGATAGGAGATGTCAAATCCCGTAAACATCTCCGACGCCGTTACACTCATATTCACTTACTGTTGATTTAACTTACATAAGATCTTTTAGTTCCAACTCGAGTGTTTTGTCTTTTCAATTCGCTCAGGTCAGTCTGAGCTTTTCAGTATACCGAAGACTGCTTTTCTGGAGGGCGAAGACGGAGATTGTACATTATTATTTTAATTTTCTACTGCATCATGTTGTTCCGCTGCATTATTTTTTATTACTGTTGTATGTACTCTGATTCTGTACTATAAAGTGTAATCAAATGTTATTTGTAAAACAACTTCATGAACTGTTTATTTGATTATTATTTTGTCATTTCGTTGTGAGATTCTGTCTTTGTTTTTCTTTCTTTCTCTGCTTTTTCTTATTTACCGTATAACAATCATCCCTTTTGAATGGTTTGAGTCTGACGTTTGTGGTTTATCGTCGATTTAAACTATCCAAAAAGGTGGGTTGTTACAGGAGGTCGACAGGCTATGTCAGTGTTGTTATTGGACCGGAATTTAGTAGTAGGGATGGCATATAGACTATGACCATCGATGGTCCCGAGCGGTCGTTAGGAAAGACTTGGGTTATGCACTGACAGATTTCACTTCCTACTAGTGTGGAATTCGTTTGGGATACACAAAGACCTCATTTTTTTAATTAGTTGTTTGTTTATTGAAGGTGGGCTAGTTAATCCTTGGATGAGTCTTTGAGATGCGTTAGTAATACGACAATTAAATTATAAAGCCGTATCTAAGGGTCATTGGTCTCTGTAGCTAGGGCCGATTGACTATCATTTACATTAGGGAGGGCTCGCTTTAAGGTTGCGGTATTAAATGATCGATGGGTCTGCTTCCTCCCTATTTAAAAAGCATTAAGTTGCCAGCGTTTTCTTTTTGGGTAGTGACCGTTTATACACACACATGTATGTATAATCATACCTCGGAGAAGGTTAGATATATTGTACGAGTAGATGTAATTCCACGGATAAACTGTGAATAATAGACATACTTAAATATAAATCAATCGGCATAAATTAGTGTTATGAATAAAGTATGTAATTTACCAGTCACTAGAACGTCGTTCTGACCCCTCCTCATTACAACCTACATGATATATTTAGAAGGACAAACTATTGATGTAAGACGGGAAAGTTAGATGAAGAAGTCTTCTCATTTATGCTTGGCCCTGACAATGCAATCAGATACTAAAGGAATAATATTAATTCCAAGGTAGTGGTCTTAGTCATCATATATGTTCTATTATATTTTACTATTCCACCATAAGTTCATTCTCTGATATACATGTGTTTATTACAAGTTACCAAAAACAACGATCCGTATCCTAATGGACTTGGGTTTCGATTCGATTGAAATTTAGGCCTACTAAGGTATGGGTTGTTATACTTGAAAACTCTCTAGTTGTTGAGCAAACTTAAGCTTGGGATGTTATGTGTGGTACTATCAATATGTTACCTAGACGAGATAAGATACATGCATGTATATGTTGGGAAAACTCAAGGTACATGCATTATACTTAGGCTATAGCAAAATGGTGGGTACGAGTGAATAATCTCTCTCGATTTATTGAGAAAACTCATGTTTGTGGTTAAGATTAGGATAAAAACCATGGGTTATGGTTGTATATGATACAATCGATAAAATCGCTTGTGTGCCTATGATTTATTTAGCAAACTCAAGGTTAAATCCCAAGACAACCAAGTCCTAACACCCACTAGAAAAATCAAAAGATTTCTATGTTTTTCTTAAGGTTTTGAGAAATATAAAAAAATCTAGTGTCGGCCTTATTAGAAAAATGAAATGAATACATTTAACCTTTCTAATATTGTAAGAATATATGGGAGCAAGTTGAGATAACATACATCGATAAATTTGTGAAACTAGTATAATTGATAAAATGTTTATCAGCTAAAATATAAATGAACTAAGATTGACATAGAAATAAAATATATACTTATCAATAAATCCTTAGGAATGCTATCAATTCATTATTCACGCAAGAGCTAGATTATACCGCCACCTAAAATTCGTATCTTGATCATTTGAGTATTTATTTGTCCAAGACTGTGTGTTGTCTTCTATGAGTTTTGAACTCTAAAAGAAATATAGTAATATGAATATAAGATCCATATTAGATCACATATAAAAGTTGTATGGTGAATAGTCATATCCATAATGTATGAAATCTCGATGAAATTGGTTCAGTCGAAATGAGCAAGTAAACACCGGTGCAATCATGTGTTCAATATGGCCGAATATAATGAGAATTTTGTTGTGTAGAAAACAAAAAAAGACCAAGGACTAAAGAACGACCTAGGAATTCAGTCACTAATACATCAATGTCGATCAGTTTACCTAACTGCAACCCATACAATGTCCTTAATATGTTAAGAATGTCTGCATACACTTTTTAAAGAAGTTGGAGCACTCATGTAGTAAAATTTTCCATTTGAATGGTTCGACCATTTGAAGGAAAGTGAATGTTTGAGAGTAGGTATAATATATGCATGATTGGAATGAAGAGAGTGCTTAGTCACATCTTCTTTATAAAGGACATCAGATATGAGAATTATATAAAATTTAACAAGATACTATCATGGAATAAGAAATGTGATTTCTTTTTCAAATGTATTTCATTATAGAAAATTGTTTTTTGTAATAATCATTTTTATGAGTTCAAGATATTTGATCTAAAAACCTCGATTATAAACTAGTTGCAATGGACGAAATAAATAGCCCATAATAAGTGGTTGATAAGTATTCGTATTTCATGCATTGTTATAATAATAACGAAAATAGAGGAGCATACCATATGACACTTACTAGTGGATGCATTAAGATACGAAAGATGTTTCGTATATATACCAAGTATTATTTATGAAATAGTAAATGTTTTCAGTATTAGATGAAATTATATGTATAGTTTTATTTTGTTATGAATTTTATGAATATTCATTGTAAAATAGATCTAGAATAATAGTATTTGTTGCATTAGCTACGTAATATAGAAGCATCTAAAATTTTAATAATTTTTATGGAATTATTGACTAAGCCATATCTTGGAGGAATAATTCTTAAAATCTTATGATTTTGAACCATACGATGTTGGTGAATTGTACCTCAAGGATTAAGTGCTAAGCACTTATTCAGTGGGAGCAATAAATGAGGTAATGAACTTTTCGTATTAATAAATATAGATGTGTGCAACCGAAAGTCTAATGATACCAAAATAGATCCATTTACTTTGTTAAAATTCACCGATGAATTATCATAGAAATGAACATATGTATTTGATACACAAGTACTTAATCTATGATAAGTTCATAGAATATAAACGTAAGTAGAAAACATAAAATACGAAGGAAACAAAAGAATTCAATTTGATCGAATATGTAATTGTATTGGAAAAAGATTCCAAAAGTAACTAAAAACGAATAGGATTCAATTTAAAAGTCATTCCTTTCTATGATACATAATGATTTATCAATAAGTAGTAATTGAACCTTGTTGGACAAAGTATGATTGATAATGAGTGAAGTTAAGTTGACATCTTCCTATAAGGATATGTACTTAAGAGTAGGTACATATTTTAATTCAGATTTCATCTAAATCATAGTTTACAAGGTCATATAAGATCAGGATTGATCAAAACCCAATCTTAAATCGCTTAAGGTGTTAGGTCGTCTAATTTATGTTATGAACATAAATTTCGTAGACTCAAAATTGAGTTTTGTGTAAGTATAAAATGCAGTTCATAAAATATTTCTAAACGCCTACTCCATCATATCGAGAAACAATTGTTGTTTCATGTAATGCCACCTTCATGGCGAAGGAATTTATTTTAGAAATTAATAATGGTACAATGGACTTGGTACGATCCAAATACTATAAATAGAAACCAATTTCATAAGATGAAATAAAATTAACCAAACCTATAACAAATCCAACTTATTATAAGGTTTAATATTTAGCACTTTAAAGAGAAACAATGAGTTTCTTATTATTGCTGAGGAAAGTATTTCCTCAAATGTCAATAAGCCATAAAGAGTACTGATTATACCATATGGTATGATGTGCAAATCCGAAATGGATTCCAAGTACATTGTCAAAATATTATTTTGATAGTTGTGCCCAAAAGGATATGATCCATTGGCCGTTAATGTGCCTTCATTGTGAAGACCAATGCAATTGGAATATAGTAAGAAACATTATTGAGAATGATATCGCAAATTTCAGTTGTTGAAATTAACGTGATAGATCCGTCTTTCAATGTGCTTAAGTCAATTCAAATACTAATCGCAAAATTATCGTCTCATTATGATTTTGAGTTTTGGTATATCTATGTTAAAATGGAAAATTCTAAAGAATGATTTAAAATAGACTATTTGCATAGACAATCAAAATTTCTTGAAGTCAGGGAGAGTGATAATTGAGTTTGTGGGATTTGGATAGGATCCAAGAACTAATACAACAATATCATTTGAAAATGCATTTGAATTCAGTGAATATTTTGATAAATAAAGCAAATAATTTGATTTTAATCAAAATATAGAGCTAGCGTGCGTCTGTAGGAAAGAGCACTAACAGGTACCAAAATATTTCTGAAATTATAAACAACATACCATCAAGTATTAACGATGCACTCATGTTAAAAATCTGCACTAGTTTGGCTGTTCAAATTCTCGGCATATGTTTTGAAAGGACATCTTTTATAGTCGGTATGAAAGGATATTGGGAGTGTCCCAAACAATACACATACATCATATTAAAATGTTTAATGTGGCACATGTAAGATTGATTCTTTATGAATTAACACTAGGAATTGTCATATATGTTGTATTGTCTACCATAACACACTTTGATTGTGTATTTGATACACGAAGCAAGTATCAAATCCAAGTTAACATCGCTAAATAGTAGTTAAGAGTATTCTCGAGTATTTAATGAAATACTAGATAAACGTTTATGGAAACAATGAACTCCTTAAAAAGGAGTATCAGACTCGAGTATTATAAGTAATATAGAATATACCTCGTTGATCTAAAATTCAAGTTAAACTTTAATCAAGAAGCCTTAAGTTGGAAATGTTCCAAATTGTAGGTGGTGGCTGATTCAATGAAAGGCTAAGTACATCGCCTTGAGTAGCCTTACATTAATGCACAAATTTATAAACGAGCTAGGGATGATTCCAAATGTTGAGAATCATGTAAAATTGTTTTGTGAGACCAATGTCACGCTAAAGATTTTGAAAGAACCTAAGGCTCGTAAGATGGCTAGACACATTACTCCAAAGTGTCCACGTGATAAAGGAAGTTTATCAGTAAAGGAGAGATGTTGGCTGACAAAATAGATATTAAATACAATATAACAAATCCACTAAGGGATTAGCTCGATCGGTTCTGAGAAAACTGATCGAAGCGATGAAATTGAGATTCTATAACTGGCCTCAAGTGCAAGTGTTTGAGATTAAGAGAGTTAGGAGTATGCCATCGGGACAGTTATGTAATTTGTTATATATATTCCCAATAAACGTATTTGATTCCTAATTATATACTTTGTTATATAATGATATAGTTAATTAAGTAATTAATTAATTTAAAGTATGTAAACAGAAAATCCTTAAATAAATTTTTATGTGATAATAATTACAAGGAATTGTAATCATGAGAAAATTATCAGAATATACATGACATATTATTTTAAGGTAATTTTCACTTAAAAGGCTTCATAATTCACGGTAATAAATTTCTAGGACAGCACTTTAGAATAATTAATTTTAAGGACGTTTATCATTTTCCTTCAGAAAAATAATGCTTCTTTTATCTTTTATCATTTATTAATTTCCTTCAGAAAATAAATTTAATCATTTATCTTTTGTCCTTAAAATTAATCATTCTAGAGATTTATTACCATGTACTGGGAAGACCTTCAGTCTAATTTCAAATTATTTTAAATATTCTTGGTCAAGATATTTCGAGAAAGGATATCGATATATCCCCTAAAACTAGATTACATAACGCTCTCCAAATGTTAGGAAGTATTTACTCATGATAGTTGGGAGCACCAAGGAGTTATGTACTCCTAGTTATTGGACAAATATGGAATAAATCATTTGAGAATTTCCCATTGGTTAATAAAACTAGGTCAAAAAAGAAATCTTGATCAGAGTAACGATGTTACACAGTTCTCTTGACTTGTACTGCTGTGCTTTAATGTTGGTACTCCACTTTGATTATTGTTAAATCATGGCATACTAACCATCAAGAGACTATATTTGGATTTGGGTTAAAGCACTGAAAGTGAAACACTACTCAATAGAGAATGCATGTCCTTAGTTCTATGAGGTTGGTATCCCGATCAACTATAGTTAACTTAAAGTCAATTTTTTTGGCCAGAGTAGTATAGTTAATAATACATGTTATTATTGAATCATGGACTTTATTTATGGAATAACTAAGTTAAATATGGATAATTCTAGAATTTTGACTAAAACCAAATTCTATACATCCAAAAGTGATATAGTGTTGATGATGAGAACGCGTGTAATAATCGTAACTAAAAGATGCCGCTTAAAGTTTTAAATTGAATTCTATAGATGAGATGTGAAAGTGATGAATTAAGTAAAACTGCCATGCCACTAGCTAGCTAAAAATTGTTCGAATATTAGTCACTGGTTAAATCCACACCCGTGAGTCGCAAAGCTGAATTTATCCAATCTCTGAAACCTTGCTCGCTTTAATTGATTTGTAATAGTTATAAATTAATTAAATTAATCAATATTTATTAAATATAAAATATTTGTTGTAATTCTAGTATAGGGTGTATTTAATAAATGGGGTAGCCTCCAAAAATGATCTAAGGGCTACTGGTAATTAATAAGGTGCGTATATAAAAGTTATATATGTGCATATCAATATGTGATATTAATGTACGTTTAGATTTGATCCAAATAGAATTATTTACAAACGGGTTTGAGTATTTAATTGGTCTATTATAGGACCAATATAGGCCAGCTGAAGATGGGTTAAAAAGAGGGGGAATGATCTGCTTAGTTTTAATTAGTAGGAGAAAAATGTGGAGATTTGGTCTCCTTGATCTCCCTATAAATGCGAATCCAAGCCACCACTTTTAATTGTGACTTTTTACCTCCTCCCTCATTGGTTTTGGCTGCACTTACCTACTCCCAACTAGCTAATTATCAGCCTCATTTGTCCAAGTATAAGGAGCTGTAATAATTTCTGATGGTAACACAACGATTGCTAACAAAATCGGTGCATATCCAAGAGATCTAGGAGACCGATAGTTCGTGGTGAGTCTATGACATTGATCTCTTTAAGTAAATTATATAGTCATAATATATGCTATCTGTTTACATTTATATATGTGTTAATGTCTCTCTATAATTATAAATGCTTTAGATCCCACTAAATAGCAATTTTACATAAAACAATTTATTTAATAAAAATTTAGAAATCAAATATGTTTGTAAATATCATAATTTAGCCTTTTATACACAACACTTTAATATATATATATATAATTTTCCAAGAATTGAAAATAATTTTTAATGATTATTTATTAATTTTAAGACCTAAAATTCACTTAAATCATATTAAAAAATACATATAAATATATTATATTATTTTAAAATAAACTTTTATTGATTAAATTTAAAATAAAGTATATTATATTATATATATTAATTATTAATTAATAAAATGTCCATTTTTACTATTATTAACACACACCACAGAAATATATATATATATATATATATATTAAAATTAACTTTCGAACTAATTCCCAGCCAAGTAATGTTTTACATACATATATACATACATACATATATACAAGCTTAAAATATTTATATTTTATAGTATACATATTTATATATTGTTTATAAGTGTTAAAATAGTGCTGTGTATTTTAAATCAATAAATAAATAAAAATTAATTTCAGTTGTAATAATTAGTTTTATATAAATATACATATCGTTGGAGATATTTCTACTAATAGTTTTATGTTCTGGTTTTGAATTTTAAAATATTTTACCAAGTCTTAATTAGATATTTTAAATACAAATTTTGAATTTAAAATTTATTACTTAGTCAAAATTAGGTTAGATATTTTATATTTTATTATATATGAGCAATTTTGAAATTTATATTTATATTTATACTTTTTTTATTATATCAAATGATGTTTTGAGACAACTAACATATATATAAATAGACAATGTTTATATAAATCCTATGCGCTAACTTGCTGGATGTAGGAGCATGTGAGATATGATTTCTCATACCATATAACTCTTACCTCATGACATATATCGAGTTTATATATTGTTTTAGGCCTGTAAATCACTCACACTAGATTATTTTCTAAACTAGGGTTATTTTTACATGTGTTCTTCTTATAACTCTTGGATACCATTTAGGAGTAGACTAAGGGAGAAGTGCAGCGATAGCATATGGAGTTGTATAGAGATTGATTTAGAGGATTATGCTTTTTCACACTATTATATGAAGTTACTACTTATATTTTGTTATGCAGTTCTATGTAGTTATCAGCACTTATATTATCTAAAAATAATTTTTTTTTCATGTAGTCATTGTTGTACATGAGATATTATGACTCATATTTTGTTTTAATCAGGTCTTATGAACCATATTGCACTTTGATGATGGTTGAGTTTATTATTCGTTATTTTCATACGACCTTACTAATGTCGCATTCATTTGACTTCCATGCTCCATATTGTATTTTTACCATGTTTTACGAGATATATGACATGTTATCAAGTTAAGTTTTTCTTTTACTCGTGACATTCCTCCGTTATTTATGTACCAAACAATACAAGGTGTCTTACTTATAGGTACTAGAGGTAGAGCTGTAACGACCACGACTTTCTCTCCATAGAAAGTCGTATCGCTAATAAGAAAGAAAGGGATAGAAAAGAGAAAAGAAGAGAAAGAAAGAACTAAACAATATCAGAATCTCACAGCGGAACGAAACAAAATATAATATATCACATAACTATTACATAATATCATATACAACACTTATCAGAGTTACACAGATTCACATTTATATACTAGACAGTTATAAACATCTGTCTAGTTATTACATCTCAATACAAAACAAAGATCTAAACAAAGATCAACACAGCGGAAACTACTATCTATCTACAACGCCGAAGCCTCCTGCTCCATTGCTCCTCCACAATTCGTCAAGGCTAACCTGAATCCCTTGGCTACTCGTAAAAATTTGAGTACCCAAGAGTTTATAAAACAGAAATAAACAACTTGGGTCAGACATGGGTCTGGTGTGAGTAACAGGTTAAACTTGTTTAACTTCAAAACCTTTTGAAAGAAAAGGTATCACGTAAGACTCCCCACAAATAAACATGGGTAAGTTTTTACCTTACGCTAACCAAAACATTTGATAGGAAATTCGATTGTATTATAATAGGGTCTAGGGTTTTCAATTAAAATACAGAAATAGCTGAAATGCTTACATCTCACATTCCAACATAGTTGGGCACAACTAAATCGTACGTCACTTATTGGATTTTGGATTCCATACAATGGCAGGGCTACCGGGGTACCGCCCGTCACAGTACGTGGCCTAGATCACCGTACCGAGGATCACTCCCAATCCCCTGCAACACAAGGTCGGAACATCCCTTACTGGATAATTCCCGCACAAGATACCTCACGGTTGGGATCAGCAACCGCACCACTAAGTCGAAAATAGAAAGGGACATCTAGACAGAAGTAACCTTGTCCTACTTGGGTGCTACCCACTAACCTTGCTGCACCTCCCCTGTTTTAGCCATTCCCGGTTTGTGAGGCTTGAGGTCACGATTACCTTAGAAAAGAACACATCACTTAGAATGCTCATCGTCCACCTGACGATGTTCTGAAAGCATTCAATCCATACAAGTTCGTTCCGGGTTCGAACGAAACCGAAGGCATTATCTCGTTACACTCGTTTTGGAATCACCCTCAGAGTTAACGACAATAACCCTTGCACTCTGAATCTTCATCTTCACTTGATTCACGACCTATCGTAAATTTGGATCGATGTGGTATTCGGGTCTCCAGACCTGGAAATCCGGTATACGGAAACCCGATCCCGGTCTCATCGAAATCCAAAGCGTATCTTTTAAGGCCAAGTTGTTTTAAAGTTAAAACAATTCAATTCAATTATCTTTATACACATAGAAGGATAATTCACAATAGATAATCAACATTATCAGATAATCCATATTATCATCACAATTCAACTAAACATCCATATCACACAGCATATATCTCATCAGAGATATCAATCAATGCAAAGCATTCAATATTATCATCCATTCTTAAGTAATGATTTATACCATTTCTAATTAATTTAAAATGAATTAAATTAATTACTTCATTCTATAAATCCTGCTTACTTAATCATTAATTAATTACAAATTAATTAATTATCCTTTAATTACCCTTTAATTCCATTCAGGTAATTTATCTTTAATTAATTACTTACATTAATTATCCTTAACCACTTATAGTAATTAACCTTTAATTACTTCATTAATTAATTTACTAAAATTAATTAACTTAATCAACTATAATTAATTACATTAATCCTTAATTAATTACATTGATTAATTACTTCATTTATTAATTATTTCTTAATTAACCAATCTTAATTACATCATTAATTATATTAATTAATGATCCTTAATTACAACTTAATTATTAATTACTTAATTAAATTAATTACATTAAGTAATTAATCTTTAATTAAACAACATTTATTAATCACCATTGATTAATCTTCAATCAGTAATTAATTACCCTTAATTACTTTCACAAACTAAATTAATTACTCCTTAATTAATTCCTTAATTAATCCCTTGATTAATTATTCAAAGTAATTAACTCAAATTACTTCTATTAATAAAATCATTATTCAATTAATTACTTCCAGTAATTATCTTATTATTTACTTCTCTAAATAAACTTACCTTAATAATTACATTAAGTAATTATTATCAAATCATCTCTTGATTATTCTAAATTAATTAAACTTAATTAATTAATTTAACTAAATCAAATTAACTTCAATTAATTACAATAAGTAATTAATTCTTAATTACTTCCAATAAGTAATTACATTTAAACAAATTCTATAATTGATTATCTTTAAATTAATTAATCTAATTAACTATTTAATTAATCCTATTAATTAATTATTTAATAATCCATAGTTAATAACCTTCATTAACAATTATTTAATTACTTTTCTTAAGTAATTAACTTTAATTAACCATTATTAATTTCAAATTAATAAATCTTAATAATCAATTAATTAGTCTCTAATTATTTAATTAATTAAGTGTTAACCATAACTTAATTAATCTTTAATTACTTTATTAATTAATCATTAATCATTAATTAATACTCTAATTTATAATCCTCAATTATAAATTAATTATTCCTAATTAATTAACCTTAATCATAAATAAATTAGTTTAAACCTTTAATTACCTATTTAATTAATCCAAATGATTAATTAATCAAATTAAATTAATTATCTATTAAATTTCCTTATAAATTTAATGAACACAAATCTTTAAATTCTAATTTACTTTAAGATAAAACTTTGTTCTTATTAATAATCAAGTTATCACTTACAAAGTATTTTAAATCAATTTACTTTAATTTTACCTTCAAAATTTCATTTTAAATTTAAAGATTTAAAATGAAAACAAATTATCTTTAACAACGTTTTAAACAACATTTCTAAAACTCTTTTATTTTTCATGTTAAAGAATTACTCATCTTATAAAAGAACTTAAAGAATTTAAATTAAATTTACTTTTAAATTCTAACCATATAATATACATTTTAAACAATTAAAATTATTAAAACAATTTAATTTAAAAACTTTCTTCCATTTCAAATCTGAGATCTAGATTTAAATTAGATTCCAGATTACACTTAGATTTAAACTTATTTTCAAATTAAATTTAGTTTAATTTAAACTGACAGGTTTTAATAAAAACAGGCAACACAAAAGCACTCGAGCCCACCATAATTTACTTCGAGTCGCCTGCCTAAAAACTTCGAGTCTCTCACGCAAAAACACTTGAAAATCTCGAGACCTTCCTCTCCTCAAAACCCAGACTTCACCCATACACATTCACGCTCGTGTGCACGTGCACGGTCACCTACGGCACTCCGATCATCGACGACGACTCCATCATCTCGACTATCACTCACGAACCAGAATACGACAATCCCTTCTTCGATTCCTACTCGAATTCAAATTCGAGCATTCATCCAACCTGGAACAAGAACCCATCACTACTGACCAAACCTGGCAACATCGCTTGCGACCAACCAACCACCTGTCATCGCCTCGTCTTCGCAAAGCCGTCCACCAGAACTCCTCCAACTCCGGTCATCACTTCAACTACCTCAAAGCTTCAATTTCCCAAAATATCTCAAAGCTCGATCAACTCAATTTGTCGATCCAAACTAAAACTCGAAACCCAGACAAATTAGGTTTACAAAATTTAACTCTCGATTCCAAATCCCTCAATGTTTAATTCGA
Organism: Allium fistulosum; assembly: GCA_030737815.1. Taxonomy (NCBI): domain Eukaryota; kingdom Viridiplantae; phylum Streptophyta; class Magnoliopsida; order Asparagales; family Amaryllidaceae; genus Allium; species Allium fistulosum. Next base: position 101,364,468 of record CM060901.1, on the reverse strand, counting down.
TTTCCAGTAATTTTTCCTGGTATCCTTGATCATTACTCTACCACTATTAAAGATTTCAAACTTCCAATTTCAATGAGATGATCAAAATCACCAAAATTTCATTTCTGACTTAAACCAGAACTGCTCTTATTATACTAGACTAAAAACTATGATATTAATGTTAAAAATCATGTTATAGCCTATCTATTCCATATATAATCCTGAATCTATTAATTACCCAGTTCGAATTTTTACATTTTATAACATGCACTGTTATTTTAATTTACAGAGGCACTCAGGCTAAAGTTTTGACTTAATTAAAACTTTTAAACTTTAGTTTATTACAAATCAATCATATTTTGTTTGTAAATTATGTCCTTACAAAAACTAAATACAGAGGTAAGAGATTTTTAAAAGAATTTCTTAAGTCTGGGCAAAAACAGAACAGAGAACAATATCATACATGCACACCTATATACATTCATGTATATTCAAAATCATCTACAAACATTCACATCCAAACACTATTTATCACAGAGTTAAACATGCATCATAATTACCTAAGTTAATTTAAGTAAAAATGTTACTCACCATTAAAATGGAGACAGAGCCTATCTTTTGAAAACTGTTTTGAAGACTTGAAAATATAAGGCCAAATCTTCTTTACTTTTGATAAAACTTGTGATATGTTGTTTTAGACTTGCATGCAGACTTGAACAAATCCAGATTCTTTTTACTTTTGAATTTAAACTTGCATGTTGCTTCCAGAGATGAAAAATGCAGGCAGTTCTCTAAGTTGATTCCAGATTTGAAAAGAATGCCTACTGGTTTCTTGTATTGATTCCAGATTGAAGAAAGAATGCAGACAGAAGAGTTGATTTGGAAAAGAGTTTCAGGATTTGAATTTGGAAACTTGTTTACAAATTGTTGAATTTAGTTTTTGGTTTGAGCATTTGAATTTCTGATTTGTTTCAGATTTTAGTTAGAGGAAAGATTATTGATTTCTCTTGGCTTTTGAAAAATGAGAAGATTAGAAAAGAATCAGAAATGAAGAAATGCAAATGTTAATATACATGTATATTTATGATTTATAAAATAAAAGAAAATGGAAAATAATTAAGGACACTTGTCCTATACATTTGCTTATTTAATTACACATGTTTTACAAAGGGTTTAGATAAATGACACATGTCTTATAAGTAATTACTCATATTTATATTTATTTTAAAAGTAAATAAAAAGACCTTTTCTTATTTATTTAAACACTTATCTATATATATTAAAGAGAAACAAAAGCTAATTACATTTATAAATAAAAGTTTATACAAATATTATAAAATCCAAAACAATTTAAATATATACTCTTTTGAATTTTAAAACTTTAAATTCAAGTTTAAATAAAATTAAATCCTAAGATTCAATTTAAAAGTTAAGTTATATATATTTACATACACTATTTATTCCATTTAAAAATAACAATTCTATAGTCTTTAAAATTCATACATATTAAAAATAATACATTATACTTATTATTTGAAAATAACATATTTTATAATTTAAACAAGAGATTATATTATCAAGAAATATTTAAAAGAAATAAAACAAACCAATTTTGTAAATCTTATTTATTTAAACTTAAGTTAAAAATATCTTAAACCAATTAAATATTTTCTTAAAGTATTTTAAAACTATAAAATTACTTATTTAAATATCTTTGAAAAGTCCAGATTAAATTAAATATAAATTTCCAATTTACCAAAGCTTCTATTTACAATATATATAAATAAATATATATATTCAAATAGAAAATATCTTATTAACTTTTAAAAGATAACATCATCAATTAATACTAATTTAATCAGATTATTAAATTAAATTCAAATCTTATTATCAAAGATTATCCATATCAATTTAATTATTCAACAGATTATTAAATTGATATTGTTAAAATTTCCGGGATATTACAAGAGGGGTGTCACAAAAGATCTTAGGGAAACCATCATTATTTCCAAGGTTAATAAAGAAATTCATTAACAACAATCCTTGCGTAGGAAAGCTAAGTGAAAGAAAGATGGATTGAACGACGAGGGTGAGATCATTTCATAGGAGGAAGAGTCTAATGCTGAATACATCAAGAGAAACCATCAAAATCCTTGTCTAACTCTTTCCATGGATAAGACATGTGGTTGATTCAAGAACGAAGATCCACTTAGCATCATAGAGGACGCTGAGGTTGATTCATGGGCAACTAATAATGAGGATTCACCTAACATCACAAAGTACACTCTTTCTTTCATTGATGGCATTCCAAATAACCTAAGTTTAAAGGAACAACATATAAACTTATACAACCACCTTTTGCGATTGCATCGAATTCATTACACCACATATAGAGACTTTGTAGTATGTTCCCAAGGCAGACATTCCCATAACCAAATCAAACCTCGGGATACATCACATCATAAGAGGGTAGTACATATGCTCTATTCAAGAGTCATACTCATCCAGTTGCAACCCAACTTGACCCTTCCTAGTTATGCTCATTGCCATTGTGTACGCACTCAACATCTTACATCATATTCTACATGCACTTGCTCTTGTATTGTCACTTTACATCCAGTTACATCATATAATCAATATATTGAAGGAACTCGATTTGTTTTGCAGTGGGTGAAATTGTTAAATTTTAAAAAAAAATCCATATTTGGATCTTAATGGGCTATGAAGTTTATTAACTAGCTTAGATCCAATCTAATTATTAAATAAAATTGTATTTTATTTAAAGTATTTCATATTTTTTAACTAATCATATTAACTAATTTTATTGAATGGTTATCTAAATATGTTATTTACGTATCCATAACATCACATGATAACATAAAGATATATAACCGTGTGCATAGTTATATATACATGCACGCATGCATACACACACATATGGATATTGATATTTATATCCATTATATATGCATATATACTTACATATGCAGTGGAAAATTCTCATGCATATTGGGAATATTAATGCCTAACTACATACATATGTTTAATTATATTACAATATGTATATGGTTTGTATACACATACTAACAGTACCATATACACATATAGTTTTGGCATATGTGTGTGTAATATATGTTTTGCCATTATCTATTTATACATACATACATACATCTGTGCGTGTTTGAAACAGATTTATATAGTTAAAAGAAGATATATATATATATATAGAAATATAGATAAGGGGTTGGTGTTACAAAGAAAGGGAAATAAGTAAATACTAGACCTAGATCAAATCAAATGAGTGTCCAAAGGAAAAGAGGAGATGGTAATATATTTAAATAATCCTACCATTCTCCTTTTCAAGTTTTCAATTAAATCAAGAACTAATCTCTAAGGAAAGTTAATTACAAAATTATCCATGATCAAAATTTTGCTTAAAATTTGTAATATGAAGTAACATAGAAATACATATAAACAAAATCACTTTTAAAACATTGTCATAATGTAGATTACAATAAGGACCGATCCATCAAAACATTCCATATGTGTGTATGTGTGTCTATATATATACATATGTATGCATGTATGTGTGTGCATGCGCATGCATGCGTGCGTATTCTATAATTCAAAATCAATAAAAATTTAAATTACAATTTTTTTTATTGAATATTGAAAACATAAATTTATTTTGTCTGAAACCAGAATTGACTAAACCAAGTAATATGATTTAATAGGCTTGTCAATGGATACTTTCGGATGTGGATAGTGTCACATCCGCATCCGCATCCAAAATCATTTTCGAATATTTGCACTAGCCGATGCAGACGAATATCATATAATTATCTGATCCGTTAATGATTGGTAAATCAAGAAGCATAAATAGAAAAGTTTGGTTCAACGTAATCTTTCTTCAATCTCACCGATTATAGTAGTGTGAAAAATAAGAAATATGATGATAATAAATAGTTTTGAGCGGTTAACATGTAATAAATGCATATTGTTTGCAACCAATTTGGCCACAAACACCCAAGAATAGATTTAGGTAGAGAAGTAAGTGAAGAAAAATTAAATTAAACCGATGAAATGATGAAACTAATAACAAATAAAAAGCAATAATCAGAGATACAAAGAATTATAGTGGTTCGACGTTGTATGCCTACGTCCACTTTGAAGATTATCCTTTATTAATCACTTATAAATCTGATTACAACAGTAGGAAATAGCAAACACTTGATTACAATAGAGCCTAGAGTAATAAGTTGCGTAAAGATCCTCAGAATGACCCATTAGGCCAGTATTTATAGGGGAAGACGACCACCAATCTCCTTAAAACATCGGTTGAAGGACCTTCTAATCCATATGGGTCCACTAGAGGGACGTAGGCCCAATTCCCAATAAGGAGGGATCAGTATCGATCCCTTCATTGGTCGATATTTGACCAACTACCCCAATGGTAGCTTTTCCATGCTAAAATATGTTTAGCCTCCAATTTTCATGTCATTTGTACCACCAGAACATGAGTTATTGCTTGATCTTTGACTTGATATCACTTATGCACTACTTGCAGCCGATCCCTTCCAAAGGATACTTGCCGATCCCTCGAAGGTTGTCCTTATGACGTGCGATCCCTAGGGTAGGTTCCCAAGGGTCCATATACCTTGCCCTCCAAATTTCATAAGCTTTGGACTTGTAGGTCCTGAAATACTAATTGTTATATGCATGAATGCACTTGATCCTTGATGGATGTCGATCCCTCTCCAGTGAAGCCTGCCGACCCCTCTTGATCAAGTATGCCGATCCCTTCAATGTGCCAATCTATGCCGGACCCTTCCATCCGTTGAGCCATATTCCATGCTTTGAGCATCCTGCATTGTACATCCATCAAATCCATTCAATTCCAACTTTATATAACCATATGTACTTGACTTCTAGGTCCCACAATCATCATCCCGGAATAACCAGCCTTGATAACCGTTGGATCTAACTCGTGCTGCCAGTTTAATATAGCCAGGCTAGAATTCTAGGTAACACTTGCTCCCTAAAGTACGTCTTGTGATTAACATGACATGCTTTGAATCATTGAGAATGGCATCCATCTAGCTTTCTGAACAGTTGCTATTCCTTTATCGAATCATTTTTCCAAGGTGTCGAATTCCTTTTAATTGTCATGACGCTTGGTCGATTCCCAATAATATAAATCCAGTGCTATATTCCATCAATCGATATATATAAGTTCGGTTTTGCAAGACTAATAAGCTTTTATTATCTGGTCTAGCTTCGAACTCGGAAGTTTCAGGTTTGACTTCAATTTCCATCGATTTCAAAAATTGAATTTTGGGTCATACACGAGCATGCTCATATAAACGTTTTTGTTGTAGGCTCCTAAAAGTGTTCGAACACTTATGGGTCATTGCCAATTTTCATAGCATTTTGTATGTACATGTTCATAGCTGAACCCTTATAACCATTTTTTTATATTCATTCAGTCATTTCATTTCATTTTTTGTGTGTGTAGGGATCGGCATATGTTTAGCCGACCCCTCTCTCTCTTTTTTAAAGCTTTTGTAGGGGTCAGCATATATGCATGCCGACCCCTTTTTTGGGTACATGCTAACAGGGATCGGCAAGCTTTCATGCCGATCCTTCTCTTCACGCTATGTGCCATGGGCGTGGGCCGAACCCTCGCCCATATATATATATATCAACTTTCCATCCCTTCACTCTCACTTATTCCATTTTCTCGACATCTACCTTTACACTGAATCCTCATTCTTAGTTCACGAAACCGAAGTTTCCAACCTCGAGCCTTAAATCCACCCGCGATCCTACCTCTCCCATAAACTCGTTTCTTCTTCCCTTCCAATTCAAGCATCTCCAAACAATCATTCTTATTTTAACTCATACATTCACATTGGTAAGTTTTCAAACAATAGTTTTCAATAATACGATGAGGTACTGGATTCCCTGTTGTTAGCGGTTATGGTGATGTTTGAGGCTGTGACGACATAGCAACCGAAGCGGCCTGGAGGAGATGAATCGTTGGTAGATAAGGTTCGGTAGAATATGTAAGGGGAAGGAAGAAGGGAGGAAAAACAGGAGGAAGAAGACAGAATGAAGGAGGGATCGGTGTTGGATTTTTTGGCTTATGTCGATTGGTGTAAACATAGGGTTCGGTATATATAAATAAGGAGAAGGAGAGAAAAGAGGATAAAGGAGGAAGATAATAGAATGGAGGAGGGATCGGTGTTGGATGTTTGTTTCTATGTCGATCCCTTGGCGTAGAGACTAGATGATTTGAGGACGAAGTGGAAGGGATCGATGTGTTTAGGTCGAAGAGAGGGCTCAGTTGTGAGGCTTTGGAAAAGGGATTGGTGTAACCATAGGGATCGGCATGAACATAGGGATCAGTAAGAACATGGGAGTCGGCATTACTATAGGGTTCGACATAACTATAGGGGTCAGCATAAGGAACTTTTTTAACTTACAATCTGATCCAACTTCACTTGCTTGGACAATCATCACTAATTAACCTTAGTGATCTTGGATATACGATGATGATGAACACTAAAACATGCATACTCACTATTAAACTCGAGATTGAATAATCAAATCCATGGAACTTTCAACATATACTAAAAACTTGCATATGGACTTGAACAACAAACTTTACACTTTTACATGCCGATAGTCGATCCTAAGCTTTTACAACTGATCAATCTCTCCGCTAGTTGAGACGGTCAGTGATGACAGTCATTCTAGTCGGAATCCAAAGTCTCGTTGTTTTACTTTGTTTTTTCCAATCTTAAACAATTTATATCTATTATACACTGCACTGCACTGCACTAGCTCACACTTAGCATGGGCGAAATAGGTAAACTTTTCTAACCTTGATTATCTACTGAGTATAGCTAATATGGACTTTAGACGCTCAAAGCGCTTAGATGCTATGTCTTCCGAACCAGCCATGCAGCACATCAATCCTGAATAAAAATCAAGTTCTATGACTATATCCGGTTGGCTTTCTCCTAGTTATCAAGCAGAACAGACGGAAGTTTCCGGCCCATCGGTCGACCTTTTCTTAGATGTTCCGGTCCTCCTGGTGCAGGATATAAGTCCTACTCTCGATACAGTAGAGGGTGCCTTTCTTCTAGATAACCCAATAGATTCTCAAGCCTCCCAAATTGGTGAGGCTACGCTTCGCCGGCTGTGTTCTATACATGGAATTCCATTTGTTGACGTCTTGGTTCCTTCAATAAATGACAGGCCTCACTTGCCCCCGGAGGGGTACATGACATGTATCAAATTTATTTGCTGGGTCGGATGTGTACCGCCCTTTAATTCGTTTATTTGAGAGATGTTGAGGTATCTTAAAATAGCTCTCACTCAACTCTATCCAAACAGTTACGCCTTCCTACATGAAACCTTTCTGCTATTTATGAGCGTTCTATTTCGTCCGCCAACTCTCGAGGATATAAGATTTATCTACAACTTTAAACAGCGGTCAGGAAGTCCTTTCTACATTTTCTCGAACCTTCACCTAACCACCAAGTCTTAGCAAGCGCTTGGAATAAACTCTCTCTATTCAAGCACGAGCGGTTCTATGTTCGATGTCCACTTTGTTTTGCGAGGCGATGGTTGGAAGGACGTAAGTGTTACCTTCATTTCATTATTAAATCCGTTAATCCAAGTCATATTTTTGAATTTATTAACAGCGAAATTCCTATAGGTGTCCGCCCACGTCCTGAAGGAGTTAGTTTTTCAAGAGCAGCCACCGCTATTCGCGCTACCCTTGTCGAAGATAGGGACATCAAACTTCAAGTTACCGACGAGTTACTATCTTTATTCGGGCTGTTGGAAGAGGGTCAGAGCATTGGGCTCCCCTAAAGTGTAGCATTGCCGAGAAACATCACAGAGCAAGAAAGGGATGCCATCAATCCCATCGTGCCCAAGCCGAAGTGACTCGGGATGATATTGAAGAAGGTGAGATTTGGGATTCCTAGGCCAATAAACCCGGTGACGCTGATGCGAGCCCAGGCAAGGCGACTGTGGCCGAACTGCCACAAGGTGTATAATCTCAAACACCAACCAAGAGAAATAAAAAGCTGGCATATAAACTTCGTAGAAGAAAAACTGTCACAGATCCAGAATTCGTCGTCGCTCCTATTGAAAAAGAATCATCTTCCCAACACATAAAGTTCACTGAAGGGATTTTCGAATCTCCAAATTCCCGATGATATCATGACGTACGACTTTCCAAATATCAATATCGAAGGGCTCAATTCTCCTACTAGGAGCAATGAAGTCATTCATCCTACTAATAAAGGAGAGAGAACACCCATAAGAAAAGCTACAACCACCGGTCTATCAGAGAGGAACACTAAGACACTCAAAACACGTGCACTTTACTACACACTCTTCATTAATCCTTTGCATAATAGGTGCTCACACGTTCTCATTTGGTTGACTCAGTCCTGGGCCTTCGATCACTTAAGAGGTTCTTCGACATATCATCGATCTAGTTGCGATTCAAAGTCTAGTAGGCGTTGGGAAAAAGACGATGGAAAAGAAGCTATCATTCAAGGGAATCCTCTTCTTCCAAGCGCAAATCCCAATCTCAGACATCTCGCTAGAGGGATCAGCCTAATTTCTTGCTTATAGCGGAGACCAACCTCCTTTCCGTGGCCCTCAAATTTCCACATCACATGAGTAACACTCTGGTTCTTCAAGCTCTAAGCAGTCTCGCAACCGTAGATCAAGCAAGCATCCAACGGCCGCTTCTGATCCATCCTTGCCGGCCACTGCTTCTGACACTCTATAGTGGAGAAATTGGCCGAGCTTAAGGCCACTTTTCCTAAAATCTGTTTCGATAAGCTTAAATTCCTTCCCACGGTACATATGGGTCCAGGGCACGCTAAGGCAATTTCTCTCATGTGTGTTAATGATGTGTTCGTGCAGCATGAATCATTTCAACACTTAGCAGAAAAATCTCTGAAGTGTCGATTGAGCGATAATATGAAATAGATCGTCTCAAGCTAGAGGCGATACATGATAAAGACATAATTAAACACTAGAGATGACGAACTGTCGGAATTGACAACAAAACTCACCAAGGTGGAGAAAAGTGCCAAGGGAACGTCGGAAGCAGTAAGCCATTTAGAAGCTTCTCCATAAGAATGAATTCGATGCTGCCCTCAATCGCAGCAGGGCATCTACTATGGAAAAAGATTCCTTGGAGAAGGAAAAAGATGTCTTGGCCCGCCACGTCGAGGAACTTGAGGAGCTTTTCAAGAAAGAAAGGAAAGAGAAAATTGAGGCTTAGGAAGAATTGCAAAGATATTACAAAGAGGCTGTTGAAGCTAGGAGCCTGAAAATTAAACTCGACAAGCAGTTTTCCTAGATAGAAGCTATTAAAGAGGAGACTCGAGAGGAAGGCCGCAAGGAGATGATGGGATAAATTGAAACCCGAGTAGAAGAAGCTAAAGAGTCCAGTCGGAATGAAATCAAGGACTTTTTTGATCCATTGATCATCGAATATAATGTCAAAGTCCTCATCCATGGCGACTTGAGTTTTCTTGGCGAAGGTTATCTCAAATCACTTGGTGAAGCCTGGGAGCACATCATTGAGATGAAAAAGGGGGAGTTGGGCAGAGCTGAATTTGATGAAGAAAAATTAGTGTGAGAGATCCTCCGTGAAAACAAACCCTAGATCTGGCTACCGCGAGACTCCAATACTTCAACATTTTGGTGCCTTCTGACAAAGGAGAACATATTGCCGGATCCTCGGAGGTCGGTCCTAAGGGTCCCTCTTCTTCCTAAGCAGTTGGAGCTTTGGTTTACTTTGGCCCGGAGAAGGACTTAGGCAATGATCTAGATAAGCACGGTTATCAATCCAAAGTGCCGTCTCCTATTTTGGAAGGGGCACTCCAACTACCACCGAGAGCCAGCAGGATATGGGTATTCCACTTTATCCTCCAATTTATGAAAGCTTTTGTTCTTTGTGCCCAATGGTTTTAGGCTTATCTCCCTGTTTTAACAAATTTGCAGGTCTTCCGGGTCCGGGTCAAACTTTTAAAAGCGATGCTGCTGTGGAGCAATAAGAGAAACTAGTAGAAATTTTGACGGCCACTGATGTACCGAGACCCGATTCTCAAGTCATCGGAGCTCTTGACGATGATAAGGTTGAAGATCCCCTCCCAGTGGATGAATTTGACGATGTTGTGATTATCGGCGCCTCCGAACGTACTGATGAGATTAGCTTGAAAGAGCATATCGAGAAGGAGGAGTTGTAGAATAAAAAGCCTAAAGCTGACCCCGTCGAGGTGGACATCGACGATCCACACCTTGTGCCACTACAAGTTATTCCACCTGGCAGGTCAATTCGCAATGAACTCCCTTACACATTTATAAGCTCTCATGCAAAAGGTGGCAAAGGATCTAGGAAAAGAAGCATCGAGGGTGATGTTCACGTAAATGTGCATATTTTTACTTCCATATTTAATCTACTTGTATTCTAAATAAATGTCATAATTAGCTATTTTTACATGTTTAAAACCAAATTTCAAGTCATCATTCATGCATCTACATGGGGGTAAAATGGTAATTTTGTGTATGGTTTAATTTGAGAAAATTCATTTGCACATTTTATTTTGATTTGTAGGAATTTGGATGGAAAATGGAAGAGGCTTCATGTATGCATGCATGCACAAAGGTTGGAAGACAAAGAAATGAAGAAATAAAAGAATTCATGAAATCGTGGAGGACCCCACCTACCCACTAACTATAAACCAAATTAAGAGCTAATGCACATGTTAGTGGAGATTAAAGTCACATGCACGTTTAATGGAGGATTAAGCTCATGCTAATGATTACTTGGAGGTTACATTTCCTAAAGGGCATTTTGGGTAGCTCCCTAAAATATGGATTAGGGTTTTAGGCATGTATAAATAACCCTCTTATGTTCATGTAATGGAGCTTTATCTTCTTATCATATTATATGAGTTGTAGCCACAAATTAAAAGAGAAATAAAATGGCTTCCTAAGCCTCTTCTTCTTTTACTTGCTTTTATTTCATGCTTATTTTTATTTACATGCTTTCTTTTCTATTATGTTACTAGATTAGCCTTCTTTTCAATGCAAGTAGCTTAGATTTAATTTATGCAAGTAGTTTAATTCTCTTTTTATTTTTATTAGCTTGCATTTTCATTTGCTAGTTTTATGTTGAAATTTATATGTGTTGAAATGATAACACACACGAGAAGCTAAATCCCTTTAATTTAGGGGTAATGATCTCTTGAAATTATGTAAATTCAACATATTCTCTAATTTATGATCTTTTTTATGCTTAATGAAAAGTTTGATGTTGATGTAAGTTTATTAGTGAATTTGATAACCTATGTTGTAATCATAAATAGGCTATTCTTACTCAAATATAAACACAATTTACATCATCATTTTACTAATTGATTTTGATCATGAAATTAAAGTAGAATCAAAATTAGATGATCTATGTTACCAAACAAAATAGTAAATAGATCATACTTAAAATAGCTTTTGCTTTGACTTCATGTTCATTTTCATTACAGTTAATAAATGGTTTTAGTTGTTGTATTAAAGTTTGATAGTTTAAGTTATGTTAATTAATAACATAAATAGACCATACTTATGATAAATACATCACTAATTCTACTTAAGATTAAAATGAGAGACTATAGATTGATTTTGTTGATTTATGTGGAAGTATGAGAGTGATTTGCCTCTAAATTGTCATTTAATCTCATAGTTTATTTCACTTTTGCTCTAGCTTAACTTTTGCTATTTTTGTTAGTTTAAAACAAACTTGCAAATTTGGGTTAATTTGATTGACTAGAATTTTAAATCAATTCAATTCCCTGTGGATCGACCCGTACTCGCCACGTACTAAGATTGTACGCCGTGCGCTTGCGGTTATTTTATAACATTTTTCAACGATTTTCTAACCGATAGAAAATTCGTTGTCAAACAAGTTTTTGACGTCGTTGCCAGGGAATATATTTGATTTTAGATTTACTCTTCGAATTATTATTGTTTGATTTTAGTGTGTTTTCATTTTGTGTGTTGAGGTGCAATTAATAAAAATTATGTTGTGTGTTTTTTGTGTGATTTTTTTCTTTCATTTTTTATAGCAAAGCTAAGCCGGCTTTATAGTGGGTCATGCCACTATGAATATATAAAGAACAGGTGTTCTGCACTTACACAGAACATCTAAATCTTGTTTTATAGTGGCTAGACCACTTATACATAAACAGAAATAAAATAGAAGCTAGACAAAGAGTCAAGACAGCTTAGAAGGACGTAAGTCCCCCTTGTCATTACTGATATCAACATCAGTACCTGGACCAATAACATGCTGAACAACAGAAAAGTACGTAGCTAGATACAAATCATAAGACCTCGAAAGAGAAGAGTAGAGATAAATATGATCCTATGTAGGATCTAAGAATTTCCACCAATTGCATGCACCATCAATACCAGTGGTCGACAGAAAAGTCCCTCACCCTCAACATGATACACCAGCCTCCTAGACTTATCTTGGTCACCTAAGAACATATTATAACTATGCCTCTGCGGATCATACCTCATTTCCAATTCCACGTGTACCCATGAACACTCATCAGGTTCCCAGTAAATAACCTCATCATCAGAGTCACTGAGAGCTAGTGATTCCGAGATTGTCTCCACATCAGGAGATACAGATATAGAAGGATTAGTGACAGGCGGTAAGCTAACCTTGGGGACCCATTTCTTTTCTGGTCTAGGGAGGGGTACTTTGTCGGTAGGAGGTATAGTAGCATTCCTAGAACACTTCTCCACACAATGTCCAAATGATTGACAATTAGTACATATATCAGGCTTCCAGCTGTAATTTACTTTTATCTCCACCTCGTGACCTTCCATAACTCTTACTTTCAGTATCGACGATAACAGATTTGTTGGGGTTATTTCAATTAAAGTCCTAGCATATAGTAAATTCTTGCATGCAACCGTGTTCGCATTAAAGCACTTGAACTCCCCAATAAGGTTCGTAAGCCAGTTCAGACCAAGCAGAGGTTTGAGGACAGATGGAATATTGGAGAAAGTGGCCCATACCTGAATTGATAGAATATGCTCTCTAGCTCTGTCTATACCAACACTCCAAGGAGTCATAATAAATGGTTTCCCCTCAATAATAAGAGGGATAGTATCTAGCGCCATAAGTTTGTCTTCCTTATTGCCGAAATGGAAAAAAAGGAATTAATATATTGGATGTGAAGTGAACCTTTCAATTTCCATGCTCTCCTTCATTGCTCACGAACAACCGAATATGAAGAAGAAGCATCTAGAAACAATCCTACAAGGTGTTCAGACCAATGGGTAAAAGCCTCCCGAAGCACAACAAGAGGGAGTACATTAGAACCATCAATGACCTGAGTGCTAAATTTCCGCAGGGAGTATTCACCAGCATTTTGTGGCAATGATTTAAACAATGAGGACCATACTGGCTTAACAACTACAGGCTTAACAACGATAAGGATGTTATCTGCATTAGCACAAAACCCACCTAAATATCCCTGGAATTCACAGCAATAGCTGCTGGAACACTTGTAATTGGAATTGGTGAATTAGGAGGAGAAATAGCTCGCTACTTGGCAATATTATCACAAAAATGAGCATCGTTCAATTCAAACTTCTCCACATTATTCCGATCACCAGAACAATGGGCAAACGAATCAAGCAAATCTAACTCAATCCCGCCATCCATTACAACATTAGGAGCAACCCCAGTAGTTAATTGCATTCAACACTAACCCAGTTCCCAACAGAGTGGACCAAATTCGATATAGGCAGAGAAGGGGTTACGTTGGTGATACCTGATATAGGAACCACATCCGGTAATGACGTCGCAATTTCTACATCGAGAGTCAACATAGGGTTAGGCGCTCGAGAGACTGCCGGTAGAGACAGAGGCGACTTTGGGAAGATGTTGACAGGGGCGGATGAAGGAAAAGGCGGCGCCTCAAACAGCGAGAAATTCCGACCATATCTTGTTTGCGATGGAGAAACAAAATGAAACAGCAAAGCGGGCTTTATGCCTACGGTTCTTAGCCATTAGATCGAAGACAAAGCGAAGCCAGAAGAAAGGGGAAGACAAAGCTAAGGGGAAGGAGCAGACGAATAGGAAAGGGGAAGATCTGCAAAAAATCACCGTTCATAGGAAGCCATGCCTACGGTTATGTAAATATTGGACAAATATTGTGTGCTTGTTGTTTTTCTAGTTGCTTTTGCATTTCTAGTTGTAAAAAATATATTTTATTTCATTTTCATTTACATTTACAATTTTGATTTTACAATTTTACATTTACACTTTCATTCTTCTTCAACAACCAGTGCATCTTACTGTTCCAAATACTATCCCACACTCAAACTACCACTGCCAACATACTGCCAATACCCCTAACCTTTCCACTTGCCTTTCCACTAAATATCAACAAATACTTGCCTCATAAACCACTTTACTATCAACTTCACTATCATATAACCTCACTGCCAATATGCAGACATCATCAATGCAACCACCCAAATTCTTCAAACCACCAACTCACTTCAGTACTACTACCAATTGTTCCACTACTGTCTCTGTCCAAAGCTTCATCTCCACTTTCTTGCAAATTACCATCAAACCATATTTTCTCCATCTGTTCCAAACTCCACCATTTCCAACAGTCACTGCCCACTACAAGTGCAACCATCACCACTGCCAATACCCCTTCCTCCTCAACCATACAAACTGCATCCCCTGCTTGCCACTTTAATACAACAACTCCTCCATACAAAACTTCACATTGGCTCTGCAAAACTCCTCCTCTACAATTCAGTGCATATTTCATACTTCCACTTCTCCGTGCAACCTCCAACAACATCCTCTTTCACATATCACCATCCAACTTTACTCCTTCAAACGGCAGTCAAAACCATATTTTAGCAAGAACCCTGCTTAACAACATACAATACTCATTCTTAACTGCCTTCAACATCTGCCACTGCCTTCACTCATACAAACAACCTCCTCAAAACTAAATCAGCTATACTTACCTCAACCACAGCAAACAAGTTCAACTGTCACTCAAGCACATCATTTTGTACACATCAATACAACCTTCAGCAGAATCACTTACATCATTTTGTACATCATAATCATCACTGCCACATCACCACACTTCTTTGCCATTTCACAACCTGCAAGCTAACAATTTTTCTCCTCTACCGAACCACACCGCACCAACTGTCAGTCATACCATCACTTCTGCTCCTCCTCACAACCACTGTCAACCAAACTCACCAATCATCATACCACACCTGACCATCTTCACTACTTCAACTTCCAGCAACATACATATTCACTGCCTTCACATATTGTAGAATACAATAGCCTATGATTTTTGTTTGATGATAATAAACATATATATATATATATTCGATTAAATGTATTTGTCATTTTCCTATTTTATTTTTCCATATAATTAAATAAGTATTTGTTGAATAAAATAAATAACTCAGAATTCATATTTAAACAAATATTTTATTACAAATTCAATAGTACAAATTTGAGTTCTCACTATATTTACACATTTTCAATTACAACACAATTTTCACTTTATAATTTTATATACATATTTCACCTCACTGCATAATTCACTCAACACTTATACACTTGATCTTCAACTCTGTTCCAGCCTATATCCAGCATTTGAACTATCTGCAAAATAAACACTAATGCAGTAAAATTGAAAAAGAAAATATTTTGCAGTGCACAATAAAGTGTGTGTTTTGAAAATATTATTTGCCTTAGTTATTTGGGTTATTCGTCATCATTTTTTTCTTTTAATTCATCATACATGAACAACATGTGACATGCACAGTGTATCACTGAACATACCACAAGGTCATGCACAACAATATACGCTTGCTCGTTAAAACTGCAGGGACAGGTGAGCACAAGGTCAAACCCAAGCTAAGGCTGGATTCAACACAGGTGCAATCCAAAATACAAAACAAAATTCAGTTCAGAAAGCAACAAAGTTTCAGGCATGGTCAAGTGAAAATGAAAACAACATGTACACACATGAATGCTCAAAACAACAAGCATTCAGTTTCAACATGCACCGATAACCAAAACATCAGTACAACATGACAAAGTGGTGTACCAGACCAGACCAGATCAGAGCACATGGAACTAGACCATCACACCAAGGCAACAAGACTACATTACTCAAGTGGAACCACAGACCAGACTCAACAAGCCAGTGCAACAAGAACACACCAACAATGTACAAAGTCATAGCATTCAAGCTCAATTGAAAAAACTTCAATGGTTTTAGACCAAAATAACAATGCAGCCTAGACTCAAATCAACATGTAATGCATAAGCATTGGTGAACAAAATGGCTGCAACACAAAACCAGACCAGATCCCAAGTACAAAGCAAAGACGTCAAATTGAAACAGTTCAAATAATTTGTTAGAAGCAGGAATCACAACAATGTAGAACCAACCAAACTTAGAATGAATACAAGGATATGCAACCAATCAACATACATGAAGATCAACATGAATGCAAATCTACACATGCAACCAGACTCAAAGCAACTGGGCAAGTATGACTCAAAGCAATGCAATGGCCAGGCTCACAATAACAGAGGCACCAGACATGTATATATGAAGACCAGACACCAAAATGCAAAGCAGTACAACATGCATTCAGACTTAATTACAACTGGACATGAAGCAACTGGACATTTAACTCGAAGCAGATCGGCATACATATATACATGTATGCACACATGTATACATACATACATACATACATACATATATATATATGTAGTAACAAACCGGTTCTATTCATATACAACAAAAATAAGTAGTGGAGACATCAAGCCCAACAAGTGCATATGCAAGATAAGTTTCAACATGTTCAAAGTAGATAGGCATAACAATCGTACACATATATACAAACATATATGTATGTATATACATGGTGACACACAAATATATACAGTTTAAATGTTTCAAAAACAGTGAAGCAGGTTACATGTGTATAACAGTGAAGCAGTTTATATGTCTACAGTAAAAACAGTTGCAAGTCGCAGTTCAAAGTAAAGGAAGCAGTTTGAATAAAGTCACCGAGCAAATCATGGTGAACCAGTCAGTTTTCAGAAGGTCGACGCTATCTCAAATTCAAGTATCAAGCCTTAAGAGAACGATGAACAAGTCAAGGCAGTAAAGAATGGAACAAAATTCAAATTCATGGAGTAACATGTATGAAATGTACAAGTCAAAAGTCATCACAATCGTTCAAACACAAATCGAACGACCAAGCAAATAAACTGAAAGATTCAATCCAAAAATATACAAACAAAATATAGGGTTTCATTCCCTATAAATTAAACCCAAAAGTCATCATCGGTAATTATTCGAGTTCAAGCAAAATCAGAGAGCAAGCCTTGAAATAAATCACGAACCAATCCTAAACTCGAATCAAGTCGAGAATAATCAAAATTGAAAAATCATGTACCAATTCAAACCAGCATTCGAGCTCGACATTTGAAGCAACCATGAACAATTAAACCGATCGAAGAAGCATTGAAGTGAATTAAGAGCATACCAGCAAACAATTCAAGCTTCACTTTTTCAAGCGGCGGCTCAAATCATCAAAACCCTAAATTTTTGAAGAGAAGTAAAAGGGAACGGCCGAAGATACTACTCTAAAGAAAAAGAGAAGACAGTCTCTCTTTTAATTATTATTTGGGCCGATTCTATTTTATATTGGGCTTTAGTTAAAAATTAGGGTTTTGTTTTAGTTTTAATTTTTATTTGTCATTTCCTTTTAAAAATTGTGTAATCTTCTAGTTGTGTAACTAGGTACAAACTACTGGGCGTAGTTTGAGAATTCGCAACTCAGTGGTTGAGTTGTGGCAGGGTTTTGAGCTTAGAGTTAGGTTAATCGAGTTAGCGGGTGTCGTGAGTTTACGTGTGTTTGTAAGCGTCTGATTAGATAATTTCTAGTAGAAACCTTGGGGGCAGCACGTAGGTAGGTTATTGCCGAAGCTGGGTAAAACTATGTGTGATCTCTACTGCTTTACTTTTTATTATTATTTTTATTTCCGCATTAATATTTAGTATCACCCTATTCACCCCCCTCTAGGGTGAAAACGATCCTTCACATATCCCTCACCATACTCCTACATCTCATCCACAATCACAACCACAAACAATCATCATCTCCACTTCCTTTATACATTCAATCACTACAGCATCCCTGCTCCTCTGCTTCACAAAATTCCCACAACCTCACACTGACATACTTCTCCCACACAATAAAAACTGCCATACACTTCAGTGCATCCCCGACAACTTCTTTAACCATCATCACAGAGCAACTTCTGTATACAAACATCATTCATCAACCCTAACCATATTTCTCCAACCTGAAACCCAAATTCAATCAACACCCCACAGCATGCATCGAGCAGCACAACCTCTATGACTTGCACGTCCCACTCCAAAAATCCCCCACAACCATCACCGATTGCCTAACCATCCTTTTCCTTAATCACCATTCACGTTTCATCATTCAAAAACCCCTAACGCCTACAACCAAATCGCAACATCCCTGAACCACCAGTCTCCATCCACACCATCAATCACCGCGACACTTCACCTCACCATCCTCCAAATCCGAATCGAACATCCAAAACTCGACTTCTCCAATCCTCCAACAAACCGCGACCGAACCCAAATTAAGTTTTCAAATCACGAGTTTAGTTTGTAGAATTTCTGAATGACACATCTCCTTTGCGAATTTGATTTCTGAGTTTGATTTCAATTTTTGGGTATGGTTTTGATTTGCGAATTTAGGTATGGTTTTGATTTGCAAAGCAGGCAATAGTTTTTGGTATTGGGCTGGGTTGAGTGTTGTTTTGGTTTGAGTTTTGTTTTGGGTTAAGTTTAAGTTAATTTTTTTACTTTTCTTTATCTTTGTGTAACTTGATTTTTCCGTTTTATATATAAAAAAACTGTATATATCTTTTTTTTAGTTTCAGGTTGCAAAAGTAGAAATTCAAAAGAAAGAATCACTTGCTAGTTTGCTCTACTTGCCAAATTGCTTGCTTATATAAAAAAAATCGCTGCTTTTAAAGTAATTTGCTGATAATTCTGCACGCTCTGGCATCATGCCTTTATCCCTTGTTTTTATTTGCTTTGCATTGTTGGTTGCTTGCATTTTTTTTAAAAATAAAATTTCAAAAACAAAAATAAATTTCATTCGTAGTTGCATTGTTAATGCATGTTTAATTTCTGCTTTGCATTCATACCATTTTATTTTCCTTTTTAAGGGAAAGACCCAAATCCACAAAAGGTAGGGGATTTCATCACCCCTTCCTTGGCCCACAAATTGCATTTCATCTTAGAACTTGACTAATAATAACGGTTAGACTTTCAATTTAAGAGAGTCAAGAGCTCACCTAGGGCTTAATTGTATCTTGATAAGTTATCCTCTTTCGACAATTTATATTCTTGGTGTCTAGGCTACGGCAGAGCAATGATCATTTATAAATATAACGGTGATTCATAATTATTATAATGATTGTTTCACTGAAGGTACTTAAACCTTCGGCTACATTGCTATGGTGATTCGTGGTGCACCGATAGCTTCTGTCCGTTACCTGGCTAAGAAATATTTTGTTGGATTAAGACAAAGTGTGATTATACAATTTACGGTTAGGAGCTACTAAGGACAAAAAATTTGTAATTAAGTCCTTGCATTCATTTAGTTGCATTAGTTCATGCATATTTAAAAAAAAAGGGAAAAAAAATCAAAACCAAAATTAAAAAAAAATTGTACATTTTACTTAACTCAGTTTTGTTAATCCAAAAAAAAATCTTTTTAAATCTTTTCCTTTGAAATTTTTCAATCAAAATCAAAAATCCAAAAAAAAATTTTGAGTTAGTTTTTCTAGAAAAAAAAATATAATCTTTTCAGAAACAAAAAAAAACAAACAC
This sequence comes from Allium fistulosum, assembly GCA_030737815.1. Lineage (NCBI taxonomy): Eukaryota > Viridiplantae > Streptophyta > Magnoliopsida > Asparagales > Amaryllidaceae > Allium > Allium fistulosum. Next base: position 101,344,414 of record CM060901.1, on the reverse strand, counting down.
AAACTAAAAAAACAAAAACATAAAAGAAAAGAAAAAATTTTGAAAATCCAAAATACAAAACAAAAATCAAATCTCTCTTTTGAAAAATAAATTCTTTTTGGTAAATATTTTTCCCTTTAAGAAAAAACAATTTCTCACTTCATTTTCTAAACCTTGCTTCTTTCTCTTAAATTCACTTCTTTCTCTTCTCGACTTTTACTTGTGCATGAGCACTTGGACTCGTGACCCTTCTACAAATCGTTTAACTCGAACAAACGATCCTCTTGCAATGGTGAACGAGAACGCCCCTTGAACTCTTATGGATAGAATCTTTCCCAATAGAGTTTCTATTCCATCTTGTATCACTTTACCTGCCTCTATGGGTAATCACTTCGAAATTCATTCAAACCATATTGCTACGCTCCTATAATTTGGCAATTTCGAACTCGATGACCCATACATTTTCTTAACAAAATTAGAACAAGTTTGCACAACAGTTAAACTCCAACAACTTTGTAACGATGAATCAAACTTTGATTAGTTCCATTCGCCCTTACTTATTACGCTGAAAAATGGTTGTACAGGTTACCATCAAACTCAATTAAAACTTCAGAAGAATTCGTTAAAGCCTTCTTAAAAAAGTTCTACCCCTTGGAAAAAACAACTAAAATCCAAAACGAAATTGTCAATTTTGATTAATTCAGGGGTGAACCATTCGAAAAATATTTTGAAAGATTTAAAGAGCTATTGATAAAATGTCCACACCATAATTTCGAAAAATGGACTCTTTGCCAAATCTTATACGATGGACTTGAAAACAGCTCACGAACCATGCTCGAATCGATGTGCCAAGGCAACTTTCTCGCCCAACATCACGACGAAGCTTAGCAATTCCTTGAAAACTTGGCCGAAAATCGTCCTAATGGGAAAGTTCTAACGAAAAATCCATATACTCACGATCGAGCGCACACTCGATAGGATCATCTTCGGCTTTGGAAGCTAAGATCGACGCAATGATTAATAAATTCTATAATGTTTTCTCATCCAACCAAATGAACCAAGCTTCCCAACCCATGTGTTATAAATGTAACAATCCGAGTAACATAGCCTATCAGTGCCCTAATTCGATCGAACAACTCAGTGCTTTCAGTAAGGTTACGAATGACCCGTTTTCTCCAACATACAATCCTAGTTGGAGAAATCATCCGAACTTTGCTTGAACCAAAATAATCCCAACACGAATTTGATTCATCCCAATTTTCAAGCATTTCCTAATAATGCTTCGAATCCTCCCTTTCAACCCAATCATTTTCAACAAAATTTTGCGGGTCCATCTCAAAATCAACTGCAACAATCTTTTGCTCCCCAAGATGATAAATGGTTGAGTTCACTTGAGAAAAGTTTGAAACTTTGGCTGAGGCAACCACTCAAAGCCTCCAATCAAACAGTAATTTGCTAAATTTGTTAACCTTGTACATGCAGAATACAAGCCAGTCGATTGCTAAACTTGAAATGCAAATGAGTCAATTAGCCATGTCTGTAAGTGAACGTGAACGAGGTACATTCCCAAGATAGCCAGTCCTGAATCTTAGATATCAAAACCCGAATTCGAATCAAGTCCATGTTGTTCAAGATAAAAATGTAATCCAAATGAATGCTATCACGACTTTGCGTTCTGGTAAACAAATTGATAATCAAGTCGTTAATCCAAACTATTTACCGGAAACCCCTCTTGACACTTCGAAAACAACGAACGATTCTGAAAAATCATTGAGCCAAACATCGAATCTAATTCCACTTCAATTCTTCTTCTACTCAAGTAGACCCACCTACTGAGTATCGTGTTCCATTTCCACATCGTCTGCGACCCAAGAAACATTCCGACCAAATGGAAAAGGTGTTAGAAATTTTTAAACAAGTGAAAGTAAACATTCCGCTTCTTGATATCGTTTAACAAGTCCCTACTTACGCTAAGTTTCTCAAGGACTTGTGTACCCAAAACGACACATTCATGTACATAAGAAAGTTTTCTTAGCCGCTGGACTTAGCGAAGTCTTGTCCCAATCAATTCCTGTCAAATACAAATATCCTGGATGTTCGACGATCTCCTGCACGATAGGAGACAAAAGGATAACAAATGCTTACTCGATTTGGGTGCAAGTGTCAATTTGATTCCTTATTCAGTTTACCAACACCTTGGCTTGGGTGAACTAAAACCGACAAAAGTAACTCTTCAATTTGCCGATCATTCGATAAAGAAACCCATAGGAGAAATCGAGGACGTACTCATCAAAATCGGTCAATTCATATTCCCCATTGGTTTCATCATTTTGGAGACTCAACCCATGCATAATCCGATGTTGATTTTAGGCCGACCTTTCTTGGCTACGTCAAATGCTCTAATCAATTGTTGAAACGGTCCGATGAAAATATCTTATGGAAACATGACTTTGGATTTTAACATTTTCAATCTTGAAAATCAACCGAACGAACCATATGACCAAACGCTGGAAGTTAGCTCCATTTAGGAAATTTTGATAACGAAACAATTAACCTAAACCATGAATGCGAGACCAAATACGAACAACTATTTCAAGATGAGCCTAACAAAATGAAAATTGCGCTTCCATTTGAACCCTTTACCGTTGAATCAGAATTTCAACCGAATTCTTTGACCAAGCAACCCTTGCGGTTGGACCTTAAACCCCTTTTCGATCACCTTAAGTATGCATACTTAGGTGACAACGAAACGTTTCGCATCATAATCTCTTCAACTCTCTCTTGATCAAGAAACTTCCTTACTTTCAATTCGGTCTAAAAACAAAGAAGCAATTGAATGGTCGATCACCGATATAAAGGGAATTAGTCCCGCTCTTGTTCAACATCGTATCCATTTAATTGACGATGCCAAGACTGCTCGTGACGCATAACGAAGGCTTAACCCAAAAATGAAGTATGCGGTTCATGATGAAATTCTTAAACTTCTCGATAACGGAATCATTTACTCAATCTCTGATAGTTCATGGGTTAGCCCAATTTATGTCATGACGAAAAAGTCTGGACTTACCGTTATCAAGAACGACTCAAACGAACTTATTCCAACTCATACTCAAATAGGCTGGCGTGTTTGCATTGATTATCGAAAACTAAATGCTGCAACATGCAAGGATCATTTCCCTCTTCCTTTCATCGACCAAATGCTTGAACGATTAGCCGATCACGAATTCTATTACTTTCTTGATGGTTATTCCGGCTATAACCAAATTCCAATCGCTCCCAAAGATAAAGAGAAAACGATTTCCACGTGTCCCTTTGGCACTTTTGCATATCGACGTATGCGTTTTGGTCTTTGCAACACTCCTGATACGTTTCAAAGATGCATGGTCAGCATCGTTTCTGATATGATCGAATGTTTTCTTGAAGTGTTTATGGACGATTTTTCTATCTTTGGAAACTCTTTTCCTAAGTGCTTACACCATTTTGAGTTGGTTCTTAAACGATGCAAGGACAAACACTTAACGTTACATTAGGAAAAATGCCATTTTATGGTCAAACACGGCATTGTCCTTAGGCATGTCATTTAAAACAAAGACATTGAGGTAGATAAAGCGAAAGTTTATGTAATTGTGAATCTACCCATTCTCAAATCTGTCAAAGACATTAGTTCATTCCTTAGACACGCTGGTTTCTATCGATGATTTGTGAAGGACTTCAGTAAAATTGCTCGACCTCTTACGACTCTTGGAAAAGACGTTTGACTTCAATTCGGACGGTGTTTCCGCTTTCGAACGTCTCAAAAATGAAATCATTTCCACTCCCATCATTTGCTCACCCAATTAGAATCTTCCTTTTTAAATAATGTGCAACTCTTCTAACTTTGCAGTTGGTGCTGTCTTAGGACAATGCATCAACAAAATTATTCATGTCATCTACTATTCTAGTATGACTCTTAACGATGCTCAACTCAATTATATAACCACGGAAAAAGAGCTTCTAGCGGTAGTCTTTGAGCTCGAAAAGTTTCGACCTTATCTGTTGGCTCACACATTACTGTTTACACTGACCACTCCGCTCTAAGATACCTTTTCGCTAAAAAGGATACTAAGTCTCATTTGATCCGTTGGATCCTTATACTCCAAAATTTGACCTTACAATCAAAGATAAAAAAGGATTCAACAATGTCATTGCCGATCATTTGTCAGGTCGTCCAAACGCACCATCTCCTTTACCGATCAACGAGAACTTTCCTGATGAACAACTCCTTTTCGTTTCTATCGATCCATGATATACCGACACTGTGAACTATCTAGTCACTAAGGAAACTCCTTTATTTTGGCCGAAACAAGATAAATATAAATTTCTTTCCCAAGTCAAGTACTTCTATTGGGTTGATCCATACTTGTTTAAATACTGTTCTGACCAAATCATTCGACGTTGCATTCCAGATTGTGAAATCAAGAGTGTTATTTCGTTTTGTCATGACCAAGCATGTGGCGGTCACTTCGGTCCAAAGAAAATTGTGGAAAAAGTGCTTCAATGTGGCTTTTACCAGCCCACTCTTTTCAAAGACTCATTCGAATTTTGTAAAACTTGCGATCGCTGCCAAATGGTAGGAAGAATCTCTCCACGAAACATGATGCCTTTGAACCCCATTCTTACGATCGAAATCTTTGACGTATGGGGTATTGATTTTATGGGACCGTTTCCCAATTCCTTTGAAAATTTGTATATTCTTCTTGTTGTCAATTATGTCTCCAAATGGGTCAAAGCTGTTCCGTGTAAAACAAATGACCATAAAGTTATTGCAAAGTTCATAAAAGAAAACATCTTATTGAGGTTCGGCACACCTCGCACAATAATAAGCGATAACGGAACTCATTTTTGTAACCGATCATTTGAAACTTTAATGAAGAAATACTCGATAACCCACAAGTTATCCACTTCTTATCACCCTCAAACTTGTGGTCAAGTTGAAGTTTCAAATTGTCAAATTAAACAAATCTTGGTGAAAACTGTGAATAAAAATCGAAAAGATTGGTCTCAAAAATTGACTGACGCGCTTTGGGCTTACCGTACCGCTTTTAAAACTAACCTTGGGATGTCCCCATTTCGTTTATTTATGGGAAAGTGTACCATTTACCAGTTGAAATCGAACACAACATTATGGGCAGTGAAAAACTTGAACTTTGATCTTGAAAAAGCCGGCGTAAACAAAAATTACAAATCAACGAATTAGAAGAAATAAGGAACGACGAGTATGAAAACGAGAAGATTTACGAAGAATGAACAAAAGTTTTTCGTGACAAGTCTATCCTAAGAAAAACATTTTCGCCAAACCAAAAGGTTCTTTTGTATTACTTTAGACTTCACTTATTCCCTAGGAAATTAAAATCAAGATGGACCGGACCATATATTGTACGTACTGTTTTTCCACACGGTGCCATTGAAATACAAAACCCCAGGGACGGATCGATTTTCAAAGTCAATGGTCATCGCTTGAAACCATACTTGGAATTGCCAAGTAATCAAGAAGAGGAGCTCATGATTCATCATAAGCCATACTACGTCTAGTAAGAAATGTTAACCCTCTTTTGTAAATATGTACACATTTTCCCGCGGGACACTCATTATATCATGCATTGACTGTGGAGACATAGTCAAAATTAAGCGTGGGGGGTAGTCTCATCTTCATTTTTGATTTTTCATGGTTTATTTTTTTCATTTTCTATCCAAAACTCAAAACTTATAAAAAAACACCCAAAACAAAATTTCTTTTTAGCATATTGATTTACTTTTAGAGAAACACCATGGGATAAGTATATGTTTTGGTTATTAAATTGAAATTTTTGAAAATTTATTTGTCTCAACAAAAATAAAAATAAAGTTTGATTACAAGTAATGATGGTTTAACAAGTATATAGTAAGGTTCATGGATGTTAATTATGAAGTATATCCTAATTGAAAATCTTTGTTTAAAAGAGTGGTTGATTTAAAGTAAATGCAATAAAGTTTTTGATTTTCTAAGTTAAGTGGTGCTAAGATGATTTTGCAAAACTATCTCTTCATAAAAAAACATAAAAGAAAAAATAAATGGTTTTTGTGAAAATAAGAAACACCTAGAGTCATGTGTTCACATGCAAGTGTGTACACTCGCCATGCTCTGTACCCTTTTCACGTAAGCCTGAAAGTCAGTGCAAGATCGGTATATCTGGCCTCAGTTTATCTGAGTTAGGTGTATGTATATAAATTTTTAACAAAATTACCACCTAGAGCCATGTGTTTATACGCAAGTGTGTACACTATACCCATCTCACGTAAGCCCGAAAGGCAGTGCATGACCGGTATATCCGGCCTCATTTTATTTGAGTTAGGTATGTAAATAATAATAATGTTAATACTTTTCAAAAATAGAGAGACCAAGTAATTGAAATTCAAGCACTATTTTCACTTAGTTGATTCGACTTGTTATTCAAAAGAAATAAAAGTACCACTTTGAAAAACTTTGATAATCAACTAAGGATCCATTTAATAGTTACACCATGTAATCAACCGAAACAACTAGCCAAACTAGAGTCTAATTGTGATGTTAACTTAATTTTTGTTGGTTGTTTCGACAAGTAAAAGGACTTAAACTTCTTGATAATGACCAGAACTTATATGTAACTTATTCATGTCAATTTAAAAGTAAATTCTTCATTTGTAAATATTTTCAAAAACTTGCGTTCATATCTTTCTAAAATCTTGCATTTAGGAATCTTTCATGTTGCATTTGGATTTGTGGGTAGTATCCGTTGAAAACTCTCATGAGACAACACTCATCCTACTAGGGACACCTAGAGGTTTAACAGCTTGTTGCATATGCTCAATGCAATCGTGCTCCCTACGAAAGAGGATTTATCTTAATTTTTCTTTATTCAAGGACGATGAAAAAGATAAGTGTGGGGGTATTTGATGTGCATGTAAATGTGCATATTTTTACATCCATATTTAATCTACTTTTATTTTAAATAAATGTAATAATTCAGTGTTTTTACATGTTTAAAACCAAATTTCAAGTCATCATTTATGCATCTACATAGGGGTAAAATGGTAATTTTGTGTATGATTTAATTTGAGAAAATTCACTTAAACATTTTATTTTGATTTATAGGAATTTGGATGGAAAATGGAAGAGGCTGCATGTATGTATGCATGCACAAAGGTTGGAAGACAAAGGAATGAAGAAAAAAAAGAATTCCTGAAATCATGGAGGACCCTACCTACCCACTAACCATAAACCAAAATTAAGAGCTGATGCACATATTAGTGAGAATTAAAGTCACATGCACATTTAATGGTGGATTAAGCTCATGCTAATGATTACTTGGAGGTTACATTTCCTGAAGGGCATTTTGTGTAGCTCCGTAAAATATGGATTAGGGTTTTAGGCATGTATAATTAACCCTCTTATGTTCAAGTAATGGAGCTTTATCTTCTTATCATATTATATGAGTTGTAGCCACAAATTAAAAGAGAAATAAAATGGCTTCCTAAGCCTCTTCTTCTTTTACTTGCTTTTATTTCATGCTTATTTTTATTTACATGCTTTTTTTCTATTATGTTTGTAGGTTAGCCATCTTTTCAATGCAAGTAGCTTATATTTAATTTATGCAAGTAGTTTAATTCTCATTTTATTTTTTATTAGCTTGCATTTTCTTTTGTTTTTTTATGTTGAAATTTACATGTGTTGAAATGATAACACAAATGAAAAGCTAAACCCCTTTAATTTAGGAGTAATGAAGCACTCTTGAAATTACGTAAATTCAACATAATCTCTAATTCATGATCTTTTTTTATGCTTCATGAAAAGTTGGATGTTGATGTAAGTTTATTAATGAATTTGATAGCCTATGTTGTAATCACAAATAGGCTATTCTTACTCAAATATAAACACAATTTACATCATCATTTTACTAATTGATTTTGATCATGAAATTAAAGTGTAATCAAAATTTGATAATCTATGTTACTAAACAAAATAGTAAATAGATCATACTTAAAATAGCTTTTGCTTTGACTTCATGTTCATTTTCATTACAATTGATAAGTGGTTTTAGTTGTTGTATTAAAGTTTGATGGTTTAAGTTATGTTAACTAATAACATAAATAGGCAATACTTATGATAAATACATCACTAATTCTACTTAAGATTAAAATGAGAGATCATAGATTGATTTTGGGTATTTATGTGAAAGTATGAGAGTGGATTTGCCTCTAAATTGTCATTTAATCTCACAGTTTATTTCACTTTTGCTCTAGATTAACTTTTGCTATTTTTCTTAGTTTAAAACAAACTTGCAAATTTGGGTTAATTTGATTGAGTAGAATTTTAAATCAATTCAATTCTCTATGGATCGACCCGTACTTGCCACGTACTAAAATTGTACGTTGTGCACTTGCGGTTATTTTATTACATTTTTCGACGATTTTATAATTAATAGAAAATTTGTCGTCAAACAGGTGGCTCAAGTGGCACCACTCCCGAAAGATCCAAAAAGGAGAGGTGGTCGAAGAAATAGCCATCACTTCAGCTCAATGTGTGTATAGTTTGCATAGCTGTTTGTTCATCATTTCTTTTATTAGTTGTGGTTGCTCGAGTATGATTCTCGGTTTTTTGAAATAACTTGTACCACAATCTTAAAACCTATCATGTGAATAAAAGTTTTTTTTTTCTATTGAGCTTTCGTGTGAATTGCTATTCAAGTAGTTGAACTATTACTTTCCATTCAATGTACTTGTAATTCATTATTCATTAATTTTGGTAATGATCCACTAGCTCTATCCCAAGGCCTCCATGCGGTCGTTGCCTTGAGTCGTATCAAACGCTAGGCTCAAGCCTTAATGTTAAACTGTCTAATTTAGTGGTTTTTTGAGTAACTACAACATCCCCCACTTGGAGGCCCAAAATTAACGGCTATGGATGATGTAGTCATCCATAGAAATTAATTCTCGATGACCAAATGCAATAATGTTCGATACATTGATGTAACAAAAACGCATGGATATGTAAAGATTTTAAAACCATTAAAAAAATTTCTCATTCCATTTCAATCATATTTCAAATTCATTACATAATCCCATATTTGAAAACCACGTTCAAAGAAAATATAATTATTACAAAATACGCCAAGAGCGACATATAAAGATGCCCTCTTGGATGATCAGAGTCTAAACAAAGGCATTTGAACAACTTTGCATTTACATCAAAATACATCGGAATCAAATAGAAAAGAAATCTATTAGCAAGCTTGCCTCCTGCACATCTCCGGAAGCTTATTCGTTTAAAGGAGACCTAAAAACCTCAACTCTCAATCTACTCAAAATCAATTGAGCACCCGAGAGTTTAAAGGGAAAACAAAAACTTCGAATTAGACATAAAGCCTGGTATGAATAATAACCTACCATCTCGAACCATTTAGATATCTTGTGAAACCACGCCGCTTAGCGGAACGGGTTTTCCCCTCACTAGTATCTTACCCAAAATTTTTATAATAACCATATACTGTGCTTCTGCATCCACAATGGTTAAAGACATTGTAATTTAAAATATCAAAATGAAATGCAAACGCGCAAAATTTTGTGGATTTCCCATCCCTATTCATTTGACTATCTGTCTCAGTTATAGTTTCTAGGGTCACTATTAAACTATTAGTTTTCATGGGCTGACCAATAATCTGTTCAAAGCTTATGGACTACCTGCCCAATTTCATAGTTTTCATGGTATCACTAAGAACCTATTAGCCCCTGTCAATAACTTCATTATTTCGTGGGTTCTCTCTGAACCTATTGGTATCTCCAATAACTTTTCTTATATCATAGTTTTCATGGGTTGGCTATGAACCTATTGACTTCTGTCAATACTTTATCCGGATATAGTTTTCATAGGATCACTACGAACCTATTTACCCCTGCTAATAACTCTTTCCAAATATTGTTTTCATGGGTTTACTATGAACCTGTCTAAACTGACAACTTCATGATTAGTCTTTGGGCATCCTATGTTCCGGTCTACCTGACCTCTTGGATGGAATTCTACTCATATAGGAGTTAGCTCAATTTATATTCACTAATGGGTCAACCTAGCTAGTTATCATGTCCTTTCTCCCCAAAATACAATTATGGGTCCATTACATAGTGAATATGTTTATAGAAGAAGTGTATAAATTCACATAACAATACTAACCTTTATGGTTTAATATCATTGAAATCATTTCCACATGAAATTTGGTTAATCCCTTCAACCCATTATTTTTATCAAGGAAAGCTTCTTCAAAATTTCCAAATTTAAAAGCCATTTCAAAGCTCTTTTATATTGCCATGGGGTTTCCTTTAAAAATGAGATTGGGTTCTTTGTTTTGAAAACTAAAGCTTTCTGAACCTTAGACCTTTACTTTCAAAACCATCAGAATATATCTTTAAAAAGCATTCAAATCTTCTTTTCAAAACACTTAAACATATGCCTTTCGAAACACTTTAAAATATCTCTTTCGAAAGCATTAAAACCTTCCTTTCGAAACCATCAAAACATTCCTTTAGAAAGTATTATAGAATATCTTTCCAACTTATAGAAGCATAGCTTCGAAACCATTTGAAAGTACCTCTTTCGAAACCATTAGGTTTAATCTTTTGGGTTAAAATTAACATAAGCAAAAGTACCCCTTTCGAAACCATTAACCTTTAAATAAAAGAGTTTGGGGAAAACAGATGGCTTTGGAACCATCCTTTTGAAAACTTTAATCTTCTAAGTAAAACAATTGGAAGGATAGCTTCGAAACACCATTCGAAGCCATTGCCTTCGAAACCTTTAGTTTAAATGGCTACTGGAGCCCTTTCGAAAGCATTAGGAAGCGGCTTGTTATATTTATAAAACAAAAGCTTTCCTTTTGGACTCATTGAAAACTTTTAGCCTATTTAAAAGGTATAAAGATGGCAGCAAGGCTTTGACTTGGTTCAAAACTACCCTTTCGAAAACTTCTCTTTAAAACATAATATACGGCAACTCATTCGAAAGCTACCCTTTAAACAAAAAGGCATATACCCCTTCAAAAGCTATGTAAAAGTAATTCAACCCTTTCGAAAGCATCCATTAGATGCAAGGCAAGCGGCATCTCTTTTGAAAGCAAAACAAAGGCCTTCAAAAGCTATTTAAAATGGCATCAACCCCTTCGAAAGCATGGTTTTGACTCTATACCTTGCTCCTTTCTCCAATCCACTACATACCAAAGCATTGATACCATGTGTATAGGTTTCGACTTGGTTGGGGGCGGAGGTATGGTGTCGAAAGTTTGCTACTGGAAGTGGCGAAGCAGTAAATCTATGCTAAACTGTTTTATTGCCTTTTAAGTAAATGCTTTTCGACTAACTTGCCTATTTGTAAAAATATAATTGGTTGCCATAACTTTACCAAAAATCTTTTCTAAAAGACCGCCAAATTCATCCAGAATCAATTAAAAATAATTTACAAAGAAGCCCTTCCCTTTAACAAAAGAATTAAGACATTTAAGTCCTTCAAAGTAATTAAATTAATTTGCATAGTAAATCACTTAGGAAAAATCTCCAACAATCATCAGAATTCACTTTTAATATGTTATCTAACATATAAAAATTTAATACCCAAAATCCTTTATATAATTGCCGAAATAAATTTTTAAACCTAATTGATTATTTCTTCTTTCAGAAATTCATAATAAATTATCCATATCTTGGATAATTACGAAAATTTAAACCCATCTCCAAAATAATATTTTACATAAGATATTAAATCCTCATGGCATTCGAAACCTAATAAATAAGATTTTAGCCTTAAAATAGGATAAAACATTTATCAAACATACTTGTTTGAATCAAACATATCATATAATCCAAGCATATCATCATTAAAATCATCATAAAGGTTTTTAACTTAAAACCCGAAATCAAATGCTCTTTAAAAATGAAAATGAGATGGTTTTGATTCTTATTCACCTTGCTTTGGTAAGGAACTTGAGATTTGATCTTGCTTAATTCTCCTTGCTTGATTCCTTAGCTTTTAATTGATTTTACTCCTCTTTTTCCCCTAGGTTATGGCCGGCTTGAGCTCTTTGGTTTTAGGTTTTGGAATTATGAACTTGTGAAATGAAACTAGGAATAAGGGTTTAGGGATTAAGGGTTATGGTGGATGGCTATTTCCCATAATGCATTGCCTTATTCTCTTATTAGTTAACTTATGAAACCATTTCCATAAACTCATTCTTTTAATTTTATTTGATCAAGCACGACCTCTATTTAGTTTCCAAATCTCAATCCCCTTTATCACTCTAATCTTTACATTATTATTTTTAATTTATCTAATTAAATCTCCTGAATAATGTTATTTAAAATTAGGGGTATTACAGTAAATATACTCATGCCCCCAATCTTGGATTAGCGGGGTTAGACATTGGATGGTCGAATTCCATCCTTAGCGAGTTTATACTCCTCATGTCGGTTTCAGGCCGGAGTTCATGGAATAGCGAATGGTTGAACCTCATTCAGCTATCTGTTTATGCTCATATCCACACTCTGGGGATAAGAATTTGTTGATGGGTGGTTGAATCGCACCCAATCTATGTTTATACTCTAGTCTGCACTCTAGGGACTTACTGTTATTTCGTGGGTGATCGATTCACACTCGATTTGCATTTATACTCCAGTCTGCACTCTGGGGACTTAGAGTTACGTCGCGGGTGGTCGATTCACACCTAACTTACGTTTATACTCTGGTCTGCACTCTGGGGACTTAGAGTTACGTCGCGGGTGGTCGATTCACACCTAACTTACGTTTATACTCTGGTCTGCACTTTGGGGACTTAGAGTTATTTCGTGGGTGGTCGATTCATTCTCGATTTACGTTTATACTTCGGTCCGCACTCTTGGAACTTAGAGTTATTTCATGGGTGGTTGATTCACACCTGACTTATGTTTATACTCCGATCCGCACTCTGGTGACTTAGAGTTATATCGAAGAGCAGTCGAATCATACTCTCCTTAATTGATTGATTTGCCCCCAGGGTCTGGAGTTTGACTTAGCGAGTGATCGGTCGTGTCATGGTCGCTCTCAATTTATCCAAGTTCCATAGTTTTGCAGGATTTATTCGATCATCAAATGGCCGAGCCAAATTTAATCCTCTTGGTGTATCCCGTCCGTTGGATTATGAATGGGAGTTATCGAGTGAAAAAGTGGACCAAGCTCATCTAGTATACTCCTATTAGGAATTAGCGTGATTGATTAATTTCAAATTCTGGAAGCCTGTTCATACATATCGACATCAATCAGTTTAGTCATGTAACTAATACATTATGCTACAGCAAACATAAATATAAAGGAAGTCCGAAACTTTATTCATTTGATGGAAAGAAATAACATAATCTGTCTTATTACACATCTGGAAAATCAAATGCTAAAGTAAATTTGAAAAGCAAATACAACTGAAATGAAAAAGAAATAAACTAAGTAAATAGCATCGTATATGCTCTCTATTCCATGCCCTTGGAAGTGTGATGCCATCGACAGTCGCTAGCTTGAAAGTTCCCTCTCCAAGTCTCTATTTAAAGACATATGGTCCTTCCTAGATTGGATTCATGTGCGATGGGGTAGGAAAAACCCGTTTCAGGACGAGATCGCCGATTTCAAAGGTTCTAGGTCAGACTTTAATGTTGTAATATCGGGCGACTCGGCATCGATGCGCGGCTGCCCTCAGATCGACTTCCTCATGCATCTCATCTATAAAGTCAAGAGATTCCAAGAGGAGATATTTATTCGTTTTGGGATCATAGTAAGTCACTCGATGAGAAGGAACTTCGAGTTTCATAGGAATGACGATGTCGGAACCGTAAGCAAGGGCAAATGGAGTATGGCCAATCGCGGACTTGTGGGTGGTCCTGTAATCCCACAGTGCTCTGGGGAGTTCATCCACCCACCTGCCTCCAGCCTTTTCCAATTTCTTCTTCAGAACGGACTTTATGATTTTGTTTACAGCTTCAACCTGCCTATTTTCCTGAGGGTGAGAGATCGCTGCAAATCCCTTTTCAATACGATACCTCCGATAGAAGTCTTTGAAATCAATACGTCGAATTGAGTCCCATTATCTGTTACAATAGTTCGTGGAAGACCGAAACGGCATATGATGTTTTGGATAATAAAGTTGATTAATTTCTTGGTTGTGATCGTGGCTAAAGGTTCTGCATTGGGCCTCCTCATCTGTTTGCCCTTAATCTAAATAGTGATATAAACGTTGAATCCAATGGCCGACCATGCAGAACATGACCTACAATGCTGAACCAATACTATTCCATCCATAACCATGTCCCGAATCCACCTTTTCATACACTTTTGCAGCTATATTGGTGAAGTAATCAACTACGATGATAGCATACTTTGTGCCACCTTTAGAGATCGGTAAGGAACCGATAATGTCTATACCCCACATAGTAAACGGCCATGGGCTAACCATTTGTGTGATTTCCATTGGTAGAGCACTTGGAACTTTCACATATATCTGGCACTTATCGCATTTTCTTACATAGTTAGCGGCATCTTGATTGATAGTTGGCCAATAATACCCGTAACAGAGTATTTTCTTAGCCAGAGTTTGGCCCCCAGTGTGATGGCTACATTCTCCTTCATGGACTTCTTTTAGAACACGTTTTATCTCATCATGAGCGACACACCGGAGTAGTGGGACTGAAAAACCTTTCTATACATAATTCCTTCTTGCATGACATATCATGAAGCTTTAGGAGGATTTGTCGCTTTTCATTCCTTTTATCTGGTAGGACTCCATATAGCAAATAGTCTTTGATTGGAATCATCCACGATTTCCTCTCAGGCTCCGCTTCCAGTATCTGGTCAATTTCTATCATGTTTGTACTTGAGGCATTTAAAACTTCGACCGGAACTAAGCCCATCTGCTGTGCATCGCCGGTGCTAGCAAATTTTTCCAATGAATCAGCCTCTTTTTTTCAATCACGTGTAATATGTGAAATGTCATAGTACTCAAATTCTGCCAACAACTCTTGGACTTGGGTAAGATATGGGGAAAGCTGTTGTCCCTTAGCTCGATAATCTCCCCTAACTTGGTAAACCACCAACTACGAATCGCAAAAGATTTTATTCCAAGTTTTCTAGCGAGTTTAAGTCCAACAATTAGAGCTTCATACACAGCTTCGTTATTTGACGCCGGGGAATCAAGTTTTAAAGCATAACACATTGACCGATCTTCAGGAGTTACAAGCATAATTCTGGCTCCTGAACAATGATCATTAAATGCTCCGTTAGTATACAATTTCCACCGTATGGTAGGGATTTCACTGCCTCTCGGATAATCATCATGTGCAGTAAACTCTGCTATAAAATCTCCAAGTGCCTGACCATGGATAGCCCTCTAAGGGAGATAAGTAATATCGAATTGACTGAGCTAGATATTCCTTGAGTAACCTTCCAAACGTCTCAGGTCGCCGTACGACTTGTCGTAACCGCTGGTCGATGTAAACATTGATCGGGTGTGCCTGGAAGTATTAACGAAGCTTTCGTGATGTAATCAGCAGGTAGTACGCCAATTTCTCTATTTTTGGATAATTCCTTTTAGCTCCTGTTAATCATTTGCTGGCGTAATAAACCGGCATCTGGATCCGATCCTCCTCGCGAAGCACTGTGGCACTTATAGTGTGTGCCGATACAGCCAAATAAATGTACAAATTTTCATGATCCACCGGCTTCGACAAGATGGGGGGGGGGTCTTTCTAAATGATTCACCAAAGCTTGAAACGCGTCTTTACAATCTTACATCCATTCGAAGTTTCTTTTCCCTTTCCTAATCAAATCAAAGAAAGGAATGCATTTGTTAGTAGCTCTGGAGAAAAATCGGCTTAAGGAAGCAACTTTCCCATTTAGACTCCACACTTTTTTAATAGTCCTTGTCGCTTGGATATCGCGAATAGCCTGAATCTTCTCGGGATTAGCTTCAATTCCATGGGCATTAACGATAAAGCCCAAGAATTTCCCTTATGCAACACCAAAAGAACACTTTAAATGATTAATTTTCATCTTGTAATATCGGAGGATGTCAAACATTTCTGCTAAGCCTCTAATGTGGTCGCTTGATCATCGTGACTTCATGAGCATACCATCCACATACACTTCCATCGTTTTTCCGATCTAATCTTTAAACATCCTGTTGACTAAGCATTGATAAGTCACTCCCGCATTCTTTAATCCAAACAGTAATACATAGCAGTACAATCAAACATCGGTAATGAAACCGATGTTCTCCCGATCGAGAATATGCATCAAGATTTGGTTATATCCCTAGCACGCATCCATAAAAGATAGCAATTCGTGTACTGTGGTTGATTCCACCAGCTGGTCGATCCTCAGAAGGGGAAAACTGTCTTTTGGAATCACCTTTTTCAAATTTGAAGAATCAATGCATGTTCTCCATTTCCCATTCGCTTTTTCACAAGTACGGGATTAGATACCCATTTAGGTTAGAGGGCATCATTGATAAACACGTTGTCTTTTAGTCTATCCACCTCCTCTTTGAGAGCGGCAGATCTCTCCGGATCTATGCCGTGTCTTTTTTGTTTCACCAGGACATGCCTCGGGTCGATATTCAATGCATGGCTCCCAATAGCAGGCGAGTTTCCACACATGTTAGAGTGAGTCCAAGCGAACACGTCTAGATTCTCATGGAGAAAACCAACAAGTTATTTCATCATTGGGAAGCTGAACTGTGACCCAATCTTTAGGATTCATGATGGGTCATTATGGCTGACCCTAATATCAATTGTCAGCTCAGCCAGTACAACCTTGGTCTCTTTAGGCTCCTCTTCATCATCTCTCGGATCTATATCTCTATACAACTGACTATGGGGCCCAAGTTAAGGCTCAAGTGCTAGTTGTTAATCTTCGGTAGCTTGGATGCAGATAGTCTTGTCCACACCCTTACCTTTTTCTCTGTGCGGAGCATCCCTCAACTCAGCTACATAACAGGCATGTCCAGTCGCCTGATCGCCATGAACAATTCCAACACCATTATCTATTGAAAACTTCAAAGTCAAACACCATGGGGCAAGAGCTTCTCGGAATTTGGCTACGGCCGGTCGACCCAGGAAAAGGTTGTATGGAGAGTCAACATCCAAAACAACGAACGACAAGATCCACACTCTCCTTTGTTCACCTTCTCCAAACTATATAGGTAACTCCACATAACCAACAGCTTCAGTTGCAATGCCGTTAAAACCGTGTATACGAGCCTTAGACGGTTTTAAATCTTTGGCTTCCATTCTTATCTGATCATAAGCTTTTGAAGATTATATTTACTGAACTACCACAATCAATCAATATTCTTCTCACCAAAGCGGTGCCAATCATGGCCGAAATGACCATTGGGTCGATTGTCGGAGCATCTACCTTATTTGCATCTCTGTTCCTAAACACAATATCATTTGACTATCATACGTTGCTGTTTTGCCAGAGCTCCATTCCATATTCGAACAACATTCGAAATCCACGTTCCTAATCGTGCTAGCATAGCGCTCCATCTCTTGCCAACTCTTATCTACTGGGTGCGGTCCTCCAACTATCGTATTTATCACTAGTCTTCCACCAGTCCACGTAGGCTCCTTAGCCCTATGCAGCGCTTGTCCTCGGTTGGGGTCTGATGTCCCCTACCTGCCATCCTAGGGGGCTTCCACAAATTGTTGTAATTCCTTTCTCAAATCAGCTTTTCTATAACTTCCTGGAAATGCCTGCATTCATTTGTATTGTGCCCATAGCACTTATAAAATCGAAAATATTTCCCGGTCTAAATCTGCTTCTCCGTTGATTCCCTTGGAGGTGGCTTCCTATACTGCATGGTATTGCAAGTAGACAGATAGATATTTTCCAAGACGTATCCAACGGCGTGTTAGTATTATACATTGGAGTCCTAATCTTTCCTCGTCCAAAATCCCTTTTTCATTCATGGTTCCTATCTCCACCTCCCTTTTGTTGATTTGGTTTATTGTGGACATTCACTTGGACTTTTCTAGAACTGTCATCAGACCGTTTTATTGCAATGTTACTCTGTACTCCCTCTCCACTTGGTCCCGCAACTTTCTTTTTTATAGAGGACCTAGCTTCCTCCTTTCTCAAATACCGAGCCGCTTTTCATGCCGAGTGACCGAGTCTTCCACTTGAACGTTTTTTCTTCATATCATTCTCATGAAGTTGCTTCGTATCAATCATCTAGTTAACTATTCATATCGATCCATCACATATTATTCATATCGATCATTGGCCGATCGATACGAATAATCTGTATGGGTAGGTCGATACGAAATGAATTTAATTTTCTTTTATGGATACGAAACAGCCTGATTTTGATGGTGGCATGCTTCGTATCGATGTGTGGCTATCCTCTTTGTATCGATCTGTGGCCATTCCTTCGTGTCTATCATTTGTCTGATCAATACGAAATACACAGAGATGGAGCAAACAATTCAGTGTACTTCGCATCGATGCTTAGGTACTGCTTCATATTGATGGCACTTAGTGGATTCGTATCGATTACAGTGGGCTTCTCCGTACCGATGGGAAGTATTAGTTTCGTATCGATCTGTTGGATGATCGATATGAACTGGGTAGGTGGAGATCAATATGAAGTGCATATGAATGGAATCGATATGAAACATCAACTTCCAATGGATACGAAGAGGATCGAACATGATGGATATGAAATAGAGCAAACATTAATGGATACAAACTGGAGTAAACACTGATGGATACTAAACCGATGGCTTTTCTCTTGATTTTGATCAATCCATATCCTGAGCATACGAACTCCGATTGAATTGAAATTTGCATTGGCTTTCATGGCTTTGCTTGTTGTACCATATTGATTGTAGCTTGATCCGGACTCAAACAGAATTTACCAGTGTCAATAGTGTACTTGTGTGTAACCGACCTTCGAGATAGACTGTCCTTGGTCTCTAGTCAAATTCTTGGTGTCACAGCCTTGCCGAAAGATGGGATAATATTTACCCCCCAAAGTACGTCTTGTGTGAACATGATGTGCTTTCTGATTCGCTGAATAGTTGTTGCCTTTTCGTCAAAAGATGTAACCTTCGATTGATTTCTAGTAATACAAATAATGAATTATTGACTGACAATCGTTGTACTGTGCACTGTTGTAGCTGAGTGTCGAATGATAGCAAGCTATTGTTCAAGGTCATAATTACCATTAGATGATCATTCAATTCCTGTCAATTTTGAAAATTGAATGTTAGTCCATCATACATGAACGTACGTTAACCTGACCCTTGTTAGCATTCGCACGTTTACGAGTCGTTGTCAAGTTTTTTTTTTGAATCGAGTTTCATATCGATCATCTCCTGGATCGATGTGAAATTTGTGTTGTAACAATGCTTAATGGTCGTTCTAGAGTATCCCTTCGTATCGATTCTCTCGTGGATTGATTCTAGAAGTTGGGATACGTATTTCGTATCGATGATGATCGACACAAATTTGGCTGGCGTTTCAACATAATTCGTATCGATGGATACAAATGAGAAGTTGCTCCGGCAAAACTTGGTTAGGAAGAAGTTTCCATATTGGCAGCGTCACATTCGTCTCAGTTGAGCCATTGGATACGAATGGGGGGATTCATGCCGATTGCACTGTTGACTGTTCCAATCGGTATGGGTAACTGGGGGACGAACGGTCGTTTCCTGGGTATATATAGGCTTGATACTTAGAAAAAAATTCACTTTCTCATTCTGCAGCCTTGCTTTCGTATCGCTTCGAGTATTGGGAAACTAAAATTGCCTTTCGCTTTCAAGTTATTTAATCCACTTAATTACCCAAATTAGGTAATTGTACTGTTAATCCACACTTGAATGATGAGACCTCGAGATCTAGCGCCATCCCGTTCATGATCATGGTTGATTCCGGTCGCGTTAGGTCGGGTTTGGCCGGAGAAGGTGTAAATAACATCTAAGTTAATCGGGGAAGACGAAGTGTGTAGAGATTTACAGCTTCAATTTCGTATCGACGAAAGGAAAGGGAAGGCTAGGCTTCGTATCGACCTAGGGCGTGGGGCTCGTATCGATGAAGAATTGATTAATGAAATGGTCAATTTCGTATCGATCTTGCGTGGTGATAATTCGTATCGATTCGAGGCGATCGATACGAAATTGAAGAGCCAATGACCAATACAAAACTCATGGTTGGTGATTGATACGAATCTCCCGGTTAAGGATCGATACGAAACCAACAATCATTGACTGATATGAAACACTATATAACCCGATCAATACG
Source organism: Allium fistulosum (assembly GCA_030737815.1). Classification (NCBI taxonomy): domain Eukaryota; kingdom Viridiplantae; phylum Streptophyta; class Magnoliopsida; order Asparagales; family Amaryllidaceae; genus Allium; species Allium fistulosum. The sequence continues at coordinate 101,324,082 of CM060901.1, read as the reverse complement.
AAGTCGTTGAGTTTCGATCGATACGAAGATAATAAGCTTTCATCGATACGAAACCAAAGTTTTCTACTGATCGACCCAAGTTTGGACCTCGATGGATACAAAATTTTCTCGTATTCGAACACTTGACTCCGATTAGCTTCTGCCTTGCATAACCGGACTTTACTATTTCACCGCATATTTGACTGCCTTTCGAAGCTCGTCGATGGAACTGTAACTTAACAAAATCCGACGAACTTTAACTAGGATCGATCTCCGAAGTCAGAATGGCACGGTCGTGACGGTCAGCGATGACGGTCACTCTGGTTGGATATTGAAGTCTTGTCGTTTGAACCCTTTGTTAATCTCTATAGAATCTTCTTAAGTAACTCACAGCACTGCACTGCACAACACATTTATGCACTTCACACTGGGGGAAACACGAGTTTATTGTTGTTTAACGATGGTTTTTGGTGAGTTGATTAGTTATGGAACCCGGGAGTTCACAGCAACAGGAGGCTCAAAGTCCACCTCATTTGGTAATAGAGATGCCGGCCATCGCAGCCGAAGTCATAAGTCTAGCTCCAGATGAGTTACCTGGAGCAACCTTCATCGGAAACCCACAAGATTCCATTTCATCCAATGTTACTGAAGATATGTTAGGGAGAATCTGCTTACGGCACGGGCTATCGTTGAACGATGTTCTGTTACCAGGGCCGAACGACAGGCCATATACTCCTCCTGAAGGGTACACCAGTTTTAATCGATTTTCCTACACAGCCTGGATGCTCCCACCATTCAATCAGTATATCTAGGAGGAGTTATCTTATTTATGGATTGCTCCGTCACAGTTGCATCCGAACGGGTATGCTCTTCTGAACAGCTTATTCATCATCTTCATGGAGCACCTTTTTCGACCCTCGACTCCAGAGGAAGTCAGACTCTTGTTCAATGTAAAGAGTCGGGGAGATAATCCTTCTTTCACATTCTTAGAGGGAGCGAGAAGCTGTCAAATCGTGATTGGAACTTGGGAAAAACTTAGCTACTTCAAAACCGAGTGGTTCTATGTTCGTTGCCCGCCAGGATTTGCTAGTCGATGGCTAGTCAGACGTAAGTGCCGCACTTTCTCTGTCGACTAATAGGATAGTTGCAATCGATGTCTAGTCTAACATTTTCTTTCTTTTACAGCTTCAATTCCACCACCTGAAGGCGCTCACTTTAAGGAAATAGTACAGATTCTTCAAGAGGTGCCAGGTGAGATTAGAGAGATCGACTCGGTACTTATGGACGAAAATTTGAGGGCCATTGTGCTAATTGATAGAGACTAGAGCATAAGGCCTGAAGGATCTCTTAGGGCAGCTCCGACAAGACGGGCTTGGCATAAGGCGCCCGGGATTGTAATTGCTGAGCAGGGTGGTGAAGAGGATACGCCCACCGAAGACGAACCTGTAGCCGGGCCCTCAGATAGTCCTCGACATTCAGAGGGAAAGAGGAAAGGCAAGGCGGTTGCTCATAAGCTTCACAAGTCTTCAAGATTGAAATCCATGGTCATGTCTTTGCCAGCCACCGGTGTTATAATGTCGGAGGCTCCTCCCCCACATGTGGAGAATCCTTTCGAAGGACTTGTAGTCATTCCAATTCTAGACTATGTGTCGCTCCAACAAGATACCGGGTTGGAAGGGCTTCAGAGCGCCTTAGATCTTCGCGAGTCGATTCCTTCGAGTATGGCCGACATATCCGGTTGGTCGAGGGGTCTGCACATGGATACACACACTTCACGACACTGCATAATTTCTAATCACAAGCAATTCATTTCTGGGAAATACCAACTCTGTTTTCCTTTTCATTTTACAGGCACGATGTCAAAGCAAGGATCTATGCTCGGCAACCTCCATTCTGCACGCCATTCCTCTAGTTCATATTATGAGTCTCGCAGACGTGAGGCCGATAGAGACTGCGATCGCGGCTACTCTAGTCAAGAGAGGGAGCGCTATGAGTGGAAAAAGAGTACAGGTGCCATTCCCGGTCATGCTCTCAACCACCTAGAGTTCCAATACAGCCTTCTGGCTCTGGCAAACAAACCTATGAATCTTCACGTCAAATACCACCTTCCCAAGCACTAAGGCCTGACCAACAGCGTCGGAGGATTGAAACCGAAACTCCCATCATTACTGAACAAGCTATCACGGAGCCCACCGGGGAAGGAGCGATTAGAATCGCTAAGCTGAAAAAAGATTTTCTAAATATCTGTTTTGACGGCTTCGTCTTTCCCCCGCACTTGAAGCGAATTCTTGTCGAGGCAGAACAAATAATGCACGACTACATTCACAATGTTTATGGCCAGTACTGGGAATGGATGACGATCGCGGACAAAGTATTAGCGGTGGCCTTTGAGCGAGCGAAGACAATCGAGAAATTAGGAATTGATCTCGCTCAGAAGGACAGCATAATTCGGGTGCTTAATGATGAAAATGAGTTTGTGAGAAATTCAGAAACAGAAGCCAATAAAAGAGCTGATGAGGCAACTCGGAGGATGGAAGAAATGAGGAGAACACACTTAGCCCTGGTTGAGGAGATGGGACACCGGACCACCACAGTTATGGCTGAAAGAGATGGGGCGCTTAAAGAGCTTGAGGAGCTTAAAGCCAAACTTGCCAAAATCATCAAAGAAAAAGATGACGCAAATAAAGCCGCCCAGGAAGCATGCGAGCGGGCTGTGGTGCTCAGGGATGAGAGGGATGCTGCAATGCTTAAGGTTCAGGAAGCCAAAGCCAGGGTTAAGAATGAAGTGAAAATGGCAGAGGCCAGGTTGGATGGTGACATCGAAGATCTCCTCATTACATACAATGCCAATGTTCTGAAGCATCGAAATCTAAGCTGGCTCGAAGGCTATCCATCACATCTATACAACACTTGGTGCCGCTTGGTTGAAGATGAAAAAGCGGAGCACCACACTGAATCTATCGATGAATTTGAATTGGAGAATTGAGTGCTGAATGAGGATAAAAGAAGAGTTCTCCACGACATCTCTATCACATTCGAAAAGGAGAAGCTTGGGACTCAGCATCCAGAGGCTGGAGAGGGTTCTGGCATTGAGCATCATAATGCGGGTTCCGAAATTCCTATGCCAGCCCAGCCCGAATCCACTCCTGCGGTTGATCCTTTATCTATGCCCGCATACAATCCTGATCAACCACAGTTTTCTCCAGCTCGTGAGCAGGTCCCTGAAGCTGTTCCGGCTCCACCCGCAAGCCATTCTGAGGAAGGTATTCTGAACATTTCTCGCACTTATTCAAAGTCGGGAGCATTGTTGGAAGTAGTCACTAACACTTTTTTCTTATCCCTATTCAGGGATAGGAGCTGCATCGATCGTGGCCCCTGCAACCCAAGAGCCGCACCACGAGTAGGAGGCCCTTATAACAGAGGCGACCACAACAATGGTCGCTGCACCAACCGATGGAGCGCAGGGGAGCACTTTTACTTTTAATGAGCAGATGATGTAGGAACTTCTTAGTCATCAAAGTGACCCTTTTGCCGACCTGCCATTTTTCATGGGCAGAGGCGCACCCGTGATCAGCTCCTCGGGCCCAACTGCCAGCATCCCCACGAACGCTCAGATAATCCACGAAGAAGAGATAATAGCTGAGATCAATGCCGAGATGGAAGCGACCACGCGGGCTAGTGGTGTCAGAGGTGGTATGGCGGGTCCTGGCCCAGCTCCTTTGCGGAAGATCTCTCTGGGAGGCACGGTTGTGGACACTGGTGTGCCTCCCTCATCTTTCAATGTCGAGGGTATTCCTATTCCTCCGGCTCCATATTCAAAAAGTATTCCGATTTCTGTGAGTTCGAAGGAAGAGGTCATCATAATTCCCCCGACTGGAGACCAACTACCAAAAAGCAAAGGCTCGAAGAGGCACCCGAGGAGTAGCTCCAGTGGGTCGACACAGAGGGGGAAGAAGAATAAACCGAGGGAATAGACGTATCTTCTCGCTCCCCTTTTTGGTAGATAGACAGGAATTTATTTTTGCTTCTTGTAGGTCGTGTATAGATGCGGGTTCGGCCCCTGCTAGTTGGAATTTTTAAAAAGATTTTTGTACTTATCCTTCTTTTTCGAAGAATAGTTAGAATAAAATTCCATTTTGCTTCTAGCATAACTTTGTGTTTACTTGCTTAAGTGTGTTAGCGCTTGCACTTCCATTCAATATACTTGTGAAACTTTAGTCTCTGAATCAGACCTGGGTTCGGTTGTTAAGTCCCAAAGTTATGGCTTCGGGTTATAATCGAACGTCGAGTCGAGGTCCAATAATGCACTGTCTCGATCAGTCGCTGGTACTTAAGTTTTGCCCGCAGTCCCGGGGATAAATTGAAAAGATTGGTCGGCAGTCGCTTTTCGCCTTTAATATATGGGACTTAACTTTGTTGAAACGAGGCTGAAACAAGACGAGTTCGGGTGGTCGAATCACACTCGCTCATCTATTAGTGATTGCATCCACACTCTAAGGATTGTCCTTGTATGTCGGCGGTCGTTCACGTCCACTTAAGGTTTAGAGATATGTCCACACTCCGGGGACTTAAGTTATTTTATGGGCGGTCAGTCACACCCGTTTAATATTTAGAATTTCGTCCGCACTCTGGGGACTTAAGTTATTTTATGGGTGGTCGTTTCACACCCAGTTTAATATTTAGAATTTCGTTCGCACTCTGGGGACTTAAGTTATTTTATGGGTGGTCGTTTCACACCCGGTTTGTGTTTATACTCCAGCTCACACTCTGGGAATTTGGAGTTAGCCGATGGGTGGTATGTTATACCCATTTTGATGTTTATACTACAGTTCACACTCTAGGAATCTGGAGTAGGTTAACAGACGGTCGATCACATCTATTATGAGTTTTAGGATTTCGTTTGGACTCCTAGAACGATAAAAGTATTAGGATCGTGGATGGTCGGATCACATCCACCCTGAGTTAACAAGCGAGGACATTAGATGGACAGATCCATCCTCCCCGGACTTGGTTTAAGTACGGGCGAAGTCGTTAGGCGGACGGATCCACCCTCTTCGAGCCCGCATTTGTAAGTTTATACTCCGGCTCGTACTCTGGGAGCCGGAGTTATTTAGAGGATTGTCGTGTATCAATCCTTTTTCGGCTTCAGTATGATGGCTTGCCCCCGAGCTCGGGTTTCACTTAGTGAGTGACCGATCGTATCACAGTCACTCCCTATTTGAATAAGTTCCACCGTAGGATGGAACTTAGCTCCCCGTGCATTGAGATGGTCGCATGACACATTTCAAAAATCACTGCTTTGGCTCGAAGAGACTGCGTTTTATTGCTAAAATAAGAAAGTACGGCAAAGTCAATTGCCTTATTACAAATTCAAATTTCGAAATGCATAAACAAATAACAAATGAAAAGCAAACTGAATGAATAAATAAAGCCAGTTATGTGTAGTAGCGATGAAGACTCTCGCTATTCTAGGCTCTCGGCAAAGTGAGACCATCAACGGTCGATAATTTAAATGTGCCATCTCCGAGTCTTCGTTCAATAACATATGACCCTTCCCATGTTGGTTTCATATGTGAAGGAACCGAATAAATTCTCTTGAGGACAAGATCGCCGAGTTCAAAGGTTCGGGGTTGGACCTTTGCATTGTACAATTGGGCGACTCGACTTCGGTAGGCGGCTGCCCTCAAACCAGCCTCTTCTCGTTTCTCATCCAATAAGTCCAGAGATTCAGCAAGTAATATAGCATTTGTCTTCGGATCATAATATGTCACACGATGAGAAGGCACTTCCAATTTGACTGGAATAATGGCCTCTTGAAAACGGGGTGTGGCCGGTCGCGGACTTGTGGGTTGTTCGATAAGCCCATAGGGCCATAGGAAGTTCATCGACCCATTTTCCCCCAGCCTTTTCCAGTCGTTTCTTCAGAATGGACTTTATAACTTTATTAACAGCTTCAACCTGTCCATTCGCTTGAGGGTGTGCAATTGCAGGGAACTTCTTCTGGATATGGAATCATTGACAGAAACTCTTAAATTCAACACTATTGAATTGGGCTCCGTTGTCAGTGATGATGGTATGTGGGAGACCAAATCGATAGATAATGTTGCGTACAACGAAGTTGATCACTTTCTTCGTTGTGATAGTAGCAAGGGGCTCAGCTTCCGCCCATTTGGTAAAGTAGTCAACTGCAACGATGGCGTACTTCGTACCACCTTTAGCGAGAGGTAGAGACCCAATGATGTCAATGCCCCACATTGCGAATGGCCATGGACTGACCATCTGGGTTATTTCAATAGGCGGAGCTCTTAGAATCCGAGCATGTTTCTGACATCTGTCACATTTCCTGGCATAATCCGATGCGTCGCGATTTACAGTCAGCCAATAATAACCGTATCAGAGCACTTTCTTAGCAAGAGCATGCCCCCCGGTGTGGTCACCACACTCTCCTTTGTGTACATCGTGCAATACTCGATTGGTTTCATCGTGGGAAATACACAAGAGAAAAGGAACATAGTACCCTCTTCTATACATGACTCCATTCTGAATAGTGAACCACGAAGCCTTTCTAAGAACTTGTCTTCTTTCACTCCTACGCTTTGGCAAGGTCCCATGCTCGAGATAGTTTCTGAACGGAGTCATCCATGACACCTTATCGGGAATGACTTCAAATACCCAAACGGCCTCCACCTGATCAATGCTCAAGGAAGATAATGTATCTATGGGAACGAGTTCCATTTGCTGTACCTCACCGGTACTGGCTAACTTTGCCAGGGAATCAGCTTTCTGATTGTGTTCTTGGGGTATGCAATAGATGGCATAATAATTGAACTAATTCAATATTTCCTGGACCCGAATGAGTTAAGCGGCCAGTCTTCGGTCTTTAGCTTGGTACTCCCCCCGAACTTGGCACACGACCAATTGTGAATCGCAATAAATCTCCAAAGCAATAACTCTTAAATCTTTGGCAAGCCTTAATCCGGCGAGCTGGGCTTTGTATTCGGCCTCGTTGTTAGTCACATGGAAATCCAACTTTATAGCATAGCATATTGATCAGCCTTCAGGAGTTTCAAGTACAACCCCAGCGCCTGAGCAGCGGTCATTCGATGCACCATCAGTATGTAGCTTCCAGACATATTTGGGGGATTCACTAGTTTCAGGCAAGTCCTCCGGGATAGTGAATTCAACGATGAAGTCTGCTAGGACTTGTCCTTGAATAGCTCACCTTGGTGTGTAAGTGATATTGAACTGACTTAGCTCGACATTCCATTTGAGTAACCTACCGGACGTCTCAGGCCACATAAGGACCTGTCGTAATGGTCGGTCGGTGTAAATAGTGATAGGATGAGCCTGAAAATATGGACGGAGCTTTCTCGAGGCAATGACAAGACAGTAAGCTAACTTTTCCAACATTGGATAATTTCTTTCTGCTCCGGTCAGTCGTTTGCTGATGTAATAGACTGGCCGTTGTATCTGGTCCTTCCCCCGAACTAAAGCAGCACTGATTGCGTTTTCTGACACCACCAAATAAATGTATAGTTTCTCGTGATCGATAGGTTTTGACAGAATGGGGGTGTGGACAGATGCTGAACCAGTGCTCGGAATGTGTCCTCACATTCTGCAGTCCATTCAAAGTTCTATTTTCCTTTTCTGACCAGATCGAAAAAGGGAATGCATTTGTCGGTGGATTTTGAAATGAACTTGCTCAGTGCTGCTACCTTCCCATTGAGGCTTTGAACTTGCTTTATAGTCCTTGGAATCTCGAGATTTCTGATTGCCCAGATCTTCTCAGGACTGGCTTCGATTCCTTGAGCATTGACGATGAATCCAAGGAATTTCCCAGATGCGATCCCAAAGTGACATTTCAAAGGATTGAGCTTTATTCTGTACTCTCGGAGGATGTTGAACATTTTTTCCAGGTCTTTGATATGATTGGTGGAGAATTGTGACTTCATAAGCATGTCGTCCACATATACCTCCATGGTCTTTCCGATCTGGTTAGCGAACATTCGGTTCACGAGTCTCTGATAAGTTGCTCCGGCATTCTTAAGTCCGAACGACATCACTTTATAAAATTAGACTCCCAAATCGGTGACAAAGCTGGTATGCTCCTGATCAGGCAGATGCATCGGTATCTAATTATAGCCAGAATATGCATCCATGAAGGATATGAGTTCATGTCTGACTGTAGAGTCTACGAGTTGATCAATACGAGGGAAGTGGAAAACTGTCTTTATGGCAAGCTTTATTCAAGTCTAAGTAGTCAACACAAGTTCTCCACTTCCCATTAGGTTTCCTGAAAAGTACAGGGTTGGACACCCATCCTGGATACAACGCATCTCGGATAAACCCGTTCGATCAGAGTTTATCCACCTCTTCCTTAAGGGCGGCAGTTCTCTCTGGATCCATACAACACCTTTTTTGCTTGACCGGCACATGCCGCAAGTCAATATTCAATGTGTCGCTCGCGATGTTCGGCGAGATCCCACACATGTCGGAGTGCGTCCAAGCAAACACGTCGAGGTTTGCCCAGAGAAATTCAACCAATTCCTCTTTCATCTGTTGGTTTAGCTGAGATCCAATCTTTAGCATTCTAGATCATCATCATTACTGATTCGAACATTGATCATCAGCTTGTCGAAAAAGCCTGACTGTCCTTGACCTCGTCCTTGCTTTCAGTATCTCTAAGGTCAAGATCTTTTGGTAATTGGTTGTGGTGCCCAGGCCTTAGCCAAGGTGTTAACTGTCAATTTCTGCAAAGCAGACGCAGAGAGATTCCTCTACGCCCTTTCCCTTTTCTTTTCGTTGCGCTTCCCGCAACTCAGCAACATAACAGGTTCGTCCAGCAGCCTGGTCTCCCTGAACGACTCTGACTCCATTGTTGGTAGGGAATTTCAAAGTTAGACATCACGAGGCGATAGCAGCCCTGAACTCAGCTAGGGCCGGTCGGCCCAAGAAAGCATTGTATGGTGAATTAATATCCAACACAATAAATTGCAATATCCGGACTCTCTGGCGCTCTCCAACTCCCAACTCCACTGGTAGCTCCACCATCCCAGTGGGTATAATCGCACTTCCATTGAAGCCATGAACACGAGACTGACAAGGCTTCAAATCTTTCGTTTCCATTTTCATTTGATCATAAGCCTGCTTAAAGAGTATGTTCACTGAACTTCCAGTGTCCACTAAGATCCTCTTCATCCAAGCAGGACCTATCTGAGCTGAAATGACCAGTGGATCAATGGTTGCGGCTTCGACTCTATCTGCATCCCTGTCTCGAAATATGATGTCGTCTGTCATCGTTTTCCGTTGTTTGGCCGGAGCCCCATCTTCCAAATTACTACAACAAGCTCGCATCCGTAATAGAGCTGGCATACGACTCCATTTCCCTCCAGCTCCGATCTGCTGGATGAGGACCACCACTAACAATATTAATAACCAACCTCCCACCGGTACGAGCGGGTTACTCCGTTCTAACCTGATTTGGTATCTGGTTTTTATTCGATGGGCCCGCACCTTCAGACTGCGGCGCCCGAACAAACTGATCTAACTTTCTTTCTCGGATTAATTTCTCGATGATATCCTGTAAATAATGACACTCGTTTGTGTTGTGGCCATAACTATCGTGAAATCTACAATACTTCCCAGTTTGAATCTACTTCTCTGATGATTGCTTCGGAGCAGGTTTTTTATATTGGATGGTATTGCAGGCCTGCAAGTACACATTTTCCAGAGACGTATTTAAAGGAGTTTATGTGTTAAACATGGGAGCTCTACGTCGCGGTCCGCGATTCTGATCCTGTTTCCTACCCTGATTTCCATCGCCTTTCTGTTGATTCTGTTTATTCTGTATGTTTAACTACACCTTTTCGAAACTCTCCCCGGTTTGTTTTACAGCGAAATTGCTTTGGATTCCGTCCACACTGGGTTCTACGTCATCCTTTTTCCTAGACTGTTTCACATCCTCCCTTCTCAAAAGCTGAGCTTCCTTGGAATAGAAACGGTCCAATGACGCGGGAGGTTTTCCGGCCAACCAGTTTCCATATTCGGAATCGGGGTCGATTCCCTTAGTGAGTGCCATCAGAATTGAGTTGTCATTAGGATTACTAATTTTAGCGCATATAGCATGAAACCTTTCCAGATAACGTTTGAGTGTCTCTCCGAGAGCTTGAGTGACACTGGACAAGGTATTAACATCTTTGGGCCTTGTGACATGCATGTGAAACTGTTCAACAAACTTCGTTGACAACTGGTCAAAACATGAGATAGATTGAGATGGTAAGCGAGTAAACCACATATTGCGATTCTCCTAGGGAAATTGGGAAACTTCGGCATTTGACCACATCATCAACACCGCGACATTTATTAAACATTCATACTTTAAAATGTGTTGGTTAGGGTCAGTGCTCCCTTTATAAACAGATAGAGTTGGCATTCTGAATCACCGAGACGGTTCAACGTAGAGGATATCATCGGTGAAAGGGGTATGACTCCAGGAGATTCCCCAGTCGTCATTGGTAAGGCCCTGTCTTTCACGGATCATCTGACGAATCATTGTCAGGATGTCTGGCATCCGGACATTCTGGGCATGCTGGGCCAAGGTGTGGTCGAGTTCCACAATGTGAGGATGGGCCGGGCGTGGCCGATGGTCCATACCTCGCCTCCTTGGCTCTAGGTCTTCAGGAACATAAGGTTCAGGAGTATAATCACGCTGGCGAAGGTTCAGATTTGTTTGGTTCCAAGTGTCGGCTTCCAACTTGGTGGTAGTGGCAACATCGCGGTTATTGGTAGCGTGATAAGGAACCGTCCCTCCTCGGGAAGAGGGTCCGGTCCGGTGGCTAGTTGACGGACCAACTCTCGGTTGTCCAATAGTCAAAATGTGCTGATGTCTGGTAGCCTATGTATAGTTTCCATCCAGCCGTGGGCGCGTGGATCTGCGATCGTAATCAGAAGAAGCCGAACTCTCAGTGGATGAGTAGGAAGCCTGATCCCTTCTGGATTTCCTTCGTCTTTCATGGTTCAGTCGATTGGTTAACTCCGCGTTGGCGCAAAGCTGCTGGGTAAGCTGCTGGCAACTTTGAGTCAGCTCTTGCATTAGCAGTTGGAACTCTTCCCTGGTGACAAGGCTTTGTGGATTCGAAGACCTGATAGCATTTTGGTCTATAGGAGGAAGTTGCGCGCGGTTCTGCCTATCCCGTCCTTCTGGATCGGCAGCCTTTGAGGTAGTCCTAGTGTTGACCATGGTGGGTGGCGAAGTTGTCTCTTAGACTTGGTACAAATCTGAATAGGATAAGAACTTCTAGGCTTGAAATCGGGATCTTCTCCTTAGATTCTTGCAATCCAATATCGGCAGTAGATCTAATGAGCAGGAGAAAAGCTGGGTTTTCTCAGAAAGCACCAAAGTGTTTGTACCAAAATTGGGCACCACACTCTTTGGATGTGTTTGAAGAGACAAAATAAAGAAAATAAATGTAAAATGAAGTAGATCTAACAAACACACCAATAAATAGATAAGAAAATGCACAGAAACACACAGATTTAGAGTGGTTCGGTGAATTGCCTACGCCCACTATGAAATGACTGATGTTTATTGAACTCTACTCGCTGATTACAAAAGATTACAGTAGTACAACTGAAATTTAATGGTGATTCCGGTAGAGTTTCAACGTACAGAAGCCAAAAGTCCATTTTCTGTAGGTCCAGGGTCACTATTTGTAGGCGTAGGCAGCAAATATCTCGCCCAGATCTCGGAAGACTTCTTCTCTCACGTGGGCGGGCCCACGGCAGCGAGTTTAGGTGATTTCGACTCGATCTGGGAGCGATACGAATTGGGTTCGTATCGATCAAGAATTGTTCCTTTCGGGCTAAAATTTATCAGGTTTATTCTTGAGGTTGTAGGCAAGCTCCTATGAAAATTTGGTGGCATTTGGACTTGTAGATCTCGAGTTATGATCGATGCAAGTTTGGATCTCCAACATGCAAGCGAGTTCATCTCAATACTTGTTCGTATCGCTCTGTTCGTATCCCTGTTTGCACGTGCTGACCAGATGACGCGACACTACATCTTTGGATCGATCCACCTTTCATGCCGAGTGACCGAGTATTTCACTTGAATGTTTTTTCTTTGTATCGTTCTCATGAAGTTGCTTCGTATTAATCATCTAGTTAACTGTTCGTATCGATCCATCACGTATTATTCATATCGATCGCTGGCCGATCGATACGAATAATCTGTAAGGATAGGTCGATACGAAATACTTCCCATCGATACGGAGAAGCCCACTGTAATCGATAAAAATCCACTAAGTGCCATCAATATGAAGCAGTACTCTGGCATCGATGCGAAGTACACTAAATTGTTTGCTCCATCTCTGTGTATTTCGTATTGATCAGACAAATGTCCAACACGAAGCAATGGCCACAGATCGATATGAAGAGGATAGCCATACATCGATACGAAGCATGCTACCATCGAAATCAGGCTGTTTCGTATCCATAAAAGAAAATTAAATTCATTTTGTATCGACCTACCCATACAGATTATTCGTATCGATCGGTCAGCAGTCGATATGAATAATACGTGATGGATCGATACGAACAATTAACTAGATGATTGATGCGAAGCAACTTCATAAGAACGATACGAAGAAAAAACGTTCAAGTGGAAGACTCGGTCACTCGGCATGAAAGGTGGATCGATCCCAAGATGTAGTGCCACGTCATCTGGTCAGCACGTGCAAACATGGATACGAACAGAGCGATACGAACAAGTATCGAGACGAACTCATTTGCATGTTGGAGATCCAAACTTGCATCGATCATAACTCGAGATCTACAAGTCCAAATGTCACCAAATTTTCACAGGAGCTTGCCTACAACCTCAAGAATGTACCTGATAAATTTCAGCCCGAAAGGACCAATTCTTGATCGGTACGAACCCAATTCTATCGCTCCTAGATCGAGTAAAAATCACTTAAACTCGCCCCGTGGGCCTGCCCACGTGAGAGAAGTCTTCCAAGATCTGGGCGAGATATTTGCTGCTTACGCCTATAAATAGTGACCCTGAACCTATAGAAAATGGACTTTTGGCTTCTCTATACTGATACTCTGCCAGAATCACCATTAAATGTCTGTTGTACTGCTGTAATCTTTTGTAATCAGCGAGTAGAGTTCAATAAACATCAGTCATTTCATAGTGGAGTAGGCAATTCGCCGAACCACTCTAAATCCATGTGTTTTTGTTCATTTTCTTATATGTTTATTGGTGTGTTTGTTAGATCTGCTTCATTTTACATTTATTTTCTTCATTTTATCTCTTCAAACACATCCGAAGAGTGTGGTGCCTAATTTTGGTACAAACACACGCCTTCTTAGAAACAGCTTCTTGGCTCACCATCTTCACAATGTGTATCTTGTAAATTCACTTCATCATCATTTCGGGGAAGAGCTTGGTCAAGATTCAATTGAACTCTAGCATCCAAACCAACCGTAGCAGCTCCAGCTTAGTTACAATAAGGCATGGATGAATTCCCCTTCTGGTGGAGGGATCGGTACCGATCCCTATGGAGGGATCAGCATCGATCAATCCTGGCAGACCATGATGTTTACCCAAAGTTTTTACGCGATATTCGTCTATCCTGCGATGCCAATGCCTGTGATACTCGTCTGATGAGCTAGAACTCTCTGACACTAAGTAAGGAGTGGGGTCCCTCCTATCATTCCCCCACTGCTGCTGATTGATTTGGTTCATCAAGTTGATATTGATCTGAATTCGTTTGATTTAATTGTCGACGACTCTCCATTAACTCTCTCATTAAATTATGAAATTTAGGACTTGTAATGGAATCAGTGGGATTCTGAGCTTCAACCGGATCAGCATTCACATTTGTTGGTTGATTGCTTGGGTCTCCTTCGAAATGCTAGTACTCTCATTTCCTTCCATATTCTGAGAAGTAGATCTAATATGTCTCACCATTTTTAATTGCCTTGCTTAGATTTCTATAAATATGAGTAGTATTAGCAACTTCCTGAAGATAACTGCAGATCTCCTTTTGGGGATTTATTCAATCCAATAGCAACAAAGAGATCCTAGCAAGCTGAGAATCAAGCTTCTTAGTGAAAGCACCAAAATGTTTGCAACCAAATTGGTCACAGACACCTAAGAATAGATTTATGTAGAGAAGTAAGTGAAGAAAAATTAAATTAAACTGAGGAAATGATGAAAATAATAACAGATAAAAAGAAATAATCAGAGACACAAAGATTTATAGTAGTTCGGCATTGTATGCCTACATCCACTTTTAAGATTATCCTTTATTAATCGCTTTTAATTCTGATTACAGCAGTAGAAAATAGCAAACTCTTGATCACAATAGAGCCTAGAGTAACAAGCAGCGTAAAGTTCCTTAGAATGACCCATTAGGCAAGTATTTATAGGGGAAGACGACCACCAATCTCTCTAAAACTTCGACCGAAGGACCTTCTAATCGACATGGGCCTACTAGGAGGATCGCCAGGATGAATTCCCAATGAGGAAGGATCGGTACCGATCCCTTCATTGGTCGATATTTGGACAGCGACCCCTATGGTGGCTTCTCCATGCTATATGTTTAGCCTCTAATTTTCATGTCATTTGGACCACTGGAACAGAAGTTATTGCTTCATTTTTAACTTGATATCACTTGTGAACTGCTTCCAGCCGATCCCTTCCAAAGGAAACTTACCGATCCCACGAAGGTTGTCCTTATAACATGTGATCCCCAGGGTAGGTTCCCTAGGGTCCATATACCTTGCCCTCCAAATTTCATAGGCTTTGGACTTGTATGTATTGAAATAGTGATTATTGTATGCATGAATGCACTTGATCCTTGATGGATGCCGATCCCTCTCCAGTGAAACCTACCGACGCCTCTTGATCAAGTATGCTGATCCCTCCAATTTGCCAATCTATGCCGAACCCTTCCATTCGTTGAGCCATATTCCATGCTTTGAGCATCTTGCATTATACATCCATCAAATCCATTCAATTCTGACTTTATATAACCATCTGTAATTGACTTCCATGTCCCACAATCATCGCCCCGGAATCATCGGCTTTGATAGCAGTCGGATCTAACTCATGCAACCAGTTCAATATAGCAGGGCTAGAATGCCGGGTAGCACATATAATATAAGCAACTAACTTAATAAAACGACAAACACATATCTTTCACTATACTATTATATACACATAATACAAACTATAATCTTGATAAAAACCGGAAAAACAACTTTCGGATGTGGATGCCTTCTTATCTGCACCTGTATTCGGTTTTCAAGATATCAAATATTTATCAGCTAGCCCAATGTGGATGCGGACGGATTTGAATTTTTTGTATATCAATTAACATGCTTATAATTCAAGATGGTTCACTGTTTCAACAACATAAAATGATTATATGAAATTCATATATTTGTATATAACTATAAATAAGTCAAATTTATAGAATATACAAACGTATATGCATATTTATTGCAACCAATAAGTCAAATAGGAATTTAGATAGTAGTTTATATATATGCTTATTGTTTATATATTATCATTATATCAATTCCTATTTGACTTAGTTGTTGCCAAACAACAAGAAACTCTCGGGCGAGTCATTCCATAGTTATCCAATAACTACAAGTACGTAACCTTTGGTGCCTCAAGTATCCATGAGTGATACACTGCCTAAATTTGGACAGTGTTACACACTCTAGTTTAAATGAATGAATCGATATCCTTTTCTCGAAACATCTTGATCAGGAATATTTAAAACAAATTGTTATTTTATTTTGTGATTAATTACTCATGATTGAAATTATTTGCAACTATAATCGGAGAACATTTTGTTTAAAGATTTTCCTATTATATACTTCAAATTAACAATTTAATTAATTATATCACAATGTAGAAAAGTACATAAAAGAAAACAAACACCGTTACTATGAACAAGATTGACTGCAGAGTTAGATATATGTAACAAATTACATAATTTCCCAAGGGGAATACCACTTACTCTTTCAATCTCCACTTGCACTTGGTTCAATTATGGAATCTTAATCCAATTCCTACGATCAGTTCAAAACTGATCGAGCTAATCCCTTAGTGAAAAGGTCTACTATATTATATATTACTATCTACTCATTTAGCCAACACATCTATCAGTCGTTGGTAAACTACCTCTATCATATGTAACTTTTAGAGTACGTGTAAACATTTTGTGATCCCTAGTTTCTTCTACGGTTTGTATCACGGCATTGTTTTCACAAAACAATATCATGGGATTCTCAACATTTGGAATTGCCCTTAGCTCAGTTATAAATTTGTGCACTTATGCATACTATTTTTATTGTGGTGTTATTTAAGGCTATGTACATGGCCTTTGATTGAATTAGCCACCACCTCTCATTTGGAACATTTCCAACTCTAAGTTCCTTAATTAATGTTGAATATGAATTTAGGATTGACATACTATATTCGATATTACTTATGAAGTTTGAGTTCGAAATCTCTTTCATATGGAGCTCATTATTTCTATAAACAATTTTCTATTATTTCATAAATGCTCGAGAATACTCATAGTCACCATTTAGCGATTTTAAATTAGATTTGAAAACCCGCTCAATGTACTGATTACATAAGCGAATTGCGATACAGTAGACAGCATGGTACATTTGATAATTCCTATTGCCAATCCAATGAATCTATGTCATATGTTCTATATTAAACATTTTAATATGGTATCTATGTATATCGTTTGGGACAATCCTAACATCCTTACTTATAGTTTTAGAAATATTTTAGTACCTCTTAATATTCTTTCTTACAGACACCTGCTTCGTTTGCATTTTGACTGATAATCAAACTATTCAATATTTTGTCAAAATATTTTCTCAATTATGATGCTTGTCGAATGAAACAATTATATCAGTTCTAGAATCTAATACAACACATATGAACTCAGCTATCGGTCCTACTGATGTTGTGTAATTTTGGATATCATGTGACAATAGTCTATTTTAAATCATTATTCAGAATTCTGTATCAACAAAGATGCATAAAAATTCAATGTCATATCGAGCGATAATTTTTCGATTAGAATATGAAAGCACATTAATTGATGAACCTGCTATGCTAATTTCAACAATTGGAATTTATGAGGTTATTCTCATCAATGTTGCTCGCTATATTCCAACTGCATTGGTCTTCCTTTTGAAGACCCTCTTATGCCTGAAGGATCATATCCCTTCGGGTACAACTATCAAAATCATATTTCGATAATGTACTTTGAATTTAAACATTATGTCATATGGTAGAGTCTATACTCTTCATGGCTTGTTGACAACTAATGCAATTATTAATACTAATAATTCCTTTTCTCAACATTGTTAAGAAACTCATAGTTTCTCTTTAATGTGCGAGAATTCTTTTTAGACATTCTAATGAGTTGTGCCCATTTTAAGCTTAATTAATTTCATTTCATCTTATATAATCAGTTTCTATGGTAGAGGCTTTGGACAGTATTTGACATTTACATAAAATAATTCAATTTTGGGTCCACAAACTTATGTATATAATATAAATTAACCAACCATTGTTGATCGGTCTCAAACTCCTTTGGGATGATCTATACAAGATCCTACACAAGTGAAGTTTATGTGCAGCCTCTTGACTCACACAACCTATCAACTCCTTAACCTAGGACATGTTGGGGTTTCTCATTAACTCACATCTTATAAGTTTTTTCAAACTATGCGATAGATGAAATTAAATTTGAGTATGTACTTACTCTTAAATACATATCCATATAAAAAGAAGTTAACTCGACTTTACTTATCATCAATTGTACTTTGTCTAACAAAGTCCGATTACCCTTTATCGATAAAACATTATGTATCATAAGGAGGAGGGTTATCTGAATTTTTAAACAAGTAGGATTTTAAATAAATTTAGACGTCGAGATAAAGACAAAATAATTCGAGGACCTGGGAATATGCTTATAAGGACAAAAGGAATGGACTCGGGAATTCGGAGCAAGTTTGGAGCCAAGGAAACAGGTCAATATCGACAACTTTCAAGTTGATACCAAGCTCTCTTTGGGCTGCCTATGGGTTTTTGGAGTTATGTTCTTTACACTACTAGCATGAGTGATCGTCTTGAGGTCCATTTCTCAAGGAGTAGGTAAACAACTCCAAAGAAATTCTGAAGGAAAGCAGACTAGTACAAGTGATATCAGAACCTCATGAAAACAACATGATTTCTAAGGAAAAGTGCTCGGAGCACAATAGATCAACCATAGAATATTAAAGGAAGAAAGTTGGAGTAACAAACCTTCAAAAAGACAAAGCAATACTGACCATTCAGGTCAGTACCAAGTAGAATTTACAACTCAGGGGACTCGAGTAGAGTTTACAACTCATAGGACTCTGTCTTCCCATCCTGTCTTCTTGGATCTGAAATTAGACTTGGTATATTGGTATCTGGCGATTGTGCTGGACGATTTCTTTATAAATACAACACTTATGTCATTTAGAAAAGGATTTTGGCACTTTGCCTTCTTTATCTTCTATCTCCTTTCAATTATAGTCACTAAGGAAGCTAAACTTGGCTATTCTAAGCTGTTAGACTTGTTAAATCCTTGTACTAGTGACTAATAATCTATAATCAACAAAAATACAAGGGACATAGCCATAAATTTTCCGAACCACTATAAAAAAACTTTGGTGTTCTCTCTATTTTACCGATAGATTTTGCTAAATCTCTATATTCTATTCATTTTTGGATGTTGGACCATTTCTAGGCTTAACATTTTGGTGCTTGCACCGAGAAAGGAATTTCTTAAGCATGGATCTAGCTGTCTCTTCTAGATTGGAGTGTCCAAAGGTTAGATCCAGAAGGTTTTAATTTAAGAACTTGAAGAATTTTCATACTGGAATCAATGGAACCATGAGGGAAGCTAGGAAGATCTGAAGCAGTAGTTGGTGCAAATAAAGGAGTTATTATCATACGGAGGTTAGCAACCAGACGGCAACAACGTGGCCCAGACCATTTGCCCCTCACGAGATGGTCATTAGGACGAAGTTTGATAAAATGATGCATGAGTTAAATCAGAAGATGGTTGATAGTTAGAAGGCTCTGTTAGAAAATATGGATGCCAAAATAGCTTTCCTGACCTAGTAGTCATATAGAGCTAGGAGGAGTAGGACGGGGACTTCACATGCTGGATCTGAATAGGAGAACTCGTCTGCTTCGGTCAAAATAGACGATATGGAAAACAAAAGCAGAAGGAAATGGCTGTTGGGCAGTAGGGGGATTTGCTGAATGAAGTTGGAAGGCTCCCCTTAAGGGGATTCAACTCGGTACCGAACACAATTAGGTCGGTACCGAGAAGAATCTTGGACCCTTAGAGAGGCAGGAAGTTGAGGCTGTTGACTTGTCTAATTCAATGGAAGATCTGCAGCATGATGGTGATGGTTATGAACTGGATGTTGATGTTCAAGATGTTGGTGTACAGACAACTGCTATAGAGCCCATCAAGCGTTAAAGAAGACCTAAAGGAGCGGTTCTCCCGAAGACTGGAGAACCTAGACATCAACGAGTAAACTAAGACCGTTTGTAGAGTCAAACACTCAGCATAGCTCTTGACGGTCAACCTTTTGAGTTCCAATCTAGCGAGGAGTACATAACAGATACGGTTAAGTGGTTCGTGGAAGAAAATAAATGGAGGAAGAATGAGGATTAGGGTTCCATGCCAAGCAGAATTCCATTCACGGAGAATATTCCAAGGAAGGAGTATCCCATGAGGTTTACGATGCTAATAATGTCAACAGATCACGGAACTACTAATCCTAAGCAGCATTTGTTTAAATATGAATAGCATATAGATGGTACCAAAATAGTGAACACGGTTCAGTGTAGATGTTTCCTATTTTCCTGGAAGGTGTTCCATCGATACGGTTTACTTGATTCATGGTTAAATCCATATTGACTTTTGACTAGTTTGCAAAGAAATTTCTGGAGTAGTTCAGGCTCCACACCGCTTGGCCCAAGAACCTGGTGTCTTTGTCGAGCCTGTCTCAAGGACCTAAGGAGTTGTTGAAGGGGTTCTTGAATAGGTTTAATATTGCAATAACTGAGGTTAATAACCCTGTTGATGCTAAAAATGGGCATCAACATCGATAGACTCTAGTAGAGATTAAATGAAGGATGAAATTAAAACAGATCAAAAAGAATAAATGAACACACAAATTTTTATAGTGGTTCGGCAATCTTGGCCTACATCCACTTCATATTTTTATTGATCTTGCACTAAGTTATGATTACAAGAATATTTGGATCAAATGGGATCCATTAGTACAAGAATGAAAAATAAAAATGGAAGAGCCTTGGAAGCCGAAAGAAGGATCCCTTTTTTGATGCCATGCCTGTTGTATCTAGAGGAGAAGTCATGCAAGGATCAGACTGAAATTTCGGCAAAAGAACCTCCAGGCCAAGACGAGGCCACATAAGAATTTTGAGGCCCATTGAGGCCTATAATAGTGTTCAGACCTGATCCCTATTTTGATGCCCAAATTGGGTGTGATCCTTCTGGTGGGTCCCCCATTATGTTAGCTACTTGCCCTCCAAATTTCGTGTTATTACGACTTACCGTTTCTGAGATATCGTGTTTTCCATGAATTGGTGTTGCATGTATTCTGATTTCAGCCGATCCCTTTAGAGGGATAGAGGTCGATCCCTCCAAATTATCCCATTTGATGTACGATCAGTATGGAGTGTTCCACATGTTGTAGTAAGCTTGTGCTCAAGTTTCATGTCAATTGGATGAGTAGAACTTAAGTTATTGCTCGATCCTTGGTGCAATGTGATTGTCTCCTGATTCTAGCCGATCCCTATTGAGGGAAGAGGGCCAAGCCCTTTCTCTTCATCCTTTTAAGATGTGATCCCTAGGGTAGGCTCCCTAGGGTCCCCACATCTTGTTCCCAAAATTTCATATGGATTGGACTTACGGATCTTGAGATATTGATTATTTTCCATTGACTTGTACTTGCTTGGTTGAAATATGCCGATCCCTTCTGTACGATCCCTTTTATACCGATCCCTTCCTTAGGTGAAGTAATTTGCACATAAGTCGAGCATACAAACTTCAAACGATTTGAGATTTGAAATATAGCCTCATGGAGTCTTCCTTATCACTCTATATTTACAAAAATTGAGGATATGTACCGATCCCTTAGGGAAAGGGATAGGCACCGATCCCCTGCCTGGGGAAGGCACTAAGCCGTATTTAGAATATTCTGGAAAGTCAATCACTTTGTCTCGGTTGATCATTTGTTCTCATTGATGCCTTCACTTGATTTCTTGACCTTACAATTATTACTTTGGGCAACTAGCCTTGATGACAGTCGAGTCTAACTTGTCCAGTCAGTTCGGATATAGCCAGGTCAAAATGTTGGATAACAAACCTTAAGGAAGATTTGGTTTTCATGGCATTGTTCTGGGCATAAATTCAGACACAAAATTTGGAAAATGACCGAAAATGAAGCAGCCGACGATTATAGAGGAATTCCACTAGAAAGCTAATCAGTTCTTGCATTTGGAAGAATCAAGTTAGGCTGCTAGAAAGACATCTAGTGGACAGTCGAAGAAGATAATTCAAAGCAACATGGCGATTAAGCAAACCTGTGAGAGTTTTGATAACGTGGTAGTAAATGTTGGTAATTATAATAATTAGAAAAAGAGAAATCATGGATTTGGTAGCAGGTAGAATGAAGCCAATGAGCATCTAAAGAATATGAGGCCAAATGAGTATATGCCTCTAAATGATACATTGGAGAACATATACCTTGCTTCAAAAGGGATGAAATGAATAAAAGGCTGCCTAAGAGGGAAGCGACTGAGGAAGAGCGACGCTCGGGCAAGTATAGTTGTTTTGATGAAACTCATGGACACAATACGAGCGAGCATCGACATCTTAGGGATTTTATTGAGGAATTGATAAGGAAGAAAAAATCACAATAACATGTGAAGGAACATAGGATGGCGGGCATAATACTAGACCCTAAGGGCTGAATGTCCAAGGAAATCAACCTAGACATAATGGTAAGGGGCCCAAGCGGACTGATAGAAAGAAATTTATCAGTACTATAATATGAGGGCCTCATCCAGAAGAGATAAGTTGGAGGGAAATGGAGTGGTATGTGAGTTTGTTGAAGTAGGTACCATAGGAAAATTGCTTTCCCATCGATGATGGAGCTCCGATTAAGCAGGATAGGATGGTAACTAATGATATTGTGTTCAAGAATAGAGATTCTGATGGAGTCGAAGCACTAGCGTTCTAACCTATGGTGATTATGGCTATTATTGATCTGGCTATGGTACATCGGGTCTTGGTGGATAACATATGTTCTATAAACATTCTGTTTAAAGAACATTCGATAAAATGAATATTGGTATGAAGGATGTTTAGCCTTGTAAATTTAGGATTCAAGGATTTACAGGTAAAGTGAAACGACCAATTGGGACAATTAACTTTTCCACGGATTTAGGTGATGGAGACCA
Organism: Allium fistulosum; assembly: GCA_030737815.1. Lineage (NCBI taxonomy): Eukaryota > Viridiplantae > Streptophyta > Magnoliopsida > Asparagales > Amaryllidaceae > Allium > Allium fistulosum. The sequence continues at coordinate 101,301,524 of CM060901.1, read as the reverse complement.
CATGGTAGTGCAGATTCAGAAGTTTGTCATAGTAAATGAATATTCAATGTACAATGCCTTTTTTGGTCAACCGACCCTTGCTGATTTTAGGATAGTACTGGCTCCTTGGTACTTAATGATGAAGTTCCCTATAGAGAATAGGGTCGGATCAGTTAGAGGAGACAAGAGCGTAGGATGGGAGTGTTTTTTTGCTAAGATAAGAGAGGCAAAGCAATGGGAGAATAGCAAGAATGTAGAAAGAACTCTCCGTAAGCAATTAAAGGCCAAGCCCTGGCTCGGAGACCATAGCAGGTTCGATAAGTCTATGGATTCTAGGAAGAAGTCATAGGAAGTGCGGGTGGCACCGGCTGAGCTGGCAGTTAATGTTCCGATCGGTATGTGTAACGACTCGCATTTTTGACCCCTAAATGTCGACACTAGTACATACATGGTATTCATGTGCCTAGCACTCAAGTGCCGGAAAGACAAATTTTTGGGGTAAATTTAAAAAGAAAAGGAACAAGAAAGAACTAAACACAACATTAGAATCTCACAGCAGAAGAATAACATATAATATCAAAAAATAGCAAAAAGAGCTATTCTAAGATACATAACATTTCAGAATCACAACCCTACATGCTGTCATTAGCATTTATAGTTATAACAACCTGTCCTCGTAAATGTTGATATATGCATAATAGTAGTGCAGCGAAAATGAATACTATGGTAGGTGAAAGCATCCAGCTCATCTCCTCGAACTCCAAAGAATATCAACAAAAACCTGCCTTTCTCAGAATACTCGAAAGAGCACCTATGGAATTAAGGGAAATTTAAAACCACAAGTTAGTAAGTCTGGTATGAGAAATTCAAGAAATATGTAGCCAACATATAAAAGTACTTTTGAGACCATTCAAACCACTGTAACAGTTATCCCCTTAAAAGAACTAAACCTATCTAATAAGTACATAAGGTGATATAATAGATAATGTCTAGAGTGTAGAATATAAATAAAAAAATAGCTGTGCTGCTTGCATCTCACAACAACACAATATTAGAAGTACAACTGAAACCTCCAAGGTACATTCGCATATGGATTTCTGTGGAGGTCTTCTTGGTAAAAACTGACAGTCGGTCTCCTGCTTAAGGGTCAGAAGCTACCTTCCAAAACCATGCATATCTCTAGATAAAATATGTCTCATAGGTAAACATAGCTAATCCACGCCCGAACACGTTATGCCGAATACCAACAACTCCCACCTGCCTCAATCGAAAGCATCTCAAGATATTTGGAGTTGATTTACCCTTGGGTTAGCTAAACCCACCGGCTATGCATCCTACTTTATTTTTGCCATTACCGATGATGATGCCATGTTCAACATCTCTCACACAAGTCTTCATCACTCAATGGATCTCGAACCTCTCTCTGGATTCCAGCATCTCGAACAAATCACGAATCTCCCAACAGATCTAAACATAAGTCATCTGATGGATACAAACGCTGACCTCTCCCTTAGATTTAACCTTAGGATAGACAGTTCAACTCTATAACATTCCACTTTAGAACCGGTTCCAAAACATAAAACTCTAATATCAGTTTTGAAGTGGTTTTCGGTAAGTAATGCACTCATCCGATCCTGGTCTCTTCAAAACTAAATCGTTGAATTTTCGGTTAACTCAATTCCAGTTCTTTAAGAAGTAAATGAATGATATAAAGGAGTCCACCCCAGGGGATCTCGTATATATACATTCTTAAAGCGAGAGACAATTCATACAAATGAGTCCATCTCGGGGGATCTTAAACTATATCAACGCTTCCAAAGTTAATTTGTTCAAACTCAATAGTTGACTAATCGATTACCTAGTACAAAATAGAATCGAGCACATATGGAAAAGAAGTCTCATATACTTATCATGTTTTCCACTTTCTCAACTTATATTATCCCTCAGTCAAAAGTGAAGTCTGTAGGTTGGAGGACTGTTTACTTCTAAACCTTACTCAAACATCATTCTTAACTCTTACAGATAGAATAAATCTACTTTTTTATCTATTAGTGCAAAGTATAGGATTAAATACTTTCCATAAACAAGTAAACACATAAAGCATGATTAGGTCACACAAAGAGTGATTAAGTCATGCAAAGCACGATTAAGTCACATAAATGAATTCTAATCCCATTTTATTTAATTAGTTCTTCTACTAATTTAAACTTCATTGTAAATACTTGTATATATATTTAGAATACCTTTACAAAAGATATATACATGTACACTACTTTTTCACTATTCATTTCTACTCTTTTACTACTTATTTCTACTCTTTTCAATACATAGAAATGTATTCATATTCTTATCCCAAATGGTATAAGAATATTCACAAATCTTAAACAAGATTTCACATTTTCAAAAGTATAATTAAAAGGGTTAAAAATGGTCATTAAAACATTGTTACTATAAACCTAAAACCATACACTCAACATTATCTTTAAAACATTCCTTTTAAAGATCTTAGTATACTCATTAACATGATAATATAATTTTGATTAACTTCTCAAAACCATTCATAATAACTAAGTGTTATAATCTAACCACTTATCCTTTATAAAACACTTAACTCTTCCAAGCTTATATATATTTAAATGATTTAAAAATACTTATAAATTAAATGCTTATATAAAATATTACGTAAATTTAATTAATTTAGGAATTAGAAAAACCATTTTAAAACAAATGGTACAAAGAAAGTCTTTTATTTAAAAATATATAAATAATCATTAAAATATATTTTAACTTGAAACCACTTTTAAATACTTTAAAATATGTTAGAAAACATTCCTAAAATGATTAGGGAAAAATAGTTAATTTAAATATCATTTAAACAATTAAGGTCTTAAAAACAAACTGCAACATTTGAGGAATGTTGCGAAAGAAGTCTGTAACACTTTGTAGGTGTTACAAACCAAACATAGCCTTTATAAATGTTGTCTAAAGTTTCGGATAGAGACCAAACATGAAAATGCATAATCTTTATGGCCAGTTTTTACTACTTAAACAAATGATTTAAGACTTGAAATTTTTACAATAATTACTATACTTAGGGTACTTTTAAACTTTGAAAAGAAACCCCTATGAATACCTTTCTTTTAAATTAATTATAAAAATTCCCAAAAACAAGCTATTTACTAAAGTGTTCGTATAGCGACCTTTTTACTCCAAACTTTCTCAACTTTGTTTGACTGGTTCTTAAATGTTTTGAACTCTAATTTTTTTGATGATAAGTAAACATTATTTACTTATTAAAACAACAAATAAACTCCTATGGATGTCTTCCAAAGTTAACTTAAAAATTGCCGAACACATGGTGGTTTCATAGAGCATCCATAGCGACTATTTTTCTTATAACTTCTCGAACTTTCTTCTACAAATTCTACAACTTTCCAAACCAAATCCTTGTATCACATACACTTATATATGTGTAGAGCACAACCAATATATATTGTATCATAATATTATAACAGATAAACCATTTGAACAAGTTTAAAAACATGGAGATTAAAAGTAGTTCCATAGCGACTATTGCTATATTACTATTCCATATTCAAGTCCAAACCGAACACCATCCAACCAACCATATATACACAATGTCGAGGCCACGTCACATGTTATAGAAGGTCATAGAAGAGAAGATATGCCATAAATAGTTGTCATTTGCTTTCAAAAGCAAGTATGGTCCAAATATACACTTTAATTAGTAAGTGAACTTTACTATAATTAGACCAGCAATATTCTACAACTTCATATACAATCAAATGGTGAGTTTACTCATCGTTTTCCATCCTTTCTACCAAGCACAAGCCTCAACCTTGATACCACTTCCTACCTTAAGTAAAGCAAGCCTAAAGTTTAACCTTACCTCTTTATATGTTCAAGCCCTTAGCCTCGAAAGGCCCTATATGCTCATGTCTGTGAGAAATGCAGATTACAGATCTTAAGGCTGGAATAACATTAGAGGGGGGAGTGAATAGTGTTTTGTGGATTTTCTAAATATTTCTGAAACTTATGTAAATTTAATCACCAACAAATGCAATTCACAAACACAGATATAATAACAGAATCAGACACAGATGCAAATAATAAATAAAAGCAGTAAAGGAAAGAACACACTAGGATTTTATACTGGTTCAGAGTTACCCTACATCCAGTCCCGTACAAACGTACAGATTTTTGATCAAAAATAATCTCCCAGATTACACCCTCGATTTCAAGGCCATGAGGTACACCCTCCTGTATTCGAGCCCGGGGCAAACTCTCTTGATTTACCAGGCCACAAGATCACCTAATCGATTTCCAGGGCAACAATCACACCCAATTGATTTTAAGGCTCAACCGCACCTTTTACTCAATAGTTTGATTTACAAATAATCCTATAACTCTCAATAGCACTAAGATCTTATGGGGAGAGTGGCAGAGAATCGAACAAGAGATAATCAAGTTTGATTCACTTGGTATTTCGGCAGAGTATAGTTTGGGATTCTTTGGGATAAATGTGGAAGATGAAGAGAAGAGAAAACAAGTGAAATCTGATGATAAATTCGTTTAGAACTACTGGTATTTATAGGAAATCAACAGCCATATCTATTCGTGAAAGGATACGACGAATAGACACTTCTTTTGAAAATTTGAATTTTGAATTTAACGGGCACCATGTCGACATGGGGGGTTTAGGGATGTCGACATGCTCTAGGCAAAATTGGTGATTTTGATTTTTTTATTAAAATTGGTTTCTATAATTAGTCAAAACAATTTCTAAACTTTGTAAATATATTTGAATATAGCTTAAACATATAAAAGAGTTTAGAAAGTAATTTTTAATATATAATCTTAATCTATAAAGTGATTTAAAATCTGAGTAAATAAATATATTAAAGCTAAATATTTAAAACAAGAGATAGTTTAAAATCAACGATAATTTTGATATCAAAATATTAAAAATGATAAAGATAGTTTTGAGGCTAAAATATTTCAAACAAGAGAGATGTCTTTTTGAAAAGAAGCTTTTGAAAACATTTAAAATAAGAGATATATTTTTGAAAAACATTTTTATAAAATTAGTGGATATCAAAATAGGACCACTATATGTTCCACTAGATATTGTCGTGGGTTCCATCCTACTAGGGTTCCATCCCTTTAACAGGCTCGAAGTGGATTCCATTCCACGAATAAATTTCGAATAAAGATGTAAGTGCTTTCAAGAAGTTTTAACATAATTCTAGACTAACTACATTATCTTGTACTGTTTGAAATATTGAACTCTTGATAACTTGATTTCTTGATACTCATGAGTCTTCAATCTTGATATCTTCGATCTTTAAATTCATCAGTCTTGTATCTCTATACTGTACAGTCTTCATTCTTGGTACCTGCATGTTTATATTCTGCATATACATATATATCTAAACCATAATGTTAGTATTTATATTTTATAACAAGTCCTAAGGTTGTTGTCATCAAAACCATCATCTCAGGAACTAACAATCTCCCCCTTTTTGATGATGACAACCTATGTTTATAAAATGTTCTTCTCCTTCACAATAACTTCCCCTAAAACTAATAACTACCCCTTAATCTACTAACTCCCCCTTAATCTATGCCTAACTATCCTATTTTATAATTCTCCCCCTTTGTCATCAACAAAGCCATCCTAAAACCATAAAATCATAAAACTCCCCCTTAAACTAATACCAGAACAAAGTATAGTAAATGGAATGTGAAAGACATTAACATAATTATATTATAATTATTCAATACATAAATATGTATAAGTATATTTCAGACAATCCAATCAACACACACATCAAATCCAATCATGTCAAACAAGTCAAACAAATCAATCAAGTCAAACAAATCAATCAAGTCAATCAAGCCAATCCAATCAAACAAGTCAATCAAAACATACCAAACAAATCAAAAACTAATAACCCTATACTTTAAGACAATAATATAAACTCCCCCTAAATAAAATACACTTGTTATGTGTACATGTATGCAATATGTAGTTAGAAATGCAGTATGAAATGTATGACATATGCAATGTAGCATGAGATGATATGCAGAATGAAATGCAACTTATGATGCAAATGATTATGATATTTTGTGCATTGTAATTTATGATGTAATATGCAATGAAATGTGATATGAAATAGGATGCATAATGATATGTAATAAAATGATAACGAAGTAAAAATGATAATATGCAGAATGATATGATGATATATACTATGGTAAGAGATATTCAGATTATAAGATAAACATGAGTGATAAGTAATATCTAATTGACAAGCATATATATACATGTATGTATGTATGCATGTTTGTATACATATATCAAACTATTTGTTATAAATCACTTCAACCAAACAAAGGTAATACACACCAATTACTAGACTTAGGTTAAGGAAACTAATGAATGGGACTGAAAGAGTAGTAAAGACAAGAGTTTAAAGGTAATAAATAATATTAAAACTATAACATATTCATGAAAGGTAGTAATCAAACTCAATATCAAAATCAAATTGCTAAGAAATATGGATTTAAACTATATATATGATCAATATGGTTTTTAAAAATTAATACCTCCTTATTTAATTTCTTTAAAATAATTTTTTTTAACTTAATTGTTTTTTAAGAATCCAAACTTCCATGTTTATAAAATACTTAACTTACTAATTAAAACCTATATATTAAATTGTTGTTGATTAAAATATTTAGAAACATGTTTAAACACCTTTTAAAAAAAATATAATAATGAAATATTAAATAAAATAACAAAGATTGAAAAACTAATACAAACATGTGTTATATTAAGGCCTCTTACATTAAAAAATTTAGTTAATTATTAAAAAATATTTAAACATGAAATTAATTTTAAAATATTCTAAAATAAGTTAGAAAATAACTCTAAAAAGAATAGAGAAAAATACTTAATTTAAATATCATTTTTACATAGTTTAAAGTTTCAAATAGAAAAGACAGCATTTACAAAATACTATAAAAAGTTTTTACAGTAAAATATATTCAAAAAATTATAAAACAGAAACTGCAGCATTTAACGAATGCTGTGAAAAGTTTCTGAAACACTACAACGTTTCAAAGCACAGTAATGCTATAAAAACGAATTTGCAGTGCTTAAAAAACATTGCAGAAGCAAAGACGGCATTTCAGAAATGCTATCTAAAGTTCTGGGCCTGTTTTTAACATGATTTTGCACTTATTCTACGACTAGATTTTTGACATGTAAATAATTGATTTTTGACCCAATTTTTTATAGTAGTTAATATAATTAAAGTACATAAAAAACACAAAAAAATAATGAAAAAAACATGTGTAAAGACACTTGGCATTATGCATGTAAAAATGCTTTTATTAAAGAACAAGTGTAATGACACGTGTCATTTTGCATGTATGTCACTATCTATTTATATGACAAGTGTCATGAGATGTGGCGCAATCTTATTAAATGAAGAAATCTATAAATAGAGGCTTATTCTACCATTCTAAATTCATTCTATTAATTTTTTAAAGACATAAAATTAGTATCTTAAAAGAAATAGAGTACGAGAAGTAAATACAACATTAGAAAAGTTGAAATCACGAATGAAAGTATGCTTTTCTACTTAGTATAGTTGTAATAAATTAGTAGTAAGATTTTATATGAAAGGAAACACATTTTAAAAGACTTTAAAAAATTTAGACTGGTATATCGATATGTATACCATGGTGTGTCGATATATGTACCAAAATATCAAAACTTATAAAAGAGATAAATTTCTATACCTAACAAAATGAATAAATATATATTCCTAAATTCAACAATAAATATGAAATAATAGTAAAGCGTACCACTTTTTGTGCTCCTCTATCTCTCTAACTTTGTTGTTCTTCCATTGTCATGAACCACACATTTACATCTTTAAGAATGTGACGACGAGATCTGTTATATTGCGACGGGCTTGTTTTTCTGATCATCGTAGTATATTCATTTGCTGAATTTGAAGACCGTATGAGAAAGATACAGATGATTTAGTAGATTGACCAACTTGGCGCCAAAACTTTGAATTTGAATTTTGAAAGAATGGACACTTCAACCACTATAAATAGACTTAACAGTCACCATTTTTCATAAAACTTTCTCTTCTTCTTCTTCTTCCCGTTTTTCTATTTACTATCAAACTTCTAGAAGGCGTATCTCCTTCGTTTCTTAACGGAATTGGATGAAACCAGTGGAAAATCGAAGAGGAAGGCAGGGGTTACGATCTAGTATTAGTTTGGTGATGAATTTTGATGGTATTGTGGTTCAACAGGCCGAACAGTAAGAGAAATGCAGAAAATCCTGTACACAGTTTTCAGTTTTGGATAGCCAACTTCAAACTGTCATATCTTACTCAATTATGATCAGAATTTGATGATCCACCCATCAAAACGATCGTGAGAACAAGAACTACAATCTGGAAAAGGAGTTGGGACAAATACTCAAATCTCGTGGATGAAATTTGAAGAATATCATTGATAGTTTTGCTTTCCTTTTTCTTTGTTCACCAAAACTTCATTTGACCATAACTTGGTCATTTCTTGACGGATTCGCACAAAACCAGTGACATTGTGAAGCAGATGAAGAGAAGTATTGTATCAAATCAACTTGTAGACGAGAATCAAAAGTTTTATATTGATCTGGTACCCATTTCATTATCGATTGCCATTATATATCCATTTGTTCTTCTTAATCGATGAATGATTATCTGGTATCTTTTAATCAAAGGTCATTAGACATAACTCTTCTCCTGCAAAACAAATAACCTTTTAAAGAATCAAGTGACTTTTCAAAATAACTAAATATAGTTTTAAACAACAATATCATGATGATTCTATAACGTATTCATATGAAAATAGTGTAAATAATTTTATCAAAAAAAATTGCCATTTTAAAATTTTTCAAAAATCAGATTATGAGAATTTTGAAAACCAATGCTTTGATACCAAATGTGAGAAATGCGGATTACGGATCTTAAGGCTGAGGGGTGGTGAATAGTGTTTTGTGGATTTTCTAAATCTTTCTAAAACTTATGTAAATTTAATCACCAACAAATGCAATTCACAGACACAGATATAATCATGGAATCAGACACAGATGCAAACAATAAATAAAAGCAGTAAAGGAAAGAACACACCAGGATTTTATACTAGTTCGGAGTTACCCTACATCCAGTCTCGTACAAACGTACAGATTTCTTATCAAAAATAATCTCCCAGATTACACCCTCGATTTCAAGGCCAGGAGGTACACCCTCCTGTATTCGAGTATGGGGCAAACTCTCTTGATTTACCAGGCCACAAGATCACCTAATCGATTTCCGGGGCAACAATCACACCCAATTGATTTCAAGGCTCAACCGCACCTTTTACTCAACAGTTTGATTTACAAATAATCCTATAACTCTCAATAGCACTGAGATCTTATGGAGAGCGTGGTAGAGAATCAAACAAGAGATAATCAAGTTTGATTCACTTGGTATTTCGGCAGAGTATAGTTTGGGATTCTTTAGGATAAATGTGGAAGATGAAGAGAAAAGAAAACAAGTGAAATCTGATGATAAATTCGTTTAGAACTACTGGTATTTATAGGAAATCAACATCCATATCTATTCATGAAAGGATACGACGAATAGACACTTCTTTTGAAAATTTGAATTTTGAATTTAATGGGCACCATGTCGACATGGAGGGTTGAGGGATGTCGACATGCTCTAGGCAAAATTGGTGATTTTGATTTTCTTATTAAAATTGGTTTCTATAATTTGTCAAAACGATTTCTAAACTTTGTAAATATATTTGAATATAGTTTAAACACATAAAAGAGTTTAGAAAGTAATTTTTAATATATATAATCTTAATCTATTAAGTGATTTAAAATCTGAGTAAATAAATATTTTAAAGCTAAATATTTAAAACAAGAGATAGTTTAAAATCAATGATAATTTTGAAATCAAAATATTAAAAATGATAAAGACAGTTTTGAGGCTAAAATATTTCAAACAAGAAAGATGTCTTTTTGAAAAGAAGCTTTTGAAAACATTTAAAATAAGAGATATATTTTTGAAAAACATTTTTATAAAATTAGTGGATATCAAATAGGACCACTATATGTTCCACTAGATATTGTTGTGGGTTCCATCGCACTAGGGTTCCATCCCTTTAACTGGCTCGAAGTGAATTCCATTCCACGAATAAATTTTGAGTAAAGATGTAAGTGCTTTCAAGAAGTTTTAACATAATTCTAGACTAACTACATTATCTTGTACTGTTTGAAATCTTGAACTCTTGATAACTTGATTTCTTGATACTCATGAGTCTTCAATCTTGATATCTTCGATCTTTAAATTCATTAGTCTTGTATCTCTATATTGTATAGTCTTCATTCTTGGTACCTGCATGTTTATATTCTGCATATACATATATATCTAAACCATAACATTAGTATTTATATTTTATAACAAGTTCTAAGGTTGTTGTCATCAAAACCATCATCTCAGGAACTAACAATGTCCAGAAGTGTGGGGGGTTGTGTGCTCTTTTTCTGAGTTTTGAGTTACTAAAACTTTTTCCTATATTGTGTTAGGACTATACCTTGAGTTTGGTGAAGTTTCAAAGTGATTTGAGAGTGTTTATTTGAAAAGAGAAGGAGATGAAGAGAATGTTTTTATGCCTTGTGAATTAGTAAACCATTTTTCTAAGCCTTAAGGGTCTTTGTGTAGACTTCATTAGGTGGTCACCCCTCACCTTCTACCTCTCCATTCTAGTCAAAAACCATCCCCCCATGTGTTTGCTTTACACCTCACCTTTGACCAAAAACAAATATCTTCTCTTCCTTAGTTAATTACCAAACTATCCCTCTTCATAAAATATCTAAAATTCCTTTGAGAAACTTTAGTTAGACAAATTATTTTAGTTGCTAATTGAAACATTGATTAATAAGACATGCACAACAAGTTTGAATAACTTCTATCGAGTAAAAAGCTGTTTATTGATACAACAATTTTTGGTCACATTATCGATATTTCTTTGAACTATTTATTTTTGTAAACAAAATTCAAAAACAAGTTTTCCATCATTAGTTATTACTTAAAAGAGGGTTAATAAGGCTATTGAATCAATTTATACTCATTTAATCCTAGATTTAAATATTTAAAAAATGATTCAGATATTTAAGTACGAAGTGTTCAAAATTCCAGGTCGTTACATTCTCCCCTACTTAAAGTATTTTGCCTTCGAAATTCCAACATGACCAATTAACAAAAGAATCAATCACAAACAATACTTAACATTATTCAAAATCATTAGGAAACAAAGCTCATAGTTTGTTCAGGTTCAAAACCCTCTCATCGTATAAGGACGATAAACAATCTACTAAGCGTACCTTACGCTTAATGGCCTCAGGTCATTATATGGACAATTATTTATGTCACCTCAGAACAAATCAAAGAGTCATTCCCTAAACTCTCCATAATCAACAAAACATTGTATGCATATACTTAAGCGCATACGATGTGCATGGATCATCCATATGCAACATCTGATCTGATTACTTGTCCGATCATATAAATTCCACTTCCAAACTAGTATAGATCACTCGACCTCTCTAGTGCAGACTCCAATCAGGTTCCATGATTAGAAACTTTTATTTCCCTTATATAGCCATACACTATGATACAAAAATTCAGGATCATATCAAGAATCTATTTTAAATGTTCACCATTGAGAATCGAGTTAGATTCGACGATCATTATGGTGGGCCCTTTATGGACCTAGAGAGCCTTCTACCAAAATCTTAGCGAAATATCTCTTCATCTCTCCCTATAAATACAGAAGACTTGGCTCACTGCAAGGGACTTATTTTTGGGGCTCTCCTTCACACTACCTATCTCTTCCTCCTTTATTTTTCTAAGGCAAAAACAACTGTACTTGTAATCTGATATTATAAATAAAAGATTATTGGAGTGAACATAGGCCATAGTTTGCCGAGCCACTATAAAACTTGCTTGTTCATTTACTTTTTTGCAATCTATTATGTGATCTATGAAACTATACTTCTCTGTTTGGATCTAAATATTGGATATTGGTGCTTTCACATACAACAGGCTGTTTGTGACCATTTTTGGCGCAAACAGCCAAGGTATGGTGCACACGGCCTAAGAGCGGTGAAGCTCGGCCTTGAAAGGTAGAGGCACTTCGGATTATCATTGAATTCACAGAAATAAAATCCGAAAATGGGTCATCTTCCAACTGATTTTTGGACAAGTTACTCACGAAATTTGGAAAAGTTTTCAGAGGAAAAGTCTTGAAAACTCATTTCTCTACAATTTCAAAAAATGAAGCACTCAATTTGGATCTGTTTAAAGGGAGATATGGTCAAAAGAAGAAGAGGTATTTTTGGACTTGAAAATCTTGATTCGAAAATACTCCGCAAAGAAATGAGATTTGGACATGGCTATGCTCAAAATTTGAAGAAGTAGTACACATGAAAGTTGTAGCCACTGGAATTTTTTACAGTTTGTAAAAAATAAATCCTTCATTTGGATATGAATGAGAAAGACATGATAGAAGGAAGAGGAGGCAAAATTGAAGAAGTGAAAGGGCCATTTATAAGCAAGAGACAAAGCAAATTACTAAAATAGCCTTGTCCTTTACCCTCCACATCCACTTTCCACATCACCATGCCACCTCACCTTCATGTGCCTCACACCCACAAGCTTGTCCACCCTTCCCTTTGCTTAGCCAACATGTTTTTAATGCCTAAGTACTAATGGCTAATGAGATATGATGTTTACTTAATACTTAATCTTATATTATATACCATAAAATGTCTCATTACTTATATATATACATTTAAGTATGTATATATCTACCAATATCTATCCTAATTCAAATATAAATGTATATGTTATATTATACAATAGAGTTCCCAATGTTTTCGATAACTTTTAGCCGACGAAAAGTCAAAAATTTGGAAAACGAATTCCGATCACATTTTCGATTTTTCTTCAAACTATTTATTTTTGTAAACACATTTTGGAAAACTATTTCACCATAATTATTAATTATTTAAAAATGTTTTCTTTTAATTATAAAACCTGTTATTTGAGTATTCAAAATTAATTAAATATCAGCAAATCTATGCTGTGAAATTTCAGGTCGTTACACATACATATATACATACATATACGTATGTTATTATGATTTTAAATATAGTTTGTTATTATTTATATATATACACACAGATACACACACACACACATTATTTCAATTCAAATTTAAGTGGGACTTTTGTGTAAAATTACAGATCTAATGCTGAACTCCTTAAGTCAAAACTAGATTTAATTTTTAGTTTTTGGAACATGTACTTCATTTAACAAAACGAAAAAGGGGTACAGATAAGCAGGCATCTAAGAGAACTAATTGTGGTAGGAGGATCATTGAAACAACTAGACTCAAAAGCCACCATATGATCCCTAAGTGCCAATGTCCAACATAAAATTCAAAATAAAAACAACAACTGAAGGTGCCACGTAAGGAAACCCAATTACATGACAAAAAATAGATATAATTATCTTCTACAATTCCATCCACTGTCTTCATTTACTTGCATTTATTCCACTTTTAACTTCTATCATATCTAGGAGAGTTACTGGTTCATTGCTTTGATACAGTCAACTCCTTCGAGCATTTTCGGTGGGATCTCCATTTCCAATTGCGACATTAATTCCATAAATTGTAATTCCAATTCCCTTAGCATGTCTTCGATTTGTTCTATTATGCATCAGTTATCGTCCATGTCAATGATCATTCTAGGTGCCGAAGTAAAAGAATTCCTAAATTTGGAAAAATAAGTTCAGACCCTTTTATTTCATTTCTTTAATGCTTGTTCTTTTAATGAAATGTTTGCAATCATCTATAATTAGCTATGATCTAACATATACTGGTGATTCAATTGTTTGAAAATTCTTCATGTTGCATACTAACCAAATGTGCCAAATTAGTGTTGTGATTTCTATATCTGTAAGTTTGTTGAGTGATTACTGCTAGTAGTCCTACTGAAAACACGGTGAAGATGACATCTATGTCCTTGTTTATGTTGTTTGGAATCTGCGATTTGTTTCTAAAAATTTCCCGTAGATCATTTGAGCATGGACACCAAAAAATAGATGAAAACTTAATTTTGGTTCCTATTTGCGTAGTACACACATCATGTCTATTGCATTATTCCATCTCGAATTTTATCTTTAGTCTGTAATTTGTTTAATTTTGCTAGTAATGCACATAGAGACATTTTAGGCAAAGTGTTCCAAATATGTTTGCAAGATGATGCTTCAGTATTAATCTCTTTGGCTTGATCCCAAGCCCATTTAAAGGAAATTTCACCATTATTGTGTAGTTTCCAAGCCCAATAGTCCTTGGATCTATCGTGGATCAGTTGGATCTTGCTAATCTGTTGAGTAAAATAAGAATGCAAATAGGAAATTTTTTCTCTCCATCTCCTATCAGAAAGGAGAAAAGCTACTTTCCTATTGTGGCCATCTCTGAACGAAACATAGTCATTTCCCATTAGATATACTAATGATTAGCCATTAATCTAAGGGTCAAACCATGTAACATCCCCTACTTTGAGGCCCAAAGCTAAGTGCTATAGATGCTACAGTCATTTATAATATTAACTTTCGATGACAAATTACGGTAATGTTAATGGTATCCATAATATCAGAAGGACATGAATACGAAATAAAATCAACACAGATTTCAAAAACAGCTTTTCTGATTACATTTCAAATCAATATTTCATATTCAATTACATAATCCCCAAAACGATTCCCAAGTTTTGATCAAATATAATTATTACAAATTATGCCAAGAGCGACATATGAAGATGCCCCCTTGGATGATCGGAGTACTAGATAGATAGACATATCAGTCGTAAATACATCACAGCGGAAATAATACTAAATAACTCCTGCATAGCTAGCTTTGCCTCCTGCACGTCTTTAGAAGCTTATTCGTCCAACCTACTAAACCTGAAAAGTCCTTAACTCTTAATCTACTCAAATTTAATTTTGAGCTCCCAAGAGTTTGAGGGGAAAACATAAACTTCGAGTCAGACATAAAGCCTGGTTTGAATAATTCTTTTACATCTTGGTTTACTGATTTAAGTGAGACCACGCCGCTTAGCGGAAGGGGTTTCCCCTTACTAATATCCTTTTAAAATTATATCTTTTGCAAATAAAAATCATGCAATCAAACTGATTATAACAACAATAGCAATAACATATATGCATATAAATCAGGTAATCAATGGACTATAAACAATATAGTTTTATCAGGCTGACTACTAGCCACTGGCTGACTCAGCCTACCAGACGTAATAAATATTCTAACTTCTGTTAGATACAATACAGGACGATCTGTCCTTAACTTTCTTCTTCTAGGATCAACTTATCCAAATGGTTTTGCGGGCTCACCAATAACCTACCCTAATCTGTGTATTCCTTTCTGTGTGTAACATCATTTTAATCCTACTTATGACAAAGCCCTACACACTAGAATTTTGGACTTATATTAGCTAGTGGCTACTAGCTAAAGTATAGGGCGCGACCCCACACCAGTCCCATCTAGTCTTCTAATATCTGACTCATATACTTAGGGTTAACTACCCTTCAAATTGATTTGATCCTTTTAAATTATACTTAAACAAGGGAAATATACTTTTTCTTTACTTAAAATACCTATGCCATGATATATGCTTTTTACATAAAACAATGTTGATGAAAACTTAAAATCAATAGGGTTATCTATACCTTTGAAACAAGACAAATACTTTAACCTTGAAAACATTAGGATGAAAGGCCAAAACCTTCCTTTCAAATGTATTGGAAATAGACCTTTCGAAATCATTACTTAAAATCTTAGACATCCTCTTTCAAAGCCATTAATTATATCATTCAAAACACTTAAAACAAACTTTTCGAAACACTTAAAACATACCTTTCAAAACACTTAAAACATACCATTCGAAACACTTAAAACATACCTTTCGAAACACTGAAAACATACCTTTCGAAACACTTAGGGTGACGATGACATACTTCCACATGTATACTTGGGTTTAAACAAGCGCTTCAACCATGTTGAAAGGTATGGGAGCGACAACCACCATTTCGAATGTATAAGTAAAAAAGAAAAGCAACTTCAATAGTTACAAAAGGGTATCCATTCGAAACCCTACCCTCCATATTCATTGATTTAAAGAGTTATAAAAGCGGCTTCTTAATAAAGCGAAGGGTATAAATGCAGTAGCTAGGGTATCGAAGGGGTTCAAAACCGAATTCGTAAGCATACTTTAAGAACAAGGATGGGTCAACAGGTTCGAAAGCAAATAAATGTGGCTTCAACCCTTTCACAAGCATGCCTTCGACACTATCCTTTCTTCAATACACTACGTACAGAATACTTGATGCCATGTGCATAGGTTTCGAATAGGTGCGAAAGGTTTACTTAGTATGGTGACGGAAGCAAGCGAATGAAAGTAATAAAAATAATTTTATGCCTTTTAAAGTAATTCCCTTGCACCTAACTTACATAATTTGTCAAAATATGATTGGTTGCTAATACTTTACCAAAATTCTTTCTAAAAAGCTGTCGAACTCAGCATTGAACAATTGAAAACAGTTTAGCAAATAACCCATTCTTCTACTTAAAACAATTAAAACATTTAATCCCATCAACTTAAATAATTTATTAACCATAATTAAGAAATTAGGGAAAATCCCCAAAAATCACAATAATTCACATTAAATATGTTTTCTAACGTATATAAATTTCAGACCCGAAGGCATTATTTAATTGCCTTAAATAATTTAAACACAAAATTAACAATTTTCTCTCATAGAAAATTTATAATAGATCCACAAGCACTTGGAAAATTATGAAACTTGAAACCCACTTCTAAATAATATTTTTGACCATATATCAAAAACACAACTCATTTGGATGTCATATGATAGGTTTCCTAATCTAAACATATCATAAAATTCTTATTAAATCTTCATAAATCATAAACTTAAAACATATAATCATTTAATCCCTATAACATGGCATATACTTGCAAAAGAAAATAGATTTACCATTAAACTGAAATCTTTCATAAAAAATAGAGATGTAACTAATTATTCACCTTGGTTTTGTGTTAAGAAGGTTGAGATTTTCCTTTAGATTGATTTTCTTAAGCTTTCTACTTGAATCCTAGCTTTTCTTCTCCTTGAATCCTCTTATTGGTGGTCGGCCGAGTTCTTTAGGGTTTTTGTTTTGTTTGTGAAAGTTAAAATGAATGAGGAATGAAGAATAGAAGGGTTTAAGGTATAGGAACAAAGGCTATTTCCATTTTACCCTTACCGTATTCCTTCTACTTACTTATTTTTAATTCTCTTTTACTAATATATTTATTAAGGCATGGCTCCTTCTTAATTAACAAATCTCAACCCCTTAACTATCTGTATTATTTCATTTAATTTATCCAATCAAATGTTCTAAATAATGTAAGTCAAAATTAGGATCATTACAGAATCCCCTCCTTTAAGAATTTCATCCTTGAAATTACGATGAGGTACCCACAACAATCAAACATAAAGGTAAAACATACCATCAAACAAGTCAGGATAAGTGTCTTTAATCCTGCTCTCGGTTTCCCAAGTATAGTCTCTCTCATTGTGGCTCCACTGGACTTTGATTAATCTGACTGTCTTGTTCCTTAGTCTCTTCTTATCTCTCGTAACTATACGAACAGGTTTTCTAACTATAGTCATATCTGATTCCACTACTAGTTCTTCTAACACAGTCGGTGTAATAGTAGTCTTTGGATCTCGAATGCACTTCCATAGATGAGAAATATGGAAAACATTGTGGACTCCTACAAACTATTCGGTAACTCTACCCTATACGCAAGTTTCCCGATCCTTTCTATAATAGGAAATGGTCCAACGCATCTTGAAGCCAATTTTCTTCATTTTCTAAATCCAATCACTCCTTTCATATGTGATACTTTGATGAAAACATGATCTTCATCTAAGTACTCTTAAGTCTTTCCATCTCTTATCAGCATAACTCTTCTGCTTAGACTGAGCCTCCTTCATTATAGCCCGAATTAACTTAATCTTCTCTACAGCTTCTCTAACCAAATCCGGACCAAGAATTAATCTATCCCCGGTCTCTAACCAACAAACTAGAGATTTGCATGGTCTTTCATACAAAGCTTGAAACGGCGCCATCCTTATACTAGTTTGATAATTGTTGTTGTATGAAAACTCAACTAAGTGTAGGCGTGTTTCCCATGATCCTCCAAAATCTAGCATGCAAGCTCTTACAAATCCCCTAAGACTTTGTTAACTCTCACCGTCTACCTATCTGTCGATGGTAAGCAGTAGTCATCTTGAGCTTGGTATCTAAAGTCTCATGTAGACTCTTCCAGAACTCACTATTACATAAGGAATCTCTATCGCTTACTATACTACTAGGAATACTCTATCGCTTACTATACTACCAGGAATTCCATGCAATCTTACTATATTCTTCATGAATAACTTAGCTAAATCTGGTGATGTTCTGGTTGACTTAACAGGTATAAAGTGTGCATTCTTAGTCAACCCGTCCACTATAACCCAGATACTCTCATTTCCTCTATGGAACTTTGGCAACCCATCTATGAAATCCATTGAGATAGAATCCTATTTCCAGGCTGGAACATCCAAACGCTGAAGTAACCCACTCGGTTTCTGATGTTCAGCTTTTACTTGTTGATAGTTCAAACATTGTTTCAACCGTAGGCCAACATTTCTCTTCATACCTTCCCAGAAGAATCTCCTTTTCATATCCTGATACATCTTAGTTCCTCCCGGATGAATAGTGAACTTTGAATGATGGCATTCTCTAAGAACTTCCTTCCTAATTTTACCCACATTCGGAATGCATAGTCATCCTTTCTTCCTCAACCACCCATCCTAGTCAAGATTGAAATCTTTTAAGTCATCGCTCTTTGTTCCATTCCTTAACTTTCTACTCCATTCAGCTAATAATGGGTCTTCTCCCTGCTTAGAAGCAATCCTTTCGATCATCATCGGTCGAACTACTAAACATGATAACATGGTGGTTTCTCGACTAGAACTAGCCTTAGATCTCCATTGTACTCCTCATGTAGTCAATGCTTCTAAATCTTTCCATTCAGCTATCACTGCCAATAATGCATTCTGATGTTTTCTGCTAAGTGCATCTACAAACCTATTTCCTTTTCCTAGTGTGTACTCAATACCAAAGTCTTATGCACTATGAACTCTAACCATCTTTGCTGTCTCATATTTAACTCCTTCTGAGAGAGTAAATATTTTAGTGACTTATAACCTATAAAATGCTCGAATCTTTCTCTCAAAAGGTAATGTCTCCACGCCTTCAATGAAAAAATTACCACTGCTAAGTCCAAATCATGAGTTGGGTATCTAACTTCATGTGGTTTGAGCTGTCGAGAAGCATAGGCAATCACTTTACCCCTCTGCATTAGCACAGCTCCTAATCCCGTTCCACATGCATCTGTGTATACCACAAAGTCATGATTTCCCTCTGGAACAACTAACACAGTTGCATTAGTCAATAAATGTTTCAATTTCTGGAATGCCTCCTTACACTTATCAGTCCAAACAAAATCACGTCTTTTCGAGTTAGCTTAGTCATTGGTGTGGCTATCCACGAGAAATCGTTAATGAATCTCCGGTAGTAGCCAGCTAACCCAAGAAAACTCTTTATCTCAGTCACTATCTCAGGTCTTTTTCAACTATTCATTACCTCAATCTTAGCCAGATCTACTGACAACCCTTTCTCCGAGACTCCATGACCAAGAAACTTCACTTCATTTTTCCAAAAGTGACACTTCTAAAACTTTTCCTTCAACTGATGTTGTCTCGGTGTCTCAAGCACTATCCTAAGATGAACTTTGTGATCTCTTTCATCCTTGGAATATATCAATATGTCGTCTATGAATACTAATACAAATATGTCTAGATGCTCCCGGAAGATTCTGTTCATCAAGTCCACAGAGAATGCTGGTGCATTTGTTATACCAAACGACATCACTAACCATTATATGATCCATATTTGGTCCTAAACGCTGTTAGAGGAATACTATCCTCTACTACTCTAAGTTGATGGAACCCCATTGCAAATCCAACTGAGAAAATACTTTGGCTCCACTCAACTGGTCGAACAAATCGTCAATCCTAGGTAACAGATATCGTTTTTTATTGTCTTCCCATTCAGCTTATGATAATTGATACAGAACCTCAACGACCCGTCCGGTTTCTTAACAATTACTACGCTACTCCCCAAGGTGAACTGCTTGGTCTGATAAAATTCTTACCTTCTAGATCCACCAACTGTACCTTTAGCTCCTTCATCTCGGTAGGTGTCATTCTACTTAGTGGTCTACTTATAGGTTTAGATCTTGGTATTAAATCTATCCAAAACTCAATTGCTCGTTTCGACGGTAGTCCTATCACGGACTCAAAGACATCTGTGAATTCTCTAACAACGAAAACACAATTCAACTCGTCTTCTTCGTCCATAACAACCAACAAAGCGCAAGAATCTAATTTTAGGTTTCTAAAGTGTATATAATCCGATTTCTACAACTAGGGTGTATAAGTGATATTTTCCTAACATGGAAAAATATCCTAGCATCGTACTTAACCAGTCCATACCCAAAATAATCCCGAAACCTATGAAATCAAACACATGTAAACTGTAAGAAAATATATGACCTAATAACTCAAACTCTAAGTGGTCACATCTCATCCCAAGAGTCGCATACCCTCCTATCGGATTAGCAACCCTTAAGGATGTAACTGGACATGAGGGTTCTAGGTTAAGCTTATCTACCAAATTATGAGATATAAAAGAATGCGATGCACCAGTATCAAATAGAACTCTAACTGACACACCATGAATCAAAAGCGTACCTACCAACATAGCTTTTCCTTTCTCCCCTGCTGTTGGTCTTGAGGTAGCTAGTTCCAATGCAAACACTTTTACCTTTCCATCCTTGGCTGGTTCCTTGCACTAGTTCTTATAATGTCCAATCTGATCACAATTGAAGCATTTCACTCCTATCTTATCAGCAGCCTTCTTTGCTTTGCCTGTCCGACACTCATGAGCAAAATGTCCCTTCTTATCATACTTAAAGCAAACCAGATTAGCTTTTGACTTCTTGGTAGCTCCTCCCTTCTGAGCTCCCTTCTTGTGGAAAAACATTCTCTTCTAGTCTGCCCACCTTGAGTTTCTACTGCTTTGTTACCATTAAAGAAAGCGAGCATGTCCTCATTCCTCAAAGCCATCTCAACAATTACATAACACAGATCCTTAATATGTGGTAAAGTTGCTTTAGCAAGCTTGGGTCTCAATTCGTGGATGAACTTCTCATTCCTTTTGATAACCATATCAACCGTAGCATATCTGTATCTAGATAATTCCTCAAATATGATAGCATACTCAAGCACTGTCATGTGTTCCTGCACCAACTCAACAAACTTCCTAAGCAGAGTTGACTTGGTGATCTCCGACATGAATCTTTCCTCAAACCTCCTTTTGAATTATGCCCAAGTCATAGCCTCTTCAGCTATTGCTATAGTAACACTATTCCATCAGTACAGTGCTACTCCTTGCAACTGTCTGGATCCAAAATCTTGTTTTCTGCTCATCGTTGAGTCCCAAATCAGCAAAAATACTCTTGCAATGAAGCAACCAATTCTCCACTTCAATTGCATCCTTAGTGCCGATAAACGGCTTCCCTCCAAGCCTAGCATAGTCTTTTCTTAGTACGTCATAGTTATTAACCATCAGAGCTTATTAATTTCCTTCTCCAACATTTCCTTCGAGTAATCTCGCAACAGCTCCAACTTGCATCATGTTGACGATGAACTGATACATAACTCCCATATCAACTCGCGGTGCTCCAGCACCTGCATTAGCAGCTTATGCCCTACCTGGATTCTTTCGGGTATTCGGTTTGGCATTTCCATTAGTTGTGGTGCTTCCTCCAACAAGGTTAACTCTTCCATTCCTAGCATCCATATCTTACTTCCTTAAAATGTGCATTCGAGTCTTTGTAAGATACAGAAGATAGCCTAAGAGAGATGGGAGAATAGAGATAAAGTGTATACTTATATATAGCAAATACAGATACGTTTAACTTTATCCCATACCCTAATTTTTTATCTAATTCCTTAGGATTATGCCTTCAAAAACAATTTTAAGTTTAAAATTTCTTTTAAGTTTTCATAAACCTATGCTCTGTTACCAAGTTGTAACAACCCCTAGTTTGAGGCTAGAAGCTAAGCCTACATATACTGTAGTTATCTATAGTATTAACTTCCGGTGAAAAAATATGGAATGTTAATGGTATCCATAATATCAGAAGCACATGAATATGAAATAAAATCAACACAGATTTCAAAAACAGCTTTTCTGACTACATTTTAAATCAATATTTCATATTCAATTACATAATCCCCAAAACAATTCATGGATTTTGATCAAATATAATTATTACAGATTACGCCAAGAGCAACATATAAAGATGCCAACTTGGATGATCAAAGTACTAGATAGATAGACATATTGGTCATAAATACATCACAATGGAAATAATACTAAATAACTCCTACATAGCTAGCTTTGCCTCCTGCACGTCTTCGGAAGCTCATTCGTCCAACCTACTAAACCTGAAAAGTCCTTAACTCTCAGTCTACTCAAATTTAATTTTGAGCACCTAGGAGTTTAAGGGAAAAACATAAACTTTGAGTTAGACATAAAGCCTGGTGTGAATAATTCTATCACATCCCGGTTTACTGATATTAAGTGAGATCACGTCGCTTAGCGGACGACTTTCCCCTCAATAATAACCTTTAAAAATCATATCTTTTGTAAATCAAAATCCTGCAATCAAACTGATTATAACAATAATAGCAATAACATATATGCATATAAATCAGGTAATTAATGGACTATCTATCCGAACAATATAGTTTTATCGGGCTGACTATTAACCACTGGCTGACTTGGGCCTACTAGACATAATAAATATTCTAACTTCTGTTAGATACAATACTGAATGATCTGTTCTTAACTTATTTCTCCTAGGGTCAACTGATCCTAATGGTTTTGTGGGCTCACCAATAACCTACCTCTACTTTGTGTATTTCTTTTTGTATGTAACATCATTTTAGTCTTACTTGTGATAATGCCCTATACATTGGAATTTTAGGCTTATATTAGCTAGCGACTACTAGCTAAAGTATAGGGCGCGACCCCACACCAGTCCCATCTGGTCTTTTAATATCTTAGTCATATACTTAGGGTTGACAACCCTATTCAATTTTCCTTGAAAACATTTCTTTCAAATTGATTTAACCCTTTTAAATCATACTTAAACAAGTAAAATATACTCTTTGCTTTACTCTAAATACCTATGCCATCATATATGCTTTTTACATAAAACAATGTTGATGAAAACTTAAAATCAATAGGGTTATCTATCCCTTCGAAACAAGATAAATACTTTAACCTTGAAAACATTAGGCTGAAAGGCCAAAACCTTCCTTTCGAATGTATTGGAAATAGACCTTTCGAAATCATTACTTAAAATCTTAGACATCCTCTTTCGAATTAATTAATTATTCCTTTCGAAACACTTAAAAAAACCTTTCGAAAAACTTAAAACATACCTTTCGAAACACTTAAAACATACCTTTCGAAACACTTAGGGTGACGATGACATACTTCCGCATGTATACTTGGGTTTAAACAAGCGCTTCAACCATGTCGAAAGGTATGGGAGTGGCACCCACCCTTCGCATGTATAAGTTAAAAGAAAAGAAACTTCAATGGTTGCGGAAGTGTATCGATTCAAAATCCTACTCTTCATGCTCGAGTTAGAAAAGCGAATTCTTACTAAAGCGAAGGGTATAAATGCGGTAGCTAGGGTGTTGAAGGGGTTCAAAAGCGACAACCTTTTTGTAAAAACAAGGACGGGTCAATGTGTTCGAAAGTAAATAAAAGCGGCTTCAACCCTTTCGCAAGCATGCCTTCGACACCATCCTTTCCTTCCGCCTTTCTCTAATACACTACGTACCAAATGCTTGATACCATGTGTATAGATTTCAAATAGGTGTGAAAGGTTTACTGAGTATGGTGATGGAAGCAAGCAAATGAAAGTGGCGAAGTTGTAATACGATATAAAACCGATTTTATGCCTTTTAAAGTAATTTCCTTTTACCTAACTTACATAATTTTCCAAAATATGATTGGTTTCCAATACTTCACCAAAATTCGTTCTAAAAAGCTGTCAAACTCAGCATTGAACAATACATTTTAGCAAATAATCCATTCTTCTTCTTAAAACAATTAAAACGTTTAAGCCCATCAACTTAAATAATTTATTAACCGTAATTAAGCACTTAGGAAAAATCCCCAAAAATCACAATAATTCGCATTAAATATGTTTTCTAACATATATAAATTTCAAACCCGAAAGCATTATTTAATTGCCTTAAATAATTTAAACCCAAAATTAACTATTTTCTCTCATAGAAAATTTATAATAAATCCATATTCACTTGGAAAATTATGAAATTTGAAACCCACTTCTAAACTAATATTTTTGTCCATATATCAAAAACGCAACTCATTTGAATGTCTTATGATAGGTTTTCTAATCTAAAAATATCATAAAATTCTTATTAAGTCTCCATAAATCATGAACTTAAAACATATAATCCTTTAATCACTATAACATGGCATATACTTGCAAAAGAAAACAGGTTTACCTTTAAACTAAATCATTCATCAAAAATAGATATATAAACTAATTATTCACCTTGGCTTTGTGTTAAGAAGGTTGAGATTTGTCTTTAGATTGATTTACTTAAGCATTCTACTTGAATCCTAGCTTTTCTTCTCCTTGACTTCTCTTAAGAGTGGCCAACTGAGTTCTTTAGGGTTTTAGTTTTGTTTGTGAAAGTTAAAATGAATAAGGAATGACGAATAGAAGGGTTTAGGGTATAGGAACAAAGGTTATTCCCATTTTACCCTTACCATATTCCTCATACTTACTTATTTTTAATTCTCTTTTACTAATACATTCATTAAGACATAGCTCCTTCTTAATTAATAAATCTCAACCCATTAACTATGTACATTATTTCATTTCATTTATCTTATTAAACGTTCCAAATAATGTAAGTCAAAATTAGGGTCATTACAAATCAAAAGCATTTGTTGTTTCCATCTATCAATTTCATTTCCATTGTTTATTTGGCTTTTGTTCTTGTGTTAAGTAGAAATTTCCATATGTAAGACGCGTTATTATCTACATTAATGGTCCAAAAAAAATTATTCCTGCAATATCAATTTCCCATCCTCTAAGCCTATATACATTCACCATTAATAAATCTCCATGTAAGTTTCAATGCATTTGCCTTCATTAAGTCATGTAGTTTTCTCAAACCTATACCACCTTAGAATTTTGGTTGACATAGGTCATTCTAATTCATCCTGTGATTTTTGTTCTTGCATACGAAGTTTGCATATAAGGAGTTTAATTTGTTTGTTATTGAAGTTGTTAGCTGATAGAATTGAATCTAAAATGTGATTAATGGATAAATAACAGTTTTAATCAATTCAATTCTATCAACTACATTCAATGCTATATTTTTCCAATTGTTAATTTTTTTGTGAATTTTATCTAATAGCACATCGAAATTTCTTGATTTCAGCTTGTTGTGAGATAAGAGAACTCCCAGATATGTATTTGGGAGGTTCCCTGCTTGGACATTTAATAAATTGAGAACTTGGTTTTTGAAATTTGTCCCTCTGCTAAAATAAAGCATAGTTTTATGTTCATTCATTTCTAATCCTCCCGATTTCCTTATGATGTTTAAGATTTTAACAATGCCTTTTGCATTTGAAATGTTTGCCTTTGTAAAAACCAAAATGTCATTTGTGTATAATAAATGAGTGAGAACTTGTTCCATGGGAAAAATGGGTTGATGTTGCCCTCATAGTATTCTAAATCTAGTAAAATTATCATGTATTCCATTGCAATATGATAAAGAAAAGAAGATAGGGGATCTCCTTGTCTTATATGTCTGTTACTGCTAAAGAATCCTACAAGACTGTTATCTAAAACAATTGAAAATGTGGTAGTGGAAATGCATTCATATATCAGGCTTCCAAATTTTCTAGTATATCCCATACATAATAACATATAATATATGAATTCCTTATTCATTTTATCATAAGCTTATGTAATCTATTTTTAAGCACATATTATTACTCGTCTTTCTATTGAACCCCTCACCATTTCATATGCTTTGAGAGAGTTTTATGTAATTATTCTCTCTAGGATGAATGCATTTTGGTTAATTGAGATTAAATTGTTAAGATACAGTTTCATCCTATTGCATAACAGACTAGCCAAAATTTTATAAATTACATTACATAATGAAATTGGTATGTAATCTACTATAGTTCATGGGTTTACATTCTTAGGGATTAAACATAAAATGGTATGATTAATTTCCCTAATGATCTTACTTGACTGCTGAATGCCTAGCATTGCTTGAAAAACATCGTTATTGATCAAGTCTTAGTGCGTTTTGAAAAGTTTCGAATTAAAACCGTCTGGTCCAGGAGAGCTATTTTCATCGACTTGAAGAACTGATGTTTTAACTTCATCTATCTCAAAAGGTATATCTATTGCCATTCTTTCATTATCTGAAATAATTTTTTAGTGATATGTGAAAAGTTATAATTTATGGAAGAAGAATTCAATAACTCTATAAAATATTGTAAAGCTTTACTGTTTATATTTTTGTTTGTGTTTACCTAGTTATCATGTTCATCTACCATCATGGGGCTAGATTTTTTTGGCATCGTGTCAGCAAATCTGGAGTGAAAGAATTGAGAGGTTATTTCTCCTTGTATAAGCCATTTTATTTTTGAGCATTGTATGTTCTCTATGGACTGTCTGTGTAGTAAATCTAAAAGTCATTCTACTTTCTGTTAGTAGAGATTTACCGCACTTGCATTATTTGGGTGGTTGACCAAATTAGAGTATGCAACATATAATTCTTTTCTCATTGTTTCAGTATTCCTTTCCTTTTTGGAATGCTCCTTGCTCCAAGTTCGCGAGCAATCTTTTTTTCAATTTAGAAATTAGTTGAAATAAAGGATTTCCTACACCAAGTTCACCCTAAGCTGATTGAACAATGTCATGATAATATTCCTAATAGTGCCATAAATTATTATATTTGAAAGGAGTTTCCTTTCCAATTCGCTATCGGATCAGCAAAATTAAAAATGATTGGAGTATGGTCGCTTATAGAGCGGTTTGCAAAATACTAAAAAAAATGAGGAAAATTGTTGAATCACATCCTATTAATAAAAAGTCTATTTATTTTACTATGCAATGACATTTTATCTCCTCCCTAGACATGTTAGCCCCTCCCCTCCAAATGTAATAGTTTCCTAAGCTTGAAGGTTCAAATTAATCTGTTGCTCCAATGCAATCCCCAAAATTCATATTTGGGGACATGTAGTAGTTTCCATTGTTAACTCTATCTTGACCATATAAGATAGCATTAAAATCACCTGCTAACACCCAGGGTAAATTAAATGTGCTCGCATACATTTTAATGTAATGCCATAACTCTATTATCCTTCCAAGTTGATTATAAGCATATATGAATGTGCAATAGAAGTTCAAGCCCACATTATTTTGAACCAAAGTAGTGATATATTATTCGATTTTATGAATTACTATGTTTGACCATTTGTTTCCATCCCAAAGCATCATAATTCTACTCTTATTACGATGATCATTATTGGAGACAAATTCCCAATCCTTATTAATACATCTAACTACATTATTAATATTGTTTTCTACTAATTTATTCTCTAAAAGACCTACTAATGATGCTTGCTATTGTTTAGGAGTGTTGATAACATCTAATTGCTTTGAAGGAGAATTAAGAATCTTGACGTTCCAAACTAATAAATTCATTGATTAGGATCAATAAGATCACTTTCCAGTTCACCATGGGAGGAAGCACACACATTAGTCTTTATACGCTTCATTTTCTTCCCTTTTGTCTTCAATTGAGTAATAATTTTTTTCCTTGCAGGATGTTTCCTCCTGTTGTTGCTTTCAGGTTTGTTGGATCATGTATGTGATCCAATGATGCCCACATTTTTCGAATGAAGTCCATTGTGGCAGGCGTCTCATTATTTTATCTTTTGTACTATGACTAGCACTACTGTCTCAGTGATAAGGGCTTTGACTTTGATGCAAGAGTTCATAGGTTCGAAACTTGGGTAGCATGGTTCGAAATGTTGGACTTATATTAACGTGTAGTATATTGTATACCACCTAAGACTTATAGTACTAATATGTACTACCATCTAAGTACCCAATTTTAGAAGAAAAAAATATATTTTAAATTGTTAATATTTGATTTCAAAACATGTAAAATAGTCATAATCAATTTTGATATGTGTGTATACATAACTTTTAATAACTGGAAAAAAAACTATAAACAACAAAGGTATATATAAAGGGGCAAATATGTCCATTATGGTATAAATCCTAGCACCTTCAAATGTATACATTAACCATGTATACTATTTATATGTTGTAGTTGCACTATACACATATGGGTATATTCGACACGCTCATAATAATAATTATATATTATTAATGAATTAAATTAAAAATCCTTTTAAAAAAAATATAAAAGAAGATTTTATTTAAAACTATATTAGATTGGATCTAATAAAATCTTAGACTTCTTAGGTCCAATAGATCCAAAATAGAATTTTTTTATTTTGAAATCTACCTATTTCACCCGCTTTTAACTGCCCGGTTCCTTCAGAGATAACATGGTTTGTATGTTTTTGATATGATCCTAGAGCTGATACAATAATGGAGTCCAACAAGCATCAGAGTCGAGGGAGTATTTTAATAGATATCTTAAATAGTTTGATCTTAGTCAAAATGCAAAAGAAGCATGTGTCTTTATGAAAGAAAATCAAAGGTACTAAATACATTTCTAAATATTATAAGTAAACAACATACTACTAGTTGTTAATGATATACCCCTGTTAAAATCTGTATATATGATTGTTTAATTCTCGATGAAGGATTTGATAGAGACATGTTTCATACTTTGTATAAAAGGATGTTGCAATTATCCTAATCTATATACACAAGTACCATATTAAAATGTTTATTATGGAGCAAAAGATAAAGATCCTTATGCAATTGCAATAGGCATCATCATGCACGTTATGTTATATGTTATATTAGATCTTTCTTAAACACTTTGAGCGAAATTTAATCTAAGGTAAAATCACTAATTGGTAGTTAAGTGTGTTGTCGAGTATTTACAGAATCATAGAGAATTGTTTATTGAAACAACGAACTCCATATGAAGAAGTGTATGGACTCAAACTTCAAAAGTGATATTGAATATAATAGGTCAATCTTAAATTCATGTTCGATCTTTATTAAGGATGTTTAATTTGAAAACATTTCAAATAAGAAGTTGTAGATAATTCAAATATGAAGGCTACATACATTGCCTTGAATAATGATACAATGAAAGCAGTATATAAATGTGCAAATTTATAAGAGATTATGAGTGGTTCACATCATTTAAAATCCAATTAATATTGTGAATAGATTACAATGCGAACCTCTAGCTTCATAAGAAATAGAGATATGTTCTTCGTAATAAATACATGATACAAATGTTTATCAGTAGTGGGGAAGCATAATCGAAAAGTATGTACAAAAATAATAATATTGCAGATCTATTATATAAGGCCCTTTCTCAATATAGTTTAGGTCAATTGATCGAATTTACGTTCAAGACACACCAAAATTGGCACCAAGTGTAAGTGGGAGATTGATAGAGTTAAGGTTGTGCCCTATGGGCAATTGTGTAATATATTACGTAACTTAAGTCTTATAAAATATTCATGTTCGAAATGGTATATGCATTTGGTTTGTTTTTCTTTTATATATGGTGTCATATATAGATATAAATAATGAATTAAAAACATTAAACATATACAAGGGGAAAATCCTTAGGACTAGCATTTTATTGATTGTAATTACAAATATGTTCATAACCATAAGTATTGAATCAATACACACACATACACAAAAATAAATACTTACTCCTTAAATGTTACTTGTTGAGATGTATCGAGAAAAAGATATTGATATGTCTGTTGAGACTAGTGCGTATAAAGATTTCCATATGATAGACGGTGATTTACTCATAAATGTTGGGGGTGCCAAGGGGTTACTTACTTGTGGATGTTTGGAACAATCATAGAACGACTTGACGAGGGTCTTCTATAATGTAACGATCCAGAATTTCGAACACTTCGTATTTATATTTGAATTATTTAAATATTTGAATCTTGTATTTAAAGTGAATAAATATGACTTTATAGCCTTGCTAACCCCTTTTAAATAATAACTAATGATAAGAAACTCATTTTTGAATTTATTTTACAAAAATAACTAGTTCAAAGATAATGTGATCGAAAATAGTTTTACCGATAAATGACTTTTAATTGAATAAAAATTGTTCGGCCTCTTTGGCTTTTGTATATTAACATATGAAGACATTTACAAAAATTTAAATCACCAAACTTCTTAAGCAAATTTTAACTAAAGCTAAGTGTAATTAAAGGTACAAAAGCCATGATTTAATGCATGAAAGGTGGAGAGAATCAAAGCATGTCTCATGACATGTATCTAAGCTTATCTCAAGGAAAGAAAGGTGGGAGGAAACTTCCTTTCTCTGGTTAAAGAGGTTGTTTAGGAGGTTAGTAACCTCTTGTTAAAAGCCTATAAATACCCTTCATTAGTTCACAAAGTTGGGTTGCAAAATAATAAACTAAAACATGTCTTCATGCTCTCTTTCTCCACTCTAACTTTCTAGAAATCTATGCAAATCAAATCCAATCTCCACCAAATATGCCTAATAACATTATTATAACACCTTTTATCAAGTCAAAGTCAAATAAATTAAGAAAAAAGGGTGCACTGTTCTAGGTCATGAGTATTGAAGGATAGAGGAGGAGTTGCTTTGTAATTTTTTGCATGAAGGTGGTAGCTTTATTGCTTTGGGTGATGGAAGGAAGTTGTTCTTAGGTTCGTGTGCTTGTGTTGGTTGTTAACTTGGTTTAAAGTGAGTTATCTCACCATTGAATGAGTATATATTTGTGCATACATGTTTATGTGTTGAAATATAAAGTGATATAATGAACAATGCAAGTTATAACTTTTGGACTCTCCTTGCTTTAGAAAGCAAGTGACAACATTATATGTAGTATAATCTCTCTTGTAACCCTCTAAAACATATACCGTGGCCATGACTTATTGTTTCATGTTTGATAATTTTGCGTGAAAAGTTGAAGTGTGTTGTGAATAATTGAAGCGAAATAGCCGCAATAAACACACTTTGAAATCCCTTTGTACTTAACATAAGCTAAATTAGTTAAAGCATGAAAAAATTATGAAAGTACATATTTGGTTGTTTTATACACATATTTTGGTGTGTTTGACATAAAGGAATTGGTTTTGGAAGTTATGGAAATAATAGAACAAAGTTGTGAAAGTTAGAAGCAAAAAGGTTGCTATGGATGCATTATGAAATTGCTTTGTGTTCAGCGATTTTTAAGTCAACTATGGAAGACATCCTTAGGGGCTTCTTTGTAATTTTAATAAGTAAAAATATAAGTACTTACTAATGTAAACATATCAAGTTTTAAAATGGTTTAAAACTGGTCCATTTAAGTTAAGAAAGTTTGAAGTAAAAAGGTCGCTATATGAGCACCTCAGAAAAATACCTTATTTTTGGGAATTTTTATAAATTAATTAAAAGATATTCTTAGGGTTTCTTTCCATTTTTTTATATACTCTAAGTATACTAACCACTGTAAAAAAATTGAATCAAAAATAAATTATTTAAGCATCGAAACTAGCCTCAAAATTGTTGCAAATTCTTGTTAAAAACAGTTCCGGAACTTTAGCATTTAGAAAATGCTGTCTTTGCTTCTGAAACACTTTTTACCTGTTGCGAATTGTTTAGACAACATTTGCAGAAATGCTATCTTTTCTATTTAGAACTTTAAATTGTGTAAAAATGATATTTAAGTTAATTATTTTTCTCTAATCTTTTTAGGATTTTTTTCTAACTTATATTAGAGTGTTTTAAAATTGGTTTCATATTTAGATATATTTATAATAATTAATTATGAATTTTTAAAGTAAGAGGCTTTTAAAATAAAACATGTTTATTTTTGTGCTTTCCATTTATTTCAAAATTTCTTCTTTTTTTTATAGTATTATATATAGATAATTATAATATATTTTTAAGTAGTTTAAAAGTGTTTTAACATAATTATAAGAAGAGTGTGTGTGTGTATAAGTTTTAAGAAGAAAGTAATTTTTTATAAAAGTAATAAAAGATGTTTTGGATTTTAACTCTTAAGTTAAAATAAATAGTTTTGAGAAGTTAAATTAAGAGTGTACTACCTTAATTAATAAGTGTGGAGATGCTTTGATCTTTAAAGTGAATGTCTTAAAGTCATTGATAAATATAATACTGGTTTGGGTGGTAGTAAATGATGTTTTTAACCCTTATTAATTATACTTTGGAATATAATTAGATATTTAGTAATAAATATTTTAAGGATAACTATAAATAAATAGTTTAGGGTTGCAGTAAACAATGTTTTAGTAACATTTGTTTTTAATCCTTTTTAATTATACGTAGGACTATAATTAGATATGTAATAATGAATATTTTAAATATAACTATAAGTAAACGTTTTGGGTTTGTTGTGACAATGTTTAAGTAATACTAGTCTTTAACCCTTAAGATCTTTAATAATGGATATTTTAAAGATAATAACAAGTATGGAATCTTTTATAAAAAGATAGAAAAATTAAAATTTAACTTATAAAAGAGAAGGGGTTTATAGTAATAATGTTTAAGTAACAATTTTTTTTAAACTTCTTTCATTATATTTTAAAGTAAGCAAATCTTGTTAATTATTGTGAATATACTTATATCATTTGAGATAAGTATATGAATAATTTTGAAATATAGAAAAGAGTATAAATGAATAGTAAAATATATGAATGGTGAAATTGTAGAATACAATTATATATCTTTTATAAAGGGAAATTAAATCTATATACAAGTTTAAATAAATTATGTTTTAATTAATAAGAAGTTTAATTAAAAAGTTAAGTTTATATTATTAAGAAGTTTAATTAAGTAAGTTAAGTTTTAATTGATAAGAAGTTTAATTAAATAAGTTAAGTTTCAATTAATAAGAAGTTTAACCAAATAAGTATAGTTTTAATTAATAAGAAGTTAATTAAATAAGTTAAGTCTTAATTGATAAGAAGTTTAATTAATAAGGAAGTTTAATTAATAAGGAAGTTTAATTAATAAGGAAGTTTAATTCAAGAAAGAAGTTTTATTAGATAAAAGGAGTTTTACTAATAAAAGAGGTTTTAATTAATAAAGGATTAACTAAATAAAAACTGGATTAGACGTTGTTTATGTGACTTAATCATACTTTGTGTGTTTGCTTGTGTGTAGAAGATATTTAGTCATCTGCTTAACACCAAAGTCGACGAAGTAGACATGATTCTATCTGTGAGAGTAAAGAAATATGATTTGAGTAAGGTATAGAAGCAATATTACTCTAACCTACTGAGCTTCACTCTTGACCGAGGGATAGTAGAAGTTGAAAAGGTCGAAAATGTGATAAGTATAGAGACTTGGTTGCCATATGTGATCATTCTCATTTTTGTTGAATATGACCAATTAACTTTGGAAGTATCTAGAAGAAAGATGGGAATTATACAGTACGGTTATTCACTCGGTGATGATATAACCTACGTATACCCTCGTCTTTCTCTTCTAGGACAAGTGATAAGGGAATCCGCCCAGATAGGAGATAATTTCCACCCTTATCATTGTCTATTTTTTCTGAAAGAACCAAAGTTAAGCTAATCGAAAATTCATTGATTCAGTCTTGAAGAGACAAGGATTAGATAAGTATACTTAGGTAATACTTACCAAAAACCACTTCAAGACTGAGATACAAGTTCTTTCTCTTGGAAGTGTATCTTTTTGAGATGTTGGAATCTACATGGAGATTTGAGATCTTTCGAAATGCTCGAACCCAGGTAGAGGTCATGATCTGTTCGAGATGTTGTAATCCATTTGGGCTTTCATTATCTGTTCAAGTGATGGCTCGTGTGTTGAGATGTTGAACATGACTTTACCATTGGTATACGACTTAAAATAGAGTAGATGCACAACCTGTAGGTTTAGCTAACCCATGGGGAGTATATTAACTCCATATCTATATATGCTTTTGATATGTTAGGGCATGGGTCGGTTATGTTTACCTTATGATATATTCTATCTAGAGATATGCAATGCCCGAAAGGTAGTTTCTGATTCTTGTCATAGAGATTGGTCTTAGTGTACTAGGGAGGTCTCCATGGAAAATCCATATACAAACATACCCATAGCGGTTTTGAATGTACGCTAATATTGTTGTGGTGTGATTAAAGTAAGCCTCACAGCTATTTTCTGATTTATATTCTCTACCCTAGACATTATCTATTATATCACAATATGTACTTATTAGATGGGTTTGGTTATTTTGAGGGGATAACTGTTACAACGATCTCAAAAGTATTGTTATATGCTTGCTACATATTTCTTGAGTTCTCACATCAGACTTATATTTGACTCATGGTTTTATATTTCCCTTATTCCCATAGGTGCTCCTTCGAGTAGTCTAAGAAAGGCAGGTTTTCACCGATGTTCATTAGGCTCTTGGAGAGGAGCTGGATGTTTTACCTACCGTGGTATTTATTTCCATTGCATTGCATTACTTTATGTATATATATGTATGTATCAGCAATTATAAGGATAGGCTGTTATAACTGTCCATGTTGATGATAGCACTTTGATTAATAAATCTAAAATGCTATATATATATATATTAGAGTAACTCTGTGTACTGTCTTTTTATATTATATGTTATCATTCCGCATGTGAGATTCTGATGTCTTGTTCTCCTCTTTCTTGTTCCTTTTCTTTTCTTATTTTTCTTTAACCTAATGTTTGGTCTTTTCGGCACTTGGGTGTTCGGCACGTGAATATCATGAATGTATTACTATCAACAATCGCGGGTCGGAATGGTTGGTCATTACAATTTGGTATCAGAGCTGAATGTTAAGTGAGAACCTTAACTTTGGCTGGGTTATAACTCATTAAGAGATGGGGCATAGATCCCCCTAGCATGAGTTGAGTGTATTATATATATATGAGAGTTTATATGCATTTGTTATATATTATTAATATATAAGTATAGGTTGATAATGTAGTTGATTAATGTAGGGATTAATGATGTCCATATATCCCTCATTTATTAGCTTAGTCATGCTTGGTCAGTTTATGGGCATCTTTTATTATTTGTTGATTGTTGTTTTGTGTTTAACCAGTTTATAAGTAATTTACCTTTTTACTACATGGGTTGGGTAGATAGTATTTATGGGAAAATTGAAAGAACACCTTCTGAATTAAGTTTCACAGTTTGACATAAGGCATTCGGTGATAATGTTGGGTTAAAGGTTAACTTTAATAAAAGTAGTTTATTATAATATAAAAGGAAGATAAAATATTGTTGAGAATAATTATTTTTTAAATCATTATATGTAAGAAAGTGACTTTAAAAATGTGGTTTATAAATAAAAAGGATTTAAATTGAGAGTTTGAGAACTTAAATCCCAACATTTTTGAAAGGTTTTCAAGGTTTGGAGAATATAATAATGGTATTATTTGAAAGTATTTCAAAAGACTTTTATAAGAGTTTTAAGATTTGTTCAAGTTTTGGGTTACTCTCGAAGTCGGCGAGTTAATTCAAAGAATAAAGTATTTTTATGTTATCTAGTTTAAGTGGCTTGAAAGTGACTAAAAATGGGAAAATGATGTGTTCTAATGGTAAACACTTATCTTGAGTATTACCCTTCTTAGTACGGGGATGTATGATACTTCTTGGTAGGACCCAGTTCCCTGTATCATTTTTGTGTTACCCGATCTATTTGTATATTTTCTATGGATTTTAAAGAAAATATTCAGGAAGTTGCTTTTGAAAATGATTTTGGTTTAATCCCAAAAGTATGATTTGATATACAAGAGATATATGTATTATTTCAAATGATTTAACGTAAAACCCAGTGTTTAGTTCTAAAATTTTCATTAAAAAAATTTAATATTGAAAAATAAAATTTGAACTTTTGTAACTCTTAATTTGAAAAGGTAGTAAAATTTAAAACAAGATTAAAATTTGTTAAACATCTCGTAAAACATTCGATGTTATTGGGCCAACTAATACACGTCTTTACTTTTGGCTTGTCTAAGGAAAGTAGATTCTAGTCCTGAGTTTAGACACTAGAGTCCGACCATTCCTAGCTATTTGCCTAATCCGGTTGATAAAGAGCCTAGAAGGTTGACCTAATTATAAGGTTCAAATTTATTTTGGACCTTTGTCAAAAAAATTGTAAGTAAATAAATATGAATGTTTTGTATATACTCTTAGGATGTAGTTGAGTATTACACTAGTAATGAAATTAAGTCTTGAAATGTTTTTAAATGAAATTGTGTTTTCATGAAATGTTTTATTAGTGAAAATAAGTCTTTATAAAATCTTTATAAATTTAAGTAATATTTTATGAAATGCTTCATAAATGATTTTAAATATTAAATGGGAAATACATTATGAGAAAATGAATGTGATTTAAAATGAAAAGTAATTAGTGTAGTTAAGAAACTAATAAAATAAAATACATAAGTGGTACGTAGATCATTTTATTCGCATGACAGTTCTTGATCTAGGACATGGTTTAGAGGTGGTTTACATTGGTCCAAACAAGGATTTTTCACTAGATTCTTGATGGTGAACACTTGGTACAGATTGTTGATATGATCCTTAAGTTTTTTGTCATAGTATATGACTATGTAAGGAAAGAAGAGGTTTCTAATCAAGGAACCAGATCGGAGTCCACATTAGAGAGGTTAAGTGATCTATACTAGTTTGGAAATGGAATTTAACGACCTATAATTCTGAACGCTTTATATTTAAATATCGAAATTATTTAAATCATGAATTTAATTATATAAAAATAATTTCGAAAGCTTATTAAATTCTTTTTAATTGATAATTGACAATGGTAAAACTTTAATTTATAATTAAAGTGATTAAACTTGTTTTAATAATAATTATTTTTAATTAACGAGTGAAATTATTATTCTGAGGTACTGTCTTGGATTT
Source organism: Allium fistulosum (assembly GCA_030737815.1). Classification (NCBI taxonomy): domain Eukaryota; kingdom Viridiplantae; phylum Streptophyta; class Magnoliopsida; order Asparagales; family Amaryllidaceae; genus Allium; species Allium fistulosum. The sequence continues at coordinate 101,263,967 of CM060901.1, read as the reverse complement.
TGACGAAACCAGTGTTGTTAGATCCAGAATAATGCGTTGTTGTTGGTCGACGAGTTTCGTGGCGATCGGGCATTGTGTGGTCGTACGAGTTCGGAATGTTTGATAATTTAAAAAGAAAATTAAAATAATAATATAATTTCACTATAAATATCCCTTAACACCTTAAACCCTTATTCTCTTCATTATCATTTCCTTCCTTCCATCATCAAAAGTTAGCTGCCATCATTTTTCTCATCAATCAATTGAATCTAAGCTAGGATCAACGAAAACAAACAATTTTGGATTCTTTGAACTCGTATGAGTAGGAGCTTCATGTTGGTTTATGAGTTGGAGGGTGCGACGGTGTTTGGTGGTTGTTAGACCTGGGTTGACGTGAACTAGGGTTTGGGTTTGAAAGTAATGGAGGCGACGAGGGGCAAAGGCGAGGCCGGCATTGAACTCCAGGTGATAAAAGAAGCTAAGGGTAGTAGTATTGTAACACCTCGCATTTTTAGATAATTAAATAATCAAAATAATTATAAACAGTGAAAATGAGCGTTTTTGGAATTGTAAGAATATGGCCTCAAAACTTATACCATTGTGTTCATGGCGATTTTATGATTAATTTACATATATAATATGCCTCGAACAGACTTTGTATGAAAAAGTTATCGATGTTCGAAGTTCCATATCGAAAAATAATTATATGTAACGACCCACCTTTTTGGATGGTTTAAATCGACAATAAACCACACATACCTAATTCAAACCATTCAAAAGGGAGGATTGTTAATCGGGTAAATAAGAAAAAGCAAAGAAAGAAAACAAACAGAATCTCGCAGCGGAATGATAAAATATAATAATCAAATAACAGTTCATGAAGCTGTTTACAAAACATTTGATTATACTAATACAATACAGAATCAGAGTTACATAAAGCAGAAATAAATAGATAAATGCAGTGGAACAACAGGATGCAGTGGAACAAATATCATAAATAATAATAGTATGCTGAATCTCCGTCTTCGTCCTCCAGAAAATAGTCTTCAACATTGAAAAACTCAGGCTGACCCGAGCGTAATGAAAACAAAACACTCGAGTTAGAATTAAAAGATCTAATGTAAGTCAAATTAATCTAAAATAAAATGTGAGTGCAATGGCTTCAGAGATGTTATGGGATTTTCCATCTCCTATCAAGTGTACAACGTGAATATAATTATTAAAAGATTCAAATAATTCGAGGTATTAAATTTTTACCACTTTAATAAAAATTCGAAGTTTAACTTAAACCTTTTAAATAATTTAATTACAATACATAATCCGAATTCAATAATTTATATGGATATATATATATATATATATCATTTCAACCAGTACCAAAAATCAACATTTTCAAATCAATGAAAACCGTTCGGGTTTATCATTTCAACCCATAACGATTTTCCCCTAATCTATAAGATCGTTCGGGTGTGTATCATTTCAACCCATAGTGAACTTGCAGTATTATAACGATATAAAATACAATACCCATTCATCCAATATCAACAATCAAACATCCATCACAAAAATCATCCAAACAAATCAGTAAATATCAATATAGAACTGATAATCAATAACAGGTATTTAACTGGCAATTTATATTCAATAACAAATTAAATAACGATTTAATTCAAATAAATTCAAATTAACTGAGATGATGATTTAAAATATACCAAACAGTCATAAATAAATTTCTAATCACATCAAAATTTAATTTAACTAACATAAGAAATTTTAGAAATTATGAGTGGGTTAAAACACTCACCTTTGAATTTAAATCGAATTTAAATCCAATTTAAACCCAAAATTCACATAGTCTCAGAATTCATCCAAACCAGGGCCAAAATGTCAGAAATTTCAATACGATCCAAGTGGAACAAAACGCGCGTGAAACAGACCTCGTATGAGAAAATTATCGATATTAGAACGATTCAAATTAGGAGTTTTAAATATATAAAAAAACAAAACAAAAAAGGTTACCAATCGGTTTCGGCCACATCACCAGCCCCTACCGTAACCCTAAGCCATCTTGCACTCAACGACGCAGCAACTACCTTCTCACGCGATTACTTCCTCGGCCTCAAACTGCTCACCGCCGCACCGAGGCCCGCCTCCGACCCTGAGATCGCCGCCCCCCCCCCCCCCCCTGCGACGTTCGATCGCGTCACGGAACCCAGAAGCCGCCGTCGAAAACATGCCCCAAATCAACAAATTCCGATCAATCCGACCGTTAACTCCGCGAACGAGCAACTCCGATGGACTACGATCGATCTCCTCTACACGATGGCACCCCTGATTCGATGATCCATCGTCGTTGATGAACACGCGATGAATGACCATGAACAAATCACCATATGTCGGCCACACATAAACCCGGATTGAAAAACGAACAGCAGAATTGACTTGCGCTCGTCGAGAGCTTCAAATCGATATATAATTAAATATAGTTTGAGGAGTTCGAATTTTTGATTTGGTTTTGAAATTGAATTTGAGGGTTTGGAGTTTGAATCTGTTTCTGCCATTGAGGAGGAGAGGAGCAGAAAGAATTATATGTAGTGTCAATGAGAAATAAGAAATAATTAGGGTTTATAACGAGGTATTTATAGGCAGATCAGAAAAATAGAATGAATGGACTAGATTGATTTGGATTGGAACGATAAATGACCCGAAAAGCCCATTCTGTCTCCGGAACGAAAATGGGTCAACCCATATACCAAAATAGATGTTTTCAATATTTTTAAAATCAATGGGGCAGGTTTCAAGTCCTAATTCCTTCGTATGAAGAAGTTATATTAAAATCAGGTTATTTCAAATTGATTTCAATTAAATTGATTTCTAGGCGTTTCGAGTCTGTACGATCAAACGAAAAGTCCGATCGTTAAGAAACTTGAAATTCTATAATAATTCACTGTTATGGATCTGATGAAACTGGTTTCGTCAAAATCCGAGTAAGTGGCCAAAATGGCTATTTTCACTTTAATTAAATAAATTAATATTAAATTAATTAAATCACTTTTTTTTCAATTCAATTTAATAATTTACAATTTCTATCATTTTTGATTGCTTGGACATTTATAATAATTTAAATAAATTTACATATCAATTTCAGGGTTAATTATTTCAATAATTACAGTGTTCAATTGCAACTGCAATTAATCCAATCAATTAAAATTTAATTCCAATAAATTGTTTTGATTTGGTTTCAGACTTTATATTAAATCAATTATTACCCAAATAACACAGTTAACATTGTCTTATATTTCATTACATTAATATCTTCCAATTTTCATCTTTTATTCGTATAAACTACTATATTTCAATTATATTGAATTTTGACAATTTTTCACATTAATTATAATTTAAAGTCCCAATTAATTATTTATCTCAGTTTCATTCTTTTATTAGCTCAATTGTTACCTTATGAATAAATTTACATTTCTATTCATTTTATCACATTCAAAAATTTTAGTTATTGTCTTAACTCACATTAATGTAACATCTATTTGCATTTAATTCCAATTGCTTAAATATATTGGTAACAAACAGCAATCGTCACCATTTACTACATTTTATAACATTGGCAAGTTTATTATTTATAATTAATTGTTATAACTACCACTATCAATTTCAATTAATCATACCTTATCTCATTAATAAATCAACATTCGAATTATCAATTTAACCTATATTAACTGCACTAATTAAGTGAATTAATTTCAACTGATTTCAAATTAAATTTAATAGACCAAATAAATTGGTAACCTATGATAATTGTTACTATTGGCCATTAATCACACTTACAAATTCATTATTTACAAACAAATGTTACAATTTCTTACCTAACACTAATTTTATTCAATTTCAATTAATTATATACTAATTCATTAATTAATTAAATATTTACATTTGTTTTCTTACATGCACTTTATAACTAAGTGTAACCTTCCAATCACTTTAGTTAATTGCAATTCCATTAAACTTGTTTATAATTGACTTAAATTAACTTTATTACATTTCCTTTTTATTATTATTCCAGTTATAAATCTTAAATTTTAATTTCTTCCAACATTTAATTACAAAAATCTTATTAAATTTACTATTTTTATTATCGAAATTTACGGGTCGTTACACTCTCCCCCACTCAAAACTTTTCGTCCCCGAAAAGGAAAAAGAAGGGAAACGAAGAAATTTAGTAATCAATATATCTTATTCAAAATATTAAATTTATAACAATTTATTTACATAATAAATAATTTAAATAAAATATATTAATTTATAAACAATTAAATCCTTTTATATTCAAATTAACAAAAGTTTGGAAAACATTTCACAAAAATTTCTAAGTCCAAAATTCACGAAAAATTTCGGTAGAGTCTCCTTTGTACGGAGAGGTCGGAAGAAATCATAATACCAAAATAACACAAATATATCATATACTTTCAAAATAATATATCCCAACAACGGGAAAGCAATATAATATCGCTAGAAAACCGTAATCCGAGAACGTACCTATTTGTCGGGCAAATAACGCTTATTTATGAAACCAAAAGCAGTAGCAATTACTTCCATAACCTGTATTTCACTTATATAATCCAAAAAGGTTAATAATTATATAGAAGTGAAATGATTATATTGTTTTAAATTAATAACAACGATCATCATAACATAACAACAATCACTTTCAACCAAAAGCATACCATCATCATATAAAATCAAAATAAATCAATACAACATAACAACAATCTTTTGCAAACAAGCATACAATCTTCACAAGGGATCAAAGTAATCAACCATTTCTGAAGTTACAATCATTAAATTTAATATAGTATTCATTTTATTATTTACTTTAATTATCAATAGCTTCAAACATTCTTAAGTTCATAATTCTTTGCTTACAATTTTCACTTTCTATTTCATTTTATTTAGTAGCACTACAATTATAACTCAAGTTTATAACTATTTCATACCAAATTTCTTATTTATAAAAGTAAATTTCATTGAACACTTTCATTATTTAAGTTTTTCTTGTATAATATTCCATTACATATCCTTATTTAACATTACAACTTTTAATATTCTGGTAAGTTATATATATGCTTCTAAGAATGTAATTGAAAGTTACACAAGTTTATCTTATTTCATTTTAGTAAATAAATGTTCAATAGTTATCATTTCTTATTTTCATATCCTTTTTGTTTACAAGTTACAAATTTCAAATTCCTTGTGTATTTCATTTATAACTTAGCATTTAATTTCTTACTTTCAACTAAGAAGTTCCAATTATTAAATAGTTAAAATTTTATTCCATTACAATAATTTAAATTCTAATTTAAATTTACTTTAGTTTATTCTACTGGTTTTTTTTCTCATTATTTACCTTACCATTCATTTATTTATATAAAGATCAATCACTTACATCATTTGTTTTCCATTAAGGATTTAAGTCATTAACGAATCATTAAAAATATTACTTATGCTTCTACTGCCCTACTTAAGTTTATAACTTAATTCAGTTATTGAATAAAAATTTAAGTTTTTGGTATTCACCGTTGAAGAGAAAAGAAATATTTCAATATATCTAAAATTCAATTAAAACATTTAACCTCATTCACTTAGTAAAATATAAGATATATTTAAAACATTCTCGTAGCATTATGTAAAGATTTTCCAAAAGTTTAAAACAATGTTAGAAATTTATATCAAAACATTATAATAAGCTTCAAAATAAAGTTCCTTAAATCCGATAATTTATTAGACTCATTGTTTTTTAAATAAGTATAAATTCAAGATTATTAAACTAAAACTAATAGTATATTCAAATCTTACATTAAATTTCTAAATCAAAGTATAAAATTTCATATCTTCATAATTAATTTTACACACTTGTTTTAAAATGAATATTCAAATCATGGAAAAACATTTATTATGGTTTAATAAAAAAATTCAAACAATAAATAAACCAATAAATTTACTATTAGTACTTTGAAATCAAGTAAATATTCCAAACTATACTTCCAAAATAGAGATTCAATTTTATTTGTCAAGTATATTACTATAAATAAACTTCGCAAATCAAAAAATTTCCATTTATATAATATCTTTTATATTATACATTCAAAAAAACTTATATAAATTTTACTTGAAATATTCATTTGAAAGCTTTATTTGCAAATCAATCATCTTTAATACTTTAATACTTTAATACTTTTCAAAATTCATTTGTAAAGTTTCTTGCTTCATTTATGAATACCATTTAAATATTTTAAACAACATCTTTATAAATATATGTAAACTATTTGAAAATAATTATTTACATCATTACTCATATTTACAAAGAAGCTATTGAAAACATTAAATCCATTATTTATAAATTTATTAATTTTATCTCAAGATACTTTTCAAACATTATTAATAAATCAAAAAACATTTACTTTAAATATGTTTTATTTAATTAATAACTTCTAAAATATTTGCAACACTAATAATTTACTATTAAACCATGTTGTATACAAATAAACAATATTTTAAACATTTTTAAAGTATTTAGAATTGACAAAAAAATGACCAAAATATCTTTTATATAATACTTTATCAAAATACTTTTATAACTCGATGACTTAATAGGTTTATCCTCGTTCTTGCAGACTCTGGCCATGCGTTGATCAGGTGCAAGGCTAGAATTCTCCAAGTACTTAGTAGACCTGTTTCAACACCCAGTGAAAAATACTAAAAATATAGGTATGAGAAGTACTGCTCAAAATATAATGTCAAATGATGATAATACGATAGCAGTGGCCTGCTGTTGATCCAGTATTTACGCAAAGGAAACAAAACTTTCCAGAAGATCCTTCTGCCTTCTGGATTCCAGAAAAATATCATAGCCAGTTCGTAAACAATGGACCATCGACCCCTACTGCAGTGGTACGCTGCTGATTCAATGATTTACGCAATGGATGCACTCCTTCCCGGAAGATCCATAAACAACAGATCCCAGGATCGAAAGCACCTCCATTGGGTAAACTAAAGTACCATCTACCCTGGAAAAAAAATCAAGGAACTCATGAGTTTAAGTCCGGACAACCATATCAGTTCGAATCCATTTCTGAATTCACCCAAGTCCATTAGGGTTTATCGGTCGAATCCATTCCTGGATTCCCCAAGTCCATCTGGGTCGAAGCATATCATACTATACTTCTTCATGGAGAGTACTTCCCAATACCTCTTACTTCAAAATATAATATACCATATATAGTACCCTTTCAAAACCATAGCTTCAAATATCGCACTTATATAAATTCCATTATATATAAGATTTCATTTTCAGACAAAGTACTTTCCAAAATCAATAATCTCGAATATATCAAATCATTCTGATATAAATTTCGTATATATAAGATTTATCTCTTCAGATTGAATACCTTCCAAAATCAACAGTTTCAAAATCACTTGTACTTATATAAAGTCCATCTTATAGAAGAATCTAAAATTTCCAAAATCAATTTCGCTGTACGAAAAGCCATATGGGATTGAACATCTTTGCTTGATAAAAGGTTTTGAATTTAGAATAGTTTTGTATTTTTGTATATAAAATGGTTGTGTAAAATAGTTTGTAAATAGTTTTGTAAATAAAATTGTTTATAAATTAGTTTGTAAATAAAATTGTTTATAAAATAGTTTTGTAAATAAAATAGAATAAGATAGTTTGAATAAGAAAAATAAAAGAAAATAGTTCTGAAGAATGGTTTTAAATTAATAGTAGTTTGCATAAAAGAAAATTCCAATTTAAATTACAAAGATATCCAACCCAACAACTTTCAATTTCAGCGTCAACGCAAATCAATAATATTAGAACATAAGATGTACATATGTCATCATTTCGCAAAATCACATTCAATCGCTCACTCGATTACACAAGTTCGCTTTCGAACTAGTATCTTTCATTTGACTTCCAAAATGCGGACTTCGATAAGGTTTCTTGACTAGAACCCATCATTCTCCTTGCATAGCCATATACTATGATAGAGAATTCTAGAATCAAACCAAAATCCATATCAAATATTTGCCAACAAGAATCGAATGAAAAATCCTAACACAAAGTTGTGAAATTCACATAGAACTTGTGTACCCAAATCCGGATCAATTAATTTTGCGAATAAAATAATATACATACAACTTAAGTAATTATTCCAGTTTGTTTCATCACATTTGCATTTCAATTTAATTCATTTTTAATCTCATTGATTAACACAAATATCACTTCATACTTTAATATTTGTTTCACAGAATTTCTCCATTTAAAATAAACATTAATAAATCCATTCTCATAATATTGCTTATATTTCTCTTCAATTTAAATTACATTCATTTCACATGTAATATTTCTCATTTAATACTACATTTATTTGCAAATCATTTCATAAGGAATTTTCTTAAGTTTATAACCAATTTATAAAAGCTTAATTTCTTTTTATAAGACATTGTTCGAGTTTAAAGTTATCATAACTTTATTTATAACCATTTATTGCACATCCATTTATTTCATAACAATTTATAAGTCATGGCTTGATTTAAATCATTTCACTTTTAATTCCTATTTGCTTATCCCATTTAGTTTCACCTTTAACTTTCAATTTATTTATGACCCATTTCATAAATGTTAATTAACTTTATAAACATATTTTTTCAATTTAATATTATTTACAACATTTCCTTAATCACAATTTCAATTTAAACATCTCAAGGCTTAAAGTTCACACTTGCATATTATTACATTACATGCCAATAATGTATACAATAATTCTACTCAACAATAAAAAGATTATCCTTTTTTCACTGGCTTTCAAATTAAGGTTATCAAATTCAACTGCATAATTCAACACAATTATTAAGTTTCAACTCATATATTAATTCAGAAGTCTGACTATCCGAACATCCAAATATTCCATTTTATTTCAATAGTTGAAACTACCAATCAACAAACCATAAGTTTCACAACAAAAAAAATTTCAATTCCATAAATAAATATCCAAATTATTCATTTTATTCTCTTTAATACACCATTACTGAACTAATGTTTAGTCTATTAATTCAATGAACAATAATTAGCCAATGTTTATAATTTGATTAAATACAACTAGTCAACAATGATAATAAATAGATATTACCATTTCATAAAACAAACACATTACAAATAACTATATTAATTATAGAAATTTATTCCTTTATATATAACATATAATATTAGGAAAATTAATTTCATTTCAAAACTTATATAAAACATTTTTATAACACTAACAAATACGCACTCTCGTATATATATACACTCAGACAACTCATTCTAGGGTATTACCACCCTATCTCTAACGAGTTAACCCCAATAGGCTAAGGTATGTCTAAACCAAAACTCTGATACCAACTGTAACGACCCACCTTTTTGGACGGTTTAAATCGACAATAAACCACACATATCTAATTCAAACCATTCAAAAGGGAGGATTGTTAATGGGGTAAATAAGAAAAAGCAGAGAAAGAAAACAAACAGAATCTCACAGCGGAATGATAAAATATAATAATCAAATAACAGTTCATGAAGCTGTTTACAAAACATTTGATTATACTAATACAATATAGAATCAGAGTTACATAAAGCAGAAATAAATACATAAATGCAGCGGAACACAGGATGTAGTGGAACAAATATCATAAATAATAATAGTATACTGAATCTCCATCTTCGTCCTCCAGAAATTATTCTTCAACACCGAAAAACTCAGGTTGACCCAAGCGTAATGAAAACAAAACACTCGAGTCAGAACTAAAAGATCTTATGTAAGTCAAATTAATCTAAAATAAAATGTGAGTGCAATGGCTTCAGAGATGTTACGGGATTTTCCATCTCCTATCAAGTGTACAACGTGAATATAATTATTAAAAGATTCAAATAATTCGAGGTATTAAATTTTTACCACTTTAATAAAAATTCGAAGATTAACTTAAACCTTTTAAATAATTTAATACATAATCCGAATTCAATAATTTATATGGATATATATATCATTTCAACCGGTACCAAAAATCAACATTTTCAAATCAATGAAAACCGTTCGGGTTTATCATTTCAACCCGTAACGATTTTCTCCTAATCTATAAGATCGTTCGGGTGTGTATCATTTCAACCCATAGTGAACTTGCAGTATTATAACGATATAAAATACAACTCCTATTCATCCAATATCAACAATCAAACATCCATCACAAAAATCATCCAAACAAATCAGTAAATATCAATATAGAACTGATAATCAATAACAGGTATTTAACTGGCAATCAATAACAAATTAAATAACGATTTAATTCAAATAAATTCAAATTAACTGAGATAATGATTTAAAATATACCAAACAGTCATAAATAAATTTCTAATCACATCAAAATTTAATTTAACTAACATAAGAAATTTTAGAAATTGTGAGTGGGTTAAAATACTCACCTTTGAATTTAAATCGAATTTAAATCCAATTAAACCCAAAATTCACACAGTCTCAGAATTCATCCAAACTAGGGCCAAAATGTTAGAAATTTCAATACGATCCAATCGGAACAAACCGAGCGTGAAACGGACCTCGTATGAGAAAATTATCGATATTAGAATGATGCAAATTAGGAGTTTTAACTATAAAAAAACAAAACAAAAAAGGTTACCAATCGGTTTCGGCCATGTCACCATCCCCTACCGTAACCCTAAGCCATCTCGCACTCAACGACGCAGCAGCCACCTTCTTATGCGATCACTTCCTCGGCCTCAAACTGCTCGCCGCCGCACCGAGGCCCGCCTCCGACCCTGAGATCGCTGGCCCCCCATCTGCGACGTTCGATCGCGTCACGGAACCCAGAAGCCGCCGCCGAAAACATGCCTCAAATCAACAAATTCTGGTCAATCCGACCGTTAACTCTGTGAACGAACAACTCTGATGGACTACGATCGATCTCCTCTACACGATGGCACCCCTGATTCGACGATCCATCGTCGTTGATGAACACGTGATGAATGGCCGAGAACAAATCACCATATGTTGGCCACACATAAACCCGAATTGAAAAACGAACAGCAGAATTAACTTGCGCTCGTCGAGAGCTTCAAATCGATATATAATTCGATATAGTTTGAGGAGTTCGAATTTTTTATTTGGTTTTGAAATTGAATTTGAGGGTTTGGAGTTTGAATCTGTTTCTGCCATTGAGGAGGAGAGGAGCAGAAAGAATTGTACGTACTATCAATGAGAAATAAGAAATAATTAGGGTTTATAATGAGGTATTTATAGGCAGATCAGAAAAATAGAATGAATGGACAAGATTGATTTGGATTGAAACGATAAATGACTCAAAATGCCCATTCTGCCTCCGGAACGAAAATGGGTCAACCCATATATCAAAATAGATGTTTTCAATATTTTTAAAATCAATGGGACAGGTTTCAAGTCCTAATTCCTTCGTATGAAGAAGTTATATTAAAATCAGCTTATTTCAAATTGATTTCAATTTATTTCAATTAAATTGATTTCTAGGCGTTTCGAGTCTATACGATCAAACGACATGTCCGATCGTTACGAAACTTGAAATCCTACAATAATTCACTGTTACGGATCCGGTGAAACTAGTTTCGTCAAAATTCGAGTTAGTGGCCAAAATGGCTATTTTCACTTTAATTAAATAAATTAATATTAAATTAATTAAATCACTTTTTTTCAATTCAATTTAATAATTTACAATTTCTATCATTTTTGATTGCTTGGACATTTATAATAATTTAAAATAAATTTACATATCAATTTTCAGGGTTAATTATATCAATAATTACAGTGTTCAATTGCAACTGCAATTAATCAAATTAATTAAAATTTAATTCCAATAAATTGTTTTGATTTGGTTTCAGACTTTATATTAAATCAATTTTTATCCAAATAACACAATTATCATTGTCTTATATTTCATTACATTAATATCATCCAATTTTCATCTATTATTTGTATCAACTACTATATTTCAATCATATTGGATTTTGTCAATTTTTCACTTTAATTATAATTTAAAGTCCGAATTAATTATTTATCTCTGTTTCATTCTTTTATTAGCTCAATTTTTACCTTATGAATAAAGTTACATTTCTATTCATTTTATTACATTCAAAATTTTTAGTTATTGTCTTAACTCACATTAATGTAACATCTATTTGCATTTAATTCCAATTGCTTAAATATATTGGTAACAAACAGCAATCGTCACCATTTACTACATTTTATAACATTGGCAAGTTTATTATTTATAATTAATTGTTATAACTACTACTATCAATTTCAATTAATCATACCTTATCTCATTAATAAATCAACATTCGAATTATCAATTTAACCTATATTAACTGCACTAATTAAGTGAATTAATTTCAACTGATTTCAAATTAAATTTAATAGACCAAATAAATTGGTAACCTATGATAATTGTTACTATTGGCCATTAATCACACTTACAAATTCATTATTTACAAACAAATGTTACAATTTCTTACCTAACACTAATTTTATTCAATTTCAATTAATTATATACTAATTCATTAATTAATTAAATATTTACATTTGTTTTCTTACATGCACTTTATAACTAAGTGTAACCTTCCAATCACTTTAGTTAATTGCAATTCCATTAAACTTGTTTATAATTGACTTAAATTAACTTTATTACATTTCCTTTTTATTATTATTCCAGTTATAAATATTAAATTTTAATTTCTTCCAACATTTAATTACAAAAATATTATTAAATTTAATATTATTATTATCGAAATTTACGGATAGTTACATTATACGTGTAAATGTGCGTGAATATATTTGTTTTATAAATATATGCGCGTATAACTTCCAAAAATATCGCGCGTTTGAATTTCAAAATAGACGCGCGTCATAAAGTTAATTAATTGACATCACAATTAGAGACAATTAATTAACATTAGTAGGCAATGTTAATCAAATTAGCAATTAAAGGAAATTAATTTACATTAATTAGCAACGTTTGAATTTCAAAATAAACATGTGTTATAAAGAGAATTAAATTTGCAATTGAAGAAAATTAATTAGAATGAATAGGCAACAGTTAAAAGTTAAAGTTTAATAATTTATAACGTTTAAAAATAGATGAAATAAATTAATACGTATAAAACAAAATGGCTAGACACGTCAAAACTGTCGTGTTTTGCTTGTTTTTAACGGCTAGATTTCAACCGCTTTAAACGTATGGACGACGTTGCTTTAGCTCTCTATAAATAAACGTGCAGGGCTAGCCTTCAAAGCCATATTTTTCTGAATGGGCGCGGAAGCCCTGTCACTTTTCTTTCTCCTCTAATTCTTCAGAAATCAAATATATTAGGTTTAGGTTTTCTGATTTGCAATTTGAAGTAGAAACTATAGATCTAGAAAAGAGATATCCAAATTAAGCCGTCCGTATGAGGTGAGTTTTCAGATTTTATTTTCTAGTTTATATGTTTATTTTTCTTCAATTAGATCCAGATTTATAAATCCATACAAATTCCGGTTTGTGGATCCAAATAGGGTTGCAAAGGGAAGGCTATGGATAATAGAACTAGACTAAAAATCAGATCTAGAATTTGGAGTGTTTTCTTTTCAACTATGTGGATTTAAATTATATATCTTTTATGTTTATGATATATAATATCGTTATATTCCCGTTAAATATTTAATTCGGCATTTGGACTAATTTCAGTAATTGGTTCTACTAGCTAGTTATGTTAAAACTGTAAATTTTATAAGAAAAGTGTACTTATATTTAAATGTTATTTATATGGGAAAAAAAAGAAAAGGAACCTAATTAAATATAAGTAATATTAGGCTTAAAAGTTGTAGAGAAAGGCATAAGCTTAAAAGTGAGAAATTTACAGTAAATTATGTTAAAACGGGAGAAATGAATTAAAACGTGGAAAATCTAATAACTTGATTTGGAAGTTAGTGATAGATTAGTTGGTTGGTTTAGAAAATAAAATACATTTCCATAGTTTAATATTGTAAGAATAACGATAAACCTAATTGAAAGAATAAAAGCAAGAAAAATGGAATTCGTGCAAAATAGAGACATTACTATATTTTGCATTACCCAACAATTAAAGAAACAATAGAAGAAATACCTTGCAGTTACGAGTTATTGTTTATAGCATTATTTAGTATTAAAATATGGAAATGGATTTTTAGCACAGTTTTTGCAACCAACCAAATAGAATAGAACTATTTCCCAGAATAAAAGAGAATAACCCGAAGCGTTAAAGAAATTAAAGAAGAATTAATAATCAAGTTAATTATTTGACAAGACTAGAAACAATAAACAGAAAATGTGACTAGATCTGCATTTATTGCGCAGATAGCAGAGTAAAAAGTAAAGCAGTTATTATGATAAGTAACTTATGACAGTTGGACGTAGTCCCAAGTTAAGCCTGTTATATAATATAAGAGAACTAAAGAAAATTTAGTATCATAATAAAAGAAGATAGACTACAGTAGTAAAGAGACACTTGCAATTACATTTATAAAATGTAGGTTATAAAAGAAAGAAAAGAATATAAAAGTGACAATTGCAAGTATAATTGCACATAGGTTATAATTAAAAAGAAAGAAATAGCAGAGGCTTATTTTATAAAACTTAAATGTTGGATTACGTTAATAAGAAAAAATAATAGCAGTAGCCTGTACCGGCTGCATTCTCTTTTAGGTCTAGAACTGATGATCTCACACGTGGCTGGGGCTGAGCATGCTGATTAGGGTAAATAAGTAGTCAACATAATAAGAAAAGTAAACTAAACGCATACTAAAAGATTAGACGTAGGGTCTAATAAAATGGTAAGGTGCGTTTGGAGTAGCCCAAAGAGAATCTAGATAAAGAGCCTAACGAAGCAGTTCTGTAACAACCCGATATTTTCAACCATTCGCATCCATTATAAGTGTATAGGCAGACACTCATGCCAGAGTTGAATTGCTCAAAATACCACGTTGTAAATAAAATTTGGCAAATCTCAGAATATACAGTAAATAAATATAATCACAGATCACAGACACAGAGTAAAATAATGCAGCGGAAGTAAAAGAAATAGTAGTTCATGAAGCTACTATATAAATATATCAGAGTTACATAAGATATAACAGAAGAAATAGAATACAACAAAAGTCTCAATATAATAACCAAGTACAAGCTGAGTAGAACAACGGAATTGAAATAGATAGGACATGACAAGCAGATAATCTCCAGCGATTCAAATCTCCAAGAGAGTGGAAATCCAAATCTGTGAATAACTCAGGCTGACCCGAGCGTAAAGCAAAACACAAAACACTCGAGTCAGGACAATATATACTTATATAATGTAAACCAACTCAAGTGAACTATAATAAAGGTACAAGTAACTTAAAGAATGCTTGGGATCGCCCATTCTCTAAGGATCCGTTAAACTATCTACTATGTAGTAATATTCGATATTATAATAATGTCTAATATAAAATAAACATACTTTTAAATAGCATTAAGGCTTTACATTTTCCACCTTAACACGTAATAGTCCCAGTAGTCTATCCAGTATTAGCATACTCCCAAAATGGGGGCTACCCTCGATACTCCACAGGCTACGGGAGAAATCACAAATCGTAGTAAAGCTCGATATGGTAGGTGACACGGCACAACTAGGCAATGCCAGGGTAGATATACCAATTAAGCACACGGACTGATGGAGCGCATAGCAACCACTATCGTCCACCTCGAACAACACTCCCAAATCGGAGGATGGCCATCTAATCAATCACAAGTAAGAGTATAATATCGAAGAAATGTGTCCGAGAAGAGGTGCTACCTCACTGGTCCGAGATCGCTCCTGTTTTAGCCACCTTATGCCAACTCATGGGAGTTGGGTCCACGTAACATACCTTAAGAACGTCGCCACCATCCTACTTCATTCTGGAAACTCCACCGCGTACACGGTTGTCAAAGTGGTTTTCGGTATCGACAGAGAGTATGTCCATATCCGATCCTGGTCTCTTTGCCAACCAATCGTTATTATAACCCGTGGTTATAACTTTTAAAAACAATACTTTACTTCAAAATAAAATATCATTTCAAACCATATCTTTATCAAAATAAAGATTAAATCAATTCCAAACCATTTCCATATATTTAAATTTTCATATCATTTCAAAACTTCATTTCAAATCATTTTAATATAATAAAATATCATATCCTTACAAAACTTCATTTCAAATCATTTTAATAAAATAAAATATCATATCCTTACAAAACTTCATTTCAAATCATTTTAATAAAATAAAATATCCATTCAGTTCAAATCCAAATATTCAACTTTAAATACCTTTTAAATTCAAAGATATCGTTCATTTACTATCATTTCAAATCACCTTTAAATAGTTTATATTCCCATCAAAATAATCCATTTAAACCTTTTAAAAGTATAATTATTATATTTTCAAATCAAGTATTCAATTTCCAAAGTTTCAAACCATTCTGAGTTCGTTTACTAAGTCAAAAACCCTAATTATTAAAATTTCAGCATTTCACAGCATTTAAAAACAACTGCTATGCGTTATATTTGAAAACATTTTTAATTCAGCAAAGACAGCACTTAAAACTGCTGTTAAAACTCAGTTTTAGTTGAATTATAGTTCAAAACAGAAAAGACAGCATTTCAGAAGTGCTGCGGTAGTTCAGATTTCAAAACAAGGGTTAAATTTGATTTCAACATAGACTGCAGACCATTATAGCATTTCCAGAGAATGCTATAATAGGCTTGAGTTCAATATTAGCCTATAAGTTCAACTACAGCAACTACAGCATTCCAGAAATGCTGTAATAGCTCCTTTTTACACAATTTTAGTTCAAAACAGAATCTATAGCATTTCTGAATGCTATTAAAAGTTAATTTCAGGTGTTAGTGTATTTCCAGCAATTAAATAACTTTAATTTAAAACACATAGACATTTTAAAAATCATATTTTAACATTTAAAATGTTCATTTACATATCATTTAACATATATATTTTTCACAATAAATTTCTTATAATTAAATCCAATTTTCAACAATTTACTTAATAAGTTTAGGCGTAAAAGTTTCCAATTCTTCACATTTCAACAAATAAACTTAACACTTCAAATTTACATTACCATTTCACAAATTTAACTAAATTTCCAATTTTATTTAATTAACTTAAACCTTTAATTAAAATCAAATTTCACATTTCCAAGTCAAGTTATATTTTAAAAGATCACTTTTAAACATTCATTTATTTAACCACTTAAATTCATAGAAAAATCAATAATACTTTAATAAATCACTTAAATTCAAATTTAATCAAATTATCATATTTACCATTTCCAAATAAAATTTAATATCCATTTTATTTATATAACTTTAATATCATTTTTAACCAAAATTCCAAATTTCCATCTTAAGTTATATTTCAAAAATCTAGTTAAACCATTCATTAATTACATTTTTAACACATAGAAAAATCATAATTTCTTTAATTCAAAATATTTCAAAATCTTTTTAAATCAAATTTCATAAATTTATATTTTTAAAATACTTAAAAATATCCAAAACACTTTATAAAATAACCACGGGTCTGTATATAGTTTTCTAGCCTAGGTCAAGTGATACAGATATGTATCATTTCAATCCATAGTTTAAAAAGAAAAAATCCGGGTTCTATCATTTCAAACCCGCAATCCCAAGTTAAAATAAATTAAATAAAAACCATTCAGGCCTATCATTTCAGCCCATAACGATTTTTCCCTATTCTAAAGTCCGTTCGGGTATGTATCATTTCAACCCATAGTGATTCTAGTCTACAGGGTACTTGCAATGGTGATAACTGATATAAATAACAGAATAACATTAAATAACAGTAACATATGATATAACAGGTGTATAAACATCATATGATCATAACATAGTCAAGTATAACATGATAATATATTTCTACAAATTCACAGGGTGTCAATTTACTAGTTATATAGGTACATATTGTCTGGTGAGAATAACTCACCTGTTTGTGCTGGAGATATCAAAACCAATGACACAAATGGAAACAAAAGCACGATGACAAGACTATGGACTTGAGTGGAGAGCAAGATCCAAAGCTACAACTCTTGTATTACAACCCAAAACATACATCAAAACAAACACAATTTCAACGCACTTGAAATGGAATAACTTTTAAATGAAAAGAGATTTGAATGTCAAATATTTTGCCTTGCTTCCTCTTTTTTTTGGCATAGTCAAGGGTGGGTTTTGGCTCTGGTTTGAACAGGGAATGGCTTAGGTATGGGCATAAGAATGCATGGCCAAAGTGGTGAAGCATGGAGAAGAAGTTGCAAAGCATGAAGGTGAAGGGGCTTATGCAACATAGCATGGTTTTGGTTCACCAAAATGGTTCGGCCATGGGTCCTTGGGTTCGGCCATGTCAATTTCAGATCTGGGCAGAGGCTAAGATGATGTATAGTGGTGGTAGCAAGGTGGTGGTGGTGGCTAGAGGTGGTGGCCGTGGTGTATAATGAAGGGGTGGAGGTGATAAGGTGATGGCTTGCATAGTTAAGGGTTTTCAAGGCATGTTGCATAGTTTTTTGTAGAGTTGTTCATCATGGAGTGGTGTGGCCTGGTCAAATCAGAGGGGTAGGTGGGTGATGGTGACAAGGAGGAGGCAGTGGAGGTGGTGGCCATGGTAAGCAAGTGTGAAAATGTGTACGTGTTAATATAGTACACACGGATCGTGTAATATGGACTAACAATATATGCGGAATGTTATTTACAATTGCTATACAAGTAAATATTCAGTAAACTAACTATATAGCAATTCACAGATATAGAATAGTAAATGCAGTAAACTGGAAAAATCACACTAGGGATTTTTATACTGGTTCGGACCTCCCGTCCTACGTCCAGTCCCAGACTTCTATCTGGATTTTCACTACCAACTACCTCGCTTCACCCGGAGGAACAGGTTTACAACACCCGAATAGCCGAACAGGATTTCGTGCCTCTTACAACACCGAGGACTTCAACAAAAACAAATACAACTGCCGTTGACAACTTGTGCTCTTGATAACACGGATTTGTCACTTGTAGTACACCCTTCCTATAATCTTATCCTCAAAATGTGTGAATGATGTTTGTGAAGATTGAAGGAAGTATATTACTTATTGAATCAAAAGATATGAAATAATTTCAATGATTCAATAAGCAATTGAAATATTTGAGAGCTTTTAGAATGCAAGAGTATTTAGAAAGTAAGATCAGAAATTAGAGCAAGAATTTAATATCATTAGTTTAGAATCAATGATTTAGACGTGTTTATATAGAGAATAAATGGTTGTAACTCTTTGTGAAGAGTAGCCATTAATAGATATGATCATTGATGAAAGGTAAGATGTAACGACCCCGACTTTCTCTCCACAGAAAGTCGTATCGCTAATAAGAAAGAAAGGGATAGAATAGAGAAAAGAAGATAAAGAAAGAACTAAACAATATCAGAATCTCACAGCGGAACGAAACAAAATATAATATATCACATAACTATTACATAGTCTTTACATAATCAGAGTTACACAACTTATACAACAAAATAGACAGTTATAATTTCTGTCTATTATACAACTCAAGATACAATTCAAACAAAAGACTCAGATCAACCAACACAGCGGAATACTATCTATCTACGAATGTTGAAGCCTCCTGCTCCATATCTCCTCCATAGATTCGTCAAAGCTAACCTGAATCCCTTGGCTACTCGTAAAAATTGAGTACCCAAGGTTTAATAAAACAGAAAATAAACACTTGGGTCAGACATGGGTCTGGTGTGAGTAAACGGGTTAAAATTGTTTAACTTCAAAACCTTTTGAAAACAAAGGTATCACGTAAGACTTCCCACACATAAACATGGAAAAGTTTTTACCTTACGCTAACCAAATCATTTGATAGGAAATCCAGTTATATTATAATAGGGTCTAGGGTTTTCAAGTAAAATACGGAAATAGCTGAAATGCTTACATCTCACATTCCAACATAGTTGGGCACAACTAATACGTACGACACTTATTGGAGTTTGGATTCCATACAATGGCAGGGCTACTGGGGTACCGCCCGTCACAGTACGTGGCCTAGATCACCGTACCGAGGAGTACGCCCGCTCCCCTGCAACACAAGGCCGGAACCATCCCTTACTGGATAATTCCGAACAAGATAATCCCGTAGTTGGCGCGACCAACCACACACTAAGCCGAATAAAAGAAAAGGGACCTCTAGACAGGGATCTATCTTGCTCTCAGTGGGTGCTACCCACGAAGCCTTGCTGCACCTCCCCTGTTTTAGCCATTCCCGGTTGATGAGGCTTGAGGTTACGATTACCTTTAATCAGAACATATCACTTAGAATGCTCATCGTCCGCCTGACGATGTGCTGAAAGCATTCAATCCATATAAGTTCGTTCCGGGTTCGAACGAAACCGAAGGCATTATCTCGTTACACTCGTTTTGGAATCACCCTCAGAGTTAACGACAATAACCCTTGCACTCTAAATCTTCATCTTCACTTGAGATTCACGACCTATCGTTAATTTGGATCGATGTGGTATTCGGGTCTCCAGACCTGGAATACCGGTATACGGAAACCCGATCCCGGTCTCATCGAAATCCAAAACGTATCTTTTAAGGCCAAGTTGTTTAAAGGTTTAAACAATTTAACTTATCTATATTCATACAGATAGATAATTCACAATTCACTACTGATAATCACATTATCAATTAAACAGATGATTCATAACCAAATAGGTAATCCATATCAACATCACAATAGTTAATCTATATTATCATCATAATGCAACCAAGCATTCATATCACACAACATCTTATCTCATTTCTGAGATTACATCCATTCAAGACAATCAATGTCATCCATTCTTATATAAGCAATGATTTACTTAATCACAACATATTTAATTTAAAATGAATTAAATTAACTATCTCTATCTTTAATTAATTTAAAGTGAATTAAATTAATTACTTCATCTCTTAATTAATTTAAAGTAAATTAAATTAATTATTTTATTATAAATCTTACTTATATAATCATTAATTAATTACACATAAATTAATTAACCTTCTCTAGTTATCCACTTAATTAATCACCTTGATTAATTATACTTTAATTACATTTAAGTAATTATCTTTAATTAATTCACAAATTAATTATCCTTAATTAAATACAGTAATTAACCTTTAATTACTTCATAAATCAATTAATTATAATCAATTACTTTAATCCTTAATTAATTACAATTAATTAGTTATCATTTGATTAATTAATCTTAATTAATTAACTCTTAATTACATCATTAATTATAAACTAATGATCTCTAATTACATATTTAATTATTTATTTTATTTAATTAAATTAAATAATTAATCTTAATTAAATCACAATTATTAATCACCTTTGATTAATCTTATCCAGTAATTAACTTCCCTTAATTACTTCCCTTAATTACTTCCCTTAATTAATTATTTTAATTAATTATCTTAACCAATAATTAATTATCTTATTAATTATTCTTAATCCTTTAATTAAATAAATTAAATAAATTATTTAATTAATAACACTAAGTAATTAACTCTTAATCACTTCTTACTAATTATCCTCTAATTACTTTATTAAATAATCTACCTTTACTTAATTACATCCAGTAATTATTCCTTAATTACTTCATCAAGTAATTATACTAAATTAATTTATAAATGATTATCTCTAATTAATTATTAATTAATTAATTTAACTTAATCATTTAAATTTAATTAAATGGTTCTTAACTTACTATATTAAAGGTTCTTAATTAAGAAACTATTATCTTAATTAAATCAATTATTTACCAGTAACACTTGATAATTAAAATAATTTAATTATCTAAATTTCCTTTTCAAATTAATTATCTTAAATTAAATCAACATTTTAAATACTTAAGAAAATTCTTATTTTAATTGATTACTAAATCTTAACCACTAAACCTTACTTAAATTAAAATATAAGATTTAGAAATCAATAAAACATTAAACACATTTTAAATTAAACCTTTAAATCTTTAAAACTTTTCCAAAGTTATCAAACAAAATTTAATACAAAATTTATTATTAAAATTCACTTATTTTATTTGAAACTTAATATTATAAAATATATAAACTTGTTTAAACTTTGTTTTAAACTCAGAAAATATTACAAACAAAATTTCTTTTGTTTAAAACTTAAAAACATTTCCCTTTAAATTTTCTTAAATCTGCTCTCATCAAAACCCGAGTAAAACATTGGAAAACTCGAAGCAAAACTCCAGAATTCCCGAAGCGAACTCGAGACCAACCCACGCTTCATCCTGCTTCGAGAAAAATACGAGTATCCCCGAATGATAACCCAAGCAACCCTTCTTCTTCCCCAAAGCCAACATACCCAGACACTCAAACGTGCATACGTGCACGTGCACATGCCCCATCGCCTCCGGCCACCATAGACCATCGCATCCATCTTCGACGATCACACGATCGCACGCGAGCACAAAATACAAACCCAGATCGAACAAACCTCATTCGAATCAAAATTCGACCTTCAGCTCGAAAACTGCAGCTGTCACTTCCCCCAAAACCACCCACGGCCGATCACCACGACGCCGTTAGACCTCGCCGTCCCTACCATCGAAACGCCACGTCCACGAGTTCCAACTTTCCCCAAATGCGATCGACTCCGGTCGAATCTCCAAGTCGCGACAGTCACGACATTCAAATCGAAACCAAACCAGCTAAAACCCTAAATCGTTCGAATTCGAACAATTCAAACATTTGAAAAATTCGATTGTATTTTTCCCATGATCACAATCAATCAACCCTCCTCCATACCAAAAATCGTTCAACTCCAACATGCGGATCACCACTAATCGCCGATCAACCCAAATTCGAACAAACCCAAATTACGTTCGAATTTCCAAACTAAAATTTTTGATATGCATCCCTAAATTCATGATTTTCCAGTACGATTTCATATATATAATTCAACTTAGAATTTAGAGCAATTGATTTTTAACTTATATTTTAATTTCACTGTATTTTCTTCAATTCGAGGGAAATTTCAAATTATAAAATCCTAGAATTATTTTTAGATGATAATTTACATGATTACAAACAACCTTCATTTACAAATCAAAGTCCAGTTCGTATTCAAAATCAAGATATTGAAATTTTTCTCAGATTTGAAAACTGTTTATAAACACAGTAACAATCCTTTACTCTACAGGAAATTCAAAGCATTCAATTCAACATGCATTCAATTTAAAACAAATATTGCATATAACATTGTTATATCATCACAAAATCACGAAGAAATCTAAGATCAACTGTTTTTAAAATAATTTACTCACCTTATATTTAAAGAAGCAGAGAACAAACAGAGCAGTTTTCCAGGCTTCTAAAAATTGATCTGGAAAATGTTGAATTTGAAATCCTACTGCATGCTTGTAAATATTTGAGTCTTTAACTTGATTGTTGTTGTGATACTTTGCATGCTTGTTTAATGTTGATGATTTAAACTGCTGCTGATCTTCATTTGAAATGCATGTTTGAATTCCAGATTTCTAACTTCATTTGTATTGAGAATTTTACAGGGTTTTATTTTGAGGATTTGTTTTCAGATTTCTGTTTTGATTTGTTTTTAGTTTTAGAGGAAGAAAAAATATTTTTAACTGAGAAAAGAAAACCAGGTTTCTCTATACCACATTATATTAACTAATTTTTAGAGAAAATATAACCTTGCCACTTGTATTTTTCATACATTAGACAAATGTCCAACTTGTTAAATTGGATTATACAAGGCTTCCACATGTTATTACCATATGTTAAGATATTAACACATGTCCTAAGTATTTTAAATAAATTTTTTATTTAATTTAAATGTTAATATAAAGCTTTTATACTTAATTTACTAATTAATAAACACTTATCTTAGTATATATGTATATAAATTACTTTAGAGAAAATATTATAAAACCAATTATAATACAAACAAATTCTTATACATGTATTTTTATAACCTTTTAAATTTAAACACTTTAAAGAATACAAAATAAAACTTTATTTAAACTATCATATTTAAAACAAACAATTATCTTATATTTTGAAAACAAATGAATTAATCTTTAACTTTTGAAAGATATTAAATTTAAAACAAAGCTTAAATCACAATATATTCATACTATATATATTATTAATAGATTAAATTAAATTCATAACAATCCAAATTATAACATATACATACATATATATTACAGTTTGAAAATTCATCTTTTATTTAAAACAAAAGATATTTCCATTCATAATATATATCAAATATATATATTATAAATAGAATAAAATTTTATTAGCTTTGACAAACAAATCTTATCAATTTCCAGATTATAATTTATTAACCTTTAAAATATTAAATTAACCAATTTTAATTTTAAATTATAAAGAAAATTATCAAATCAATTAAATTATCAATACTGATTATTAAATTTATTTTGCCCAAAAACCCGGGATATCACATTCCTCCCCCCTTAAAATAATTTCGTCCTCGAAATTTAAAACAAAGTTAATTTAATAATCCAGCAAAGATTTTTAAAACAGCAACCACATACCTATCATCCAGTTTCTAACAACCATAGCAATCAATCAAACAAACAAACAAACCTAACTAACTATTCTGATACAAATCAGGATAGATCTTTATAATATTATCTAGAGTTTCCCAAGTATAAATTACAGGGAGACTCGCTCTACAGAAGCTAAAACAACACCACTATAATCCAGAGCTCTTCTCATCTCTAGATCCACCAATCTGAATAGAATATCAGATCACACCCAAGTCCAGCTCAACTCCAAATCCAACTGAACTGCAGATCCCACAACCAGCGATGAATCATACACGTACTCCCTCAGAGATACTTGAAATACAATGAATCCCAGCCATCCAAACTGGCCATTCAATCCTGTAGATCAAAGAACTACTCCTCTCAAGAACACAAGAAAATTCCAAAATACTTTTGGAGCTAACTTTCCAGACTTACCAAATCTTATTAGTTCTTTAATCGGAGAAAAACTTAAACAACTTCCAATTTCCAACTCCGAATTCCAAACTCTGACTCATATCTGCATAGCTCACCAGACGATCCCGAGCTACCTCATCTCTTCCTGATCAACTTAACCTTTGCTGATGCTTCTTGAAACAACTGGACCAAGAACAAAATGATTTCCAGATCCTATCAACAAGATGATATTCCAAAATCTACTGAAATCCACAAACTCTACTCCACAAGCAATAGAAGACTGAACTTCCTTCTTCCAGATTCCAGAAAATTCTATACACACTTAGAAATTCACATAAACTTCTTGTAGAAATCTGAGGTTACTTTCTTTCTTGCACAGCTACTACCTTTGCTTTCGCTGCACAACTCTGATTTGAAATAGATGAGAATGTCGATGAACTCGAGCACAAACTAGATCCACAAACAAGCGGAAACATTGGTTATCTTAAAGACATAACCAACTTCTCAAAGAATAGACGAGTCCTCGGTCAAGGGTACTGTCTTCAGCTATCCTTGGCTAGAGGAAAACTCGAAACTAGAAGTAGAAGAGAAAACACAGATACTCCATAAAATTCTAAGATACTTCACCAAATCCTTCTCTAGGAACCAAATCGATAAAAACTAAATCTTTGACCTCTTCGATAACTTTTACTTCCTCTTGAGATGTCTCAATTTCATACAAAAGATTACTCAAGATGAACTCTCAAAATAATCGCAATTCACTTTTGCGATCCTACCTAGTTCGGATTCCAAAGAAACTGTTCTCTCTTTACTAATTAAAACAGCCTTAAACTTTTCCAAACAAGGTTAACCCTTCAAGAAAACATTCACCATCTTCCCGGACTGCTGATAGAAGAATCACAAAGATTCCGGTACCATCGAAGAAACGAACCACACTGCTGCTTCCAAACTCTATCTCGACAGCACACCGAACACTCTGAGCTGCACTGCTATCACAGCTAACCAAGAACTTCTAATCCAAAGGCTTCTCAAAACTAAAACCATCAACAAACCTCTCAACGAATCTCCGAGATGGCAGACATCCAAAAGAAACTCGGGCTCCAAACCAATCGCCAATAACTTACTCTTCTTAAGGGAACAATGAGACCATGTCCGAAGAACAACTAATCGACCTTAGTCCCATACTTCAAAATAGGCAACACTCTCTTACTTAATATCAGAGAATTCCTATACAGTCGAGTCTTTCCTGCGGTAGACATCAACTGTTCCTCCAATACCTTCTTAATCTTGTTCCAAAAGAAAATCTCCTTCGGGAACATCCATAGATACTGCGTCTTATCACACAACTGCTCCTTCCTGAAGTCGCCAGGCTACCATCACTTACTTCTGCACAACTGATAGATTCAACTCTAGAAAATCTGCTCACCCGAGCACAAACAAGCTTACACTTCAATAATGGACTCCGAATCTTGAAAAAGATTTCCTTCAGAGATCCGAGAAATTCTTACACCATACTGCCAGCTTACTCGAGACGATATTGGGTTTACAGTCTCGATATATACTTCCAACCTCAAACATTCAAACTCCAACTATTGGTAATTGTGTTACACACACTACCACCTTATCTACCTTTATAACTTATATTGGAAAACCCGAACAGGTAACCCAATAAATAGGTAGAAATATATATATATTTTAAAATGATATATATTTTTTTTATATAGAAATTATTTTTGGGTAGAATTATTTCATCTACCTCTTTAAAACAATATTGTGTCCGTTGGCCTGGTTCAAGTGTTTAGAGATCCCTATCAATAACGTTAGCTACTCGTATTGACCAGAATCCATATACCACTCAACCGATCAATTAACACAATATAAAACCATTTTTATATAACTAACAATTACGCGCTCTCAAGATAGACACCACTTCAGAGCCTAGGTATTCACTCAACCTACTGCTCTGATACCACTGTAACGACCCCGACTTTCTCTCCACAGAAAGTCGTATCGCTAATAAGAAAGAAAGGGATAGAAAAGAGAAAAGAAGATAAAGAAAGAACTAAACAATATCAGAATCTCACAGCGGAACGAAACAAAATATAATATATCACATAACTATTACATAGTCTTTACATAATCAGAGTTACACAACTTATACAACAAAATAGACAGTTATAATTTCTGTCTATTATACAACTCAAGATACAATTCAAACAAAAGACTCAGATCAACCAACACAGCGGAATACTATCTATCTACGAATGTTGAAGCCTCCTGCTCCATATCTCCTCCATAGATTCGTCAAAGCTAACCTGAATCCCTTGGCTACTCGTAAAAATTGAGTACCCAAGGTTTAATAAAACAGAAAATAAACACTTGGGTCAGACATGGGTCTGGTGTGAGTAAACGGGTTAAAATTGTTTAACTTCAAAACCTTTTGAAAACAAAGGTATCACGTAAGACTTCCCACACATAAACATGGAAAAGTTTTTACCTTACGCTAACCAAATCATTTGATAGGAAATCCAGTTATATTATAATAGGGTCTAGGGTTTTCAAGTAAAATACGGAAATAGCTGAAATGCTTACATCTCACATTCCAACATAGTTGGGCACAACTAATACGTACGGCACTTATTGGAGTTTGGATTCCATACAATGGCAGGGCTACTGGGGTACCGCCCGTCACAGTACGTGGCCTAGATCACCGTACCGAGGAGTACGCCCGCTCCCCTGCAACACAAGGCCGGAACCATCCCTTACTGGATAATTCCGAACAAGATAATCCCGTAGTTGGCGCGACCAACCACACACTAAGCCGAATAAAAGAAAAGGGACCTCTAGACAGGGATCTATCTTGCTCTCAGTGGGTGCTACCCACGAAGCCTTGCTGCACCTCCCCTGTTTTAGCCATTCCCGGTTGATGAGGCTTGAGGTTACGATTACCTTTAATCAGAACATATCACTTAGAATGCTCATCGTCCGCCTGACGATGTGCTGAAAGCATTCAATCCATATAAGTTCGTTCCGGGTTCGAACGAAACCGAAGGCATTATCTCGTTACACTCGTTTTGGAATCACCCTCAGAGTTAACGACAATAACCCTTGCACTCTAAATCTTCATCTTCACTTGAGATTCACGACCTATCGTTAATTTGGATCGATGTGGTATTCGGGTCTCCAGACCTGGAATACCGGTATACGGAAACCCGATCCCGGTCTCATCGAAATCCAAAACGTATCTTTTAAGGCCAAGTTGTTTAAAGGTTTAAACAATTTAACTTATCTATATTCATACAGATAGATAATTCACAATTCACTACTGATAATCACATTATCAATTAAACAGATGATTCATAACCAAATAGGTAATCCATATCAACATCACAATAGTTAATCTATATTATCATCATAATGCAACCAAGCATTCATATCACACAACATCTTATCTCATTTCTGAGATTACATCCATTCAAGACAATCAATGTCATCCATTCTTATATAAGCAATGATTTACTTAATCACAACATATTTAATTTAAAATGAATTAAATTAACTATCTCTATCTTTAATTAATTTAAAGTGAATTAAATTAATTACTTCATCTCTTAATTAATTTAAAGTAAATTAAATTAATTATTTTATTATAAATCTTACTTATATAATCATTAATTAATTACACATAAATTAATTAACCTTCTCTAGTTATCCACTTAATTAATCACCTTGATTAATTATACTTTAATTACATTTAAGTAATTATCTTTAATTAATTCACAAATTAATTATCCTTAATTAAATACAGTAATTAACCTTTAATTACTTCATAAATCAATTAATTATAATCAATTACTTTAATCCTTAATTAATTACAATTAATTAGTTATCATTTGATTAATTAATCTTAATTAATTAACTCTTAATTACATCATTAATTATAAACTAATGATCTCTAATTACATCTTTAATTATTTATTTTATTTAATTAAATTAAATAATTAATCTTAATTAAATCACAATTATTAATCACCTTTGATTAATCTTATCCAGTAATTAACTTCCCTTAATTACTTCCCTTAATTAATTATTTTAATTAATTATCTTAACCAATAATTAATTATCTTATTAATTATTCTTAATCCTTTAATTAAATAAATTAAATAAATTATTTAATTAATAACACTAAGTAATTAACTCTTAATCACTTCTTACTAATTATCCTCTAATTACTTTATTAAATAATCTACCTTTACTTAATTACATCCAGTAATTATTCCTTAATTACTTCATCAAGTAATTATACTAAATTAATTTATAAATGATTATCTCTAATTAATTATTAATTAATTAATTTAACATAATCATTTAAATTTAATTAAATGGTTCTTAACTTACTATATTAAAGGTTCTTAATTAAGAAACTATTATCTTAATTAAATCAATTATTTACCAGTAACACTTGATAATTAAAATAATTTAATTATCTAAATTTCCTTTTCAAATTAATTATCTTAAATTAAATCAACATTTTAAATACTTAAGAAAATTCTTATTTTAATTGATTACTAAATCTTAACCGCTAAACCTTACTTAAATTAAAATATAAGATTTAGAAATCAATAAAACATTAAACACATTTTAAATTAAACCTTTAAATCTTTAAAACTTTTCCAAAGTTATCAAACAAAATTTAATACAAAATTTATTATTAAAATTCACTTATTTTATTTGAAACTTAATATTATAAAATATATAAACTTGTTTAAACTTTGTTTTAAACTCAGAAAATATTACAAACAAAATTTCTTTTGTTTAAAACTTAAAAACATTTCCCTTTAAATTTTCTTAAATCTGCTCTCATCAAAACCCGAGTAAAACATTGGAAAACTCGAAGCAAAACTCCAGAATTCCCGAAGCGAACTCGAGACCAACCCACGCTTCATCCTGCTTCGAGAAAAATACGAGTATCCCCGAATGATAACCCGAGCAACCCTTCTTCTTCCCCAAAGCCAACATACCCAGACACTCAAACGTGCATACGTGCACGTGCACATGCCCCATCGCCTCCGGCCACCATAGACCATCGCATCCATCTTCGACGATCACACGATCGCACGCGAGCACAAAATACAAACCCAGATCGAACAAACCTCATTCGAATCAAAATTCGACCTTCAGCTCGAAAACTGCAGCTGTCACTTCCCCCAAAACCACCCACGGCCGATCACCACGACGCCGTTAGACCTCGCCGTCCCTACCATCGAAACGCCACGTCCACGAGTTCCAACTTTCCCCAAATGCGATCGACTCCGGTCGAATCTCCAAGTCGCGACAGTCACGACATTCAAATCGAAACCAAACCAGCTAAAACCCTAAATCGTTCGAATTCGAACAATTCAAACATTTGAAAAATTCGATTGTATTTTTCCCATGATCACAATCAATCAACCCTCCTCCATACCAAAAATCGTTCAACTCCAACATGCGGATCACCACTAATCGCCGATCAACCCAAATTCGAACAAACCCAAATTACGTTCGAATTTCCAAACTAAAATTTTTGATATGCATCCCTAAATTCATGATTTTCCAGTACGATTTCATATATATAATTCAACTTAGAATTTAGAGCAATTGATTTTTAACTTATATTTTAATTTCACTGTATTTTCTTCAATTCGAGGGAAATTTCAAATTATAAAATCCTAGAATTATTTTTAGATGATAATTTACATGATTACAAACAACCTTCATTTACAAATCAAAGTCCAGTTCGTATTCAAAATCAAGATATTGAAATTTTTCTCAGATTTGAAAACTGTTTATAAACACAGTAACAATCCTTTACTCTACAGGAAATTCAAAGCATTCAATTCAACATGCATTCAATTTAAAACAAATATTGCATATAACATTGTTATATCATCACAAAATCATGAAGAAATCTAAGATCAACTGTTTTTAAAATAATTTACTCACCTTATATTTAAAGAAGCAGAGAACAAACAGAGCAGTTTTCCAGGCTTCTAAAATTTGATCTGGAAAATGTTGAATTTGAAATCCTACTGCATGCTTGTAAATATTTGAGTCTTTAACTTGATTGTTGTTGTGATACTTTGCATGCTTGTTTAATGTTGATGATTTAAACTGCTGCTGATCTTCATTTGAAATGCATGTTTGAATTCCAGATTTCTAACTTCATTTGTATTGAGAATTTTACAAGGTTTTATTTTGAGGATTTGTTTTCAGATTTCTGTTTTGATTTGTTTTTAGTTTTAGAGGAAGAAAAAATATTTTTAACTGAGAAAAGAAAACCAGGTTTCTCTATACCACATTATATTAACTAATTTTTAGAGAAAATATAACCTTGCCACTTGTATTTTTCATACATTAGACAAATGTCCAACTTGTTAAATTGGATTATACAAGGCTTCCACATGTTATTACCATATGTTAAGATATTAACACATGTCCTAAGTATTTTAAATAAATTTTTTATTTAATTTAAATGTTAATATAAAGCTTTTATACTTAATTTACTAATTAATAAACACTTATCTTAGTATATATGTATATAAATTACTTTAGAGAAAATATTATAAAACCAATTATAATACAAACAAATTCTTATACATGTATTTTTATAACCTTTTAAATTTAAACACTTTAAAGAATACAAAATAAAACTTTATTTAAACTATCATATTTAAAACAAACAATTATCTTATATTTTGAAAACAAATGAATTAATCTTTAACTTTTGAAAGATATTAAATTTAAAACAAAGCTTAAATCACAATATATTCATACTATATATATTATTAATAGATTAAATTAAATTCATAACAATCCAAATTATAACATATACATACATATATATTACAGTTTGAAAATTCATCTTTTATTTAAAACAAAAGATATTTCCATTCACAATATATATCAAATATATATATTATAAATAGAATAAAATTTTATTAGCTTTGACAAACAAATCTTATCAATTTCCAGATTATAATTTATTAACCTTTAAAATATTAAATTAACCAATTTTAATTTTAAATTATAAAGAAAATTATCAAATCAATTAAATTATCAATACTGATTATTAAATTTATTTTGCCCAAAAACCCGGGATATCACATAAGAAATGCAACCATTGGAGAAAGAAGTCTTTTGGGAAAGGTTGCTCTCTGTTTAAAAACGGTCGACAGGTCAAAAATGGCTGGTAGACAGGATTTCAAATATATAGACGTTATGTGCATGTGTGTACGTTCATTGTGCATTTTACACAGAAACGGTCGACCGCCTGGTTTATTACCGGTCGACCGGTCCCTGTAAAATTGCACAATGAATGTGCAATGCCATTCAAACGTGTATATATCGATTATATTGAGGTGCATGATTATTTGAGGATAGATTTTAACAAGTTTAACACTATTACAACATCAAATAATCAACCTATAATCTAGAGTACCATATGTAGCTCTTTTGTGCCTCTTTATAGCCATGATGTCTTCGTTTTGTCGATCGCCTTTATTTCTTTGTCAGAAATCAAAACTTCATTGAATCTGTGACTCAACATTCTCCCCCTTTTTGATTGATGACAACATATATCTGTAGTTCTGAATCTCCCCCTGAATATGTGATCTCCCCCTGAGATTTTGTCTGTATTCTTTATATATATATATATTCCTGCAAATAATTGTTAGCACTTTCTCCCCCTTTGTCATCGACAAAAAGGAGCAATAGATAATGGAATAATATAGGAATGTATCAACCAGAATATCCATGCATAGCAAAATATAACATATCCAAGCAAACCAAAGTATCATACACACCATAAAATCATACGAATAAAAGTAACGACACTATTTAGTACAAGTGTCGAATGATGTTTGAAGTACTAAACCAAAATATAGAGATAGAAAACAGAATCTAGGATGAGTCAGATGCTGTCTCCTCTTTTCTTAAGTGGGACCTGCAAAAAATATAATTAAGACCATGGTACCCACTTTTTGTGGGGTCCTAAGAGTTAGATCTTAGGAATCCAAACCCATACGGGTCCGGTATCCCCTTTATATACATAATTAGAATTATAATGCACAGTATTCATGAATTGCTGAATGTATTTGTTCCTAATCAATTTGTTATTTGTTTTAGGAACCCATATTTTGATAGTCTTTGTATTTTTCTTTTGAAATTTCACAACTGGCTTTGGTTTGGAATATAATAAACTAAGATTTTTCTTAACTTCAGTCTTTTGTACTTTCTTCTTTCTTTTATTATCAAGATGTTTCTTGATTTCTTGTTTCTTAAATCCCAAACCTTGTTTATTTGATGCAGATTGTGAATTTTCAATGATTTTTGTCAAATTTTCTCGACCTTTGTTAAAGTTAGAAACATTTTGAGTAATGTCATCAAACTTTGTTTGTAAACTAGCTTTTTCTAGGTCTAGAATTTTGACTTTTGCCTTAAGCTCATGATTTTCAGTAGTGAGAGCATTATTTTTCTCTTTTTGAGCTTCTATTTCTCGACTTAAAAGAGATAGTTGAGAGTCAACATTAGATGATGATTCTTGAATTTTTTCAAGTTCTTCTTCTAATATTTTCTTCTCATCTTTTAACATATCTCGTTCAAACTCTGCTCTACTTAAATCTGCTTTGACTACTTTTAATTGACGTTTTATGTCTTTATATTTGACTATCAATTCAGCATTAATATCAAGTAATTCATCAAATGTAGGAATTTGTACCTCATCTTCTGTTGCCATAAAACAAACATTAGCTTGTTCATTCTCCGAATCATTTTCACTTTCTGATAAAGATGAGTCTGAATCATCCCATGTTACTGAGAAGGCTCGTTTCTTTGACTTGTCCTTCTTATATTTGAATTTGTCATTTTCTGACTTCTTCTTTTGTTCTGGACAATCCTTCTGCATGTGCCCCTTTTTGTGGCAGTTGAAACATTCTATAGCGGATGAAGATGGTTTATTTGATCCAGGTTTCCTTTTGTTGTAACGACTGGCTTTTTGATATTTTAGGAATTTTTTGAATCCTTTTGCAATGAATGCCAAATCTTCATCTTCAGAATCTTATTCATTTTCATCTTTCTCAGCATGAAATGCTACATTTTTCTTTTCTTCTTTCTGTTCTTTTCTAGCCTGCAAATTTGCTTCATAGGACATTAGATTTCCTATCTATTCATCTAGCTTCATGACGGAAAGGTCATTAGCTTCTTCAATTGCTAATACTTTTCCTTACCATTCACTAGTCAGAGAATGTAGGACTGTTGAAACAACATCAAAATCTGAATATTTTTGCCCTAATCCGATAAGTGCATGATGAATAGTTTGAAACCTTGAATACATATCATTGATTGTCTCATTCGGTTTCATTTTGAAATTTTGAAACTGACTTTTCAGCATGGCTATTTTGGCTTGTTTAACCTTGTTAGTACCTTCATGAGTGGTTTTCAGCGTTTGCCAAATTTGATATGCAGTAGTGCAGATACTAACACGGTTATATTCATTTTGGTCTAATGCACAAAACAACATATTTATTGCCTTTGCATTTACGGCTGCTGCCGTTTTCTCAACCGCTGTCCATTCTGAATATTCAGTTGTTGGATTCACTATTTCTTTTTGGGTAGCATTCCAAGCATCATAGCTATTTGATTGCATAAAAAATGACATACGTGTTGCCCAATAGCTATAGTTGAGACCATTGAAAAATGGAGGTCTTTGTGTCGATTGACCTTCCATGTAAGTGGTGTTTTGAGTGCTAGTACTTGCGTTATTTGCCATATTACAAGAATATATCAAATAACTGTGTTACGGTTATATGATGATCGTGCTCTGATACCAAATGAAAATGTGTACGTGTTAATATAGTACACACGGGTCGTGTAATATGGACTAACAATATATGCGGAATGTTATTTACAATTGCTATACAAGTAAATATTCAGTAAACTAACTATATAGCAATTCACAGATATAGAATAGTAAATGCAGTAAACTGAAAAAATCACACCAGGGATTTTTATACTGGTTCGGACCTCCCGTCCTACGTCCAGTCCCAGACTTCTATCTGGATTTTCACTACCAACTACCTCGCTTCACCCGGAGGAACAGGTTTACAACACCCGAATAGCCAAACAGGATTTCGTGCCTCTTACAACACCGAGGACTTCAACAAAAACAAATACAATTGCCGTTGACAACTTGTGCTCTTGATAACACGGATTTGTCACTTGTAGTACACCCTTCCTATAATCTTATCCTCAAAATGTGTGAATGATGTTTGTGAAGATTGAAGGAAGTATATTACTTATTGAATCAAAAGATATGTAACGACCCGCCATTTTGAACCATTCGCATCCATTATAAGTGCATAGGCAGACACTCATGCCGGAGTTGAATTACTCAAAATACCGCGTTGTTAATTTAAATTTGGCAAAACTGAACATATACAGTAAATAAATAATCACAGATCACAGACACAGAGTAATAAGTGCAGCGGAAATAAAAGAGATAGTAGTTCATGAAGCTACTATAAAAATGTATAAGTTACATCAGAGTTTACAACAGAAGAGTAATATGATACATCAGATACAAAGCAGAATACAACACTGGAATCATCGAATATCTGAAAGCTGGATAGATAGCTGGATCTCCAAGCGAAGCTCCAACTCCAAAGGTGAGTCTCGAAAGCTGAACCACTCAGTCTGACCCGAGCGTAAAGCAAAAACACAAGACACTCGAGTCAGGATTAACATTCTTATATTAATAAATCCAACTCAAGTGAAATAGCAATTGAAATACAGGTAACTCAAAGGATGTTTGGAATAACCATCCTTTAAGGATCCGTCAAACTATCTACTATGAAGTAATGTACGATAAGTAGATAATGTCTATCAGTAATAATAAGATATCAAAATAGCGTTAAGTCATGGCCCATTCCACCCTTAACACATTTTTATTCCCAAAAGCATATACAAGACCGTAGTTTCCCCAAAACCGGAAGTCACCAGAGGGCAATCCATATACTAAAGGTACAAATCAAAATCGTAGTGGTCGCGTATAAATGGAATACAAGTATGACAAGGCACATGAGGCAATACCCAAGGTAGTGATACTACCGTTCGCTTGATCCGGACTGGTGAGAACGCAACGCCGCAGCGCCCGCAACACCGTGAAACAACACTCCCAAATCAAGGGTGCACCAATCGACAACAAGTATAAGTAGTTCGAAGAAGTGTGTCCACTTGAGGTAGCTAATCCTCCATTGGCCCGGCACAGCTCCTGTTTTAGTCATTTCCAATTTGACACAAGTGTCAAGGCTATCCATCATCGTTCACTTTCTTCAGTCATCACGTACACCATTCCAACCACTTCATTCTGGATCAACACTCCGCGAATGTTAGTTATTAAAGTGGTTTTCGGTATCGACAGAGAGTATGTCCATATCCAATCCCGGTCTCTTTAATAACTTCCGTAATTATTTCACCGATTGGTCATTAATATATTTCAAAACCAAATCAATTTCAATTTCAAATAGAATTCGTAAATCAACATTTCATTAGTCTTTCTAAACCAATTTCCAAAATTTATGTTTCAAAACTTCCACATTCATAATTTCAAAATCTTATAATTCAATTTCAATCTTTATTTAAAACAATTCAAATATTCAATTTAAATTCGTATATAAGATTCATTCCGAAATCATTTAAATCAATTTAATTTAACATTCAAATCAGTTTAACTTCATTTTTCGATTTTATTCAATATTCGTTAAGTAAATTTATCATTCAAATCGATTCTATTTAATTTCCAATCCATTAAGTCAATTTCTTAAATTCAACTTCATTAAATCAAAACTTACAATTTTGAAATATATTAAATTCGTCAAATCAATTCTTTCAATTACAAGTCTTACATTAATTCCAAAAATATCACATTTTCATTTCTTGTTACAGAAATTCAATTTCACTTATTTACTTTCTTAAATAATTTTCCAAAACTTAATTAATAAAGAAAACTCAATTTCAATTATTTACGAAGTAAAATTCACTTATTCAAAAGTTCAATTTTTCTTATTAAAGAATTCAATTCAATTTGATCATTAAATCATTCAATCTCATTTAATTATTAAATAATCCAAAACTTAATTATTAAATAATTTCAAAGTTTGATAATTTCAAACTTAATTACACTTTCAAACTTAATTGTTAAATCATTTCAAAGTTTAATAATTTCAAACTTAATTCAATAATTTCTCAAATTAAACAAATATTCTTTCATCAATTACATCGTTAATATTTTGTCTCAGATTATTAAACATTAACATTTTCCTTTCATTAAAAATCCAAATTTCAACTTCATTTCAAAACCATATTATTTATTCAAATAAAATCTTTAATTTATTTTTAAATCAAATTATTTGACCAATCAGGTTCTATTTAATTTCCTATCCTAGGTCAAAGTTCAATTTTGGGTATTTATCATTTCAACCCGATTCCAATTCAATTCAAAATCAAAGCATAGCAAAGGGAACTTGCAGTGTGATAACTGGGATGGTGTCAAAGTAAATAAACAAGCAATAACAACAAATAATAACAATCTAATAATCGGTTCAAATAATCCCGAAACAACCGTATTAATTCGCATTGTTATTTGTACGAATTAATATAATTATTTCTAAAATCTACACTATCATTTCATGTAGATTAAAGATTATTACATTACAGTTCTTCACTTGTCATTCAATTTCAATTTCATACATCATCAATTTAACAACATACATTCAGTGGTTCAAGGTGTAATTAAGCAAATCATACGTGTCAATAGATTTAACAGTGAAAGGGGTCATATTATACAAATTTAACTAATCAATTTTAAACATTTAACTATTCTATATCGAGTTCAATTTCATACTATTTATCAATTTACATTAACAGTTTAACGTCCAATATAAACATCAACAATCAATCAATTATCAACCAAACAGTATTATCATTGCATAAATAATTAACAGATAATGGTGTCAGATGTCATAGGTGAACTGATACAGGCAATAACATATATAACAGTGTAATTAACTAACAGCATCATATTTCAATTGTCGTTTCAATTGAAATCAAATTTAATAAATAAAGAACGTTAACCGTGAGTGAGTGCTCACCTTTCGAGGCTAGAGATGAATGAGAACAAGATGAGTTACAAATTTCAAGCACAAATTCCAAAGCAAAGCTAGATGAATACGGATTCGACGGACAAGCTGATGAATGGAAATTGACGAAATCAATCAGAATTGAGTCGATGATGATAAATAGTATAAATAAATCCATATAAATATATAACTATATATAAAATATATATATATATATATATATACTTAAAGGTCATTGTTTACATTTAAAACACAAATATAAAATAAAACCTTCCTATAAACTTGAAACTAACTCATGTACTTATATAAATAACTATTATATTCAAACTAATAAATATAAACCCCTCATACATAAAATATTCTGAAATCAAATATTAATTTTAAACACATATTCAAAGGAACTCTATATATTTTCAAAACGCACATATTTAGTAATCCAACAGAATGTACATATTAAACCTTTTTAACTTAATATACTTTTTTATTATTTGTAACAGACTATAACTTATGGTATAACACTGACAAATGAAACAAAGTACCAAGTAGCTTACAGATTTGCAATATATATATATATATACACACACGACTTCAAAGCTTATGTATATACTAACTGTATAACATATATATAAGTAATCTTTATATTGCTATGCTATACTATAAACTGACATGTAAAATTAACATAAAATTCATATATATATATACTACTAAGTGAATCATATATATACACACCCTAACAAATATAACTTATATTTTGACACTATATATGTACACAATAATATATACATGCGAATATAACTTATATACATTATATATAACAATAAAATAAAATATCAACAGATTATATATATATATATATGAATAGACTTATACAATGAAACGACTTATACAAATTTCGTTTGTAAACAAAGTGTATATATGAAAACATACAGTAGACAAAACATGCACTGTCACTTATATATAATGGTCTTACAGAAAATAAAATAAACACATATATACAGTAACTTATAATATGTACTACTTACAATATATATCATACTGTACTAAAATAGATGTTGAAATCCAATATATATAATACTCAACTATAACTCATATATCTATTATCTTAAATATAAATACTATCTTATAAAACTAATATAAACTTACAACCGAAACTACTATATATCTATATATATATATGTAGCAAGAAGATCAATATATAACAAACAGGTATAGATCTATACCTTAACAGAAAGATGTTCGGCCGAGATTGGGAAAGAGGAAGGGGAAAACTGGACGGTTGTGAAAGGAGGAAGAATTGCTGGGCAATGGCTCGGCTGTGCCCTTGGGTTGCGCGAGGAAGTGAAGGCGGAGAAGAAGATGCTTGCTGCGGCGTTCGATCTAACAGTGAAGCTTGGATGGGTAAGCGGTTGTACAAGAAGGGCTGCTCGGCATGTTAGAGGCTCGGTGATGGCGTTTGAAGGAGGATATGGTGATAGGAGATGTAGCGTACGCACTGTACACTTAGTGGGAAGGTTTGAGGAGGTTGCAAGGGTAAGATGCCATACCGTTGTTTGCCGAGGTGACAATGCAGATCTGGACGTGGATAGATGGGTTTGTGGGGCATCTGGAACTTGGCTAATGGCATGGGGATCGACGAAGAAGCAGCATGCTGCAGGTGGTGGTTCAATATGTGTGGCGATGGAGGGGAGAGGGAAGAATACAGGAGAGGAAGCAGGTAGGGGAAGTAGGCAGTGGCGAAAAATATATGTAACTTGCTTTTTTTTAGTGAACAGAATAAAAGAAATTGGCAGAGAAAAAATGCAAGTAACGAACCAGATTATCAAGTGAAATAGGAACAACCAAGAGTCAAACGTTGTATTCAATAAATATTTATGGCTAGTGGCTATTCATTTCCACGGCTGAAGTTTGAAAGGCAAAAGAAACAAAAGGTCACAGATATGATACCGATACGACATCTATTTTTATCGCTCCCGTCACGTACCGGATCACAAAATACAGAAATAAATATACTACGGAGGTCAGCACGACGAGACGGTCAAAACGGTATACAGATATCAGTGGTACAATCAGCCGATAAAAATCGATATCGGTACCAGAATGCTGCTATTTTGCAGAAAATAAGAACGACGGAGCAAAGATGTCCGAATTTGGAAAAATGACAAACTGACATCTTGCTCAGAAGATGGTTTAGAATTTTTCTATGTCAAAATATTTGAGTTTCGAAAACATTTTATTTTCATTACTTTTTAACTGATTGAATTGAAGTGAATTTACGCGCGAAATAAACTTTCGTATTTTCGGACGAAAATTTACCAGTTGCTATGTTTAACTAGACGTATTCCAAATATTAAATTTTTATTTCAAATTTTTATCGTTTAAAATTCCACAAAATTTCAACTAATTACGTTATTAAAACAGTTGAAATTTACGGGTCGTTACACTCTCCCCCACTCAAAACTTTTCGTCCTCGAAAAGGAACGAGGTAGGAGAATAGAAACAACCAGAAAGAAAACAGATTTGAAATACAAAATAACAATTAATTTAAACCATATAAATTCAAATTAGTTGTTATTCAATAATTGATTTAATCCATTTGATTTCACTAAAATCAATCTCACTATTTCTAAATTCATTATCTTACTATCCAATTATCCTAAATTTACAATTTCTAACACCATAAATTTGAATAGCCTTTTATTATAATCATATTTTCTTCAACAATTTTAAATTCTTCTTTATTCCAAATTATTGTTAAATTTATTCTACTTAATATATCTAATCACATATATTTAACCCATATAAATTAATTTAAACCATAAAGGTTTCGATTTAAATAAATTTATATTCACTAATTGCTTTTAAATTTAAGGTATTTCCATAAGTTGATCTAATTTCAATTTATTAATTAACCTTCAAAACAAAATTTATTTTTCAATTCTCTTATTATTATATTTATCTCTATTAACATCTATAATTAAAATTTAAGTGCATAACATTTGTTATAACTACTCAAATTTTATTTATAAATTCAATTTATCTTATATATTATCCAATTACATATTCAACTTCTGAATGATTTAGGTAAGTTGTATTAGAATGCAGTAGAACAATATACAAATAAATTTTTTCCAATTCAATTATTCAAGTTTAAATATTTATTCCAAATTTTGGTTTTATTTATAATTGAAATCATCCTTTAACAAAATTTGAGAATTAGATTTCCGATTTAATCTTTAAACAATTTAGAGATATATATAATATTTTTATATCAAATCAAATTAAATTTTAAAATAAGATACCTATATATATGTAAATCAAATTATACTAAAGAAATTCAAATCAAAATATTTTTTTCAAAACAATACCGTAGCAAAGCTACATAATAGTATCTCCACTTCGAAACTCGAAAATGAACGTCGATGATGCGGCCGCCATCACCGAAATTATTTTCCAGCGACAAAGAGAAGAGCACTGATTTCAACATTTTAAAATTCTTTGAAAACAATTTCTATTCGAAAATACTTTCAATAATATATACTTTAAAATTATAAAACCAAAGTTCGAAATCACCGGAAACTAAATTCTCAAATTTCTGAATTAAATTCATTTCAAATTGCAAATCAATTGATAAACCAAGTTTATAAATTCATTCATTTTTATTATACAATAGTCAATGGTTTACAAAACAATAAATGAAAATCAAATATTATCATTTTCGACAACAAATTCATTAACAATTTAATTTCAAAAAAAAAACTTATATTTATATATAATATAATCATTCAAAACTATTTTGTTTATCAAATTTGAAAACAACATTTTTAATATAAATTTAAAAATACATTTCTTTGCTCGACGATACAGGAATGGGTTTTCAAAATAAGGATAGGGATTCAAATTTGATGGACTTAAATCAAAGAGAAATTTGATTCGAAGATAGGTTTGAAACAAAGACGAGATAATTAAATAACAAAATAAGGCGATGGATAAATATTTATATAAGTCGCGGGCAACCTTAACCGGGTCAATCGTGACTTCAAGAATAAGATCGTTGTAGAATTTCAAGGTAAATCGACATTCGATCTCAAGAAATAAATTCAGGTATAGCAGGAGATAGGTAGCATTTTAAACCGAGGATACAGAAGTCTCCGGTAAATCAATGCCAATTGTAAAGGAGTTTCACCACTTTACAAATAATTCGAAGATTGGCGAGACCGCCGATCTATTATAGATATCATTCAAAATGGAGTTAGGGGTGCTCCAGAATTGAAAGAAGACGAATAGTGAAGGACACAAATGAATTTCGGAACCGAGGGGAACGTTCCAAAATTCAAAGGAATCAAGTCGAAAGGAAGAGATTGAAACTCGAATGAGAGTGATTCTGTAAATACATTTACCCTATATGTTAAGTTTTGCCTAGAGCTACCAAAGCTCTGATACCAACTGTAACGACCCGCCATTTTGAACCATTCACATCCATTATAAGTGCATAAGCAGACACTCATGCCGGAGTTGAATTGCTCAAAATACCGCGTTGTTAATTTAAATTTGGCAAAACTGAACATATACAGTAAATAAATAATCACAGATCACAGACACAGAGTAATAAGTGCAGCGGAAATAAAAGAGATAGTAGTTCATGAAGCTACTATAAAAATGTATAAGTTACATCAGAGTTTACAACAGAAGAGTAATATGATACATCAGATACAAAGCAGAATACAACACTGGAATCATCGAATATCTGAAAGCTGGATAGATAGCTGGATCTCCAAGCGAAGCTCCAACTCCAAAGGTGAGTCTCGAAAGCTGAACCACTCAGTCTGACCCGAGCGTAAAGCAAAAACACAAGACACTCGAGTCAGGATTAACATTCTTATATTAATAAATCCAACTCAAGTGAAATAGCAATTGAAATACAAGTAACTCAAAGGATGTTTGGAATAACCATCCTTTAAGGATCCGTCAAACTATCTACTATGAAGTAATGTACGATAAGTAGATAATGTCTATCAGTAATAATAAGATATCAAAATAGCGTTAAGTCATGGCCCATTCCACCCTTAACACATTTTTATTCCCAAAAGCATATACAAGACCGTAGTTTCCCCAAAACCGGAAGTCACCAGAGGGCAATCCATATACTAAAGGTACAAATCCAAATCGTAGTGGTCGCGTATAAATGGAATACAAGTATGACAAGGCACATGAGGCAATACCCAAGGTAGTGATACTACCGTTCGCCTGATCCGGACTGGTGAGAACGCAACGCCGTAGCGCCCGCAACACCGTGAAACAACACTCCCAAATCAAGGGTGCACCAATCGACAACAAGTATAAGTAGTTCGAAGAAGTGTGTCCACTTGAGGTAGCTAATCCTCCATTGGCCCGGCACAGCTCCTGTTTTAGTCATTTCCAATTTGACACAAGTGTCAAGGCTATCCATCATCGTTCACTTTCTTCTGTCATCACGTACACCATTCCAACCACTTCATTCTGGATCAACACTCCGCGAATGTTAGTTATTAAAGTGGTTTTCGGTATCGACAGAGAGTATGTCCATATCCGATCCCGGTCTCTTTAATAACTTCCGTAATTATTTCACCGATTGGTCATTAATATATTTCAAAACCAAATCAATTTCAATTTCAATTTCAAATAGAATTCATAAATCAACATTTCATTAGTCTTTCTAAACCAATTTCCAAAATTTATGTTTCAAAACTTCCACATTCATAATTTCAAAATCTTATAATTCAATTTCAAT
Organism: Allium fistulosum; assembly: GCA_030737815.1. Lineage (NCBI taxonomy): Eukaryota > Viridiplantae > Streptophyta > Magnoliopsida > Asparagales > Amaryllidaceae > Allium > Allium fistulosum. Next base: position 101,219,844 of record CM060901.1, on the reverse strand, counting down.
CTTTATTTAAAACAATTCAAATATTCAATTTAAATTCGTATATAAGATTCATTCCGAAATCATTTAAATCAATTTAATTTAACATTCAAATCAGTTTAACTTCATTTTTCGATTTTATTCAATATTCGTTAAGTAAATTTATCATTCAAATCGATTCTATTTAATTTCCAATCCATTAAGTCAATTTCTTAAATTCAACTTCATTAAATCAAAACTTACAATTTTGAAATATATTAAATTCGTCAAATCAATTCTTTCAATTACAAGTCTTACATTAATTCCAAAAATATCACATTTTCATTTCTTGTTACAGAAATTCAATTTCACTTATTTACTTTCTTAAATAATTTTCCAAAACTTAATTAATAAAGAAAACTCAATTTCAATTATTTACGGAGTAAAATTCACTTATTCAAAAGTTCAATTTTTCTTATTAAAGAATTCAATTCAATTTGATCATTAAATCATTCAATCTCATTTAATTATTAAATAATCCAAAACTTAATTATTAAATAATTTCAAAGTTTGGTAATTTCAAACTTAATTACACTTTCAAACTTAATTGTTAAATCATTTCAAAGTTTAATAATTTCAAACTTAATTCAATAATTTCTCAAATTAAACAAATATTCTTTCATCAATTACATCGTTAATATTTTGTCTCAGATTATTAAACATTAACATTTTCCTTTCATTAAAAATCCAAATTTCAACTTCATTTCAAAACCATATTATTTATTCAAATAAAATCTTTAATTTATTTTTAAATCAAATTATTTGACCAATCAGGTTCTATTTAATTTCCTATCCTAGGTCAAAGTTCAATTTTGGGTATTTATCATTTCAACCCGATTCCAATTCAATTCAAAATCAAAGCATAGCAAAGGGAACTTGCAGTGTGATAACTGGGATGGTGTCAAAGTAAATAAACAAGCAATAACAACAAATAATAACAATCTAATAATCGGTTCAAATAATCCCGAAACAACCGTATTAATTCGCATTGTTATTTGTACGAATTAATATAATTATTTCTAAAATCTACACTATCATTTCATGTAGATTAAAGATTATTACATTACAGTTCTTCACTTGTAACGCCCCACCTCTATGCTCATAATAACAAAGAGTATTAAAAGAAATACTGTCTATTATTACGAAGAATAAGGCTGGATAGGAGCGACCATCCGTAATTGGCCTTACACTAATATTGGTTATCTCGATAGGAGTGGTATATACTTTTTATTTTTCATCTATTATTTATTTACTCCCATCGACATATCCAATTATCAGTATAAAACAAACTACGATAGTTCATAATAGTTTAGGACATTAGATATAACAATAACACAGATAATATAAACGCGGAACACAGATTAACAAAAATCTCATATATATATATAACCGATGTCAGTTACAATATAGTTGACACGATACATATGATACAACTACAACTGTCGACTCTAGAAGTTAGATATACAAGTACATTATCGACTAATATACATGAATACATATCGTTCTATACAATGACACGACTACTACAAAGTGACACAGACAACTTCAGAAGATGTGAGAAGTCTTCATATCCTGAACGGCAACTCAAAGAAGAAAATCTACAACCTGAAATAACTCGGGTCTGACCCGAGTATTAAATTCAAAAGAAAATAATACACGGGTCAGTCTAATTCAAACTCAGTTATTAGTGCATAGCAGCAATAATAATCAGATAGTCTAATAGACGATAATCACAGAAATCTCGTATATCCAACTCTCGATACGAGAATTGGATAACGGCATATATAACACTTAATAGTGTTAAACAACATATCAGCAATCCAAATCAGAATACAACTCCAAAACACTGAAATTAATCAACGAAACAATTCAACAAATCGAAACATCAATTTAAAACTGTCAAAACCGATAGGGCTGCAGTACACGCCTGCAGTACACACACGCATGTACTGCCTCGCCACTATCGCAAGAGATACGCAAAAGCTCAGTGAAAGTCACAAATGATCACCAGGTCAAACCCCGAAGTACCGGATTCAACTCAAATGAATTCAGAAACAAATCCCAACAGGGGAAAAACTGCAAAACGCATGCAACTGCAGACATAAACGAATACAAAGAAACCACCACGATGAAACTGCAGTGGCAAACAGTTGCAAAGACAAGGGCAAACTGAAACTACAAAGAAGACAGTGGCAACAGTTCAGATGACAGTGAGCTAAAGCAAAGACCACAAATTAATATCAAAGGCAAAGGCTCAACAATGTCAAAGCCAAGAAGAATTACTTGACAATTAAATACAATTGTCAAAGCAAACTACAGAACAAGCCCAAGTGACTACAAGGATACACAAATGAGCAAATTATATATACGGCTCAATAAATCAACATCGACAGGGATGGTATAAAATGCCAGGCCCCAAGTAAATGAGCAAGGCTACAAACAGACGTCAAGCCGGAGAAAATGTACCGAAATAAAAAACAAGGTCAAACCCGATTATACAGATAGGTTCAACACAAGGTTAATGAACAAGACTGGAAATTCAAGAAGGCACCAAACGATCAACTGAGTGCAACAAGTCAAAGCATCACAAAAACAGTGTGCAAGCAAAGACAACAGAACTGCACAGCTTCACATGAACAAGTGAACAAGACACATGCAATGAAACTGTCCTAGTTCAACAACCAGGCAACATAGGTATGGAGGCAATGCACATGAATAACACATCTCTGGGAATGCAGCCGAAAATGATACCGCAGCCTCTAAATCAATGCAGCAACGTGAATGATTCAACATATCCAACTAGAAGTGCAGTGAACCCAAACAAAGTTCAAGGAAGAAGAAGATGCAGTGAGATACACACATTGATACTACAGATGCAAAAAAATTCATAAATACATCTTCAAAGCAATGCAGACTGAATATGGAAGAATGCAAACCCGAGCCAACATGAATCACTTGAGAATCAGAGACCCCAAAACTGAATGGAATGCAAATTACAAAATGAAGGCTATAGCAAACATGAACTCATGTATACAGCTCAACCCCAAACCAGATGAATCAAAGACTACAACCAGAGACAACTACAAGCAGGTAGTGAATACAAGTACATTAATCTAACAGATCAGCAGCAACATAAATGCACCGATGAATGTCAGGGTGCAGTATACAAGTCAGACTGCCCAGAGAAACACAAGCAACCTATATATGGACACAAAAACCAAAACTGGGCTGAGCATCATCAATGAAACGGCATGATGATGAACTATGTTCAGTTACAAATATTCAGCAATGACAGGACAATGGGGCTTCAAGTAAAGACCGAAGTCGAGCATGTTAAACCAAGTCAACCAAGAAAATTGAGAAAACCAACTCTAAAATCAAAGTAGTCGAAGGCAACGAGAATCTGGTCAGAAACAACAAGCGAGAGTCGAACAAAGTCAATATCACAAAAGTCAAGTTGGTAGTCGAAGACTAACTGCAGTTCGAAGGTCACAGAAATCATGGAACGAACAAGTCAAAGCAAGTAATTCACTGAATTGAAATCAACAGCGTCAAAGAGAAATTCATCACCGTGATTATCAAAGAATGTAATATACAAAATTATACGCATATGGAAAGGGTCAGAATTCATCGTAAACATCCAAACAAAATCGAACCAGTGATACTCACGAAATACGAACAAGTCCAAACTCAAAAGTCGAACAACAATAACATCATAAGAAAACCAGCAGCCAAATTCGATCGAGCATTCAAAGCCGAGCGAATTGAAAGTCTCAAAAATCAACCACATTCAAATGAAATTAAACAGTCGAAGCACAAGTGGAATTAGATGTGAGTGAAGAGGTCCACTCACCTTTGTCGAAGAGCACGAGTTGAATTCGAAGCCGTGGCACTCGAGAGTCAAGCGGAGACAAACCCTAGCAGCCTTCTCAAAAATCAAAGAGGGGATCATCTACCAGAGCAAAGCAATCAAGTTTGACCGAGTCTTTGAGGTCGCAACTTTGAGATTTCACGAAAACCCTAAGCTCCGATCGAACGAGGAAAAGGGCGAGTCGCCATTTATTTTTCTCGTATGTTTTTCCTAGGGTTTTTGAGAATGAATCGAATCCAATGAAAATGAGGTACGGGTCCTTAATTTGGCTAATGTAACACTAGAATAAAAAAAGACTTGGGCCCAGATTACATTTTAAAGTCCATTCAACATTCAACTGATTTTCAAAAGAATTTAAACCGGGCTTTAAAACATCGAACATCACTTAGCTAGCAATTTAATCGATGAAGGATGAAGATAAATTAACAGCAAAACGCCGGGTTGTTACAGACTCCCCTCCTTATAAAAATTGCGTCCCCGCAATTTTCATAATGAAGGTCGTTATTAACAATAAATTTTCTAACATAAACTGGTTAAGCTAGAAAAATAAAAGTAGAGAATTCAAACATCAAAGAACTCTTTTAATTTCATAATAGAAATTCACACATTTTCAACAAATTCTAACTATCAATAGATAGTCAGAAAGCAGCGAAACTGGATAAACACAATTTATCAGCAATATTCAATTATCAATCAGATAATTAAAATACAAAAATCATAAAACAGCAATATCTAATTGTCAATACGATAATTAGAAAACAACAAAACCTAATTATCAACAAAGATAATTATGAAACACAAATTCGCAATTTGCCAGACGGCAATTATCTAGTTATCCAACAAATAACTGGAAAACACCACTTCAAAATCAGTAAACTCTAACTATCAACAGAGATAGATAGGAAATAACAATTCAATACAATCAACGTAATCTAGAATCAATTAGAAGCTAGAAAGCTACATAATCAGCAAAATTAGCAAATATTTAATTATCAAAACGATAATCAAATTTCTTAAATCAATAAATATTCGATTATCAAACAGCGATAATTAAATCTAAAATCAACAAATATTTAATTATCTGAAGCGATAATTAAATCTCGAATCAACAAATATTTAATTATCTAACAGCGATAATTAAATCTAAAATCAACAAATATTTAATTATCTGAAGCGATAATTAAATCTAAAATCAGCAAATATTTAATTATCTCAAGCGATAATTAAATCTAAAATCAACAAATATTTAATTATCTAAAGCGATAATTAAATCTCAAATCAGCAAATATTTAATTACCTAACAGCGATAATTAAATCTAAAATCAACAAATATTGAATTATCTGAAGCGATAATTAAATCTAAAATCAGCAAATATTTAATTATCTCAAGCGATAATTAAATCTAAAATCAACAAATATTTAATTATCTAAAGCGATAATTAAATCTCAAATCAGCAAATAGTTAATTACCAAAGACGATAATTAAATCTCAAATCAACAAATATTTAATTATCTAACAGCGATAATTAAATCTAAAATCAACAAATATTTAATTATCTGAAGCGATAATTAAATCTAAAATCAACAAATATTTAATTATCTCAAGCGATAATTAAAAGCAACAAATATCCGATTATCGAAAACGATAATCAGAACTCATATCAACAAATATCTAATTATCACAAGCGATAATTAGAAACAACAAATATCCGATTATCAAAAACGATAATCAGAACTCATATCAACAAATATCTAATTATCACAAGCGATAATTAGAAACAACAAATATCCGATTATTAAAAAAAAAGATAATCAGAACTCAGATCAACAAATATCTAATTATCACAAGCGATAATTAGAAACAACAAATATCCGATTATCAAAAAAAGATAATCAGAACTCAGATCAACAAATATCCAATTACCTGCAGATAATTGGAAACAACAAATATCTAGAAATCAATTAAGAAGACTAGAAAATCAACATAAAAGCTGGGATCGATCCCATCAGATGGCGAGTTTTTAATTCGCCGCACGTGCATCAACAAATGGCCGAAGCCTACCAAGTACTCAACATAATTTTGGCGCCCATCAGATTGACCCGAAGGTCCGCAGAGTGACCCGAAGGTCTAGTACTGGTATTTGACCCGAAGGTCCGCAGAGTGGCCCGAAAGCCCAACAAATGACCCGAAGGTCCTCATAGTGGCTCGAAAGCACACGAAAGCATCAAAATATTTCAATTAACGAGTCCGGAATTAACCGAAATAGCAAACGCACATGTCCCATACCACGTGTTTTACTAAATCGTTTGATTCTCTTCATCGTTTCCTTGAAAGTGCAAAATTCATCAAAATCATCAAAACAACAGATATTCAATTAACGAGTCCGGAATTAACCGAAATAGTAAAAGTGTGGTTCCATACTCCTCACTTTTGCTAAATCGTTTAAATCGCTTCATCGTTTCCTTGAAAGTGCAAGATTGTGTATTTTGTAAAAATACACTTTACATTTTCAAACGGACAAGTCCGGAATTAAGCGAATCAGTAAAAGAAAGGGGTCATAGTCCTCGATTTTGCTGAAACGTTTAAATCGCTTTCTCATTCTTTTGAAATCGCAAACTGTAAAATTTCTGAAAACAATTTTATTTATTTTGTAAAAATAACAATTCACATTCTCAACTGAACAAGTCCGGAGTTAAGCGAAACAGTAAAAGAAAGGGGTCATAATCCTCGATTTTGCTGAATCGTTTAAGTCGCTTTCTCATTCTTTTGAAAACGCAAATCGTTAAAAATTTATAAAACAATTTTCATTTTTAAAACGATTTTTCAATCACGTGATTAAAGCAGCAAATCAGTAACAATTTCGATAAGGAAATTGTACTTCTCAAAATACCGTAAAAACGGTCACAAATCAGTATTGCGGAATAACCGCTTGAAAATCCACTTTTTAAAATTTGACGGTTACTGAAGCCAAAGCGACAGTAGTTTTAAAACGTCAAAATCACATCAAAACAATTTACATCAAAATGTAATATCGGAGAATTTTTATTCATCTAAATGCCACAAAACACCGTGCTTTAAAAATTTAGCATTGGTGTAAAAATCCCATTATAAAAATAACGGCAACAAAATACATTTCATAACCAAGCATCGGTTCAACGTAAAATAAATGCAGTAACGTGCAATTCAAATTTTTGCACGTACTACAGAATGAACAAAGAAATCATTCGAAGGTGTTTTCAATGAAGACAATTCAAAACAGCAAAAGCTAATCAATAGATGATTAGTACAACAGAAAGCCAGCGGAAAATTCAACAAAAAGCACATATCTGCAATTTCTTCGAATCCTCAATTCGGATTCGAAATTATCAAAGAAACAAAATAATTACAGCTATGTAAACGACAAATGAAATTCATATCAATTTCGTATTTTGATTTTTAAATCAAAAAGATTATCAGTTGTACTTAGCGAAGACAGTTTTACTGTTTCCGCTGTGCACTCTGATAAACAGAACACAAATCAATCAAACCATCAGAACACAATTTCACTATTATTTTTAAATAAAGTTATTTAAAAATTTCATCCAAATTTCAAAACTTTAGTTTTGACTCAAGCACAAATAAAACATCGACCAATAGTTGTAACATATGTTCCATCTAAGTTATGTTTTATATTATGTCCATAAACCCCAAGCTCTGATACCAACTATAACGCCCCACCTCTATGCTCATAATAACAAAGAGTATTAAAAGAAATACTGTCTATTATTACGAAGAATAAGGCTGGATAGGAGCGACCATCCGTAATTGGCTTTACACTAATATTGGTTATCTCGATAGGAGTGGTATATACTTTTTATTTTTCATCTATTATTTATTTACTCCCATCGACATATCCAATTATCAGTATAAAACAAACTACGATAGTTCATAATAGTTTAGGACATTAGATATAACAATAACACAGATAATATAAATGCGGAACACAGATTAACAAAAATCTCATATATATATAACCGATGTCAGTTACAATATAGTTGACACGATACATATGATACAACTACAACTGCCGACTCTAGAAGTTAGATATACAAGTACATTATCGACTAATATACATGAATACATATCGTTCTATACAATGACACGACTACTACAAAGTGACACAGACAACTTCAGAAGATGTGAGAAGTCTTCATATCCTGAACGACAACTCAAAGAAGAAAATCTACAACCTGAAATAACTCGGGTCTGACCCGAGTATTACATTCAAAAGAAAATAATACACGGGTCAGTCTAATTCAAACTCAGTTATTAGTGCATAGCAGCAATAATAATCAGATAGTCTAATAGACGATAATCACAGAAATCTCGTATATCCAACTCTCGATACGAGAATTGGATAACGGCATATATAACACTTAATAGTGTTAAACAACATATCAGCAATCCAAATCAGAATACAACTCCAAAACACTGAAATTAATCAACGAAACAATTCAACAAATCGAAACATCAATTTAAAACTGTCAAAACCGATAGGGCTGCAGTACATGCCTGCAGTACACACACGCGTGTACTGCCTCGCCACTATCGCAAGAGATACGCAAAAGCTCAGTGAAAGTCACAAATGATCACCAGGTCAAACCCCGAAGTACCGAATTCAATTCAAATGAATTCAGAAACAAATCCCAACAGGGAAAAAACTGCAAAACGCATGCAACTGCAGACATAAACGAATACAAAGAAACCACCACGATGAAACTGCAGTGGAAAATAGTTGCAAAGACAAGGGCAGACTGAAACTACAAAGAAGACAGTGGCAACAGTTCAGATGACATTGAGCTAAAGCAAAGACCACAAATTAATATCAAAGGCAAAGGCTCAGCAATGTCAAAGCCAAGAAGAATTACTTGACAATTAAATACAATTGTCAAAGCAAACTACAGAACAAGCCCAAGTGACTACAAGGATACACAAATGAGAAAATTATATATACGGCTCAATAAATCAACATCGACAGGGATGGTATAAAATGCCAGGCCCCAAGTAGATGAGCAAGGATACAAACAGACGTCAAGCCGGAGAAAATGTACCGAAATCAAAAACAAGGTCAAACCCGATTATACAGATAGGTTCAACACAAGGTTAATGAACAAGACTGGAAATTCAAGAAGGCACCAAACGATCAACTGAGTCCAACAAGTCAAAGCATCACAAAAACAGTGTGCAAGCAAAGACAACGGAACTGCACAGCTTCACATGAACAAGTGAACAAGACACATGCAATGAAACTGTCCTAGTTCAACAACCAGGCAACATAGGTATGGAGGCAATGCACATGAATAACACATCTCTAGGAATGCAACCGAAAATGATACCGCAGCCTCTAAATCAATGCAGCAACGTGAATGATTCAACATATCCAACTAGAAGTGCAGTGAACCCAAACAAAGTTCAAGGAAGAAGAAGATGCAGTGAGATACACACATTGATACTACAGATGCAACAAAATTCATAAATACATCTTCAAAGCAATGCAGACTGAATATGGAAGAATGCAAACCCGAGCCAACATGAATCACTTGAGAATCAGAGACCCCAAAACTGAATGGAATGCAAATTACAAAATGAAGGCTATAGCAAACATGAACTCATGTATACAGCTCAACCCCAAACCAGATGAATCAAAGACTACAACCAGAGACAACTACAAGCAGGTAGTGAATACAAGTACATTAATCTAACAGATCAGCAGCAAAATAAATGCACCGATGAATGTCAGGGTGCAGTATACAAGTCAGACTGCCCAGAGAAACACAAGCAACCTATATATGGACACAAAAACCAAAACTGGGCTGAGCATCATCAATGAAACGACATGATGATGAACTATGTTCAGTTACAAATATTCAGCAATGACAGGACAATGGGGCTTCAAGTAAAGACCGAAGTCGAGCATGTTAAACCAAGTCAACCAAGAAAATTGAGAAAACCAACTCTAAAATCAAAGTAGTCGAAGGCAACGAGAATCTGGTCAGAAACAACAAGCGAGAGTCGAACAAAGTCAATATCACAAAAGTCAAGTTGGTAGTCGAAGACTAACTGCAGTTCGAAGGTCGCAGAAGTCATGGAACGAACAAGTCAAAGCAAGTAATTCACTGAATTGAAATCAACAGCGTCAAAGAGAAATTCATCACCGTGATTATCAAAGAATGTAATATACAAAATTATACGCATATGGAAAGGGTCAGAATTCATCGTAAACATCCAAACAAAATCGAACCAGTGATACTCACGAAATATGAACAAGTCCAAACTCAAAAGTCGAACAACAATAACATCATAAGAAAACCAGCAGCCAAATTCGATCGAGCATTCAAAGCCGAGCGAATTGAAAGTCTCAAAAATCAACCACATTCAAATGAAATTAAACAGTCGAAGCACAAGTGGAATTAGATGTGAGTGAAGAGGTCCACTCACCTTTGTCGAAGAGCACGAGTTGAATTCGAAGCCGTGGCACTCGAGAGTCAAGCGGAGACAAACCCTAGCAGCCTTCTCAAAAATCAAAGAGGGGATCATCTACCAGAGCAAAGCAATCAAGTTTGACCGAGTCTTTGAGGTCGCAACTTTGAGATTTCACGAAAACCCTAAGCTCCGATCGAACGAGGAAAAGGGCGAGTCGCCATTTATTTTTCTCGTATGTTTTTCCTAGGGTTTTTGAGAATGAATCGAATCCAATGAAAATGAGGTACGGGTCCTTAATTTGGCTAATGTAACACTAGAATAAAAAAAAGACTTGGGCCCAGATTGCATTTTAAAGTCCATTTCAACATTCAACTGATTTTCAAAAGAATTTAAACCGGGCTTTAAAACATCGAACATCACTTAGCTAGCAATTTAATCGATGAAGGATGAAGATAAATTAACAGTAAAACGCCGGGTTGTTACATCACTTGTCATTCAATTTCAATTTCATACATCATCAATTTAACAACATACATTCAGTGGTTCAAGGTGTAATTAAGCAAATCATACGTGTCAATAGATTTAACAGTGAAAGGGGTCATATTATACAAATTTAACTAATCAATTTTAAACATTTAACTATTCTATATCGAGTTCAATTTCATACTATTTATCAATTTACATTAACAGTTTAACGTCCAATATAAACATCAACAATCAATCAATTATCAGCCAAACAGTATTATCATTGCATAAATAATTAACAGATAATGGTGTCAGATGTCATAGGTGAACTGATACAGGCAATAACATATATAACAGTGTAATTAACTAACAGCAGCATATTTCAATTGTCGTTTCAATTGAAATCAAATTTAATAAATAAAAGAACGTTAATCGTGAGTGAGTGCTCACCTTTCGAGGCTAGAGATGAATGAGAACAAGATGAGTTACAAATTTCAAGCACAAATTCCAAAGCAAAGCTAGATGGATACGGATTCGACGGAAAAGCTGATGAATGGAAATTGACGAAATCAATCAGAATTGAGTCGATGATGATAAATAGTATAAATAAATCCATATAAATATATAACTATATATAAAATATATATATATATATATATATATATACTTAAAGGTCATTGTTTACATTTAAAACACAAATATAAAATAAAACCTTCCTATAAACTTGAAACTAACTCATGTACTTATATAAATAACTATTATATTCAAACTAATAAATATAAACCCCTCATACATAAAATATTCTGAAATCAAATATTAATTTTAAACACATATTCAAAGGAACTCTATATATTTTCAAAACGCACATATTTAGTAATCCAACAGAATGTACATATTAAACCTTTTTAACTTAATATACTTTTTTATTATTTGTAACAGACTATAACTTATGGTATAACACTGACAAATGAAACAAAGTACCAAGTAGCTTACAGATTTGCAATATATATATATATATATATACACACACGACTTCAAAGCTTATGTATATACTAACCAAGGTTTTAAATCTCCCCGAGATCAGCCGAGATGAAAATCCGAGATATTAGCCAAAATCCGAGATTTGCCAGCTTGGTTAGTTATAAGTCTTTTAAATATCGCCCGAGACAGCCGAGATATTTGCCCGAGATATTGGCCAAAATCCGAGATTTGAAACCTTGATACTAACTGTATAACATATATATAAGTAATCTTTATATTGTTATGCTATACTATAAACTGACATGTAAAATTAACATAAAATTCATATATATATATATACTACTAAGTGAATCATATATATACACACCCTAACAAATATAACTTATATTTCGACACTATATATGTACACAATAATATATACATGCGAATATAACTTATATACATTATATATAACAATAAAATAAAATATCAACAGATTATATATATATGAATAGACTTATACAATGAAACGACTTATACAAATTTCGTTTGTAAACAAAGTGTATATATGAAAACATACAGTAGACAAAACATGCACTGTCACTTATATATAATGGTCTTACAGAAAATAAAATAAACACATATATACAGTAACTTATAATATGTACTACTTACAATATATATCATACTGTACTAAAATAGATGTTGAAATCCAATATATATAATACTCAACTATAACTCATATATCTATTATCTTAAATATAAATACTATCTTATAAAACTAATATAAACTTACAGTCGAAACTACTATATATCTATATATATATATATATGTAGCAAGAAGATCAATATATAACAAACAGGTATAGATCTATACATTAACAGAAAGATGTTCGGCCGAGATTGGGAAAGAGGAAGGGGAAAACTGGACGGTTGTGAAAGGAGGAAGAATTGCTGGGCAATGGCTCGGCTGTGCCCCTGGGTTGCGCGAGGAAGTGAAGGCGGAGAAGAAGATGCTTGCTGCGGCGTTCGATCTAACAGTGAAGCTTGGATGGGTAAGCGGTTGTACAAGAAGGGCTGCTCGGCATGTTAGAGGCTCGGTGATGGCGTTTGAAGGAGGATATGGTGATAGGAGATGTAGCGTACGCACTGTACACTTAGTGGGAAGGTTTGAGGAGGTTGCAAGGGTAAGATGCCGTACCGTTGTATGCCGAGGTGACAATGCAGATCTGGACGTGGATAGATGGGTTTGTGGGGCATCTGGAACTTGGCTAATGGCATGGGGATCGACGAAGAAGCAGCATGCTGCAGGTGGTGGTTCAATATGTGTGGCGATGGAGGGGAGAGGGAAGAATACAGGAGAGGAAGCAGGTAGGGGAAGTAGGCAGTGGCGAAAAATATATGTAACTTGCTTCTTTTTTTTTTAGTGAACAGAATAAAAGAAATTGGCAGAGAGAAAAATGCAAGTAACGAACCAGATTATCAAGTGAAATAGGAACAACCAAGAGTCAAACGTTGTATTCAATAAATATTTATGGCTAGTGGCTATTCATTTCCACGGCTGAAGTTTGAAAGGCAAAAGAAAGAAAAGGTCACAGATATGATACCGATACGACATCTATTTTTATCGCTCCCGTCACGTACCGGATCACAAAATACAGAAATAAATATACTACGGAGGTCAGCACGACGAGACGGTCAAAACGGTATACAGATATCAGTGGTACAATCAGCCGATAAAAATCGATATCGGTACCAGAATGCTGCTATTTTGCAGAAAATAAGAACGACGGAGCAAAGATGTCCGAATTTGGAAAAATGACAATCTGACATCTTGCTCAGAAGATGGTTTAGAATTTTTCTATGTCAAAATATTTGAGTTTCGAAAACATTTTATTTTCATTACTTTTTAACTGATTGAATTGAAGTGAATTTACGCGCGAAATAAACTTTCGTATTTTCGTACGAAAATTTACCAGTTGCTATGTTTAACTAGACGTATTCCAAATATTAAATTTTTATTTCAAAATTTTATCGTTTAAAATTCCACAAAATTTCAACTAATTACGTTATTAAAACAGTTGAAATTTACGGGTCGTTACAAGATATAAAATAATTTCAATGATTCAATAAGCAATTGAAATATTTGAGAGCTTTTAGAATGCAAGAGTATTTAGAAAGTAAGATCAGAAATTAGAGCAAGAATTTAATATCATTAGTTTAGAATCAATGATTTAGACGCGTTTATATAGAGAATAAATGGTTGTAACTCTTTGTGAAGAGTAGCCATTAATAGATATGATCATTGATGAAAGGTAAGAGATGCAACCATTGGAGAAAGAAGTGTCTTTTGGGAAAGGTTGCTCTCTGTTTAAAAACGGTCGACAGGTCAAAAATGGCCGGTAGACAGGATTTCAAATAAATAGACGTTATGTGCATGTGTGTACGTTCATTGTGCATTTTACACAGAAACGGTCGACCGCCTGGTTTATTACCGGTCGACTGGTCCCTGTAAAATTGCACAATGAATGTGCAATGCCATTCAAACGTATATATATCGATTATATTGAGGTGCATGATTATTTGAGGATAGATTTTAACAAGTTTAACACTATTACAACATCAAATAATCAACCTATAATCTAGAGTACCATATGTAGCTCTTTTGTGCCTCTTTATAGCCATGATGTCTTCATTTTGTCGATCGCCTTTATTTCTTTGTCAGAAATCAAAACTTCATTGAATCTGTGACTCAACAAAGTGGTGGTCGAGCAAACAAGCTAGAGAATCAAGGCAAAACCATAGGTAAACAATGGAAAAAGAAGAGAAAAAGAAGAAAAAGAAGGAGAGGCCATTACCCAATCTTCTTGCTGAGAAAATGAGATGGAATGAGGTATGATTCACGTGAAAAGATGAGAAAAAAGTGGTGGCTACACTATGGTTTTAGATGGCTAGGGCAAAATTTGAGGAGTTAAAGAAAATGAAGGGTTTGGACAAAAAAGGGCTTAAGTTTCAAAGTTTTTACAACCTTTCATATTTCTTTTCTTTTTAATCTTTATATAAACAAAAATATTCAGAAAAATACTTTACAAACCGAAATCAATAATAAATATGAGAAAACAAATAATAATTTTTGGAAAAATATAAAAAGAATGAAGAAAATTACTTAAAAATACCAAACAGTGTTCAAAAATTATAAATAAATCACTGTCAGTCTTGAAAAACTATACACTTCATTATAAAAATATTATGAAGTGAAAATTTGAATTAAAATAATTTATTTATCATTTTCAAAATAAATTAGATAATTAAATTGGAGAAAATAGAAAAAGGATTAAAGAAAATGTTTAAAATTTACAAACAGGGCATGGAAATTTGCAAGAAAAATGCTACTAACTCTGGAAAAATTCCAACCTTACTTTAAAAATATTTAAAAGCCAAAATATATATTATATAAAATAAATATACAAATTAGAATAAAATATATCAAATAAAAATGTCATTTATATAATTTGAAAATAAAGAATATTGCTGAATAACCCAATATACACACAATATTGAAAACAGTATAACTTTTGCAATTTAAATCCGTTTTCAACGAAACGAAAAGCAGTATTCAAGTTATTAAATCTATTTTTATAATAAAAGATAAAATTAATAAATTTCAAACTTTTAAATTTTTAAGTTAAAAGTCGAAGTTTGACTATTTGACCAAAATTCACATTTTCTGGAAATATTAAATTTAGTCATATTTGGAATTCAAATCCACATACAAAATCAAAGTTTTTATATTTACAATAACAAAATTTATTCTTTTCATAAATAAAGCTTTTAAATCTGGAAAAATCAATTTAAAAATAATTGTAAAATACAGGGTTGTTACACTCTCCCCCACTCAAAACTTTTCATCCCCGAAAAGGAACGAGGTACGGGAAAGCACCTAAAAAGATAGAATGAATAGAATTAAGAAAGATGATAAGAATATTGGAATTACACCTGATAACTATTGTTATAGGCAAGTTTAACAAGATGGAGGTGATCAAATCAAGAACACAAACACGAAAAAGATTCTCTAGAGTCTGAATCACCCTTTTCACTTGAGCGACGGTCCATGGATGGAAAACAGTGTTCAGATTCCAAAATGAGTAACAAAGATTTCAAAGATTATAAAAAGATTTCTAAACAGACTGGTATAAGCAATAGCCTTTCCATTCTGTAACAAGATAAGAGAAATAAGGACAACCAAAAGATAGTTTGAAAAACAAAATAAGACAATAAATTTGAAACAATAATGCTTTGAAATCATAACAATTTAGGGATGTTTATCATTTGGAAATCATACTACTAAAAATCATAACACTTTGGAAATGTTATTCTTAAAAAAAACATAATACTTAGAAAATCATAACACCTTTTAAAAATAATCTTCATATAAACCATTTTAATTCAAGGTCAAATAATATTCATTTTAAAGTTGTAGCATTTCTAAGTTCATTTAATTATAAAATTTCCAAAACATTGTATTTTCAAACGGCAGCACTTATAAAATGCTACAGTAGATATATTAGTATTTCAAATCAGTTTAATTCCAGAAATATTCATTTGGATATTATTTAATTTATGACTTATTAAAACAAACTTTTATGAATGGAATATCCAAATTAAACTATACTTCATTTATTAAGTTAAAAGTTCACTATTTTAGTTAGCTCTTAATTTAACACATAGCCTAACTCTTTATTTAAAATACCCATTTCATAAATAGATATTCCTTTAATAAGTTACACTTAAAATTCCATTTGAAAACCAAATTCTCAATTATCAAATTTTAGTGATGTTAAAATACATTTTAACTATTTAAATCATAATCATTCATTTTTCAAGACATATCTATTTCATAAATAAAATATTTATATAGCAAATATAACAATCAAATTTCTTTACACATTTATTCATTTAGACATCAATTAAACTATGAATTCAAGTTAAATAAACTTTATTACAAAATGTCCAATTCAAATGTATTTTACTTTATCTATTCAAAGATTTATTATACAACATATTCATTTCAGGAAATAACCTTTATTAAAATTCCTAGGTTAGACTTAAGGTTCCATAGTAAATCAAATTTGATTATTAAGTTATTTAAATAAAATCTCTTTAAATTCCTTTTTCACTATTTTCCTCTGTTAATCTTTTATAACTAAAATTTAAGTTTATAACATGTATTATAACCACTCAAATTTTATTTATAAAAATCCTTTTTATATTATATATTATCCAATTCCATATTCAACTTCTGTGTAATTTAGGTAAGTTATATTGGAATGAAATTGTGTGTTATACAAGTAAAACTTTCCAATTCAATTATCTCAAGTTTGAATCATTTATTCAAATTTTTGATTTTCTTCTTATAACTGAAATTATTCTTTAAAATAAAAGTTAAGAATTAAACTTCCGATTCCTTTCAAACTATTTAGAGATAAGTAATTATATATACATAATAAGTCAAATCAAATTTAAATCATATATCTATATATATTATAATCCAGTCATATTTTAGAAATTCAAATCAATTAGATTTTCCAAAACAAAGCTGTAGCAAGACTACAGAACGGTCTCTTCACTTCGAAACTCGAAAATGAACGTCGATGATGCTGCAGTCATCATCGAAATTATGTTCCAACAACAAAGAGAAGAGCACTTAATTTTTAAACTTTAAAATCCTTTAGAGACAAATTTTTATTCAAAATACTTTAAATAATATCCTTTTAAAAATTTTAAACACAAGGTTTGAAACCATCGGAAATTAAATTCTTTAAATTTCTTGTTTTAAATTCATTTTAGTTCCCAAATAAAATTTATAAACAACTATTTATAAATTCATTTGTAGAACAATAAATGATAAATCAAGTATTATCATTTCAAATTATCAATTTAAATCAATTTATTAAGTTCCATAAAATTATATATCCAAATTTATTTCATTAACCAAATTTTAAAATAATATTGTGTCAATTTGTTCTGTCAAAGTGTTTTAGAAATCCTATCGATAGCGTTGATCAGACGAATCGATCGGAAACCCAAATCAACATTAACAACTCAAACAACACAATCTATAAAACAAAACATAGATTTACAAGTATAATTTAAAATGTTTGGAGATAGTTTGGAAACAAAGACAAGATGATAAATTAACAAATTATGAAGATGGATAAGCTTAGGTAAATCGCGGACAACCTTAACCGGGTCAACCGTGACTTAATGAATAAGATCAAATGTGGATTTTTTTTGGGGTAAATCTACATCCGATCTCAAAAGATAGAGTTTGGAATAACAAAAGATATTAGCATCTAAACCAAGGATAGATATAAATCTCTGGTGAATCGATGCAAATTTGTAAAGGAGTTTCCCCCTTTACCAGAAAATTAGAATATTGGCGAGACAGCCAATTCACTATAAAGATCATTCGAAGTGGAGTTATGTGATACTCCAAAATCAAAAGAAGATGAATAGTGAGGGACAAGAATGAATTTTGGAACCGCAGGGAACGTTCTAAAAATTCAAAGGAAATTCGAATCAAGAGGAAAAGATTCAAACTCGAACGAAAGTGATTCCATAAATAAATCTACTCCATATGCTGAGTTTTGCCTCAAAGCCAAAGCTCTGATACCAACTGTAACAACCCGATATTTTCAACCATTCGCATCCATTATAAGTGTATAGGCAGACACACATGCCGGAGTTGAATTGCTCAAAATACCGCGTTGTAAATAAAATTTGGCAAATCTCAGAATATACAGTAAATTAATATAATCACAGATCATAGACACAGAGTAAAATAATGCAGCGGAAGTAAAAGAAATAGTAGTTCATGAAGCTACTATATAAATATATCAGAGTTACATAAGATATAACAGAAGAAATAGAATACAACAAAAGTCTCAATATAATAACCAAGTACAAGCTGAGTAGAACAACGGAATTGAAATAGATAGGACATGACAAGCAGATAATCTCCAGCGATTCAAATCTCCAAGAGAGTGGAAATCCAAATCTGTGAATAACTCAGGCTGACCCGAGCGTAAAGAAAAACACAAAACACTCGAGTCAGGACAATATATACTTATATAATGTAAACCAACTCAAGTGAACTGTAATAAAGGTACAAGTAACTTAAAGAATGCTTGGGATCGCCCATTCTCTAAGGATCCGTTAAACTATCTACTATGTAGTAATATTCGATATTATAATAATGTCTAATATAAAATAAACATACTTTTAAATAGCATTAAGCTTTACATTTTCCACCTTAACACGTAATAGTCCCAGTAGTCTATCCAGTATTAGCATACTCCCAAAATGGGGGCTACCCTCGATACTCCACAGGCTACGGGAGAAATCACAAATCGTAGTAAAGCTCGATATGGTAGGTGACACGGCACAACTAGGCAATGCCAGGGTAGATATACCAATTACGCACACGGACTGATGGAGCGCATAGCAGCCACTATCGTCCACCTCGAACAACACTCCCAAATCGGAGGATGGCCATCTAATCAATCACAAGTAAGAGTATAATATCGAAGAAATGTGTCCGAGAAGAGGTGCTACCTCACTGGTCCGAGATCGCTCCTGTTTTAGCCACCTTATGTCAACTGACGGGAGTTGGGTCCACGTAACATACCTTAAGAACGTCGCCACCATCCTACTTCATTCTGAAAACTCCACCACGTACACGGTTGTCAAAGTGATTTTCGGTATCGACAGAGAGTATGTCCATATCTGATCCCGGTCTCTTTGCCAACCAATCGT
This sequence comes from Allium fistulosum, assembly GCA_030737815.1. Classification (NCBI taxonomy): domain Eukaryota; kingdom Viridiplantae; phylum Streptophyta; class Magnoliopsida; order Asparagales; family Amaryllidaceae; genus Allium; species Allium fistulosum. The sequence goes on along the minus strand of CM060901.1, from coordinate 101,200,255 downwards.
TATTATAACCCGTGGTTATAACTTTTAAAAACAATACTTTACTTCAAAATAAAATATCATTTCAAACCATATCTTTATCAAAATAAAGATTAAATCAATTCCAACCCATTTCCATATATTTAAATTTTCATATCATTTCAAAACTTCATTTCAAATCATTTTAATATAATAAAATATCATATCCTTACAAAACTTCATTTCAAATCATTTTAATAAAATAAAATATCATATCCTTACAAAACTTCATTTCAAATCATTTTAATAAAATAAAATATCCATTCAGTTCAAATCCAAATATTCAACTTTAAATACCTTTTAAATTCAAAGATATCGTTCATTTACTATCATTTCAAATCACCTTTAAATAGTTTATATTCCCATCAAAATAATTCATTTAAACCTTTTAAAAGTGTAATTATTATATTTTCAAATCAAGTATTCAATTTCCAAAGTTTCAAACCATTCTGAGTTCGTTTACTAAGTCAAAAACCCTAATTATTAAAATTTCAGCATTTCACAGCATTTAAAAACAACTGCTATAAGTTATATTTGAAAACATTTTTAATTCAGCAAAGACAGCACTTAAAACTGCTGTTAAAACTCAGTTTTAGTTGAATTATAGTTCAAAACAGAAAAGACAGCATTTCAGAAGTGCTGCGGTAGTTCAGATTTCAAAACAAGGGTTAAATTTGATTTCAACATAGACCAGACCATTATAGCATTTCCAGAGAATGCTATAATAGGCCTGAGTTCAATATTAGCCTATAAGTTCAACTACAGCAACTACAGCATTCCAGAAATGCTGTAATAGCTCCTTTTTACACAATTTTAGTTCAAAACAGAATCTATAGCATTTCTGAATGCTATTAAAAGTTAATTTCAGGTGTTAGTGTATTTCCAGCAATTAAATAACTTTAATTTAAAACACATAGACATTTTAAAAATCATATTTTAACGTTTAAAATGTTCATTTACATATCATTTAACATATATCTTTTTCACAATAAATTTCTTATAATTAAATCCAATTTTCAACAATTTACTTAATAAGTTTAAGTGTAAAAGTTTCCAATTCTTCAAATTTCAACAAATAAACTTAACACTTCAAATTTACATTACCATTTCACAAATTTAACTAAATTTCCAATTTTATTTAATTAACTTAAACCTTTAATTAAAACCAAATTTCACATTTCCAAGTCAAGTTATATTTTAAAAGATCACTTTTAAACATTCATTTATTTAACCACTTAAATTCATAGAAAAATCAATAATACTATAATAAATCACTTAAATTCAAATTTAATCAAATTATCATATTTAGCATTTCCAAATAAAATTTAATATCCATTTTATTTATATAACTTAAATATCATTTTTAACCAAAATTCCAAATTTCCATCTTAAGTTATATTTCAAAAATCTAGTTAAACCATTCATTAATTACATTTTTAACACATACAAAAATCATAATTTCTTTAATTCAAAATATTTCAAAATCTGTTTAAATCAAATTTCATAAATTTATATTTTTAAAATACTTAAAAATATTAAAAACACTTTATAAAATAACCACGGGCCTGTATATAGTTTTCTAGCCTAGGTCAAGTGATACGGATATGTATCATTTAAATCCGCAGTTTAAAAAGAAAAAATCCAGGTTCTATCATTTCAAACCCACAATCCCAAGTTAAAATAAATTAAATAAAAACCATTCAGGCCTATCATTTCAGCCCATAACAATTTTTCCCTATTCTAAAGTCCGTTCGGGTATGTATCATTTCAACCCATAGTGATTCTAGTCTACAGGGAACTTGCAATGGTGATAACTGATATAAATAACAGAGTAACATTAAATAACAGTAACATATGATATAACAGGTGTATAAACATCATATGATCATAACATAGTCAAGTATAACATGATAATATATTTCTACAGATTCACAGGGTGTCAATTTACTAGTTATATAGGTACATATTGTCTGGTGAGAATAACTCACCTGTTTGTGCTGGAGATATCAAAACCAATGACACAAATGGAAACAAAAGCACGATGACAAGACTATGGACTTGAGTGGAGAGCAAGATCCAAAGCTACAACTCTTGTATTACAACCCAAAACATACATCAAAACAAACACAATTTCAACGCACTTGAAATGGAATAACTTTTAAATGAAAATAGATTTGAATGTCAAATCTTTTGCCTTGCTTCCTCTATTTTTTTTGGCATGGTCAAGGGTGGGTTTTGGCTCTGGTTTGAACAGGGAATGGCTTAGGTATGGGCATAAGAATGCATGGCCAAAGTGGTGAAGCATGGAGAAGAAGTTGCAAAGCATGAAGGTGAAGGGGCTTATGCAACATAGCATGGTTTTGGTTCACCAAAATGGTTCGGCCATGGGTCCTTGGGTTCGGCCATGTCAATTTCAGATCTGTACAGAGGCTAAGATGATGTATAGTGGTGGTAGCAAGGTGGTGGTGGTGGCTAGAGGTGGTGGCCGTGGTGTATAATGAAGGGGAGGAGGTGATAAGGTGATGGCTTGCATAGTTAAGGGTTTTCAAGGCATGTTGCATAGTTTTTTGTAGAGTTGTTCATCATGGAGTGGTGTGGCCTGGTCAAATCAGAGGGGTAGGTGGGTGATGGTGACAAGGAGGAGGTAGTGGAGGTGGTGGCCATGGCAAGCAAGTGGTGGTCGAGCAAACAAGCTAGAGAATCAAGGCAAAACCATAGGAAAACAATGGAAAAAGAAGAGAAAAAGAAGAAAAAGAAGGAGAGGCCATTACCCAATCTTCTTGCTGAGAAAATGAGATGGAATGAGGTATGATTCACGTGAAAAGATGAGAAAAAAGTGGCGGCTACACTAGGGTTTTAGATGGCTAGGGCAAAATTTGAGGAGTTAAAGAAAATGAAGGGTTTGGACAAAAAAGGGCTTAAGTTTCAAAGTGTTTTACAACCTTTCATATTTCTTTTCTTTTTAATCTTTATATAAACAAAAATATTCAGAAAAATACTTTACAAACCGAAATCAATTATAAATATGAGAAAACAAATAATAAATTTTGGAAAATATAAAAAGAATGAAGGAAATTACTTAAAAATACCAAACAATGTTCAAAAATTATAAATAAATCACTGTCAGTCTTGAAAAACTATACACTTAATTATAAAAATATTATGAAGTGAAAATTTGAATTAAAATAATTTATTTATCATTTTCAAAATAAAATAGATAATTAAATTGGAGAAAATAGAAAAAGGATTAAAGAAAATGTTTAAAATTTACAAACAGGGCATGGAAATTTGCAAGAAAAATGCTACTAACTTTGGAAAAATTCCTACCTTACTTTAAAAATATTTAAAAGCCAAAATATATATCATATAACATAAATATACAAATTAGAATAAAATATATCAAATAAAAATGTCATTTATATAATTTTAAAATAAAGAATATTGCTGAATAACCCAATATACACACAATATTGAAAACAGTATAACTTTTGCAATTTAAATCCGTTTTCAACAAAACGAAAAGCAGTATTCAAGTTATTAAATCTATTTTTATAATAAAAGATAAAATTCATAAATTTCAAACTTTTAGATTTTTAAGTTAAAAGTCGAAGTTTGACTATTTGACCAAAATTCACATTTTCTGAAAATATTAAATTTAGTCATATTTGGAATTCAAATCCACATAAAAAATCAAAGTTTTTATATTTACAATAACAAAATTTATTCTTTTCATAAATAAAGCTTTTAAATCTGGAAAAATCAATTTAAAAATAATTGTAAAATACAGGGTTGTTACAAGTTCATTGCAGATTTTTAGTACAGAAAGAGCACATCCGACTTAGTTATTTTGGGCTTGAAGGAAGTACGAGACTTCAACGGGACACGAGGATACTCTAGGATGGCCCTCTGGAGTAGGCCTAATGAAGCTGCACCCCCGGAGGTAGGTCTATAGGTGTTCCATTAAGAGAGTATGCCTTGATTGCTTTTGCATTACAGGCCTAACGAAGCGGACCTTTGTAGGCAGTCAAAAGGTTGATGATGGAGTAGGGTATTTGTATGACACCGTACTCTAGTTTGCGAGTAGATTATTATAGGCAGGACCCATAAGGATAGTCGCATGCAGATACTAGCCATCATCAGTCAGAGCGAGTTTGGGAAAAACTAGAGTTAAACCAACAGGCCAATGATTTTTTCACTATCGAGACATTGGAAGAGGGGCATAGCCAATTGGATGTTTAGATTGTTTGCAGTAGAGCCAACCACTTAGCTCTTGAAAGGTCTTTCGATTAGTTGGGGGGCTGCGTGGGGCCATAGCCACGATGAGAAAAGAGACAAACCAAGTAGAATATCTCTATTGTAGGCCTAACGAAGCAGACCTTTACAGATATAGAAAATCCCCGACTGAGTTTCGTACAAGGTAGACCTTGTTGGCGGAGCATAAGGAGTAGACAGAACGATTACGTGTAGTCCTCAATGTACGCACTGGGTGGTACATTGTGGATATCCTAGCATTGGCGCGAACTATTGCAGACGCAATTTTTCGTTTTTCTAGCAAACGACGTAACATTTATACTGTAGGCCTCACGAAGCTGTCCTTTACAGATGTAGTTAAAGAGCGCTTTCGTAGCGAGATGATGAAGTCCTTTTGAAGGAGGATACAGAAGGTTCTATGGGTAGTACCTAATACTGATGCGGTTTTTGGGCATGTAGCTACATATATATATTGGAATGAAATGAATAATGATATAATTTTCTATGAAACCAAATCACAAATAAAGATGTTTTGTGCAAGTTATAAGTAATACGTGAAAGAGATGTACAAGGTATAGAAAGCACCATATTTTGTATAGCCTATTTCGATAAATATAAAATAAGTTCCTTGTAATTTCACATAAACATGAAATCCTCTTTTAAAGGATTCATAGAAGGTTTTAGCGTTAATGGTTTCTCATAAGAGAAAGTAGTTCCAATACATTAAGGTATAAAACCATTAGGTGTAATAAGAAGTGCAATAATTAGAGACAGTATTAGTTAGGAGGGATATTATAGAGAACCTTAGTAGGAAAGCTAAGAAATGGAAATTTCATGTTTTTCCATTGATCATGCGCATTGGTTGCTTGCCTTTGTAGAAAGTCCCCATTTGTAGTAAGTTAGAAACTCCTCCAAGGTTAGGTAATTGGAAGAGTAGGAAAGTTAAGGGATCTTTGATAAAATAATTATTCTTATCTACTCCAGTTTTTGTAAATTTGAAAATATATGAAAAGAAGATGTTTTGAAAACATGTGAGGACATTTTTGGAAGTAAAAAAAAGACTTTAAGGACAAGCAAGGCATGTTTTAAAAAAACGGTTTAGTGAAAAAGTAAATAAGTTTTTGGAAGAGAAAAACATAGTAAACAGTTAAATTTAAAAATCCAACTTTTTTATGGAAAGCTGTAAGGGTCTTTAAAAGGAAAAGAGGAATTAGTTTTGAACTTAGAATTTGTAAGTTTTCCCTTCAAGGTTTGGGGAATAATTTAAATTCAAAGAGCTGTAAAGATGCAAGTCTAGAAAGATAAAATGTTAAGTAACCAAGTACCTTTGAATTTAATATAAACTTCAAAGTAACACTTTTAAAGGCAAGAATTTTGGGATTTGATGTTTCAAAAATTTAGAAGCTTTAATTTTTGAAATGAAATGATAAATACCAAACCAAACTTTTAAATATGGAGTAAATATGAATCATTTCCTAGGTATGATAAGAAAATTGTAAGGCTATGTAGGAGATAACAGTACTTACTTTTAGTAGTAATAATAAAATTTCCCGTAAAGTGTATAGGACACTAGTCAGAACCTAGGAATGTTGCTTCATGTGTGTAGACTATAGAAGAATAGTGAGGTGATATTAGTAAGATAGTAAGACACACGTGGTTGGGATAGGTAGACCTTAATTGGGGAAAAATGAAAGGTAAAGGTAAAGAGAAAATTTCCTCAAGCTTAGTTGCCTTTTTAGATAGAGACTGCATAGATTGAAATCCTTATTCGTTGCAGTAAATGAGACTTGGTTATTCCATTTTGAGTATGGAATGGAAGAGATGAATAGATCTAATTCATTATGAGTAACACAACGTAAGTTAGTAACGAGTAATAGATGGTAGGAGGAGCATTTGAGTTACATGGATTCCTAGAGTAGGACCTTTCTGTATCAGGGTGGACATGGTCCTAGGCCTCCTAGCCCTAGATGATAGTTGTGTTTAGCTGCTATATTTATTTATCTAGTATCGTTTTGTAATGGGACTTGTTTTCTCTTTTAGTTATGAGATTATACTCCTATGTAAGCATTTAGTTCCTATTGTAGTAGATCAGTGATGATTAGTATGATGCTTTTTCTTTGTGTTTTTGTGATGTTCACAAGAAGAGAATAAGAACATATGACGTAAGTAATAAAAGAAAAGTAAAAGCCAAAAAGAGTAACTAAAAGGAAAACAACAAATTTAAAGAAAGCGACAGAAACGTCAACAGAAAAATTTGAAAAGAAAATTTTTCTTATGTGAACCGTGCTAGGGAAAGCAAATAGAGATTTTTATAGAATAGTGGCATAAGTTCCAAGTATGGAGAAAGAGGTGCGCAAAAGTAAAATGGTAAATGTGAGGTTTTCCTTTTTCTACCTTCTTTTTGACATAAGAAATCGAGTTTGGAAAAAATTAGATTTTTCTTAAAATTCAAATATTAAAAGTTGTGTGGTAGGATTTGGATGTAAAAATTGTTGAACTACGTCCCTATTCAGTAGGAGTGTTGGAAAAATTGGATGTAAAATGTTTTTAGTTTTCAAAAAATTGCATTCATATAAAAATTGCAAGTATATTTAGGATGTGTGCATCATATTTTGAAAAGGATTTTTTAAGGAAGAAAAGCATTCATATAGGAGGTACCGCTTAGAAATTCATGTACATGCATATATTTTATGTTGAATGGCACTTTGCACAAAGACACGGATGGTTGCAAAAGTTGGTACACAAAATGGATGTGATTGATGCGGAGAATTACATATTTTTACCCTTATTGAATTTCGAGGCCGAAATTTCATAAAAGATGGAAGAATGTAACACACCGCATTTTTAGATAATTAAATAACCAAAATAATTATAAACAGTGAAAATGAGCATTTTTGGAATTGTTAGAATATGGCCTCGAAACTTATACCATTGTGTTCATGGTGATTTTTTGATTAATTTACATATATAATAAACCTTGAACGGACTTCGTATGGAAAAGTTATTGACGTTCGAAGTTCCGTGTCGAAAAATAATTATATGTGTAAATGTGCGTGAATATATTTGTTTATGAATATATGCATGTATAAATTCCAGAAATAACGTGCGTTTGAATTTCAAAATAGACGCGCATCATAAAGGAAATTAATTAACATCATCAGTTAGAGGTAATTATGTAACGACCCGTATTTTTACGGATCGAAACATCGTAAAACAGTTGACATTTGATCGCATTGTTGATAAGTCGTCCAGAGTCTAAGTCTTAGGTCGTATAAGAGTTTGGAGCGACCTAAGGAAGTGGACGAGTTAAGGATTAGAACGACCTAAGGAGTTAGGTCGTGTGATAGTTAGGTCGTTTAGAAGATAGGTCGTGTGGTGGCTTAGATCGTGGGGTAGGTTAGGTCGGTTGGAGCGACCTATAGGATGTTGGTGACCTAAGGTTTTGAGGGACTTAAGGGTTGCAGCGACCTAAGAGAGCTAGTGAGTAGCGACCTATAGGAGTTAGCGACCTAAGGAAGTTTAGCGACCTATAGGAGTTAGCGACCTAAGGAAGTTTAGCGACCTATAGGAGTTAGCGACCTATAGGAGTTAGCGACCTATAGGAGTTAGCGACCTATAGAATTAGGCGACCTATAGGAGTTAGCGACCTATAAGAGTTAGCGACCTATAGGAGTTAGCGACCTAAGGAACATGCGACCTAAGAGTTAGAGGTATAGGAAACAGGGTAAGTTAGCGACCTAAGAAGGATAGGTCGGCAACGACCTAAGGAAGGAGTAGTTAGGTCGTATGACCTGTGTGTAGTTAGGTCGTGAGACCTTGTGTTGAAGTTAGGTCGTAAGCGACCTAAGGCAGATTGCTAAGTATAGTTAGGTCGCTAGGCCATTAGTCAGTTAGGTCGCGTGTGTGTTAGGTCGCGTGAGTGTTAGGTCGCGTAAGGGCTTAGCAGTTAGGTCGCTGATGCGCTATGTCGTTAGGTCGAAGAAGCGCTTAAGCGTTAGGTCGCATGGATGCGCGTCTGTTAGGTCGTAGAAGAGCATCTGGTTAGGTCGTAGGTCGCGAGGAAGCGCATCTGGTTAGGTCGTAGAGGCTTGGGGTTGTTAGGTCGTAGGGTTTTAGGTCGAAGGGTTTTAGGTCGTAGGTCGTGGACGACCTAACTCCGAGTGAGCGACCTAAGGTGGATTTCAGCCTATAAATAGGAGGGTTCTTCTTCATTTTTGGGATCCGGATTTTGAAGCGACGAAGTGCTGACATTTTGAGAGCTCGACTTCTACACTTCTTCACTTCTTTTCTCCACTCTAATCTTGTGATTCCTTCCATCCATATTGAAGATCAAATCGAAGATCCAAGAGCTTAGATTGAAGATCTTCATCCTTCGAAGAGAGATTTCATCGTTTGAAGCGGATTGGTGATAGATCGAGTTAGATCCTTCGCTGTCCAGCTCTGAAGTGGGTTTCTTTTAAGGTGTTTAGGTGATTTGGTGAGTGGTGATTATCTCTCACACAGATCCAAAGGAGTATATCGGATCGTTGGCTTGATTTTGTGCTAAAGTAGTGATTTCCATGCATTTTCCTAATCCTAAGTATAGATCCATATAGATCCATTGTTCATAATGATTTGGCATCCATTTTACTACATGTTAACCTATGCAAGTTCATTCATCAAGATTATAGAGATATTGCTCATGTTTTCATGCTTACTAGACTTTTGACTCTTTAATTACGAAATTGCCATTATTGTTATAATTGTCTATTTAGATCATATTTGAATGCTTGTTTACTTGGATTAATGTTTGATTTGATTGATTTCTATGTATTAGATGATTGATGATTTGATTTAGACCGAAGATGATTCAAAAGCTAAGGGAAAGGCTCTTGAATTGGAAAAGCTGTTCGTGGCATATGTAGCAGATGATGAAGCTCGTATGAATAGATTTGATGATGATGTTGAGATGAAGCTTTGCTATGATGATGATGAGGCGAAGTATGATATGAGATAGCCTTGGTCTAATCCAGACGGGATCATTCCAAGCAGATTGATAACTCGGTGAAATGGTACGAGTTTGAGGATAATGGTTTGCTCGAGAGGCGCTTGAGCTAGTATGGAAATAGTCGTCAAGGAGGATGACTAGAAGGCTGAGATATCATCGTTGTTGAAGGTTCTAGCATGCTCAAAGCAAGAGTACGTTGGGCAGATTCGATAGTCCCTGAAGGCTACTGATTGGTAGTCAAGTACTCTGGGCAGATTCGATAGTCCTAGGCACGGGTCACGATGACGTGCGGAGTTATGTCTAGAACCGGGGTTTCCATTAGCCCTTAATGGACGGATGAAATAAAGAGCCGGTCATTCAATTAACGATGATATCGAAGCAATGACAATAGTGATAGCCAGAGTCATGGATGTTTGGTTGTATCGTCATTCGGTCTCAAGAGCGGTATTTTCTAGGTGCTTATCTGATCTTGGTTTAGGCCTTGGGGGTTTGTACTTGGAAAACATCGCCCTTGACTCGAGTGATAATTGCTTTATTTTAAATTGTATGCTTTGCTATGTTTGCTTCTGCTTAGTGTGTGTCTGGGGGCTATCACTGTAGAAAGAGGTGGAGTGGGAGGGTTGGATTCCTATTCCTTTTTCCTTTATGCTCTTTTGGTATGTTGTTAGTTAATTTACCATTCACTAAGACTGTTGTCTGACTCAAGGCTTTATGTTTTTAACTCTTATTGCCTTAGGCTGTTCGTCCATTTTGGGACGGGCAGACTAGGTAGCAGGTGACAGGTGCTGTTCTTGCTTTCCACGGTGTTGATGTCAAAGACGAGCTGGAGGATTGCATATTATCTTCTTACTATATGTATTGGATGTTCCGCTGCTTGTATATTCTCTGAGTGTTATGTAGTGAGGCTTGATGTATTGACTGTTCAGATGTTTGTATTCAACTATTATGAAGTATTATTGATGAGATTCTATTCTGTGAAGCTTCACTATATATATATTCTATTGTATTTTGTCCATGCGCTGTGAGTAATACGATAGATTCTGTTGTTTTAATTTACCCTGGCAATCGTCCATGGTCGCCTGGCACACTTTACAGTGCACTATCTCTAGGTTCGGTGCAGGGGTCATGGGCGGTCGTCACATTTGGTATCAAAGCATTGGTTAATCGATTTTACCCAACTCTCGCTGACGTAACTACGTATGAGAGACGTAATTGTATTTTGATGGATGATTACTATATATAATATAGTAGCTTAGTAGAGTTTGAGTCCTTTATGCAGTTGTTTCTCTAGGTGTGTTAATCATTCCTTTTTATAGATATTAAGGATGAATCTAAGAGGAAGACCAGCTGCTAGGGAAGGCCGTGCTACTGAAGGGGCTGTTGATTATGCTGCTATGATTCGAAGCTTTGATGACTTCGATCATGAGAAGGATGCCAACTCCGGGGCCATCGGTGGATGTTGGAGTTCAAGTTCAAACTCCAAAGCTGGTGGATTTTGCTAAGTTGTGTAAGGATTATTCTGCTCTTGGAGGAAAGGTTTTCTTGGGAACAGAATCAACCATTAAAGTCCAGAGGTGGATAGATGCTTGTAGAAGGATCTTTAGTGATTTGGGAATTGAGGATGCGACTAAGAGGAAGTTAGCATCAAGACAGCTTCAAGGGAGAGCTTCTGATTGGTGGAATTCTATCAACATTGATACTCCGGAGGAAGAGATTACTTGGGAGCAATTCCAAGTAAGATTTGAAGCTAAGTTCATTTCTACAGCTCAGAAGTCTATTCTGTTCAAGAAGTTTGTGGAACTCAAGCAAGGTGGAAGACCAGTTCTTGAGTATGTTTCTGAGTTTGAAGCTTTGTCCAAGTATGCCCGGTCGTATATTGAATCTTCATATCAGAAGAATGAGAAGTTTGTGACAGGCTTGGACAGTTATCTTGAGAGGCAGTTGGTGGATCATTTGGACGATCCATTTGAGAAGCTTGTAGAGAAGGCTCTCAGGCATGAGAATTTGTTTCCTAAGGAAAGGACTGTTGTTGCTGTGACCAAGGAAGAATCTAAACCACAGTAGGGTGGAAACAAGAAGAGGAAGCAGCAGCAACAAAAGGGTAAGGATGGCCAGAAGAAGCCGAAGGGCGAAGTGACTTGCTTCAATTGTCAACAGAAGGGCCATTTCTCCAGGGATTGCAAGAATCTGAAGGTGCCAATGAAGTGCCACAACTGTGACAAGCTGGGGCATGTTAAGAGGAATTGTCCAGAACCGCGGAAGGACAAGCAGATTGTGCAAGCTTATGCTTTGGGGGCTGTTCCATCGTCTTCGAAAGCTCCTACCGCTGAAGAGAAAGGAAAGAGTGTGGTGGTTCAAGGTACTCTTTCCATATGTGGTGTTCTAGTTAGAGTTCTATTTGATACTGGGGCGTCGCATTCGTTTGTTTGTAATGAACTTGTAGGCCGGTTGGGTTTAGAACCGGATATTGTTGATAGGCCATTGGTTTTGACTAATCCAGTTGGGGGTTCGTTTTGTTTGTGTATGCTATGCCGTGGTCTGATTGTATCGAGTCATGATTGCTCTTTTGTTTGTGATTGTTTTGTTCTGAACTTTGCGGGGTTCGGAATTATTTTGGGTATGGACTGGCTTAGGAAGTATGCGGCAAAGGTTGATTGTGAGAGGTTGGAGGTGACAGTCGAGAATGTGGAGGGGCGAAAGATTGTGATACGATGTAAGCATGAAGAAGGCGTCTTCATGAGCTTCATGTATTCGCTGGTTGTTCTACGGGATGGACTGTCATCATTGCCAATCGCTAATGGATTTGAGGATGTCTTTGACGAGGTCAAAGGATTACCGCCGCATAGAGAGATCGAGTTTCGTATAGATCTAGTTGAAGGAGCCAGACCTATTGTGATGCCTCTTAGGCGGATGGCGCCTAGGGAACAGCAAGAGTTGAGGGTGCAGGTTGATGACCTTTTACAGAAAGGATTCATTCGGCGTAGTGTGTCCGAATGGGGTGCACCAGTGGTGTTCGCAACCAAAGCGGATGGATCGTTGAGGTTGTGTGTGGATTATCGTGAGCTAAATAAGGTGACTAAGAAGAACAAGTATCCATTGCTGAGAATCGATGACTTGTTTGATCAGCTTCACGAAGCTAAGGTGTTTTCTCAGATGGATTTGGCAACGGGATTTCACCAGTTGAGAGTGGCTAAGGATAGTGTGCTGAAGACTGCTTTTAGGACACCATCCGGTTTCTTTAAGTGGCTGGTAATGCCGTTTGGATTGACTAATGCACCAGCATATTTTGTGGATCTTATGAATAGAGTGTTCAGAGATCAGTTGAGCAAGTTCGTGCTAGTGTTCGTGGATGATATTCTGATTTATTCCAGAACTGAAGAAGAGCACAAGACGCACTTGCGTATTGTTTTGAAAATCTTGCGGAAACATCAGCTAAAGGCTAAGTTTTCGAAGTGTCACTTCTGGAAGAGTGAAGTGAGGTTCTTAGGCCATGTTATCTCTGGAAATGGAATAGCGGTTGATCCCGCTAAGGTGGCAGCAATCCAGGATTGGGGTAGACCTAAGAATGCATCTGATGTGAGAAGTTTTCTTGGATTAGCAGGATATTATCGACGGTTTATCAAAGACTTCTCCAAGGCAGCTGCACCGTTAACAGGATTGACGAAAAAGAACCAAGTGTTCAGATGGGATGATAAGTGTGAGCAAGCTTTCGGAATCCTGAAAGAGCGATTGACAAGTGCTCCTGTTTTGACTATTCCAAGTGGGAATGATGAGATGGTGGTTTACACCGACGCATGTGGTACTGGACTTGGAGCAGTGCTGATGCAGAGGGATAAAGTTGTTGCGTATGCAATTCGACAATTGAAGCCGCATGAAAGGAATTATTCGACTCATGATTTGGAGTTAGCGGTGATTGTATTTGCTCTGAAGATGTGGAGACATTATCTATTGGGAGTTCGATTTGAGTTGTTTACAGATCATAAGTCGTGGAAGTATCGATGGATTTTATTGATGGTTTACCTAGAACAAGAACGGGGAATGAAGGGATTTGGGTCATTGTAGATCGTTTGACTAAGTGTGCAAGATTCATTCCTGTTCGATCGACTAGGACTGCATCAAAGTTGGCTGAGTTATATGTTAAGTGGATAGTTCGATTCCATGGTATTCCGAAGAGTATAGTGAGCGATCGAGACCCATTATTCACTAGTGGATTTTGGAAGAGCTTCCAGGAAGTTTTGGGAACCGAGTTGTGTTTGAGTACAGCTTATCACCCTCAAACAAATGGTCAGACCGAGAGAGTCAACCGAGTTTTGGAAGATCTCCTCAGAGCTTGTGTTTTGGATTTCGGAGGATCATGGGAAGATCACCTTCATTTGGTGGAATTTTCGTATAATAACAGTTACCAATCAAGCATTGGTATGGCACCGTATGAGGCATTGTATGGAAGACCGTGTAACTCTCCGACATGTTGGTTAGAGACAGGAGAAAAGCTGATACTTGGGCCAGAGATGATTCGACAGACTTCAGATTGCATAGAGATCATTCGGCAACGAATGAAGGCAGCCCAAGACCGTCAGAAAAGTTATGCTGATAAGCGTCGTAAGGATTTGGAATTCGATGTAGGTGATATGGTTTTTGTGAAGATTTCTCCTCTGAAGAATGTTATTCGATTCGGGAAGAAAGGAAAATTGACTTCGAGATTTGTTGGACCATTCCCGATCACCGAGCGAATTGGAAAGCTCACCTATAGATTGGAGTTACCAGAGAAGATGTCGGGTGTGCACAATGTTTTTCACGTATCGTATCTACGGAAGTATGTGCACGACTCGAATACAGTGGTTTCTGCTGATAGCTGTGAAGATTTTGAAGTTGATCCAGTCGATAGGAGACCTCGTAAGCCACTTCGTGTTGTGGAAACCGACACGAAACAGCTTAGGAGGAAGATAGTTAAGTTGCTCAAGATACAATGGAGTGATGATGATAACGACTATACATGGGAGGTGGAAGAGAGGATGAAAGCAGCTCATCCTGAACTCTTTAAGGTATGGCCCTAAGGTGTCGTGTCATCTAACGACATTGTAACTTGTTCTAGTTTTAGAATTCTGCATGCTAAGCTAGAATTGGATGCATGGTTTGTTGATTACTATGGATGGTAGGCATGCAGAATAGTCTTTGATTGCTCTGTTTGTTTGGAATTTCGGGGGCGAAATTCCTAAGGAGGAGAGAATGTAACGACCCGTATTTTTACGGATCGAAACATCGTAAAACAGTTGACATTTGATCGCATTTTTGATAAGTCGTCCAGAGTCTAAGTCTTAGGTCGTATAAGAGTTTGGAGCGACCTAAGGAAGTGGACGAGTTAAGGATTAGAACGACCTAAGGAGTTAGGTCGTGTGATAGTTAGGTCGTTTAGAAGATAGGTCGTGTGGTGGCTTAGGTCGTGGGGTAGGTTAGGTCGGTTGGAGCGACCTATAGGATGTTGGCGACCTAAGGTTTTGGGCGACTTAAGGGTTGCAGCGACCTAAGAGAGCTAGTGAGTAGCGACCTATAGGAGTTAGCGACCTAAGGAAGTTTAGCGACCTATAGGAGTTAGCGACCTATAGGAGTTAGCGACCTATAGAATTAGGCGACCTATAGGAGTTAGCGACCTATAGAATTAGGCGACCTATAGGAGTTAGCGACCTATAAGAGTTAGCGACCTATAGGAGTTAGCGACCTAAGGAACATGCGACCTAAGAGTTAGAGGTATAGGAAACAGGGTAAGTTAGCGACCTAAGAAGGATAGGTCGGCAATGACCTAAGGAAGGAGTAGTTAGGTCGTATGACCTGTGTGTAGTTAGGTCATGAGACCTTGTGTTGAAGTTAGGTCGTAAGCGACCTAAGGCAGATTGCTAAGTATAGTTAGGTCGCTAGGCCATTAGTCAGTTAGGTCGCGTGTGTGTTAGGTCGCGTGAGTG
The DNA here is from genome assembly GCA_030737815.1 of Allium fistulosum. Lineage (NCBI taxonomy): Eukaryota > Viridiplantae > Streptophyta > Magnoliopsida > Asparagales > Amaryllidaceae > Allium > Allium fistulosum. The sequence goes on along the minus strand of CM060901.1, from coordinate 101,185,045 downwards.
TTAGGTCGCGTAAGGGCTTAACAGTTAGGTCGCGAATGCGCATGTGTTAGGTCGCGTGAGTGTTAGGTCGCGTAAGGGCTTAGCAGTTAGGTCGCTGATGCGCTATGTCATTAGGTCGAAGAAGCGCTTAAGCGTTAGGTCGCGTGGATGCGCGTCTGTTAGGTCGTAGAAGAGCATCTGGTTAGGTCGTAGGTCGCGAGGAAGCGCATCTGGTTAGGTCGTAGAGGCTTGGGTTTGTTAGGTCGTAGGGTTTTAGGTCGAAGGGTTTTAGGTTGTAGGTCGTGGACGACCTAACTCCGAGTGAGCGACCTAAGGTGGATTTCAGCCTATAAATAGGAGGGTTCTTCTTCATTTTTGGGATCCGGATTTTGAAGCGACGAAGTGCTGACATTTTGAGAGCTCGACTTCTACACTTCTTCACTTCTTTTCTCCACTCTAATCTTGTGATTCCTTCCATCCATATTGAAGATCAAATCGAAGATCCAAGAGCTTAGATTGAAGGTCTTCATCCTTCGAAGAGAGATTTCATCGTTTGAAGCGGATTGGTGATAGATCGAGTTAGATCCTTCGCTGTCCAGATCTGAAGTGGGTTTCTTTTAAGGTGTTTAGGTGATTGGTGAGTGGTGATTATCTCTCACACGGATCCAAAGGAGTATATCGGATCGTTGGCTTGATTTTGTGCTAAAGTAGTGATTTCCATGCATTTTCCTAATCCTAAGTATAGATCCATATAGATCCATTGTTCATAATGATTTGGCATCCATTTTACTACATGTTAACCTATGCAAGTTCATTCATCAAGATTATAGAGATATTGCTCATGTTTTCATGCTTATTAGACTTTTGACTCTTTAATTACGAAATTGCCATTATTGTTATAATTGTCTATTTAGATCATATTTGAATGCTTGTTTACTTGGATTAATGTTTGATTTGATTGATTGCTATGTATTAGATGATTAATAATTTGATTTAGACCGAAGATGATTCAAAAGCTAAGGGAAAGGCTCTTGAATTGGAAAAGCTGTTCGTGGCATATGTAGCTGATGATGAAGCTCGTATGGATAGATTTGATGATGATGTTGAGATGAAGCTTTGCTATGATGATGATGAGGCGAAGTATGATATGAGATAGCCTTGGTCTAATCCAGACGGGATCATTCCAAGAAGATTGATAACTCGGTGAAATGGTTCGAGTTTGAGGATAATGGTTTGCTCGAGAGGCGCTTGAGCTAGTATGGAAATAGTCGTCGAGGAGGATGACTAGAAGGCTGAGATATCATCGTTGTTGAAGGTTCTAGCATGCTCAAAGCAAGAGTACGTTGGGCAGATTCGATAGTCCTTGAAGGCTACTGATTGGTAGTCAAGTACTCTGGGCAGATTTGATAGTCCTAGGCATGGGTCACGATGACGTGCAGAGTTATGTCTAGAATCGGGGTTTCCATTAGCCCTTGATGGACGGATGAAATAAAGAGCCGGTCATTCAATTAATGATGATATCGAAGCAATGACAACAGTGATAGCCAGAGTCATGGATGTTTGGTTGTATCGTCATTCGGTCTCAAGAGCGATATTTTCTGGGTGCTTATCTGATCTTGGTTTAGGCCTTGGGGGTTTGTACTTGGAAAACATCGCCCTTGACTCGAGTGATAATTGCTTTATTTTAAATTGTATGCTTTGCTATGTTTGCTTCTGCTTAGTGTGTGTCTGGGGGCTATCACTGTAGAAAGAGGTGGAGTGGGAGGGTTGGATTCCTATTCCTTTTTCCTTTATGCTCTTTTGGTATGTTGTTAGTTAATTTACCGTTCACTAAGACTGTTGTCTGACTCAAGGCTTTATGTTTTTAACTCTTATTGCCTTGGGCTGTTCGTCCATTTTGGGACGGGCAGATTAGGTAGTAGGTGACAGGTGCTATTCTTGCTTTCCACGGTGTTGATGTCGAAGACGAGCTGGAGGATTGCATATTATCTTCTTACTATATCTACTGGATGTTCCGCTGCTTGTATATTATCTGAGTGTTATGTAGTGAGGCTTGATGTATAGACTGTTAAGATGTTTGTATTCAACTATTATGAAGTATTATTGATGAGATTCTATTCTGTGAAGCTTCACTATATATATATTCTATTGTATTTTGTCCATGCGCTGTGAGTAATACGATAGATTCTGTTGTTTTAATTTACCCTGGCAATCGTCCATGGTCGCCTGGCACACTTTATAGCGCATTATCTCTAGGTTCGGTGCAGGGGTCATGGGCGGTCGTCACAAATTAATTAACATTAGTAGGCAATGTTAATCAAATTAGCAATTAAAGGAAATTAATTTACATTAATTAGCAATGTTTGAATTTTAAAATAAACATGTGTTATAAAGGGAATTAAATTTGCAATTGATGGAAATTAATTAGAATGAATATGCAACGGTTAAAGGTTAACGTTTAATAATTTATAACGTTTAAAAGAAGAGGAAATAAATTAATACGTATAAAACAAAAAGGTTAGACACGTCAAAACTGACGTGTTTCGCTTGTTTTTAACAGCTAGATTTCAATCGCTTTAAACGAACGGACGACGTTGCTATGGCTCTCTATCAATAAATGTGCAAGGCTAGCATTCAAAGCCATATTTTCTGAATGGGCGTGAAAGCCCTGTCACTTTTCATTATCCTCCAATTCTTCAAAAATTAAATATATTAGATTTAGGTTTTCTGATTTGCAATTTGGAGGTAGAAACTATAGATCTAGAGAAGAGATGTCCAAATTAAGCCGTCCGTATGAGGTGAGTTTTCAGATCTTGTTTTCTAGTTTATCTATTTATTTTTCTTCAATTAGATCCAGATTTATAAATCCATACAAATTCTGGTTTGTGGATCCAAATAGGGTTGCAAAGGGGAAGACTATGGAAAATAGAACTGGACTAAAAATCAGATCTAGAATTTGAAGTGTTTTCTTTTCAACTGTATGGATTTAAATTATATATCTTTTATGTTTATGATATATAATATCGTTAGATTCCCATTAAATATTTAATTCAGCATTTGGACTAACTTAAGTAATTGGTTCTACTAGCTAGTTATGTTAAAATTGTAAATTTTGTCAGAAAAGTGTACTTTTATTTAAATGTTATTTATATGGGAAAAAAAGAAAAGGAACCTAATTACATAAATTAATATTAGGCTTAAAAGTTGTAGAGAAAGGCATAAGCTTAAAAGTGGGAAATTTACAGTAAATTATGTTAAAACGGGAGAAATGAATTAAAACCGGGAAAATCTAATAACTTGATTTGGAAGTTAGTGATAGATTAGTTGGTTGGTTTAGACAAGGGAATACATTTCCATAGTTTAATATTTTAAGAATAACAATAAACGTAATTGCAAGAATAAAAGCAAGAAAAATGGAATTAGTGCAAAATTGAGACATTACTGTATTTTGCATTACCCAACAATTAAAGAAACAATTAAAGAAACAATAAAAGAAATATCTTGCAGTTACGAGTTATTGTTTATAGCATTATTTAGTATTAAAATATGGAAATGGATTTTTAGCACAGTTTTTGTAACCAACCAAATTGAGTAGAACTACTTCCCAGAATAAAAGACAATAACGTGAAGCGTTAATGAAATTAAAGAAGAAATAATCAAGTTAATTATTTGACAAGACTAGAAAAAATAAACAGAAAATGTGACTGGATCTGCATTTATTGCACAGATAGTAGAGTAAAAAGTAAAGCATTTATTATGATAAGTATCTTATGACTGTTGGATGTAGTCCCAAGTTATATAAAATAAGAGAACTAAAGAAAATTCAGTATCATAATAAAAGAAGACAGACTAGAATAGAAAAGAGACACTTGCAATTACATTTATAACATGTAGGTTATAAAAGAAAGAAAAGAATATAAAAGTGACAATTGCAAGTATAATTGTAACACGTAGGTTATAATTAAAAAGAAAGAAATAGAAGAGGCTTATTTTGTCAAACTTAAATCTTGGATTAAGTTTTCAAGAAAAAATAATAGAAGTGGCTCGTACCGGCAGCATTCCCTTTCAGGTCTAGGACTGATGGTCTCACACATGGGTGGGGCTAGGCATGCTGATTAGGGTAAATAAGTAGCCAACAGAATAAGAAAAGTAAACTAAACGCATAATAAAAGATTAGACATAGGGTCTAATAAAATGGTAATGTGCGTTTGGAGTAGCCCTAAGAGAATCTGGATAAAGAGCCTAACGAAGCAGTTCATCGCAAATTTTTAGTACAGAAAGAGCATGTCCAACTTAGTTATTTTGGGCTCGAAGGAAGTACGAGACTTCAATGGGACGTGAGGATACTCTAGGATGGCCCTCTAGGATAGGCCTAACGAAACTGCACCCCTGGAGGCAGGTCTTTAGGTGTTCTATCAAGAGAGTATGCCTTGACTGCTTTTGCATTGCAGGCCTAATGAAGCGGACCTTTGTAGGTAGTCAAAAGGTTGATAATGCAGTAGGATATTTGTATGACACCGTACTCCAGTTTGGGAGTAGGTTATAGTGGGCAGGACCCATGAGGATAGTCGCATGCGGATACTAGCCATCATCAGTCAGAGCAAGTTCGGGAAAGGCTAGAGTTAACCAACATGCCAATGATTCTTTCACTATCGAGACATTGGATGAGGAGCACAACCAATTGGATGTTTTGGTTGTTTGCAGTAGGGCACCGCCACTTGTCTCTTGAAAGGTCTTTCGATTAGTTGAGGGGGGATGCGTGGGGCCATAGCCACGATGAGAAAAGAGACAGACCAAGTAGAATATCTGTATTGTAGGCCTAACTTAGAAAATCCCCGACTGAGTTTCATACAAGGTAAACCTTGTTGGCGGAGCTCAAGGAGTAGACAGAATGATTACGTGTAGTCCTCAATGTACGTACTAGGTGTTACATTGTGGATCTCCGAGCATTAGCGCGAACTGTTGCGGACGTAGTTTTCCTAGCAGACGATGGAACATCTGTGCGGTAGGCCTCACGAAGCTATCCTTTACAGATGTAGTTACAGAGCGCTTTCGTAGCGAGACGATGAAGTCCTTTTCGAGGAGGATACGGAAGGTACTATGGGTAGTACCTAGCGCTAATGCGGTCTTTGGGCATGTTGCTACCTATATATATATATTGGTTATCGGGTCTTAATCTACTAGGCAGTAGATGGGTACGATTCACGCATAGAGGCGAGAGTATTATAAAACCAATAAACCTAATATAACAGAAAATGGAACTAGAACGGTATATGTAGAATTATGCTTAGAAGTGTATAATTTGTCCATTCACCATAACTTTAGTTCTGACCCCCTCCTCATATCATCCCACAGGTTAGATAAATGGTAGATTTTCCAGCTTTGAGACATTTGTTTAGACAGTGTTATTACCTTGGTGAGTATTTACTTACTATTATATTTTCGCCAGTTCTGCTATGAGATATTTATTTGAGCTCTGATATATTTATCTTTGCCTCTTTGTAGGATACCAGATAACCAACTTGGGCTTTAGTGGTCTTGGATTTTAGCATTTTTGCGAAAAATCCGAACCCATTGGAATTCGGGTTATTACAAGTATAGGGTGGTGTGGCGCCTAGTTAGTGATCATGACATTTCATTTGTCGTATATGGTGTGTCAGGTCGCAATTTTAAGATGACCATCGAAGATGATTTCAAGGGTGAGGTTGGACTCGTGGCGCGAAGAGGAGGTGATTGGCGACGGTGGCGATGATCATCGATGGTCGTTGCGACATGCATGCTTGGTTCAAGCATGTTCGATGGTTTTGGGGGAGATGTTGCTTTCTGTTATGGTGGATCAAGTTTGGCAATGTGGTGATGGCTAGAGAGAGTTTAGAAAGAGAAGTACAAGGGTGAAGTCCGTTCATCTAATGGCAGACCGAAGCTCCATGTCGGTGCTTGTGCATGCATGGCTCGGTTGGTTTTGGGCATGTACTTGATAGAGTTAGGGGTATGTCTTAGGGGAAATTATTTAATTTGTTACATATATCTAATTCGTTGACCAATCTTGTTCGAAATAAAGGTATTTTCTTTCTATTATATACTTGATATAATGTGGTTATATTAATTAATCAATTTAATTAAAAGTATATTTAATAGAAAATCCATAAATGGTATGTTTTGTGATAGAAATTACAAATGTTGTAACCGAGAGTAATTTATCATAATGAAACAAACGTACCATTTTAAATGTTCCTAGTCAAGATGCATCGAGACTAGATATCGATGCATCCGCCGAGACTAGAGTACGTAACGCTCTCCAAATGTTGGGCAGTATATTACTCATAACTGCTAGGGGCACCAAAGGGTTACGTACTGATAGTTATTGGGTAACCATGGAATGACTCACTCGATAGTTTTCTATTGGTTAATATAACTAAGGTTAAGCAGAGAATTTTGATGTGACTAATTTATACAGTTCTCTCGACTTAAGAATACTGTTGTTCTTCAATGTGGAAGATCCGCTTCGATTATAGTTAAATTATGGCACGACATCCATCGAATGGCTATAGTTGGGTCGAGTGGAAGCATTGAAAGTGAAACACAATTCAAGAGAGGATCCGTCTCCTCGGTTATATGAGGTTAGTATCACGGTCAACTAAAGTCAACTCAAAGTCAAAGTCTCTGGTCAAAGCATTTCAGTTAATAATAATTGTTATTATTAAACCTAGGACGTTGTGTTTGAAGCATTGGAAGTGAAACACTATTCAAGAGAGGATTCGTCTCCTCAGTTATATGAGGTTAGTATCATGGTCAACTGAAGTCAACTCAAAGTCAAAGTCTCTGGCCAAAGCATTTCGGTTAATAATAATTGTTATTAGTGAACCAAGGACGTTGTGTTTGGACTATAAAGTTGACTATGGTTGATATTGGAATTTTGACCATTACCAAATTCCATAAATCCAATGTGATATAGTTTTGACGAAGAGAATTTGTAATGACCCAGAATTTTGATTATTTGAGATTGGAATATTTAATTGATTTTAATATTTATAATGTTAACTTTTAACTTGAATTTCAAATATGACAATTTATTGGATGATTTAATTATTGAATTTAATAATTGAAAATTGGTTAAAACATTAAATCTTGAGTTTTAAGCTTGATAAAAATAATTTAAAGGCTTATTAAATTTATAGTAATAAAAATGAAGGCAATAGAACCTTTATATTAAATTTAAAAGTGATTTGTTCGATTTTAAAAATAACTTATATAAATTAACGAGTACAAATAGCCTTTCGAGGCACAGTCTTGGATTTTGACGAAACTAGTTCCATTCGATCTGAATAGTATATAATTATCGAATTTCAAATTTCATAGCGTTTAGAGTTATCGTTTGGTCGGACGGGATATAAACGCGTTGAAATTAATATTGAAAATTCAATATAATATTTGGGTCCAAAAAGCTATCTTCTCCATACAATCGAATTAGGACTCAAAACCTTTTCCATTGCGTTCGGAATAGAGGTATAACATTATGAACGCCTAGCGGCACGCCTCGATAGGTGTTCGAAATTTTGAGTTACCATAAATCGAGACGTTTTGAATTAATTAATGTATATTGACTAGTCAACCCCTCACATACGCTTCTTGTCTTTCATTCCAAGCCAACATTTGATCTGACCTATCCCTCCTTGTACATGCTTCCCTCTCTTCCATTTAAACTCACAGCCGAGCACGATATAAAAAAGTATGAATATCCTCATTTCAAAAGTGAAAAATCAAATAAGAAACAATCTTCACGGTTATTTGTCTCCGTCCTCTTTCTATTTTCATTCTTTAACATCAAAAAGGAAAAAAAATCCAAATCAATTAGGATAAAATCAAGCTCCAATCTTTGAGTATTTATGGTGAATCTTCAAGGGGATGAGATGGGTGAAGTGCGGCAGCCATATAGAGGAGGTCGCGATTGAATTGGGTGTGGGGCAGTGATCCGGTCGTACTAAGCGGTGGTGGCGATCGAAGCGCGTGAGGTTGTTCGAGCTCAGAAGGCTTTCTGGTGAGGGGACCTATGGCGATGAGATGCTGGAAGTCGCGCGTCAATTGGGTTCAATTGCGATCGAAGGAAGGGTTTCACGAGGTGGCGCCACTGCTGGAGTGAAGCTCAGTCGTGGTTTGGTCAGTACGATGTTGCGTACAGAGAGGGGGGGAAGACCTGGAGTCGCATTTCGATGAGGAAGCCTGGGCGTGGCGAGATGGTGATGGGCGAGTAGAGTTTGGTGAGGGGAGTTTGTCGGCGGTGCTGGTTGGTGATTTAGGCGAGTCGATTGTCATGTCAGTGGTACAGGATGCACGACAGTTTGTTTTCTTCATGCTCAGGCAGTGGTTGTGGGGAAGAAGCATTTCTTTGGGCCGAGTTTTGAAGTGTGTGGTATGGGCTTTGTTTTTAAAAATTAAAATAAAGTTATATAAATTGTTAATTTAAAAATTCCAATTCGTATAAAATGCACATCTCGTTCAATTTAGGCCCAATCGACACGCGGTTTGTTGCGTTGTGTTCGTATCGACGAATATGACACATATGAACTGGTTTGGACGAATTTAGTGTTTGTGGAATTTTCAGATAAATTCAAACGCATTCGAATTTATTCTGAACCAGAACGCGAAAGCGACAATAAAAATCAAGGTGAGTTAATCTCACTCATTTTTGGATTACTAGTTAAATTTTGAATAGTTAAAATTTATTATTGATTGATTGGTTGAATTGATAAAATTATTATCAGTTGAATGTGATATTATATATAGTAGTATATATATTAGTAGTTAGATTGATATTCCCGCATATTTTTATCGGATGATACCCTATGCGCCCCGCATAATGGCGGATGACCCTATATACTGCGATATCCTGCCTCAAAGCAGGATTGGTATTTTTATGTTGTATTAAATTCTATGGTTGCAGGGAAACAAGTTGGAGAGATCCAACTGGATTCCTCAAAAATGTTGAATTTATTTTCATATTCAGTGATATATGATATGTTTGAACAATCTGTGATAGATTATAGTGTGATTGAATTTATTGGATGCTATGGTGGCAGTGGCCTAGATTTTGGTATTTTAAAATACCATAATTATATTTATTGAAATTTGAAAGAAATTAAAAAGGGATTTTGAAAGTGAAATATCTAAATAGAGTTTTTTGGATTAATTAAAAGAAATTTATTGGATAAATAATTGGTTTTTGAATTTGTACTTAACTATTTCGGGATATTGTAAATAGGGAAGTATAAAAAGTTTTATAAATTGAGATTTTAGGTAGATTGGGAGAATAGAAGGGAATTTGGAAATAAGTATAAAATTTGTTATAATGGATCTTAATAAGATTTCTAAATTACGAAATAGAAGTAAAATTGAGATTTGGTTGGTTTGGGGTATAGTTTGATTTATTTAAGAAATTGATTTATAAATGGAATTTCACTTAGAAATCAATTTATAATGGAACTAAGTGATGTGAAACCATTATAAACTAGAATTGAAAACTGTGGGATTTATAAACAATGTTTATAAAAAAAGTGAAATGATTATCAGTCGATAAATTGAAGATATAAATTCACAATAAGAATTTATAATGAGATAGGTGAATCGGTTAAAAAGAAATGATAGATTTTCCTTTTGGAAATTGTGAAAAAGGATTTACGTAATTGGGAACGTAAATCGATTTGTGATAAATCAAGAGAGATTTATAAATATTAGATTTGTTATATTGGAATTGAAAAATATGTTTTTATTGAGAAGATGAGTTGTTTTAAAAAGAGGATTTTGAATTATTAATGTTAGCGCCAAAATTGGTCACTAACCCCCAAATCCAGATGAAAGCACCAAATACCAATCACAGCTCAGAGATAGAATGTATGTAGAGAGTGATAATGTGAAGAATAGTTAAAACTGAAATGAAAGCAGTAAAGAACAACAGATTTTATAGTGGTTCGGCTAACTCCGGCCTACGTCCACTCCAGAAGTTTGCTTTTTATTGCTGTAATAATCGATTACAGTTACAAAATGGCAGAGTTGCCTTAGCCTTAGAAAAGAGAAAGTCAGAGAGCAGAAAGAAGATCCCCTTTTACTGTGCCCCTGCCTCTCTATTTATAGACAAAGATGGGTTGGACTTCCCTGGTGGGCCTGGAAGCCGAGTACCTCAGCCCAAATGGAGTGGTCTCCATATGCCAAACCATAGATGTCGAACGCTGAATGCCGAACAAGGCGTGAATGCCGAACGATCCCCTCATGCCGAACGTTGGGAGGTGCGAGGTACAGAGTTATCGAGGTGCGAGGTACCGAGGTATGGAGGTGCGAGGTACTGAGGTATGGAGGTGCAAGGTACCAAGATATGGAGGTGCGAGGTACCAAGATATGGAGGTGCGAGGTATGGAGGTGCGAGGTACCAAGATATGGAGGTGCGAGGTGCAATGCCGAGTGAGGTGAGGTATGCCGAACGACTCATCCAATGCCGAACGCTCCTTGATGCCGAACGATCCATCCAATGCCGAACGTCTCCAGATGCCGAACGAGATTTATGCCGAGCGCTCCATCCAATGCCGAACGACGATCTCTCTATGCCGAACGCTCGTCCAGTGCCGAACATTCCTCTATGCCGAACGATCCTTCTAATGTCGAGCACTCGTTTAGTGCCGAACGATCCCTCTATGTCAAACGACGATCTCTCTATGCCGAACAGCCTCCAACGCCGAACCATCCCAATGTCGAGCGATATCTGCCAAATTGCCTAGGTCGAGCCATGTAGTTTCTCCTCTCCTTTTCCCAATGACATATCCAAGTGAACTTCATCATTTTAAACCGAATCCATCATACTTTAGTCTCGATAGTTGTGAAGTTGTTTAAGTTAAATCCGTCTGTCCGCGGCCTTGCCAAAAGGCGGGTTAACACTTGCCCCCCAAAACATGCCTTGCTGTGAAAGGTGTGTTTTGAATAGCCTCAAGTCCAATATCCCAAGTATGTATGTTATCCACATCCGTACTTTCCGATTCATAATCCAATCCATTACCAAGCCATCTTATCCGAGTGCCACGGCCATATCCTGATCCATTTCCACGACTGTTCCGAGTCGATGTCTGATTCTTATCCAGTAACCAAGTCCTTACCCAATTCCACATCCATCTGAACCCGACTACCGAGTTCCAATCCATCCATATCCAATAACCTATAACCATATCCATGACCTCTTCGGGTCGATATCCAAATCCGGGACCGCTCCGGGTCCTTGTCCGAATCCTTAGCTATTCATAGCCAATATCCAAATCCGTAACCTCTCCGGGTTCTTGCCAAGCGCAATCCACACTTGACGACCTACGTTAAGTAATTCCATGGTGTTCATGGTTCAGTGTCCCTGAACGTCGAAGAATGCCGTGGCTTAAGTCCTAAGCCGAATCCTGGTCACTCCGGACCCTTGCCGAACATAGTCCATACTCGACGACCTAAAATAGTAACCGATAATATATGGACTAAGTCCTAGGCCGAATCCTGGTCTCTTCGGACCCTTGCCGAGCATAGTCCATACTCGACGACCTTTTAGCCAAAATCCAGAGAAAATCCAATCAAAATCCGATCCAAAATCCAAATCCAAAATAGAAAACCAGAAACCCATATCGAAAATCCATACCAAAAAACAAACATCCAAACCAGAATCAAAACTAGAAAATGAGAAAAACAGGGAGTTCAAACCAAACTCCAAAACCAAACCAGAAAAAGCAAATGTCCAAGTCAAAGGAAAAAACAGATTTCACAAACCCGGGCGTTTCGGTAAGCCATCATCTCAGAGCATGCCTGAGGGTTATCTCCGACCCCGTACATGAGTAAGTGATTTAACCATTTGCCCGGAGTTTGCTACTTATTCCAAACCATCAAGATGAGTTGATGACCAATCGGCCACCATTCTTACCGGCATTTTGTTGCGTGGTGTTACCAGGAATTCCTCCATGAATTGGTCTAGCGTTTCCTGGTGGTGTGCCCCCGAGTCTAGGTCCATCTAGATTGTTAACTGTTTGTTGATTGGGAGTTGCCCCCTGCTGATTCACTCCATCTGTCCGTTGGTTGAGTTCCTCTGGTCCAGCTCCACGATCTTGAGCAACTGCAGTTCCTGGTTGTCCAAATTGCCTAAGAAGAGCCTGCATCATCTCCTCTTGCCGTTTCATCATCTGCTCTTGCATAGAATTCATCATCACTTGCATCTCGTCCCGAGTTATGTAGATGGATGCATGACCCTCTCCAGCTCCAGAAGATGCCGCTTGACTTCCTTCTTGATTGCTCCTTTCCACTGCTTGCCTCTTCGTTGGTGGTCTTGCCATTGCTTCCTATGATCCAAGTTCCTAACTCCAAAATTCCTGAGTGTTTCAATTTCTCAGTGAAAGCACCATAGTGTTAGCGCCAAAATTGGTCACTAACCCCCAAATCCAGATGAAAGCACCAAATACCAATCACAGCTCAGAGATAGAATGTATGTAGAGAGTGATAATGTGAAGAACAGTTAAAACTGAAATGAAAGCAGTAAAGAACAACAGATTTTATAGTGGTTCGGCTAACTCCGGCCTACGTCCACTCCAGAAGTTTGCTTTTTATTGCTGTAATAATCGATTACAGTTACAAAATGGCAGAGTTGCCTTAGCCTTAGAAAAGACAAAGTCAGAGAGCAGAAAGAAGATCCCCTTTTACTGTGCCCCTGCCTCTCTATTTATAGACAAAGATGGGTTGGACTTCCCTGGTGGGCCTGGCAGCCGAGTACCTCAGCCCAAATGGAGTGGTCTCCATATGCCGAACCATAGATGCCGAACGCTGAATGCCGAACAAGGCGTGAATGCCGAACGATCTCCTCATGCCAAACGTTGGGAGGTGCGAGGTACAGAGGTATCGAGGTGCGAGGTACCGAGGTATGGAGGTGCGAGGTACCAAGATATGGAGGTGCGAGGTATGGAGGTGCGAGGTACCAAGATATGGAGGTGCGAGGTATGGAGGTGCGAGGTACCAAGATATGGAGGTGCGAGGTGCAATGCCGAGCGAGGTGAGGTATGCCGAATGACCTATCCAATGCCGAACGCTCCTTGATGCCGAACGATCCATCCAATGCGGAACGTCTCCAGATGCCGAACGAGATTTATGCCGAGCGCTCCATCCAATGCCGAACGACGATCTCTCTATGCCGAACGCTCGTCCAGTGCCGAACATTCCTCTATGCCGAACGATCCTTCTAATGCCGAGCACTCGTTCAGTGCCGAACGATCCCTCTATGTCAAACGACGATCTCTCTATGCCGAACAGCCTCCAACGCCGAACCATCCCAATGCCGAGCGATATCTGCCAAACTGCCTAGGTCGAGCCATGTAGTTTCTCCACTCCTTTTCCCAACGACATATCCAAGTGAACTTCATCATTTTAAACCGAATCCATCATACTTTAGTCTCAATAGTTGTGAAGTTGTTTAAGTTAAATCCGTCTGTCCACGGCCTTGCCAAAAGGCGGGCTAACAATTAAACTAGGTAATTTAAATATGTTTTAGCATAAAAATATTTCAGAAAGTTAGTTATTTAAATATTTTTAAATTGTCATAATGAATTATAGGTTTTATAAACAAGTCTTGTAAATCGATTAGAATTTTATTAATAAATCAGAATTAATTATTGTTTCAAAGTTATGTAATTATTTTAATCGTTTTAAAAGTATATTTAATTATTAAATAAGTTTTAGGAAAGTAATGGTATACTTTCATGGCGAAATCGGAGGCAAAGATTGCCTGTAGTTAAGTTTGGATTTCTCCATGATAGAGACGTAATCATTGAGCTATGAATCCATGGTTGATACCGCATGGTGATTTCCATATTTATTTTAAAAAGTTTTAAAATATATTTAAAGGAAATGGTTTATGAATATACTTATTTCGGTGAGGTAAGTATATACTTTTGAATAAAGAGATTTAATTAAGGAACAAAGAACTTATAGAATTTGTTATAAATGAGTTAAGGAATTTACAATGTAAATTGTGAAGGTTTTTTTTGAGAAAGGAGAAATAAAGGGAACTTTCCTAAGTGTTGGGAAAAGTAAGGGGTTAGAAAAATATATTTTTAAAATATATTTTCTAAGTGTTGAAATAAGAGATGGTTTGAAATATCCTGATATAGATATAAGTTATTGAGTTGTCTCAAATATTGAAACTTGGAAGGGATTTGAATATATATCTTATAAAGGTATTTTGAAAATAAATTTTGGGGAAAAAAATAATATGGGCCTAGTGATTGCTTATGGATGTTATATTGATAGTTAAATAACCAGCTATCAAGTATTGGCCAAATTCGTTGATCGTTTCGAAGGGACCAGGATCGGATTTAATTATCCGAAAACCACTTCGATCCGATTTGAGCATTACGAATGGATATCGTGAAGATGGTGATTCGGTTTGTCCAGACCCAGGACAACTTGTATGGACGAATGCTATCAGAACATCGTCATTGGAGGACGATGAGCATTCTAAGTGAAATTGTTCTTAAAAGGTAATCGTAGCCTCAAGCCTCATCAACCGGAATGACTGAAAATCAGGGGATATGTAGCATGGCTAAGTGGGTCATACCCAATTAGGGTATGTTATCACCTTTCTAGATACCCTCGGATATATTATTAATGATGGGTACGGTGGTGCATGCAAAAGAGCTCTCGATAAGGGTGGGAACACCCCAGGTGATAACATATTCGGTTCTATCTAGGTTAGGGATAGGGCCGGTCTTGTGTTGTAGGGGATCCTGGCGAGGTCCTCGATAAATTTTTCTTGACGTGTACCGTGATAGGTGGTACCCCAGTGCCTAGTCATTGTATGGAATCCATTCTCCAACAGGTGTCGTACGATTTTCATTATGCTCAACTATGCTGAAACGTGAGATGCAAGCATTTCAGCTATTTTCTATTTACTTTGTTTAGACACTATTATAATATTAGACAATTTTGATATAAAGTGTTTTGGTTATCGTAATGTAAAAACCCATCGTGTTTATGTGTGACGCGATCTTACGAGATACCTTTGTTTTTCAAAGGATTTTGATAACTATAATAATTCAAATTAAGTGTGTTTTCTCACGCTGGTTTTCCAGACTGACACGGGTGTTATTTTATTATAATGCTCGGGTCAGACAGAGTATTACAGATTCGGGTTAGGATGCTATGGAGATCAGGAGACGAGCTGGATGATAGAGACGCATTCCACATACTTGATTATATTCCGCTATGTATTGTATCCTGCATATTCAGCACTAGTGAGGACAAGTTATTATAACTGTCCAGTGTTGAGTTATTGATTTGTTGTACTCTGATGATGTAATGTATAAGTAACAGTTATAGTTCATTTTGTATGAAGACATGTTATTATCTATTATATATTGTTCCTCTGTGATTGTGAGATTCTTTGGTGTTGTTTCTTTTTCTTCTACCTCTTCCTTTTCTTTTCCCCTAACAATCGAGTTTTCCGGCATTCGATTTCTCGGATGTAGAACAGTGGATGTATTGATGTCAATTTTAGAGGGTCGAAAATTCCGGTTCGTAACAGAGTTGGTGTAAATAATTGTCACTATTAGGTACCACTTATAATAAGTAAAATTGGAATTTACCGAAAGATATGTAAGTGATAAATTCAGCTAAAATGTCAAATCACATGCTAAGTGATGTGTGAACGTTAATATTCGAATAGTTCGATATTAATCGCTGACTAAATTTACACCTTTGAGTCACACAACCGTAATGATGAATTCTTTGAAAAACCACATGATTTAATTAATTTATAAAATGTTGTAAATTGATTAAATTAATTGATATTTGAGAAATATTAATTATTATTTATTTGATGTTTGGAAGTTTTTTGTAATTATTTTAATGCATTTATAAAAGTTATATTTGCACGCATTGATATGCGATGCTGATGTAATTTAAGATAATTACATGAAATGATTTATGGAAATTTTATGTCATTTGATGACATGATTTATGGAAATTCTATGTCATTTGATGACATAATTTGTGGAAACTTTATGCCATCTAGTGACATACATGTAAAGAAAGGATTAGAGAGAGAAACTAAGAGAATTAATTAGGGAAATTTTAATTAAAGGATGGGAAAAGTTTCATTCTTTCAAATAAAACATATTCTCTAATTCATTCTGTATGAAAAATTCATTTTTTCTCATTCGGTCCGTTTCTTTCTCTTGTGAAGACCCAAATTATTGAGATGAGAATAATTAGATTAAAATCAGAAAAAGGAAAACTTTCAAAAAATATATATATATATAGTCTGAAGATAAATATTGAGAGTGAGTTAAAAGTAATAATAGCTAAATTGAGTAAGTCTTATATTCACATGCACATATATATATCTTGAATATAAATAGTAAGAAGGAAATGGTATTTCAGAGGGAAGAGGATATATAACTGAGTGCATATATGGATTATATATTACCATATGTTGTATTTATATATATATATACCCAGAAAGAATAAACATAAAGTAATAAGGAAAGAACACCAGGGTAATTAAAAATATGAATACATTTACATATCAAGAGAAAACAGATAGTTTGAAATATTAACCAGGGGTTAATTGATAAAAGGATATATATATATATATATATATATATATATATTACAGTTTAACATAAAGAAAATAAAATAATTCAGTAAAGAGAAAATTGTTTTCAACAATTAAGTGATAAGGAGAAAATGATATATTCTTTGGTAAATTAAAATGCTTAAAAACCAGTTTTATATTAGTTATACATAAGTACAATTTTGAAATAAGTCAAGAGTAAACAAATAGGCTGAGATAATAACTAGGAATGGAAAATAACTCGGGCATAATAAAAGGTATTAAAAGAAAAAAAATATGCCACATGAAAATAATATACAAGTGAATCATGCAAATTGCATGCACACAGGAAAAGCAGTGGATAACTGCTTTTACCAGAAATAGAAACTAAGGGAAAATGGCACATTTAGCCATAACAGCACACACATAATTCTCTGAGTGATGTGAGGATAAAATGGGTTTTTCCCTTCAGTAAAACCCTAGTAAAAATGATTTAAATCAAGAGAAGAAGCAGAGGTTTTACTCTGAGGGAAAACAGAAACACATTGAAAAAAAAAGAGAAGAACATACACTGTTTGCAAGCTTAGGCAATCTCGGGAAAAAGAAGGGAAAGGTGAGTGATTAATCAATCTCATAAGGCTAAGGCATTAAGACCCAAGTAAAGGGCAGCCATTTTATTTTTGTGCTTGATCAACTTGTTTTTCTCTGAATAAATGAATGCTGAGAATGGTTGGTGTATTGATAAATCTTTGGTTGATGCTCTGATTTGTTTTGTTTGATTGTTTGATAAGAACAATGTCATGATCTCTGATATGGATCCAGTACCTCAAACCACCAGTTTGTAAATATGTTTAGTAAGATAAATACATTTTATTATGAAGTAGGGTAATACTGGAAAATAGGCTAGGCAGTGTGAACAAAAGGAGGTTCATGCTCATGTCTAGATTGTTTCAAATTTGAGATGAACAATGCAATAATTTATTTATGTGCTGATTTGTTCAGATCTAAAGCTAAAATGTTTTATGGGTTTTTCTCTAAATACCTTACCCTATGTTCACAATAGAATTAAGTATAAGAATTTTTATATGATTTTCTGGGTTTGTTTAAGAGATCATGATATTCTTGAATATAGGAGATGCAAAGGATAAAACAAATTTTGAATGAGACAACTGGAAAAAAAAATATGAAATAAAGCATTATTTTCATAATGAAGTCATGGTCAGTGAAACCCATGAGAGAGTTTAACTCTCTCTGATTGAGGGAAAAAGAAAGAAAGAATGTAAAAGCATTCCATGAGTTAATAAATCTTTCTGAAATAAGAGATGAGACTGGTCACTAGATTATAAAACTAATCTAGGAGAGAAGCCTTGATCTATTCGTCATAAGGAGTATGATGGGTATGTGCATGACTTTTTTAAGTCCTATAGGCCTTTGTGTAGGGGTTAACAGAATTGAGTCCCTTACAATGAACACATGGTGTTCAATGGCAAAGAGATATGACCAAATTTTATTAATGAATCAAGATTCAGAGCTGAACTATGGAATTAAAATGAGTTAATTCCAGAAGAGTATGTGTACATGTATACTGTATTGAATGAATGGATGATTGCATATGTGCATGAGTGTAGTAGAAGCTTAGATATATATATATATATATACACTTAAACCCAGTTCATATTATAAATTCAAATTGTATATAGCATATGAATACTCTGCACAAGAATTTAAAAAATGACAAGTATTTATATTTTGATTTCACTCATACCAGAATTTTATTTCTGACCCTATTTGTTGCTTTGTAACATCTGGGGTGTCTCATTTTTATTGAGGCAGCTCTAGATGTTGCTGCAGGAAAGGAAGCATAAGAAACTTGTATGCATGGACAATTGAAGATTTACTTGCATTTAGAATGTTTAAGGAGTTATGCAGACATGTTGTAATAATTAAGCCAGGCAAATGTTTTAAGTATTTTCTGGATTGATATGTGTTTGTTTTTCTGAGAAGAGAACATGTAAGAATTTTAGTATTTTACATATATGCATATGTGGGTTGCTGCTTTAAGTATCTGATCTGGATAATCTATGGTGAAGTGTTAGATAGGAGATCATGCCATATAATTTGATATGTGAGCATGTTTCCTTTGGCAATGTCTGATGAATCTTAAAAATTGTAAAGTAGAAATGATCATAGGAAGAAGGGAATATAGCACAATCATTAAATCTTGTAAAAGATGAGTTGAATCCAAAACTGGGCTAACCAGAAATATATGAATATGACTTATAATTGATATAAGTACATAGTTAACCTGAAATGAAATTTATAACCTTAGTCTAGGTATTTCAATTGCAGTAGAAGTTGTATTGCTCTGTGAAGTAGATCCATATATATGATTTGGTAAAACTTGTAGGTCTCATTGCACCATGCTTCACACATTTTATTACTTAAATATACATTACCCAAGTCTGAGTACATTTGATCATGATCAAGGCTATTATAAATGACTTGCAGTCCTGTTGGTAATAGGCAAAATCATCACCACACAACTCTTTAGACACTTCCACATGATGTTTAGAATACTTCAGTTATTTATTTGACAAGTTCACTTGAGATGTGTGTATTAATTTGGTTTGCAACATGGCTTCAATTACTTTGTCTTCAATCATATGTTAAGTCTTAGATTTGTACATGTGTTTGTATATATATATATATACTCTGCCTAAATACATTGTTCCTCTGCTTGAACCTCAATCCAGATTAACATCTGGTCATTCATATGAACCTTGTTCAACATACAAATCAAAACATGAATACCCTTACCTGACACCAAAAATTGTTAGAACATGAATTATAAACCCCGGGCTAACTTGTAATTAGTAAGTTATCTTAGACACCCTGATTTGTAGCATAGGATCTAGTAGTGGCTAATTACAAAATCCCAGGATCTGAATTTTCTGCTTGGAAAATTCAGGGATCAAATAATCTGAGGATTAAAACAAGAAAATAAGAAAAATGGAGTATTTGATTTTATATCAAGCTTGAGCTTTAAAAAAAAGAATGATTGGAAAAGGCTATGTGACACCATATCTCTGGAATATGAGAGAATATGTGTGATTGAATTTCTTTGTCAATTTAAACTACTCTGATAGACAAAGAGCCATATATATATATATATATCTTCATATATATATATATATGAATCAAGTTAATTTTATATACTAATATTTTTATATTGGTAAAAATAAGGAATCCTGAAAAAATTAAATTAAGAGAAGTGGTCCATTGAAGTGTGAACATATATATATTTGCACAAAAAAAAACCTTAACAGGAAAATTCTCTAAAACACTTGGAGAAAAGAAGTGGGTCACTTCATCTCTCCTCCTAACTTTTCATGTCATAAACAAAACAAAGAAAACGAATTTCCAAAATATTTCAACTCCGAATAAAAAGATCAAATAAAACAAAACAAAAGTTGTTCATCCATCTCTTGCAAGGATAGGATGTGGATCTTGAAGATCTGAGGAGATACCATCATTCAAGGTGTGATTTCTAGGCAACATCCTAAGGTGATTCAATCGGATCTAGAAGCATTCTTCGTTCAACGTGCAAATCAAAGACAGTATCAAAAAGGTGTGTTTTAAGGATTGGGTAGCAAGGTATGTCATTTTCTATATATAGATAGTGATTATGCAATGTTTGATGGAAATTTAATTTGGCTTTCATAATTTCTATGATGTATTACTATCTTGCTTACTTAAAAATTGTTTAAGAAGATTGAAATTATTTGTTGAATGATATGATTGATTTTTCATTTGATATATCAAAATTAAATTTGTTTATGTTTTAAAACTACATTTAAGTGTAGATTTATGTTTTTAAACATTCTAATTAAAATTGTAATTCTTCAGATCTGAATGTTTACATGTTCGAATTGATTAGCTGCTTTTCTTTACTTTGTTAAATTGAAACTAAATCCATAAATTTTAAAATACAATGTTTTATTTTAATTCTATGTTTTAACGTTTAATTTAAATTCCATTTCTTTAAATCTGGAAATTAACATTTTCATGTTGATTGATTGAATTATATTAGAAAGCTTTGATTGAATTCCATATACACCGATTTGGATCTACTTGTATGTGTTCATATAAAATTTATTTTTCTTTACATATATTATCATAGTATGAAATCATTTCTCCTTTTTAATTAAGACAATAATGTATACATACAATTCATTGTTTACCTTCCATATTCTTACATTATGTACCTATTGATTGTCATTAATATGTTGCATTAATCAAGTTTACTAAAAGGGAAACGGTATCAATCACCCTTGTCATCCCTTATTTTTTTCCATTTCAATTCCTATGTAATAACCATTCAAATTGTTCTTATTTATTTTATGTATACATATCAATTACCACTGACTATGCACACTCCCTGTATGTTGCACTTGGACAATATTTACGTGAATATATTTACAATTCATGTCATATTTAGATTAGCCATTAATGTTATTTTATTAATCAATTATTTAATTTAATTAAGAGAAGGAAATGAAAAGCTTCCTTCTCTAAATAAATTTATGATCCGTCATTAATTGAATAATTTAAGAGAAAGGAAATGAAAATTTTCCTTATCTAAATAAATTTATGTCCCCTCATTAATTGAATAAGTTAAGAGAAAGAAAATGAAAAGTTTCCTTCTCTAAATAAATTTATGCCCCCTCATTAATTGAATAAGTTAAGTAAAAGAAAATGAAATATTTTCTTCTCTAAATAAATTTGAAAAGTAAAAGTTACACACAAATTTGTATATAAGAGTATATTTGATATACTCTAGCTTACATACACGTTACACTAAAGTGAAACTTTATTTATGAAGTTAAATAAAATATTGATTTTATTTAAAATAAACTTAGAGAAGTTCCAAATAAATTTAGAATTCATAGGCCCACTAAACATCCAAAATGGTTAAATTTTTTGAAATTCACCCATTACTTCTTCAGCAGGCTGGCCTAGTTCTTCAGTACTGCGTGCACGATTTTGGAGGATATGGAGAAATAGTAATTAATATGATTTGTTAAGTAACTAAGTTAACTAATTTATTTATTTAATCCAAAATCTTATAAAACTCGTAACTTTTGCATACTAGGTCCAATCAAGATGTTGTCTTTGTCGTTGCACTCATATTGGGATTCTCTACGACTTAGAGTTGATTTTGTCAAGTGTAGAGCAAGTGGAATTTTGAAATAAAATCTAACGGCATTCGATTTTAGATCAAGCAGGAACGCATAACCATTGTTCAACATTTTGGTGTGTTTACTCACCAGTTGATCGTATATTATTATGTATACAATATTTGTTGTGAAAAATATAATTTAAAATTGATAAAAATGCAGGTTATTACTTTTGGACTCCTTAGTGCTTTTAAAAGAAAATGACAACAATATATATAGTATAATCTCTCTTTTAATTCTCTATAACATATATCGTGACCCAGACTTGTTTACATGTTTGATGTTGTTGTTTGATTTAGTTGGAAATGATGTGTGAATGGTTTAAGCAAAATTGTCGCTATAAACGCACTTTAAAATCCCCTGTATTTAACACATTTTTAATTGGTTAATTTGTGAATATATTTTGGAAATATGTAACAGCTTCTCATCACACGTTTTGGTGTGTTTGACATTGAGGAATTTGTTTGGACATTTGTGGAAAATTAAGAATCGAAATTATAGTAGTTAAAAGCAAAATGGTCGCGATAGATGAATTTTGAAAAGATCTTGTGTTCCGTGATTTTCAAAGTTAGCTTTGAAAGACATTCTAGGGCTTCTTTGTAATTTTAATAAATACTATAAGTGTATTTATTTTTGGAAAAAAAATATATCGAAGTTTAAATATATTTTTGATAATCCTTGCTGAATGGTTTAAGTAAGGGTTTGAAATTATAAACTTGTTTTCATGATTTTTAAATAAAATTATAAAGTGGATATTTTAAATAATATCTTGAGTAAGTGTTTTAAACTATGTTTTAAGTATTATAAAGACTAATTTATAGTGATATATGGAATGCCGTTTTATGGAAAGTATTTAGTCCTATCTTGAAATAGAAGATTGGAGATAAGTGTATGAGAATTAAAATCAGGAGGATTATAAAAGGAGTTCTATAAATAAAATGAGATTTATAAAAAAACAAATTTATGAAAGGAAATAAGGTTTGATTTTTATAAAATATTGCTGTAGGAAGGTTTAGTTGGAAAAGAAGTTAAGTATTTTGTAAAAGAATATAAAACTTGTTTTAGGGATTATAACACTTACGGTATATGAATGGTTGTGTAAAATAATTAAAAAGGTATATCAACTTGTTTAAAAAGTGAAGGTGTACTCAGATCTTTAAATGGACGGGTTTCAAAGTTCATGGGAAGTATAAAAGTGATTTTGAGTTTGTAGTAACGATATTTGGGCAACATTTATTTTAACCCATTTAATTGTACTTATGAAAGTAATTAGATCTTTAAATGATAGTTTAAAGAAAATGATTAAGTGAAGCGTTTTGGGTTTACTGTAAATAATGTTTTAGAAGCATTTGTTTTTAACCCTTGAATAATATTTTAAAATTGTAAAATACTGTTAAATGATTATGGGAAATACTTAGATCTTTAATAATGGAATTTTAAAGATAATAACAAGTATGGAATCTTTTGGGAAAGATAGAAAAGTATAAGTTTTAAAGTAGAAAGGAGAGAATATGTTTATAATAACAATGCATGAGAAACATTTGTTTTAACCTCTTTGATTTTATTTTAAATAAATTAAATCTTGTCAATGATTTGTGTATACACTTATACTCCTAAGGTAAGTATATGAAAACTTTTTGAAAGGGAATTGGTGAATGCTTGTACATACTATTGTAAGGATATTTTAAATATATATACAAGTAGAAAAAGGAAGTTTTAATTAATAAAGGAAATTAATTAAAAGAGGGGATTAGACGTCACTTATATGACTTGATCGTGCAAGTGTGTTAATCATATTTGCGTGATTACTTGTGTATGGGAAGTATATGGGACATTTGTGTATGGGAAGTATACGGGACTTAATTTCCCTTATGCGATCATTCTTATTTTTTTTGAAATTGACCAAATATAAATCTATAAATATCTAGAAGAAACATGGGAATTATACAGTACAGTAATCTTCGGTGATGCTATACTATACGTATAAACTCATTCTACTCTTCTAGGACAAATGATAAGGAAATCCATCCGCTTAAACGGTTAGGAGGTGTTCTCCGCTCTTATGTATTGTCTGTTTATTTCTAAAAGAACCAAAGTTGAGTTTAGTGGGAATCGACCAATTGGTCTTGGAGTGCCCAGTAAGTGAGGGAGTGTGCTTATATGAGATGACTTGAAACCATAACCACTCCAAAACCATATAAGTGTTTATTCCTTAGAAGAGGTTCGTGATTGGTTCGAGATGCTGGAATCTATGTGGAGATTAGAGATCCATTTGAGATGCTCGAACCCATGTAGAGGTTCGTGATCTATTAAGAGATGTGAGAATCTATGTGTAATTTCGAGGCCTATTAAGGTATGGGAATCCATGTGTGGTTCCGAGATCTGTTCAAGTTGTGACTTGTATTATAACTACCCGGAATTTTGGACACTTCGTATTTATATCTGAATTACTTAAATATTTGAATCGTGGATTAAATTTTATGAAAATGATTTTATAAGCTTTTTAACCACTTTTTAATTCATAACTAATGGTGGTAAACGTTTTTTGGAAAAATGTTTACAAAAATAGATTCTTCGAAGAGTAATCGATAATGTGACCGAAAATCGGTTTATCGTAAACAGCTTTTCGATAGATATAAGTTGTTCAAACTCTTGGGCACTTGAATTGTAACAACCCGGAGTTTTGTGAAAAATTTATTTGTGTCAAATGACGATTAAGTTAATGACTAATTGCTGTTCGGCGTTATTAAATCAAGTTGGAATTCTTTTGAAATTTCTTTAAGGGTATATGGGCTTTAAATAAATATTTCCCTTTTAATTTTATTGAGCCCGTTTCTTTAGTTTATTGAGATAATGGCTATGACAGATCCCTCCTCTAACCATTTTTACATTTGGCAACCCTAAAAGAAAATCGAACGAAGAAAATAAGTGGCGGCCGCTTCAATCTTTCGTTCCTTCGATCTGGAAGAATTAGGGCTTGTTGGAAGAGTAAAGCTCTCGTTCGATTTTGAGACTTGTTAGGGCTTTTCGAAGCTTTGGTATGGTTTCGATCGTTGTTGGATGAATTCGTGGTTGCCTGGTTCGATCGATTTCTTCTTCGTCTTGCTCACGGCCGCCTCCTCGAGTCTTGGCTGATTACTTCAACTTGATCGAATTCGACTTGGGCTTTGATTAGAAATCAAAGAGGATAGATGGCGCTCGCTCGTTCGTTCTCGTCTCCGTTCGTCTCCAGAATTAGGGCTAACTTCGCTCGTTTCCTCGGTTGCAAAGACTTCGTCCTGATTGCTTCGATGTTGGTCGTGCTCGAGGGGACTTCGGCTGCTTCATTCGCGACTAAGGTGAGTGATCTTCGCTCACTTCTAATTCAGGCTGTAGTTATTTACGAGTCGAGATCTCTTGCTTTCCAACTGTTTGAATTTGTCACTTGATTTATCTTAGTTATTCGAATTGTCTTGATGTTGAGATGGTCTCTTGACTTTGTCGAATTCATGTACTTTACAATTCTGGTTTCCTTGATCATCACTGGGCTGGATTTTGGGTTTTGACTTGTGATGATAAGTTACTGCTCGGATTTTTGGGAAAAGAAAACTACTGTCATATGAATTTCTTTTTATTCGAACTTTTTCTTTGATGACCCGCGGCTAAAACGACATTGAAATTGTCTTAGGCTTGGCTTGGTTGACATTGGTTTTGACTTTGTTGAATTTCGACTATTTGACTAATTGAGCTCGGCTTCTTGATTTAATATGAGTATTTGAGAATTTTTGACCTGACTCTGATGATAATTTCTTTTGACTTCGGCCATTGGTTGAATTGTGGTGACTTCGACATTTAATTGATTTTGAAATGTTTGTTTCCTTGGAAGTTTCGTTTTGGTGTTGTTGGTTTTTCATTTTCTGGTTGTCACGACGTGACTTCACCTCGTGATCACCAAGGCCTGATGGTTTAGTTGTGATAAATTGGTCTTAACTTGTATTGGGTTTTGCCACTGATATTGATATTTATGCTCGACTCCAGCCATGTACAGTGTTGTTGTGTTGTTATATATATTAGCGTTTCTCTGGAGTTTGAGTATTATGGCCTTGCTTTGAACCTGATTCCGCGACTTTCTCTGTCTTTGGTATTGTTCGAACTGTTGCATTTGGACTTGAGCACACTTGATATTGTTCCTCAGTTTTGAATCTGTTCATTCACGACCTTAAGTAAACTCAGGCATGTATGGTTGTTGAGTTGCTTCACCCTGTACAGTGCACTTGTATATATTATCCCTTGCTCTTTGATACATGTTTGAACTGACTGTTCATTTGCTTAGTGCATTGGTTTGGGGTAGAATCCTGGTTGTACTTTTGGTTTCTTTGAGGTTGTTTATGTCTGCATCCTATGGCTGCCACTGTGTTGCATCGAGCTCAGTTAGTTGTCAGAGTAGCTTGATCATTTGGGTCATTCACTGTATACTGTTTTCTTCCCTCTGTCCATGTAGCTCTCTGTCTTTAATCTTCACATGATTACAACTAGTCATTTCTATTTGGGTTGATGTCATTTGCAGTTGCACTTGAGCAGCTGGACTTGAGTTCTTTGTTGAGTTTCTTGGAGTCTCCATTGTTAGTGAACTTGTATTTTATAGTTTACTAGCCCTGGCCTTAGTTCTCAAGTATCACTGCATACTATGTCGCCACTCCGGCAGTTGCAGTTCACTAACATATGCAGGACCATTCCAATTGAGGGGTTGTAGCTGCTATCCATATGAGTTTTTGCAGTGTTATCATATTCACATAGTGGCAATTAGTTTGCAATTGTATTCATGTTGCCTTCCTTGATTTGCACTGCACTTGTATTCATTCACTGAGTCACCTGGTTGAGGCTGCCATCGACTTGTACATGGCCTCATCTCTGTTTTGGTACTGAAGCTTTGTCTTGTGATCTTCTCTTTACAATGGTGCGAGATAGCTTGTATATAAATTAGCGGTCTCGACCACTTGAGATATTTGGATTTGTTTTCGAACTTCCTTGAGTTGAACCCGATTTCGGGGTTTGACCTTGTGATCAGTTGTGACTTTCACTGAACTTTTGTGTATCCCCTGCGATAGTGGCGAGGCGGTACACGCATGCGTGTACTGCAGCCCTATCAGATTTGACAGTTTTAAATTGATTTAGTCAATTTGATAAATTTTTTATTTATCTCTGTTGATGATTTAAATCCGCTGATTTTTGTTAAACACTGTTATGTGTTATATTGACCGTTATCCGGTTTCTTTGTTTAAAGAATCGAATAGACGGGAATTATTATGACTGTCGTCTATTTAAATTATTACTACCTATATGCACTAATAAACTGGTTTGAATTAGACTGACCCGTGTATTATTTTCTGTTGAATGTAATACTCGGGTCAGACCCGAGTTATTTCAGGTTGCAGATTTTCTTCTTTGAGTTGCTGTTCAGGCTATGAAGACTTTTCACATCTTTTGAAGTGTCAGTGTCATTTTGTAGTAGTCGTGTCATTGTATAGAACGATATGTATTCATGTATATTAGTCGATAATGTACTTGTATATATAACTTCTAGAGTCGACAGTTGTAGTTGTATCATATGTATCGTGTCAACTATATTGTAACTGACATCGGTTATATATATGAGATTTTTGTTATTCTGTGTTCCGCATTTATATTATCTGTGTTATTGTTATATCTAATGTCCTAAACTATTATGAACTATCGTAGTTTGTTTTATACTGATAATTGGATATGTCGATGGGAGTAAATAAATAATAGATGAAAAATAAAAAGTATATACCACTCCTATCGAGATAACCAATATTAGTGTAAGACCAATTACGGATGGTCGCTCCTATCCAGCCTTATTCTTCGTAATAATAGACAGTATTTCTTTTAATACTCTTTGTTATTATGAGCATAGAGGTGGGGCGTCACAGTTGGTATCAGAGCTTGGGGTTTATGGACATAATATAAAACTTAACTCGGAAGGAACATATGTTACAACTATTGGTCGATGTTTTATTGTGCTTGAGTCAAAACTAAAGTTTTGAAATTTGGATGAAATTTTTAAATAACTTTATTTAAAAATAATAGTGAAATTGTGTTCTGATGATTTGATTGATTTGTGTTCTGTTTATCAGAGTGCGCAGTGGAAACAGTGAAACTGTCTTCGCTGAGTACAACTGATAATCTTTTTTTTTGATTTAAAATCAAAATACGAAATTGATATGAATTTCATTTGTTGTTTACATAGCTGTAATTATTTTGTTTCTTTGAGAACTTCGAATCCGAATTGAGGATTCGAAGTAATTGCAGAATGTGATTTTTGTTGAAATTTCCGCTGGCCTTCTTTTGTACTAATCATCTATTGATTAGATTTTTGCTGTTTTAAATTATCTTCATTGAAGATACCTCCGGATAGTTTCTTTGTTCATTTTGTAGTACGTGCACAATTTGAATTGCACGTTACTGCATTTATTTTACGTTGAACCGATGCTAGGGTATGAAACGTATTTTGTTGCCGTTATTTTGTAACGGGATTTTTACACCAATGCTAAATTCTTGAAGCACGGTGTTTTATGGCATTTTGATGAATGAAAATTCTCTGATATTACATTTTAATGTAAATTGTTTTGATGTGATTTTGACGTTTTAAAATTACTGTCGCTTTGGCTTCAGTAACCGTCAAATTTTAAAAGTGAATTTTCAAGCGGTTATTCCGCAATGCTGATTTGTAACCGTTTTTAAGGTATTTTGAGAAGTACAATTTCCTTATCGAAATTGTTACTAATATTGCTGCTTTAATCACGTGATTGGAAACTCGTTTTAAAAAATAAAAAAATTGTTTTATAAATTTTTAACGGTTTGCGTTTTCAAAAGGATGAGAAAGCGACTTAAACGATTCAGCAAAATCGAGGATTATGACCCCTTTCTTTTACTGATTCGCTTAATTCCGGACTTGTCCGTTTGAGAATGTAAAGTGTATTTTTACAAAATACACAATTTTGCACTTTCAAGGAAACGATGAAGAGAATTAAACGATTTAGCAAAAGTGCGGAGTATGGAACCACACTTTTACTTTTTCGGTTAATTCCGGACTCGTTAATTGAAATATCTGTTGTTTTGGTGAATTTGATGATTTCACACTTTCAAGGAAACGATGAAGAGAATCAAACGATTTAGTAAAACACGTGGTATGGGACATGTGCGTTTGCTATTTCGGTTAATTCCGGACTCGTTAATTGAAACATTTTGAAGCTTTCGTGTGCTTTCGAGCCACTATGAGGACCTTCGGGTCATTTGTTGGACCTTCGGGTCATTTGTTGGGCTTTCGGGCCACTCTGCGGACCTTCGGGTCAAATACCAGTACTAGACCTTCGGGTCACTCTGCGGACCTCCGGGTCAATCTGATGGGCGCCAAAATTATATTGAGTACTTGGTAGGCTTCGGCCACTCTGAGATGCACGTGCGGCGAATTAAAAACTCGCCATCTGATGGGATCGATCCAAGCTTTTATGTTGATTTTCTAGTCTTCTTAATTGATTTCTAGATATTTGTTGCTTCCAATTATCTGCAGGTAATTGAATATTTGTTGTTTCTAATTATCGCTTGTGATAATTAGATATTTGTTGATATGAGTTCTGATTATCGTTTTTGATAATCGGATATTTGTTGCTTTTAATTATCGCTTTAGATAATTAAATATTTGTTGTTTCTAATTATCGCTTGTGATAATTAGATATTTGTTGATATGAGTTCTGATTATCGTTTTTGATAATCGGATATTTGTTGCTTTTAATTATCGCTTTAGATAATTAAATATTTGTTGTTTCTAATTATCGCTTGTGATAATTAGATATTTGTTGATATGAGTTCTGATTATCGTTTTTGATAATCGGATATTTGTTGCTTTTAATTATCGCTTTAGATAATTAAATATTTGTTGTTTCTAATTATCGCTTGTGATAATTAGATATTTGTTGATATGAGTTCTGATTATCGTTTTTGATAATCGGATATTTGTTGCTTTTAATTATCGCTTTAGATAATTAAATATTTGTTGTTTCTAATTATCGCTTGTGATAATTAGATATTTGTTGATATGAGTTCTGATTATCGTTTTTGATAATCGGATATTTGTTGCTTTTAATTATCGCTTTAGATAATTAAATATTTGTTGATATGAGATTTAATTATCGCTTTTGATAATTAAATATTTGTTGATTTGAGATTTAATTATCGCTTTTGATAATTAAATATTTGCTGATATGAGATTTAATTATCGCTTTTGATAATTAAATAATTGTTGATTTGAGATTTAATTATCGCTTTTGATAATTGAATATTTGTTGAATTTGAAATATGATTATCGTTTGTGATAATCGAATATTTGTTGATTTGAGAAATTTGATTATCGTTTTTTATAATTGAATATTTGTTTTCTGACTATCGTTTGGGATAATCAGATATTTGATTTGTCTTCTGATTATCGTTTGAGATAAGTAAATATTTGCGATTTGAAAATTCAATTATCGTTTTGATGATTGAATATTTGCGATTTTTGAGATTTGAGCTTCGTCTTTTTCTCTGGCGATTCAGGTGAGTAATTTGATTTACTCACATTCAATTCGTGCTCTGTATGGGATTTCTGCTCTGTTTTTCCTTCTCCTTTAGTTGCTGGAACTCGATTGTTCTTGCTTTTGTTAGTCGTCTGATTTTGATCCCTGATTCCCACGATGTTGATTCTTTTGATTTGACGCAGTCGAACCTTTTGATTTCTTATCTAATACTTCCCCGCTGACACTTGCTTTGCTTGTACATTCGACATTTCCATGCTCTTTTGGTTGTTACCTTTTATCCATTTATTCCCTATGATTGCGTGGACGCAATTTCTTTAAGGAGGGGAGTCTGTAACAACCCGGAGTTTTGTGAAAAATTTATTTGTGTCAAATGACGATTAAGTTAATGACTAATTGCTGTTCGGCGTTATTAAATCAAGTTGGAATTCTTTTGAAATTTCTTTAAGGGTATATGGGCTTTAAATAAATATTTCCCTTTTAATTTTATTGAGCCCGTTTCTTTAGTTTATTGAGATAATGGCTATGACAGATCCCTCCTCTAACCATTTTTACATTTGGCAACCCTAAAAGAAAATCGAACGAAGAAAATAAGTTGCGGCCGCTTCAATCTTTCGTTCCTTCGATCTGGAAGAATTAGGGCTTGTTGGAAGAGGAAAGCTCTCGTTCGATTTTGAGACTTGTTAGGGCTTTTCGAAGCTTTGGTATGGTTTCGATCGTTGTTGGATGAATTCGTGGTTGCCTGGTTCGATCGATTTCTTCTTCGTCTTGCTCACGGCTGCCTCCTCGAGTCTTGGCTGATTACTTCAACTTGATCGAATTCGACTTGGGCTTTGATCAGAAATCGAAGAGGATAGATGGCGCTCGCTCGTTCGTTCTCGTCTCCGTTCGTCTCCAGAATTAGGGCTAACTTCGCTCGTTTCCTCGGTTGCAACGACTTCGTCCTGATTGCTTCGATGTTGGTCGTGCTCGAGGGGACTTCGGCTGCTTCATTCGCGACTAAGGTGAGTGATCTTCGCTCACTTCTAATTCAGGCTGTAGTTATTTACGAGTCGAGATCTCTTGCTTTCCAACTGTTTGAATTTGTCACTTGATTTATCTTAGTTATTCGAATTGTCTTGATGTTGAGATGGTCTCTTGACTTTGTCGAATTCATGTACTTTACAATTCTGGTTTCCTTGATCATCACTGGGCTAGATTTCGGGTTTTGACTTGTGATGATAAGTTACTGCTCGGATTTTTGGGAAAAGAAAACTACTATCATATGAATTTCTTTTTATTCGAACTTTTTCTTTGATGACCCGCGGCTAAAACGACATTGAAATTGTCTTAGGCTTGGCTTGGTTGACATTGGTTTTGACTTTGTTGAATTTCGACTATTTGACTAATTGAGCTCGGCTTCTTGATTTAATATGAGTATTTGAGAATTTTTGACCTGACTCTGATGATAATTTCTTTTGACTTCGGCCATTGGTTGAATTGTGGTGACTTCGACATTTAATTGATTTTGAAATGTTTGTTTCCTTGGAAGTTTCGTTTTGGTGTTGTTGGTTTTTCATTTTCTGGTTGTCACGACGTGACTTCACCTCGTGATCACCAAGGCCTGATGGTTTAGTTGTGATAAATTGGTCTTAACTTGTATTGGGTTTTGCCACTGATATTGATATTTATGCTCGACTCCAGCCATGTACAGTGTTGTTGTGTTGTTATGTATATTAGCGTTTCTCTGGAGTTTGAGTATTATGGCCTTGCTTTGAACCTGATTCCGCGACTTTCTCTGTCTTTGGTATTGTTCGAACTGTTGCATTTGGACTTGAGCACACTTGATATTGTTCCTCAGTTTTGAATCTGTTCATTCACGACCTTAAGTAAACTCAGGCATGTATGGTTGTTGAGTTGCTTCACCCTGTACAGTGCACTTGTATATATTATCCCTTGCTCTTTGATACATGTTTGAACTGACTGTTCATTTGCTTAGTGCATTGGTTTGGGGTAGAATCCTGGTTGTACTTTTGGTTTCTTTGAGGTTGTTTATGTCTGCATCCTGTGGCTGCCACTGTGTTGCATCGAGCTCAGTTAGTTGTCAGAGTAGCTTGATCATTTGGGTCATTCACTGTATACTGTTTTCTTCCCTCTATCCATGTAGCTCTCTGTCTTTAATCTTCACATGATTACAACTGGTCATTTCTATTTGGGTTGATGTCATTTGCAGTTGCACTTGAGCAGCTGGACTTGAGTTCTTTGTTGAGTTTCTTGGAGTCTCCATTGTTAGTGAACTTGTATTTTATAGTTTACTAGCCCTGGCCTTAGTTCTCAAGTATCACTCATACTATGTCGCCACTCCGGCAGTTGCAGTTCACTAACATATGCAGGACCATTCCAATTGAGGGGTTGTAGCTGCTATCCATATGAGTTTTTGCAGTGTTATCATATTCACATAGTGGCAATTAGTTTGCAATTGTATTCATGGTGCCATCCTTGATTTGCACTACACTTGTATTCATTCACTGAGTCACCTGGTTGAGGCTGCCATCGACTCGTACATGGCCTCATCTCTGTTTTGATACTGAAGCTTTGTCTTGTGATCTTCTCTTTACAATGGTGCTAAACTATTATCTGTGTTATTGTTATATCTAATGTCCTAAACTATTATGAACTATCGTAGTTTGTTTTATACTGATAATTGGATATGTCGATGGGAGTAAATAAATAATAGATGAAAAATAAAAAGTATATACCACTCCTATCGAGATAACCAATATTAGTGTAAGACCAATTACGGATGGTCGCTCCTATCCAGCCTTATTCTTCTTAATAATAGACAGTATTTCTTTTAATACTCTTTGTTATTATGAGCATAGAGGTGGGGCGTCACATGAATAATGATCAAATGAACATATTAGAAACTAATTAACACACACCTCTTCATTGTAATTGGAAGGTCAATAATATTCTAACGGATAAGAGATATTATCATGGTGAAGGTATAATGGTAATTAGCATAAAGGAGAAGTGACATAAAGGTGCATGTGAGAAGGAGGCTCCTTTGTGACCTTCAATGGAAGGTAGAAGGTGGTAATGACCCCTTAGACAAGCCTATATAAGAGAGGGCACACCCTTAGTAACATTCACAAATTCACAAAAATAAATCCAAGCTTTTCTAATGGCTTCTCTTCTTCTTCCTCTCTTATGTTCTAAAATAAAAGAGCTGCAAATCAACTCCAAGTCACTTCAAACTTTTCCACAAGGTTTGTTATAATATTAGAAAACCTTCCACTATGCCAAAAGTTGACGAATCAAAGCCAAACTCCCATAGGAAGCTTAGGCCATGAGCTATATATGGGAAATGGAGGCAAAAGCAAGGTGAAGAGAGGAGAAGGAGGAAGAAGGAAGTATTTGCAAGGTTGGGTTCGGGCTTGGTTGGCTTAGATTTTGGTTATTGTGAGGTTAAAGGTGAGTTAACACCTCACTTTGAATGAAAATATAATACATATATGTTTGTGTTGATAGTGTTTATGTGGTTTGAATTGTTGCTGACGTATGTTAAAACATTTGTTTGAATTCTTACTTTAAAAGTAAATGGCATATGTGTTCCATGTATATAGACTTGAACGAACTTGGAATGTAATTAAATGGACTTGCATGACTTTTGACAAGACCTTGAACAAAGCACATAGGTTATAGACGATTTGGTTTAGATTGGACTAGGATTTGAAAGTGCACTTTTAGCGATAATCGCTATAGATGCAGTTGTGAATTGCCTTGTTTTTGGCGATTGCTATGGAACTTTTTAGATAAATCCTATAATAACACGCAAATCTGCATGATTTTAGCTAACAATAAACCACTCATGTCCAACCCAAATCGAACGAAAAGACGAATAGTTATGGGAAAAAAGAAGAAAGAAGAAGAGAAAGAAGAAGAAGAGAAAAGAAACTAAAAACAACATAGAATCTCACCATCGTTGTGGAACAATATATAATATAATACCAATGGTCTTTACAAAATAGAACTGTTATATACATACATCTATCAGAGTACAACAACAAATCACAATCATCAGCCTGGACAGTTATAACAACCTATCCTCACAATTGCTGATGATTTCAACAACAAAGCAGCGGAAAATAAACATATACGTGAATACGACTTGATGACCTCCAACTCGTTTTCTGAGCTCCAATGCATCCGAAGCAATCTGTAAATATGCTCGGTCTGACCCAAGCATTATAATAAAATAACACCCAAGTTGACCTAGAAAACCAGCGTGAGAAAACACACCCAACCAGAATTTGAAGTTATAGAATAAACTTTGAAAATCAAAAGTATCTCATAAGACCACGCCGCACATAAACACAGACAGGGTTTTACCTTACGATAACCAAAACATTTCATATGAAATTCTATGATATTATAATAGCATCTAAGATACAAATACTTATTAATCATAGCCGAAATTGTTACATTAATTAAATTCCATCATACCAGATTCTACAATCAAAACCGTAAAGGCACGTATTAGAGATTGGATTCCATACCATAACAAGGTAAGGAATTACCTTTCGAAGGTACATCTCTAGTTAAAATGCACCGGGATCTGACAAGAACATCTTGTACCCCTACCACATAGGACTGGCCTACCACTTGACTAGTAGTACCGGATATGATCACTCCACTCGTTAATTTGGGCCCCGAAGAATACATGGGTAGATAATAACCGATCTAGATTTGGAATGACCATATCCTGTTGGGAGCGACACACTTGGCCCTGCTACATGCCCAATTTTTGTCATTTCCCAGTTGATGAGGCTCGTGGCTACGTTTTACCTTTTTATATAGCATTTCCCACTTGGAATGCTAACACTGCCCTCCAGACAACAATGCAATATTAGCATTCATCCATACAATTTCGTTTTGGGATTGAATGAAACGCTTAAGAACTTGGTCTTCAATTTCCATTGTCTCAATGATGGCTTCACTTTGAAACGTTTTGAGTTGGATCAAAGTGGTTTTCGGATAACATATCCGATCCCGGTCTCTTCGAAACAACATTCGACAGTTTTTGGTAAACTCAACCTCGTTTCTTTAGGAAATAAATAGTCAAAGATAAAAGCGGAGATCACTTCCTAACTGTTAGTGCATGGATTTCCTTATCGTTTGTCCTAGGAGAACGAAATGAGATTTATACGAACGGTACAACATCATTGGAGATGATTGTGCCATATAACTCATGTTTCTCCTAGATATTCCTAAAGTTATGTTTTTTGATCCATATTCGATAGTCAGTTATTCAACCATCGAATAAACAAACATTCAAATCAAGGATTCGAATTTCATAGGGAAAACCAACAACAGTTAAGCACATAAGCAATCGCTAATCTTCTTTTAATTAATCTTCGTTAATTAATTTCATTCTATAAATATTATAGAAAAATTATTTTACACACACACACACACACACACACACACATATATATATATCCACAAATCCCTATTTCTTAATACTTGGAAAAATATCCATATATTTTTTCAGCAAATAAGTATATTCACCAAACCTTAGGGAAGATTTCCTTTTTATACAATTCTAAATCATTTGTAACTCCATTATAAATTTTCAAAACCATTTATAAACTATTTTATAAATCTCAGGACCCATTTATAAAACTCCTCTATAAATACCAAAATCATTTATGACCTCTTTTATAAGTCCATGAAACCTTTTATAAACTCCATTTATAAATTTGTAAACCCATTTCTAAAATTCTTTATAAATATCCAAAACCATTTATAAAACTCTTTTTACCCTTTAACTAATCTTCCTTTAAGTTTTCCAAAACATGTTATAAGATTCCTCTTATAAAACCCACATCTATTTTATAAAATACTATTTATAAATCTCGGAAATATTTATAAGTGTATTCCAATCATTTACTTAAAAACACTATTGTATAATAGTAAACATTATAAATAAATAAATATTAACTTTAAATCATTTTAAAATAACAATTAATAAATTCCTAAACATCCTAAATTAAACAACAATAATTTATCTTCAACATTTTTTTATAAATACTAATAATTAATTTCCAAAACTTTATTGATAAATAATTATAATTAATTTCAAACCATATTAATAATTTAAATAATTAACCTTTCAAAATATTAAATATTGATAAACTACTTTAGAAAATACTAATATAAATAAACAACTTTTAAAACATAATTATATTCCCTTGATAAAAATCCATATTTAATTTCCAACATGATCATCTCTATATTTATAAAACTATTTTTATAATCTCCATCTCTTTTATAAAACTCCTTTCATAAAATCCCTTTATTTATAAACTCCATGTATAACTCTATTTCCTTAATAAACCTCACTTATTCATAAATCCCATTTAAAAACATCAATCACCATCCATTTTTTAACGTTGCCCCCATATAGGTAAATTCCTTTTATAAATTCCTTTCTATCGTTTAACATTCCCAAATTTACCCTCTCCTTCAACTTTCAAATTAGAATCAACTATTTCTAAACATCATTCCATATCTTATAATAAACCCACTGTTTGATTTATTTCTCCCATCTATTAAATGATAATAGTTTCCTTTTTATTTATAAAACACCGTTTATAAATCCATCCCTTTATAAATAAAATACAATTTTACAAATCTGCACCTTATTTGTAAAATGTCACTTTATACATTATCATCTTTATAAATTTCCATGTTTATAAGTACATCTTAATAGCTGTAAATATTATATACATATCACTTTATATAAAACGGCTAATAAATGTTCATACCAAATATTTCCATCTTCTTTTTAAAACCGTATTCCTTTATTAGAAAACATGGACTTACTTTAAAAAAAATTAAAATCTTTATTCACAGTTCAAAATCTCAAATTAAAATATTTTATAAAACTATAAATTTGTAATCCCTAAAATCATACTTTTTATTCTAAAATAAGTTCCTCCTTTAAGAAAATTTCAATAATAAATATCAAAATATATAAATTTTAAAAATCACTTAAAATCCTTTTTAAAAACTAAAATTTCGTTTTATAGTATTTCAAAATACTAAAAATATGGCTGCGTGTTACTATAAAACTAAATAAGGAAAAATCATCCATGTTATCAATTATGGAATCCAACATATAATATATCCAATTATATGAAAAATAAAATCAACCATGTAAGGAATCATGTTGGATCCCTCCAACCTATCCCCCTACATCACATACAATATATAATTAATAATATAAAACCATGACTTCGAGGCGAGATCGTATACAAGGGTCATCTGCTCTTACACGGAAACGTAATAGGATCTTATCCACTCCAGGGGCGGGAATATATCCAATCAAACTATATAAAATAGTAAGTCATCCAATAGTCAATAATAATCAACAATAAAATATCCACACATCCAATAAATAATTTTCATCGACTAAATAATATTTCCGGTTAACCAAAAAGGTGAGTTTAACTCACATTAATTTTAGAAGTTGCCAAAGCGCTCCGGTTCGAATTAAAATTGAATAGGCACTCAATTTTAATTCAAATTCCTATGATCTCCAAATCTATCCAATCCAACTCTATAACGTAGTATTCTCTAATAAGATCGCTATGTAACTCATCGCATTTAATTTTGACCTCGTATGAAAAATTTATTGCATTTATAAGTTTCACAAATTAAAATTAAAATTAATTTAATTTAATTACATCATTAACCACCTTAATCACCATCATTAGCAAGCCCTAATCCTTCATCGTTCATTCCTAGGTTGCTTCGAACCTATCATGCGACTTTTCAGAATCACCTTCGCTGCCACGTGGCTCCAGGCGCTGCCGCTTCTTCACCATAGCTCACCCTTAACTCGAGCTCGCTAACTCCGTGGTCCGGCTTTCCAGATCATCGAAGATCGTGTCACCAAACCCATAGAAACTGCTCCCAATCATGGCCAGTTTAGGCCAACTCCGGCCATAATTAGTCGATCTCCACCGTTCACAAAGTTCATCTAGTTGTCACCGTCATCTTTGCTTTTGGGGAGGAGGCCTGAAAGTGGATGTAGTGGCGCCGATTGGCCATGGTCGTTGGATGGAGGGAGATAATGGCGGCTGCTGGTTTGTGAATTTAAGGTTTTTACAAAAGAAATGAAATAACAAGTCCTTATATAGAAATTTTTTTAAAGCACTATTGTAACGACCCAGAATTTTTGGCATTTGAAATTGGAATATTTAATTGATTTTAAATATTTAAAAGGTTAATTTTGGCTTGAATTTCAAATATCACTATTTATGTGATAATTTAATTATTGAATTAAATTATTGGAAATTGGGTAAAATATTGAATCTGGAATTTTAAGCTGGTTAATAATAATTTGAAGGCTTGTAAAATTTATATTGATATCACTGAAGAAAATAAAAGTGTTAAAATTGAATTTAACAGTGATTTGTTCAGCTTTAAAAATATATCGTTTAAATTGACATTTAAAAATAGCCTTCCGGGGCACGGTCTCAGATTTTGACGAAACCAGTTCCATTGGATCTGTAATAGTGTATTATTATTGGATTTCAAATTTCGTAGCGTTTGGAGTTATCGTGTGGTCGTACAGGATATAAATGCGCTGAAATCTATATTGAAAAATTCAATATAATAACTGGGTCCAAAAAGCTATCTTCTCCATACGATCGAATTAGGACTCGAAACCTTTTCCATTGCGTTCGAAATAGGGGTATAACATTATAAACGCCTAGCGGCACGCCTCGATAGGAGGTCAAGATTTTAAGTTCCATTAGACAATTTGAATTTAATTAAAAATATATATTTTTATATTCTGGTCAAAATTCCTTTCACGTCCAAACTTTTTTCCCCTCTTATCAGTCACTATAGCAAGCCTATTCGAGCATGCAAAAGAATGTAAACACGTTTCCCTTTTTTTATTCTCGCCCTTGTTCATTTTGTAGAAGCTACAGCCAAAAAAATAAATAAATGCCAAACTTTATACATTTTGAAATCAATCGCGTCTCCCTCACAGAACAATTCAAATGATAAAGGGAATGGACGAATAAAATCTCCTCTCCAAATCAAAATCGCATGACTCAGTTTTCGATTTTCCTCCTCGCAAATCGAGTCCTCTACCCAGTCCAACGGGAAATCAAAGAAATCAAGCATTGTGGTGGAGCATTTCGGAGTGGCGCGCAAGCTCGAGGTCGCGGCGTCGTTCGTATTGGGCGAAGGAATCGGGGAGCAAGGGGAGGCACTGTTATTTCGAGCATTTTGTAGCATCACGTCGAGGGAGTATTTTCGAATTCCAATCACGACGAGTCGCGATGCTCGGAGCCGAACCCAGGCATGGCAAAGGACGGCGGGACAACTCGCGTCAGAGGCGAGACCTGATGTCCCGAAGTCGAGGGGAAGCTGCCGTCATTCAGGGAGCTTGCCGAGGTCGATTTCGTGGGTCGGAGGCTGTCTTGTATCAAGGAGTGTTAGCGAAGAGTGGGTGAGGTATTTGCAGTTTATTTTATTCTTCATTCTTTTTTCAATTTAAATTTGATAATATTCATGTATATATGCAGAGAGGGAAAAAGGAATTTTAAAACCAGATTTTTATTTTTACGAATATGTATATATGAAGAAAGTTTTTACAGTAAAGCAGATTTATGTTTGGTTATTTACAGAAGATGGATAAATATATAAATATAAGTGTGTGTATATATATATGCACATACATATTTTATTTTAAATATATATATAGATAAAGGGAGAAATATATATAGATAAGGTTTGTGAAAAAATATGGGGATTTTAATGTTTGAGGAGTTCATATAGAAATTAGATTTTTAAATCTATATAGATTTTTATAAGTATATATGTAGTTCAAAAATAAATTAAAGATACATATGTGTTTAAAGGAAAATTTGTTTAATTAAATTATTAGTTAAAAATTAAATAAATAAATGGTAAGTGATTGTCCGATTATTTCAAATATTAATAAACCGTATAAATGTTTGTACAAGGTTTGAAATCGTGAAGAAAACAAGCCGGTTTGGATTGGGTTGCAAAACGAAAATCAAAGGTGAGTGAATCTCACTCAAATTGGATTACTAGTTAATTTAATTAGTTAAAATTAAATTGTTGGATTGATTGCTTGAATTGATAATTTATTATCAGTCTGGATGTGATATTATATATAGTAGTATATATATATATATATTGGAACGATTGATATTCCCGCATTATATAGCGGATGAGACCCTATGCGTCCCGCATAATAGCGAATGACCCTATATACCGCAATATCCCCCTTGAAGTGGAATTGGTATTTTTATATTGTGCTAACATCTGTGGATGTAGGCAACAGGTTGGAGGGATCCAACTGGATTCCTTAAAAATGTTGAATTTAATTTCATATTCAGTGATATGATTTATTTGATAATCTGTAGTAGATTATATTGAAATTTAGAGTATTGAATGCTATGTT
Organism: Allium fistulosum; assembly: GCA_030737815.1. Lineage (NCBI taxonomy): Eukaryota > Viridiplantae > Streptophyta > Magnoliopsida > Asparagales > Amaryllidaceae > Allium > Allium fistulosum. The sequence continues at coordinate 101,144,161 of CM060901.1, read as the reverse complement.
TTGGCTAAATATATTTTGGGAATTTTAAGATGTCAAAAATATAAAGGTCGGAGTTTTGAAGGAAAATAAAAAGGAGAATTTTAAGTAAAAGAATTTTAGTGAATTTGGATAAATTAAAAGAATGAATTTGGAAAAGTATAAAGAGTTTGATTTTTAAATCCTACTAAATAAATTCCGAGTGTGGGACAAATAGAGATTTTAAATAAATGGAAATAAAGGAGTTTTGTGGACTTAAGCGATATGATTTAAGAATACAAGGATTTATATTCTTTTTAAAATTCAAGATTTAAAATGTTGGGAAGAAATAAAAGGAGAAATTTGGAAATAGAAAATGAAATTGGTATTTCAGGTTTAAATAAGATTTTAAATCGTAATAAAGGGTGAATCTGGAGTTAATGGATTTTGGAATTGATTTTGACAAGTCGAGTGATAAATTTTAAAAGGGAATTTAATTCAGAAGAATCGATTTGAAAATCGATTAAGCGTTTTGAAAATAGTGATTAAAAGGAGAATGAGACTATGGAATTTATAAACTGGGTTTATAAACAAAGTGAAATAAATATCAGTGGATATTTGAGATTTTAAATTCACAGTGGGAATTTATAAGGAAAGGGCAATTCGTTTTAAAAATAAATAGTGGTTTATTTTTAAATGTGAAAGAAAATTTACGGGATTGGGACGTAAATTAAATTGGAATAAATCAAGAAGGATTTATAAATAATTAGATGGGTTATGTCGAAGTGGAAAGTGTATTTCTTAAAGAGCCAAGTATATTTTCGAAGAAGATTTTTAAGTATAAATTGAAAGTTTTAAAGTTTCTTTAAAGGAATGTTTCTAGAGAAATTTATTATTTAAATTGTTTTAAAAATTGTAAAGTAAATATTTATTAAGTTAGTTATAGTAGATAATTATTTTTAAAGGCTGAATTAGTATTACGATTTAAAAAGGATAATTTTTAAATGTTTTTATTTTGTAAAATAACCTTTATTTAAAAAAAAATTTGACTAAAGTTTTACTTAGGAAAATTATTATAGAATTTTATAACTATCATTTTGAATAAAGTGATTTAAGTAGTTTTATTTTAAATGTTTTAAGTGTACATTTTTGGATAAAGTGATTTAATTTGTTTAAAATCTAAATTAAAAAAAAAGACTAGGTGGTTTTCAGTGAAAATAAAACAATTAGTTGGATGATTGTTTAATTTGATAGTTAAATAACCGACTATCAATATTGGCCAATGCGCTGATCGTTTCGAAGAGACCAGGAACGGATTTAACTATCTGAAAACCACTTCGATCCGATTTGAACGTAGCGAATGAATACCGTTAAGATGATGAAGACGGTTATTCGGTTTGTCCAGACCCAGGATAACTTGTATGGATGAATGTTATCAAACCATCGTCATTGGAGCACGATGAGCATTCTAAGTGAATGTATGCTAAAAAGGTAACGCATAGCCTCAAGCCTCATCAACCGGGAATGGCTAAAACAGGGGAGGTGCAGCAAGGCTAAATGGGTAGCACCCAATTAGGGTAAAGTCATCCCTGTCTAGATGTCCCTTTTTATTCGGCTTAGTGGGTGGTTACTGATCCCAATCGCGGGGTGATCTTATTCGGACTATCCAGTAAGGGGTAGCTCCGGTCTTGTGTTGTAGGGGATCGGGAGTGATCCTCGGTACTCTGATCTAGGCCAGGTACTGTGACGGGCGGTACCCCAGTAGCCCTGCAATTGTATGGAAACCCAATCTCCAATAAGTGCCTTCGGACTTGTTTGTATACCTATTATGCTGTAATTTAATGAATGTAACAATTTCGGCTATTTGAATAATTATTTGTATTTAGACACTACTATAATATCAGAGGATTTTAGTATAAAATGTTTTGGTTATCGTAAGGTAAAACCCCGGCATGTTTATTTGTGATGTGGTCTTACGAGATACCTTTGATTTCAAAGGATTTTGAAAACTTTAATAATTCAATTGAGTGTGTTTCTCACGCTGGTTTTCCAAACTGACTCGGGTGTTATTTTATTATAATGCTCGGGTCAGACCGAGTATTACAGATTCAGGATAGGATGCTATGGAGCTCAGGAGACGAGCTAGATGACGAGGCGTATTTCCGTAGATTTGTATTTTCGCTATGTAGGGACAAGTTACTAAACTGTCTAGATTTGATGTAATGATTGTAAGTATTAAACTGTTACAGATTCTTTTGTATAAAAATCTGTTGTTATATATTATATTTTGTTCTGCTGCGATTGTGAGATTGTGCGTTGTTGTTTTCTCTTCTTCATCTACCTCTTTCTTATTTCCCTTACGGTCTGGTATTTTCGGCATTCGATTGTTTGGCATGTAATACAATGGTCGTATTGATGTTGATTTTTTTCGAGGGTCGAAAAACCGGGTCGTGACAACTATTCATTCGTCAAATTTTCGAACTCCAAACGAGCCACGCCGCTTGGCGTTCTATATGTATACCCCTATTCCGAGCACAATGGAACTAGTCTCGAAACCAAATTCCATCATATACAGAAGATAGCTTTTCAAACCCAATTATATTAATCTAAATTCTAAAATTAATTTCTATGCATTTCGATCTTGCACGACCAAAACATACGTCCAATCACCACGACATTAGTCGGCATACAATAATTCACTATTATGGATCCAATGAAATTGGTTTCGTTGAAATCCTAGACAGTGTCCCTAAAGGCAATTTTTATACGTTAATTAAAATAAATTATTATAAAAACAAAATTAATCACTTTTAAATCTAAATTAAAAGTTTACTATCTTCATTCTTATTTAAATAGAATTTAAATCAACTTTCAAAATCATTTTCATTCATTTCAAATTCAAGATTCAATTATTTTAAATATTCCCAATATTAATTTAGCAATTTAATTACCCAATAAATCGCTATATTTGAAATTCAAGTTATTTAACTTATAAATTTAACTTTCTGTTAAATATTCCAAATTCAAATGACTGAAATCCTTGGTCGTTACAAATCCTTATGGATTTCTCACCATATTTATAATGTTTTATATGTATTTTTGTTACTATTAAAAGCTTGAATAGTAAAAAGTTAAGCAACATCTCGAAAAATGGCAAAGACTTCTCTAGTGTAATACCATCCTGTTCAGCCTTGATTTTGGACTTTAAAAGGTTTGAAAAATATTTAGATTTAAGCATTTTGTTTCATTCCTTTTACAAGGGTTTAATAACTCTAATTAGAATATTTTAAAAGTGGTTTGAGATCTTTATAATTTTTTAAGAATTAATTATGAATTTTTAAAAAAGAGATATTTTGTTAAAATATATAGAAAACATGTCTTTTTAAGGATTTTATAAACTTATTATTTTCAAGTAACATTTATGTTTCAAAACCTATTATAAGTATTACAAAGGATTTAAAAGCATTTTTAAGTTTATATAGTTTTTAAAAAATATCTTGACTATTTTATATCTTATGAAATAAAATATCTTTTGAAATATTAATATCTAGTTTTATCAATAAATTACTACACACATATATCTTTTAAAGGGTTTTGAAAGCATAAACAAAAGGTTTATAAAGGAGTTAGAAATTGCTTAATGGCCAAATGGTTAAATTGTTTACTTACTTATTTGAAAATTAATTAACTATGCTTAACACTAAAAGCCGATGACGTAAGGCTTATCTATTTTTGAGAGTTAATATTGATCTCGAGTAGGGATGGAGTAATAAAGCTCTAACCTACTGGGCTTCCCTCTTGATCGAGGATAGTAAGTTGGAAAATGTCGAAATTGTGTTAATCATGTTGATTTCTTATTGTTTATTGAAATCATTAATACTATACTTAACACTAAAAGCCGATGAGGTAGACTTATCCATTTGTGAGATTTAAGAATGAAGGGTCTAGGCGAGGCTTTGATGCAACCAATGCTCTATCTTATCTGGCTTCATTCTTGAACGAGGAACGGTTAAGTTGGAATGTTGAAAACGAGCTTAGCGTACGAGTCGTGATTTCTATAAGCAATCGTTTTTAGAACTTGAGAGTTAACTTGTAAAATGTTGAACCTGACCGAATATGAACTTGGATCTTTAAAAAGTTTAAAGATAATTCAAGTACGAAATGGTTTTGAGTTTGTTGTGAGAATGTGTTAATAGCATTTGTCTTTAACCCTTTTTTATTATACTTATGGATGTAAATAAATCTTTAAAAGAATGATTTAAAGATAAGCACAAGCAAAATGGTTTTGGGTTTGTAGTGGCGATGTATAAGTAACGTTAGTCTTAAACCTTTTGAATGGATTTGCGAAAGTGCTTAGATCTTTAAAATAGATATGTTGAAGGAAATTATAAGTATGGAATCTTTTGAGAAAAGATAGAAGTTTATTAGGTAAAAGAAGTTTACTAATAAATGAGTTTTTAATTGATAAAATGATTAATTAAATAAAAGGGATCAGGAGTTGCTTAAGTAGCTTAACCAAAATTTGCGTGGCTTGATCGTACTTTGTGTGACTTGATAGTGTTTTGTATGTTCATTTTTTTATCGAAAATATACTAAACTTGGTTTCCATTTAGAAACAAACATCTTGTAACAGATAGTCAGTTTATTGACTATCGAAATTGTCCAAATATAACTTTAGGAATATCTAGAAGAAATACGAGTGGTATATGGTACTGTTAACTTTGGAGATGCTATACAGCATATATAAACTCGTCTTGCTCTTCTAAGAAAAATGATAAGGAAATCCGTTTGCTTAAACGGTTAGGAGGTGATCTTCGCTCTTATGTATTGTTTGTTTATCTCCAAAAGTACTTTATTGAGTTTATCAAAAATCAATCGATTGATTTTGGAGCACCCGGTAGGCAGGGGAGTGTATGTGACGACCCAACTTTTTGACCTTCGAAAATCAACACTAATATATCCATTGTATTGTGTGCCAAGCATTCAAGTGCCAAAAAATCGATCGTTGGGGGTAAAAAGAAAAAGAAGACAAAACAGAATCTTACACGAATGGAATAACATATATTATTTCAATATATAATCTTTACAGCAGAAATTTTGCATACATACATAAGAGTCTATCCTAATCTTAGTCTAGACAGTTATAAATCTCTGTCCCTTCTAGTGTTGAATACAAACAGTAACAAATGCAGCGGAAATGGAAATGGATTACCATCTACAGAGGATACTCTAGCTCTTGTTGCAAGCTCCTCCAAAATGTTCCAAGCTAGACCTGAACTACTTAGCTGCTTGAAAAAATAAGGCAGCCAGAGTTTAAGGGAAAATAAAATAAACTCCGGATCAGTCATGGGACTGGTGTGAGAAAATTCAAAACATGGGTATTTTTGAAAATAAAGGGTATTCCTTAGACCACGCCACACATAAACACTGACGGTTTTTACCTTATGATAACCAAACCATTTACTATGCAAAATCAGAGTTATTATTTTTAATGACATTCTTTTGAAAACTCTTTCAAAGAAATATATATAATCTTAGCCGATTTGTTACATTTATTAAATTCCAGCATTACAGGTTTACAACTAAAACCATAAAGGTTCGTATTGGAGAATGGATTCCATACAATGATAAGGTAAGGGACTACCTACTGATAGTACATCTCTAGAGGGATGCACCTGAGGCTCCAATCTCTACCAACACAGAACCGGCATACCTTTACCATAGATAGTACCGAATATGACATCACCTCGATTGTTACCTATCTGTGGCTACAGTATACACAACAAACTCGAAATATAGAGGGTAATCTAGAAAGATGATGAACATCTCCTAAAGGGAGTGACCCACTTAGCTCTACCGCATCTACCCTATTTTTTCCATAACCGATGTGTGAGGCTTAAGGTAACGTTTTACCTTTCACATGACAAATCCCACTTTGAATGCCAAATTCATTTCTTACAACACACGAATTGATTTCCAAAAAAGTACAACCTTTGAGTTCGTACGTCTCAGAGAAGGGTGTTAAGTATAATAGGGGTTACCTCCTACACCACCAAATAGATGTACGTTTGTGAAAACCAATGTATATGGTCTTAGAAATGCAATGTCAAACACTCGTCCATACAATTTGTCCAAGTATAGGACAAACCGAAGGCACTTCTCCTACTATATTATGTTGGGAATCACCCCTAGGATTAGTAGAGAGTAGTCCTTGCATTGAAGATTTTGAATTGAAGGAAACCAGTAAATATGATAAGGGAATTAACCCAGAGGTTAGTAACAAGCAGCCCTACATCATAAAGATCTCCATCTTCAAAATCATTGTCTTCAACATATTTTCACTTTCGAACATATATTGGTTCAAAGTGGTTTTTAGACAGGTATCACCCAAATCCAATCCCAGTTTCTCTGAACCAGTTCGTCGATAAAAGATGTTAAGTGTGTGGGTAATTATTATTCAATTTATCAATATCTAGATAAAATAACTTCTAGAGATATACATTTAAACCATTCCTTTTTTGATATATACGGAATCGTTAAACCTCTTTTTAACTTTGAAAACACCAAACCATTTCTCATTAATTACAGAGGAAATGTTTCCACAATTTAATTCAATTTTTATAGAGGTTTCATATTTTTTCAAAACCATATCTTTTAAATGGGTTAAAACCATGTTATCTAAGATGGTAACTCAAAACTAGTTAGTATTAAGTAAATAGGATCCATAGGAATTATATTAATTATACTCAATACCAATTTTCATATTCAACTTGTACTATTCTTCAAATAACAATTAAATCGCCTTTTAAATTCATACGAGTAATACAAGTTCTCTCATCGGAATTTAATACAGAGTTTAACTAGAAAGTTTCTTTAATAACCAAAATCGTATTTTAAAGCTTGCTTAACTTTTGGAAAGCTCCAAATCTCTTTATATCTTAGGAAGATATGGTCCAAGTAAATCAAATTTACTATCCCCACCATTGGGCCAGTCCGGATAGCTAGAGCGGAATGCAGACACTGGTTGTCCAAGCTTGGGTCTAGAGACCATCTCTCTGTCACCCATAAGATGGTCAAGTTATTTGATCAACTCTAAACTTTTTTATATGATCTTTTAGAGATGATTTTCATTTACTTAACACAATTCGAAATATTGTTTAAAAATCCTTTAACCATTTATTTAAAACTCCTTTAAAAGTAATGATATTCCTGATGATTTTATAAATATATTTTATTTTCAAAAATCCTTTTTTGTATGTATGCAGTTTCGTTCAATTTAATATTGAGAAAATCGCAATTTTTCTGAAATCTGATTTTCGTCGTTTTTCTGATGAAAACCCCCAAATATCCATTTTCGTTAATATACCTTTCAAACAAGTTTACTCTCATTATTTATGTTTCAAAACATTATAATTTGTGTTATAAAATCTTGCGTTTGAATATTTTAAATATAAATATAATTTATCAAAGTGATAAATTTGCGAGTCGTTATAGACTTCCCTCCTTAAAAGAATTTCGTCCCCGAAATTACACCTAACCAAAAAACCCGGTAAAAACATTATTTTAAATTTCGAATACAAACCCATGTTATGCTCACAGATTATCTATATGCAATATCTGATTCGGTCTTAAATTCGAATATACCACTTTGCTTGTGAATTAGTATTGATCCTCTGATTCTCTAGTGTGGATTTTGATCAGACTTAGAAGATTTTATTTTCCTTCCAAAATTTTAGTTCAAGTTCTTAAATAAAAATACAACTTTATCTTACAAAGAAAATTCTCCTTTTAAATTTTGTTTCCCTTATCATGAATTCTCACAAAGTGATTTATGAAATTGCAAATGAGAGAAGTTATAACAAAAGATCATCTTAATATTATATAAGCCTTAGTACATAGGTCAATCCTTAACTTACACCCATCATCCACAAGTTATCCTTACATAGGTCATCATATCTTACCTTGGTCATCCTAACCATACTTTATCATACTAGAAATACACAACCATAATACAAAGCCATCATACTACTACTTAAATACTTAATTAGCTATATATCACCAATCATCAAATCATATCATGAAACCCAACTATTCTTCTAATTCTGATGCTGATGGTCCATCCTAATTTCCAAAATCAAATAGAACTTCCTCTATAGTGTCTTTATTATCACTTTCTTGCTCATCGTCTGCTTCATTTCCATCCTCTTCTTGATACAGTAAATCCCATCCCATTGGTTGCCAAGGCTGTCCTTGGGGAACCCATGGAATATGTCCTAATCCAGTTGGTACTTGAAGTGACCCACTTCTTTTAGATTCTAATTTATGTGATTTTTAGTGAGTTTTTTTTAAAACAAGTGATCACTTCTTTAATTCATTAATTCATTTCCCCCAAGATCCAAAATCTTACCAATATAAAAATATTAGTACGTGAATCAAAACATGTATATATATGAAGATATATAATTGTTCCTTTCACCATTAGAGTAATTAAAATTGCAAAGAAAAATCAATCACATAATATTCTCATATCTGAGAGATGTTATGTCACATAGCTTCATTCTGGTTTTAACTTCTTCTTTTTTTCCTTTAACAAGCTAAATTCTTTCTTAATTTAAATAATATTCTTTTAATATTTTCTTATTCTATTTATCAGCTTGTTTCTTAATCCAATTGATTAATCTCCAGATTTTTAGTCAATACTTTCCTTTCATTTTTGAAACCAGGAGTTTAACACTTATAGTTTTTCTTTTGAATTTCATATTAAGTGTTAAAACAACTCAAGCTTGAGAATTTTATCCCGGGGTGCTTATTGCTTACTCTAACAATGTTTGTGTCAAAGTAACTATACTCATGTCTTAAAATATTTATAGTGTTCTTTGAACATTTGGTGATCAGTGTATTTTAAATCAGGTAGAGGAAAAACTACAGAGAAGCCAAAATGCTAACTTAATCTAGCATACCAGATATGGACTTGCATGAATATAATGATTGAAGCAATATCAAAATCAGCCTAATGTAAACTTTCAGATGAACATTTGAGAAGAGTACTGATAAGTTCTCAGATTATAGAACAGTTGAAAGTGATCAATCAAACAAAAGGATTTTTAGCATGTTTAACATCTAGGTAGACTACATAGCAATGCATTTTTGTGAGTTTAGCAAACTTGTTAAAGACCAGACTCCCCTGACTTAAACCAAGTAGGTGGTCAGATAGGCTCAGTTCAATACAGTTGCATTTCAGATTATAAGTACAAAGCATATGTTTCATTTTTTTTCCTAAACAATACCATGCCAATTCTTCATTGTAAAATCAGATGTTCAAAGAGAATTTTCAGGTTAAGGTTTCAAGCTTCTCATGATCCTATATCAGTTATAAGTCATGGTCAAGCTCTTCTGGTTAGCCAATGCCAGACTCAATATCACTTAACAATTTTTAGCTACATGCTTATCCATAAACTAATGCAACTTTTCTATTTAAAAGTTTAACAACTTTTGATAAAGAAAGCATGTCCACATATTAAATTACATGGCATAATTTTCCCCATCATAGTCTATCAGAAAATATAAAAATCAGTCACTTAGATCTGTAACTTCAGACGCATACAATATTTAAGTTTTACAACTTCTTTTCAAATAAAGAAAGCCACTACAATGCTGAAAGGTCTACATAGACTTAAGAAAGTTTGCCTAGTTATCCTTATTACAATGAACTACAACATATTTAAAAAGTAACTCAAGCATGTCTTCTAACTTCCCAAGTAAGCAATCTACTCATGCATCTCTACCTGCAACAATATTTTGAGCTGCCTCAATAGAAATGAGACACCCCAAATATTGCAAAGGCAATAAATAGGGTCAGAATAAAATTCTGGTATGAGTGAAATCATCATATAATAACTTGTCATTTTTACATTGTTTTGCAGAATTGTGCTAAATGCACTTTGGATTTATAATGTAACTGAGTGTATATATATATATATATATCTAAACTCCTACTACACTCATGCACACAAGCAACCATTCAATCATTCAATACAGTATACATGTACACATACTCTTATGGAACTAACTCATTTTAATTCCACAACTCAGCTCTAAATCTTGATTTATTAATTTAATTTGGTCATATCTCTTTGCCATTGAAAACCATGTGTGCATTGCAAGGGACTCAATTCTGTTAACCCCTGCACAAAGGCCTATAGGACTTAAACAAGTCATGCACATACCCATCATACTCCTTATGATGAATAGATCAAGGCTTCTCTCCTAGATTAGTTTTATAATCTAGTGACCAGTCTCATTTCTTATTTCAGAAAAATTTATTAACTCTTGAAATGCTTTTTCATTCTTTCTTTCTTTCTCCATGAATCAGAGAGAATTAGACTCACTCAGGGATTTCGACTGACCATACTTTCATTCATGAAAATAATGCTATATTTCATTTTTTTCCAGTTGTTTTATTCAAAATTTGTTTTAACACTTGCATATCCAGAATATTATGATCACTTAAACAAATCCAGTAGAATCATACAAAAATTCTTATACTCAATTCTATTGTGAACATAGGGTAAGGTTTTTAAGAAAAACCCATAAAACATTGTAGCTTTTGATATGAACAAATCAGCACATAGATATTTTATTGCATTGTTCATTTCAAATTTTAAAACAATCTAGACATAAGCATGAACCTCCTTTGTTCACACTGCCTGGCTTATTTTCCAGTAATACCCTACTTCATAATAAAATGTATTTATCTTTCTAAACATATTTACAAACTGAGGTTTTAAGGTACTGGATTCATATCAGAGATCATGGTATTTTTCTTATCAAACAATCAAACAAACAAAACAAAGCATCAACCAAAGATTTATCAAAACAACAACCATTCTCAGTATTAATCTATTCAGAGAAAACAAATTGATCAAACACCACAAATAAAATGGCTGCCCTTAACTTGGGTCTTAATGCCTTAGCCTCATGAGATTGATTAATCACTCACCTTCCTTTGCTCCTCTCCGGGAATGCTCAGGTCTGAAGGCAATGTGAGTTTATTTTCTATTTTAATTTTTCTTTCTCTTCTGGACAACTATTGTCCCCCCCTGATTTAAGTCACTCTGTTAGGGTTTAAATGGAGGAAAAACCCATTCTATCCTCACCTTACTTAGAGATTCATGTATGTATCTTTATGGCTAAAAGTGCCATTTTCTCTTGGTTTCCATTTTCAGTAAAACAGTTGCCTTATTGCTTTTCTGTGCACATGCTATTTGCATGATTTCCTTGCACATTATTTTTATGTGACTCAGCCTTATATTTCTTTTTCTCATTTCTTTTGTAAGCTTGATTTTTAGCTAACAAATTTTTATCATCTATCTTGATTTATTTTAAAAATGCATTCATACCCAGAAATATTACTTGACTAGTTGGTATGCATTTTAATTATCAAAGGAAGTTATTTTACTACCCAAATATTTTTCTGGCCATATAAATTTATAGTATCCATAAGATATGTGTATTAAAACTCATTCATACCTTAGTTATTTTTCTTCTTATTATTTATTGAAATATTTATTCCCTTTTTGATATTTATTTCAAAAATACATTCTCACTCATAAATATTTCTTAACCGATTTCTATGCAACTTAATTATCAAAAGGATTTTCATTATTAACATCCCATACTTCTCTGATCATATGTATATATTCTTTTTATACAATATTCACACATACTCAAATCATGTGAATTTTTTAATTTATTTTATACTTAATCATTTTCCTTTTATCACTGTATTAAAACATTTATTCCTTGCATAATTTCTTCACTCACTTCTGATATTTAATATCAAGCTATTTTTCTCCCATTCTTATTTACTTTATTCATTCTTGTATTTATTTTAGAGTAATTTTTATTCTCAAAAAATTTTGGGTCTTCACATACTCTCCCCCTAAAAAGGAATTGTGTCCCACAATTATTCTCTCATACATTTCCATCCAAATGTATACAAAGCATAATCCCCATTGAATGAAGTTTCAGAAATTCATTCATTCTAAATCAATCAAACATACATAAATAATTTTAGGGTCTCATCATGAAATTTTTTTTTAAACATACCTTTATGCAGAAAACAGATTAGGATACTTATCCTTCATCCTCTCTTCAGCCTCCCAAGTGCAATCATTCCCATCCAAACTCCATTGGATTTTAACTAGTTTAATTATTTTATTTCTCAGTTTCTTTTCTTCTCTAGCCACAATGCCCACTGGTTCCTTTTTATAAACCAGATTTTCTTGAATTTCAACATGTGTAGGAGATTCAAGAATGGACTCTTTATCATGCACCCATTTTCTCAATTGGGATACATGAAATACATCATGTATTTTGCTCAATTCCTCTGGTAACTTCAACCTATAAGCTAAAGTACCTATTCTTTGAACAATTTCATATGGTCCTATATACCTTGGTGACAGTTTCCCTGCTTTGCCAAATCTCAATATTTTCCTCATTGGTGAAACTTTGAGAAACACATAGTCTCCCACCTCAAATTCTACTGGCCTTCTCCTTTTATCTGCTTAGGCTTTCTGTCTCTCTTGAGCTACTCTCATTCTTTGCCTCACTAGTTCAATTCTTGCAGAATTTTCTTTTACATGGTCTGGTCCAAGAAACACCCTTTCACCAGCCTCCATCCAACATGCAGGAGATAAACAAGGCTTCCCATACAAAGCCTCAAATGGAGCCATTCCTATAGTGGACTGGTAGTTATTATTATAAGCAAACTCAGCTAAATAAATATGATCCTCCCAGTTGCCTCCAAAATCAAGTATGCATGCTCTCATCAAATCCTCTAAAACTTTATTAACAATCTCAGTTTGCCCATCTGTTTGTGGGTGGTAGGATGTGCTTAGGCTTAGTTTTGTCCCCATAGCTTCTTGAAAGCTACTCCAAAACCTTGAAGTAAACAAAGTATCTCTATCACTAATGATAGTCTTGGGGATGCCATGCAATCTCACTATCTCCTTCACAAACAATTGAGCTAGCTTATGAGCATTTCGGTTTGAACTTATTGGGATGAAGTGTGCTGTTTTTGTGGGTCTATCAAACACTACCCAAATACTATCATTGCCCCTCCTTGTTCTTGGCAAACCATCCACAAAATCCATTGATATACTCTCCCATTTCCAAGTAGGCACTTCCAAAGGTTGCAATAGGCCTGAGGGTCTTTGATAGTCTGCCTTTACTTGTTGGCATGTCAAGCAATTTGCCACATATTTTGCTACTGCTCCTTTCATTCCTGGCCACCAGTAATTTCTCTTGAGATCATGGTACATTTTTGTACCACCTGGATGGATAGTATATTTTGTTTTGTGATGCTCATCCATAACTTCTTGCTTTAGTTCCTCTACATTTGGCAGACAGAGCTTCCCCTTTTTCCTTAAGTATCCTTTATCATCTACTTCATAATTCTCTACTGTCATGCCTTGTGATAACATGTTCTTTTTCTCCTTTAAATTTAAGTCTTGACTTTGCATTTCTCCTATTTTATCAACCTGAGTTGACTTTAAAGAAATGAGGCTTAGTTTACCATATTCAATCATATCATTAGGCACATTATCTGGTGCACTAATTCCTTCCTTCATATCCACTTCACTAAGGATTGTTAAATCCTTAAACTCATTCATCATTAAGCTGGCCAATTTTGCTTGATGTCTACTTAATGCATCTGCCACTTTATTAGCTTTTCCTGGGGTGTATAATATATCAAGATCATAGGCAGTTAGGAATTCTACCCACCTATGTTGCCTCATGTTTAAATCTTTTTGGGAAAACAAATATTTAAGTGACTTGTGATCTGTAAACAATTCAAACTTAGCACCTAATAAGTAATGTCTCCATAGTTTCAATGCATATACAACAGCAGCAAGTTCCAAGTCATGTGTAGCATACCTAGTTTCATTTGGCTTGAGTTGCCTTGATGCATATGCTATGACTCTACCATGTTGCATAAGCACTGCCCCTAATCCAGATCCACTAGCATCTATGTAAACCACTAACTCTTCATTACCCCCGGAACCTGTAAGACTGGAGCTTCCACCAGTGCTTTCTTTAGTGATGCAAAAGCTTGTTCACATTTCTCTGTCCACACATATGGTTCCTCCTTTTTAGTTAACTTGGTCAATGGGATGGCTATTCTTGCAAATTCTTTTATAAACCTTCTATAATAGCCTGCCATTCCCAAAAATGATCTCACCTCAGTCACTGATTTGGGTCTACTCCAAGATTGCACTGTGATCACCTTATTTGGGTCTACACTAACCCCTTGTTGTGATACAATGTGCCCCAAAATTTTTACTTCATTCTGCCAAAATGTACATTTAGAGAATTTGGCTTTTAAATCATGTGCCCTCAGTCTAGACAAAACCAGATGCAAGTGTTTTGCATGATCTTCCTCTAATTTTGAATACACTAATATGTCATCAATAAAGACAACCACAAATTTGTCTAGAAAATCTCTAAATGTTCTATTCATTAAATCTACAAAATATGATGGTGCATTTGTCAATCCAAAAGGCATCACCAAAAATTCATATAATCCATACCTTGTGTTGAAGGCAGTATACTTAATACTTTCTTCCTCCACCTTCATCTGATGAAACCCAAAGGCTAAATCTAGCCTTGAAAAGACCTTTGCTCCATTTAATTGATCGAATAGATCATCAATTCTGGGGAGTGGGTATTTGTTTTTAATGGTGACTTTGTTTAATTCCTTATAATCAATGCACATCCTCAAAGTACCATCATGCTTCTTCACAAATACAACTAGAGAACCCCAGTTTGAACTACTAGGCCTTATGAAGCCTTTCTGCTCCAGTTCTTCCAACTGATGTTTCAACTCCACTAGTTCTTTAGGACCCATCCTAGTAGGCTTTTTGATGATTGGACTTGCTCCTGGGATTAGTCTTATTTGAAATTCTACTTGCCTATTTTCTGGAACACCTATGACTTCACCAAAGACATCTGGGTATTCATTTATAATTTTTATGTCTTCCAGTTCTAATTCTTTCTCAGTCATGCTACATATTTGGTTACAATAATTGATTTTAGCAATTTCACTCATGACTATAATATTTTTACCATTTTCTGTTTTCAGAGAAATAGTGAAATTTTCCAAATTCAAAATTGCTTTGAATTTGCTCAACCAATCTACCCCTAAAATAATTCCTATTCCAGGGTATTTCAATACGAACAAATCAGATTTAAACATATTTCCTCCTATGTTTAATTCCACTCCCAAACATTTTAATCCTAGCAAACAAGAGCTACCTAGTGGGCTTTGAATAAACAAGGGATTATCAACTAAATAGCATGTGAGAGTCAATTTATTCACTATGTCTTGGGATATTAGTGAATGTGTTGCTCCAGTGTCATATATAACTGAGATGGGGTGATCTTTAATTAGAAGTATACCTTCCAATTATCCAGAACTTCCCACTGCAGTTGCTTTTGCTTTGCCCTCAAGTGCTCCTACCTTTGCTCCCTTTTTGAATTCTGGGCAGTTTCTTTTAATATGACCTTCCTTCCCACAGTTATAGCAGCTGAATGGTGCCTTCTTGGCTGCTTGACACTTATTACTCATGTGTCCTTCTTTGCCACAATTATAACAAGTAATTTTTTTCTTAGCTTCCCCAGTGGCTGCTCCCTCCATTTTCTTTTCCACATTCTTTTTGTCATAGGGATGTACTCTATTTTTCCCCTTCTTTTGCTGGTTAGCCCTCATGCTCCTAAATTTTTCCCTTGCATTGTCATGTTGTTCAAAAGAAAGAGCAAGGTCTATGACTTGATCAAATGTTTTATCCTTGTATGGTAACATTGCTCTACTCAGACCTGCATTTAATCCTTGGATAAATCTTGAATTCTTCGATTCTTCATCTCCTATGAGCATAGTTCCATACTTGGACAAGCTCTCAAATTTTTGAGTGTATTCAGTCACACTCATTGGTCCTTGCCTCAGCCTTATGTATTCCTCAAGCAATGTTGCCTTAGCTGTTGCTGGAACAAATCTTGCCTCAAGCATCTCCTTGAATTGATCCCATGTTATCTCATTTTCTGGCCTTCCTGTGATGATCACCTCCCACCAATCTAAGGCTGCTCCTTTGAGTCTCCTTGAAGCTATCTGCCTCTTCCTTTGGTCATTAATTTGCATATCTGCAAATATCCTTTCCAAAGTTCTCAACCATGTCTGCACTCCCATAACTCCCTCAGTGCCTTCAAAATCCTTGCCTCCTAAATTTGAAAATGTCTTCAATAGTTTGGCTAATTCCTCATGAGGATTCTCTTCCCTATGCACTGCTCCTTCTCTAAATGCCCTCACCAAATCTTGCAAGTTGACCATTGGTGTTGTATTGGAGGGTCCTGCTCCATAACTTGGTGGTCTTCCTACCATGATTCACTATTCAATTGCATAGCTAGTTAGTCATATTTCTTATTTAACTATTTTCTACAATTTATTTCTACTGTGGATATTTATTTCCATCATTATTGTATACATTTATTTTTATTTTAGAATTTTATCCCTACAAGAAAATTGGATAATATATATTTATGCTATGTTTTAACAACATAGCTCTGATACCAACTGAAGTGACCCACTTCTTTTAGATTCTAATTTATGTGATTTTTAGTGAGTTTTTTTTAAAACAAGTGATCACTTCTTTAATTCATTAATTCATTTCCCCCAAGATCCAAAATCTTACCAATATAAAAATATTAGTACGTGAATCAAAACATGTCATTTATATATATGAAGATATATAATTGTTCCTTTGCCCATCAGAGTAATTAAAATTGCAAAGAAAAATCAATCACATAATATTCTCATATCTGAGAGATGTTATGTCACATAGCTTCATTCTGGTTTTAACTTCTTTTTTTTCCTTTAACAAGCTAAATTCAATTTAAATAATATTCTTTTAATATTTTCTTATTCTATTTATCAGCTTGTTTCTTAATCCAATTGATTAATCTCCAGATTTTTAGTCAATACTTTCCTTTCATTTTTGAAACCAGGAGTTTAACACTTATAGTTTTTCTTTTGAATTTCATATTAAGTGTTAAAACAACTCAAGCTTGAGAATTTTATCCCGGGGTGCTTATTGCTTACTCTAACAATGTTTGTGTCAAAGTAACTATACTCATGTCTTAAAATATTTATAGTGTTCTTTGAACATTTGGTGATCAGTGTATTTTAAATCAGGCAGAGGAAAAACTACAGAGAAGCCAAAATGCTAACTTAATCTAGCATACCAGATATGGACTTGCATGAATATAATGATTGAAGCAATATCAAAATCAGCCTAATGTAAACTTTCAGATGAACATTTGAGAAGAGTACTGATAAGTTCTCAGATTATAGAACAGTTGAAAGTGATCAATCAAACAAAAGGATTTTTAGCATGTTTAACATCTAGGTAGACTACATAGCAATGCATTTTTGTGAGTTTAGCAAACTTGTTAAAGACCAGACTCCCCTGACTTAAACCAAGTAGGTGGTCAGATAGGCTCAGTTCAATACAGTTGCATTTCAGATTATAAGTACAAAGCATATGTTTCATTTTTTTTCCTAAACAATACCATGCCAATTCTTCATTGTAAAATCAGATGTTCAAAGAGAATTTTCAGGTTAAGGTTTCAAGCTTCTCATGATCCTATATCAGTTATAAGTCATGGTCAAGCTCTTCTGGTTAGCCAATGCCAGACTCAATATCACTTAACAATTTTTAGCTACATGCTTATCCATAAACTAATGCAACTTTTCTATTTAAAAGTTTAACAACTTTTGATAAAGAAAGCATGTCCACATATTAAATTACATGGCATAATTTTCCCCATCATAGTCTATCAGAAAATATAAAAATCAGTCACTTAGATCTGTAACTTCAGACGCATATAATATTTAAGTTTTACAACTTCTTTTCAAATAAAGAAAGCCACTATAATGCTGAAAGGTCTACATAGACTTAAGAAAGTTTTCCTAGTTATCCTTATTACAATGAACTACAACATATTTAAAAAGAAACTCAAGCAAGTCTTCTAACTTCCCAAGTAAGCAATCTACTCATGCATCTCTACCTGCAACAATATTTTGAGCTGCCTCAATAGAAATGAGACACCCCAAATATTGCAAAGGCAATAAATAGGGTCAGAATAAAATTTTGGTATGAGTGAAATCATCATATAATAACTTGTCATGTTTACATTGTTTTGCAGAATTGTGCTAAATGCACTTTGGATTTATAATGTAACTGAGTATATATATATATATATATATATATATATATATATATATATCTAAACTCCTACTACACTCATGCACACAAGCAACCATTCAATCATTCAATACAGTATACATGTACACATACTCTTATGGAACTAACTCATTTTAATTCCACAACTCAGCTCTAAATCTTGATTTATTAATTTAATTTGGTCATATCTCTTTGCCATTGAAAACCATGTGTGCATTGCAAGGGACTCAATTCTGTTAACCCCTGCACAAAGGCCTATAGGACTTAAACAAGTCATGCACATACCCATCATACTCCTTATGATGAATAGATCAAGGCTTCTCTCCTAGATTAGTTTTATAATCTAGTGACCAGTCTCATTTCTTATTTCAGAAAGATTTATTAACTCTTGAAATGCTTTTTCATTCTTTCTTTCTTTCTCCATGAATCAGAGAGAATTAGACTCACTCAGGGATTTCGACTGACCATACTTTCATTCATGAAAATAATGCTATATTTCATTTTTTTTTCCATTTGTTTTATTCAAAATTTGTTTTAACACTTGCATATCCAGAATATTATGATCACTTAAACAAATCCAGTAGAATCATACAAAAATTCTTATACTCAATTCTATTGTGAACATAGGGTAAGGTTTTTAAGAAAAACCCATAAAACATTGTAGCTTTTGATCTGAACAAATCAGCACATAGATATTTTATTGCATTGTTCATTTCAAATTTTAAAACAATCTAGACATAAGCATGAACCTCCTTTGTTCACACTGCCTGGCTTATTTTCCAGTAATACCCTACTTCATAATAAAATGTATTTATCTTTCTAAACATATTTACAAACTGAGGTTTTAAGGTACTGGATTCATATCAGAGATCATGGTATTTTTCTTATCAAACAATCAAACAAACAAAACAAAGCATCAACCAAAGATTTATCAAAACAACAACCATTCTCAGTATTAATCTATTCAGAGAAAATAAATTGATCAAACACCACAAATAAAATGGCTGCCCTTAACTTGGGTCTTAATGCCTTAGCCTCATGAGATTGATTAATCACTCACCTTCCTTTGCTCCTCTCCGGGAATGCTCAGGTCTGAAGGCAATGTGAGTTTATTTTCTATTTTAATTTTTCTTTCTCTTCTGGACAACTATTGTCCCCCCTGATTTAAGTCACTCTGTTAGGGTTTAAATGGAGGAAAAACCCATTCTATCCTCACCTTACTTAGAGATTCATGTATGTATCTTTATGGCTAAAAGTGCCATTTTCTCTTGGTTTCCATTTTCAGTAAAACAGTTGCCTTATTGCTTTTCTGTGCACATGCTATTTGCATTATTTCCTTGCACATTATTTTTATGTGACTCAGCCTTATATTTCTTTTTCTCATTTCTTTTGTAAGCTTGATTTTTAGCTAACAAATTTTTATCATCTATCTTGATTTATTTTATAAATGCATTCATACCCAGAAATATTACTTGACTAGTTGGTATGCATTTTAATTATCAAAAGAAGTTATTTTACTACCCAAATATTTTTCTGGCCATATAAATTTATAGTATCCATAAGATATGTGTATTTAAAACTCATTCATACCTTAGTTATTTTTCTTCTTATTATTTATTGAAATATTTATTCCCTTTTTGATATTTATTTCAAAAATACATTCTCGCTCATAAATATTTCTTAACTAATTTCTATGCAACTTAATTATCAAAAGGATTTTCATTATTAACATCCCATACTTCTCTGATCATATGTATATATTCTTTTTATATAATATTCACACCTACTCAAATCATGTGAATTTTTGAATTTATTTTATACTTAATCATTTTCCTTTTATCACTGTATTAAAACATTTATTCTTTGCATAATTTCTTCACTCACTTCTGATATTTAATATTAAGCTATTTTTCTCCCATTCTTATTTACTTTATTCATTCTTGTATTTATTTTAGAGTAACTTTTATTCTCAAAAAATTTTGGGTCTTCACAGTACTTCAGGCATAAATTCTCCTTTGGCTAACTCTTCTAAACCTTGAACTCCCTCTTCCCTCGGATTCTCGGCTTCTTTCTCATGCATTTCCCTATCATCCTAATTGATGTATGCACATAACGGTTCTTTATGCCAAATGACATTATCATTTTCACTCATTTCCCAAACGATGTTGCTATCATCACTACTATTATTTGATTCACCTGATATCTAATTCATCCATGCACCATATGTAGCAGAGTCCTGACTATTCATTGCAGCATTAGGTCCTCCTTGGGCTTGGGATCTTCTTCTATTGGTTCTTCTTTAGGAAATTCCTCCTTGTCTTGTTTGGGTTTTGAACTAGCTAGATCGGTGATCCACATCCTATCTGAGATTTCTTAAGGCAACACTACTGGTTCTAACTCCATGATTATTTCTACGTTTTCTAATGTCTAGGTAGTTTCTTTGTCACTGGATATCGTAAAAAGTTCTAGAGTCTCAGGTGGTATAAGTATCCCAGCCATAGGATAACTATCTTTATCTAGATAAGTGTACTGATGAGGCTTTTCCTCTATATATGCCCAACCGTTGTTAGGCAGCAGTTGCTTCAGGTTCTTCATCAGTGGAAAGAATTATCAAATCATATCTTTTGCCCTAGTTGACTCTTGATGATTCTCCCTCGGAACAATTTTCTCCGTAGCTAGAAGGCTTCTACATTTATAAACAACAAATACTTGGACACCAGGTATTTTAATTGTCCTAAATCAATCTAATGTCAGATTATTAATCTTGGTTTATCCTAACACAAATCCATTTTAATTGCACTATTTTAAAGAGAATAATTCACTAAGCACTTGGTACTATTTCCCCTAAACCGATACTCGATCAATACTTAGAACACAAATCGAGATCTTTGTTCAATCGATTATTAAAGATAATTTTTCTAACTTTGATCTCTTCCCATGATATCCATGTCTAAATGTTTTATCATTTCCAAAAATCCTTTGAAATCATTGCCAAAATATTTCCTAAAGATTGTTATTATCACCTTTAAAAATCCTTTGAATGCTCTTTTTCAAAAACCTCTTAGACAAATGTTCTCATTATCCAGCGCCTCGGGTTTTATTTATATCCCTTATTATTCTTAATCCTTTCAACATTATTATTAAACATCTTATAGTCAAATTGTAGAATACTAATCACAAGATGTTCATGCTTATATTTAACTAACCTGATTTTAAACAATTATCTAATTTATAACTTAACAACCTAAATAACTATTTTTCAAAATATATTCTTTATATACAAAGTATAAACTTAGGTAAAATTATTTCATTTATCATAATTTCAAAACAAAAATCATTTTATATAACAATAACAAATACATGCTCATATATAATACGCTCAAACTCACTCTAGGGTATCACTTACCCTATCTCTAATGAGTTACTCATCCTAGGGTATTACTGACCCTATCTCTAATGAGACTTTACCCCTATCAGGCTCAGGTGTTTGCTCAACCTAAGCTCTGATACCAACTGTGACGACCCACATTTTCGACCATCAAAAATTGATACTAATATGTCCACTGTATTGCGTACCGAGCATTCAAGTGTCGGAAAAACCGATCGTTAAGGGCAAAAAGAGAAAGAAGACAGAACAAAATCTTACAGGAATGGAATAACATATATTATTTCAATATATAATCTTTACTGTAGAAATTTTAAATATATACATCATTGTATATCCTAATCTCAGCCTAGACAATTATAAATCTTTGTCCCTATTAGTGCTGAATACAAATTGTAACAAATGCAGCGGAAATGGAAATGGATAACAATCTACAGTGAAAACTCCACCTCTTGCTACAAGCTCTTCTAAAATGTTCCAAGCTAGACCTGAACTACGTGGCTGCTCGAAAAAACAGGGGACCCAGAGTTTAAGGGAAAAGAAAATAAACTGCGGGTTAGTCATGGGACTTGTGTGAGAAAACTCAAAACATGTATATTTTTGAAAACAAAGGGTATCTCTTAAGACCATGCTACACATAAACATGGATGGATTTTTACCTTATGATAACCATACCATTTGCTATGCAAAATCAGAGATATTATTTTAAATTATGTTCTTTGAAAACTCTTTCAAATAAATATATATAACCTTAGCCAAAATTGTTACATTTATTAAATTCCAGCATAATAGGTTTACAACTAACACCCTAAAGGTTCGTATTGGAGAATGGATTCCATACAAAGACAAGGTAAGGGACTACCTTTCGATAGTACATCTCTAGAGGGATGCACCTGAGGCTCCAACCTCTACCAACACAGAACCAGCCTACCTTTACCATAGATAGTACCAAATGTGACATAACCCCTGTCGTTCCCGACCTATCCGTACAAGTTGTCCAAGCATAGGACAAACCTAAGGCACTTCTCCTACTAGATCCTTTTGGGAATCACCCCTAGGATTAGTAGTGAGTAGTCCTTGCATTGAAGGTTTCAAATTGAAAGAACCATTGCCACCATATATATGATAATGGAATTACCTCAGAGGTTAGTGATAACAGCTCTACATTATGAAGACGTCCATCTTCAAAATCATTGTCTTCAAAATGTTTTCACTTTAGAATGATATTGGTTCGAAGTGGTTTCCGGATAGGAATTTTCCAAATCCAATCCCGGTTTCTCTAAACCAATTTACCAATAAAAGATGTTAACTATGTGGGTGATTATTATTTAATTTATCAATATCTTTTATCAAGATAAAATATCTTCTAAAGATATACATCTTTAAACCATTCCTTGTTCAGTATATATGGAATCATTAAATCTCTTTTTAACTTTGGAAACACCAAACCATTTCTCATTAATTACATAGGAAAATGTTTCCATGATTGAATACAGTTTTAATAGAGGTTTCATATTTTCAAAACATATCTTTTAAATGGGTTAAAACCATGTTATCTAAGATGGTAAGTTCAAAATCAGTTAGTATTGAGTAAATAGGAACCATAGAAATTATATTAATTATACTCGATACAAATTTCCATATTCAGTCTATACTATTCATCGAATAACGGTGAAATCACCTTTTAAATTCATATGGATAGTATGGGTTCCCTCTTTGAAATTTCATACGGAGTTTAACTAGAATGTTTTACTTAACAACCAAAATCCTATTTTAGATCTTGTTTAACTTTGGAAAGCTCCAAATCTCTTTTTATCTTAGGAAGATGTGGTCCGAGTAAATCAAATTACTATCCCCTCCATTGGACCAGCTTGGATAGCTAGAGCGGAACACATTGCTTGTCCAACCTTGAGTTTGGAGACTATCTCTCTGTCACCGATAAGGTGGTCAAGTTATTTGATCAACTCTAATCCCTTTTATACCATCTTTTAGAGATGATTTTCATTTACTTAACACAATTCCAAATATTGTTTAAAACAATTTTCTTTAACCATTTATTAAAAATCCATTAAAATAATTATAAAAGTTCCAAATCATCTTAAAAATACTTAATTATTCATCTGAAAAGATTACAAAAATGGTTGGGAAAGAATAATTAAGTTAAAACATAATTTGCCACAGTTACCGAAACCGGTGCAAAAACTACGACGAATAGTGTTTTTAAAGCTTCTTTGTTCAGAACACTAACTCCATTTCATATATGTCCATTTTTATAACTCAAATCTCTTTTAAAACATTTTAACAAATTTATAAAATTTATTTCATATTTTTAAATATTTGAAAATATCAATTTTAAAGCATTTGCCACTTTGGTTCCCAAAACTGCCAAACCGCGATGTTTTTAAAAACTTGATTTCGACATAACTCAAATTCTATTTAATGAAATCTTTATTTTTCTTCTTCATTTGAAAACTATAGTTATAAGAGTCCAAAATGTTCTTATTTTGAATAATTCCAAGCTATATTCCATTCTACACATTGAATTAACTTTTATGGCGCGAAATTACAAACTACCATTACGCGACGCGCTTATTTTGACTCCATTTTTAAATCTTTTACAAACTTTACTAAAATGAGTTTTAGTGTTTATAAAACATTTATAAACCATTTTAAACTATTTTATTCATGTTTAAAGAGGTTTAACAATTCTGTAACACTTTTATAATTCATATATGAAAGTGATTTCCTTTGTGTAAATTCGACGTGTATTTAACGTGAATTATTTCTACAACCAAACAAACATATTATCACATCCAAACTATGATGATCAAACATAGAAAATAATCATAGAAAATTTATTATATCATCACATAATTTATAATAAATTAGCGGAGTAGCTATCACCTTTATTGGTTTCTAGATTTACTAAATTTGACTATAGCTTTGCTATCACCGCACCGAAACTTATTAAATCAACCCTATAACCCCTGGAAGTGTACGGCCTATGCTAGAGAGGGTGGATGCTTGGCCTTGTGTGGCGATGGATGGTGGCAGTGAGTATAGGAGGAAAAGAGGAGAGATTACTCACTTTGATTTCAGATTATGGTGATATATTTTACGATATGAAAGTGTATTTCTCAGCGAAGCTTCGCTACAACTATGGAATATTTTATGAAGTCATGAAGCCATTAATGAAAAGGAAGAAGAAGATGAAGAACTTAAGAAGGAAAGAGGAGGAAGGTGTGAAAATTATGAGAGGAGGAGGCATGTATTTATAGGAAAAATATGCGTAAAAATATCTAAATGCAAAATTACCTCCCTACCCCTTGCCCACTCCTCCACACGCATAACAACATCCCTTCTTGTCCTTCTCTCCATGTACTTGAGATGATGGTGTGTAAGTGTGTAAGGAAATGAGGTTTTGATGTGTAGTTTATTTTTGACTTTGTATAAATATCGTAGATATTTTTTGGTATGTATATATAAGTGTATGTATATATGTTATATGTTAGTGCATACATGTGCATGTCATATATGTGCATAAGATATATAAACAACATTGCGACCACTTTGAACAACTTCCGTTCGTTAAACCCTTGAAAATCGGAAAACAGATTCCCGGTCACATTTTCACTAATTAATTAAATTACATACAAATGTAAACAAAACTTGAAAACTAATTTCATATCATTAGCAATAAATTCAAATGATCATATTTGAATTATAAAAGCATGTAATTAAACAAGTGTTTACAAAAAGTGTTGTCGTATCGACAAAGCGTTATGAATTTTCTTATATTTTTTCAAAACAAGTATATACATTTATAAAACTATTATAAATCAATTATTATCACTATATAATAATTAAAATGAATTATTATAATTTTAAAATAATTATTTGATTATTTAAACTTAATTTAAAATTCCTGAAAATATATAAAAGTGATGATATCCATAATGATGTCACAAATATATTTTATTTTCAAAAATAAAATAAATAATTTTTATTTCATATTCTTGCTTAAATGGATAAATAAGTATATGTATCCAGTTCCATTCACTTTAATATTGAGAAAATCTCAATATTTTCGAAAATTGATTTTCGTCGTTTTTCCGATAAAAACCTCCAAATATCCATATTTGTTAACGTACCTTTAAAACAAGTTTTCCATCATTATTTATGGTTCAAACATTATAATTTATGTTATAAAATCTTGTATTTGAATATTTCAAATATAAATATAATTTATTAAAGTGATAAATTTGCGGATCATTATAGTGTACTTATATGAGATGACTTGAAATTGTAACTACTCCAAGATCATACACATGTGTTATGCTTTGGAAAAGGTTTGTAACAACCTAAAATTTAAAACATTCTGTTTAGAAATATCTGAAATATTTAAATATTTGAATCTAGGGTTTAGTGTAATTAAATATGATTTGATAACCTTGTTAAAAAAAATTTAATTAATAACCAATGTTAGAAAAGTTATTTTTTAAAGTATACACTTTGACTATATACTAAAAATGTGACCAAAATACATTTTGTTAAAAATCAACTTTTTGTTCAATACAAGTTGTATTAGTATTTTGCAACCTGTATAGTAATATGGCAACACACAAATAACAACTTAAAAATTCTCTTTAGCTAATCAAATTTGTATATAACTAAGCAAAACATAAAATACTAAAGGACCCTTGATTTGAGGAGGGAATAAAGGAGAGACTATTTCTAAGTATGGTAGGAAGTGAAAAGTGGTACAGACTTGCATATTTTGACCCCGTTAGGGCCGAACTTAGGGGGTTATGGAGGTCATTTGGATTCATTTCTCAAGGCTATAAATAAGCACCTAAGTCCTCTTTCCTTATTCACTAAATCTCATACCAATAGTTTTATGTTCTTCCACTCCTTTCTCTTCTCAACTTTCATAAATCTAAGAAATTTAAACTAAGACAAAACTTCTCCAAACTCTTGCTATCATCCTAGTGTAGCATATCACAACCTTACACCACCTCAAACCCAAAAGAAATAAGAGCCATCCCCTTCATTTCCACCTAGGCCATACCCATTTAAGGGTGATCCAAGCATAACATGCACTTCTAGGCCTTCCTCCCTCTTGCTCATATTTTTTCTAGCTTGGGTTGTGTACTTTTTGGTGGTGGTGTGCTAGTACTTGGTGGTGGTGTGTTAGTGCTTGCTAGCGGTAGCTTCATTCTTGGAATTAAAGTGAGTTTTCTCACTTTGAATTAAACTATAAACTTATCACAAGTTAAGTCAAAACTTGTTGAATTTTGCTTGTTAAAAACTATGATAATATAACTAACTACTTAAAGTTATAACCCTTAATTATATGCTCTACAAAGCATACGATCTGTTAATTTATTGCCTTAAAAGCTTTGAATTGTGTTAAGTACATCCGAACATTTAATATGGACATGTTAATTAAGTAAATATGTTAATACATGTTTCATAGTGATGAGGTTTGAATTTTTTAATCATATATGTGTATAAAATTGAATGAGATTGGATATTGAATTGAATATGGAATTCTCCGTATAGCGATAGTCGCTATAAACGCACTTTGAATCCCTAAACTGTAACTTGAGTAACTTGGTGATTTGTGAACATATCTTAATATAACTTGTTTTGGTTATTATCTACACTTCTATAAGTTTTTTAAAAAGCAAAGAATATATTTGGAAAGTTATAGAAAATGTATACTAATGTTCTAAAAGTTTGAAGTAAAAGGGTCACTATATCGACACTTTTAAATTCCTTATTTTTGGGAAATAATGTTTGTTTTTATAGAAACTTCCTTAGGGGTTTATTTACCATTTAAACAAGTAAATAATATATTATTCTTATTGTAAAAGTTTTGAAGCTTAAATCATTTAATAACTAGTTGAATGAAGATGCAAAAGGTATAGAGAAACAGTCGCAATATGAGCACTTCTGTAAAATACCTTGTTTTTGAAAATTTCTGCAAAATAATAAAAATTATTCTTTGAGATTTTTCTTTAAGGTTTTCAAGTACCTAATGTATACTAACTATCGTAAAAAGAATGAATCTAAAATCAATTGCTAAGGCGTCGAAAACTAGGCGCAATGTTGTAGCAAAATAGGTCTAAACATGCAACAGAACTTTAGATTGCATTTCCAGATATGCTATCTTTGCTATTTGAAACTATAAATTGTACAAAAATGATATTTAAATTAAGTATTTTTCTTTAACCTTTTTAGGGTTGTTTTCTAACTTATAATAGAGTGTTTTAAAATAGGTTTCAAGATTAAAAATATTTTTAACAATTACGTATGAATTTTTTAAACTAAGTGGGTTTTAAAATAAAACATGTTTATTTTGGTTTTTCTATTTATTTCAAAGTTCCTTATTTTTACATAATATTAAATATAAATAATTATCATATATTTTAAAGCAGTTAAAACGTGTTTTATCATATTAGTAAGTATTTTAAAGGTATTCATATTGTAACATCCCTAATTTTTGATAACATTATTCAGGAGATTTAATTAAATAAATTAAATAGAATAATGTAAGAATAGGAATGATAAGGAGATTGAGATTTGAATAAATCATATAGGGCTGTGCTTAATCAATTAAATGGGCTTAAATTGGTTTTTATGTATTTAATTAAACATGGGCATATTAGTAAATAGCCGCATTATTATTACTCATGGCTATACATTTCACGTTCTTGCCCATTCACGTACATTTTTTTATTTTCACAAACGCAAATCAAAACTAAGAAGAGCCAGCCATTAACAAGGGAAAAGAGGAAGAAAAATTTAATCAAGCTAGGGGATTTAATCTACATAAAATCTCAACATCCTTATCGTATACAACGCGAATAATAATTTTATACCATCTCTATTTATTCTATGATTATATGTTTTCGGATTTAAGATTAAATTCATTTTTATGATGTTTTGAATGATGATATGCTTGTACTATCATACGTTTGATTTAAATCAATTCATTTACATATTAATTTACACAAAGCAAAACCGATTCTTACTGATTTTAGAATGCCATGGAAAAATTATATGTTATGTAAAATACGATTTTGGAGATGTGTTTCAATTTTTGTAATTTTCCAACTCATGGAAAATTTATTATGAATTTTCAAAAGAAAATATGATAAAATTGGGTTTAAAATTAATATCGGTTATTTCAGGAAGAATTTGGGTCTGAAATTTTATTATGTTAGATCACATGATGAAAGTGAATTTCTCTGATTTTTGGGGATTTTTTCTAATTGATTTGCTATGGAAAATAAATTATTTTAAAAGAAGAAATTATTTGCAATAATGGTTGTGCCTAATGGAAAGGCTTAAACGTTAATTTTTCCTTGATTTAGATCTGATAAATGCGGCAGTTATTTTTGTAAAGGATTGGAAAAGTTTTAAGGCAACCAATTAAAAGGTTACAAAAAGACAGGTTAGTTATAAAGTAATTACTAGAATTAGCATGATTTCAGAATTTATTCAGAAAAGCAGGTTCCGCCTCCTTTAGTAGTGACTTTCGACTCCAATTCTTCCGCTTCGTGTAACGACCCGATATTTTCAACCATTCGCATCCATTATAAGTGTATAGCCAGACACTCATGCCGGAGTTGAATTGCTCAAAATACCGCATTGTAAATAAAATTTGGCAAATCTCAGAATATACAGTAAATAAATATAATCACAGATCACAGACACAAAGTAAAATAATGCAGCGGAAGTAAAAGAAATAGTAGTTCATGAAGCTACTATATAAATATATCAGAGTTACATGAGATATAGCAGAAGAAATAGAATACAACAAAAGTCTCAATATAATAACCAAGTACAAGCTGAGTAGAACAACGGAATTGAAATAGATAGGACATGACAAGCAGATAATCTCCAGCGATTCAAATCTCCAAGAGAGTGGAAATCCAAATCTGTGAATAACTCAGGCTGACCCGAGCATAAAGCAAAACACAAAACACTCGAGTCAGGACAATATATACTTATATAATGTAAACCAACTCAAGCGAACTGTAATAAGGGTATAAGTAACTTAGAAGATGCTTGGGACCGCCCATCCTCTAAGGGTCCGTTAAACTATTTACTATATAGTAATATACGCTATATACAGTAGTGTCTAATCAGTAAAGTATAATCATATAGAAAATAGCGTTAAGGGGATGGAGAACCTTAACGCGGTCGGATCTTAAAATCATAATCGTAGTGGGTTCGATATGGTAGGTGACACGGCACACAAGGCAATGTCAGGGTAGATATACCAATTACGCACACGGACTGATGGATACGCATAGCAGCCACTACCGTTCCACCTCGAACAACACTCCCAAATCGGAGGATGGCCATCTAATCAATCACAAGTAAGAGTATAATATCGAAGAAATGTGTCCGAGAAGAGGTGCTACCTCACTGGTCCGAGATCGCTCCTGTTTTAGCCACCTTATGCCAACTCACGGGGGTTGGGTCCATGTAACATACCTTAAGAACGTCGCCACCATCCTACTTCATTCTGGAATCTCCACCGCGTACACGGTTGTCAAAGTGGTTTTCGGTATCGACAGAGAGTATGTCCATATCCGATCCCGGTCTCTTTGCCAACCAATCGTTATTATAACCCGTGGTTATAACTTTTAAAAACAATACTTTACTTCAAAATAAAATATCATTTCAAACCATATCTTTATCAAAATAAAGATTAAATCAATTCCAAACCATTTCCATATATTCAAATTTTCATATCATTTCAAAACTTCATTTCAAATCATTTTAATAAAATAAAATATCCTATCAGTTCAAATCCAAATATTCTACTTTAAATACCTTTTAAATTCAAAGATATCGTTCATTTACTATCATTTCAAATCACCTTTAAATAGTTTATATTCCAATCAAAATAATTCATTTAAACCTTTTAAAAGTGTAATTATTATATTTTCAAATCAAGTATTCAATTTCCAAAGTTTCAAACCATTCTGAGTTCGTTTACTAAGTCAAAAACCCTAATTATTAAAATTTCAACATTTCACAGCATTTAAAAACAACTGCTATAAGTTATATTTGAAAACATTTTTAATTCAGCAAAGACAGCACTTAAAACTGTTGTTAAAACTCAGTTTTAGTTGAATTATAGTTCAAAACAGAAAAGACAGCATTTCAGAAGTGCTGCGGTAGTTCCAGAAATGCTGTAATAGCTCCTTTTTACACAATTTTAGTTCAAAACAGAATCTATAGCATTTCTGAATGCTATTAAAAGTTAATTTCAGGTGTTAGTGTATTTCCAGCAATTAAATAACTTTAATTTAAAACACATAAACATTTTTAAAATCATATTTTAACATTTAAAATGTTCATTTACATATCATTTAACATATATCTTTTCACAATAAGTTTCTTATAATCAAATCCAATTTTCAACAATTTACTTAATAAATTTTAGTGTAAAAGTGTCCAATTCTTCACATTTCAACAAATAAACTTAACACTTCAAATTTAAATTACCATTTCACAATTTAACTAAACATCCAATTTTATTTAATTAACTTAAACCTTTAATTAAAACCAAATTTCACATTTCCTAGTCAAGTTATATTTTAAAAGATCACTTTTAAACATACATTTATTTAACCACTTAAATTCATAGAAAAATCAATAATACTTTAATAAATCACTTAAATTCAAATTTAATCAAATTATCATATTTACCATTTCCAAATAAAATTTAATATCCATTTTATTTATATAACTTAAATATCATTTTTAACCAAAATTCCAAATTTCCAACTTAAGTTATATTTCAAAAATCCAGTTAAACCATTCATTAATTACATTTTTAACACATAGAAAAATCATAATTTCTTTAATTCAAAATATTTCAAAATCTGTTTAAATCAAATTTCATAAATTTATATTTTTAAAATACTTAAAAATATTCAAAACACTTTATAAAATAACCACGGGCCTGTATATAGTTTTCTAGCCTAGGTCAAGTGATACGGATATGTATCATTTCAATCCGCAGTTTAAAAAGAAAAATCCGGGTTCTATCATTTCAAACCCGCAATCCCAAGTTAAAATAAATTAAATAAAAACCATTCGGGCCTATCATTTCAGCCCATAACGATTTTTTCCTATTCTAAAGTCCGTTCGGGTATGTATCATTTCATCCCATAGTGATTCTAGTCTACAGGGAACTTGCAATGGTGATAACTGATATAAATCACAGAATAACATGAAATAACAGTAACATATGATATAACAGGTGTAATAACAGGTGTGAACATCATATGATAATAATATAAGCATATATAACATGATGATATACATTACAGATTCAAATGGTGTCAGTTTATCAGTTATATAGGTACATATTGTCTGGTGAGAATAACTCACCTGTTCAGAGCTGAAGATATCCACCAAAGCACACAACACAAACACAATGAAGGAACGATGACATGGATAAGACTTGAGAGTGGAGAGCCAAAGCAAATAGCCTTGTTCAAACATTTACACAAAACAATGCAAATGTACAAATAAGTTTCAACACAAGCTATCACCAATTAACGCTAGGAATAAATGCCCAAAACAACATCAAATGGTTTGCACTTGTTCTCAACTTCACATGGATCAGTTAGTGATGGAATAAGGTCAGCTAAAGTAGGGACTAAGGGCTAGGTTTGGGTCCATAGTGGTCGGCCTACGTGGGTTTAAATGGTGCATATGTATATAGGTGCAACAATCTTCAACTACAAGGCAACCTTCATCATTTCTAAGCTATAAATGGGTTCGGCCATGGGCTCTATGGTCAGGGACAGGTGTCCAGATGGTGGTGGATGATGTGGCAGAGGGTGGTGGTCAGGTCAGAGGTGGTGGTGGTGGAGGAAGTGGCTGCAAATGGTGGTAGGAGGTGGTGATGACAATTCTAGGTCTAGGCTTGCATATATGTGATGTAATATTGGATTTTTGGTGGTGTTCTCTAGCCAAGATGGCTCGGCCTGGCCATGGTGGGGTGCTAGGGGGGTGGTTGATCAGAAACCAAGGTGGTGGAGGTCGGCCTAGATCTGGTTGAGGAGGAGTGGAGCCATGAAGTTGAGAACAATATACAAAATTCAATAGAAAACCATAAAAACAAGAAGAAAAGAAGATGAATTTTACCCAAACCTTTGAAGCAATGGCCGTGCAATTTTTTTTGTGAGTTTGGGAAGGTTAAGATACGTGAAAAATGAGAAAAAAAGATGTGGCTGAGAAATGTTAAGGTCGGCCAATCAATTGAATGAGAAAAGGTTGGAAAACAAAGAGTCAGGAAAACAAAGAGTCTTTAGCAACTAAAGAGACACAAGACTTTTCGAATTTCCTCTATTTTAATTTAGCTTATATATATATAAAATGCTGATTATAAAGAGTAAATAAACTCAGAAATAAAGTAAAGAAATAAATAAAATAAATAAATTCTAAATTAATTAAATTAAATGAAGAAAATAGCAATATATACAAAACTAGGCTTAATAAACTGAAACAAATTCAAATAATCTTTGGAAAAATCTATTCTAATTTAAATACATATAAAATGAATATTAATAAAGTAAAAACACAGAAAATAAAAGTGAATGTATAAAATAAATAAATAAATTTTAATTATATAATTAAATTAAGAAAATAGCAAAGAAAATAGAAACTAGGCTTTAAAATTAGGAAATAAATTCAACAAGCTTTGGAAAAATTATATAATCACTTTAAAAATATTAAAAGACAAAAATATACATAAAATAACATATTAATACATATTAAAATAAAATATGACAAAGAAAATAAAATATGACAAAGAAAATAAAATTTATACAATTTAAAATAATAAAATTGCAAAATAAACAATTTATACTCAAAATTGAAATGTACATATCTTTTGCAGTTTAACTCCGTTTTCAACAAAACAAAAAGCAGTGTTCAAGTTATTACATCTATTTTCATAATAAAAGATAAAATTTAAGATTTAAAGTAATTTAAATTTGAAGTTTAAAAGTCAAAGTTTGAACAGTTTGACCAGAAATTCACTTTACATTAAAATATTCAAATTATACTAGTTTGAACTATAAATAACTTAATAATCAACATTTATATTTAAAAATGAAATGTTTGAAATAAAACAAGTTTAAAATAATTTAAAAATAAAAATAAAGTCCAAATTAAATAATATACAAAAATCTTGGGTTGTTACACTCTCCCCCACTCAAAACTTTTCGTCCCCGAAAAGGAATGAGGTACGGGAAAGCATAGAAAAAGATAGAGTGAAATAAGATTAAGACAAGATGATAGGAGATTTAAATTACGCCTGATAACTATTGTTATAGGTAAGTTTAACAAGATGGAGGTGATCAAATCAAGAACACAAACACGAAAAGATCCTCTACATTCTGAATCACCCTTTTCACTTGACCGACGGTCTATGAATGGAAAAACAGTGTTCAGATCCAGATGAGTAACAAAGATTATCAAATATTACAGAAAGATTTCTAAACAGACTGGTATAAGCAATAGCCTTCCCATTCTGTAACAAGATAAGAGAAATAAGGACAACCAAAAGATAGTTTGAAAAAAACAAAATAAGAAAATAAACTTGAAACCATAATGCTTTGAAATCATAACAATTTAGGGATGTTTATCATTTGGAAATCACACTACTAAAATCATAACACTTTGGAAATGTTATTCTTTTTTTTTTCTTTTTTTTTAAAAAACATAATACTTAGAAAATCATAACACCTTTTAAAAAAAATCTTCATTTAAACCATTTTAATTCAAGGTCAAATAATATTCATTTTTCAAGACATATCTATTTCATAAATAAAATATTTATATAGCAAATATAACAATCAAATTTCTTTACACATTTATTCATTTAGACATCAATTAAACTATGAATTCAAGTTAAATAAACTTTATTACAAAATGTCTAATTCAAATGTATTTTATTTTATCTATTCAAAGATACATTATCTATTATACAACATATTCATTTTAGGAAATAACCTTTATTAAAATTCCTAGGTTAGACTTAAGGTTCCATAGTAAATCAAATTTGATTATTAAGTTATTTAAATAAAATCTCTTTAAATTCCTTTTTCACTATTTACCTCTGTTAATCTTTTATAACTAAAATTTAAGTGTATAACATTTATTATAACCACTCAAATTTTATTTATAAAATCCTTCCTATATTGTATATTATCCAATTTCATATTCAACTTCTGCGTAATTTTGGTAAGTTATATTGGAATGAAATTGTATGTTATACAAATAAAACTTTCCAATTCAATTATCTCAAGTTTGAATCATTTATCCAAATTTTTGATTTTCTTTTTATAATTGAAATTATTCTTCAAGATGAAATTTAAGAATTAATTTTCCGGTTTCCTTCAAACCAGTTAGAGATAAATAAATATATGTACATAATATGTCAAATCAATTTAAATCATATATCTATATATATTATAAATCAAATCATATTTAGAAATTCAAATAAATTAAATCTTTCAAAACAAAGCTGTAGTTAGACTACAGAACGGTCTCTTCAGTTCAAAACTCGAAAATGAATGTCGATGATGCTGCAGTCATCACCGAAATTATTTTCCAGCGACAAAGAGAAGAGCACTAAATTTTTAAACTTTAAAATCCTTTAGAAACATATTTCTACTTAGAAATACTTTAAATAATATATCCTTTTACAACTTTAAACACAAGGTTTGAAATCCATCGGAAATTAAATTCTTAAATTTCTTGTTTTAAATTCATTTCAGTTCCCAAATAAATTTATAAACAACTATTTATAAATTCATTTGCAGAACATTAAATGATAAATCAAGTACTATCATTTCAAATTATCAATTTAAATCAATTTATTAAGTTCCATAAAATTATATATCCAAATTTATTTCATTAACCAAATTTTAAAATAATATTGTGTCAGTTTGTTCTGTCAAAGTGTTTTAGAAATCCTATCGATAGCGTTGATCAGACGAATCGATCGGAAACCCAAATCAACATCAACAACACAATATAAAACAAAACATTAATTTACAAGTACAATTTAGAAATGTTTGGAGATAGTTTGGAAACAAAAGACAAGATGATTAAATAACAAAATAAGGAGATGGGTAAGCTTAAATAAATCGCGGGCAACCTTAATCGGGTCAACCATGACTTAATGAATAAGATCAAATGTGTATTTTTTTCTGGGGTAAATCTACATCCGATCTCAAGAGATAGAGTTTGGAATAACAAAAGATATTAGCATTTAAACCAAGGATAGATATAAATCTCTGGTGAATTAATGCAAATTTGTAAAGGAGTTTCCCCCTTTACCAGAAAATTAGAATATTGGCGAGACAGTCAATTCACTATAAAGATCATTCGAAGTGGAGTTATGTGATACTCCAAAATCAAAAGAAGATGAATAGTGAGGGACAAGAATGAATTTTGAAACCGCAGGGAACGTTCCAAAAATTCACAGGAAATTCGAATCAAGAGGAAAAGATTCAAACTCGAACGAAAGTGATTCTGTAAATAATCTACTCCATATGCTGAGTTTTGCCTCAAAGCCAAAGCTCTGATACCAACTGTAACGACCCGATATTTTCAACCATTCGCATCCATTATAAGTGTATAGCCAGACACTCATGCCGGAGTTGAATTGCTCAAAATACCGCATTGTAAATAAAATTTGGCAAATCTCAGAATATACAGTAAATAAATATAATCACAGATCACAGACACAAAGTAAAATAATGCAGCGGAAGTAAAAGAAATAGTAGTTCATGAAGCTACTATATAAATATATCAGAGTTACATGAGATATAACAGAAGAAATAGAATACAACAAAAGTCTCAATATAATAACCAAGTACAAGCTGAGTAGAACAACGGAATTGAAATAGATAGGACATGACAAGCAGATAATCTCCAGCGATTCAAATCTCCAAGAGAGTGGAAATCCAAATCTGTGAATAACTCAGGCTGACCCGAGCATAAAGCAAAACACAAAACACTCGAGTTAGGACAATATATACTTATATAATGTAAACCAACTCAAGCGAACTGTAATAAGGGTATAAGTAACTTAGAAGATGCTTGGGACCGCCCATCCTCTAAGGGTCCGTTAAACTATTTACTATATAGAAATATACGCTATATACAGTAGTGTCTAATCAGTAAAGTATAATCATATAGAAAATAGCGTTAAGGGGATGGAGAACCTTAACGCGGTCGGATCTTAAAATCATAATCGTAGTGGGTTCGATATGGTAGGTGACACGGCACACAAGGCAATGCCAGGGTAGATATACCAATTACGCACACGGACTGATGGATACGCATAGCAGCCACTACCATTCCACCTCGAACAACACTCCCAAATCGGAGGATGGCCATCTAATCAATCACAAGTAAGAGTATAATATCGAAGAAATGTGTCCGAGAAGAGGTGCTACCTCACTGGTCCGAGATCGCTCCTGTTTTAGCCACCTTATGCCAACTCACGGGGGTTGGGTCCATGTAACATACCTTAAGAACGTCGCCACCATCCTACTTCATTCTGGAATCTCCACCGCGTACACGGTTGTCAAAGTGGTTTTCGGTATCGACAGAGAGTATGTCCATATCCGATCCCGGTCTCTTTGCCAACCAATCGTTATTATAACCCGTGGTTATAACTTTTAAAAACAATACTTTACTTCAAAATAAAATATCATTTCAAACCATATCTTTATCAAAATAAAGATTAAATCAATTCCAAACCATTTCCATATATTCAAATTTTCATATCATTTCAAAACTTCATTTCAAATCATTTTAATAAAATAAAATATCCTATCAGTTCAAATCCAAATATTCTACTTTAAATACCTTTTAAATTCAAAGATATCGTTCATTTACTATCATTTCAAATCACCTTTAAATAGTTTATATTCCAATCAAAATAATTCATTTAAACCTTTTAAAAGTGTAATTATTATATTTTCAAATCAAGTATTCAATTTCCAAAGTTTCAAACCATTCTGAGTTCGTTTACTAAGTCAAAAACCCTAATTATTAAAATTTCAACATTTCACAGCATTTAAAAACAACTGCTATAAGTTATATTTGAAAACATTTTTAATTCAGCAAAGACAGCACTTAAAACTGTTGTTAAAACTCAGTTTTAGTTGAATTATAGTTCAAAACAGAAAAGACAGCATTTCAGAAGTGCTGCGGTAGTTCAGATTTCAAAACAAGGGTTAAATTTGATTTCAACATAGACTGCGGACCATTATAGCATTTCCAGAGAATGCTATAATAGGCCTGAGTTAAATATTAGCCTATAAGTTCAACTACAGCAACTACAGCATTCCAGAAATGCTGTAATAGCTCCTTTTTACACAATTTTAGTTCAAAACAGAATCTATAGCATTTCTGAATGCTATTAAAAGTTAATTTCAGGTGTTAGTGTATTTCCAGCAATTAAATAACTTTAATTTAAAACACATAAACATTTTTAAAATCATATTTTAACATTTAAAATGTTCATTTACATATCATTTAACATATATCTTTTCACAATAAGTTTCTTCTAATCAAATCCAATTTTCAACAATTTACTTAATAAATTTTAGTGTAAAAGTGTCCAATTCTTCACATTTCAACAAATAAACTTAACACTTCAAATTTAAATTACCATTTCACAATTTAACTAAACATCCAATTTTATTTAATTAACTTAAACCTTTAATTAAAACCAAATTTCACATTTCCTAGTCAAGTTATATTTTAAAAGATCACTTTTAAACATACATTTATTTAACCACTTAAATTCATAGAAAAATCAATAATACTTTAATAAATCACTTAAATTCAAATTTAATCAAATTATCATATTTACCATTTCCAAATAAAATTTAATATCCATTTTATTTATATAACTTAAATATCATTTTTAACCAAAATTCCAAATTTCCAACTTAAGTTATATTTCAAAAATCCAGTTAAACCATTCATTAATTACATTTTTAACACATAGAAAAATCATAATTTCTTTAATTCAAAATATTTCAAAATCTGTTTAAATCAAATTTCATAAATTTATATTTTTAAAATACTTAAAAATATTCAAAACACTTTATAAAATAACCACGGGCCTGTATATAGTTTTCTAGCCTAGGTCAAGTGATACGGATATGTATCATTTCAATCCGCAGTTTAAAAAGAAAAATCCGGGTTCTATCATTTCAAACCCGCAATCCCAAGTTAAAATAAATTAAATAAAAACCATTCGGGCCTATCATTTCAGCCCATAACGATTTTTCCCTATTCTAAAGTCCGTTCGGGTATGTATCATTTCATCCCATAGTGATTCTAGTCTACAGGGAACTTGCAATGGTGATAACTGATATAAATCACAGAATAACATGAAATAACAGTAACATATGATATAACAGGTGTAATAACAGGTGTGAACATCATATGATAATAATATAAGCATATATAACATGATGATATACATTACAGATTCAAATGGTGTCAGTTTATCAGTTATATAGGTACATATTGTCTGGTGAGAATAACTCACCTGTTCAGAGCTGAAGATATCCACCAAAGCACACAACACAAACACAATGAAGGAACGATGACATGGATAAGACTTGAGAGTGGAGAGCCAAAGCAAATAGCCTTGTTCAAACATTTACACAAAACAATGCAAATGTACAAATAAGTTTCAACACAAGCTATCACCAATTAACGCTAGGAATAAATGCCCAAAACAACATCAAATGGTTTGCACTTGTTCTCAACTTCACATGGATCAGTTAGTGATGGAATAAGGTCAGCTAAAGTAGGGACTAAGGGCTAGGTTTGGGTCCATAGTGGTCGGCCTACGTGGGTTTAAATGGTGCATATGTATATAGGTGCAACAATCTTCAACTACAAGGCAACCTTCATCATTTCTATGCTATAAATGGGTTCGGCCATGGGCTCTATGGTCAGGGACAGGTGTCCAGATGGTGGTGGATGATGTGGCAGAGGGTGGTGGTCAGGTCAGAGGTGGTGGTGGTGGAGGAAGTGGCTGCAAATGGTGGTAGGAGGTGGTGATGACAATTCTAGGTCTAGGCTTGCATATATGTGATGTAATATTGGATTTTTGGTGGTGTTCTCTAGCCAAGATGGCTCGGCCTGGCCATGGTGGGGTGCTAGGGGGGTGGTTGATCAGAAACCAAGGTGGTGGAGGTCGGCCTAGATCTGGTTGAGGAGGAGTGGAGCCATGAAGTTGAGAACAATATACAAAATTCAATAGAAAACCATAAAAACAAGAAGAAAAGAAGATGAATTTTACCCAAACCTTTGAAGCAATGGCCGTGCAATTTTTTTTGTGAGTTTGGGAAGGTTAAGATACGTGAAAAATGAGAAAAAAAGATGTGGCTGAGAAATGTTAAGGTCGGCCAATCAATTGAATGAGAAAAGGTTGGAAAACAAAGAGTCAGGAAAACAAAGAGTCTTTAGCAACTAAAGAGACACAAGACTTTTCGAATTTCCTCTATTT
The DNA here is from genome assembly GCA_030737815.1 of Allium fistulosum. NCBI lineage: Eukaryota > Viridiplantae > Streptophyta > Magnoliopsida > Asparagales > Amaryllidaceae > Allium > Allium fistulosum. Next base: position 101,103,933 of record CM060901.1, on the reverse strand, counting down.
TAATTTAGCTTATATATATATAAAATGCTGATTATAAAGAGTAAATAAACTCAGAAATAAAGTAAAGAAATAAATAAAATAAATAAATTCTAAATTAATTAAATTAAATGAAGAAAATAGCAATATATACAAAACTAGGCTTAATAAACTGAAACAAATTCAAATAATCTTTGGAAAAATCTATTCTAATTTAAATACATATAAAATGAATATTAATAAAGTAAAAACACAGAAAATAAAAGTGAATGTATAAAATAAATAAATAAATTTTAATTATATAATTAAATTAAGAAAATAGCAAAGAAAATAGAAACTAGGCTTTAAAATTAGGAAATAAATTCAACAAGCTTTGGAAAAATTATATAATCACTTTAAAAATATTAAAAGACAAAAATATACATAAATAACATATTAATACATATTAAAATAAAATATGACAAAGAAAATAAAATATGACAAAGAAAATAAAATTTATACAATTTAAAATAATAAAATTGCAAAATAAACAATTTATACTCAAAATTGAAATGTACATATCTTTTGCAGTTTAACTCCGTTTTCAACAAAACAAAAAGCAGTGTTCAAGTTATTACATCTATTTTCATAATAAAAGATAAAATTTAAGATTTAAAGTAATTTAAATTTGAAGTTTAAAAGTCAAAGTTTGAACAGTTTGACCAGAAATTCACTTTACATTAAAATATTCAAATTATACTAGTTTGAACTATAAATAACTTAATAATCAACATTTATATTTAAAAATGAAATGTTTGAAATAAAACAAGTTTAAAATAATTTAAAAATAAAAATAAAGTCCAAATTAAATAATATACAAAAATCTTGGGTTGTTACACTTCGACTCCGTCGAAACCCACCTAGTTGAAACTAATACAAAAAGTATCACTTAGATGGTACGTAGTGGATTGGAGGAAAGGCAGGAGCCATGGTGTTGAAAGCAATGCTTCCGATGGGGTCAAAACCTTAGTTTTGTTTTCAAATGTAAGTGCCTACTTTGTTTTTACTTAAAGCTTTCGACGTAGTCGAAACATATGTGTTCGAAATGGGTTTTTCTAAATAGCTTTCGAAGGAGGTTACCCTACTATGTTTTAAAGTAGGAGCTTTCGAATGAGTTCCTTTATTCTTAAATAAGACTTTCGAAGATGATGGTTCCGACCTAGTCGAAACCTCGCTGCAGTTCATGTATCTTTCGAGTGTGTTGAAGTCATCAATGCTTTCGAAGGGTGACTTTGTTTTAAACTTATACTAAGTCACTTCTTAAATGCTTTCGAAAGGGTTCAGGGGTTTCAAAGGTAATGGTGTCGAAAGGCGGTTTCGATGCTATCCTTCAAAGTTTTATTAAAGGTTTTGAGCTTTCGAATAGATGGTTTCGACACCCTCAAATTTTATCCAAATAATTTTATTAAAGGTTTCGAAAGAGATACTTTCGTATGTGACCATTTTTACCCAAAATACGTTTTTAAGAGTAAAAACCAATACTTTCGAAAGGGGTACTTTCATTGGTTTCGAAGCTATATTTTAAGGTAATGTTCTGATACATTCGAAAAGTATATTTTTGTTTCGAAAGGAATAAGTTAAAGAGCTTCAAAAGGTATATACTTACTGGATTGAATAGAAGTTTCTATGCTTTCGAAGGAGGTTATCCAGGGGTTTCAAAAGTGATGTTTTAAGGTTTCAAAACAAATAACCCAATCTCATTTTAAAGGAAAAACCATGGCATAAATAAAGAGTTCTGAAATGAAGTTTATGAAGAAGTTTTCCTTGATTAACAGGTTAAAGGGATTAACTAAGTTTTATATAAAATGATTTCAAGGATATATATTTAACCACATGTGTTGGAGTTATTATGTTGTTATGATTGCTTCTTCATATATTTATTCACATAGTTATGAACCCACAATGGTACTTTGGGAAGAGCAGAATAACCAGCTAGATTGACCCAATGGTGAATATAAGTTAAGTATGCTAAAATATAAATTAAAGATATTGGTAGGGGCCAATAGGTTCACAGTAAGCCCATGAAAACTGTGTAAAGGAAAAGGTATTGGCAGGGACCAATAGTTTCATAGTCAGCCCATGAAAACTATGATTTGATATTTGTAGGGGCCAATAGGTTTGTAGTTAGCCCATGAAAACTACGTCCGGATTAAGATATTGACAGAAGTTAATAGGTTCCTAGTCAGTCCATGAAAACTAGGATAAGAGAAAAGATATTGGAGTTACCAATTGTGTAACATCTCGTATCTAGAGGCCAAAAGCTAAGTGTTACAGATGTTGCAGTCATTCATAGTATTGACTTCTAGTGACAAAGTACGGTAATGCTAATGGTATCTGTAATATCAGAAGCAGTTGAATATGAACAAAATCAAGATTTCAAGACTACATTTCAAAATAATAATTCACATCCAAGTTACATAATCCCATAACATTTCCCAGGTAAAGATCAATTATAATCATTACAAAAATATGCTAAGAGCGACATATGACGGTGCCTCCTTTGTTGATTAAAGCAATATAGTCATATCTGAATTCATATACACAGCGGAAATAAACAGAATAAACTGAAACTCCTAATTAGCTATCTGACAGTCCCATGCTCGTCTCGGGAAGCTTTATTCGTCAAAACTAAAACTTGTAAACCTCAACCCTCAGCCTACTCAAATCAATTTTGAGCACTCGAGAGTTAAAAGGGAAAACAAAAACTTCGAGTTAGACATAAAGCCTGGTGTGAGTAATACTGTTACATCTCGGTTTACTAGTATTAAGTGAGACCACGCCGCTTAGCGGAACGGGTTTCCCCTCACTAATATCCTCTTTAAAACATATATTTTGCAAATCTTTTCCTACAACCAAACTGGTTAATCAACTGATGATGATGATAATAATAATAATAATAATAATAATAGCAATGTCCATTAAGCTATAATCAGGTAACTAATGGACTATCTATCCACAAGTAATAAATGGACTATCTGTCCGAAAACTGGGCTGACTGCCACAATCTGGACTAACTGTCCTCCAACTGGACTAACTGTCCGAATCATTTTCTTAAGGTTAACTACCCTTCATCTTTTTCCTTGAAAACCTATTCAAAATGATTTAACCTTTTAAATCATACTTATACAAGGAAAATATATTTTTAGCTTTATTCTAAGCTATTTTTCCATGATATATATATATATACTTTACTCAAAATAATGTTGATGAATTTTAATGAGGATTTCATATCCCCTCAAAATAAGTAAAAACCCTTTTTAACTTAAAAACACTTAGGTTACGCTGCCTAATAGTATATTCGAAACCTTTGATTAAAACCTTTAACAACCCTTTCAAAACCCTTGAAAGTAACCCTTTCGAAACCAAGTAAAACCCTTTACTAAACCTAGGCCGAAAGGCCAAATCCTTTCTTTCGAAACCATTCAAAATCTTCCTTTCGAAACCATTGAGAAACCTTCCCTTCGAAAGCTTTAAAACATTAGACATCCTTCTTTAAAAACTTTATACCATGCATTTCGAAAACATTGGAAAAGCCTTTCCTTTCAACCATTTCGAAACAATCAGAAAACCTTCCTTTTTGACTCCTTCGAAAGCATTGGGGAACCACCCCTTCGAAACCTTTCTCTAAGACCTTTCGAAAGCATTAAAACTTTATAAACACAAACCTTTCGAAAGCACTTGGGTTCAATTTTAAAACATGTGGAAACCTTTCGAAACCATTCAAAAATTTACTCCTTTGAAACCTTTGAAAACCATTTCGGTCGAAATCATTTGGATTATGCCTTCAAGTAGAGAAAAAGGATCAAAAACCCATTAAAGTCGAAAGCATTCCTTTCGAAATCATTCCTAAGTAAAGAAGTGATGGTGTCGAAACCATTCCTTCGAAAGCATTGGAGAAGTGGCCAAATTTTAGAAAACAAAGTAACCACTTCGAAACCATCTGGGTCGAAAGGAAAAAAATAACAGCCAAAAGGTTTCGACTTAGTCGAAAGCAGTCATTTAAAACAAAAGCGCAACCCAATCAAAACCATTCTTTAAATCCATTTGACCTATTCGAAAGCTAAGTAAGTCGAAAGCTACGTAGTCGAAAGCAAGCAGGCGCATTTTCATTAAAAGCAAAGTGGTGCTTCAACCCTTTCGGAACCCCTGGTTTCGACCTTATGCCTTCCGCCTATATCCAATTCACTACGTACCAGTTAACTGATACCATGTGCATTGGTTTTGATAGAGTCGGAGGTGAAGGTAAGGAGGCAAAACCCTGGTGCCGAAAGCATTGAAACAGTAAAAACCATGTAGATTAGTCCTTTTTAAACTATTTCTTTGTACCTAACCTGCCTTGTTTGTCAAATTGTGATTGGTTGCGAGTTTCTCTTTTCTAAAAGTACTGTCGACTTTCTAGAATTAACAATTTGAATTTATTTACAAAAAGCCCCTTCTCCTTTTATAAATATACAAAACATTTAAGTCTCATACCTTAAAATTTTATATATATATCCATTAAAATACTTCGGAATATTCTACAAAAATTCCTGAAGATAACTTTTGTTATTTTTTCTAACATATATTAATTTTAGACCCAAACCAATTATTAAATAACCGTAAATAATTTATAACCCAAAATAACATTTTCTTCACTAGAAAATTTATATAAATTCCACAAAAATTCTGAAAATTGAAACCCATCTCCAAAATAATATTTCTGGTCTATATAAAAATTCGAAAGGCATTTGGATGTCATTTAATAGGGTTTTCATATCAAACATGTCATAAAATCTATATGAACAACCAAATCCTCAACAAGTATATATAACCATTCCATCATTCAAAAACATGGCAAATCAATGAAAAATATTTCGGATTTCATCTTAGAACCAAAAACTAAAGAAATATGAGATGTAAACATTATTCACCTTAGCTTTAGAGATTAAGGAGCTTGAGATTTGTATGGATTTGATTTGATTTAGTTTCTTCCTTAGCTTTTCTTAATCTTCTTCCTCTTTTCTTGTTAATGGTGGTCGGCCTCAAGTTTTAAAATTTTTGATAAATGAAAATGAACGTGTATGGGATACACGGCCAAGGGTTTAGGGTATAAGAATGGCCTCTTTCCTATTTTACCCCTCCTATATTTCATTTTAACTCTTATTTTAATTCATTGATTAAATGGCACGGCTACCCCTTAATTAAATCAAATCTTAATCCCCTAATCAACACATTATTTTATTTAATTTAACTAATTAAACATCCTTAATAATGTTACCAAAATATGCGGTGTTACAAACTCCCCTCCTTAAATAATTTCATCCTCGAAATTACGATAAGGTACAAAACAAATCAATCAAAGAGGTAAAACATACTATCAAACAAGTCAGGATGAGTATCTCTATTCCTGCTCTCAATCTTTCAAGTACAGTCCCTATTATCATCGCTCCACAGGACTTTAACTAATCTGACTATCTTGGTTCCAAGCCTCTTCTCATCTCTCGCAACAATACGAATCAACTTTCTAACTATGGTCAAATCCCACTCCACTACTAAATCATCTAACCCAATCGGTGTTGTAGTAGTCTCCGGGTCTCTAACACACTTTCTGAGATGAGAAACATGGAATACATCGTGGACTCCTACCAAACTGCTTGGTAACTCAACTCTATATGCGAGTTACCCGATCCTCTCAATAATAGGAAAAGGTCCAACGAATCTCGGTGCTAAATTTCCTGATTTCCCAAATATAATCACACCCTTCATCCGTGACACTTTGATGAAAACCTGATTTCCAATTGAGAACTCTAAATCTTTCCGTCTTCTATTTGCATAACTCTTCTGGCTAGACTGAGTCTCCTTCATTATAGCTCAAATGACCTCAATCTTTTCTACAACTTCCTTAACCAAATCTGAACCAAGAACCAACCTGTAACGACCCAAAATTTATTTCATTAAATAATTATCCATTAATTACTTATATTGATCAACCTTTAAATTAAGTAATTAACCTTTAAGTAATTATCCTTTAATCATTTATTTCATTAAGTAATCACCTCTTAAATTAATTGAATCATTAAATACATTTGAAAACCACTTAGGGATTAATTTAATTAATTAACTAATATCATCATTTTAAACAATTTATATATTATTTAACATAGGAAAACTTGTTTATCATGTTTTAAACTTTGAAAACATTGCAAACTTCCATTCTTTTTAAAAATGAGATTGCATAGTTATCATCATAAACAATTTATATATTATTTAACATAGGAAAACTTGTTTATCATGTTTTAAACTTTGCTTATTAGTTAATTAATTAAATTAATCCCTAAGTGGTTTTCAAATGTATTTAATGATTCAATTAATTTAAGAGGTGATTACTTAATGAAATAAATGATTAAAGGATAATTACTTAAAGGTTAATTACTTAATTTAAAGGTTGATCAATATAAGTAATTAATGGATAATTATTTAATGAAATAAATTTCGGGTCGTTACATTTGCCTTTATTTTTAATTTGACAACTTAAATCTTTAAACCATTTAATTTTGGAATTTGGATTCAAAATAAAATGGTTTAAAGATTTAAGTTGTCAAACAACCTATCCCCGGTCTCTAACCAACACATGAGAGATTTTCATGGCTTTCCATACAAAACTTCAAACGGTGTCATCCCGATACTAGTCTGATAACTATTGTTATACGAAAACTCGACTAAATGCAGATAGTCTTCCCATGATCCCCCGAAATCTAATACACAAGCTCAACAAATCTTCCAAGACTTTGTTAACTCTTTCTGTTTGCCCATCTGTCTACGGATGGTAAGCAGTACTCATCTTGAGCTTGGTTCCTAAAACTTCCTGTAGACACTTCCAAAACTCGCTAGTGAATAAGAAATCTCTATCACTAACTATACTACTAGGAATTCTACACAGTCTAACTACATTCTTCTTAAAGAACTTCGCTAAAACAGGTGTCATTCTGGTTGACTTAACTGGAATGAAATGGGCACTCTTAGTCAGTCTATCCACTATGACCCATATACTTTCATTTCCTATGTTCGTCCTTAGCAAACCGTCAATAAAATCGATAGAAATAGAATCCCATTTCCATACCGGAATGTCTAATGGTTGAAGCAATCCACTTAGCTTCTGCTATTCGGCCTTTGCCTGTTGGCAATTCAAGCACTACTTTACCCATAAGCCAATATCCCACGTCATACCTTCCCAGAAGAAACTTCTCTTCATATCCTGATAAATCTTAGTATCTCCTGGATGAATAGTGAATTACGAACGGTGGCATTCCTCCAAAACTTCGTTCCTTATGTTTCCTACACTCGAAACACATAATCTCCCTTTCTTTCTCAACCACCCATTCTAGTCAAGACTGAATCCTTTAAGTCATCGCTCTTGGTTCTATCTCCTAACTTCCTGATCCATTCAGCTAACCTTGGATCCTCCTCCTGTTTAGAAGCAATCCTTTCGATCATCATTGGTCGAACTTCCAAACAAGGTAATATAACAGTCACTCCACTAGACCCAGCCTCGGATCTCCACCGAACTCTACAAGCTATCAAGGCTTCCAAATCCTTTCACTCAGCAATCATCACCAACACTACATTCTGATGCTTTCTGCTAAGTGCGTCTGCAACTTTGTTGCCTTTCCCCAGTGTGTACTCAATTTCAAAATCATAAGCAACAATAAACTCTAATCATCTCCGTTGTCTCATGTTCACCTCTTTCTGAGAGAACAAATACTTTAGCGATTTATGATCTGTATATAACTCAAAACTCTCTCTCCAAAGGTAATGTCTCCACATCTTCAACGCAAAAATCACTGTAGCTAATTCCACATCATGCATTGGATATCTGACCTCATGCAGTTTAAGCTATCTAGAAGCATAGGCAATCACTTTACCTTTCTGCATAAGCACAGCTTCTAATCTTGTTCCACACGCATCTGTATAAACCACCAAATCATGATTTCATTCCGGAACAACCAACACAGGTGCATAGGTCAATAATTGTTTCAAACTCTGAAATGCTTCCTCACACTTATCGGTCCACACAAACTTAACATCATTTCTTGTTAGCTTGGTCATCGGTGCTGCTATCCGCGAAAAATCCTTAATGAACCTCCGATAATATCCAACTAATCCAAGGAAACTCTTTATCTCAGGCACTGTCTCGGGTCTCTTCCAACTATTCACTACTTTAATCTTAGTCGGATCTACTGACAACCCTTTCTCTGAAACTACATGACCAAGAAAATTCACTTCCTTCTTCTAGAAATGGTACTTCGAAAACTTCGCCTTTAGCTGATGCTGCCTCAGTGTCTCAAGCGCCACTCTAAGATGAACTTCATGCTCCTTCTCATTCTTAGAGTATATCAAGATATCGTCTATGAAAACTAATACGAACCTATCCAAGTTCTCTCAGAAAACCCGGTTCATCAAATCCACAAAGAATGCCGGCGCATTAGTCAGTCCGAACGGCATAACAAACCATTCGTACGATCCATATCTGGTCCTAAATACCGTCAAAGGTATACTATCCTCTGCTACTCTTAGCTAATGGAAACCTGTCGCCAAATCCAACTGGAAAAATATCTTGGCTCCACTTAACTGATCGAAAAATTGTCAATTCTAGGCAATGGATATCGATTCTTTATCGTCCTCTCATTCAACTTACGATAATCAACACATAGCCTTAACGATCCATCCGGCTTCTTAGAAAACACTGCGGCTGCTCCCAAAGGTGAACTACTCAGTCTAGTAAAACTCTTGCCTTCTAGATCCACTAACTGCACCTTCAACTCCCTCATCTCAGTAGGAGTCATCCTACTTGGCGGTCTACTCACTGGTCCTGCTCCCGGAACCAAATCTATTCGAAACTCAATGGCTCGTTTAGGTGGCAATCCAACTACGGGCTCAAAAACATCCACGAATCCCCTAACCATGAAAACTCGATTCAGCTCATCTTCCAACTCCATAACACCCAACAAAGCATTCACCTTACCACTAGAACCTTCTACGGTATAAACAATCCGTTGCTATAATCAAGGTGCCTAAGCGATATTTTCCTATCATGGCAAAATATCCTAACATCGTACTCGCTTAACCAATCCATCCTGAGAATAATTCTGAACCCCACAAAATCGAACACATGCAAACTACAAACAAAAGCATGACCTAACAAGTCAAACTCTAACCAGTCACTTCTCAACCCTAGAGTTGCATACCCTCCTATTGGATTCACAACCCGTAAGGAAGTAACTAGATATGTGGGTTCTAGGTTAAGCTTATCTATCAAACATCTAGATATAAAAGAATGCGATGCACGATATCAAATAGAACGCTAACAGACATACCATGAATCTGAAGCGTACCTTCCAAACCTGCCTTTCCCTTCTCCTGAGCTGTTGGCTTCGAAGTAGCAGGCTCCAATGCATACACCTTGCCCTTTCCATCCTTAGCGGGCTCCTTGCATTGATTCTTTTAGTGGCCAATCTGGTTGTAGTTGAAGCACCGGAAATTCTTCTTCCCGGCCACCTCCTTTTCCTTTCCAGCATGACACTCATTAGCAAAATGCCTCTTCTTGTCGCACTTAAAACATTCAACCTCAGACCTCCCTTTCTTAGCTGCTCCACCCTTTTGAGCACCCTTCTTAGGAAAGAATTTCCTCTTTTGACTCTGCCAACCTGGACCTCCTTAGCCTTACTCTTCTCTAGAGAATCAAGTATCTCCACATGCCTTAAGGTCGTTTCTACTAAAAAAATCAGAAGGATCTCTAATACGAGGTAATTTAGCCCTTTCTAACTTTGATTTCAACCCCCTGATAAACTTCACATTCATCTTCATCACTGTATCCACTGAAGCATACCCATATCTGGCCAACTCCTCGTACCTTCTAGCATACTTTAGAACAGACATCTCTCCCTGCTCTAATTCAGCAAACTTTCTGATCAGAGCCGACTGTTCCATCATAGACATGAACCTCTACTGGAACCTCCCCTTGAAGTCTGCACATGTCAAGGTTTCCTCATCCACACCAGCCGTCATGCTGTTCCACCAAAACAAAGCTGCTCCCTAAAGCTGTCTCGAAGCAAGCCTCCTCTTCTGCTCATCATTGAGCCCCAAGTCTGCAAAGATTCTCTCACAGTGCAGCAACCAATTCTCCACCACTATAGCATCCTCTATTCCTAGAAATGGCTTTCGTCCAATCTTCGCGTAATCTCCGCTCAACTTAGCATAATGGTTAACTATCGGAACTTTCGGAACTCCTGCCCCTACAGCATCTCCTCGTACCACTTCGGCTGCAATTCCAGCTTACATCATGTTCACAAAAAACTGATACATAGCTCCCATGTTCACTTGCGAGACTCCAGCACCCACATTCTCTGCATGTGCCTGACCTTGTGTCCTCCACGCATTAGGTCTGGCATTCCCATCAGTGCCCTCCAGTCCTGGATTAACTCTTCCTCTTCTACCATAAATATCTATATTCAAACCTCATGAGACACATAAAAATAACCTAACAAAGATAGGAGACTAGAGATAAAGCATATACTTATATATAGCAAATACAAGTACGTTACTATAGCGTTATCCCATACCCCAATCTTACTCTAATTCCTTAGGATTATGTTTTCAAACCATTTTTAGTTAAAGTTTTTCACAAACCTATGCTCTGATATCAAGTTGGAACATCCCGTATTTAGAGGCCAAAAGCTAAGTGCTACAGATGTTGTAGTAATCCATAGTATTAACTTCTAGTGACAAAATACGGTAATGCTAATGGTATCCATAATATCAAAAGCACTTGAATATGAAAAAAATCTCAGATTTCAAAAAACAACGTTTTGCCTATTACATTTCAAAATAATAATTCACATCCAAGTTACATAATCCCATAACATTTCTCAGGTACAGATCAATTATAATCATTACAAAAATATGCCAAGAGCAACATATGACAATGCCCACTTGGTTGATCAAAGAAATATAGTCATATCTGACTTCATATACACAGCCAAAATAAACAGAATAAACTGCAACTTCTAATTTGCTATCCGATAGCCACCTGCTCGTCTCTAGAAGCTTTATTCGTCAAAACTAAAACCTATAAACCTCAACCCTCAGCCTACTCAAATCAATTTTGAGCACCCGAGAGTTAAAGGGGAAAACAAACACTATGAGTCAGACATAAAGCCTAGTGTGAATAATACTGTTACATCTAGGTTTACTGGTATTAAGTGAGACCACGCCGCTTAGTGGAATGGGTTTCCCCTCACTGGTATCCTCTTTAAAACAAATATTTTGCAAATCTTTCCCTGCAACCAAACTGGTTAATCAAATCGATTATAATAATAATAGTAGTAATGTCCATTAAGCTATAATCAATATCTAATGGACTATCTATCCACAAGTAATAAATGGAATATCAGTCCGAAAACTGGGCTGACTGCCCGCAATCTGAAATAACTGTCCGCAAACTGGACTAACTGTCCGAATCATTTTCTTAGGGTTAACTGCCCTTCATCTTTTTCCTTGAAAACCTTTTCAAAATGATTTAACCATTTAAATCATACTTATACAAGGAAAATATATTCTTAGCTTTATTATAAGCTTTTTGCCATGATATATATATATATATATATATATACTTTACTCAAAATAATGTTGATGAATTTTAATGAGGATTTCATATCCCCTCAAAATAAGTTAAAACCCTTTTTAACTTAGAAACACTTAGGCTATGCTGCATAGTAGTATATTCGAAACCTTTGATTAAAACCTTTAAACAACCCTTTCAAAACCCTTGGAAGTAACCCTTTCGAAATCAAGTAAAACCCTTTACTTAACCTAGGCTGAAAGGCCAAATCCTTCCTTTCGAAACCGTTCAAAATCTTCCTTTCGAAGCTATTGAGAAACCTTCCCTTCGAAAGCTTAAAAACGTTAGACATCCTTCTTTTAAAACCTTTATACCATGCCTTTCGAAAACATTGGAAAAGCCTTTCCTCTCGACCCTTTCGAAACAATCCGAAAACCTTCCCTTTCGACTCCTTCGAAACCATTGGGGAATCACCCCTTCGAAACCTTTCTCTAAGACCTTTCGAAAGCATCAAATCTTTATAAACACAAACCTTTCAAAAGCACTTGGGTTCAATTTTAAAACATGTGGAGACCTTTCGAAACCATTCAAAAATTTACTCCTTCGAAACATTTGAAAACTATTTCGGTCGAAACCATTTGGATTATGCCTTCAAGTAGAGAAAAAGGATCAGAAACCCATTAAAGTCGAAAGCATTCCTTTCGAAATCATTCCTATGTAAATAAGTGATGGTGTCGAAACTATCCCTTCGATAGCATTGGAGAAGTGGCCAAATTTTAGAAAACAAAGTAACCCCTTCGAAACCATCTGGGCGAAAGGAAGAAAGCGGCAACCAAAAGGTTTCGACTTAGTTGAAAGCAGTCATTTAAAACAAAAGCGCAACCAAGCAAAACCATTTCTTTAAATACATTGGACCTAGTCAAAAGTTAACCAATTCGAAAGCTACTTAGTCAAAACAAGCAGACACATTTTCATTCAAAAGCAAAGTGGTGCTTCAACCCCTTCGGAACCCCTGGTTTCGACCCTATGCCTTCCGCCTATATCCAATTCACTACATACCAGTTAACTGATACCATGTGAATTGGTTTTGATAGAGTCGGAGGCGAAGGTAAGGAGGCAAAAGCCTAGTGCCGAAAGCATCGAAACAGTAAAAACCTTGTAGATTAGTCCTTTTTAAACAATTTCTTGTACCTAACCTGCCTTGTTTGTCAAATTATGATTGGTTAAGTTTCTTTTTTCTAAAAGTATTGCCGACTTTCCAGAATTAACAATTTGAATTTATTTATAAAAAGCCCCATCTCCTTTCATAAATATATAAAACATTCAAGTCCCATACCTTAATTTTTTTTATATATCCATTGATACACTTAGGAAAATTCTACAAAAATTCTTGAAAATCAATTTTTATATGTTTTCTGACATATATTAATTTCAAACCCAAACCAATTATTATTTAGCTATAAATAATTTATAACCCAAAATAACTTTTTCTTCACTAGAAAATTTATATGAATTCCATAAAAATTCTGAAAATTGAAACCCATCTCCAAAATAATATTTCTGGTCTATATAAAAATTCGAAAGGATTTGGATGTCATTTAATAGGGTTTTCATATCAAAACATGTCATAAAATCTATATGAACAACCAAATCCTCAACAAGTATATATAACCATTCCAGCATTCAAAAACATGGCAAATCAATGAAAAATATTTTGATTTCATCTTAGAACCGAAAACTAAAGAAATATGAGATGTAAACATTATTCACCTTAGCTTTAGAGATTAAGGAGCTTGAAATTTGTATGGTTTTGATTTGATTTAGTTTCTTCCTTAGCTTTTCTTAATCTTCTTCCTCTTTTCTTGTTAATGGTGGCCGGCCTCAAGTTTTGTAATTTTGATAAATGAAAATGAACGTGTATGGGATACACGGCCAAGGGTTTAGGGTATAAGAATGGCCTCTTTCCTAGTTTACCTCTCCTCTATTTCATTTTAACTCTTATTTTTATTCATTTTGAAATAAAAGGTAGTGATCCAACTAGATCACGCCATATTATATAAACATATCACATTACAGTACAACACAAAACAACATACAACAACACATTACAATACAAAACACACAAAGCTTCATAGCAAGACTGACCAGCACCAGACTGTACAACAAACTATACAACAAAATACAACATGTACCAGCAGAAAAGAACCCAAAATATACAACAATATCGACACCAACCAAAACAACAAAAGACTAACAACCCCAACAGCCCAAAAAACGCAGCTTCAAAAAAAGAAGCATCTTCAGTATCAGCAGCTCCTACTCTCCTTCTCTTACTAACCCTTGCACCAACACAGTCAATCACATCTACATGCTTCCATCTCTCCACTCCTGCCCATATGTATACAAACTTTAATATAGAAAACAAAAACGACATTGGAACTTTTATGAAATCTAGAAAAACATCTTTTATTTCTTTCATGCCAAAGAGCCCAACAAAAAGCAAGATTCAACAATTCAAATAAAACTCTTTTCTCACAATCTGCTGTAGAAAATCTGCCATAATTCCAAAACTCAAACTAATTATAAAGAAAAGCACCCCACTCTAAGTCAAGACCCAATTGAACCATGCATTTAGTCCACACATAAAAACTGAAATCACAGTCAATGAATAAATGAGCATAATCCTCATCTTCAGTATTGCAGAGAAAACATTTATCATTCACTACCATATGCTTCTTCCTTAGCAAAGAAATCGTATTAAGCTTCCTATGCATTAACACCCACATAAGAATTTTAACCTTCAATGGAACCTTAACCTTCCATATACAATCAAAACCCACAAACTTCACACTAGAAAATTTCAACAACTTGTAAAACGACTTGACAGTAAAGCCTTTATTATCCAGAGCCCACAAAAACTCATCTTTATCAACAGAGTCCAGCCTCACTTTGTCCAACAATTTTGACAAAAGAATGAACTGCCTCAAACTATTACCTTCCAAAATTCTTAAAAATGTGAGATCCCATTTAAAATCCAAGTTCGAGCCTTTAAAAACATCATGAATAGAACTTTATTTATTTAAAGAAATATCATACAACTCCTTACATTCACATGCAAGAGGAATATTTAACATCCATCTGTCATGCCAAAACAAAATATTCTTCCCATTATTAAGTAGACATTTAGTACCCAGTCTAAACAAAGGAGCTAAGTTCCAAATATTCTTCCAAAATACAGAGCAATTGTTAAAAGTCACATCCTAATGAAAACAGCCATTAAAGTAAAGATTAGTCACCCATTTACACCAAAAAAACTTCCTTATGATTAATCAAATCCCAAATTCATTTGCATAACAAAGCATTATTCATATTAGAAATATCTGACACACCCAATCCACCCTGAAATTTCGACTTGCACACTTGGTTCCAAGATACTAAGCAACTCAAAGCACTACCATCTTTCACACCATGCCAAAAGAAATCTCTCCTAAAACAATCAATTCTCTTCAACACCCATACCATACATTTGTGAAAAGATAACCAGTACATAGGAATACCAGATAAAACTGCATTAATGAGAATCAATCTTCCATCTTTAGATAGAGTAGAACTCTTCCATCTTGCCAATCTAATATCAAATTTTTCAATAAGCTTTTACCAGTCTTCTCTTAATAACTTACCAAGCCTAATATTTAAGCCAAGGTAAGACAGAGGACAACTACCCACCTGACAATTCAGCATATTAGCAATCGGAACAGCACATTCACTTCCAACTGTCGAAACAGAGCTCTTATGGAAGTTAATTTTCAAACCAGGAAGTTTCTCAAAACCATACAAAATTATCTTCAAAGCTGCAATATATTTGCATTCAGTACTGCTAAACAAAATAGTATCATCAGCATAATGAAGAGAATCCACCTGAAATAACGTCACAACTAAAACTTTTAATTATATTGTTTTGGATGGCTACTCTAAGAATCTGAGAAAATACATCAGCAACAATATCAAAAAGCAAAGGGGATAATGGGTTCCCCTGCCTCAAACCTCTTTTTGATTTAATCATACTCCCAAGAACACCATTCACAAAAACACATGATCTACTAGACCACAATAAAGATTTAATCCAATTCACCCACTTACTTCCAAAGCCTCTAGCAAATAAAGTATCCAGTAAAAAATTCCAGTCCACAGTTGTAACAACCCGCATATTTGACGAGTATATATTTGAATATCTTATTTAAATATTTTAATCGTTAGTCGGATCTTAGTCCGAAAAGCTACTTTTTTCATACAGTCAAATTAGGACTCGAGACCCCTCCCATTGAGTTCAAAATGACATTTGCGATCTTTTTAAGTATAAACTTCGATATGTTTGGAGTAAGTGGAATTTTCGTCATTTTTTTCCCGCCTTTGACTTTGGTTGGACTACACCTTCTTTAGCTCAGCCCAACCCTCTTCCCTTCATAACTTCACTCTTTGCTAAAACATCTAAGCTTCATCAAAAATGGAGGAGGGAATGGGAAATTAAAACTCCAAACTCAAATTCAATTGCAAATCCAACATTCAACTCCAAATTCAAGTAGAAGATATTGGATTCAAGCTTTGGATTGCTTCTCCTTGCTTTCAAGCTTCATCTTCATCCATTTTAGTGAAAAGGTGAGATTTTTATCTCACATTCTTGTCTATATCCATCTTGATCTGTTGGGAATGATTCCCTATCATTTCGGCATGCACATTTGCATTTGGTTTGGATTGGATTGGCGAAAAACTCCAATTTTCAGCGTTTTTGGAAAATTCCTGCACTTAGGTCGTTCTGGGCGTGCTAGGTCATTCTGCCGTTGAAAAGTCGCACACCATTTAGGTCGTTTCCGGCCTTAAATCCTCTCTGTAGCTTAGGTCGTTCGCCACCTAGGTCGCTCGCGAGTTAAGCCTTAGGTCGTTTGGCCTTTATAACGTTAGGTCGCTCGTGTGCTAAAACCTTAGGTCGCGCATCCCACTTAGGTCGCATGACCACTTAGGTCGCACGACCTTGTTAGGTCGCTCACCCTTAGCTCGCGTACCTTCTTAGGTCGCACACCCCTTTAGGTCGCATGACCTCGTTTTAGACCTTAGGTCGTGGCAACGTTAGGTTGCTCGATATTGAATCATTCGCTCTGCCATGCTTAGGTCGCTCGCCTTTAAGCCGCAGCACTTTAGGTCGCTCGGTCTTGTCCCTTGTTCAGTCGTATGACCTTTAATCCCTTATGTCGCTTGACCGTTTACCTCGCTAGGTCACGACACTTTAGGCCGTGTGACTTAATACCCTTAAGTCGATTCGACCTATTTTACTTACTTTAACTCGGCCACGTTTGGTCGCATGGGTGTTTCTACTTTGATGGATTTGGAACTGATTTCCTTGGATTACATTCACGTCTTCGTACGTGAATTTTTGTGACTTTTTGATTCTACCACCAATTTCTGCGATTTGTCACTTTAAAAATATAAAGGTTTCAATACTAGTAGTAAATATCAAAACCCTTTCATCAAAACGATTTCAACTCTATTTTATTACAAAGCTCTTTTTCCTAAACCGTTTTCCAATCTATTAGTATATACAAGCCTTTACTTCACTCGGATGAGAAATCGAATTAAACGATTAGTAAAACGTATGGTATGAAACGCTTGCGTTCACTTCGTCGGTTAGCTCTTGGACTTGTTCGATTGAACCTTTTTGTGACAATTTTCTAGTGAAGATTCACAGCTTGTTCGTAAATATTTAAGTTAAGCAAGTGGTTATGGGACATGAAGCTAAACTCATATATTTACTAGCTTGGTGTGATTGACACTTCTTGATGATCATGACGATCATTTTTGTGATTTCATTTAGACTAGCAATTGTGCGATGTCTCTTTGTCTACGAGGGAGACTAAACCCCGTTTGTGTGATGTTTCACCATCACATATGTGGGGTAGCGCCCCATGGTCTTCGGGCCGTTCGTGTGTCAAAATTTAATGGATAGCTTCCATGAGATAGCTTCTCGTTCTTGTGTTACACGTGTTGGTGAGTTTTCATGCTCCTGTTCTTGTGATAGGCCTCCCCCTTTTTATGTGATTTCTGGAATTTATGCTTCACCAATTTTCATGATTTTCATTAATATGATATCAATTTTTGTGAATTGGTGAATTTGTGTGTCATTGACTTGTTATGAATACAAATTTAGGGTATGATACCCTATTTTGTCTTTGAGAAGATTCTTGTGATATTGATTAATCTCTTGTTGATTTTCAATTACATACTTATAGTAGTATGCCACTATGGTTATTACATGTTCATGCCATGTCTTTTACTTTATACCATATCATCTGATATTTATAGCTAGACTGATCCGTTTATTATTTTCTTATAAATAATACTCGGGTCAGACCGAGATGTTACTGGTGCTTCTGCTTGACTTCTCTTCAGGATTATTCTGACTTTTGGCTTACTACATAGATTAGTAGTTTTTGGATGTACACATTTGAGATATAGACTCTATGTTGTGTACTTATTCTTTTGTATAGCACGTGTTGCTATTCTTTTGTATTATCGTGGATCTTTCGGACCACTACTCTGATGTACACTTTCATGTGTTATACATATATTCATATCTTCTTCCGCCTTTGTGATATGGATGTCTATGACTGATTTATGTTATGCTTATTTCTATGTTTGTTTCCGAAGATTATTTATAGCCACCGTGTGATAGCTTTGGGTTTGTATCAGTATGTCGGACTTCCTCCTTAAATGAAGTTCATGCTATACTATCTGACATATCGGTACTCGCACAAAGAAGTTACATGGAAGGTCACTCCTCAACAGCCTTATTCTCCGTGCTAGTTGACAGCATTACACCGTAGTGTTCTTGGCTAACGTGGGTATAGAGGTGGGGCGTCACAGCTTGATATCGGAGCCAAACTTCGGAACAGTGTAGAATAACTTAACAAGGATCATCGTCCTAAGTCCAACTTAGGAGTCGTGCCTTAGGATTTAATTCGAGTCTCCGAACCGATTTATCCTATTTCCTTCTACGAATCCTTGTTTTATCTATCAAGATTTGCTTGATATTTGTTTGGAGAATAACTTTTCTTCTTCTCTCTTTCTTAAAGGAGAGAATGTCTAGACCAGGTCATCCTAGAGCCGTACCATCTACTGTCACTCCCCAGGATGGAGTTTTTATGACTGCTCAACAGCTTCTTGATTTAGTAAAGAATGTTATGGCAGCTGGTCCTAATCAGGAACCTACTCATCCTAAGTCTGGATTTCCACGCTTGTGCAACGATTATACCAACTTGGGTGGGAAACCATTCAAAGGTTCCGAAACTATTATCGAGGTCCAGGCTTGGCTAAAAAACATGCGATAGAATCTTTTCTCGCATGAATCTTATCAATCTTCACCGTGTTCAGGTGACCTCCAGTATGCTCCAAGAGAGAGCATTGGATTGGTACGAACTTCTTATTTCTGAGATTAATGAAGCAGATCTCACATGGGAGCAATTCCGGGAACGCTTCGAATTAAAATTCGTACCAGAAGCAGAGAAGGTGACATTGGCTCGTTGTTATATAGACCTTGTTCAAGGTGAATCCTCTATGACAGATTATGTCGCATCCTTCGAGTCACTGTCTAAATATGGGGTTGAATACATCAACACCCCATTTAAGTAGAACCAAAGGTTCGTTTATGGCTTAAACAAAAATCTCAAGAAGCCATTACTTCTCAAATTAGAAGTTTCTTTCGACCAACTCATTGATATCGCTCTTCGTCTTGAAGAGGCTGATAAGGACAGTGATGTTGAAGTGGTGGCTGCCAATCCAAACTTCAACAACAAGAAAAGGCCTAATAAATTTAAGGGTCCTTATCCCAACAAAAAGGGTAAGCAAGCAACTCCTGCTGCCAAGACACTTTCCCCTATTGAGGGGAAATGCTTCAACTGTGGTGCTAAGGGCCATTTTGCGAACAAGTGTTCAAAGCCCCGCTCTTGTCGCTATTGTAAAAGTCCAGATCATTTTATGCATCTATGCCCTAAGCTTCAAAGCAAGGAGGGAAAGTTAAACATTGCTCAAGCCCCTGGCAATACATCTCATGGTCAAGGTATGTCTCATTCTGTCCTTGATGGCATTATTATATTTCATGATCAACCTATTAGAGTTCTCTTTGATACGGGTGCATCCCATTCTTTTATATCAAAGGAACTTGTAGACACTTTTTCTTTAAGTGTTGCGGTGGATCCGCAACTCTTTGTTTGCTTTGTAAAGATGTGGAGATTATTTTGTGTGATTTTCCTTTTCTAGCCGATTTGCATGTCATGCGCTATTTAGGCTTTGGAATGATTTTGGGTATGGATTGGCTTAACCGTTATGAAGCTCATATCCTATGTCCTGAGCGGACTATTTATCTCCGACATCCGCAATCTATTAATCAGATTTCTATTATTCTTAAAGATTCGGATTTCGCTTTGGTTGCATCTTTATATTCTTTAAATCCTCGTGATGATGACAATGATGATGAGGAGGATGTCATTTCTCTTATTCGCATCGTTCGTGAATTCTCCGACATATTCGAGCCCGTCTTAGGATTACCACCTAAGCGAGCAATTGAGTTCAAAATTAATCTTATACCTGGAGCTCAACCTATTACCCGTCCTCCTTATCGCATGTCCAATAAGGAGAATGAAGAGATGCGCGAACAACTATCCGAGTTGGAGATGAAGCAACTTATTCGCTCTAGTTCCTCGCCCTGGGGAGCTTCACCTATTTTCGTAAATAAGTCCGATGGTACACTTAGGCTTTGCGTCGACTACCGCAAGCTTAATGATCTTACTATTAAGAATAAATATCCTTTACCTTGGATTGATGATCTGTTTGATCAACTTAGTGGTGCTAGAGTCTTTTCACAATTGGACTTGGCTACCGGTTTTCATCAGCTTCGTATTGCAGAGGATAGTATTCCTTTGACTTCTTTCCGTACTCGTTATGGATCTTATGAGTGGCTAGTTATGCCATTTGGTTTAACTAATGCTCCGGCTTATTTCGTTGACCTTATGAACCGAGTTTTCAAAGATTTCCTCGATCGGTTTGTTCTCATCTTTATTGATGATATTCTTGTGTATTCTAAAACCGAGGAGGAACATGAAAAGCATCTTCGGATTGTATTGGAAACTCTTAGGAGCAATCAATTAAAGGCAAAATTTTCTAAATGCCATTTTTGGCAATCTAGTGTGAAGTTTCTCGCTCATATTATTTCCGAATCCGGAATATCAGTGGATCCTTCAAAGATTGAAGCGATTCAAAATTGGAAGAGACCGGAGAGCGTGACTGAAATCCGTAGCTTTCTCGGATTGGCAGGTTATTACCGCCGTTTCATAAAAGAATTTTCTAAGATTGCCGTGCCTCTTACTGGCTTAACGAAGAAAGGTGTTAAATACATTTGGTCGGACAAATGTGAAACTTCTTTTCAGAAATTAAAAGAACTCCTTTCTGATGCTCCCATCCTTGTTATTCCCGAAGGGAACCAAGATTTTGTTGTTTATACCGATGCTAGTCGCGTTGGTTTGGGTGCCGTTCTTATGCAGAAAGAACATGTTATTGCTTATGCTTCTAGGCAATTGAAGCCGGTTGAGACTAGATATGCCACACATGATTTAGAACTCGCGGCTATCGTTTTCGCCCTTCGAATTTGGCGACACTATCTTTTGGGAGAGAAATTTATACTTTATATTGATCATAAGTCTTTGAAATATTTATTTTCTCAAAAGGAACTTAATTTGCGTCAACAGCGTTGGCTCGAGTTCCTTGCCTCTTATGATCTTGATATCCTTTATACTCCCGGAAAGGGAAATCGAGTTGCCGATGCACTTAGTTGCAAGCAACAAGCGGTTGTTTCTATGATGATATCCAAATGGAGGGATCTCGAGGTTTTATCCACTTGTGAAATTCGAGATCGTGTTTCCGATTTATGTTCATCTCTTGTTTTATGTAGCCTTGAGGCTCATCCTTCTATTTTAGACCACATTCTTGAAGCTTAGAGGCTAGATCCCGAATTGGCTCTTCTTAGCCAGAGTATTAGGGATAAAACCGATATTGAAGGTTTGAAAGACTTTGATATCGATTTTCGTGGCGGCATTCAAAAATTTGGTAGACTTATCGTACCAAATACTGGAGATCTTCGTAAAGATATTTTAGAAGATTCTCATCGTTCCAAATATTCCATTCATCCCGGTAGTAGTAAAATGTACGCAGATATGAAGCGACTTTATTACTGGGATGGAATGAAATCTGATATCGCTAACTTTGTTAAGTGTTGCATGACTTGCTAACTTGTTAAGGCTGAACATCAAAGGCCTGGTGGGTTATTGCAACCATTGGAAATTCCAGTTTGGAAGTGGGATCAAATTTCCATGGATTTTATTGATGGCATTCCCCGTTCTCGTTCGGGTCATAATAGTTTATGGGTGATCGTTGACAGACTTACTAAATCTGCCCATTTTATTCCCGTTCGGTCGAACCGAACCGTTCCTTTTCTGGCCAAACTCTTTATTAAAGAAATTGTTAAATTGCATGGAGTTCCTACTTCTATAGTTAGTGATCATGGTCCATTATTTACTAGTGGATTCTGGAAGAGTCTTCAAAAAGCTTTGGGAACGAAGCTTAATTTTAGCACCGCTTATCACCCCCAGTTCGATGGACAAACTGAGCGCTCTTGAAGATCTTCTTCGTTCTTGAGTGCTTGATTTCGGTGGAAGTTGGGAAGATCATATTTCACTTGTTGAATTTTCCTATAATAACAGCTTCTAATCTAGTATTGGTATGGCTCCTTTCGAGGCACTCTATGGAAGGCCATGCCGATCTCCTTCTTGTTGGCTTGAGGCCGGTGAGAAGCTGGTCTTAGGTCCAGATTTTATTCAGGATTCCACAGAAAAGATTAAACTTATTCGTCACAGGATGAAGGAAGCTCAGAGTAGACAAAAGTCCTATGCCGATAATCGAAGATGAAAATTAGAATTTTCTGTGGGAGATCTTGTATTTATTCATGTTTCACCTATGAAGGGTGTTGTATGCTTCAGTCGATCGGGAAAGTTAGCGCCTCGATATATTGGGCCATTTCCTATCACTGAACGTATTGGTTCCATGGCTTATCGCCTTTCATTACCGGCTCAGTTTTCTGCCATGCATGACGTGTTCCACGTTTCTCAATTACGGAAGTGCCTTCGAGATTCCGATTCTATTCTTAAGCTTGGTGTTGTTGAAGAGATTGAAGTTTCACCTAACTTAACTTATGAGCAGCATCCTATTCGAATTATTGCTTCGGAGGTCAAACGCCTTCGAAATAAAGATGTCCCGCTTGTTAAATTTCAATGGTCCTCAAATCCTAAGGATTGCTCTTGGGAAACTAGGGAATTCATCGAACGTACACATCCAGACTTACTTTCTCATGCTCCTTCAGGTGAACTTCTATTTCAAATTTCTTTTGTGTTAATATGCTTTTATGGTTGTTACTTTTGTTTTCCGTCTTATATATTGCGAGGACGCAATTTCTTTAAGGAGGGGAGTCTGTAACAACCCGCATATTTAACGAGTATATATTTGAATATCTTATTTAAATATTTTAATTGTTAGTCGGATCTTAGTCCGAAAAGCTACTTTTTGCATACAGTCAAATTAGGACTCGAGACCCCTCCCATTGAGTTCAAAATGACGTTTGCGATCTTTTTAAGTATAAACTTCGATATGTTTGGAGTAAGTGGAATTTTCGTCACTTTTTTCCCGCCTTTGACTTTGGTTGGACTGCACCTTCTTTAGCTCAGCCCAACCCTCTTCCCTTCATAACTTCACTCTTTGCTAAAACATCTAAGCTTCATCAAAAATGGAGGAGGGAATGGGAAATTAAAACTCCAAACTCAAATTCAATTGCAAATCCAACATTCAACTCCAAATTCAAGTAGAAGATATTGGATTCAAGCTTTGGATTGCTTCTCCTTGCTTTCAAGCTTCATCTTCATCCATTTTAGTGAAAAGGTGAGATTTTTATCTCACATTCTTGTCTATATCCATCTTGATCTGTTGGGAATGATTCCCTATCATTTCGGCATGCACATTTGCATTTGGTTTGGATTGGATTGGCGAAAAACTCCAATTTTCAGCGTTTTTGGAAAATTCCTGCACTTAAGTCGTTCTAGGCGTGCTAGGTCATTCTGCCGTTGAAAAGTCGCACACCATTTAGGTCATTTCCGGCCTTAAATCCTCTCTGCAGCTTAGGTCGTTCGCCACCTAGGTCGCTCGCGAGTTAAGCCTTAGGTCTTTTGGCCTTTATAACGTTAGGTCGCTCGCGAGCTAAAACCTTAGGTCGCGCATCCCACTTAGGTCGCACGACCTTGATAGGTCGCTCACCCTTAGCTCGCGTACCTTCTTAGGTCGCGCACCCCTTTAGGTCGCATGACCTTGTTTTAGACCTTAGGTCGTGGCAACGTTAGGTCGCTCGATATTGAATCATTCGCTTTGCCATGCTTAGGTCGCTCGCCTTTAAGCCGCAGCACTTTAGGTCGCTCGGTCTTGTCCCTTGTTCGGTCGTATGACCTTTAATCTCTTAGGTCGCTTGACCGTTTACCTCGCTAGGTCGCGACACTTTAGGTCGCGACACTTTAGGTCGCGTGACTTAATACCCTTAAGTCGATTCGACCTATTTTACTTACTTTAACTCGGCCACGTTTGGTCGCATGGGTGTTTCTACTTTGATGGATTTGGAACTGATTTCCTTGGATTACATTCACGTCTTCGTACGTGAATTTTTGTGACTTATTGATTCTACCACCAATTTCTGTGATTTGTCACTTTAAAAATATAAAGGTTTCAATACTAGTAGTAAATATCAAAACCCTTTCATCAAAACGATTTCAACTCTATTTTATTACAAAGCTCTTTTTCCTAAACCGTTTTCCAATCTATTAGTATATACAAGCCTTTACTTCACTCGGATGAGAAATCGAATTAAACGACTTAGTAAAACGAGTGGTATGAAACGCTTGCGTTCACTTCGTCGGTTAGCTCTTGGACTTGTTCGATTGAACCCTTTTGTGACAATTTTCTAGTGAAGATTCACAGCTTGTTCGTAAATATTCAATTTAAGCAAGTGGTTATGGGACATGAAGCTAAACTCATATATTTACTAGCTTGGTGTGATTGACACTTCTTGATGATCATGACGATCATTTTTGTGATTTCATTTAGACTAGCGATTGTGCGATGTCTCTTTGTCTACGAGGGAGACTAAACCCCGTTTGTGTGATGTTTCACCATCACATAAGTGGGGTAGCGCCCCATGGTCTTCGGGCCGTTCGTGTGTCAAAATTTAATGGATAGCTTCCATGAGATAGCTTCTCGTTCTTGTGTTACACGTGTTGGTGAGTTTTCATGCTCCCGTTCTTGTGATAGGCCTCCCCCTTTTTATGTGATTTCTAGATTTCATGTGTTGATTTCTGGAATTTATGCTTCACCAATTTTCATGATTTTCATTGATATGATATCAATTTTTGTACATTGATGAATTTGTGTGTCATTGACTTGTTATGAATACAAGTTTAGGGTATGATACCCTATTTTATCTTTGAGAAGATTCTTGTGATATTGATTAATCTCTTGTTGATTTTCAATTACATACATATAGTAGTATGCCACTATGGTTATTACATGTTCATGCCATGTCTTTTACTTTATACCATATCATCTGATATTTATAGCTAGACTGATCCGTTTATTATTTTCTTATAAATAATAATCCGATCAGACCGAGATGTTACAGGTGCTTCTGCTTGACTTCTCTTCAGGATTATTCTGACTTTTGGTTACTACATAGATTAGTAGTTTTTGGATGTACACATTTGAGATATAGACTCTATGTTGTGTACTTATTCTTTTGTATAGCACGTGTTGCTATTCTTTTGTATTATCGTGGATCTTTCGAACCACTACTCTGATGTACACTTTCATGTGTTATACATATATTCTTATCTTCTTCCGCCTTTGTGATATGGATGTCTGCGACTGATTTATGTTATGCTTATTTCTATGTTTGTTTCCGAAGATTATTTATAGCCACCGTGTGATAGCTTTGGGTTTGTATCGGTATGTCGGACTTCCTCCTTAAATGAAGTTCATGCTATACTATCTGACATATCGGTACTCGCACAAAGAAGTTACATGGAAGGTCGCTCCTCAACAGCCTTATTCTCCGTGCTAGTTGACAGCATTATACCGTAGTGTTCTTGGCTAGCGTGGGTATAGAGGTGGGGCGTCACCACAGTATCAAAAGCTTTAGCAAAATCAAGCTTGATTATAGCACAACGAATCTTATTCTTATCACCAAAAGAAATAACTTCTTGCACCATATCAGCTCCATCCAAAATAAATCTCCCCTGTATAAATGTTGTCTATGACTTATCAATCAAAATATCCATCTTCAATTTAAGCCTATTCGCAAGAACCTTAGTAATTAGTTTATAGGTACTATTTAATAAACTAATAGGTCTGAAATCAGCTAATGATAGAGAACCTTCCTTCTTAGGAAAAAAAAAATATTAGCACAGTTAAGTTTCTCTAAGTTCAGCTTACCAGCATAAAATTCCTCAAACAGTTTCATAATATCAATTTTCAGCCAATTCCAATATTTCTTAAAAAAGAAATTAGGAAAACCATCCGGCCCCGGAGCTTTATCACCAGGCATCTCATTCAAAGCACAAATAACTTCTTCTTCAATGAATGAAGCATCCAACGAAGACAGATCAAGCATATTAGGGTATAGTACATTCCACTCAGCCTCAACTCTCTCCTTATAACAACTACCCAAAATAGATTTATAATATTCATTAAAAGCATTATTCAACTCATCTTGATTGGAAATTTCTTTGTCATCACACAGCACACTACAAATCATATTAGATCTCCTTCTACCATTAGCCACTCTATGAAAATAACTAGTGTTTCTATCACCTTCCTTCAACCATTGAGTACGAGCTCTTTGCCTCCAAAATATTTCCTCTTGATCTATGAGTTTTAGTAATTCCTTTTCTTTAAGTTGCAAACAGTTTCTTTCATCCTCATCTAAACCATCAGAGTCCTCTAAAATATTAAGGTCCAGGATTTCATTCTCTAACTTTTCCTTCCTCAACTTAATATTACCAACAAATTCTTTATTCAATTTCTTCAAAAATCTCCTCAGAAATTTCAATTTATCAACAACATTTCTAGCAGCATCACTACAACTCGGAAAAGTAAACCATTTAACTTAATCATTTCTTCAAATCCTTCTTCTAAACACCACAATTTCTCAAACTTGAACAACTTCTTAAATTTCACATCATCACCCGAATCAAAGACAATTGGGCAATGATCAGAAATTATATTAGCAAGTCCTTTTTTGAAAGGATAAGGGATGCAAATCTTCAAATTCTGGGTTTATAAAAAATCTATCAAGTTTAACTAAAGATGGATTCTCTCTACCATTACTCCAAGTATATTTTCTATTAGTAAGGGGTAAATCAATAAGATTGCAATCACTAATAAATTCACTAAAATCCTCCATATCCCTCAAATATTCACTACCTCTATTACTTCTTTCATCAATAAATCTGGACGTATTCCAATCACCACCAATAATCCATGGTCCTACTAACAAATTTTTAAAAGCAATAACTTCCTCCCATAATTCCTTCCTACTACTCCTAGTATGTGGACCATATACATTTGAAATGAAGTACAAAATCCAAGAACTACTACAAGACAAGGCCACATGCAAAGAATGTTTGTATTTAAATTCCTTCCACAAACTCCACAATCTACTATTCCAATGAAAGAACATCCCTCCTGCACTACCAATAGCTTCCAAAAAACTCTAAGAATCAACACGGGTATTCCTTAAAGCATTAAACAAAAAAGAATTAGGACATTCAATTTTAGTTTCTTGCAAAAGAATGATACCAGGCTTAGTGGGATTCAAATAATTCTTAACCCTTTGGCATTTCTTAGGAATGCCTAAACCCCTAACATTCCAATAAACTATTATCATTTCAAATTGTTGACCCTCCCAATTTCTTTCTCCGTGGAATCCAAAATTTCACTATCACCATTGCTCAATATAATACCCAAACTTTTAACAACGTTATAAATTTGCTCAGAAGATAGAGTATTAATAATAGTTGGAATAAAAACACCACCTTCAAGAAGATGACTAGCTGCACCATCTCCCAAGCTTATGGCACTTCTTATAAACAATGAAACTCCCCCACTAGCTCCCACCATAGATTTTCCCTTAATAGTGTTCGTCTTCCTGCTAGATTCCTCCTAATGAATGTCAACCTCTTGCCTATCAGCAATAACAGCTAAAGCATCCACAGAATCATCAATATTTTCAATACCAAGCTTAATAGCAGTCTTCTCCTTCATAACCTCCTCATTGCTATCTTTAATAGAGTTCCCATTATCAGTAGAAGAAAGAACAATGGGATTACCGAAACTACATGCTCCTCCCATATCATGAGTGTCTAAAACATCAGATACACTAATTTTCCTCCAGATCTTCAGTTTACCATCCATTCCTTTTTCAAACACATTTTCTTTAAGCTAAATGAATCCAAACATGAATAAGGATTACCAAAGAAATGCTTAATCGAGACCTCATGATAGTAGTTATCAGTAAAGATTTTGAGCATAGAGGGCACAACAATTGGCATTGAAACTTCGATTTCAACCTTAAGAGAAGAATAATCAGTTATGTGAACAAAGTCTTCTTGCAATCATCGAACCAAACCAACCTTACTAACACGTTTCTCAACAAATCCAGATCTCTAAAAACAATGGGAATATCTTTTCGAACAATCCAAATTCTCTCTCTATTCCCCACTTTCTTGCCGGCCTCTTGCAAAATCTAACGCTTTAATCCAAGAACTCCATTCATGCATACAATTGTGCTAATAATATCACCAGTTAAAAAACCCCTCGGGATCTTGACAATAAAGTCATTACACCACCTCTTCACACTCCAAGCCCAATTACTAGAAACCATGCCACAAAAATTAGAATAGAGAAGATCTTCAATCTAATTCATAGAAAAATCAGGCCTCACTATTGAAATAACCACCCAAGAAGAAACTCTACGAAGATCATTTGCAACATCCTCCGACGAGATGAAAACCTCACAACCCTTCTCCCTCAGATAAATTCTTCACCATTTCTGGAATAATATGAAAATTCTTGCAATTAAAACCCTTATGATTAGTTTTCTTGCACTTAAAATAGATAATAGGATCCTTACAGAATTTAGCTCAGTGTCCTTTACCGCCACAACGAAAACACCTGTTATCTGATTTGATTTTTTTTGTAAAGAATCGATATAATTAACACATTTTGGAGATGTGAAATGATATGCATTGAAAGACATGCCCAAATCTTTTAATAAAGTAGATTTATAACTCTCTGATTGCATGTGAGAAGAAAAAGAATTGGAGCCGCCATTAGTATCACGTGAGGAAGATGACGCCATTTCCTATTAAAGGATCTCCTTATTTTAATTTATTTGTTAAATGGCACGGCTACCCCTTAATTAAATCAAATCTCAATCCCCTAATCAACACATTATTTTATTTAATTTAACTAATTAAATTTCCTAATTAATGTTACCAAAATATGGGGTGTTACCAATAGGTTCTTAGTGATCCCATGAAAACTATGAAATCAGACAGGGAGTCCATAAACATTTCACAGGTTATTAATAAGCCCATGAAAACTAATAGGTTAATAATGACCCTAGAAACTATAAATTAGACGAATAGTCAGAATGAATGGGGATGGGTAAACTAGAATTAATTTACTTGTTTGCATATCATCATATTGTTTTGAATTGTTTTAACCATTGTGGATGCAAGAGCACAATCTATAGTTTTATAAAGGTTTTAGGATACTAGTGAGGGGGAAACCCGTTCCGCTAAGCGGTTTGGTCTCACTAGATATCTAAATGGTTTGAGATGGTAGATTAGCATTCATACCAGGTTTTATGTTTGACTTGAAGTTTTTGTTTTCCCCTTAAACCTCGGGTGCTCAATTTAATTTGAGTAGTTTGAAGGTTAAGGTTCCTAGGTTTTCTTTTAGACAAATAAAGCTTCCTGAGACGTGAAGGAGGTATGCTAGCTATTTAGAGTTCTTTTTATTCCGCTGTGTTTTGGTTGTAAAGACAAATTTGTTTTATTGCCTTATTATATACTCTGATCATCCAGAGAGGCATCTTCATATGTCGCTCTTGGCGTATGTTGTATTTATATTTTATCTGAACCTGGTTTATGTACTGGGATTATGTAATGAACATGAAATGTTTTGAATGGAATGAGGAATGTGTTTCGATGTTTAATTTTTTTTCCATATTCATGTTTTTCCGTGTATCAATGTATCTAACATTTTTGTATTTGGTCACCGAGGATTAATAACTATGGATGACTACAGCATCCATAGCCATTAATTTTAGGCCTCCAAGTAGGGGGATGTTACAAGTTGGTATTAGAGCATGGTTTATGAAACTTTAAAAGAAATTTAAACCTAAAAGAATTTTCAAAACATAATCCAATAAATCAGATAATAAGATTGGGGTTTGGGTTAACGCTATAGTAACGTACTTGTATATGATATATATATATATATATATATAAGTACGTATCCCCACTCTCTTAGACCGTTCTTCTATATCTTACTAAGGCTCGTATGCAGATTTACAAGAAAGGAGATATGGAAGTAGGAAATGGAAGAGGACAACTCAGTGGAGGTTGCACCACAACTAATGGAAATGCTCAACCCTCCACCAGGAGGAACCCGGGTCGACCGGCTAATGCTAATAACTAAGATGCTGATGCCAATGTGGGTGTTGGAAATCCACCAGTAGATATGAGGGTGATGTATCAGTTCTTCATCAATACGATGTAAGAAGGAGTTGCTGCTGGAGTTTCTGGAAATGTTGGAGGAGCTAATCTTGTAGCTCCAGTTGGGAATAATTATGCTAAGCTAAGTAGAGACTACACTAGTCTTGGTGGGAAGCCATTCATGGGAACAGAGAATGCTATGGAAGTTGAGAATTGGTTGTTGCACTGTGAGAGGATATTTGCTGATTTGGGTTTAGATAATGAGCAAAAGAGAATGTTGGCATCTAGATAGCTGCAAGGGTCAATGCTTCACTGGTGGAATAGTATTTCCGTTGGAGTTCCATAGGAGCAGTTGACTTGGGCTGATTTTCAAATGAGATTTGAGCGAAAGTTTATGTCACTCTGGAGTAGGGAGAGATGTCGGTTGTTGAGTATGCCACTAAGTTTGATGAGTTGTTCCGTTATGGACATAATACTATAGACACCATCATCAGAAAGAACGAGAAGTTCATTAGGGGATTGAGGCCCGAGATTGCTAGGGAGACCCTGCCACATCTTCGCGATCCTAGTAATTTAGTTATGGAGATGGCCATTCGCCATGAGCAGATGATTGTTGATTGTGTTAGAGAGAAGCCAGTGGAAATCCAAGGTTCACAGGGGAAGAAAAGAAAGTTTTTTAAGAAGAAAGGAGCCCAGAAGGGAGATGGTGCCAAGAAGGCAAAGGCTGAGTTAGTTTGCTTTAAGTGTGACAAGAAGGGTCATTATACGAATGAGCGCTGGTTAGGTAATGGGAAGAAGGCTGCAAATAAGAAGAATGTAAAGCGCTTCAACTGTGATCAAGTTGGACATTACAAGAATCAATGCCCAGAGCCAGTCATGGCGGACAAAGGGAAAGTTTTTGCTATTGGACTGGCATTAGCTAGGCCTACTACAGCTGATAAAGGAAAGACTGTGATGGAAGGTACGTTTTTGATTCAGAGTATACCAGCTAGGGTACTTTTTGATACCACTACATTACATTCATTTATATCTTAGTGTTTGGTTGATAGATTATGCTTAAGACCCACCTACCTTGTTACTTCCTTAAGGGTTGCGAATCCAATAGGAGCGTACACAATTATAGGGTTGAGATGTGACCAGTTAGAACTTGATCTATTAGGTCATAAGTTTGCATGCAGCTTGTATGTTATTGATTTTGTAGATTTTGAAATCATTTTGGGTATGGATTGGTTGGGTAGGTATGAGGCTAGAATAGTTTGCCAGGATAGGGAGATATCACTGAGACACCCTGATAGTCATAACCGAGTAATATTTTTAGTGGAGAATTCCGACCAGAGTGACAGTGCTTTGCTTACTGCTATAAAGGTAGGAGATGAGTTAAGTCAGGTTCGAGTAGCAAGAGAATTTGCAGATGTCTTTGAGCCGGTTACGTGATTACCACCGAAACAAGCAGTTGAGTTTCGGACAGCTCTTGTGCCCAGAGCTGAACCTGTGAGTTGACCACCTAGTAGGATGACACCGACTGAGATGAAGGAATTGAAGGTGCAGCTAGTAGATCGTGAAGGAAGGAATTTTAGTAAGCCAAGCAGTTCGTCTTGGGGAGCGGCCGTGGTGTTCGTGAAGAAACCAGATGGATCGTTGATGATGTGTATCGACTATCGTAAGTTGTACAAGAGGACAATCAAGGTTAAGTATCCTTTGCCAAGAATAGATGATATGTTTGATCAGTTGAGTAGAGGCAGAGTTTTTTCCCAGTTGGATTTGGCGATAAGTTTCCATCAGTTAAGAATGGCGGAGAACAGTATTCCTTTAACAAATTTTCGGACTAGGTATGGTTTGTATGAGTGGTTAGTGATGTCGTTTGGATAATGAATGCAACTGCATTCTTCGTGGATTTGATGAACCAAGTTTTTCGAGAGTACTTGGATAGGTTTGTGCTGGTGTTTATATATGACATTTTAGTATACTCTAAGGATGAGAGAGAGCATTAGGATCATCTTAGAGTGGTGCTTGAGATGCTGAGGCAGAATCAGCTGAAGGCGATGTTTTCCAAGTGTCATTTTTGGAAGAGAGAGGTTAAGTTTCTTGGTCACGTGGTTTTAGAGAAAGGCTTGTCAATCGATGCAGATAAGATCAAACCTGTGAACAATTGGAAGGTACCAAAGACGGTGATTGAGATTAGAAGTTTTCTTGGACTCACTGGCTACTACCAGAGATTTATTAAGGATTTCTCACAAATAGCAGCACCTTTTACTAAGTTAACCAGGAAGGAGGTAAAGTTTGTCTGGTCCGACAAATGTGAGGAAGTATTCCTTATGTTAAAGCATTTGGACAAATGCACCAGTGCTAGTAGTTCCATATGGAAACCAAGGGTTAGTGGTGTATACGGATGCATGTGGAATTGGATTTGGAGTGGTGTCGATGCAGAAGGGTAAGGTTATTGCCTTTGCTTCACGACAACTTAGACTGCATGAAGTGAGTTATCCTACTCATGATTTGGAGTTGGCTGCGATGATCTTCACATTGAAGATCTGGAAACATGGTCTCTTAAGGGAGAGATTTGAGCTTTACACGGATCATAAGTCTTTTAAATATTTATTCTCTCAAAAGGAGTTGAATATGAGATAGCAGAGGTGGCTGGAGTTTTTGGCTCCTTATGATTTTGGAATAGAGTATACACCAAGGAAAGGAAATAAGGTAGCGGATGCTCATAGCAGAAGACATCAGAATGTGGTGTTAGCTATGTTGGCAGAGTGGAAGGATTTAAAAGCTTTGGCCAGTTGTGGCGTGCAGTTAAGATCGACTGCTAGTTTTAGTCAGAGTACCACCATGTTGTCTTATTTAGAAGTTCGACCAGTATTGATCGAAAGGATTGCTTCTAAGCGGAAGGAGGATCCAGTATTGGCCGAGAGGATTAGAAGGCTTGAGGTTGGAACAGAGATCGATGATCTAGAGGATTTTAGTCTTGACCAAAGAGGATGGTTGAGAAAGAAGGGACGATTGTGTATTCCGAATGTGGAGGACTTGAGGAAAGAAGTTCTTGGAGAATGTCATCGATCCAAGTTTACGATTCATCCTGGAGGAACCAAGATGTATGAAGATATAAAGAGGAGCTTCTATTGGGAAGGTATGAAGAGGGATGTTGGCTTCTGGGTTAGGCAGTGTGCAAACTATCAACAAGTGAAAGCCGAACATCAAAAGTCGATTGGGGTTGCTTCAGCCTTTAGAGGTTCCAGTTTGGAAATGGGATTCGATATCCATGGATTTTATAGATGGGTTGCTAAGGTCAAATAGGGAAAATGAAAGTATATGGGTCATAGTGGACAGATTGGCCAAGAGTGCCCATTTCATTCTAGTTAAGTCAACCATGATGGTACCTGTATTAGCTAAGTTGTTCATGAGTAATATAGTTAGACTGGATGGAGTTCCTAGTAGTATAGTCAGTGATAGAGATGCCTTGTTCACTAGTGAGTTCTGAAAGAGCCTACAGAAAGTGTTGGGTACCAAGCTTAATATGAGTACTGCATATCACCCTCAGACAGATGGGCAAACAGAGAGAGTCAACAAGGTACTCGAGGATTTGTTAAGAGCTTGTGTATTAGACTATGGTGGATTTTGGGAAGATCACCTACATTTGTTTGAGTTTTCCTATAATAATAGTTATCAGACTAGTATAGGAATGACACCTTTTGAAGCTATGTATGGAAGGCCATACAAATCACTAGCATGTTGGTTGGAGACTGGAGACAAATTAGTCTTAGGTCCGAATTTGGTTAGGGAGGTGTTAGGTAAGATTGAGTTAATCCTAGAAAGGATTAAGGAATCTCAGTCCAGACAAAAGAGTTACGCAGACAAGAGGCGTAAAGGCCTAGAATTCTCAGTTGGAGATAAGGTTTCCATCAAGGTATCTCCGATGAAGGGTGTGGTGCGATTTGGAAGGTCAGGGAAGTTATCCCCGAGATATGTTGGTCCATTCTAGATTATAGAGAGGATTGGAAACCTCGCAAACAGAGTAGAGTTGCCAAGCAGTATGGTAGGTGTCCATAATGTATTTCTTGTGCCTCATCTACGCAAGTATGTGCATGATCTAGAGACTACTATTCCTCCGACAGTGTTGGAGACTTGTTAATAAAGCCTAATTTGACTTTTGTTAGACAACTAGTTCGGGTTGTAGGATGAGAAAAGATTAAGGAACAAGACAGTCAGGTTGGTGAAAGTTCAGTGGAGCGACAACGAGAAGGATTGTACTTGGGAGACAGAAAACAGGATTCAAGATACTTATCCTAATCTACTTTAAGGGTATGTCTATATTAGATTTATATAGATATTTGCTAGTCAGATAGGCTAGTATGGTTGTTAGGAGTTGTTACAGATGATTGCTATGTTTAGTATTTAGTCCTTATTGAATTTCGAGGACGAAATTCTTTAAGGAGCGGAGCCTGTAACATCCCTAATTTTTGATAACATTATTCAGGAGATTTAATTAGATAAATTAAATAGAATAATGTAAGAATATGAATGATAAGGAGATTGAGATTTGAATAAATCATATAGGGCCGTGCTTAATCAATTAAATGGGCTTAAATTGGCTTTTATGTATTTAATTAAATATGGGCATATTAGTGAATAGCCGCACTATTATTACTCACGACTATACATTTCACGTTCTTGCCCATTCACACACATTTTTTTATTTTCACAAATGCAA
This sequence comes from Allium fistulosum, assembly GCA_030737815.1. Classification (NCBI taxonomy): domain Eukaryota; kingdom Viridiplantae; phylum Streptophyta; class Magnoliopsida; order Asparagales; family Amaryllidaceae; genus Allium; species Allium fistulosum. The sequence goes on along the minus strand of CM060901.1, from coordinate 101,068,706 downwards.
ATGAAAACTAAGAAGTGTCGGCCATTAACAAGGGAAATGAGGAAGAAAAATTTAATCAAGCTAGGAGATTTAATCTACAGCAAATCACAATGTCCTTATCATATACAAGGCGAATAATAATTTTATACCATCTCTATTTTTTTATAAAAACGATTTTCTCTCCCATGGTGGAGAGAAAAGGCGATCTGGGTTTCAAAATCGGGATTCTTTCCCTTTTACTTTTCCTTGCCTGAGACCGTTTTCTTTGTATCTACTCCAAATTTGGGTTTCAACTATCCAAATCGACATCCTTTCTATCTCGGAATTTCTCGAATTGGAGATTTTAAATTTAGCCAACCGCTTGAGATCCAACGACATACTATTTTTACATGCGTGTTTGTTACTTTGTTTTCAGAATCTGATATGATGATTCTTGTATCACGACTGTCTGGTTGATCTTGTTTGAATAATTTGGTGGAGATTAGGCCAAAAAAGGCGGTGTTTAGGTCTGGATGAGTAGCCCAACTTAAACCGTTTGCCGACGCTGCTGTTTTCTTTGATTATTGGTTTCTATCTAGGGATCGACGGTAGTATAGTTGGATTGGTGATATCAAGATAGTCGTAACAATTACTAGAACATTCTGCTCAGCATTCTGAAGGCTGTATTGTCAGGCTACCTCCAGTTTATGTTCCAGTCTACGAAATCTGGAGACCTTTAATCAACTGTTGTTGGTTGTATATCTGTTCGAATATGGCGAACCCTTGTCCTCAAATTCATGGCTCTCAAACCAGGTGATATTTACGGAAAACTAAAATGTTCACAGGGTTGTCTAAGTCTTTTATCATCGAATTGATCTGATATGAAAATTTCATCATATAGGCGATTAATGGTTTTTTTCAGATTTTGGTAAGTTATACTGAGTTTACGAATTATGGTAGCCCTACTGGTATGAAGTTGTATCAAAATTTTTTGTTTACTCTGGGATCTAAAATCAAAGGCAATTAGGCCTTCCACGGTTCTAGATCTGGCAAGCTATAAGAATTGAGTATAATTTCCTACTCGATAGTTATTGTTCGTATACCCATCGATTTCCAAAGCTATATGTTCAGGGCGTGATTTTGGTTATCAACTTGAAGGGTTTTGCACTCAATTTCTATGATTATCCCTATGTTTATACTTGTGAGGCGAATCCGTGGTTTTCATGCTAAACATTATGCGAATGAGAATACGGCGGTGGAGCTACACTTCGTCATTATAACTGGTAATTCTGTTCATGACAACGGCGGCTTCGCCTTGAGATTTGGACTAGATCTGAAAGCTTTGTGGTTGCATGACATAATGAGAATATTCAGGTAGAGAAAGCTTCACGTGAAAGGAAGTCACACAAACATGATCAGTGCCTGATGGTTGATCTGGAAAGCCATGTGTTAACAAATGGGCTACGCTGCATATTGGGCTAGGCTTTTGTATGTTGTACATAGGAAATGACTGTGCTATGTACAGGAATGTACCATGCATTTTATAGGTCAAAATTAGGCTTTATTACTTGGGCTAGTTTGGGCAGATTGTTGGATATAAAAGTTTGTGATTATAAGTGTAGTGTATTTTGAGTTACTGCATTGTACAAATGCATGTACCTGTATTTGTTAGTTATTAATAAATGAACCCATCATTAAGAAAAATGATTATATGTTTTCAGATTTAAGATTAAATTCGTTTTTATGATGTTTTGAATGATGATATGCTTGAACTATTATACGTTTGATTTAAATCAATTCATTTACATATGAATTTACACGGTTTTAAGGCAAAACCGATTGTTACTAATTTTAGAATGCCATGAAAAAATTATATGTTATGTAAAATATTATTTTGGAAATACGTTTCCGTTTTTGTAATTTTCCAGGTCATGGAAAATTAATTATGAATTTTCAAAGGAAAATATGATAAAAATGTGTTTAAAATTAATATCGATTATTTCAGGAAGAATTTGGGTCTGAAATTTTAATATGTTAGATCACATGATGAAAGTGAATTTCTATAATTTTTGGGGATTTTTCCTAATTGATTTGCTATGGAAACTAAATTATTTTAAAAGAAGGACTTATTTGCAATATTGGTTGTGCCTAATGGAAAGCCTTAAATGTTAATTTTTCCTTGATTTAGGTCTGATAAATGTGGCAGTTATTTTTGTAAAGAATTTGAAAAGTTTTAAGGCAACCAATTAAAAGGTTACAAATAGACAGGTTAGTTATAAAGTAATGACTAGAATTAGCATGATTTCAGCATTTATTCAGAAAAGATGGTTCCACCTCCTTTAGTAGCGACTTTCGACTCCAATGCCTCCGCTTCGACTCTGTAGAAACCAATCCAGCCAAAACCCGTCTAGTCGAAACCAATACACAAGGTATTACTTAAAAGGTACATAGTGGATTGGAGGAAAGGCGGGAGCCATGGTGTCGAAAGCAATGCTTTCAATGGGGTCGTAACCTTAGTTTGGTTTTCAAATGTTAAGTGCCTGCTTTGTTTTTACTTAAAGCTTTCGACATAGTCGAAACATATGTCTTCGAAAGGGGTTTTTCTAAATAGCTTTTGAAAGCGGTCACCATGCTATGTTTTAAAGTAGGAGCTTTCGAACGAGTTCCTTTCTTAAATAAGACTTTCGAAGATGATGGTCCGACCTAGTCGAAACCTCGCTACCGTTCGTGTGCCTTTCGAGTGTATTGAATTCATCAATGCTTTCGAAGGGTGCCATTGTTTTAAACTTATACTAAGTCACATCTTAAATGCTTTCGAAAGGGTTCTGGGGTTTCGAAGGTAATGTTGTCGAAAGGGGGTTTCGATGCTATCCTTCAAAGTTTTACTCAAAGGTTTTGAGCTTTCGAATAGACGTTTCGACACCCTCAAAATTTCCCCAAATAATTTTATTAAAGTTTCGAAAGAGATACTTTCGTATGTAACCACTTTGACCCAAAAAATGTTTTTAAGAGTAAAACCGATACTTTCGAAAGGGGTACTTTCATTGGTTTCGAAGCTATGTTTTAAGGTAATGTTTTGATACATTCGAAAAGTATATTTTGGTTTTGAAAGGAATAAGTTAAAGAGCTTCGAAAGGTATATACTTAGTGTTTTGAAATGAAGTTTTCTATGCTTTCGAAGGAGGTTATCCAAGGGTTGCGAAAGTGATGTTTTAAGGTTTCAAAACAAATAACCCAATCTCATTTTAAAGGAAAAACCATGGCAGAAATAAAGAGTTTTGAAATGAATTTTTTGAAGAAGTATTCCTTGATTAACAGGTTAAAAGGATTAACTAAGTTTTATACAAAATGATTTCAAGGATATTTAACCATAGGTGTTGGTATTATTATGTTGTTATGATTACTTCTTCATATATTTATTCACATTGTTATGAACCCATAACGGTACTTTGGAAAGGGCAGAATAACCAGCTAGGTTGACCCAGTGGTGAATAAAAGTTAAGGATGTTAAAATATAAATTAAAGATATCGATAGGGGCCAATAGGTTCACAGTAAGCCCATGAAATCTGTGTAAAGGAAAATTTATTAGTAGGGACCAATAGGTTCATAGTCATACCATGAAAAGTATGAGTTGATATTGGCAGGGGCCAATAGGTTTGTAGTTAGCCCATGAAAACTATATCCAGATTAAAATATTGACAGAAGTCAATAGGTTCCTAGTCAGCCAATGAAAACTAGGATAAGTGAAAAGATATTGGAGTTACCAATAGGTTCTTAGTGATCCCATGAAAACTATGAAATCAAACAAGGAGTCCGTAAACATTTCACAGGTTATTAGTAAGCCCATGAAAACTAAAGGTTAATAGTGACCCTAGAAACTATAAATGATACAGATAGTCAGAATGAATAGGGATGGGTAATCCAGAATTAATTTACTTATTTGCATATCATCATATAATTTTGAATTGTTTTAACCATTGTGGATGTAGGAGCATAGTATATGGTTTTGTAAAGGTTTTAAGGTACTAGTGAGGGATAACCCGTTCCGCTAAGCGGCGTGGTCTCATCAGATATCTAAATGGTTTAGGATGGTAGATTATTATTCATACTAGGTTTTATGTCTGACTTGAAGTTTTTGTTTTCCCCTTAAACTCTCGGGTGCTCAATTTAATTTGAGTAGTTTGAGGGTTAAGGTTTCTAGGTTTTCTTTTAGATGAATACAGCTTCCAGAGACGTAAAGGAGGCATGCTAGCTATTTAGAATTCTTTTTATTCCACTGTGTTTTGGTTGTAAAGGCAAATTTGTTTTATTCCCTTATTCATCATATGTTGCTCTTGGCGTATGTTGTATTTATATTTTATCTGAACTTGGTTTACGTACTGGGATTATGTTATGAACATGAAATGTTTTGAATGGAATGAGGAATGTATTTTGATGTTTTAATTTTTTTCCATATTTATGTGTTATTGTGTATCAATGTATCTAACATTGCTGTATTTGGTCGCCGAGGATTAATAACTATGGATGACTGCAGCATCCGTAGCCGTTAGTTTTAGGTCTCCAAGTAGGGGGATGTTACACCTATATATATAAGTTTTAAATATTAAATTAAGCATTTTATAAATTTAATAAAGGAAGTTTGGGTTTCAACACTTAAGTTAAAATAAATGGTTTTATGAAATTTATTAAATGTATGTTACCTTAATTAATAAGTATGGATATGCTTTGATCTTTAAATAAATGTTTTAAAGTAATGGTAAGTATAGAAATGGTTTTAGGTAGTAGTAATAATGTTTTAGTACCATTTATTTTTAACCCTTATTGTTAATTATACATAGGAATATAATTAGATATTTAATAATGAATAATTAACATCAAGTATAAATGAATGTTTTGGATTTGTTATGATAATGTTTAAATAACACTTGTCTCAAATCCTTAAGTATAATTAAAACTTAAAAGTAAGTTTGAAGAGAAATGTTTTGAAGTATAAATGATTTGGCTTTGTTGTGATAATTTTTGAGTAACACTTGTCTAAAGCCCTTTTAAATGTAATTAAATCTTTAAAAGAGAGCTATAAAGAAAATGATTAAATGTGAAGTGTTATTGGTTAGTAGTAAATAATGTATTAGTAACATTTATTTTAAACCCTTGAATTATATTTTAAAGTAGAAAAATATTATAAATATAATTAGATCATTAATAATGGAATTTTAAAGATAATAACAAGTATTGAAATCTTTTATACAAAGATAGAAAAATTTATACGTTCAATTTATAAAAGAGAAGGCGTTTATAGTAACAATGTTATAGTAACATTTTTTTAACCTCTTTGGTTATATTTTAAAGTAAGTAAAATTTGTTAAGTGATGTGTAAATATACTTATACCGTTGAGGTAAGTATATTAATCATTTTTTAAGTATTGAAAGAGTATATGAGTGAATGGTGAAATAGTAAAATACAAATACACACACACACACACACACACGTATATAATGAAAGTTTTAATTAGTAAACGAGTATTAACTGATAAAAAAAGTCTTTATTAATAAAATAAGTTTTATTAGATAAAAAGGTGTTTTACTAATAAAAAGAGTTTTAATTAATTAAGAGTAAATTGATTAAAAAAGAGGATTAAAATTCGTTTATGTGACTTGATCATGCTTTGGATGAATTGATAGTGCTTGTATGTTTACTTGCTTATGAAGAGTATACGGGAATTAGTTCCCTTATGCGGTCATTCACATTATTATTGAATAAGACCAAATTCATCAATTCAGTCTTGGTGAGATCGGGATCGGTAAGTGTTTTACTTATCGAAACCCAATTCAAGACTGAGATACCGGCTCCATGATTTGGAAGTAGAATGATGGAATCCATGCGTGGTTCCGAAAGCTGTTTAGATGATGGAATCCATGTGTGGTTCCGAAACCTATTTAGATGATGGAATCCATGTGGGATTCGTTATTTGGTCAAGTATTAAAGACTCATGCGAAAGACGCCGAACGTAGCCTCGACATCGGAAAAATGACTAAACACAGAGTAGGCTGCACAATCCCGAGTTTAGCCAACTCAAGGGGGTACATCAACTTTACTATCTAGAGTATGCTTATAGATGTTGGCCGGTAGGAGTTGATGATACTTGGTTCAGGTTGTTCACGAAATCATTCGGATTTTGGGCCAGTTGTGTTTTCCTTGTGGTATATTTTATCTAGAGATATACTATGCTCGGATAGGTATTTTTTGATCCTTGTCATAGGGGATTGGTCTCATTGAGAAGGTCTTCATGGAAGACCAAACTATACGAACGCAACTTAGCGGTTTTAGATGTACTTTAGTATTCTGTAATGTGAGATGCAAGCATTTCAGCTATGTTGTATATTTATTTTAAACCTTAGATATTATTATAATATCACTAGATTTCCTTATGAATTGGTTTAGTTATCGTAAGGTAAAAACCCATCCGTGTTTATTTGCGGTGCGGTCTTACGAGATACCTTTATTTTCGAAGGGTTTTATAAGTATAAAAATCCATATAATCGAGTTTCTCATGCTGGTTTACCAGACTGATCTGGTGTTATTTTATAATAATGCTCAGGTCAGCCCATGTGTATTTCCAAATTTCGTTGATGTTCATTAGAGCTCTTGGAGAGGAGTTGGATGATTACCTACCGTATTGTTTATTTCCTCTGCATTACTTTGTTTAAATTATATCAGCAATTGTAAGGACAAGCAGTTATAACTATCCAAGATGATGATAGGTTAGTTTGCTCTGATTATTGCATCCATACAGTTTTTTTTGTAAAGATCAATTTGATATTATATATTATCATTCCGTTGTGAGATTCTGATGTTTTAGTTCTTCTCTTTCTTGTTTGTTTTCTTTTCTTCTTTTATTTTACCCTAACATTCTGCATTTCTAGCACTTGGGTCCTCGGCATGTGAATACCATGGATGTATTAGCGTCAACATTCGGGGATCGAAAAGGTGATTGTTACAATGTTCGTGATTGGTACGAGACGTTAGAATCTATATGGTCGATATCCATTTGAGATGCTCAAACCCATATAGAGGTTCGTGATCTATTTTGAGATATGGGAATTCATGTATGATTCCGAGACATGTTGAGGTATGGGAATCCATATGTGATTCCGAGATCTGTTCGAGTTGTGACTCGTATGCTAGAATGTTGGACATAGCCTCACCAGCGGATATGACTAAAACCAGAGATAGGATGCGTAGACCAGGGGTTTAGCTAACCCAAGGGTGCAGGCAACTCTACCCTAGAGATACCTATAGTTATGCATGCAGTGAGTGGTGCACTCAGCATTAGTGTCCAACTATTTATTTCGTATGGTACATCAACTAGGGATGTACGACGCTTTGGAAGGATATCTCTGATCCTTGTATAGGAAGACCATTCTTGAACCAGCAAGGGCACCTCCATGGAATCCTACACAATTAATAAATATTCCCTAGTGTTTTGATTGTATACCTAGTACTGTTGTAATCTACACAAACATGCATCATAGATACTTGATTGTTATATTTCACACCTTAGACATTATTATAATAATAGTGGATTTTCTAATAGAAATGGTATTGTAGTGGTAAGGTAAAAACCCTTCCATGTTTATTTACGGCGTGGTCTTACGAGATACCTTTATTTTTAAAGGGTTTTTGAAATAGAAATTCCATATGATTTGATTTTCTCATGCCAGTTTACTAGGCTGATCCGGGTGTTATTTTCTTATAATGCTCGAATCAGCCCACTATATTTTCGGATTTAGCGATAGACACTTTGGAGCTTCAGGAGACGAGTTGGATGCCTCCAAGACTATTCATGTATTTATTTTTCAATGCATTATGTGTTTTGTATCTATCAGTATTTTTTAGGACGGACTGTTATAATTGTCCATGTTGATGATAGGTTAGTTTACTCTGATTGATGTATGTATATTAAAGTTTTCGTTTGGTAAAGATCTTTGAGATATTGTATGTTATCGTTCCGCATGTGAGACTTTGATATTGTGTTCTTTGTCTTATTATGTTCTTTTTCTTTTTATTGTTTTACCCTACATTCTGTCCTTTCAGCACTTGGGTGTTCGACATGAGAATACTGTGGATGTATTAGTGTCAACATTCCAGGGTAGAAAAGGCCGTTCGTTACATGGAATTTATGCGATCAAGTGAACTATCAGATTTGATATTGCGTATAGATGGTCCATATGCATCGTACGGGATTTAGCATTATTGTATGCTATGTTTGTTGGCTTATAGAGAATTTTTGGGAAAGAATTTTCGATTTGTTCTGAGATAGCATGAATAACCATCTAAGTAGTAACCTAAGGCTGCTAAGCGTATGGTACGCTTGGTAGGTTGTTTATCATCCTTATGCAATGAGAAGATTTCTAAACCTAGGTAAACCATGAGCTGTGTTTGTTATTGATTTTGAATTTTGTTAAGTTTTGATGTGTGATTGTTTCTTTTTATTGCTTATGTTGGAATTTCGAGGATAAAATATTCTAAATGGGGGAGAATGTATTGACCCAAAATTTCGAACACTTCATAATTAAATATCTAAATTATTTAAATATTTAAATCTTGGATTTAATGTGAATAAATGTGATTTTATAACTTTGTTAACCCCTTTTTAAATAATAAATAACGATAAGAAACTTGTTTTTGAATTTTGTTTACAAAAATAAATAGTTCGAAGAAATATCAATAATGTGATCGAAAAACGTTTTATCGATTAATGACTTTTTATTCAATAAAAGTTGTTTAGACTCTTTGGCACTTGCATAGTAACATATGAAGACATTTACAAATTTAAATCACCTAACTTCTTAAGCAAAGATTAATTAAAAATAAGTGTAATTAAGAGGACAAAAGCCATGATTTAAGGCATGGAAGGTGGAGAGAATCGAGGAATGTCTCATGGCATGTATCTAGGCTTGTCTCAAGGAAAGGAAGGTGGGAGGAAGCTTCTTTTGGCTAGCTAAAGAGGTCGTTTAGGAGGTTGGTAACCTCTTATTAAAAGCCTATAAGTACCCTTCATTGGTTCAGAAAGTTGGGTTGCAAAATAATGAACTAAAACATGTCTTCATCCTCTTTTTCTCCTGTCTAACTTTCTAGAAATATATGCAAATCAAATCCAATATCCACCAAAAATGCCTTATATCTTCACTAGAACACCTTCTATCAAGTCAAAGTTGAAGAAATGAAGAAAAAAGGGTGCACTGCCCCAGGACATGAGCATTGAGGGCTAGAAAAGTAGTTGTTTGTAATTTTGTGCATGAATGTGGTAGCTTTATTGCTTTGGGTGATGGTAGGAAGTTGTTCTTAGGTTCCTATGTCTGTATTGGTTGTTAACTTGGTTTTAAGGTGAGTTATCTCACCATTGAATGAGTATATATTTGTGCATACATGTTTGTGTGTTGAAATATAAAGTAATATAATGAACAATGCAAGGTATACTTTTTGACCCCCTTGCTTTGGAAAGAAAATGATAACATTATATGTAGTATGATCTCTTTTATAACCCTCTAAAACATGAATCATGGCCAAGACTTGTTGTTTACTTTTTTGATAATGTTGTGTGAGAATTTGAAGTGTGTTGTGAATGGTTGAAGTGAAATAGTCCCTATAAATGCACATTGAAATCCCTTGTATTTGAAATATGTTAAATTAGCTAAAATGTGAATATATTGTGAAAGTATATATTTGCTTGTTCTCTACGTAATTTTTGGTGTTTTTTACATAAAGGAATTGGTTTGGGAAGTTGTGAAATAATAGAACAAAGTTGTGAAAGTTAGAAGCAAAATGATCGCTATAGATGCACTTTGAAATCACTTTGTATTTGGCGATTTTTAAGTCGACTTTAGAAGATATCCTTTGGGGTTTCTTTGTGGTTTTAATAAGTAAAATAAAAGTATTTACTAATGTAAAAATATCAAGTTTTAAAAAGGTTTAAACTAGTCGAACAAAGTTAAGAAAATTTGAAGTAAAAAGATCACTATATGAGCACTCCCGAAAAATACCTTGTTTTTGGGAATTTTTATAATTAAACTAAAAGATATTCTTAGGGTTTCTTTCCATGGTTTTTATGTACTCTAAGTATACTAACAATTGTAAAAAGTTGGATCAAAAATCAATTGTTTAAGCCTCGAAAACTAGCCTCAAAGTAGTTGCGAAATCATGTTAAAACAGTTTCGGAACTTTAGCATTTGGAAAATGCTGTCGTTGATTCAAAAACACTTTATACTTATTGCAACTTGTTTAAACAGCATTTCCAGAAATGCTATCTTTTCTGTTTGAAACTTTAAATTGTGTAAAAACGATATTTAAATTAAGTAGTTTTCTCTAATCTTTTAAGGGTTTTTTTCTAACTTATATTAGAGTGTTTTAAAATTGGTTGCGTATTTAAATATATTTTTAATAATTAAATATGAATTTTAAGTAAGAGGCTTTTAAAATAAAACACGTTTATTTTAGTTTTTTCCCATTTATTTCAAAAAAAAATATTTTTACATAATATTCTATATAGATAATTATATTATATGTTTAAGTAGTTTACATATGTTTTAACATAATTATAAGTCTTCTAAAAGTGTGTGTGTGTATATATATATTTATACACACACACACACACACACACACACACACACACACATATATATATATATATATATTTAGGTTTTAAAAGGAAAATAATTACTTTATAAAAGTAATAAAAAAAGTTTTGGATTTTTACTCTTAAGTTAAAATAAGTGGTTATGAAAAGTACAATTAAAAGTGTATTATCTTAATTAATAAGTATCGATATGCTTTGATCTTTAAAAATAAATGTCTTAAAGTTAGTGATAAGTATAAAACTAGTTTTGGTTTGTGGTAAACAATGTTTAGTAAAAAATTTTTTTAGCTTTTATTAATTACACTTTGGAATATAATTAGATATTTAATAATGAATATTTTAAAAATAATTATAAGTAAATGGAATTGGGTAATATTAAACAATGTTTTAGTAACATTTGTTTTTAACTCTTATTAATTATACTTAGGAATATAATCAGATATTTAATAATGAATATTTTAAAGATAATTATAAGTAAACAGTTTTGAGTTTGTTGTGGCAATGTTTAAATAACAATTGTCTTAACCCTTAAGAATATACTTAGACCTTTAATAATGGTTATTTTAAAGACAATAACAAGTATGGAACCTTTTATAAAAAGATAGAAAAAGTAAAAGTTTAACATATAAAAGAAAAGGAGTTTATAGTAACAATGTTTAAGAAAATTTTATTTTTAACCTCTTTGATTGTATTTTAAAGTAAGTAAATCTTGTTAATGATTGTGAATATACTTATATCATTCGAGATAAGTATATGAATTCTTTTAACGTATAGAAAAGAGTATAAATGAATGGTAAAATACATGAATAGTAAAATACATGAATAGAGAAATAGTAGAATACAAGTATATATCTTTTATAAAAGGAAATTAAACCTATATAAAACTTTAAAAAATTATGATTTAATTAATAAGAAGTTTAATTAAATAAGTTATGTTTTAATTAATAAGAAGTTTAATTAAATAAGTTAAGTTTTAATTAATAAGAATTTTAATAAATATGTTAAGTTTTAATTAATAAGAAGTATAATTAAATAAGTTAAGTTTTAATTAATAATAATTTAATTAAATAAGTGAAGTTTTAATTAATAAGAGGTTTAATCAAATAAGTTAAGTTTTAATAAATAAAAAGTTTAATTAAATAAGTTAAGTTTTAATTAATAAGAGGTTTAATTAAATATGTTAAGTTTTAATTAATAAGTGGTTTGGTTAAATAAGTAAAGTTTTAATTAATAAGAAGTTTAATTAAATAAGAAAAGTTTTAATTAATAAGAAGTTTAACTAAATAAGTATAGTTTTAAATAATAAGAAGTTCAATTAAATAAGTTAAGTCTTAATTAATAAGAAGTATAATTAAATAAGTGAAGTTTTAATTAATAAGGAAGTTTAATTAATAAGTATCTAAAAGAAACACGGAAATTATACATTACGGTTATTCACTCGGTGATGATATAATCTATGTATAAACTCGTCTTGGGTCTTCTAAGACAAGTGATAAGGAAATCCGTCTGGATAGGAGTTAATCTCCACCCTTATCGTTGTTTTTTCCTAAAAGAACCAGAGTTAAGCTAATCGAAAATTAATTTATTCAGTCTTGAAGAGACTGGGATTGGATAAGTATACTTAGGTAATACTGACCGAAAACCACTTCAAGACTGAGATACGTGTTCTATCTCTTGGAAGTGGGACTTTTTAAGATGTCGGAATCGACGTGGAGATTCGAGATCTTTTGAGATACTCGAACCCATGTAGAGGTTTGTGATCTGTTCGAGATGTTAGAATCCATTTGGGGTTTCATGATCTGTTCGAGTGATGGCTCGTGTGTTGAGATGTTGATCGTGACTTTACCATCGGTATACGACTAAAGACAGAGTAGATGTACAATCCTGGGGTTTAGCAAACCAATGGTGGGTATATTAACTCCATATCTGGAGATGTTTTTGATATGCTGGGCACTGGGAGTTAATGATAACTGGTTCATGTGTTAGGGTTTGAGTCAGTTTTAATTACCTTATGATATATTCTATCTAGAAACATACAATGCTCATAAGGTAGTTTCTAATCCTTGTTATGGAGATTGGTCTCAGTTTACTGGGGAGGTCTCTATGGAAAATCCATATGAACGTACCCTTAGCTATTTTGAATGTACTCTAATATTGTTGTGGTGTGATTAATGTAAGCCTTACGGCTGATTTATATTCTCCACCCTAGACATTTTCTATTATATCGCAATATGTACTTATTAGATGGGTTTGGTTCTTTTGAGGGGATAACCGTTAAGTTGGTCTCAGAAGTATTATTATATGCTAAATACACATTTCTTAAGTTTCTCGCACCAGATTTATGTTTGACTCATGGTTTTATATTTCCCATATTTCCATAGTTGCTCTTTCGTGTAGTCTGAGAAAGGAAGTTTTTGTTGATGTTCATTAGGCTCTTGGAGAGGAACTTGATGTTTTACATGCCGTAGTGTTTATTTCCTCTGCATTACTTTATGTATATATATCAGCAATTGGAAGGACGGGCTATTATAACTGTCCAGAATAATGATGTTACCTTCATTAGTAACTCCGTGATGCTATGTATATTAGAATGTGTACTATCTTTTAATACTATATGTTTTGCTCCCCTTTTTCTTATTCTTTTCTTTTCTTCCTTTTCTTTACCCTAACGTTCTGTCTTTCCAGCACTTGGGTGTTTGGTATGTGAATACCGTGGATGTATTATTGTCGATATTCAGGGTCGAAAAGGCCGGTCATTTCATATAGGTTAATATAACTAAGTCAAGATAGAAGATCTCAAGGCAATGACGAACAATAATTTTCTGACATGAGAGTACTATTAAACTTAAGCATGTAGACTGTACTTTGATCATGGTCAACCACATGGCATGGTGGCGAAGTTACGGTTATAGTTGGGTACACATCGAAACACTTGAAGTGAAACACTACTCACGAGAGGATCTGTCTCCTACGTTATAAAAGGTCAATATCACCGTAATTGGTAAGTTAAACTAAAGTCGAAATCTATGGCTAGAATAAATTAGTTAATGTTAAATGTTATTGGATTGAACAAAGGACTTTGAAAGAGACCTATAAAATTAATACATATATTAATAGAGTTTTTGACCTCAGACCAAACTTTAGATATCCAAGTGATATAATGATGACGAAAAGAATATATATACAAACCGTTGTTACTAGGTGACCTTATAATGGATTAGAAATGCAATTTCACCGAAATGATCTGTAAGCATTAAACTTGACCCTATACCGTGTTTTAGCCATGTGCATACATGCTTTAGTATTCAAATTGTTTAAATATTGACTTTGGATCGAGTTCACACTAGAGAGTCAATACAACTGCATTGTTACTTATTTATGAATTCGATAAAGGATAAAATTAATTTATAAATGTTACAAATTAATAATAAATTGATACAAATATTTTATTAACATTTATAACCAATTTTAACTATTTATTTGAAGCTAAAAATCAAAAGGAACGATGTATTAAAGTTATGCGAGGATTCGATCGATTTAGGAGCCAAAAATTAATTGTTTAATTAATAATTCAAAAAGATTCAAAGTGGTGTTTGACCATGCTTGGCCAATGAATAGGGCAATTCATAATTAGGGGATATTTGAGGCTTTACCAAGTCTTACTAAATAAATAATATAGTGGAGAGATAGGTGCAGACCTTCAACTATAAATAGAATAGCCTTCACTATACTTAACTACACATTTTTTTCAGGTATTGTGTCTCATATTAGCCACCAACCCTTAGCACTGGTGAAGCAATTTCTTCAACTTTTCAACTTGAAGAGAAGAAGGAGTTGTGCTTCAAAAAGGAAATTTTGAATAAACAACTTATTGACTCTCGGCAAACTCATTCCAGAGAAAGGTAACATTTCCTATGATCTAGTTTTAGATCGTATAATATGCTCACATATACAATGTAATTATTAAATGTACATCGGCCATGTTTACTTTAATTTAAAAAATAATAATTTGTGTACATATATACATATTGATTATAAATCCTTAAAAGTATATAGATATATATACACACACATATATAGATATATCTATAGTATACCAATAAAACCAAGTAAAGCTTTCTTAGCTCTGAAGCACCATGTAATTTCTCTAAGAAATTTAATGCGGGTCCGCCACGTGTATTCCTAAGTTCAAGCATCACTCATTTTTCTACAATTTTTTTATTTCCTATTTTTAAATTTCTTTCTGCTCTCCATGTCAATAGATTAACCCTAAATTGAGGGCCGTTTTATTTTCACCCACCACATCATTGCTTGACTATTTCCCAATCATTCTTCCTCACTCTATCGACGACAACAATCTATCTTTTCTAGACTTTCGTTGACTTTTCTCCAAGACGTCCAACGGTCGTCGCATCTAGGTAAACTCCTTTCCCATTTTTCCATATCCTCCATTTAGTTTCTTTTTTTGCTCCATATTTGCCAATCATGGATTATTGAATGATTTTTTTTAGTGAGAAGGTCTGTAGTAGCCTTGCTGTTTAGAATTACAATTGTGTTTGACCTTAAACTAGTGTGCAGTGTATAATACAAATTTGATGTCATGCATATATGGCTTGAGTGATGTCCATACTCCATTGAATTGATTTTTACATATGTGATTTTACTTTATTGATTTCATTGAGGTACAATATTTGAATATAAGAATTGAATAAAAGAAAAGAGTAAATTTTTGGTTATTTATTGCTTTAATGATGCAAATTTAAAACAAAAGTTGGTAGTTTGAAAACTTCCATGCTAGCATTCGAACTGATCATGTGCTATGGGAGTTCAAATTAGAATAAGAGGTTAGTCATAACATGTTGTTTTCTTGACCATCTATTTTTTTAGTAACTAATATTGATAAAAGATTTTTTCCTTAAAGATAATTCATTAGGAAATGAAGATGAAATATGGGGGTTCTTAGGCATCTAAAATGGGAAATTACTGAATAAACTATTTAAACTCTTTTTTAGCAAAGCTAGCGAGGTCGACTAGTCCCCAATCAGATTTTATTACACAGAAACAATAAAATACATGAGCCAAAACAAGAGCCCAAGAATAAAATAAAACACTACAAAAACACACAAGAGGTAACAAAAGAAACAAAGCAACCTTAACACCACGATGAGATAATCTATGCATCAGACCCAAACACATATTCCTTTGTGCCTGTTTCAATTTCATGCAAAATATCATTCCACAAAGCAATCTTTCCTTTAACTTTATTTTAAAAAACCCTTTTGTTTCTTTCTTCCCACACAATCCTCAAGAATTTCTTCAAACTTAGCAATAACATGTAAGACATATTGCTTCTCCATCCGGTAGCCTTGAAGATCAAGTTCCATTCTTCATTACTATCTCTCACCATATCAGTCCTTCTAATTTTTGCTATCAACCTACTCCACAAATGAAATATTTAATTGCAGCTTAAAAACAAATGGGCACAACTCTCATTTTCTTTGTCACAAAAAACACACAAGGGATTTATGTTCATACAAATCACGTTCAGCTTTGACATAGTTAGCAAAGCTTCTTTTAAAACCTTCCACAGCAGAAGGTTTTCTTTTCGAGGAGAGTGGTTGATCCATATCCTCATGCACAATTTGAAGCTCGACAAGTCATCCATCCCAGATATTGCTTTGTAGACCACATTTATAGAGTGGGCTTTATCTTTATCAGTCCAAACTATTTGATCATGACTAACTGCAGGATATACTTTAGCTTGGAGGAGAGTCCACATAGATCTAGTAACTTGGTTGCTTGAATATGGAAGGGATAGGTCTCCTTCATGAATATAATCACTAGCCTTAGATACCATACAAATACCATATTGTTACATTTGCTGATAGGTTAGGGTTTTGAAGAGAATCAATCCATGTGCAGCACAAGGATAATCCCAAAACTTTGCACAACTGTTAGGAGATATGTTAATTTTCACTAAGGGAAGGAAAGTACTCCTAAGGTTTAATATTTTTCTCCATGTCCAGCTACACGTTTGAGGAGCTTCAATAATCCAGAAGTACTTCCTACCAATATTGTGCACCTAAGACTATTTAACCCAACCACTATCTGCTTTTTTCAACAAGGAGTCAATTTTTTTGCTAAAAGCGGTAATATTCCACTGGGTTATATTCAACACACCCGATCCACTTGTCTGCTTAGGAAGTTCAATTTTTTTAAAGGCACATGGGATTAGCTTTTTATTGTAAATGTTGCCAGTCCAAAAAAACCTTATCATTGCACTACTGATTATACTAAGAAGCTAGATAGGTAGCATAAAAGTCCCAGCCCAATAAACCATCATAGAGAAGCTCACTGATTTAATCGAAACAAGCCTTCAAGCTCGGCTCAAAAGCCTGTTAGCCCAGTAGTTCAAAGAAGCAGTTATTGTTTAGAACAGAAGGAGGCATTGTGCATTGTTAGAGGGATGCCTAGATAGTTTATGTTTTCTGACATTGGTTGAAGCCCAAATGATAGAAGCAAGGTATCAGTCATTGATTGCAGCACTTCAGAAACTAAGATATGAGACTTCTACAAATTTAATTTCAAGCCAATCATTAAGTAAAATCTATCCAAAGCTTGGAGAATACAGTTGATGGAAGAGAGCTCATGCTTAGTAAAAATCATGACATTATTTGCAAACATTAAGGATGTAACTTGAGGTAGCTTACATTTTGGGTGAAACTGAATTTGAGAGGCTTGGAATTTGCTGTTGATTATTTGTATGAAAACTTCCATGACTATAATGAAGAAGTAGGAGGAGATAATGTCTCCTTATTTTATGCCTTGTTTTCTCATGAAAAGGCAAGAGATTTACCATTGAAATTCAAGGTGTAATTGGGGTAGAAATGCAAGAACACACCCAAGCAACAAAGTGTTTTGGAAAATTCATCATAACCATAATTCATACAATAGAAGTCCGGTGAATGATGTTATAAGCTTTCTTAATATCAAACTTCAACATGGCACTAGTGGAGGATTGAGCCTTATTATATCCTTTGAGTAACTCTTGGGCAAGCGAAACATTATCTAATATGCTTCTGTTGGGAAAGAAGGCTGCTTGGTTGGACGCGATTAGGTTAGGAAGTACATTCACTAGTCTTGTTACCAAGATTTGGGAAATACGCTTATAGACCACATTATAGCATGAGATTGGCCTGAAGGAGCTCACTGTACAAACAGGATTGGACTTAGGAATAAGAACTAAATTTGTTGCATCTGTTTCACCTAGCATTTTGCATCTGTTAAAGAAGTTATGAACTGCCTTGCACATATCAAAAGAAATGACATCCCAACAGTGAGTAAAGAATAAGGCATTAAAGCTTTAGGAACTTCACTTGCATTTTTATTCATTGAGAAGATTGATTTTTTAATTTCTTCATCGGATATGGTAAAGAATAGGAGAGCAACGTCTTCAGGCTTAATTCTTGGCAAAGAGATGTCAGAAATCAAATTTAAATTAGGGATAAAATGACATGAGTAGGCTGGAATAGTAGTTTAATAAGGACATGTCAACAGCTTTAGGAGAAGAATGCAACAAACCATTCTCATCAAAAATAGAAGTTATTTGGTCCTTGGCTTGCTTTACCATTGACGAAGCATGAAAATAAGCAGAGTTTCTATCACTGTGCTCAGCCTTGTAGCTTTCAACTTCAGGGTTGCTTCTTCATCTTCAAGGTTGCTCATCATTAAATTTTGTGTTGTCTACAGATCTTCTTTGAGTTTAGCAAACATTAGGTCACCATTACCATATTTTATCTTTGCCCAATTCTTGAGAGCTACCTTGTAGCTTTCAACTTCCTACATAGAATATACATTGGGTAAAAAAAATGTTAGACCATGACGCTAAAACAATGTTTAAGAAATCAGGGTCAAGTGTCCAAGCATTAAAAAATTTAAAGCTCCTTTTTTCTTTCACAAAGTGCAAAAGATGATATTAAAGGGAAGTGATCTGAAAAGATTGGCTAGGGTAAGAAATTTGATATGGTGGGTCAAGTTGCAAGGGTAGTGTAGTTACAAAAGGTATGATCAATGATAGAGAAGGTTCTAGCTCCACTTTTGCTCCTGTTGTTCCATGTGAACTTAACACTAGATTTATTAATAGATAGGAGAGAGGAGTCAAAGATTGCTACGTTGAGAGTCATAATGTCCTTAGCTGATAGAGGAGAACCACCTCTCCTATCACCATGCTTCAAGTAGCAGTTGAAATCCCCTATAGCAATTGAAGGATGGGAATCTTGCCTTAGAGCAGGGAGCAGATTGAAGAGGTTTTGCCTTGAGTCAACAGAATTATCTTCATAAATTATAGTTAAGTAAAATGAGGTAGCTTGAAAGAATGTGCAAAGCATGGAGGGCATGAGTTTCCTTGTAGAAATTATAGGGGACAAAGAGAAAGTTTGTGGGTTGTGAATGACCTTAATCCTTCCATATGAGGCTTCATGAAGGTTGTGAGAGAGATAACACAGGGGATTTATGCGCTTTGCAACACATGAGGATGAGGGTTTAGTTTGGTTTCAAGAACTGCAAAAGACGAATATTATATTGTTGAATTAGACTTTTGACCTGGTTGAGTTTTAGATTTTTGCGAGCTCCACTAATGTTCCACACTGCTAGGTTATGCAACATTAAGGAAACTAAAGAGATTGGAGGTTGAGTTTTTGCCTGCTCCTTGTTGAAGAAGAGTTAGAATTGTTTCATTCTGGTACATTTCTAACATTTGAGGAGTTTGAGGCTACCGTCTTAAGGGAAGGAACTACATTCTTGCTTTCCTTAGCATATTTATTCTTTTTATTTGCTCATTTTGATTCAAATTGTGATGTCCTAGCAACTGATTGAGTATTGGTTCCATCTTTGAGGTTAGAGGGAGGTGAGGCTCAACCAAGTGGAGATTTGATGTGGTCTTAGGTAGAAGGTGATTCTTTGACATTCAGGATAATGTCCTCAAAATTAGGGATGAGAGAGATGTTGGGATAAGAGGGTGAAAGGGAAGAAGAAATTATTGAGTGGGAAAAAGAAGTTGAATCAGGATTAAGAGGAGAAGGAATATTTAGAAGCTGTTAAGATGCATGCATAGGGATATGCATATGAAGATTTAATGAATCCTCTTTAGCAAGCAAAGAATTCAAATCCAATGTACCTTTAACTAATGATTGCTCTACATTAGATTTATGGTAAGTTACTATTTGCTGGGTGTAACCCTAGTTAGTACTTAAATTCTTAAGTTATTGACCTAAAACAACAGGCTCATGCACAGAAGTGCTACAAACATGCACAATATCATTTGCACAAACAGTTCCTTGAACTACTTTCATTTCTTTATCATAATTAACACCTAAAACCATTTCTTCTAAACTTGCAAAACTCTTATCATTTAGAACCTCTCCTTCCTCACCCATCACACCTTCTGATTCACAGTTCGTAGCATTATCCTGATTTCCTTTAACCTCTAAAGCTGCAAATTTGTTAGAGGTGGTTGCAGCACTTTATTTCTTTTAAACACTCCATCACCTGTTATCTCAACCATAGTTTCATCACCTGCCTTATTCCAATTCCTTCCTTCTACTCCTATCTCAACCTCGTTTGCCTTACCATTTTCAATCAAGTGTTCTACATCTCATGAACTTTTGTTTTTCCTCTTCAAGACATTAACTCTTTGCCAAGTCTGCTTCTTACTCCTTACTCTATTTCTTTTTTTCCTCTTTCTACCATTGTCTTTAGCTTTTTCCTCAACCAGCTTGCTTACATTTAGACGGTTCTGTTTCAAGTGACCAAACTTCTTACATTCAACATAAATTTCTAGTTTCCATAGATATCTCACCTGAACTTGATGCTCACTTCCATCCAAGAGTTGCATAGGAAAATGATTAGTAGTTCCTTCTCATGTGCAACTTCAATCATACACTTAGCATATTCTATTCTTTCCAATGTTTCTATTGATTCATCCAGAGCTTCCTCAACCTTGAGGCTAGCCAATTAATGCCTAGGTGAGACCAAGCATATTGAGGAATATTGTTGAGCTTTATCCATACAGGGATAGAATTAATGCTACCACCCATTTCCAATAGTAGGATCCTAGGGCTTAACGATTGTTTTTCATGATAATTGGATCTGTCTCAGAAAAACATTTCCTAACCTCCTCACAAGACATCAAGAAAAGAATTAGGAAACCATCATATTTAACCCTAATAGATGCTTAAGTCTCCATACCATTTTTAGGTATTGTATGACAACTGTATAAGATAGTGGTTTGTCGAGAAAAAAGTGTACAAGATAATCCTTCCACACATCATTTCTTGCTTGCAAGACATCAGCTGAGGGTATCATGACATCAGCAGCAAAGGAAAGGGGAAGCTCTCTAGGTTGTACTTACCCGCATTACGCAGTTTGCTTTTGAAAAGGGAATGCCATGAGAGGGAAGTAGAAGGAGGCAGAATAGGGAGACAAGATGGCTGATTTGACAGAAGAACATAGGAAGAGGCAGCAGAGAAGATTGAGATAGGAAGAGGAGGCAAAGATGAATAAGGAGGATCGGGGGAAGGGGAATGTGACTCAGAGGAGGGCGGGACAGGGAAAGGATGGATGGAATGGACGGAGAAGGGAGAAGCGGCAAATTAAAAAGAGGGGAGGAACTATTTAAACTATTTTATTTATTAATATATTATTTCCGTTCATATATTGTTTTGTATATGCACATTATTAGAATATTATTACTTTTGTCATGATGTTTTTTATGAGTTTAAGTATTTAAAAAAAGTAATTAAGGAGTTTATGCTAATTCCAAATATTATACTTAGATTATGTTTTCCATTCATTTATAAGGTTAGATAAATTGAAACAGGATGATCACATCCACAAAAAATATAATAATGACAATTTATTCCATTGGAAAGTTGTTTCTTAACTCAACAATCAATGACTGATCCCACTGGCACTATAAGTTGTAGTATATGTTAAATGAAATGCATTAAGAGTCGGATAATCTGTTCTTTTTCTCATTTCAAACATTTAGCATTTTGGTTACATATTGAAGAAGTTGATAGGTTGAGTTTCTTCTTATTCCATAACTACCTTAAATTTTGGAATTTTAACCCGAATTATACTACCTATTACTTCTGTTTGCACTCACTTACATCATTTTTGGTCACAAATTGGTGTTGTGTAGTGTACTGGTAATGTGAAGATAGCCTCTATGTAGTATACTACAGTTATGATTGATTTAATTACCTAAACTACTGAAGCATCTCTTACACTTACAATATCAAAATTTTGCTTCTTAACTTACTGCTGAAAATTGTTCTTTTACGTTGGTTTTATATTGACCAAATGTCTGATCATTTTTATCATTTTACATATTACGATAACCCAGATTTTTTCTTGCACTTGAAATGAATGTTCTTCTTAAAACTTAAAATATATTTGAATTCATGGAGGAATATGATTTACAACTTACCACATGAAATAATTTTGTGCTTTGAGGGTTAAATTTAATTTTAGAGATATTATTAGTATTGCTAAGGAAAATTTTCGCCTTGCCGAGTGAAACTGGTGCTACCATTTTTAGCAATGTTTAAGAGGTTAAATTTGACTCGCTATACTTGAGATGATTAAATTTTGAGTGTTTAAGAAAGAAATGCTTCGTTTGGTACTTCTCCTTTTTGTTTCTAACCTAATGCTTATTATTAATGGCACTCCCTATAACGACCCGCAAATTTATCACTTTAATATATTTGTTTATTTAAATTAATTTGGGATTTAAGGATTTAATAATTATTATAATTATTTATTTTTATATAATTATAACTCATTTTTAAAAGTTATAGAGTAATATTTTATCATTAATTTTATAAAGATATATACCTGATTAGAAAACATAAGAAAAAATTCGTTTCGCTTTATCGGTATAATAATAATTTTTGTAAATAATTATTAATATTAATTTATATGTTTTTATCATGCAAAGGCGATCATTTTAATCAATTAAAAATGATAAGAAATTTTTTTAAAATTTATTTTTATAAATATATGTATATTAACTAAAAAGTGAAAATATGACCGGAAATCAAAATCGGGATTCGTAACGATACATCATATAGAAGTTGTGCAACGTTGTGGAGATATGTAATATACATATGCATACATGAAAACATATTCACATGCACATAAACAAACATATACGTATATATTTAAGTATATAAATATTATATAAAATATATAAGATATTTTCTAAATTCCTTAACTCTTAAGCAAAACTAAAGTCAACACTAACCATCAAAGTACACGCACATGGCCATGTCCATGATGGATGTGACTTGTGCCATGTATGGGGAGGAGGAAGTGATGATGGTGGTGCATGTGATGGTCATAAAATGGTGATGTATGCACCGATATTTTCACTCTCTTCTTTGCCTATAAACACCATACACTCTCCTCTTCATTTTCATTCATCTTCCTCTTCATTTCCTAAGCTCTCTTTCCATACTTTCATGGCTTCCAACCTAAAGGAAATAATGCCAAAATATTTCTCAAAAAGAATTTAAATTATAATACATACTTTTATACACTTAAGCACTCAAACTACTCCAAACTCCACCTTCTCTTCTCTAACTTCCACGGCCTCCATCTCCTCCACTAAAGGCTTAGCCTTCCTCTTCCTCTACCCAAGACCATGAGCTCCTCAAGCCATCCTAAGCCTAGGCATAGCCACCTAGGAGCTTAAGTTCAAAGGATAGTGAGCTTTAAAATCCAAATAGCGGAACTATAGCCAATTTTTAGTTAATTGTTTAAACCCAATGTGAGAAACTCCTAAACTATAGTAATATATGCTATTGGATGATATATGTGTGATTGTTGATGATGGTTGTTTAATAAGAATGTTGAATATATATGCAAGTCACGATAATACACGTCGATAAACACAAAGGAAATCACTTTCCTTTATTAAACGAATTGGTGTATATAGAAGATAAACCACTTTAAAAAGGTTTTAAAATGAGTTTGAAATGTTTATAAACATATGAAAATGTTTTGGTGAAGTTTGAAAAGCAATGGAAAATTGAGTCAAAATTAGGCGCGTCGCGTAACGGTAGTTCGCGATTTCGCACCATAAAAGTCAAACGAGTATATAGAATGGAATATAGCTTGGAATTCTTCGAGATAAGAATTTTCTTAGCTATTATATCCATGGTTTTCAAAAAAAGAAAGAAAATCGAGATTTTGATAGGTAAATTTTGAAATATGAGTAAACCAAGTTTTTGGAAAAATCGCGGTTTTGCAGTTCGGAATCCACAGAAGGATTTCTATGAAAATGATATTTTAAAATTGTTTAAAAATATGAAATAGATTCTAAAAATATTTTCAGATGTTTTAAAAGTAATTTGAGTTATAAAAATGAATTTTCAAATGATAAAAGTCGTTTTGGTCAATATAGCTTAAAAAGCACTTTCTGCAGCACTTTTCTATAACTTTTAAAATATAGTTTTAAACTTAACCATTCTTCTACAAACCCTTTTTAAAGGTTCTTAAATGATTAATAAAGTATTTAAAGGTGATTTGAAGGTTTTATGGAATGTTAAATGATTTAAAGTCTATCAAATAACTTATCCGCATTTTGGGTGACAAAGAGATAATGTTTAGGCTTCGGTTTGGAGAACTAGGATGTGGTAGGAGAGTGCTTTCGGGTTGTCCTGTTTCTGGACAACTTGTATGGATGAATGTCTGGCATTGCATTTTTAATTACATAAATTGATCTCTGTGAACGTATCATCTATTTGGTGGAGAAAAAGGCAACTTCTCCTAGCTTAACACTCTTTCCTAAGATGTACGAGCTCATGAGTTATATGTTTGTACAAATCAGTTGTGTGATCATGGAATGGCAATATGGCATTCAATGGAATGTGCTATGTGAAAGGTAATCACTACTCGGGCCTCATCACCTGGTAATGGCTTAAACAGGGTACGCCGCAAGGCTATGTGGTTCGCAACCATTAAGGTATGGTCATCACCTTTCTAGATCACTCTCTATATGTAACGACCCACCTTTTTAGACAGTTTAAATCGACAATAAACCACACAAGTCAAACTCAAACCATTCAAAAGGAAGGATTGTTATTGGGTAAATAAGAAAAAGAAGAGAAAGAAATAAAAAAAACACAGAATCTCACAGCGGAATGACAAATATAATAATCAAATAATAGTTCATGAAGCTGTTTTACAAAATAACAATTGATTACACTACAATATAGATCAAAGTTACATATAGCAGGAATAAATAAATAATGCAGCGGAACAACATGATGCAGTGGTATAAATATAATAAATGATAATAGTACTAAATCTTCATCTTCATCATCCAGAAATAAGGTCTTCAATACCCTGAAAAGCTCAGACCGACCCAAGTGTAATGAAAAGAAAAAACACTCGAGTCATAACTAAAAGATCTTATGTAAATTAAATTAACAGTAAATGAATATGAGTGTGACAGTTTCAGAGATGTTTACGGGGTTTTACATCTCCTATCCACTGTCTAACGTGAGTGCAGTAACTTAAGAGATGTTCGGGATTTCCATCTCCTAAGGATCCGGTAAACTATCTACATACATAGTACAATATGCTATTATAATAGTGTCTACAGTAAAGTAAAGTATTAAAATAGCGTTAAGGCGTTATCCATATCCCTCTTAACACATTTTATATAAATGCTGTAGTCTATGCAGTAGTGTAAACTCCACTAAACCGGTGGGCTATTGGGGAGCACTCCATAGGTACGACACAAACCAAACTCGTAATGGGCGCGATAAGGCATGTGACAAGGCACGTGAGGCAATGCCAGGGTAGGATTCTACCGTTTGCACTCCCGGACTGGTGGTAACGCATAACAGCTACTATCGCCCACCTCGGAACATACTCCCATAATCAAATCGAGGGGTGGCCACCATATCAATCATAAATTCATAATATGGTATCGAAGAAATGTGCCCGATAGGAGGAGCGACCTCACTTGGCCCGGTATAGCTCCTGTTTTAGCCACATCAAGCTGACTCGAGGGAATCAGGGCTACGATAATACCTCATACAGAATCGTTCACCAAACTATCCTGAAATGACCCTCCTATTTCTACCTTAATTTCATAGGGATTTTTTTTTCCATAGATATAATATGTGTACATGCATATACACATTTAATTTATATGTATTTGAATGTCCACATATATTCATTTGCACTTTTAAGTTTGATTTAAATTTCCTTTGAATTATCAGAGTCATTTTCTTTCAAACAATTCAAACCAGGATTCAAACTCATTACCAATATAAATATATCAGTGTATTTCTAATAATATACACATACATATGAAGATGTATGTGTTCCTCTTGTTTAAATTCAGAGTATATACTTTATTTTTATTTGTTATACAAGAGCATTCTGTTTGATTTGGATTTTAGCAATTCTGCCTAAAGTTAATTACTATATACTTTTGAATATTTGTAATAAGTAAGTAAATCCTATGCGTATTTAATTTATATGAACTTGCTCATTCTATTTGATAGTTTTTAATATCAATTTACCTTGACAGTTAAATCTCAAGATTCTTGAGATTTTTATTTCAGATCATGGATCAAAGGTATTGATATTTGGCTAAGGCCAGAAATGATATATTCACTTATCATTTTCCACTTATGTATTTTCTAGAAAACTTTCTTATTTAAGATTCAATCTATGTGACTTGTTTGCCTTAATTTTAGCCCACATGACACATAGTGAGTTGTGTATTTGCATAAGATTTGCTATGTCAAGAATTTGAACTTACAAACATTCATAAGAATAATTCCAGGTTTGTTTGTGCAAACCTGTCCAGATTGCATATCTGTTATGACTTTGAAAATTTGGTTATGGTAAAACAATGACTTAAGGATTTTGAAAGGCATTTTTACTAACAAAACACAACCAGACATAATCAACCAAAACTTCACTCATTTGAAGCTGGTTAACTCATGTGCCTTGTGTCATGCCAGGTACCTGATCATGGCAATTGAAATGCCAGTCATTTGCATCATACCTGTAGCCTTCCCATACAATTACTTTTCTCAAAACAATTTAGAAAGTAGACTTGAACCATTTGTAGACATATTTCAGAGGAAAAACCATTAGATACTTAAAGGTATACTCCAAAACTCAGTGTTTTAAAATGACTCAAGGTTGTCTAATACATAATATAATTTATGCTAAGCAATTGCTCACATACCTATATATTTCTTTACCAGGTTTTCATGGCTAACACTTGAGCATATTTTACTTGTTCATGTTCCAGACACTACTTCAAAAACAAATCAAACCTTAACACACAACAATTTCGACAGAACAACTGATTTAATCTAACACTTTACAGAACATAAGAGCAGCTTGATCACTAACCATAGAATATTCATTACATGACTGGAAATCTTAGAAACATAATTTTTCCTGAATACATGCAGATATAATCATTTTAAGCTCTTATTGAAACTAGCTAGCATGTTCATTCACTCCTCCACAATAGCCATAACTTCATTTTCTACTTAGTGCCTGCATTCCCTGAAAGAGCATGAGTGGCTGCCTCATTTTTAAAATGAGACACCCCCATATGCCATGAGCAAACAAGGGTCAGATCTAAGATTTGGTATGAGCAATATCAAAATATTCAAAACATTAAGCTCTGGGTGATGAGCCTTAATACTTATTTTGTATGCATGTAATTTCTTTAATCCACTTCTTTATTATGTTACATACACTTTGATACAAGAATGATATCTTTATCTATCATTTATTCACACAAATTTATTTATTCAATCATGAATATCAATCTACAGTGTGTATATTCAATGGAATAACCAGGGTTCCATTCCACCCAACCTAGGAAATACTCATTTTCCTATTTTTTTTCATTTACAGGTTGTTTTCATTAATTTAAATCCCTAGCCTCATCTGCTAGTAAGGAATCACAGGGACACATTGCAATGAACTAATTCACATCATTGAACAAAGATCTCAGGGCTTAAACAAACCATGTGCCAACTTGCATACTTCAAATATGACAAGCATTCCAGCAGCCTTCTTGGCTCATAACCCTAGTATATTTACTAGTAGTGTTGGTTAAAATCCTATCATCAGATAGCTATGTGGACATGTCACAGTGTATAAAAAAAACACCTCCCTATATCTTACAAGTAAACTGTTCAAAACAAACAGATTATCATTTCATAAATATTGCTATAAGATGTCTTAACTTCAAATCATACAAAAGAGGAACTACAACTGAGTGTGGAGCCATGGCATGCTATGTTATTATGATTTACAAGTAACTGTGATTGAACTGGATTCAAGATCTAGCTGAATCACAATTTTTATCTTGTGAATTTTGTTATTTCATGGGGGAATCAGCACACAGAAATTTCTATTGCATCCCTTACTCTTTCTTTTCTTAAGCCTCAGCACTTATATAAAATATAATGCAGCTCATAATATATTTATTTTTTTTATTTTTTTTTAAAGAATAATTTCCTGCCATAGATCCCCATCAGTAGTGAGTATTCCTTCCTTGATTTTAAGGTATTGTTGCCTTAGTTTTTTTTCTCAAAATGTAGTAAATAGTAGTATGCACATCCATAGCAACCATTCAAACAGATCAAAGGAATTCATCCAAAGAGCATCCATAATAAACATTATATCAGCTCAAGAAAATAAAATCCATTCAACAACATTAATATAACAGTGATTAACAAAAAAAATCAGAAAACATCAATAACAACATAAGAACTTGGCTGCCTCATATCAGGTCTTAATGCCATGAATCTAGTGAGATTACTCACCTAAATATTTCTTCTTATTGATCCAGAAAATCCCTGAGTATATTTTCTCTTCCTTTAAAATGTTTTCTTCCTTTCCTATTATAAGTAGCTCGGGTAAAACAATTTCTCTGGCCATAACTACTTATTTATAAGCATATTTTTACTAGGGTTTTTCTCAAGACAAAATTCCATTTCTGTCCTGGCTGGCATCATGCATAGTTTGCATTTTCTCATTTTTATCCCTAATTACCCCCGGCCATATTAACCAATTAAAGGCTGCATTTTCTTTTCTTTACTTTTTCAGAAAATGGCCACTCACTCAAGTCATGTTAAAAGTGTGTGACTATATTTATTCATTTGCTCATTTTTGGAAATCCCCCTTCTTTCTATTTCTGCCTATACATAACATACATACCTGTTTTATGCTTTATACCTATTTAATGTTACTCTTTTGCTTAGCTTTGACATTTTTCTGCTCACAGAATATACATGTGTAAAAATATTTATTTATTTAATCTCCCCTTGTTTCACAGAAAATACATTTAAGCATATACTTCATTTTTAACTTATGTTTAAATTACAATCCAATGCTTTAAATAAGGAATTTACTTTCTTATATATATATATATATATTTCAGAAATTTTTAAATCTCTTCCTTGTGCTATTTCCAGTGTACATGTGCACACATATCTCTGCACATCATTTAATTTAAAATTCCATCAATATTTGATCCAAATATTTTTAAATTGAATCATTTTATTAAAAATCATTTTCCTCAAAATTTTGGGGCATTACATTCACCCCTCCTTTTAGGAATTGTGTCCTCACAATTTTTCTAGTATTTTTAACAAGCATTCACTGACCTTAAGAAAATCTATCAAGCATATGCATAAACAAACATATTCAATCATATCAACCATGCATAACAAATTTTTCTAGAAAAAGAGAAAAAAAAATTACCTTTTAATTTGCAAAAAGCTTAGGATAATCCATCCTAATCTTATACTCTAACTCCCATGTGCAGTCATTAGGATCACTACTCCACTGGACCTTTACTAGTTTCAAAGTTTTGCTCCTTAATTTCTTTTCTTCTTTGGCTATAATTCCCACTGGCTCTTTTTCATAGACCAAGTTAGGATTTATTTGAATTTTGGTAGGCTTTTCCAAAATGTCTTCTTTATCATGTACCCATCTTCTAAGTTGGGACACATGAAAAACATTATGCATTGCTTTCATTTCCTCTGGTAATTCTAATTTGTAAGCCAATGAACCAATTCTTTCTAGAATTTTATAGGGTCCAACATACCTCGGTGTTAGCTTACCTTGCTTGCCAAATCTCAAGACTTTCTTCATAGGTGAGATCCTGATGAAAACAAAGTCTCCCACTTCATATTCCACCTTCTTTCTCTTCCTGTCTGCAAATTTCTTTTGCCTATCTTGAGCTGCTGCTATTCTTTTTCTTATTAACCCAATTTTCTCTGTAGTTTCTTTAACATATTCAGGTCCTAGAACAGCCCTTTCTCCAGTCTCTACCCTGCATATAGGTGATAAACATGGCTTGCCATATAAGGCTTCAAATGGTGCCATCCCTATGGTGCTTTGGTAACTGTTATTGTATGTGAATTCAGCTAAATGGAGGTGGTCTTCCCAGTTGCCTCCAAAGTCCAGTGTACATGCTCTCAACAAATCCTCTAAGACTTTGTTCACCACCTCAGTTTGACCATCTGATTGTGGATGGTAGGCAGTGCTTAAGCACAATTCACTCCCCATGGCCTCTTGAAAACTTTTCCAAAACCTTGAGGTGAAGATGGTATCCCTATCACTCACAATGGTTTTGGGTATGCCATGCAACCTTACTACCTCTTTCATGAATATTTGAGCCAATTTTGGAGCATTTCTTTCTGTTTTAACTGGGATAAAATGTGCTACCTTAGTTAGCCTATCCACTATTACCCATATACTTGTGTTTCCCTTCTTAGATCTAGGCAGACCATCTATGAAATCCATAGATATATCCTCCCACTTCCACTGTGGTATACTAAGGGGTTGCAATAGTCCTGATGGCCTTTGTGTCTCTGCCTTGACTTGTTGGCAAGTCATGCACCTTGCAACATGTCTGGCCACATCTGACTTCATCCCCTTCCACCAAAGATTTCTTCAAATTTTGATACATCTTGGTGCTACCTGGGTGTATGGAGTACTTACTCCTATGGTATTCATTTAATATTTCCTCCTTTAATTTTATATTTTCTGGAACACATATCCTATTTTTGTTCCTTAAATAACCATTTTTATCAACTTGATAATTTATTACTTCCTCCCCTTTTGATATGAGCATTTTCTTCTCCACCATGTTTAGGTCTTGTTCCTGCATTTTCCCAACCTTAAGAAGTAAATCTGATTGCAAAGATATCATACTTAATTTCCCTTTACCTTCATCTTCTTCAATGGGCATCATTTGTACCTCACTGTTTTCCTCAATTTCCAAATCAGTAAGTATAGACAAATCCTTAAACTCTTCCATCATCAACATGGCTACTTTGGCATGTTGTCTACTCAAGGCATCTGCAACTTTATTTGCCTTGCCTGGTGTATACAGTATATCTAGATCATAGGCAGCTAGGAACTCTACCCATCTATGTTGCCTCATGTTCAAATCTTTTTGTGAGAATAAATATTTCAATGCCTTATGATCAGTGTACAAAATGAATTTGGCACCTAACAAATAATGTCTCCAAAGTTTCAAAGCATACACAACTGCTGCTAGTTCAAGATCATGGGTTGCATATCTTGTTTCATGTGGCTTTAATTGCCTAGATGCATAGGCTACCACCTGGTCTTGCTGCATCAACACAGCCCCTAACCCAGAGCCACTTGCATCAGTGTACACAACTAAATTTTCATTTCCTTCTGGCACTCTCAATACTGGTGCATTAATCAGAGCTTCTTTTATTTTGATAAAAGCATGCTCACATTTTTCTGTCCATACAAAGGCTTGGTTCTTTCTAGTTAAATTGGTAAGTGGTGATGATATTTTTGAGAAATCTTTTATAAATCCCCTATAATATCCTGCCATCCCCATAAATGATCTAATCTCACTGATGGTACTAGGCCTTTTCCATGCTTGGATTGCCACTACCTTATTGGGGTTTACTGATATTCCTTTGGCAGAGATAACATGCCCAAGAAAATGTACTTCTTCTTTCCAAAATGCACATTTTAAAAAATTTGCCTTTAAATCATTTTCCCTTAATCTTGACAAAACTAAATGCAAATGATTTTTATGCTCTTCCACTGTCTTGGAATAAATCAAAATGTCATCAATAAAAATCAGTACAAACTTGTCTAAATAATCTCTAAATATTCTATTCATTAAATCAACAAAATATGAAGGAGCATTTGTCAAACCAAATGGCATAACCATAAATTCATATAAGCCATATCTTGTGTTAAATGCAGTATACTTAACACTTGAGTCTTCAACCTTCATTTGATGGAATCCTGAGGCTAAGTCTAATCTAGAAAATATTTTAGCTTCACTGAGTTGGTCAAAGAGATCATCTATTCTAGGCAATGGGTATTTGTTCTTGATGGTCACTTTATTTAGTTCTCTGTAATCTATGCACATTCTCAAAGTACCATCATGTTTTCTTACAAACACTACTGGAGAACCCCAGCAGGAATTGCTTGGCCTTATAAATCCCTTGCCTTCTAATTCTTCCAACTGATTTTTCAATTCTTTCAGTTCACTTGGCCCCATTCTATAAGGTTTCTTGATTATTGGACTTGCTCCTGGAATGAGATTAATTTGGAACTCAACTGGTCTGTGGTGTGGAACACCCTTAACTTCCCCAAACACATCCAAGTATTCATTAACTATGGGAATTTCTTCAATGGTTAGTTCACTGAGATCTTTTTCTAAGTCAACTAAATGATATAATTTCCCTTCCTTAGCTACTTCACATAGAACTGTGATCCTCTGGCCTCTAGAATTTTGCAATGATATGGTGGATGAGTCTAAATTAATTATGGTTTTAAATTGCCTTAACCAATCTACCCCCAATATAACTCCTATATTTGGGTAATTTAAAACATATAAATTGGAAATAAAAATATTTCCTCCTATGTTTAACTCCACATCCACACAATTCATGTTCAAAACACTAGAACTCCCTAGGGGACTTTGTACAAGCAATGGGGTTTCAACCAATATGCAGTTTAATTTTAACACTTTAACTATTTCATAAGAAATCAAAGAGTGTGTTGCTCCAGTATCATATACTACTGGTATGGGTATGGAACAAATGAGTAATGTACCTTCCACTTGGCCATGATTTTCAGCATCAATTTTCACTGCAGATTTGCCTTTACCTTCCAAAGTTGCCAATTTCCCTTGCTGTTTATTCTCAGGACAGTTCCTCTTCATATGCCCCTCTTTCCCACATAGGTAGCATTTGAAGGCTCCTCCTTTTAACTCTGGGCACCTTGGTTTGATGTGTCCTTCTTTACCACAATGATGGCAAACCAATTTCTTCTTAGCATCATTGGCTTTTGTGTCTTTGTCCTTCTTGTTGTCTGCCTCCTCCTTCTTTTTATCATAAGGGTGATATCTTCCCTTATTCTTCTTATTGTTGTTGCTCTTAAAATTCCTATATTTCTCTCTTTCTTTGTCATGTTGTTCCAGTTTCAATGCCAGATCAATTACTTGATCAAAAGTTCTATCTGCATATGGTAGCATAGCTCTGCTAAGTCCTGGGTTCAGACCTTTTATATACCTATCATTTTTGGATGCTTCATCTGCCACTAGCATTGCTCCATAATTATATAGCCCCTCAAACTTTTGAGTGTATTCATTGACATTCAAAGTTCCCTGCCTAAGTTTGATAAATTCTTCAAGCAAAGTGGTCTTGGCTGATGCTGGTACAAATTTTGCCTCCAACATCTCCTTGAACTGATTCCAAGTGATTTCATTTTCATTTCTTCCAGCTATGATCACCTCCCACCAGCTTAAAGCTACCCCTTTCAGTTGTCTTGAAGCTACTTGCCTCTTCCTTTGATCATCTAACTGCATGTCATTGAAAATCCTATCAAATGTTCTCAACCATGCTTGAATTTCCATCACATTCTCAGTTCCTTCAAAACTCCTACCTCCCAAATTGGAATAAGTCTTCAGTAGTTTTGAAAGCTCTTCATGTGGATTCTCAGGCCTATGCCCAATTCCATCTCTTAAAACCCTCATAAATTCTTGCATATCAAGCATTTGAGGTGCACTGGGTCCTGCATTGTGATGAGATCCTCTTCCTACCATGGTCTGCTAACTAAATTCTGGGCAAATGGTATTAGTATATTATGAGTACTTCTATAATTACTATTTTCTTATCTAAATTATTTCATCCAAAACAAACAGACATAATACATTTCTATATTACTTAGCAATCCATGAAACCAAGTGCTCTGATACCAACTGAAATGACCCTCCTATTTCTACCTTAATTTCTTAGGGATTTTTTTTTCCATAGATATAATATGTGTACATGCATATACACATTTAATTTATATGTATTTGAATGTCCACATATATTCATTTACACTTTTAAGTTTGATTTAAATTTCCTTTGAATTATCAGAGTCATTTTCTTTCAAACAGTTCAAACCAGGATTCAAACTCATTACCAATATAAATATATCAGTGTATTTCTAATAATATACACATACATATGAAGATGTATGTGTTCCTCTTGTTTAAATTCAAAGTATATACTTTATTTTTATTTGTTATACAAGAGCATTCTGTTTGATTTGGATTTTAGCAATTCTGCCTAAAGTTAATTACTATATACTTTTGAATATTTGTAATAAGTCAGTAAATCCTATGCGTATTTAATTTATATGAACTTGCTGTAACAGCCCTAGATTTTTGTATATATTTTATTTGACTTTATTATATTTTGAAAACTATTTTTAAACTTGTTTTATTTCAAACATTTCATTTTTAAATATAAATGTTGATTATTATGTAACTTTTAATTTCAAACTGGTATAAATTGAACATTTCCTGAAAAAGGGATTTCTGGTCAAACTGGTCAAACTTTGACTTTTAAAACTTCAAATTTAAATTGTTTAAAATCTTAAATTTTATCTTTTATTATGAAAATAGACTTAATAACATGAATACTGCTTTTTGTTTCGTTGAAAACGGAATTAAATTGTAAAAGTTATGTACATTTCAATTTTGAGTATAATTTGTTTTATTTTGCAATTTTGCCTATTTTAAATTTTATAAATCATATTTTCTTTGTCATATTTTATTTTAAAATGTGTTAATATGTTATTTTATGTATATTTTTGTCTTTTAATATTTTTGAAGTGATAATAAAACTTTTCCAAAATTTATTGCATTTATTAAAGACTAGTTTCTATTTTTCTACTATATTCTTCATTTAAATTTTATTTAATTAAAATTTATTTATTTATTTTTGTGAATGCATTTTTATTTTATGTTCTTATCTTTATTTATAAATATTTTTCCAAGTCCATACAATTTTCCCTAAGTTTATTTCATTTATTTTCAAATTTTCTAGACTAGTTTTCATTTTGTACTATTTTCTTATTTTAATCATATATAATTAATATTTATTTATTTATATTTTGTATATTTGTTACATTTTCGAATTGAAACTGAATTTTTAATTATTTTCAGTTATTTAAACTTATTAAAAAGAAATAAAAGTGATTTGAAAGGTTTGTGGCTTTTTATTTCCTAAGGCCTTTTGAATTCCCACCTTTTCACATTTCAACATTACTTTTCATTCAATTGGCCTTAACTCCTCATTCTTTCAGCTGCATATCTCATTTTGCAATTCACGTGAAAACATCACTTTCTCATTCCTCATTCACATATGTTTTCAGATCTGAAGAAAAAGAATTGTAATGTCTTCCTCTTTTCTATTCTTTTTCACCTTCTTTTATTGATTTTCCTTTGTAAATTGCCTTGAAATCTTCATGCTTTGCTCGGCCCATAGCCTCACCATCACCACCATCCCTTCCTCCCCACTAAATCCACGGCCAAACCATCATTCTCCACTGACATGAAAGTGCCATGGCCTCCCCTTGAGCAAAACTCCACAAAAACATTGAAAACTCTACAATTATCGCCTACCCGAGCCATGTATGCAACATTCCCTTCATTTTACACCACCACCACCACCATAGGCTGCCACCACCACCTTTTCCAGACCTCCCCACACCACTCCAACCTCTGTCCAGACCTGAGCTTGACTGGCCAAGCATATAACCCCATGACCGAGCCCTTTTGGTTGCCAAAAACCATGTTTTAGCCTAAACCCCTTCACATCCCTGTGTTGTAACTTCCTCCATCATGTTCTACCTTGTAGCCTTACCTTTTCCAGACCCATACCTGATCCAAACCAAGTACAAACCTGACCTAATTGATCCCCTAGGCCATGCAAACAAGTAGAGAAAGCAAGGTAAAAAGTTTCGTATTCAAACTGCTTTTTGTTTCAAAGTTATTCAAATTCAATCGTATTGATTTTTAACTATTATTTTGGTTTTGTTTTTGGGTTGTAACACAAGATCTATAACTTGGATCTCGCTCTCCACTCTCAAGTCATTCCCGTGTGTCGTGCCTTCGTAGTGTCAGTATTGTGTGCTTTTGTGGCTATCTCCAGCTTTAAACAAGTGAGTTATTCTCACCAGACAGTGTATACCTATATAACTAGTAAATTGACCACTTTTGAATCTGTAAAATGCATCACCATATTATATCTGCTATGTTATGATTATATGATGTTCACCCATGCTTAAACACCTGTTATATCATATGTTACTGTTATATTATGTTGTTCTGTTATTTTTATCAGTTTATCACACTGCAAGTTCCCTTTAGATTAGAATCACTATGGGTTGAAATGATACATACCCGAACGGACTTTAGAATAAGAGAAAATCATTATGGGCTGAAATGATAGGCCTGAATGATTTTCAATTATTTTCATTTGCTTGGGATTGCGGGTTTGAAATGATCAAACCCGGGTATCTTTGTAAATTACGGGTTGAAATGATAAATTACCCGTATCACTTTACCTAGGTTAGAAAATGAAATACAAACCCGTTGTTAAAATATGTTTTATAAATTTTTTTAATTATTTTAGAAATGTAAATATTATAATATTTTGACTTAAACTAAATAAAAATGATCTTTGTAAAGCATTATTGATTTTCTGAAAATTTATAAGTGAAATAAATTAATGGTAAAATTAGAAAATTTGAAATGTAAGTTATTTTGGGAAATTTTAATTTGGTGATAATTGGAATTTAAATTAAATATGAAATGTGATACATTCATGATAATTTGGATTAAAGTGAATTTAAATGATTTTATTTTATATTAATGATTTTGAATAAAGTTAAAATGTGAAATGAATGAATATTTAAGTTGAAATTTTGAAATATAACTAAAATTGGAAATTTGTGAATTTGGCTTAAAATGAATTTTAAGTTAAGTAAATAAAAATGGAATTAAGTTATATTTGAAAATTTAAACTTAAGTGTTAAGTTAATTTAATTTAATGAATTTATAATTTAATATTGGAATTTAATAAGTGAATTATTATTAAATTTTGATTTTTGAATGGAGGTTTAACTTTATAAAATCATGAATATAAGGGTATTTGAATGATTGTTTTAAAAGTGAAATTATATGATTTTATAAGTTAAAAATGATTTATATAAAAATATAATTGTTGTGAAGTTATACTAAATATTTGAAGTTAATTAACTGCATGTCTGAAATGCTATTAATTCTAATGTAAATGATAATACAACATTTGTAAATGTTGTAGTTGATAATAATGAACCAAATGGCTGAATTTAATTAAAGGCTATTATGGCATTTTTGTAAATGTTATAATGGTTGAATTTAACTAAGTTTATTTGAAACTAATGTAACCCTATTACAGCATTTTAAATGCTGTCTTTTGTTAAATTGAACTGTTTTAAATGTGACTTTCCATAGCATTTTCTAAATGTTGCGAAAGTTGAATTTTCATTGTTTTAATTAATTTAAGTGAACGAATGAACTTTGAAAGATTAAAATTTTGGAAATTTAATAATTTAATTATTTAATATAATAACTTCATTTTATGATTTAAAATGAAGTAATTTGTTTCGTAATATAAACTATTTTGAAATATGATATTTTGATATTTTGAACTGAATTTTTGAATGATATTGAATTTTGAAATGATATTTGATTTCGAAACATAAAATACCAATTTTGAAATTTTAACCACGGGATGTATTTAATTTATGGTTTAACTGATCCTTAGAGGATGGGCGATCCCAAGCATCCTTTAAGTTATTATGCATTACTGCTACAGTTCACTTGAGTTGGTTTACATTATATAAGTATATATTGTCCTGACTCGAGTGTTTTGTATTTTGCTTTACGCTCGGGTCAGCCTGAGTATTTACAGCTTAGATTTGGATCTCTTTCTGGAGCTAGGAATCGTTGGAGATTCTGCTTATCTAGTTATCTATCCATTCCAGTTTCAGTTGTTCTATTTCAGCTCTGGTATTATAAACTTCTATGTATTTGAGATTTCTATTGTATATGTTTTCAAACAGATATTATGTATTTTGTTTTGAGAGTTTGTTATAGTAGCTTCATGAACTACTATGGTTTTTATATTCCGCTGCGAGTTATTCTGATATTCTGTGTCTGTGATTATGTATTTGATTTTATTTGCTCCAAATTTTATTACAATCTGTTATTTTGAATTATTCAAGTCAGACATGCGTGGATTATTGTCGATTTGAATGGTCCAAAATAGTGGGTCGTTACACTTGCTCATTCTATTTGATAGTTTTTAATATCAATTTACCTTGACAGTTAAATCTCAAGATTCTTGAGATTTTTATTTCAGATCATGGATCAAAGGTATTGATATTTGGCTAAGGCCAGAAATGATATATTCACTTATCATTTTCCACTTATGTATTTTCTAGAAAACTTTCTTATTTAAGATTCAATCTATGTGACTTGTTTGCCTTAATCTTAGCCCACATGACACATAGTGAGTTGTGTATTTGCATAAGATTTGCTATGTCAAGAATTTGAACTTACAAACATTCATAAGAATAATTCCAGGTTTGTTTGTGCAAACCTATCCAGATTGCATACTGTTATGACTTTGAAAAATTGGTTATGGTAAAACAATGACTTAAGGATTTTGAAAGGCATTTTTACTAACAAAACACAACCAGACATAATCAACCAAAACTTCACTCATTTGAAGCTGGTTAACTCATGTGCCTTGTGTCATGCCAGGTACCTGATCATGGCAATTGAAATGCCAGTCATTTGCATCATACCTGTAGCCTTCCCATACAATTACTTTTCTCAAAACAATTTAGAAAGTAGACTTGAACCATTTGTAGACATATTTCAGAGGAAAAACCATTAGATACTTAAAGGTATACTCCAAAACTCAGTGTTTTAAAATGACTCAAGGTTGTCTAATACATAATATAATTTATGCTAAGCAATTGCTCACATACCTATATATTTCTTTACCAGGTTTTCATGGCTTACACTTGAGCATATTTTACTTGTTCATGTTCCAGACACTACTTAAAAACAAATCAAACCTTAACACACAACAATTTCGACAGAACAACTGATTTAATCTAACACTTTACAGAACATAAGATCAGCTTGATCACTAACCATAGAATATTCATTACATGACTGGAAATCTTAGAAACATAATTTTTCCTGAATACATGCAGATATAATCATTTTAAGCTCTTATTGAAACTAGCTAGCATGTTCATTCACTCCTCCACAATAGCCATAACTTCATTTTCTACTTAGTGCATGCATTCCCTGAAAAAGCATGAGTGGCTGCCTCATTTTTAAAATGAGACACCCCCATATGCCATGAGCAAACAAGGGTCAGATCTAAGATCTGGTATGAGCAATATCAAAATATTCAAAACATTAAGCTCTGGGTGATGAGCCTTAATACTTATTTTGTATGCATGTAATTTCTTTAATCCACTGCTTTATTATGTTACATACACTTTGATACAAGAATGATATCTTTATCTATCATTTATTCACACAAATTTATTTATTCAATCATGAATATCAATCTACAGTGTGTATATTCAATGGAATAACCAGGGTTCCATTCCACCCAACCTAGGAAATACTCATTTTTTTCATTTACAGGTTGTTTTCATTAATTTAAATCCCTAGCCTCATCTGCTAGTAAGGAATCACAGGGACACATTGCAATGAACTAATTCACATCATTGCACAAAGATCTCAGGGCTTAAACAAACCATGTGCCAACTTGCATACTTCAAATATGACAAGCATTCCAGCAGCCTTCTTGGCTCATAACCTTAGTATATTTACTAGTAGTGTTGGTTAAAATCCTATCATCAGATAGCTATGTGGACATGTCACAGTGTATAAAAAAAACACCTCCCTATATCTTACAAGTAAACTGTTCAAAACAAACAGATTATCATTTCATAAATATTGCTATAAGATGTCTTAACTTCAAATCATACAAAAGAACAACTACAACTGAGTGTGGAGCCATGGCATGCTATGTTATTATGATTTACAAGTAACTGTGATTGAACTGGATTCAAGATCTAGCTGAATCACAATTTTTATCTTGTGAATTTTGTTATTTCATGGGGGAATCAGCACACAGAAATTTCTATTGCATCCCTTACTCTTTCTTTTCTTAAGCCTCAGCACTTATATAAAATATAATGCAGCTCATAATATATTTATTTTTTTTATTTTTTTTAAAGAATAATTTCCTGCCATAGATCCCCATCAGTAGTGAGTATTCCTTCCTTGATTTTAAGGTATTGTTGCCTTAGTTTTTTTTCTCAAAATGTAGTAAATAGTAGTATGCACATCCATAGCAACCATTCAAACAGATCAAAGGAATTCATCCAAAGAGCATCCATAATAAACATTATATCAGCTCAAGAAAATAAAATCCATTCAACAACATTAATATAACAGTGATTAACAAAAAAAATCAGAAAACATCAATAGCAACATAAGAACTTGGCTGCCTCATATCAGGTCTTAATGCCATGAATCTAGTGAGATTACTCACCTAAATATTTCTTCTTATTGATCCAGAAAATCCCTGAGTATATTTTCTCTTCCTTTAAAATGTTTTCTTCCTTTCCTATTATAAGTAGCTCGGGTAAAACAATTTCTCTGGCCATAACTACTTATTTATAAGCATATTTTTACTAGGGTTTTTCTCAAGACAAAATTCCATTTCTGTCCTGGCTGGCATCATGCATAGTTTGCATTTTCTCATTTTTATCCCTAATTACCCCCGGCCATATTAACCAATTAAAGGCTGCATTTTCTTTTCTTTACTTTTTCAGAAAATGGCCACTCACTCAAGTCATGTTAAAAGTGTGTGACTATATTTATTCATTTGCTCATTTTTGGAAATCCCCCTTCTTTCTATTTCT
Source organism: Allium fistulosum (assembly GCA_030737815.1). Taxonomy (NCBI): domain Eukaryota; kingdom Viridiplantae; phylum Streptophyta; class Magnoliopsida; order Asparagales; family Amaryllidaceae; genus Allium; species Allium fistulosum. Next base: position 101,027,708 of record CM060901.1, on the reverse strand, counting down.
GCCTATACATAACATACATACCTGTTTTATGCTTTATACCTATTTAATGTTACTCTTTTGCTTAGCTTTGACATTTTTCTGCTCATAGAATATACATGTGTAAAAATATTTATTTATTTAATCTCCCCTTGTTTCACAGAAAATATGTAACAACCCTAGATTTCTGCATATATTTTATTTTATTTGACTTTATTTTATTTTGAAAACTATTTTAAACTTTTTTTATTTCAAACATTTCATTTTTTAAATATAAATGTTGATTTTATATGAATTATAATTCCAAACTTGTATAAATTGAATAATTTTCCTGAAAGGTGGATTTTGGTCAATCTGGTCAAACTTTGACTTTTAATTTTAAAATTTAAATATTTGAATTCTTAAATTTTATCTTTTATTATAAAAATAGATTTAATATCATGAATACTGCTTTTCGTTTCGTTAAAATTGGATTTAAATTGTGAAAGTTATACCCTTTACAATATTGTGTGTATATTGAATTATTTAGCAATATTCTTCATTTTAATTTATATAAATAATATTTTTATTTGTCAAATCATGTTCTAATATGTGTTATATGACATGTTAGGTATATATTTTATTTTAAAATATTTTAAAGTGATAATAGAATTTTTCCAAAATTTATTGCATTTATTTCCTATTTTTAAAGGCTAGTTTCCATTTTCAGCTATTTTCTTCATTTAAATTATATTTAATTAAAATTTATTTATTCATTTTGTGAATGCATTTTTATTTTTGTTCTTATCTTTATTTATAAATATTTTTCATCTACATATAAATTTTTCAAAGTTTGTTCCATTTAATTTCAAATTTTCTAGACTAGTTTTCATTTTTGTGCTATTTTCTTGTTTTAATCATATCTAATTAATATTTAATTATTAATATTTTTTTATCTGTTATATTTTCGAAATTTTAACTGAAATTATAAGTATTTTCAGTTATTTAAAAATATACAAATATATATGGAAATATGAAAGGTTTAAAACCTTTTATCTTCCTTTGGCTTTTTGGCTTCCACCTTTTCATTTTCCCAACCCCACCTCTTCATGTTTTGGCCGTGCTCTTCATTTCTCATTTCTACCGTACTCCCCTCAATTTTCACGTGAAAGAAACTCCTCTTCCCACCAAAAAAACTCACGGCCATCTCTTCATTTTTTATCAAAAATTTTGTAGGTAATTTCCTCTTCCTTTTATATTATTTTCTTGATTTTTATAACTTGTATTTGCATTTGTTCTCATCTTTGTAGATCGGCTCCTCCTCCACCATCACCTAGGCTGACTCCACCACCTTATAGGCTGACCATCACCCCCTCCAAATCACCACCACTTCAGGCCGAGAACCCATAGCATGATCCTCCACCAAATCTACATAAACACCACCTTTTTACACTCTAGCCGAACTCCTCTTGCTCCATCACCTTCAACATCCCTTTGGCCGCCACTTCCACCACCACCACCAGCCCAGATCTGACCACCACCCTCTGCCACATCATCCACCACCACCTGGACCTCTGGCCGTACCCATAGGACCCATGGCCGAACCCTCTTGAAGCCTTGAGATGATGTAGCATTGCCTTGTGATGATAGTTGTTGCACCTATACCTTCACACCAATAAAACACAAGCTAGGCTGACCCTATAGGGACCCAAACCTGACCTTAATCCCTGCCTTGGCCATGCTACTTCAGTTCATAACTGAAGTATGTGAAGTTGAGAACAAGTGCAAGACATTTGTTTTTGTTTTGGGTAGTGATTTCTTATGTTGAGTAGTGAAATTTTGCTTTGAAAACTTATGTATTTTGAATTGTTTTGTGTAAATGTATTCAAGGCAATTAGAGTTGACTCTCCACACTCAAATCATATTAGAGTTGTCGTGCCTTCGCAATCTTTGTGTTGTGTGCTTTGTTGGCAAATCTCCAGCTTAACAGGTGAGTTATTCTCACCAGACAATATGTACCTATATAACTGATAAACCGACACCATTTGAATCTGTAATGTATATCATCATGTTATATATGTTTATATTATTATCATATGATGTTCACACCTGTTATTACACTTATTATATCATATGTTACTATTATTTAATGTTATTCTGTTATTTATATCTGTTATCACCATTGCAAGTTCCCTGTAGATTAGAATCACTATGGGTTGAAATGATACATACCCGAACGGACTTTAGAATAGGAGAAAATCGTTATGGGCTGAAATGATAGGCCTGAATGATTTTCAATTATTTTCATTTACTTGGGATTGCGGGTTTGAAATGATCAAACCCGGGTTTTCTTTGAAAATTACGGGTTGAAATGATATATTACCCGTATCACTTTACCTAGGCTAAAAATGAAATACAGACCCGTAGTTAAAATAGGTTTTTCTAAAAAAAATTTAAAATATTTTAGAAATGTAAATGTTATAATATTTTGATTTAAATTTTATTTAAATGATTTTTCTAAAGCATTATTGATTTTTTTGAAAATTTATAAGTGAAATAAATTAATGGTAAAGTTAGAAAATCTGAAATGTAAGTTATTTTGGGAAATTTTAATTTGGTGATAATTGGAATTTAAATTAAATATGAAATATGATAAATTCATGATAATTTGGATTAAAGTTAATTTAAATGATTTTATAATATATTAATGATTTTTGAATAAAGTAAAAATGTGAAATGAATGAATATTTAAGTTGAAATTTTGAAATATAACTAAAATTGGAAATTTGTGAATTTGGCTTAAAAGTGAAATTTAAGTTAAGTAAATAAAAATGGAATTAAGTTATATTTGAAAATTTAAACTTAAGTGTTAAGTTAATTTAATTTAGTGAATTTATAATTCAATATTGGAATTTAATAAGTGAATTATTATTAAATTTTGATTTTTGAATGGAGGTTTAACTTTATAAAATCATGAATATAAGGGTATTTGAATGATTGTTTTAAAAGTGAAATTATATGATTTTATAAGGTAAAAATGATTTATATAAAAATATAATTGTTTGTGAAATTATACTGAATATTTGAAGTTAATTAACTGCATTTCTGAAATGTTATTAATTCTAATGTAAATGATAATACAACATTTGTAAATGCTGTAGTTGATAATAATGAACCAAATGGCTAAATTTAATTAAAGGCTATTATAGCATTTTTGTAAATGTTATAATGGTTGAATTTAACTAAGTTTATTTGAAACTAATGTAACCCTATTACAGCATTTTAAATGTTGTCTTTTGTTAAATTGAACTGTTTTAAATGTGACTTTTCGTAGCATTTTCTAAATGCTGCGAAAGTTGAATTTTCATTGTTTTAATTAATTTAAGTGAACGAATGAACTTTGAAAAGTTAAATTTTTGGAAATTTAATAATTTAATTATTAAATATAATAACTTCATTTTATTATTTAAAATGAAGTAATTTGTTTTGAAATATAAACTATTTTGAAATATGATATTTTGATATTTTGAAATGGATTTTTGAATGATATTGAATTTTGAAATGATATTTTATTTCGAAGTATAAAATACCATTTTGAAATTTTAACCACGGGATGTATTTAATTTATAGTTTAACTGATCCTTAAAGGATGGGCGGTCCCAAGCATCCTTTGAGTTATTGTGCATTTCTACTACAGTTCACTTGAGTTGGTTTACATTATATAAGTATATATTGTCCTGACTTGAGTGTTTTGTGTTTTACTTTACGCTCGGGTCAGCCTGAGTATTTACAGCTTAGCTTTGGATCTCATTCTGGAGCTAGGAATCGTTGGAGATTCTGCTTGTCTAGTTATCTGTTCCTTTCAGTTCAGTTGTTCTATTCTAGTTCTGGTATTTATAAACTTCTATGTATTTGGGATTTCTATTGTATATGTTTTCAGAATGATATTATGTATTATGTTTTGAGAGTTTGTTATAGTAGCTTCATGAACTACTATGGTTTTTTATATTCCGCTGCGAGTTATTCTGATATGTTCTGTGTCTGTGATTCTGTGTATTTGATTTCATTTGCTCCAAATTTATTTACAATCTGTTATTTTGAATTATTCAAGCCAGACATGTGTGGATTATTGTCGATTTGAATGGTCCAAAATAGTGGGTCGTTACAGTTGGTATCAGAGCTTTGGTTTTAGGCAAACCTTAGCCTACGGAGCAAAAACTCATTAGAGATAGGGTAGAAATACCCTAGAATGAGTGAAATCAATCTCAGAATCATTTCTTTGTGAGAGGACGTATTTTTGAAGTATAAAATGATTTTCAAATGATTTTAAAGAATTTTCAAAGATTATTTTGATATAAAATTTTCTTGCTTTGAAAGTAAAATTTTCTAAACTTCATTCCTTTTGTATCCACCTTGTTAGTAATTTCTTTGATTAGGATCCTCTAAAATTTTGAACTTCTCTCTTGATTGATCTAGATCCATTGTTGATAGGAATCTATTTTGAGTTTGGCAAAATCTGTAGTTTGTTAGGTTGTTTTGAGTAAACTCTGTTGTATCTTTTGCTTAGCTAAAGTTGTCCAACTAAAGATATTTATGCTTCTGTTTTCGTATGTTATGAATTCGAGTCATTCCAAATTTTGAATGGGAATTTTTCTGTATCGATATAGGTTATATATCTCTAATCTTCGTTTGGATTCTTATCGAATAGGATTCCTTTGAATTTTGGAACGCTCCCACTTGTTCTGAAATCCATTCCTGTCTCCCATAATTGTATTCTTTTGATTTTGGAGCATTGCATCACTCCACTTTGTATGACCTTTATAGGGTGGCGATTCCGCCAATCTTTGAATGATTATAATTGGCATTGATTCATCGGATATTTCTGTATCCTCGGTTTACGATGTTTTCTATCTTCTGCTATATTTAGATTCTATCTCTGGCAATCGAAGGTCGATTTTCCTTAGATTTTCGCATCGATTATATTCCTGAAATCACGGTTGACCGGTTAAGGTCGCCCGCGATTCATATAGGCTTATCCATCTTGTATTTGGTAATTTAATTATCTTATCTTCGTTTGAGCCTATCTTTGAATTAGAATTCTATTTGATTAGAGTCCTAAATTTGAATCTCTGTTTTGCTTTGAAATCCATCCTTGAATCGTCCCTTGGAAAGTTTGTGGTTGATTGTCTTTTGAAAATTGTGTATTCATCGTAGTTTTTATTTTGATAAGGATGACCATATTTTTATATAAAGATGAAATGTTTTTGATAAGGATTATATACCTTTTAAAAAAAAGAGAATTTGAAGTTTTGAAAGGATTTGAAATTGTGAAAATTTTATAAGAAATGGTTTCATATAAAATGATTTATAACTGAAGGTTTTGAATCTGAATTTAAGTGATTGAACTCCGGCATTTTGGAACTGGTTTTAGGATTTTGAAATAATAAATAATATGATTTGAAATTATTTTTCCGAATAAGTAATGTTTCAATGATTTTAATGGGTTTTAATGATTTCGAAGGAATTTCAAAGAAGTTTTCAAAGTAAATGGAAGTCCAGAACTCACTTGTGTCGCTGGAAAATAATTTCGGTGATGAGTGCACGCATCATCGACATTGATTTTCGAGTTTCTGAGTGAGGGAGAGGCCACTTTAATAGCTTTGCTATGCGAGTGATTTTGTGAAACCATTTTTGATTTCAAATTCCGAAGTATGATTTGATATTCGAAAGATATATGTAAATATATTTGAAACGATTTGAAATGAACCGGTGTTCAGTCCTCGAGTTTTGGATTTGATATAACCCTATCTATTAAAATTGATTTACTGATTTGTTGCTAATTTCCAACCCTTGAATTTGAAAATGATTTCTTCGACTATTTTGAAGGTTCGAGCACTTCCAAATCAAGGTTAACTTTTCAAAGCTAAATTTTTTGAAAAGTATGAATTATTTGATAAAGTATATAAATTTGTTTTGAATGTTTAAGTATGAAGTAATATGATTTAAATAAGTTGAAACTGTTTTGTTAAGTAAATGAATAAGGCAATTTTAAAATTTTCTAATATGAAATTTAGATTCGAAATGCTTTGAAAAGAATTTGGTCTTCAAAATATTTTGAATAAAATTTAGTTTAAATGTTTTAACTTAGTAACATCTTTATGAAACTATATATTTAACAAGTTGGAATAAATATATAAGTTGTATGTATGCTGTTTTATTCGCATAATTAATTTGATCCAAATTTGAGTACACAAGTTCGAGGTGGATTACACCATTTCGTGTTAGGATTTTCATTCGATTCTTGATGGCGAATATTTGATATGGATTTTGGGCTTGATTCTAGAATTCTCTATCGTAGTATATGGCTATGCAAGGAGATTGATGGCTTCTAGTCGAGAAACCATATCAAAATCCGCATTAGGGAAGTCGAATGGACAATACTAGTTCGAAAGCGAACTTGTGTGATCAAGCGAGCGATCAAATGTAGTTTTGCGAAATGATGACGTATGTACATCTTATATCCTAATATCATTTATATATTTTAACGCTGAAATTGAAAGCTGTCGAGTTAGAATATCTTTGCTTACTAAAAGAAAATTCCAATTTAAATCACAAAGATATATAACCCATAAAAGCAAAGATATTCAAATCCCATATGGCTCTTCATACAGCGAAATTTATTTTGAAAAATTTGATCCTTATATAAGATGGACCTTACATAAGTATAAGATGATTTTGAAAACATTTGATTTTGGAAATGAATTGGTTGACTTAAATTATTGATTTGGAAATTTGGATTTATTTTCTAAATCTATTATTCTGGAAACGTTGAAACTAAAGATAATTAATTTGAGAAGAAATAATTCGGTGAAATTTTATATGATTTTGAAATTGAACTGATATTGAAACAAATTGAAATTTGAGAACCTTATGTTACTAAACACTTGATTTGGAAGTTGTCGAACTTATATAAAATTGATTTGTATGTGTATGAAATTGATTCGAAAACTATAGATTTGAAAAGGTACTCAATTTGAAAGTGAAATCTTATATAATTGAAGTCTATATAAGTATGACTTGATATACTATTGATTTTGGAAAGTATTCGATTTGAAAATTAAATCTTATATATAATGGATTTTATATAAGTACGATATTTGAAAGTGATTTGAAAAGGTACTATATGATACATATTTTCGAAGTAAAGATATGGAAAGTGCCTTCTGCTTGATATCCGATTTGTGGCCACATCTTGGATTCATTCTATCGATATTATTCTCTCTGATTTTTGGTTTTCCGGATATGATACTCGAGTGTCCTTCGAATTTCATGGCGTTACCCATGGTCTTATTGTTCTCTCGTGACTGCATAGCGCAACTGCCTGGCTGAGTCTTGCCTAGGGGTACGGATTGTTTCCTGGGGGATCCAGGCGTAATCATTGTGTATCCTGCAATCTGTGTAGGTCGCGAATAGTAGCGCAAATGCTTGGCTGAGTCTTGCCTGGGGGTACGGATTGTTTCCTGGGGGATCCAGGCGTAACCATTGTGTATCCTGCATTCTACTAGTCATCATGGCGTAACTCGCAGGGCTGAGAAAGCTTACGGATATGGATTGTTTCCTGGGGGATCCAGGCGTAACCATTGTGTATCTGCGAACCATGGTTAGACAAAGGTTTTGTTTGTTTTTGTTTGGATTGTACTTTCCATATCTGTTTTAAAGGTTTTTCAAGTATTTTCACTGGGTGTTGAAACAAGTCTACTAAGTACCTGGAGAATTCTAGCTTTGCGCTTGATCAACGCACTGCCAGAGTCTGTAGGAACGAGGATAAACTTGTTAAGACATCGAGTTATAAAAGTATTTTGATAAAATATTATATAAATGATACTTTGATCAGTTATTCCTTTTTTTAAAGGATTTTAAAGTGTTTTAAATATTTTACCTCTTTAACCAACAATTTTAAATAATGGTTCATTCTTGTCTTTCAACTTGTTTTCCCTCCTAGCTATTTTTCCCCTACCTTCTTTCGGGATGTCTTCCAACTTATTATTCTGTCTAGTTGTTCCTCCACTTCCTTCCTTTTCGAGGACGAAAAGATTTGAGTAGGGGAGAGTGTAACAACCCTAGATTTCTGCATATATTTTATTTGACTTTATTTTATTTTGAAAACTATTTTAAACTTTTTTTATTTCAAACATTTCATTTTTTAAATATAAATGTTGATTTTATATGAATTATAATTCCAAACTTGTATAAATTGAATAATTTTCCTGAAAGGTGGATTTTGGTCAATCTGGTCAAACTTTGACTTTTAATTTTAAAATTTAAATATTTGAATTCTTAAATTTTATCTTTTATTATAAAAATAGATTTAATATCATGAATACTGCTTTTCGTTTCGTTAAAATTGGATTTAAATTGTGAAAGTTATACCCTTTACAATATTGTGTGTATATTAAATTATTTAGCAATATTCTTCATTTTAATTTATATAAATAATATTTTTATTTGTCAAATCATGTTCTAATATGTGTTATATGACATGTTAGGTATATATTTTATTTTAAAATATTTTAAAGTGATAATAGAATTTTTCCAAAATTTATTGCATTTATTTCCTATTTTTAAAGGCTAGTTTCCATTTTCAGCTATTTTCTTCATTTAAATTATATTTAATTAAAATTTATTTATTCATTTTGTGAATGCATTTTTATTTTTGTTCTTATCTTTATTTATAAATATTTTTCATCTACATATAAATTTTTCAAAGTTTGTTCCATTTAATTTCAAATTTTCTAGACTAGTTTTCATTTTTGTGCTATTTTCTTGTTTTAATCATATCTAATTAATATTTAATTATTAATATTTTTTATCTGTTATATTTTCGAAATTTTAACTGAAATTATAAGTATTTTCAGTTATTTAAAAATATACAAATATATATGGAAATATGAAAGGTTTAAAACCTTTTATCTTCCTTTGGCTTTTTGGCTTCCACCTTTTCATTTTCCCAACCCCACCTCTTCATGTTTTGGCCGTGCTCTTCATTTCTCATTTCTACCGTACTCCCCTCAATTTTCACGTGAAAGAAACTCCTCTTCCCACCAAAAAAACTCACGGCCATCTCTTCATTTTTTATCAAAAATTTTGTAGGTAATTTCCTCTTCCTTTTATATTATTTTCTTGATTTTTATAACTTGTATTTGCATTTGTTCTCATCTTTGTAGATCGGCTCCTCCTCCACCATCACCTAGGCTGACTCCACCACCTTATAGGCTGACCATCACCCCCTCCAAATCACCACCACTTCAGGCCGAGAACCCATAGCATGATCCTCCACCAAATCTACATAAACACCACCTTTTTACACTCTAGCCGAACTCCTCTTGCTCCATCACCTTCAACATCCCTTTGGCCGCCACTTCCACCACCACCACCAGCCCAGATCTGACCACCACCCTCTGCCACATCATCCACCACCACCTGGACCTCTGGCCGTACCCATAGGACCCATGGCCGAACCCTCTTGAAGCCTTGAGATGATGTAGCATTGCCTTGTGATGATAGTTGTTGCACCTATACCTTCACACCAATAAAACACAAGCTAGGCTGACCCTATAGGGACCCAAACCTGACCTTAATCCCTGCCTTGGCCATGCTACTTCAGTTCATAACTGAAGTATGTGAAGTTGAGAACAAGTGCAAGACATTTGTTTTTGTTTTGGGTAGTGATTTCTTATGTTGAGTAGTGAAATTTTGCTTTGAAAACTTATGTATTTTGAATTGTTTTGTGTAAATGTATTCAAGGCAATTAGAGTTGACTCTCCACACTCAAATCATATTAGAGTTGTCGTGCCTTCGCAATCTTTGTGTTGTGTGCTTTGTTGGCAAATCTCCAGCTTAACAGGTGAGTTATTCTCACCAGACAATATGTACCTATATAACTGATAAACCGACACCATTTGAATCTGTAATGTATATCATCATGTTATATATGTTTATATTATTATCATATGATGTTCACACCTGTTATTACACTTATTATATCATATGTTACTATTATTTAATGTTATTCTGTTATTTATATCTGTTATCACCATTGCAAGTTCCCTGTAGATTAGAATCACTATGGGTTGAAATGATACATACCCGAACGGACTTTAGAATAGGAGAAAATCGTTATGGGCTGAAATGATAGGCCTGAATGATTTTCAATTATTTTCATTTACTTGGGATTGCGGGTTTGAAATGATCAAACCCGGGTTTTCTTTGAAAATTACGGGTTGAAATGATATATTACCCGTATCACTTTACCTAGGCTAAAAATGAAATACAGACCCGTAGTTAAAATAGGTTTTTCTAAAAAAAATTTAAAATATTTTAGAAATGTAAATGTTATAATATTTTGATTTAAATTTTATTTAAATGATTTTTCTAAAGCATTATTGATTTTTTTGAAAATTTATAAGTGAAATAAATTAATGGTAAAGTTAGAAAATCTGAAATGTAAGTTATTTTGGGAAATTTTAATTTGGTGATAATTGGAATTTAAATTAAATATGAAATATGATAAATTCATGATAATTTGGATTAAAGTTAATTTAAATGATTTTATAATATATTAATGATTTTTGAATAAAGTAAAAATGTGAAATGAATGAATATTTAAGTTGAAATTTTGAAATATAACTAAAATTGGAAATTTGTGAATTTGGCTTAAAAGTGAAATTTAAGTTAAGTAAATAAAAATGGAATTAAGTTATATTTGAAAATTTAAACTTAAGTGTTAAGTTAATTTAATTTAATGAATTTATAATTCAATATTGGAATTTAATAAGTGAATTATTATTAAATTTTGATTTTTGAATGGAGGTTTAACTTTATAAAATCATGAATATAAGGGTATTTGAATGATTGTTTTAAAAGTGAAATTATATGATTTTATAAGGTAAAAATGATTTATATAAAAATATAATTGTTTGTGAAATTATACTGAATATTTGAAGTTAATTAACTGCATTTCTGAAATGTTATTAATTCTAATGTAAATGATAATACAACATTTGTAAATGCTGTAGTTGATAATAATGAACCAAATGGCTAAATTTAATTAAAGGCTATTATAGCATTTTTGTAAATGTTATAATGGTTGAATTTAACTAAGTTTATTTGAAACTAATGTAACCCTATTACAGCATTTTAAATGTTGTCTTTTGTTAAATTGAACTGTTTTAAATGTGACTTTTCGTAGCATTTTCTAAATGCTGCGAAAGTTGAATTTTCATTGTTTTAATTAATTTAAGTGAACGAATGAACTTTGAAAAGTTAAATTTTTGGAAATTTAATAATTTAATTATTAAATATAATAACTTCATTTTATTATTTAAAATGAAGTAATTTGTTTTGAAATATAAACTATTTTGAAATATGATATTTTGAAATGGATTTTTGAATGATATTGAATTTTGAAATGATATTTTATTTCGAAGTATAAAATACCATTTTGAAATTTTAACCACGGGATGTATTTAATTTATAGTTTAACTGATCCTTAAAGGATGGGCGGTCCCAAGCATCCTTTGAGTTATTGTGCATTTCTACTACAGTTCACTTGAGTTGGTTTACATTATATAAGTATATATTGTCCTAACTCGAGTATTTTGTGTTTTACTTTACGCTCGGGTCAGCCTGAGTATTTACAGCTTAGCTTTGGATCTCATTCTGGAGCTAGGAATCGTTGGAGATTCTGCTTGTCTAGTTATCTGTTCCTTTCAGTTCAGTTGTTCTATTCTAGTTCTGGTATTTATAAACTTCTATGTATTTGGGATTTCTATTGTATATGTTTTCATAATGATATTATGTATTATGTTTTGAGAGTTTGTTATAGTAGCTTCATGAACTACTATGGTTTTTTATATTCCGCTGTGAGTTATTCTGATATGTTCTGTGTCTGTGATTCTGTGTATTTGATTTCATTTGCTCCAAATTTATTTACAATCTGTTATTTTGAATTATTCAAGCCAGACATGTGTGGATTATTGTCGATTTGAATGGTCCAAAATAGTGGGTCGTTACAAAATACATTTAAGCATATACTTCATTTTTAACTTATGCTTAAATTACAATCCAATGCTTTAAATAAGGAATTTACTTTCTTATATATATATATATATTTCAGAAATTTTTAAATCTCTTCCTTGTGCTATTTCCAGTGTACATGTGCACACATATCTCTGCACATCATTTAATTTAAAATTCAATCAATATTTGATCCAAATATTTTTAAACTGAATCATTTTATTAAAATCATTTTCCTCAAAATTTTGGGGCATTACATATCCTACTTCATTTTGGAATCTCCACCACGTACACAGTTGTTAAAGTGGTTTTCGGTATTGGCAGAGAGTATGACAATATCCGATCCCGGTCTCTTTAATAACCAAATGCTTATTACACACCAGACGGTTATTTTACATTTCCAAAACCAATTCATAATTGATATCAAAATATCATATTCACTTAAAATCATATCACTTTCGAAATCATATTCCTTTTCGAAGTCATATCCACAAAATAGGTTAAACCCTCGTTTCAAAATCATCATATTAAATCAAAATATGTCATTTCACTAGAAAATATCATTTCCAAATTCACGTAGGTTATAACATCATTTAACCATATTCACTGTAAAATCTTGGATTTAAAGATAACCAATTCATCCTTGCATAGTTTGAATTTTTAGAAAATAGTTTGGATAGTCATAATTAGTTTAAAATAGTTTTAAAAATATTTAAAATAGTTTAAATGGTTTAAAATAGTTAAAAATAGGTTAAAATAGTTAAAATAGTTAAAATAGTTTAAAATAGATTAAAATAGATTAAAATAGTTTTAAATAGTTTTAAATAGATTAAAATAGGTTAAAATAGTTTAGAATAGTTTAATAGTTTAAAATAGATTAAAAGAGTTTAAATATAAAATGGTTTGGTTATTGGAATGGTTTATATAGTAAATAGTTTGAAAATCAAAATAAATCAAAATTTTAAAATAATATATCTTTAAATAGTTTGCATTAACATAATTAATTTGAAATTAATATCAAATTAAACTACTTCTTTCGTTTCAACATATCTGGACTATATCCAGCTTTCAAATCAAGAAAACTTAATTTTTACCTTTTAATTCAGATTCTCAATAAAACCATTCAAATCTATATCGATATCAAATCCATGTTTGAACTATCAATTTAAGCTACTCCAAATTCAATAGATTTCAAAGTTACATATTCAAACGTTTACAATAACTCACTTTCGATAAATTTCATTTATAATTCAAAATTCACTTTGAAATTTCAATTTAAATTCTTTTAAACAATTCATTTGAACCAATTCCAATTTCAACCCTTAAAGCTTGGATTTTCAAAAATAATTTTTTTTATATAAATCAAATTTTATTTCAAAATATCATTTAACTGGATTCAAAATTTTAAGGGTTTAAAATCATTTAATTTAACCAATCCGGTGTCCGTATATAATTTTCTACCCTATGGTCAAGTGATACGGATATATATCATTTCAACCCACAATAATTTAAATTTTACGGGTATATATCATTTCAACCTCTAATTCCGAATTAAATTAAAAATACATAAAATCGCTCGAGTCTATCATTTCAACCCATAACGATTTTCCTATCTATAAGATCGTTCAGGTATGTATCATTTCAACCCATAGTGATTTCTAAGTTAAACTAAGGGAACTTGCAATTATAACAATATATAAAATAAACACATCATCCAGTCACTCAATATCAACAGTTAAACATCCATCATAATCATCATTCAAATTAATCAATAAACCATAGCAAATAAACTGGTAATCATTAACAGGTATTTAACTGGCATTTTAACTTCAATATTAAATTAAATGACAATTAAATTTAATAAATTCAGATTTAACCAGAATGACAAATTAAATATACCAAACAGCAATCAATCAACTTCTAATCACATCATAAATTTAATTTAACTAACATAAGACAATTCAGTAGTTGTGAGTGGGTCAAAACACTTACCTTTGATTTTTCGACGATTTAAAATCCAATTAAAGGCCTAAATTTGAACAGTCTCAAAATTCGACCAAACCAGTTCCAAAATGTCCGAAGTTTCGACATGATCCCAACGGAACAAACCACGTGTGAATCCGAGCTCGTATGAAAAAGTTATTAACATTAGAAGTTATACGTGCTCGTATGAAGAGCATCTTGAAATCGTATTAGAAATATTGAGGAGAAATGTGCTGAAAGCTAAATTCTCAAAATGCCACTTCTGTGAACAAGAAGTAAGGTTCCTTGGACACATTGTATCAGGGGAGGGAATTGTAGTTGATCCAACAAAGATTACACCTATTTTAGACTGGAAACAACCCCAAACTCCTAAGGATATCTGCAGTTTCTTGGGATTAGCGGGATATTATTAGAGATTCATTCAAGACTTCTCCAAGATTTCCTCTCACTTAACAAAGCTGATCATGAAAGATGCGACATTTGAGTGGGCACAAAAATGTGAAGAAGCCTTCCAAGAACTCAAGAAATGATTAACCACTGCTCCCATATTAGTAGTAGCGGATGAAAACGGCGGACTTACTGTATTTACAGATGCTTGCGAGGAGAGAGTTGGTGCTGTTTTAATGCAGCACGAAAAGGTCATTGCTTATGCAAGTAGAAAACTGAAGATCCAAGGAATTATGCAACACATGACTTGGAACTATTAGCCATTGTGTTCGCATTAAAAATGCAAAGACGTTATCTGCTAGGTAAGAATTCATTATAGTTTATTTCAAATAAACTTTAATTGACCCTAGTAAATAACATTCCTTTAAATAGGTGAAAAGTTTGAGCTCTTCACAAACCATAATTTTTCAAAATATCTTTTTACTCAGAAGGACTTAAATATGAGGCAGCAACGTTGGTTAGAATTCCTCACATCGTATCATTTGGATATTCTGTATACACCAGGAAAGGCCAATGTTGTGGCAGACGCTCTAAGTAGATAGCAAGCCATTATAGCCCATTTAGTGGTACGTCTAGCATTGATTTGTCGAATAAAGGAGAGTCGGCTCAAGTACCCGATTATGGCAAAATAGCAAAGGAAGTAGAAAAGAATATGATACCAGGAAGATGGGAAGGTTACAAAATAGATGAGCAGGGAGTCTTAAGAATGAATGGAAGGAAATGTGTTCCCGATGTCAATGGGATTAGATAAGAAGTTTTAATTGAATGTCACAACTCTACACTCACAATACATCCCGAAGTGACAATGATGTATAGGGACATGAAAAAGACTTTCTGGTGGGGGAGGGGTATCAAGAGAGACATTTCCATCCAAATGAGTAGACGTGCAGATTGTGTAATGACCCGCTTTTCCGTACCCTTTGAATCGACAATAAACCACACATGTCCAACTCAAATTGCACGAACAAGTGGATCATTAAGGGTAGAAAGAAAAATAAAGATAGAACGGAATAGAAAAATAGAATCTCACACGTATGGAATAACATATATTATTTCAACAATAATATTTACAGTGGAAAATTTTAAAACATATATCAGAGTCTAACCTAGATTCAGCCTGGATAGTTATGACACCTGCCCTTACAAATGCTGACAAAAACCAAAACAAATGCAGCGGATAATAGAATACGTCCATACGATGATGAAGGTCTCCAGCTCTTTTCTGGAAACTCCAACCGTCTTCAGCTAATCCTGAAACTACTTGGATCTGTCCCGAGTGTTAAAAATATCCAGATCAGGCTTGATAAACCAGCGTGAGATAATCAAAATTTTAAATGTATAGCTCATGACGATGTTATCAAAACTTTTGAAAAGAAGGGTATCTCATAAAACTACGCCCACACATAAATACGGACGGGTTTTTACCTTATGATAACCAAAATACTTTTATTACCGAAATAATTTGATATTATCTTTAATGACATTCCTTTGGAAAACTTCTTTCAAATAAACTTATTCAAATAAGGTATCAATACCTGGACTAAGTCTAAAGGAATATATCCGGACTAGGTCAAACGCAATATGCCGGACGGAATATATGATACCAAAAGGGGTAGTTGAAATGTTTGCAAGTCATTACAGCTATTTTGGGACTACAATCAAAACCGTAAAGCTCGTATTGGAATTGGATTTTTCAACATGATAGGGAACCTCGATAACCATGCATAACAACTAGAACCCGATGGTTTTTCGTGCAAGGACTCACACACCACTATTCCTCATATTGCCACACTTCTTGATATCCGATGGCTTCTCATGGAAGGACTCACACTCCATTATACCATATGATAAGGGTCCTGTCTGGACACCTTAGTGACCTAGATCATACGCCGCCAGTCACCTTGAGGGATCATACGCCACCCTCGTCATACTAAGCCTGAAATATGTAACATAGTTCTCGTATCATTTTTGAGATGTGAGGCTTGGGAGTGAGGTTACGCTTAACTTAGACAAAGCCACGCTTTTCATACAAAACCACGCTTTGATTATAACAGGTTCCACTTTGAATGCCACATTGCCATTCCTTAACTACATAACTGATTTCTACCAACGTATAACTCCTAAGATCATATGTCTCATAAAAGAGTTTTAAGCTAAGAGAAGTTGCCTTCTCCGCCACCAAGCAGATATTACGTTGACAGAGATCAATTTATATGATCATAAATTCACTGTCAAACACTCATCCATACAAGTTCATTCTGGGGCTGAACGAAACCGAAGGCACTCCTCCTACCGCATCATGTCGAGAATCACCCCTAGGATTAGTAGCGATTAGTCCTTGTAATCCGAAGATTTCAAAATACGATAGGACCACTGCTATAATAAATATCTCTATATTGGGAGTTACCTAGAGAATGTCAACAAGCAGTCCTTCCGCTAATGAAGATCTTCGGTCTTCAATAATCATCATCTTCAAAATGTCTTCACTTTCGAACGTATATATTGGTTCAAAGTGGTTTCCCGATATAAATCACCCAAATCCGACCCCAGTTCCTTCAAAACCAATTATCGATAAAAAAAAGTTTAGTTCATATATGGATATCAATCATCAATCAATTACTTCATCTTTTATTTAAATCAAATATCTTTTTTAGATATATTCTTTTCAATTTATTCCATTTTCTTTTCAAGAGTATATGGAATCATCAAGCCTTATTTATAAAACCATTTGGTTTATTTAAACCTTTCTTAAATTTTGGAATAATTCTAAATTATTTTCTCTTCTACTTAGGAAAACATTTCAACATTATTTCTTTAAATCTTTCATTTAAAACTCCTCTTTAATCTTGGAAAATACCAAGTCATCTTATTTAAAATCACGTTTAAACCTTTTATAAAGATTTTCTATTTCCAAATCCTCATTAAAATGGGTTAAAAATGTGTTATGTAAAATATCGTTATAACAAACCCAAAACCATTTTATTCAAATCCTTGTTTAACTCTTGGAAAACTCTTTGCTTTTTTACTTTGGGTAAACCTTTTTTAGAGCATCCGGGCTTTCCTTTCGATTTGTTCCACCCCTCGTCTAAAAGAGAAAACAAAGGCCAGGTAAGTTCAGGTCATTGGTTGCTCCATTCTTAACCTTAGTTACACACCTTGTTTTACCGTATAGATCTCACAGGCGGGACAAACGTACTAGTCATTTTCGCATACTCAGTTTGTTATTACATTCAAGGAAATGATTTCTATTATATTGTTTAAGTGTTATAATAACCATTTATTTGAAATCTTTCTAAAAGAATTATAAAACTTCCAATTTATCTTTAAAACACTTAATTATATATTTAAAAACATTTATAAATGACTCTAGAGAGAATCATTAAGTTTAAATCTTTATTTCAAAAGTTATAGAAACTGCAGCAAGAAAAGTGTTGCGAAAAGTGCTTAAAACAGCTTATTTGATTAAAAACAACTTTTTAATGTTTGAAAATTCTTATTATCCAATTCATATCTCTTTCAAACCATTTTAATAGATTTATCAAAAAAATTCATATTTTTAATCATTTAACAATATCATTTATAAAGAAATTAATTCTTGGATTCTGAACAGCAAAACCGTGATGTTTTTAGAAAATTATTTGGACATATTTCAAAATTTTACTAATGAAATCTTGATTTTCTTTCTTCGTTGGAAAACTGTGGATATAAAAGTCTGGAAAATTCTTATCTCAAAGGATTCCGAGCTATATTCCACTTTGTACACTTATTTAACTTTTATGGGGTGAAATTGCGAACTACCATTACTCGACGCGCCTACTTTTGACTAAATTTTTATTTACCTTTCAAACTTCACCAAAACACTTACATATGTTTATAAAACATTTATAAATCATTTTCAACTCATTTTAAATAATATTTTTATATTTGAAACTCATTTTCCATTTCATTTCATACTATAATATTATATTATTATAATATCATCTCCAACCTTATTAGATATTTTAAAATCATTAAGAGGCTAAATAATTTCCATACACATATTTATATGGATTTAAATTCTCATTTAATTAACTATGGTGAATTTCTAGCTATTTCTCTTATCATTTATCAAACCAAGTAATCATCCATATTAATAATCATGTAAACAACTAACTTTGCATTCAAGTTATCAAACATATTAACCATCTTAGATATTTAACATTCATATTATTAAACTTGGAATTACTAGTTAATTCAAAAATGAGTACTCACCTTTAACTAAATTGATTTACTTCCTACCACCATTCTTATCCAACCACACTTCACTAAACTTACATATACTTCACTAATACATCCATAAACAACTCCACCACCTTGCCCATGCTCACGACCATCCTCCATTTTGCTCTCGGCCCAAACCTTCCTTCTACCTCCATAGCACACGGCCTTAGCCTCCCCATCCTAATACTCGTGGCCTAAGGCCATTTAAAGTAGAGAAGAATAAGAAGTGAATTAAGAAGAGGTTAGAGAGTAATTAGTGGATTGGTGCTTAAGCACTCCACTATTTTTAACCCTCCTACCTTTCTTAAAGAAAAGAAGCCATTAATGAGCAAAAAAATCTCAAAAATGAAGAAGAAGAAGAATGAGAAGTGTGAAAAAAATGAGAAGAATGGATGGGTGTTTATAGGAAAAGTAAGGAGTGGTGAATTATAAAATTAACCCTTTACAAAATTACCAAAATATCCTTACTTTATCTTACTTATTCAACACTTACCATCACTTTGTTATATCACTAATTTATGTCTTAATCATTTAATGCATAAGGAAAATAAAGTAAAGATTTTATTTGATTTGATTTGACATGATTTTGTCCTTTTATGTTTACTTTTTCTTAAAGATTTTCTAGAAATTTCTAACCTTAAGTAGCAAAAGTAAACTTGATTAGTTAATTGTCAAAACTTAACATATTTAAAAATGTATACATGTATACATACATAAAGGTGCAACAACGTTGCGACAACTTTTATTCGACAAAATGTTTTACGGTCACATTTTGACGTTTTTGTTAAACTATTTATTTATATAAACCAAATTTAAAAATAAATTTCTTATCATTTTTAAATAATTAAAACAAGCATATTTGGCTTATAAAATAATATAAAACAATATCGAAATTCATTTGCAAAATATGACATTGATTTTGTTAATGCGCGATGAAATTTGTCAATCACTATAACATAAATATATATATAATTATAAAACTTTTATCAACCTATTATTATTTTTATATAATGATTTTAGAAGGAGTTATTCATCTTTTAAAACAATTATTTGACCGTATATATATTATCCAGAACCGGCTTTTGTTAATTTTGTCAATGTTAGGGTAAAAGTCCAAAATCTTTATTCAATTCTAAAAATAAGTTTACCATTCTTATTTATTTTATAAAACATGATTATTTAAGTTTGGAAATTCTATATTTGAATATTTAAATATTTCATTTTCAAAGTGGTAAAATTACAGGTCGTTACAAATTGTAACAGATCAAGAGTGATCAACAAAAGACTGCTAGGCTGCTCCAAACTCTTGAAATTCCCACTTGGAAATGGAACCAAATATCAATGGATTTCATAGATGATTTGACTCGATTAAGAAAGGGGAATGAATGCATTTGGGTCATCATAGATCGGTTAAACAACTGCACGCACTTCATCCTTGTAAAGCCAATACGAACTGCTGCAAGCCTTGCAGAAATATATATGAAGGAAATAGTTCGATTGCATGGTGTCCCTAGTAGCATAGTCAGCGATAGAGGCCTAATCTTTACCAGTAAGTTCTCAGAAGCATTGTAGATAGCCTTGGGAATAAAGCTAAACATTAGCACTGCATATCACCCCTAGACCGATGGACAAAGTGAAAGGGTAAATCGGGTATTGGAGGACATTCTAAGAGCTTGTATTTTAGATTTTGGAGGTTCATGGGAAGGCTACCTTCATCTAATAGAATTCTCTTATAATAACAATTATCAGGCTAGTATTGGCATAGCCCTATATGAAGCTATATATGGTCATCTGTGTAGATCCCCACTATGTTGGATCGAGACCGAAGATCGATTGGTACTAGGTCCTGACATGGTTAGAGAAGCTTCAGAAAAGGTTGATAAAATTAGAATGAAGATGGGAGAAGCCCAGAGCAGAAAAAAGAGTTATGCAGATAAGAGACGTAGAAATTTGAAATTCTCAGTTGGAGATTTTGTATTTCTAAAATTTCTCCAATGAGAGGAGTGGTAAGATTATGATGGGCAGGGAAGTTAACACCTCGATTTGTTTGACCTTTTCCCATTCTCGAATGGATTGGCCCATTGGTTTATCGTGTAGAATTGCCCGAAAGGCTGTCGGTTATGCACAATGTCTTTCACATATCTCAACTATGAAAATTTGTGCATGATCTAGAGCAGATTATAGAAACACTCGTCCAAGAAGATTTGGAAATTGAGCCTAATATGGACGTTATCAAGCAACCTATGCGAATTAGGGATCGCGATGTGAAGCGATTAAGGAGGAAAGTTGTAAGATTAGTTAAAGTCCAATGGAGTGGTGATGCAGCAGACTGTACATGAGAGACAGAAGAGAGAATGGTAAAGCTTATCCTGAGTTTAGAATGGATACATAGTTCTATGTTGTATTAGAATAGTGCACTCACAACCTGTGGTGATGTCACTTGCTATATCTTATACATATGTATAACCTCGTTATATATATTTGTTTTCGAGTTGTCTTCTTCTTATCCTTAATTTTGAGGATGAAATTCTTTTAAGGGGGGAGTCTGTAATGACCCGCAAATTAATCGCTTAAATAAATTTATTTATTTAAATTAATTTGAGATTTAAGGATTTTGATAATTATTATAATTATTTCTTTTTATATAATGATAACTCATTTAAAAAAGTTATAGATTAATAATTTATCATTAATTTTATAATGATATATACTTGATTAGAAATTATAAGAATAAATTCGTTTTGCTTTATTGATAATAACAATTTTTGTAAATAATTATCAATGTTAATTTATATTCTTTTATCATGCAAAGGTAATCATTTTAATCAATTAAAAATGATAAGAAATTTATTTTTAAATTTTGTTTACAAATACATGTATATTAACTAAAAAGTGAAAATATAACTAGGAATCGAGATCGAGATTCGTAACGATACAACGTATAGAAGTTGTGCAACGTTGTGGAGATATGTAATATACATATGCATACATGAAAACATATTCACATGCACATAAATACACATATATTTAAGTATATTAATATTATATAAAATATAAGATATTTTCTAAATTCCTTAAGTCTTAAGCAAACCCAAAGTCAATACTAACCATCAAAGTACAAGCACATGGCCTTGTTCATGATGGATGTGACTTATGCCATGTATGAGGAGGAGGAAGTGATGATGGTGGTGCATGTGATGGTCATAAAATGGTGATGTATGCATAGATATTTTCACTCTCTTCTTTTCCTATAAATACCATACTGTAACGACCCGAAATTTTCGACCCCGAAAATTCCACATTTATACGTTCATTGTAGAAATGCCGAGCAATCGAACGCCGGAAATTCCAGATTGTTAGGGTAAAGAAGAAAAGAGGAAGAAGAAGAAACAGAAAACCAAAACACAGAATCTCGCATTCGCAGCGGATCAAAATATAATATCAAATAATAACATTTACAAAGAAAAGCTGTATCTGTTACTTTACATATAACACATCAGAGTTACAACCATTCACACATAAACTGGACAGTTATAAATAACTTGTCCCAATCTACAACAATATAACATCAATACACAGCAGAAAAATACTCCATACGTTCCTGCCATCCAGCTCGCCACTTGAACTCCAGAACGTCCTTACCTGAAAATCTGTAATACTCGGTCTGACTCGAGCATTACAATAAAGTAAAGCCGGAGTCAGGCTGGAAACCAATGTGAGTAAACCCATATAGCTTGAAATACTAAGTTATAAAACATCTTTGAAACCAGGGTAACTCGTACCTCACTACGAGTTCTTATCTTATTATAGTCAAACACTTATTTCACAAAATAATATCTAAGTACCGTTTCTTAGTTTCAATGGTCCAGTTACTTAATTTATTCCATTCCAGCCTATTTGATTCCATAATCAAATCAATAAAGAATTATAGATTACTAATCGAAGTGGTTTTGGATATCGCTGATATCCGATCCCGGTCTCTTCGAATTCAATACCATCTTTTTAAGCCAAGTTGTTTAAGTTAAATAATTCAATTAAACTTCAGAACCACATATTCATACAATAATTCATCACAGATAGATAACTTACATTATCACAGTTCAACCAAAGCATTTCATATCACAGAACATCATAATTTATTAGACTAGAGATATTAATCACTCCAAGCATTCAATACAATTTAATCATCCATAAGCAAGATAACTAGTTATACAATTCTAATTAATTAAATTAACACAAATAAATTAATTACTTTTAAATCCTGCTTAATTAACATTAATTAAACCATTTAATTAATTTTTCGAAATTAATTAATTATTCTTTAATCATTTAATCATTCACATTAATTAATTAACCTTTAATTACTTACATTAATTAATGATCCTTTAATTACTTACATTAATTAATGATCCTTTAATTACTTACATTAATTAATTATCCTTTAATTAATTTCATTAAGTAATTATCCTTTAATTACATTAATTAATTATCCTATAATTACTTAAGTTAATTAATTAACCCTTAATTACTTAAGTCCTTAATTAATCTAAGATAAACCATTATCTTAATCATTTACTTAATTATCATTTAAAAGAATCTGGTTAGGAAATTGTTTTAAAACTTGTTTTATTTTACTTTTAAAACCTGCTAATACCCTAGTGTACAGACCCGAGCTCTTACCATCATAACCCCGAGCAAACCAAACAAAACCCTCGAGTAACTCACGATCTTACTTTCCTCGAGTCAAACTATATTTTTCTTCGAGCCTAACCCGAGAACAATACTTTTTCCCCAAACAACACAAACACCCAGACATGCATACACACTCGTGCATGTGTACGCCTGAACCAACCACCTCTGGTCGACCTCATTGCCTTCGACAAGTCGACGACGACTCCCACGAGCTTCCCGACTACCCAGTACCCACGATCGCTCCGGCGATCGAAATCGAGCTATTGACCACTTCTTGGAACCCAACCTAGGACGAACCGATCGTCGACAACTCCTTTGTGTCGTCACCATAGATCACCAGAGCTCACAAAATTCGCCATGAAACCTCGCATCCATTCCCCCACGACCGATCGAATCCGGTGCTCCATCGACGTCGCAAATGCCTCGCAAACCCCGTCGTCTTGATCATCTCCTAAAACCGTATATCGACGCCTCGCCGCCGCCACAGTGGACGATAAATCCAGCGATCAATTTTTACCATGACCCCCGACTTCCCATCTAGCTTCAGCAATGACCTCAACCACCCAAACCTCGCCGATCATCAGAAATCGACCAAAACCCAATCCACGTTCAACTCGAAATCTCTCACAATTTAAAAGCTTAAAAATCATGATTCCATTTTTAAAAATCATCGATTTCGAAAACAAATCAGATGATATAATTGAAACTTGAATTCATGCAATTCAAAATTTTGATATGATTTGTGTTATAATGTAATTATTCTTTCAGTTAAAACTACCTTCATATTTAACTCAAAAATATTTTTAAATTTTAGAGCTTGATATAATAAATAGATTTTGTTTATACATTAGAGTATAAAGAAAATCAGGGGAAGAGATATTGGATTTTGATCAAGTTTTAAAACCTGTACAACAAGAACAGAACAAACATTCTGTATACAGACATGCACACCCATATAATCATATATATATACACACACACACATACAATTTATATTAAACAATCATGCAAACACTTATCACGCTTTACTTCAAATATTTATTGCATGCATCTAGATTTTCAAATAATTTTAAGCTTTTAAGAGGATGTTTACTCACCTGTTAAATGATGAGCAGAGAGGGTTTGAAACAGAAATGCTAGATTTTGAACTGGAAACTTGAAACACTTGAAATCTGAAACTTAGTTGAGTTTACTGCCTTGATTTAGTTTGAAGTTGGAAGCTTACTTTAAACTGAGATGATTTTGCTTTTAACTGAATTGAATTTACTTGCAAATAGTTGATTGCTGTTTGAATTTGTCTTTGGTTTTAGTTATTAATAGGTCTTAGTTTTCTTGTTTTGGAAATGAGAATAGGAAAGAAATAGAGAAAGTAAAGTAGTGATATATTTATAGCTTGATTTATCTAACATTTGTCATTTACATATGCTAATTAACTTACATTTGTTAAATTATATGCTAATATCTCAACACTTGTACTTTGCATGTTACACCTAGCTCACAAATGTCTTAAACATATATTACATACTTTCTTATATTTTTTTAATTTACTAAAAGATTTATCATTTCCAGATATTTATCAGAATTTTATTTGTTCAACTTATAAATCGATACTTTTAATCCAGTTAATTACCAATTAACATATGTCTAAAAATCCGGGTTATCACATTTCTCCCTCCTTTAAATCTTTTCGACCTCGAAAAGGAACGAAGCAAGAGTTTTAAATATAATGCTTATTATCAGTTAAATTATCCTTAACATTCTTAACTCTTAACTCCTTTTATTAAAAAAATTTAAAACACTTTTAAAATCTTCATGATATTGCCCAAAATAGCTTTATAAAAATGCTTTTTATAAAAATACTTTTTATAACTCGATGTCTCAACAAGTCCATCCTTGTTCTCACAGAAATTCGGTCATACGTTGATCAGGCGTAGGACTGAAAATCTATAAGTACTTAGCAAACACGTTTTCAACACCCAGTGAAAATACTTAGAAAACATTTTTTTGAAAATATAGAAAACACTTTTGAAAATATTGAAAACATCTTTGGTGAGAATGCTCTGGAAATCATCACCCCCTCCATGGTCGCAGTTAACCCGATGGTTACGTTGCCATCTCGGCAAAATCCATAGATAACTGTAGGCCTCCGCGCCCCTCGATTACACCATGGAACCCGCTACAGATAGCAGCTACACCTGGGGTTACGTTGCCATCACGACAAAAACCCATATAACTGTAGGCATCAGCGCCCTCGAATTTCGCTGCCAAATGAAACTTCTCCACTCCATTCCTAACATAGATCGCAGTCTACCGATGTTACGTTGCCATCACGGCAAAATCAAACGTAGACTGTTGACACTCACCTCCACACGATTCGCTATGGTCCACAGTAGATCGCAGTGACATCAAGTTACACAGTCGTCACAGCATAACCCAAATGCCTCTGTAGGCATCAGCGCCCTCGAATTTCGCTACCCACATAATCCTCAGGAACTTCAGTTTGTCCGGACTTCCTCACAGGATCAACTTTAGAACCCCCCTTAGGGCTCAAGGCAGTACCACCCCGTGGCACTCCTAAGAAGTTCATCTCATGGGAGTGCCTTTTTCCCCCAAAGCCATTCTCAAAACATTTTATACTATACACATATAGTATCTCCCAAATCATACCCTTTGTATGAATCGCATATAAATCTCCTTTACACAAAATCGATTATCCCAAAATCGATAATTCTCAAACTAGCCTTTCCAAATTTTCCAAAATTGATTTTTCCCAAAAATCAAAAGCCTTTCAAAATCCATAGGTTCCAAATACCTTTTTTCAGAATCATTCTCATAAGATCCTTTATATATAAAAATATATATAACCTTGAAAATCTTTGGATCATTTCATACTCGTATAAATTCCCTTTTTATACTTCATATACTTTCAGAAACCCTTTCTTCTGGCTATAGATTCAACAAGGGGAGTTTATCATATATAACAAAAATTTATTTAACTTTATTCTGTCAAACCAAATATTCAAGTTTGATTACTCTTATAAAGTTATTTACCACCTTACTTACTCTTCGAAAAGTGAATTTCAATCATAGAAATATCCAACTTCCACTTTTATTCATCGTATATTTCTCAAAATATATTTTTCCATTTCAAAAATCATTTTTAAATTTCTTTTCAAAATTTCAATATCTATTTCATTCAAGCACGTACGATGTACGTATACCATCCGTACGTAATATCACATCCGATCGCTCACTCGATCACATAATTTCACTTCCCTTTAAATTGATTCAATTTCAATTCAATTTGAATTATCTTCAATTCCTTTTCCAAATTCAAATCAATTCCTATTTGAATTTGTACTTATTCAACTTAGTTACAATTCCAATTAAATTTTAATTTGAATAAATTTCAAATTCCATTCTCAAATTTTAAACCATCTTGAATTATGCAAATTCGAGTCAATATTACAAATGTTGATTTAATTCCATAAATCAAATTAGCCTTTACTTTTAATTTAACAACCTAATTCTTTTAAAACAAATTTAATTCTGAATCCAAATTTCAAATATTCATTTAAATTACTATTTCAAGTTTCAAGTAAGAGTTCAAATCTTTTTAAACAATTTAAATTTTAAGTTCAAAGTGATTCCATTTAATCCCAATAATGGATATATATTACCTCAATCCACTTATTAGTTCATTTAATCAATCCAATCCATAGTTTCATAGACTATTTATAACAATAGGATGATTGCAGGATATGCCAAAGCAAATAAGTATCCCAAATTATTTAAAACATCCATCAATAGCATCCATTACTTATCCAAAACTCAAACCCGTTTTGAGATCACACATAACTCCCTTCAAATTAACCCATTTAACTTCCCTAAGTTAAATCTCAATTCATTAAATCCAGTCAACCTTACTCAATTTGAATTCCCACTTCAAATTTCAAATTTCTATAAATATTCTTTCTTACTTATAAGTTCAAAGACTTATTTCACTATGGTTTTTTTTAAATCACACTACAGGTAGAATCAAAACTCAACACTTAGAGTTTATTTCAACTCATCTTTGATATTATGTATATCCACACATATATACATATTTATTTATTAGCCCACCAAGTTATATTTTTAAACCACCCTTGGTTTCAATTCAAAACAAATTTCTTTAAAGTTTCCAAACAACTTCTTATTTTAAAATAAGATTACATTCAAAAATATTCTGAATAATATTATTTATTATTTCTTTTAACACTTTGAAATAATCTCAAACTTCTGGACTTAGATTTTAAAACTTCAAAATTTAAATTCATTCCAATTTACAAGTTATACTTATCTAAATGTTTACTTCCCTAAAACATATTATTTTGCTTTATCAATAATTATTATTATTAGAAAACAAACATCCCATTATTAAACACAATAACCATTTTATTTCCTAGTTTGAATCCATTTCTAGTTTATCTCATTTGTATAGTTCATACTATTCAATTTTTATTTGGATATGTATATATTACCACTTAAATTCTTATGTTCTTATTCAATTTCAAGAACCAACAACCAATTTTCTTAATATATATAATAATTGGAAAAATTTATTGCTTTATATATCAAAATATAAATTTATATAAAGATCATTTTTAAAATCTTTTTTTTAAACCTTTCACTACACCAGAAACAGCTTTTGACAGCGTTTCAAAAACGATGTTATATGATACGACAACGTTATTATAAACGCTGTATAACGACATGCTGTCGTAGATGCAAAAGTTTTAACAGCAAAATAGAAAACGCTGTAAAAAATTTGATACCACAGCGTTTATTAAACGCTGTTATATGACACAACAGCGTTAGAACAAACGCTGTATAACGACAAGCTAACGTATAAAAAGAACTTACAACAGCTTAATTTTAAACGCTGTGGAAATTATTCTTTTGACAACGTTTTATTTAGGCTGTTAATATTTTTATTACAGCGTTTAATGCGTGCTGTGTTATGTTTTTACAGTTGGATGATGTTTTACTACAGTTTACAACAGCGTTTAATAAACGCTATTACTCACTATTTAATGATAATTACAACACGAATTAAACGCTGTTGTTTCTTCACTGACAGCATTAAAATAGATGATGTCTTCTATTTATATGATTTTTACAGCATTAACATTCCACTATATTTGCATATTCCAGAACTACATTTTGAGTATAATCAAGCAACCAGTATATATAACATGTTCTAATGAATAATAATCTGTTAAATAAACTAGCTAAAACAATATTAATATACAAAAACATCTATAAATCAAGTTTCAATAATATCCATAAACAAAAATAACACAGCAACCCAAACTCCAAATCCTATAACGAGCCTCACCAAATTCACCAAAAGATTCTAATTGCCTTGAAAACCCGAATTCAAACTCTATCTCGAACTTCTCACACATTCTTTACCTCTGTGCCGCTAGAGGAAACCCCTTATTTAGAGATCTATCACCAACTGAAGAGTGGTTAAATTTCCAAATCGAGCAGCCTAAACCAAAGCCGCACCATACCCGTCAAGCAAATTGCTTGAACTCTTACACCATTTACAAACTGAAACAAGCAGCTTCGCTTCCACCAGCTCCATCTACAAACTCTTCCAGTTCATCAGCAAATCAACCAGACCACCTACAAAGTTCACAACACTCAACCCTTGAATGTACAGCCACCCTCCATCTCTTGCTAAACAATTAACTCCTTCATAGCTACATCACCAGACTAGCTGCGAACACCAACCTACAACCTTACCTTCTTACTGCACTTACATCCACTTCCTGTACATCGGAAATTTATCCCATTCACCTAAACTGCCACTACAGTCCAACACCTCATTCAACCACTTAAAGCATCACAACTTCAATCCATTCCAACACTACCAGTCCCCTACTCCTCCACTTCCATCACATACACCAAACTGTCCAGTTCAACCTGCACATTCATCTTCAACCCCCTTTCACTGATGTCCACCCACTACCTACGAACAATCTTCACCTTCCTTCTGCAGCATCTACAACCAGTCACTGCCTTCCTCGACCACTACCAAGTTCAAGCAACAAAACCTCCATCTGAACACCCTCCTTATCCTTACGACAATTCAGTAATCACACACGCTCTCATTTGGGACAACAGTCGCAGTTGAAAAATTACCTTATGACCAAAACAAAAACACAATAATCCAAATATTACCTTATGACCAAAACAAAAACACAATAATCCTATGTTTATTCAAAACAGAATGGGATCGTATCAAATTTAGGTGAGTAAATCAAAATCTTGATGAACTAATGGAACAGTAGCAACCGGAGGGATGATATGTGATGAGTTTAACTCTGATATATCCCTTCTTGGCACGACAATTGTTTTTAGATGATGATATCTTTAAATATTCATATATTCTGAATAATATCTCACTTATTCACTTATAAATATAATTTGAAATCGTACCTAACATTTCATTAACATGTGAACCAACTGCTCTAGCTCTGATTCTACAAGTCTTCTTTGAGAGCGAGTAAGCTTCTTGTTTGTTGTTTTCTTTGTACTTTTAACCATTTTATGCAGGTATGATAGAATTCTGAGCATTTCAATAAAAAGGTTCAAACTATGAAAATCTGTAGCGTATAAAGATTAGCATCAAAGAAATTAACACAAGAAAGAACAATATAAGTAATATATGTAGCGTATGTTTGATGGAAAATAGTGTTTCTATGTTTGTCATATTTTATTTTTCAATATTACCTTGTTTGAAGTGATTTTAGGTCTGAGAAATTTATTATGTGGTGTGTTGTGGTTTGTATGATGGAGTGATGGGCTGTGGTTGTAATTTAACAACATGTATATTGTATTGTGTGGTTGATTATTGTATGTGTTAGTTCATGATTCAGTCTAATTTTTTTTCTTGAAGGATAATTTGTTGATTTTGGTTATTGTATGCGTTATTGCCTGTGTTATCAGTCTTTTCTTTATTTGGGGTGGAATATGCTCCATTGATTTTTAAGCATGTGGTTTTTGAAAGAAAAACTAATAGATTTATTTGGCTGATACAAGAGGAGAGAAAAAGAAAAGTGGATCTGATAAAATATAATGTTTATGTTATACTGACCCGACGAAACGAAGAAAACTAGGACTTCAATATTTTAAATCTGAAATGAAGCAGAAACGGTTGATACTTGATAATTAGCCACTACCAAACAACACCACCATTAAACATGCAGATTAATACGACAAAGACATTTAGCTACAACTGCCCTTCATAGAGAAGATATTCTTGGCAAAACCAATAAGCTATTCGATTCCAGCTCAGAGGTCTTTTGCTTGCAACTTTTTAGTACGTAAAACAAATACATGCATCTGTTATCCTCCTCACAAAATAAGATAATGAGTTATCCTCCGAAAATAACATAGCATAAGGCAAACAGAGATTTCAACAAAAAGGTTCAAATTATGAAAATCTGTAGCGTATAAAGATTAGCATCCAAGAAATTAACACAAGAAAGAATAATATAAGTAATATATGTAGCTTATATCTCATGTAGTCAAATAAATAGAATGAAAGCTTGACTAGTTAAAACAAATATTACAAGGCCGAGGCATGTTTATATACCTAAGTATATAAAGAAACTGGAAGTGTTATCTAATCAGATTAGAAAATGGAAGGCATAGGCTAGACTACAATTTTATTATAACTAAGATATACAAACAAGAATATAACTTAAAGCATGCAATCTACTTTATTATAGAAATAGGGTAACCAGCGAGACAAATGACAGGGATTCAAGTATAAGAATGCACACATGCTTCAAATAAAATCATGCAAGCAAGCTACAGATTCAAAACCATTTTCTGCTCCTTTTTCGTTGAACAGATGGGTAATCTTTATATAGTAGATGTGTGAAATACCAAAATCCTTTACATCTATGAATATCGAAATTCAAAACTAAATATTTTAACCAAGTCATCTCCTAATATCTTTTGTTTATTAGTCATGCTCTGTTTTGAAACAAAACTGAGCTACTGAGGTCTCCGTTTTGTTTCAAAACTGAGGTCATGCTCAGTTTTGAAAAAAAACCGAGCTTTCAGTTTTGTTTCAAAATTTCAAAAGTAAGCTCTCAATTTTGTTTCAAAACTGAGATCTCATCTTTGAGTCAAAACTGCTTTTAGTTATGTTAATTCATCAAGTCTGCCAGCACACATACGTAGCAGCATAAAGGAAATCAAAACATTCAACAACAAACATGAAGACTATTGGCAATGGAGTTCGAATAATGGAAAATTTTCATTTAAATCTGTTTAGGATGGTATTAGAGAAAAAAGAGAGATACAACAGTGGCATAGCACTGTATGAAACAATTTTTGTGCTTCTAATGACTACATATTTTGCAATATCAAATAGGCTGCCTACAAAGTAAATTCATAAAATTTCATGAAAATTCCAAAAAATGAGTAAAAAAAGTGTGAAAAGAGAAGAAAGTCACAAGGTCAGAGGTTCAAACAATACAAAAATCATTGTAAAATATTAAGTAAAGTGCAAGCCATTTTTCCTTTTTTCTAGAAAAGGTCAAAATGTTTCAAAACTTTTAAAGAAAAATATAAGATCTTCGAAAATAATTCAAATACTTTCCAAACTTCAGTTCTTGTTTTCTGCAATTCACAGTTCTTTATCTTTTCAAAATAATTATGTATCTCATATCCTAGTCTAATGTGAGATTAAATAATGATCTCAAGCTCACTTCAACTAACATGACATAAATTTAAATGGAAAAGTATGTGACATTTTAGCTTGTGGATTTTCATGAAGACCACTCTAAGTTGTCCTCGTTTAATAGATAAGACTGGATCAATCACCCAATAATCATCAATGAACACCAACCATTTCATGGTTGATGTATGAAAACCCCAAACGTAACATACTTATACCAATGACTAACACACTAATGTCTCCATATATATGGCTAAGCTTTTAATATAAGGTTTTTCCAAATGGATAGAGATAACAATTTCTACTAGAACTAAATGTATATTGTGAAGGATTTATGAAACAGGTAGGTGATTTGGGTACCTTTTAACTTGAAGATAACTGATATAGTCAGCACTTGAAATCTTTATACATTTCACACAGAAATCCCACAAAGTAAATTACTCAAACATCTTATGCGCAGACAGAGCAAAACAAATATCTTCTTTCGATATTTGTGTCCAGCAACCTATTTAACTGCAATCATACCACGAAATATATATCTACTCTTATAGCTCACAATTTAACTTTAGTCGTAGTATTGAAAATCAAAATAATTAGTAAAATACTATTGTCATCTTCAAAACTTAAAAGGAAAAGAATAATACCAGTGGCTAGTAGTAGGAGTTATCACATGAGTTTTATCTTAAGCTATCGTCTTTGTATTCCTATATAATTATTGGGACAGAGATATGAAGATATATGCTATTCAAAACTACTAAAACATCAAAAATAGTGAAAACAATGAAAAAATATCGGTTTAATACTACATTACAAACCCAAAACATAGGTATCATTGATTCCTATGCAACAAAAAATAGAAACATTTTACTAGTGTCTACCAGAGATCTGATAATGAGCAATGATTTGAAATCGAACTAAAAACTAGGGTAAAAAAATGCTCACCGAATTTTCTATTCTCGACCGATGCAGGGCAACCGCAAGTAGGAAAATCAAAGTGGAAAGGGAATCTGCCGAGTTTAGAGCAACCGCGGGTAGGGAAATCGAAGAAGAAAGTGAAACCACCGAGTTTAGCTAGCGATAGAGAAATCCACGAGGAGGATGATGGATTGAAATCGAAATGACTTTGGGGGAAATTGAAATTGAGGAAGAGGGAAAGGAATACTGTGTGAAGAAATTGGAAAACGGAACTTCTTTTAACCTACGGGGAAAATGAAGACCATGTTAAGGCGGCAAACCAAAATGTTTTTGTCAGCGTTAAACCCTAAAAACAATACTATGAATACATTTTCTACCGCTTTCCATGTTTGAACGCTGAGAATGAATGTTGTCGAAACTAAATTTTGTTGTAGTGTTTATATAGGAAAATAACAAGTACACTCTCATATATAAATATACTCAACTCATTCTAGGGTACTTTTGACCCTATCCTTAATGAGTAAACCCACCAGAGCCAAGGTTCTCGCTTAACCTTCAGCTCTTATACCAAATGTAACGACCCGAAATTTTCGACCCCGAAAATTTCGCATTTATACGTTCACTGTAGAAATCTCGAGCAATCGAACGCCAGAAATTCTAGATTGTTAGGCTAAAGAAGAAAAGAGGAAGAAGAAGAAAAAGAAAACCAAAACACAGAATCTCACATTCGCAGCGGATCAAAATATAATATCAAATAATAGCATTTACAAAGAAAAGCTGTATCTGTTACTTTACATATAACACATCAGAGTTACAACCATTCACATATAAACTGGACAGTTATAAATAACTTGTCCCAATCTACAACAATATAACATCAATACACAGTGGAAAAATACTCCATATGTTCCTGCCATCCAGCTCGCCACCTGAACTCCAGACGTCCTTACCTGAAAATCTGTAATACTCGGTCTGACCCGAGCATTACAATAAAGTAACACCCGAGTCAGGCTGGAAACCAGCGTGAGTAAATCCATATAGCTTAAAATACTAAGTTATAAAACCTCTTTGAAACCAGGGTAACTCGTACCTCACTACGAGTTCTTATCTTATTATAGTCAAACACTTATTTCACAAAATAATATCTAAGTACCGTTTCTTAGTTTCAATGGTCCAGTTACTTAATTTATTCCATTCCAGCTCATTTGATTCCATAATCAAATCTATAAAGAATTATAGATTACTAATCGAAGTGGTTTCGGATATCGCTGATATCTGATCCCGGTCTCTTCGAATTCAATACCATCTTTTTAAGCCAAGTTGTTTAAGTTAAATAATTCAATTAAACTTCAGAACCACGTATTCATACAATAATTCATCACAGATAGATAACTTACATTATCACAGTTCAACCAAAGCATTTCATATCACAGAACATCTTAATTTATCAGACTAGAGATATTAATCACTCCAAGCATTCAATACAATTTAATCATCCATAAGAAAGATAACTAGTTATACAATTCTAATTAATTAAATTAACACAAATAAATTAATTACTTTTAAATTTTGCTTAATTAACATTAATTAAACCATTTAATTAATTTTTTTGAAATTAATTAATTATTCTTTAATCATTTAATCATTCACATTAATTAAATAACCTTTAATTACTTACATTAATTAATGATCCTTTAATTACTTACATTAATTAATGATCCTTTAATTACTTACATTAATTAATTATCCTTTAATTAATTTCATTAAGTAATTATCCTTTAATTACATTAATTAATTATCCTATATTTACTTAAGTTAATTAATTAACCCTTAATTACTTAAGTCCTTAATTAATCTAAGATAAACCATTATCTTAATCATTTACTTAATTATCATTTAAAAGAATCTGGATAGGAAATTGTTTTAAAACTTGTTTTATTTTACTTTTAAAACCTGCTAATACCCTAGTGTACAGACCTGAGCTCTTACCACCATAACCCCGAGCAAACCAAACAAAACCCTCGAGTAACTCACGATCTTACTTTCCTCGAGTCAAACTATATTTTTCTTCGAGCCTAACCCAAGAACAATACTTTTTCCCCAAACAACACAAACACCTAGACATGCATACAAACTCGTGCACGTGTACGCCTGAACCAACCACCTCCAATCGACCTCATTGCCTTCGACAAGTCGATGACGACTTCCACGAGCTTCCCGACTACCCAGTACCCACGATCGTTCCGGCGATCGAAATCGAGCTATTGACCACTTCCTGGAACCCAACTTGGGATGAAACGATCGTCGACAACTCCTTTGTGCCATCGCCATAGATCACCAGAGCTCACGAAATTTCGGCCACAGCCTCGCCATGAAACCTCGCATCCATTCCCCCACGACCGATCGAGTCCGGTGCTCCATCGACGTCGCAAATGCCTCGCAAACCCCGTCGTCTCGATCATCTCCTAAAACCCTATATCGACGTCACGCCACCGCCACAGTGGACGATAAATCCAGCGATCAATTTTTGTCGTGACCCCCGACCTCCCATCTAGCTTCAGCAATGACCTCGACCACCCAAACCTCGCCGATCATCAAAAATCGACCAAAACCCAATCCACGTTCAACTCGAAATCTGTCACAATTTAAAAGCTTAAAAATCATGATTCCATTTTTAAAAATCATCGATTTTGAAAACAAATTAAATGATATAATTGAAACTTGAATTCATGCAATTCGAAATTTTGATATGATTTGTGTTTTACTGTAATTATTCTTTCAGTTAAAACTACCTTCATATTTAACTCAAAAATATTTTTAAATTTTATATCTTGATATAACAAACAGATTTTGTTTATACATTAGAGTCTAAAGAAAATCAGGGGAAGAGATATTGGATTTTGATCAAGTTATAAAACCTGTACAACAAGAATAGAACAAACATTTTGTATACAGACATGCACACCCATATAATCATATATATATATATACATACAATTTATATTAAACAATCATGCAAACACTTATCACACTTTACTTCAAATATTTATTGCATGCATCCAGATTTTCAAATAATTTTAAGCTTTTAAGAGGATGTTTACTCACCTATTAAATGATGAGCAGAGAGGGTTTGAAACAGAAATTCTAGATTTTGAAATGGAAACTTGAAACACTGGAAATCTGAAGCTTAGTTGAGTTTGCTGCCTTGATTTAGTTTGAAGTTGGAAGCTTACTTTAAACTGAGATGATTTTTCTTTTAACTGAATTGAATTTACTTGTAGATAGTTGATTGCTGTTTAAATTTATCTCTGGTTTGAGTTATTAACATGTCTTAGTTTTCTTGTTTTGGAAATGAGAATAGAAAAGAAATAGAGAAAGTAAAGTAGAGATATATTTATAGCTTGATTTATCTAACGTTTGTCATTTACATATGCTAATTAACTTACATTTGTTAAATTATATGCTAATATCTCAACACTTGTACTTTGCATGTTACACCTAGCTCACAAATGTCTTAAACATATATTACATACTTTCTTATATATTTTTAATTTACTAAAAGATTTATCATTTCCAGATATTTATCAGAATTTTATTTGTTCAACTTATAAATCAGTTCTTTTAATCCAGTTAATTACCAATTAACAGATGTCTAAAAATCCGGGTTATCACACATACACTCTCCTCTTCATTTTCATTCATCTTTCTCTTCATTTCCTAAGCTCTCTCTCCATACTTTCATGGTTTCTAACCTAAAGGAAATACTGCCAAAATATTTCTCAATAAGAATTTAAATTATAATACATACTTATATATACTTAAGCACCTCAAACTACTCCAAACTCCACCTTCTCCTCTCTACCATCCACGGCCTCCACCTCCTCCATCAAAGGCCAAGCGTTCCTCTTCCTTTACCCAAGGTCGTGAGCTCCTCAAGCCATCCCAAGCCTAGGCCGATGCACCTAGCAGCTTAGTTCAAAGGATCGTGATCTTAAAATCCAAATAGCGGAGCTATAGCCAATTTTTAGTTAGTTCTTTAAACCCAAGATGAGAAACTCCTAAACTATAGTAATATATGCTATTGGATGATATGTGTGTGTGTGTATGATTGTTGATGATGGTTGTTTAGTATGAATGTCGAATATATATATATATATATATATATATATTCAAGTCACGGTAATACACATTGATAAGCACAAAGGAAATAACTCTCCTTTATTAAATAAATTGGTGTATATGGAATGATAAAGCAATTGAAAATTGAGTCAAAATTAGGCGCGTCGCGTAACGGTAGTTCGCGCCATAAAAGTCAAACGTGTATATAGAATGGAATATAGCTTGGAATTCTTCAAGATAAGAATTTTCCGAACTACTATAGCTATAGTTTTCAAACAAAAAAAGAAAATCAAGATTTGGATAAGTAGATCTTGAAATATGAGTAAAACAAGTTTTTAAAAAGACCGCGGTTTTGCAGTTCGGAATTCGTAAAAGGATTTCTTTAAGATCTATATTTTAAAAAAAATTAATGTTTTAAAAGTAATTCGAATTATAAAAATGAATTTTCAAATGATAAAAAGTCGTTTTGATCAATATAGCTTTAAAGGCACTTTTCGTAATATTTTCCGTAGCACTTTTCTATAACTTTTAAAATATAGTTTTAAACGTACCATTATTTTCCAAACCTTTTGCAAAGGTTCTTAAATGATTAATAAATTATTTTAAAGGTGATTTGAAAGATTTATGGAATGTTAAATGATTTAGAGTCGATCAAATAACTTAACCGCCTTATGGGTAACAGAGAGATAATGTCTAGGCTTGGGTTTGAAAAAGCAATTTTCTGGTCTCCCTGGCTATCTAGACTGGCCCGACGGAGGGAATAGTAAATTTGATTTACTCGGATCAAAATTTTCTGAAGTATAAAGGTTATAATTTTCCAAATACAAATAACTTGGATTTTATGGGGATAATCTTCTTATACTCAGTGTTAAAGCCCGAGAGGGAACTCGTACTATTCATGGAATTTCAAAGGTTATTTCACCATTATTCCGCCTATAGCACTTGTTGAATATAGGAATTGATATTGAGTAGAATTAGATGATTTCTATAGATTTTGCTCACTTAATATTTATTGGTTTTGGATTAACATCCTAGATAACATGGTTTTAACTCAATCCAAATTTTGAATTTTGAATTAAGAAATCTTCGGTAAGATTTAAATGATTTGGAATTATTTTCCTAAGTGAAAAATAATATGATATATAATTATTCCAAGTTTAAAAAGATTTTAAGTAACCAAAGGATTTAATAAGAGAGGTTTAATGATTCTGCATATACCGGGAAGAATGTTTTAAAAATGTATATCTCTAGAAGATATTTTGATAAAAAGAAATTAATCAATCAAAGAATAATTCCCTATTCACTTAATTTTTTTAATAGATGATTGGTTCAAAGAAACCAGGGTCAGATTTGGGTGATTCCTATCTGAAGACCACTTCGAACCAATTTTCATATTCGAAGTGAAGACATGGATGTGATTTGGAAGATGGAATGCAGGGCTTCTTGTCACTGACCCTAGGGGGAAATTTCTCATATCATATTATATGGAGCCAGTTCTTCATTTGAGATTTTTGATGCAAGGACTTCTCACTACTAATCCTAGAGGTAACTCCCGACAATATGTGGTAGGAGAGTGCCTTCGGTTTGTCCTATTCCTGGACAACTTGTATGGACGAATGTATGACGTCTAATTACATAAATTGATCTCTATGGACGTATCACCTGTTTGGTGGCGAAGAAGGCAACTTCTCTTAACTTAACACCCTTTCCTGAGACGTACGAGCTCAAGAGTTATACATTGTAGAAATCAATTGTGTGATCATGGAATGACAATGTGGCATTCAAAGTGGAATGTGCTATGTGAAAGGTAATTGCTACCTCGGGCCTCATTAACCTGTAATGGCTTAAATAGGGTACGCCGCCTGGCTATGTGGTTAGCAACCAATATGGCCATCACCTTTCTAGATTACTCTCTATATTTCGAGTATGTGGTGTATACTATGGGATCCCGAATAGATCGGTTACGACCAGGGTGATGTCATATTCGTTTTCTATCCAGGCCATGCATGAGTGCCAAATAGGGATAGACCGGTCTTACCAACTGTGGAGGATTGTTTATGTATCCTCGGTATATTCCTCTAGAGATGTACTGTATGGAAGGTAGTCCTTTACCTGCCATTGTATGGAAATACATTCTCCAATGAGTGCCTTCAAACTTGATTGTAAACCTATTAGTTGTCAAATTTAACCAATGTAACAATTTTCGGCTGTTTGAATATATTTACTTGAAAAGCGTTTTTCAAAGGATGTCATTAGAAATAATATCCAATGATTTTACGTAGCAAATGTTTTGGTTACTATATGGTAAAAACTCATTCTGTGTTTATCTGCGGTGTGGTCTTATGAGATACCTTTGTTTTCAAAATTTGGATCTTTTTGCTAATACCACCACTTTCTGCTATGTTTGTATTATGTATATGTATCTACCAGCACCTGTAAGGATAGGCCATTGTAACTATCCCAGCTGGGTTAGTACTTATCATGACTCTGACATCTCACTTTGAGAGTGATTATGTGTACTATTTAAATGATTACAACTTGTTAAATACAATGTGAGATTCTATTATTGTTATGTCTTCTACCTTTATTATCTTTTACCTTATGATAATCTACCTCTCCGGTATTTGGATTTGCGGCACGTGAATACCGAGGATGTATTAGTGTCAATTTCTAAGGATCGAGGAGGTGGGTCGTCTCACTCCCATTACTTCTATATGGTGAAAATGTTCCTTATTTAATTGATTTTGATTTGTTATCATATTATAGGAATTAGATGGAAATATTGGTAATTAAAAATGTTGTGTGTTTAAATTTTGTTGAGGCCATAGAATGTATAAGGGTTTCTTTTGTTATATTTGAAGCTAGAATGTACAAGATTTTTTGGGTATATTTAAAGTTAATATTTTGCTTATTTATTTCCTTTGTTACTCACTACTTGAAAATAATATGTTCTATAAATAACCGCAGTCATCCATTCATTTAAATGCTATAATGTATAGTTTAGAATATAGAGATCATGGTTGAATATAAATCATTACTAATTAAATATACATGAGGGCTGCCTAAAGAAAATCAATTAATAATAAGAGATTTGTTAAAATAAATACATATAACATCAAACCAAAATCAATTTTTTTTTACCAAGCGATATGTAGCGACCCAGAAATTTTGAACATTTGAAATAGAATATTTAATTGAATTTAAATATTTGAATGTTGATTTAACTTGAATTTCAAATGTAAATATGAAATTGGAAATTTAATTTGTAAATTTAATTGTTGCAATTGGGTAAAAATTTGAATTTTCAGTTTTAAGCCGATTAAAATTATTTTCAAGGCTTTGAAAATTTATATTGATAATACTGAAGATAACGGAATCTTCAGAATTGAATTTGAAACTGTTTTGTTCAGTTTTGAAAATTTTATCGTTAATCGGTATTTGAAAATAGCGTTTTGGGGCACAGTCTCGGAATTCGACGAAACCAGTTCCATTGGATCCGTAATATTGTATTATTATCGGATTTCAATTTTCGTGGTGATTGGAGCTGTCATATGATCGTACGATAAGCAAAAGCGCTGATATAATATAATGGGATATTTTTAATATATAAAAATATAAATTTTTAATCAACTTTTCCATCAGCCGACTTACTTTTTCTCTGCTTAATCACGTTCCCTTGTCCCCTTTTCTCGTTTAAATCATGCAACTTTCCCCTTCCTTCAGAAAAACCTTCACGAGAAAGATAAAAATAAAAATAAAAACGAAGTCTTCGTTCAAAACAATTTAATGGCGGAACCGCTCTCATTCATTTTCAAATCGAAAGTGAACGAAATCATTCAAACCCTCGTTCTCCTTCTTTATTCCCGTTCAAAACAAAAGCAGTTCCTTCCTTCAAAATTTTATACAGTCGAGTTCCCCTTAATACCGAATCGAATGAATTCGTTCGAAAGCAAATAAGAAAAGGGAAAGGGCTCGAGTGACGCTCGCGTGGGAAGGCCGCGAACTCGATGCTGTGTTTCGAGACGAGGGGAAGCAGGGGCGACCATCAGGCAAGTTCGATCTCGCATGCGAAGTGACAGGGGTGGCTCGCGATTTCTAGTAAAAGGGTGGTCGGAGTCGAGACTGTGGTCGTTCGCGACCGAGGCCAAGGCAGTGGGAATCGATTTCGATTCAAAATCGTGGGGGCCTTGGAGGTAACGCGATCGACATCTGGAATCTCAGAGGAACAGCGCGGCGAGAACGCGAGGTGGTTGTGTGGATTGAAGTTCACGGTAGCGAATGTCGAAGTCGGCACAGTAAATGGCGTGTCGTCTCGAGATGGGGTTTCGTTCGAGATGCAGTAAGGTATAAATCTGCATTTAAATTTTCAATTTATTACTGTAAAAACAAAATTTAAGATATGTTGTTTACTGGAAAGAAAATACTAATTATGTTGTTTATATGAAAAGATTTATTCAGTAAATTGAATTACTGTTGTATTCAAAATGTTATATACATGAAATATATATATTGAACGGAAATAACTATATATAGTTAAGTTTGAAAAAAATAGATATATATATATATATTAAAAATATTTGGAGGTTTATATAAATTAGATTTTCAAAATCTATGAATTATTTGTTAATTAAAATTTTCAAATGGAAATTTAATTGATGGATTAGTTTAAATATTAATCAACTATATAAATTGTTTATACAAGCTTGAAATATGGGAACGAGCTGAGAATGAAAATGGATTGCAAAAATTAAAGCTAAGGTGAGATCTTCTCACTCGAATGTAAAGTTGATTTTACAGTTATTGATTGATTGATTTCCGTTTGGATGTGATATTAGATATAGTAGGATATATCTATATATAGCAATATATATATATTGGCATATGTATATATTGTAGTTGTGATTTCCCGCATTATATAGCGGATGAGACCCTATTGCGCTGCATAATAGCGGATGATATTTTATAAAATCCCATATACCGCGATATTCCACCTCGAAGTGGAATTGGTATTGTGCTAACATCTGTGGATGTAGGGAAACAGGTTGGAGGGATCCAATAGGATTCCTCAAAACATTTGAATTGGTTTCATATGTTGTGTGATTGATTATTTATAATCTGTCTATGATTATATCTGTGATTGAATTGTTGAAGGCTAAATTTAGCCGAATGTATTTTTGGTATTGTTGGATACCAGAAATAAATGAAATTGGATTGAATGAATTTTAAATAAGGGATTTAAAAGCGTAAAGTTAATTTATGAAATCTTATCGAATTATTTCCAAAATATGGGAAAGATTTGTATAAATGGATTTTGAATAGTATTATTCGAAAGTTGGAAAATTTATTGAAATTGAAATTTTAAAAGAGTTTGGAAAAGATTAAGGAATTTATTTTTAAAAGTGGTAAATTTCTAGAAATCAAATTGATAATTGATTTGGTATTTGGAAATAAATCTTTGAGAAATCGATTTGGAAATTCATTTGGTGTTTGAAGGAAATTTGATTTTTGTGTTGAGAATAAATTGAAAATCGATTTGTAAAATGATTTGGGGTTTGAATTAAAATTAGAATCAATTTAAAATTTAATTCGGTGTTGAAGTAAATTTAGAAATCGATTTGGAATTTGATTTGGAGTTTGAAATAAAATTGAGAAATCAATTTGAAAGTCGATTTGGTGTTGAAAGTGAATATTTGAGAATGTAAATTCCGAATAGAATTTACAAAGGAAAGGGAAATTTGTTTTAAAAATAAACGTTGATTTATTTTTAAAGTGTGAGAAATGTGATTTGGAAATTGTTTTCAAATGGTTGAAGTATAAACCATATATCGGGAAGATATTTGAAATTTAATAATTTGGGGAAATTATTTAAATCGGATGATTGTTGTGAATGTTGGTGATAGTTAAATCACCGACTATCAATATTGCCTTTGAAATGGCACTTGAATTTGTTTTTAAAACAAACGCTTATTATTCGGTTT
Organism: Allium fistulosum; assembly: GCA_030737815.1. Lineage (NCBI taxonomy): Eukaryota > Viridiplantae > Streptophyta > Magnoliopsida > Asparagales > Amaryllidaceae > Allium > Allium fistulosum. The sequence continues at coordinate 100,984,541 of CM060901.1, read as the reverse complement.
AGCCGGGAAAGGACCTTTGTGTCAGATAACCCATTCCGAATAATGATATGACGATATGGATCGTATTGAAGACCGGTGATGAAGACCGGGTATTTGTGAAAACGATAGGATGACCTATCGATTGTCTCTGCACCGTTAGCTACGGTATTGAGATTTCCTTTGTGATGGGAAGTTTTATCGGGATTGTGAATATCCGGATTGCAAGGGCTTCTTTGGAAGTGCCTTCGGTTCTGTTCGAACCCAGAACAGACTTGTATGGTTACATGTCTGACATTACGTTTTGAGATGTAAAGTTGATTTCTTTCAAATACATTTCTGTTGGTGGCAGAGAATTTATTCTCTTAGCTTAACACCCTTCTCTGAGACGTACGAGCTCAGAGGTTATGTAGTTGAAATTTATCAACGATATATTCCCAATTTGGTAATGTGGCATGCTGAGTGTTGCTGTGATGATGATCATTTATTGATCATTTGTGATCAAAGCGTGGCTTTGTGAAAAAGCGTAGCTTTGTGGACGAGACTTCGTCAGGGCCTCACAACCCGGAAATGGTCGAAACAGGAATGTTGCGGCAAGGTTATGAGGGTCGCGCCCTTTAGGGTATGTCATTTCATTCTGGAAAGGGGTGGTATCATGGTATGGAGCCCAAATACTTACTCATGTGGACACACTTTATTTATTATGTGTGATGATGTTATCGAGCGCTCGGATAAAGGTCCCAAAGGACCGGGGGATGACATATTCGTGAGTTACCTAGTTACAGTGGTAACCCGGCCTTGTTTGGCAGAGAGCAGTTTGTCTCTCAGGACGTCCAGCCAGAGGCGATCCCATTCGGCAGTAGGAAAGGAAGTTCCTTAGCCTGACCATTTGTTGGAAATCAATTTCCCAATACGGAACTTGTACGGTTTTAGTTGTAGAACCTGCCATTTACTTATGGTGGCGCCCCACTGTTTAGATGGTAGCTATAGTAGGCATAGTTCAAAATGTCTATGCTGGCTAAGATTAATATTATACTTTCGAAATGTTTTCCACACTAGACATTAATAATAATAATCCAATGATTGGCGTAGTAAGCATCTTTGACTATCATAAGAAGAAATTTCCTCCAATTCTGCGTTTGCATTGTGTGTGTGGCGGGAGGTCTTATGGTAGTTTCATTTTCCAAAAGCATAGCGAAATAAATTTATTTTCTTTGTGAAAAATAACTATTTTACGATCTCACACCAGTCACCATGACTGGTCTGGAGTTTATTGTTTCCCTTCTAAACTCTGGGTGCCCATAATTTTCCACACGGGCAGCCTAGAGTTATGTTATCAGGATATTCTGGAGCTTTGGAAGCAAGATGGATGGCGAGACGTACTCCCGTACTTGTTTTATTTATTCCGCTATGTATTCTGTATGAGGACAAGTTTATATAACTGTCCATTGTTGTATTGAGTTGTATATTGACTCTGATAATGTATGTATAAACTGATATAGTTCTTTGTTTTAAAAGACTAGTGATTATCTATTATATATTGTTCCGCTGCGAATGTGAGATTCTGTTATTGTTTTTGTTTCTGTGTTTCTTCTTTCTTTTTCTTCTGTCTTCTTCTACCTTTTCTTTTTAACCCTAATGGTTCGGTTTTCCGACATTCGATTGCGCGGTAATTGATACAGTGGACGTATTAATGTCGACTTTCGAGCGTCGAAAAATCGTATCGTTACACGATACCTACTGTTTTCATGTTTGAATACTTTCCAGATCAATGCTCTATTTCGAGTTTCACTCAAAACTTTATTTGCTTTGCTTCACAAATATAACTAGAAAAATCAAAGTTCACAATATGAAATAGCAAAATAAATTATGCTCAATTTTAGTTTATAGTAGAACTGAAGATATGATATACTCATGTCTTTAAACACATACACACATATGTATATATGTATGTATGTATATATGTATGTATGTATATATGTATGTATGTATGTGTATGCATGTATTTATGCATGCATGTGTGTGTTAAGCACTTTCTAATCTTAACCTTTAGTTGTTTTGTTTAACCAGACATTAGAATTTCATGGTAATTCATGATTCTTTCTTAGTAGGATACACCACTATTATAGAGGTGATGAGGTAAAAAATTTGATATTTAAGCATATTAGCTATTTTTTTAGGTATGTGGAAAAAGGAATGGGTTGGAAAATGGATTCAAAAAAAAATATAGACAGTTACTAGACATTAAAAAGCATAACTATTTTTGATAAAAATAGGTGAATTCTCTAATCATCCATCCAGTTCTAAGTTATATGGAACAGACATGTTGATATGGTATTTTACGTGACATCAGTGGAAGCTCCACAAATTACTGTAGCAAATAAATGCATGTAATTTCTTTAAGATATTGAATCATAACATCAAGGGCGCACACATGCATACACATGCACATGCGCACATAGAGCCTTGACTAACATTTATGATATTTTTTTGAGATGTTAGATAGCAATAATAATGGCATAAAAGGATTTGTGAAATGTCAGTGCGTGTTCACCTACACTTGACACCAACGGTCAAAAAACTCATTAATGGCTGCCGCTCTATTCTACTTCGTCTGAATCCCCTCCGCATCTCTCCGTCTTTTCTTCTGCGTAATTTTTTGGGCCTGCTCCTTAGCGAGCGCATCCTGGTGCTTGCTCTTCTCTCGTTAGTTAGCGAGCGCCTCAGTTTTGTCTGGTGTTATTATGGAATTGGGGATTTTTTCCTTCAGTGGTGTTTTTGGGAGATCTTGCCCCTCTTTCTCTGCGATCGCCATTGCTCTGCTTGATGTGTTGCAACCCCCGCTATCGGTTTGCTTCTCTTCTGACAAATCGGTTGAGATCTCGGTGTTCTCAATTGGGGCTTTCAGCTCCTTGGCTCGTTTCAAATATCTGTTGGTAGATGGTGTTTTTATGGAGATTTCTCCTTGCTTTGTGGAGACGCCCCGCTCTTTTCGTTCTGCGTCTCTGGCGAACCGGGATTTCATCACCCAGTTCGAGCCAAGACTGGTTTTTGGGGCTTCGGTCGGTCTGGTGGATTTCGTCCCTTCTGATTTTTGCTTTGGTTCGGTGGCTGGGGAAACTGTCAGATCTGACAATCTCGACAAGGAGGATTGGTCGATGAGGAAGACGGGAGAGTTGACCACTCCTGTCCTTCTTCGTCTGCCATCTTCGAGTGAGTTTTCGTGTGCCTTGTTTCAGTATACCACGTTGTGGTCGGTTGCAGATGCTCTGTCCACTGTTTCTTCTATTGGCGTGGCGGAAGATAGAGACTTGACCACTCTATCTTCTCGGCCATGCCTTATGGCTGCTGATGCTTTTTGTCCGAGTTTAGCTAACCTTGTGTCGATTTCTGGGAGATCTTATTGTGGGAATTCGCTGATTTCCTCCTCTGTTCTGCCTTCGGTGGTGGGTGAGGGAAATTACTTGGTTTTAGCTGATGGTTGCCGTTCCGATTCTGTAGATGCTGGTTGGCAGGTAAGTGACTTTCGCTGCAGGCAAGTGAACTTCCTTTTCTTATTCTCTGTTGGTTATTATGGGATGCCTGCTGATGTTGGGTGTTCGTTGTTATTGATTTCCTTTTATTGCCTGAGCCATGACACACTGGCGTGTGTGCTCCCTGACATTGCCATCTATATTGAGATTGGGTATGTGTCAGGTCATTGTTTGTTGTTTGGATTGGTGCCGATCTTCAGCTCCATTTCTTTATGCGATCTGCCTCACCCTACCTGGTTTCAGGTGTGTGTGTGGGATCGTCTTGACCGATCAGGTTATATTCATCCCAGGCTCTTTGTCTGGGCTGAAATGCTGGATTCTCGTTTTTGGTCTTCCTTGTCCAGTCTTGACGATACCATTCCTTTGGCGTCAACGACTGGGGCTTTATGGTCCAGGTCCGCTTTTTCTCGCTTCGATTGGACGTTATCGTGTTTGATGAGGGAACGGAGCTATTGGCTCAGGCGCTACTCTCGTCCTGCACGTATAGTGACCACTACGGTCCACTATAAGGACAGATTGAGGGTTAGCCAGCTATTTATCTTCTCTTTCCCCTCTGATTGGTCCGACTTGCGACTCTTACCTGCTTCGCGGGGCTGTTTGATTAGTGACAGTCTGGCATTGGTAAGACTCCCACAGCGATTTAGACCGCACTCTGTCTGCGGCCTTACATTGACCCGATCTTGTTGTGATTTTTTGTTCTCTCCTTTGTCCGTTGATTCGATCCTCTCCTTCTGCTCTCCTTCGGCTGAATCCCATTCTCCGTTATCTGTGTTTCTTTGCTCGAGCCTTTTAGAGCCTTCTAGCTTATCCATTCCTCATCTTTCTGCTTGGTTTCTGCAGAAGATTGGTATGAGTCTGTCTCGGTTTCCTTCCCATTATCGATTCCCACAGGCTCATCCCTCCCATCCGGCCCTGGAGAGTCCCTCCTCCCTATCCGACAATCCAGACGGTTCCCTACCTGTTTCGCCTGATTCGTCGTTGTCTTCCACTGTCTCTTCTTTTTCTCTGTCCATATCCATTCCTCTCATGAGTAAGGATGAGATTGCGCTCCTTAATGAGCGCCTCGCATGCCTCTCTCGGAACTCTTCGCCTTCTCCTTCGCTTTCTGTAGATTCTTTTCCTTCGACTATGGTCTCGGGTCCTGTAGAAGCTGTGGCCCCTTCTCATCAGATCTCCGACTCCATTCCCAGGGCGCCTAGACGCCGATCGCGTAGAGTTCACACTACTCCCCGCACCATTCGCACACGCTCTATAGCGGCGTCCGAGCAGATCGATCGATCTACCCGGTTTTCCCTTTACCTCGTCTGAGTTCTGTCCGGCTTTCTGCCTGTTCGCGATCTCTATGGCGAATTTGCTCTTTTGGAATGTCCGTGGAATTGGCAATGATGCGTCATTGGCTAGGCTAAAACGCATCGTCAAGAAACACTCGGTTGGCTTGGTCGCTCTCCTAGAACCCTTCCTGGGTCCGGAAGGCATTTCCAGTATCGTCTTATCTCTTGGATTTGGCGGTGGCTATGCCAACGTTTCGGGGAAGATTTGGATCTTATGGTCCAAATCTCTGTCGGTTCAGACCGCTTTTGATTCCTCTCAGCTCTTCTCTTTGGTCTGTTCGTCCCCCTTTTTTAGCTCTCCTTTTCTTTTCTCGGCGGTCTACGCCAAATGTGATCGGATAGAGAGATTAATCCTTTGGTCTGACCTTCTCGGTCTTGACTCGTTGGGTTTTTCAACCTCTATCATTGGTGGCGATTTCAATATCGTCACATGCCAAGCGGAAAAACGAGGAGGAGCCGCCATCAACCGGGCTGCGATGGAGGATTTCAACTCGTTCATTATCAGCTCTGGCCTTTCTGAGCTACCTTTTGTTGGGTCTGCATTCACCTGGTCCAATAACCAGGAGGGACCCAACCGTATCCTCTCCCGTCTGGATCGTGTTTTCGGTTCGGAAGGGTGGTTTCGCCTTCCGTTTTCCTTCTCGATTGCGCATCTCCATCGATCATTCTCTGATCATGCTCCTTTGGTAGTTCGCTGCTCTCCACGGGGTTTATCGGGTCCTTCTTCTTTTCGGTTCCAGAGCATGTGGAGATCTCACCATACATTTCTTCATGTTGTGGCTGAGTCTTGGAGCGCTCCTCTTGTTGCTTCTCCCTGTGCTCTTTTCAGTCGTAAGCTAAAGCGGTTGAAAGTTTACCTTAAGGTTTGGAATCTTCAGGTATTCAAGAACATTTTCGACCGCGTTCGCTCGGCCGAAGAATCTCTTATTACTGCTGAATCCCTCCATGACGAGGATCCAAATGAGGCGAATAAGGAGGCTTGGGGCCTTGCTCAAACCATTTTCTCCTCTGAACTTCGTATTGAGAATGACTACCTTCGTCAGAAGGCTAGAATCAAATGGGTGGTTGACGGTGACTCTAACTCTAAATTTTTCCATTCCTCTATTTGTAAGAAGAATAACCTCCTCACCATTCGTGATATTTTGCGGCCGGATCAATCTGTGGCATCTTCGCCTGAAGATGTTAAAGAGACCGTTCTGTCCCATTTCCAATCCTTTTTAGGTGCTCCGTCGGTCTCGGTTTCTGATCCGTCTCTGTTAGCTTTTATTCCTCGGGTAGTGTTTTCTCCTGAAAGGGACGTTCTCGCTGAACTCCCTTCCGCTGAGGAGATTCGTTCTTCTGTCTTCGCACTAAGCAAGGATAGTGCCAGCGGGCCAGACGGTTTCAACGGTGTCTTTTTTAGGAGTGCCTGGTCTATTATTCAGGAGGATTTTTGCCTTGCTGTTCAGTCCTTTTTTTCTGGAGGGTCCCTGCCTTCCGGTTGGACTTCTACCAACCTCATTCTTATTCCAAAATGCGAGCATCCGAGGTCCTGTATGGATTTCCGGCCTATCAGTCTCTGCAACTTTTCAAACAAAGTGATTTCAAAAATTCTGGCTACTCGTTTGGCTCCCTTCCTTGAACGAATCATCTCGTCTTCTTAGGCGGGTTTTGTCAAGGGAAGGTTGATTACTGATAACGTCCTTCTCGCTCAGGAACTTATTTCCCAGATAGACAGGAAGACCAGGGGTTCAAATGTTGTCTTCAAACTGGATATGGCTAAGGCCTACGATCGTATGTCCTGGTTTTTCATCATCAAGGTTTTAAGAGCTTTCGGCTTTCCGGAACAACTTATTGACTTGGTGTGGAGGCTCATCTCCAACTGTTGGTTTTCGGTGCTCATCAATGGTTCGGCCAATGGCTACTTCAAGGCTGGTAGGGGTTTACGTCAGGGAGACCCGCTATCGCCTTCTCTCTTTGTGATTGCGGCGGAGGCTTTCATCCGCGGTCTCCATTCCTTAACTTTATACGGACAGATTCAACGCTTCGGGATTCCAAGGGGTTGCCCCCTAATCACTTCCCTATCCTTCGCTGATGATGTTGTTATTTTCTCCAATGGCAGTGTCTCGTCTGTCCGGCGACTCCTTTCTTTTCTTCATCAATATGAGCGGGCTTCGGGCCAGTTAGTCAACCCCGCCAAAAGTTGCTTTGTTCATGCGAAAGATTTGTCCCCCGCTCGAGCTACTTGGATCGAGTTGGTTTCGGGCTTCAAGGAGGCCGCTCTTCCTCTTCCGTACCTGGGTGTTGTGCTGTACCGCGGAAGGAAGATCAATGCTATTTTTGACCCCTTGACTGACAAAGTAAGGGGAAAAATCTTACGCTGAAACGCTTCTCTTATTTCTCAAGCTGGAAGACTTGTTCTTATTAAGTCTGTACTGGACTCGATGGGAACTCATGTTTTCGCGGCTATGACCCCTACCTCGTCTTTCTTTCGTTCGTACCGCTCGCTGGTTTCTTCTTTTTTTTGGGGAAACAAAGATAGTGCCCGTCGACACCATTGGGTGTCGTGGGACGTGGTCTGTCGCCCCAAAATAGAAGGGGGCTTGGGTCTGCGCAACCCTAAGGATCTTTGCGCAGCTTTTGCCTGTAAATTATGGCACAGGTTTGGTGCTAACAACTCCCTTTGGGCTTCTTTCCTCCATGCGAAATACCGCAGTCTTGCGGGCACAAATTTCTTGGGCTCCCCATCTTTTGCTAGTGAAACCTGGAAACACATGCAGTCAGTGAAACAGTTTTCTGACTCTCATGGTGGATCTTCAGGATGGGATGGTTCTCCCTTTTCCATTCTGAAAGTTTGGTCTTCGATCAGAACCCAAGCACCGATTCGCCCTACCTTTTCCTTCATTTGGGACTCTCGTATACCACCTAAAGTCTCCACTTTAATGTGGCGTATCCTTCATGATGGTCTTCCTCTTGACGAGAACCTCCAATCTATCGGTATTCCTCTCGTCTCTCGTTGCAGATGCTGCGGAAACGGGAACTCCGAATCCAGGAACCATCTATTCTTTAGTGGTTATTCTGCCAGATGTTGCTGGAATTACTTTGGTAACCTTCTTGGCATTAGTCGGTCGGCCACCTCGCCCTCAGATCTCCGTAACTCATGGTGGTCTGGGAGCGCTGGTAAGACTCTTCGTGCTATCGTTTTCCGCTTGATTCCATGCCTCATCTGCTGGCACCTCTGGTGCGTGCGGAATAAGGCAACTTTTGAGAACACTCGAATGGACCCGGCCTCCATTATTCGGCGTGTGAGGAACGACGTCTTTCTCGCTTTCCGTGGTAGACCTTTCAGGGGCCGTTTGAGTTCCCGTGCGGATCGACTTGTTCGTCTTCTCTCTATCTCGCATGGTGTGTCTCAAGCCAGGTTGGGTATAGGCTGATTTTTGTCTCCGACTGTAGCCTGCTTATGTCGTTCTGTCCCCCCCCTTTCCTTTTGGTTTTTAATGCGTTTGTTAGTTTCACAGTTTCAGGTTCTTTGGCAATCTGTTGGCCGGGGTCAAGAATTTGTTGTCCAGATTCACGAACCCGGTTCGTTTTTTGATAGTTCTTTGGTGGCTTTCTCCAGCTCTTTGTCTAGGTTCCCCTATTATTGCGCCTTTCTGTTAGCGCGCTTTGTGGATTGGTTTGGTGGTCTGGCCTTTTTCTCTTGGACTAGGCGGGTTTGTGTTTGGTGGTCTGGCCTAGTCCTACTGGTCAAGGCGGGTTAGTGGATGGTGGTGGATTGGTTTACCCTTCTGCTGATGCTTATTCCTGTGGTGTTGTTCTTTTCTCCGTTTAACTCTTTTTCTGGGGTCTTAGCTGTGCTTGTCCGCTGTTGTGTAGCGGTTTTGGTTTTGTATAGTTCTTTTGCTTTCATTGTATCTTTCTGTCCTGTAAGCCATTAGAGAAAGGCGTTTTTTCTCCGGTTATTTATATATTCCATTTAAAAAAAAAATGGCATAAAAGGCTACTATGGCTTAAACTAATAATAATAATAATAATAATAATAATAAATATTTTTAAGCATTATTTCATAACATCAAGAACCTATAACTCTCAAATAATTAGAGGAATGATGATTTAGACGAATGTTCTAAAAGTCTTGAGTCCAAATCCTTGAGATATCAAAAAGAATTCTCGACCTTAGTAGAGTATCACTTATGTTATAAAAAAACAATATTTCTATAAACTGTATATATCATGAGTGTACACAATTCGGGCACAAGATTGCTTGCAAGTAAGGTCTTCAAAAGGTCACATACTTTTATGGTTAAAAAAACTTTAAAGAGCACCACTACTCATAATGTTTGAAATAAGTTTGAAAGATATTTTTTAAGCGACCTTTTTTGGTTAAAAATTCTTCATAGAGCAGCAACACTCATAATGTTTGAAACACTTTTGAAATATATTTTTAAGCTTATTATTAAGATCGGTGTTGTGTTTCTCTTGCATATCGTTAAGCCTTGATAAAATGGAAGATTAAAGTATATTGCTTAAAAATGTTTTCTATCTAATAATGCAATATGTATGTAAAGTTGCACGCAACAACTAGAACATATGAAACCTGGGATCATATAGGAAAGTTGAACCCAACTACATTTAAGATTTTGCTACCTTCTTTAATCTTAAGAAGACAAATTTTGTGGTTACGTAGATTAAAACATCGACAAGAACAATATGATCAAGACTTATAATTATACCTTAGATGCAAGACCAGCTTTAATTTTTTTGAACAGTAGAAACATTAGTCTTGAATGCTAAGAAAAGAACGTATCATCATTTCCACTAAGACACAATCGTTGGAGCTGAAATAGTTTTAGCATTGGCATTGCGAGCAACACTGTTGCTATTGTTGAACTAAAAGTGGACATCTGCTATCAAAAAGACAAAAATATCTCAATTTATAATGTCAATAAACGCCTGCCAAGTCCCTAGAATTGAAAGATGACGTAAGAAAAGTCCCTTCCAAAAAAGTTATGGAACAATTTATGTTCCATCAACAAATCCAACATCGAGTGAACCATTAGTTAAATTTTTTACTTCAGTGCATCGGGATGGGTGTTAGTGGGTTGACCGAGTTAGCAACGAAAGTAATTAAGGTACTACATATGGCACACTTCGATGGTTTATAGATAGAAATTCAGCCAGTAATCCTTCATAACTATTAATTTGTTTGGTGGTGATGTAATTAATGGGTACATTACCATAAATGTAAATTAATTACTATAAACTAAAGCCAAGATTTTGGGCATAATAAGATCTGAAAGGATTACAATCAAACAGGTTAAGCGGAGAAAGGTTATCCTCATCCGTAATCTTCTTTTATGTAAAATACTAAAATTGTTCAAATAGGCTCAAGGAAAAAGTTGCAAAAAAATTTAGTCTCAGTGACAACAAATTTGTTTTTTAAGCAGGATGATACTTTCTAGTGCAAATCACAGAATGATAGTTGTAACTATCATTTTTCGTTTACACTAAAAAATGTCTTTCAGACTAAAATACAAACTCATTGAATGTCCACGTGTTTGGCTAATGATACGCCACACGTGCGGGGGCGTGTTGAAATTAGTCCAACATCGGACAATTTACAATATAAATCATGCATAAATACTAAGAGACCTTCTTTTACTCACAAATTGGTTTTGTGATAATATATGGTTTTCTAACATTCCCAATTAATGTTATAATTAACCGTGTCAGATTACTACATAGATTACTACATATGTTAGAAAACTAAATCATTTTCTTTTGAGCTAAACTATGTTACCTGTGATCTCATGCTTTTGAACAAAATCTCAATTAAAAATGAGAAAGTTTGGCTCTACATCAATTTCCAAATCAGGGATCTTGAAATATGCAAATAAAAGTTCAGTTTTCATTCTTTCAAATATTTCAAAGGTCGATTTTGTCCAAGTTTGTATCATGTTTCTATTAAAATGGCTATTATCGTATTGTTGATCTTCAAATATTATGGTGGACACTGGGATATACTATATATCAAACAATTATGATCCTAGTTTTTTTTTGTCTATTAATATTATATTTACTATGATCTAAGTTCACTTTATTCGTATAAGTATTTTTGTATAGTGAAGGTTTGAACTTTATTGTTTGATGCTTTATTTTTGAATTAACAGTGCTGTATGATTATTGCAGGCTGCAGTCTGATTATTTATTGGTATCTTCTACTTTGCTCTGCTGAAGGTAATGCATCAAGAAGAAACAAATCAAAAGTTAAAGGATTTCATAGCTCACTATATTTTCTTCTTTAAATTCCCAATTTCTTGAAGAAATGTTGCAGAGGAAAAATAGAGAATGCTACTTAGAACATGTGTAAAATAATATTTTTGCTTCATGATTTCTGTTCATATTAGCTTGATGAAGTTGCATTCAGATGGTTAGATATAATAATTGTACTATAAATGAGAATTTTGTGAGCATTATATGATGTTTATTTAAATGAATAAGATAATTTGATATATTAAATTGTAGAAGTGATACAGTATAGTTGTGATCAAATTCTCCAATAGTACAAGATATCTAACCCCAAAAAAACCATCGACGCCCATGGTTTGGTCTCCTATCTTGGATTGGTTGGTTGAGCAATAAACAGTGTTTTCTTATTAAAACTTTTGCACCATGCGTGGTATTAATGAGTGTATAAAATATGATTTGTAACAAGCTAACCGTCAAGAAATATTTAATGAGATAAAATGAATTCTGAAAGTGCTTAGCTTTATATAAATTGTTATTGTGCCTATTTAAAATTTTTCTAACAGAAAATTATTGTTAAGGACAAAATTTCTCATAATTTTAGCCTCAAGGACAGACCTTCAGTATTTTAGCCTGAAGGACGACTTTCTTTATGTATCGGTTTTTACATTTTTTATGTATCAGTTTGTAGTTATCGATAGCAGTTTTTAGGTATCAGTTTTTAGTTCGGTAGCAGTTTTGAAAAAATGTTTGTCCTTATGAATAATTTTGAAAAAATGTTTGTCCTTGTGAATAATTTTTAGAAAAATGTTTGTCCTTGTAGTTAAAATATTAAGGTCGTGTCCTTGAGACTAAAAATATACAAATTTTTGTCCTTTAAATTAATTCCACCCTTTTTCTAATTTGTTTATGCTGTGCTACGTAACTCATTACATATTTATCACACAAAAGTACGAAGACATATTGTCCATGACTACAAACATTTCGCTCAATAATAAGTTATGCCTTAACAAGTGTGTTTATATTACCCTTTTCCCACTTTTCTAATTCATATTGTGATAACAAAAGTCATGGTTTACTAATGAATTGAAGATTTAGTCCTTAATTGGTAATTACTTTTAATTACTTCCTTTTATCATTAATATTTTAGAAGTATAATAAGTTCCGACTCCATGGCGGAACATGTAATGGAGGTCTGTCAATAAATAAATTCAGATGCAGATAGTATTATATCAACATCCGCATCCATAATTATTTCTAGATATAAGATATCTGCATCTACGGATGCAGACAGATATCGAATAATTCTTATATGTTAATGATCGACAAATCAAGAAACGTAAGTAGAGAATTTTAGTTTATTACTTTTTTCCAATCTCATTGATTATTAATGTATGAAAAATAAACAAATATGACGATAATAAATAGTTTCAAGAAGTTAATATGCATTATATACATATAATATAAACCACTAATTTAATAAAATAATAAATAAACATCTTTAGTTGTACCAAAATATACATAATATAAACTATAATCTTGAAAAAACCGGATGGATAATTTTTGTATGTGGATGCCTTCATATTGCATCTGTATCGATTTTTTCAAATATCGGATATTTATCCACTTTTCAGATACGGACACAGATGGATTTCTAATTTTTTGAATGTTCATTGATAGGCTAAATATAATGTGAACTGTCATATAAATTTAACAAATTCTTTCTTAGTAAAACTCACCTTTTGTTCTTAGTGAATAAATTGCTTCCTTTAACAAATATAGCAAAAGAATAAAAGAATGAGAGAGTATATTAGTATACCTTTTTTACAACAAACTTACCCAAATATTGTTAGGGTGATATTTGTTCATGCTTTCAAGTCCACGTTATAATTTACATATGTGTATTTTGAGTATATTATAGTACATGATTAATTTTTTTAATCTTATATATACCTAATAATTGAAGTGGAACATAAATCCTATTGCAAATGCTTGAATGTACAGAAACAAATTTCAAATGCTACTACTAACATTGAATTATACTTCAAACAATATTTAGGTCCAATGTCTCAATGAATCTTTAAATAAAACTCATAGTAAACTTTTGGAGATACGACATTATGTGATGAATAAAAATGAGTGAAGGCTAGTCACATAAAAGAAGATACTATGAAATATTGAATAAAGAGTCAAATTTATATAAAAAATACGTTTAGTTAGTTAGGCATTAAGTGCCATAGGTTTGCTGAAGAATGATAGCTTTGACATCTGTTTCCATGCGAATAATTATTTTTAAAAAACGTAGGAAAGTAATGAAGTTTTCAATGGATGTAAATTGATATGTAGGTTTTATCTTTGTCTTTTTAAGAAAAAAATATAATTTATTTCCGAGGAAACCATAGTCCTATATATAGATTTTAGTTTATGATATATTTCTTGCATTGTGCAAAATTATTATTTTATTATAGATCACTCCTTTTATTTGAACATTTGTTTCTTTCTGTGCATATAGGCAAACTCTTTGTTTTAGTTTATGAAGTAGCTATCTAAAATAAATTTACTTCAGTAATAAAAGGTGGAACCCAATACACAAGGCTTCCGCATGATAGCGGGCTCTGCGGAAGTCGATAATGTACATAGCATTTTTCTCGCATTACGAAAAGGTTGTTTCCGAACTCAAACCTAAGCGTCCAAATCACCATACGGGTGACCTAACCGTTGCGTCAAGGCTCCACCTCAGATTTACTTCAATAATAACAAAATAATTTTCATAGTTTGCCTCATTTGTTGAATTTTCTTACACTACTTAGTTTGATTGTAATCCTTAATAAAATTTCATGTATAGTATATTTTTATGTGTGTTAGCAAGTATTTTGTGTTATAATGATATTAACTATCTTTGAATTATGCTTAATGCTTTATTTTTCTATTACTATGTTTATATGTACAGTCGAAGAAAAGGGAGGAAAATCATTTGGTTGTTCAAGAAATTTGACATCATAATGTGTGTTTTACATACCATATCGTATTATGCTAGATGGATTAGAAAATAGAGTGTTCCAATGCTATTTTAGTATTCTTCTTATTTAATTAGTAGTATGTGATGTCAGATGGTGTACTAACGAAAATTTTGGAATGTTATTCCCGTGTGTATACACACATAAATTTATATGTTAAAAGATAAACCCACGTTGAAAGTGTACAACTTAGATTTGAAAATTAATGTAACGACATGCAATTTCGAACACTTCGTATTTAAATATCTAAATTATTTAAATATTTGTGTCTAGGACTTAATGTGAATAAATATAATTTTATAACTTTATTAACCCCTTTTAAATAATAACTAATGAAGGAAAACTTGTTTTTGAAAAATATTTACAAAAATAAATAGTTCAAAGAAATATCGATAATGTGACCGAAAATTATTTTATCGATAAACGACTTTTCATTCAACAGAAGTTGTTCGCACTTTTGTGCACGTCTTAGAAAAAAATGGGCATGTAAATAACAAGTTAAAATACTTAAGTTAACCACAAATTAGTTGTAACAATCCGCCTTTCCGACCCCCGAATGTCCATACTAATACATACACGATATGCACGTGTCGAGCACCCAAGCGCCGAAAAGGCGAATTATTATGGTAAAATAAAAAGAAAATGGAATAGAAAAAGAAAGAAGAGAAAACAATATCAGAGTCTCACATGTGAAACGATAACATATAATATCTTAAAAGGTCTTTATTAAAAAGAAAGCTTTGATATACATACATCAATCAAAGAAAACTAACCTATCATCAGTCTGTACAGTTACAATAACATGTCCTCACAAATGCTGATAGATATAAATCAAGTAATGCAGCGAAAAATAAATACGGTAAGAAATCATCAAGCTCCTCTCCAAGATATCCAATGAACCACAGCTAAATCTAGAAACATACTTGAACTGACCCAAGCATTAAAAAAATAACACCTAGATCAATCTGGTAAACCGGCGTGAGAAACTCAAATCATATAGATTTATTATATCTTAAAACCCTTCAAAATAAGGGTATCTTGTAAGATCATGCCGCCAATAAACAAGTAAACTTACGATAACCAAACCATTTCTAGTATAAAATCTAGTGATAATATAATAATGTCTAAAGTGTGAAATATAAATAATCATACAGCTGCGATGCATGTGAGTGTACATCACAACAATAATAGGTATACAATCCCAACCTTTAAGGCATGTTTGCTAATTGTGTAGGATTTCCATGTAGATCTCCATGGATCAAAGCTGACACCAATTTATTTCACAAGGATCACAGATATACTTCCGAAGCGTCGTACATCTCTAGTCAATGTACCATAGGAAAACCATTGCCGATCTTGCTAAGACCCGATGCATCGCTCCCGCATGCATATCCCAATACGTATCTCTAGAAATGGAGTCGCATGCACCTTATGGGTTTGCCAACCCTACTGGCTATGTCTTCTATCTCTAATTTTAGTCATACCCGCTAGTGAGGCTACATCCGGCATTCCAACACACAAGTCACCACTTGAACAGATCTTGACTAACGAGTCCCCAACTCGAACAGATCCCGGAATCACACATGTATTCTCATCTCCTAACATATCTTAGAATCACACATGGATGCCTCAACGGACGTCGAAATCACACATGGATCCCACATCCTGAATAAATCAGGAACAACTACATGTGTTCAAGCATCTCAAACAGATCTTGAATCTCCACATAGATTCCAGCATCATGAACCAATTACGAACCTCTTCCAAAGCATTGAACATGTATATGGTTTTGGAGTGGTTATGGTTTCAAGTCATCTCATATAAGTACACTCCCCTACTTATCGGGTGCTCCAAAAACCAATTGATTGATTTCCCGGTAATCTCAACCTAAGTTCTATAGGAAATAAACAGACAATACATAAGATCGGAGATTACCTTCAAACCGTTTAAGCGGACAGATTTCTTTATCACTTATCCTAAAAGAGAAAAACGAGTTTATATGTACAGTATAGCATCACCGAAGATAACTGTACCATATAATTCTCATGTTTCTTCTAGATATTTACATATTAAATTTTGGCCAAGATTTGATAGTCGGTTATTTAACTATCAAATAAAAATGTCAATGGGAATAATCGCATGTGGAAAACTAGTTCCCATGTGCTGTCCATAAGCAAGTAACACACAAAGCACGATCGAAACAAACAAGCATGACCAAGTCATTTAAACGACTTTTAACACCCTTTTAATTAATCTTCCTTTATCAATTAAATTCCTCTTTTATTAGTAAAACTCAATTTTACTCAATAAACTCTTTTATAAATGAAACTCCATTTCTTAATTAAACTTCACTATCTAGTTAAAACATTACTGTTCATTTTCAACACATTTCAACACTTTCCAAAGTATTCATATATTTATCTCAACTGCATAAGTATATTCACAAATCAATTTCAAAGGGATTAAGACAAATGTTACTCAAAAATTATCAGTACAAACCCAAAACCATTTCACTTATGATTATCCTTAAAACATTCTTTCCAAATATCTATTTTCGTTCGTAAGTATAATCAATATGGGTTAAAAACCAATATTATCAACATATTTCCACAACAAACCTAAAACCAATTCATACTCGTTATCTTCTTTAAAAGTCGATTATTAAAGATCTATGTATTTTCCAAACTCATTTAACAATATTTTACACTTTAAAATATTATCCAAGGGTTTAAAAACAAATGTTACTATAACATTGTTTACTACAAACCTTAGAACATTTTATAATTCCGTTATCTTTAAAATTCCATTTTAAAGATCTAATTACTTTTCAAAAGTATAGTTAAATGGGTTAAAACAAATGTTGCACAAACATCATTACTATAAACCCAAAATCACTTTTATACTCACCACTAATTTTAAATTATCCATTTAAAGTTCTAAGTACTTCTGTATTTTATTAAACAAAAAGTGATATGCCTTTTTAATTAATTTTACAAAACAACGCATTGTAACGTAAGTGTTATAATTCCAAAACTCCTTTTAAATCCTTTTACAAAATATTAAACTTCTTTTTCAAAAACATCTAAATATACTAAAATACCTTTCAAAAAGATAAATATATATACCTATACTATTTTTTTATAAAACAAAGATATTTAATAAAATACTATAAACCATTTGTAAAATATTATAATACAAAATCTTTTTATTTCTTACACAAATCTTTAACAATTTTCTAAAACCATGTATATACCAAAAATATAATTTTAAAATACTTATACTATATTTTAAAACCTTTTATTTAAAACACCACTTTAAAACCTACTTTGTAATTTAAAACCATCCCTTATAAATTCATAAATGATTTTCAGATATATATTTAAACCTTATTATTTTCCCAATAATAAGTACGCTAACGGTACTTTTTAATCAATATGAAGAAGCCCTAAGATATCTTTCAAAGTTAACTTTAAAATCGCAGATCACAGCGATTTCAAAGTGCATCCATTGCGACCTTTTCGCTTCTAACATCTTTTAATATCCATTTCCAATTTTCCACAAATGTCCATTCCAATCCATTTATGTTTAACACACAAAAACATGTGTAGAACAACCCAATATATATGTACATATATATATTTCCACAATTTAGCACAATATATCCAATTTAAAATATGTCAAATTCAAGGATTTCAAAGCACGTTTATAATGACTATATCGTTCTTTATAACGTAGTATCACTTTTCACAAAGCAATATCAAACATGTAAACAAGCAATCTGGGCCATGATACATGCCATAGATGATCAAAAGAGATATTATACTCCAATATAATGTTGTCACTTATTTTACAAAACAAGACGGAGTCCAAAAATAATAACTTGCATTATTCGTTATACAGTTTATATTTTCAATACAACAAAAATTATATACGCTACAATATTCAATTAACTGGTGAGTAAAACTCATCCAAATTCCATCCAACGCTTACACATTTCCGAATAGTCCAAAATTGACTAAAATTCTCACAAGCTCCAAACTCGACGAATCCAACTTCAATGCGTAGATATCATCAATACGAGCACAACAGAAAAAATGGTGCCTCTATTGGACCTCGTATGAACAAGATACGATTTTTATAAGAATTTTAATTATAAAATATAATTAATTTACTAAAAACTTAATTAACCTTATTAATCATCTTACTCATCATCTTCCCCAAATTGATTCTCCCTCCTTTGTGCATATACAACACCTTGACACTCATAGCCGCCCGACTTTGCCCTTCGATTTCTTGCTCAATCCTCAACAATTCGACAAACTGATTCCTTCCACGCATCGCACATCGCGATCTCCATGCCTCAGTCATCACCACATCCAAGTCAAACCGCTTGATCAAAAAGCAACTCCCTCCTCCATTTACTGTAGCTGATGTCGCATATCGCCAGAAGCGACAAGAACTCTTCCGACCAACTACGTTCGACCGCACACGAGGCCATGACTCTAACCACACACTTGAAATCTCCTATGGCCACCCTAATAAATTCATGGCATGTACTGGTCACCACCCATCACCACTGTCACATCCTTTTATTCGCCACCGCACTACCCCATATCACCTCTAGTAGCTCCTCTTTGCATGAGAAACCAAAATCCTTCCTCCAGTTAGCCTAACTCCGACAACAGCTCCTCCAAAGCCTAGCCCTAATCTACGGTCGTTAAAGTCGTTCATGCCTAAATGACGTCGTACTCAATTTCAAATACACCAAAAAGAAACTCACTCTAATACGAAGCCATCGGATCCAAAGTTGCTCAAATCCGTTAACTATTGCTCTTGATAAAATTGATGGAAGAAATAAAATGGTGGTGACTGTTGTTTTTATTTAATCTAGGAAAAAATAAAAGAGAGGAAAGGAAGTTGAAATTTAGGTTAGAGATTTAAGTCTATTTCTAGGAAAAAGATAATATATTTTATTCCTTTAAATTTAGCGTTGCGCATTTTGAACACGCACACACATCCGATCTTCACGAAACTCGTCGACATACAACAATTTGTTATTCTGCATCCAATAACACTAGTTTCATCAAAATTCAAAATAGTGCCCCGGAATGATAATTTCACCCATTAATTAAAAGGAATTACTACTAAAAAATATTAATCACTTTTAATTCTATATCAAAAGTTTGCTATCATCCTTGTTATTTAAATAGAATTTAAATAAGGTTTTGAAATCATTTTTATTCACATTAAATCCAAGATTCAATTATTTGAATAATTCCAATATTTAATTATAAACTGTTCTTAAAATCGGGGTCGTGACATTTGTAAAAGTAAACATGCTTCGAGAAGGAAACATAAAGGAGGATTTTAAGGCATGATCTAAGGCTTGGTTCAGGGGCATGGTGTGTAAGAAGGAGTGGACTTGTACTTAGGCATGACGTGCATGTGCATGAAGAGAAGGTGGAGGGGGCTATGGATGGTCATTTGCCACATTTCTTAACTCTATATAAACACCCATCAGGCCTCTCGCTTGGTCACTCGAAAATCTAAAAAAAATCTACTCTTTTTAATGTCTTCATCCTCTCTTTCTCCTCTTTAACTTTCTCAAAACAATTCAAACATTCTCCAATCTCCTCCAAACTTTCACAAATGTCTTAGAACATCATTAGAACATTGTTTAAGATCCAAGAAGTCAAAGAATGATGGAGCAAAGGGGGGAGCAACCTGGGCCATAAGCATTATTTAGGGGTAGGAGGCTTGGCTTTGGTGATTTTGGAGCAAAGGTGGCAGCTTTGGGCTTTGGGTGATGGTAGGAAGTTGTTCTTAGGTTCTAGAGCTTTATAATGGTTGTTAGCTTGGTTTTTAGGTGAGTTAACTATCTATCAAGTGTATATTGTGTTATAAATGTTTGATTGTAAAAATATAAATGTTAAATGAGAACAAATGCAAGTTAACGCTTTTTGGACCCCTCTTTCTTTTGAAAACAAATGACAACATATATGTATTATATTTCTATTATAAACCATCTAAAACTTGTACCGTAGCCATGGCTTGATGTATACTTGTTTGGATATTGACGCAGCGGATAATTCTAGACGATCTTCAATCGGTGAAAGTAGCAGTCGATGGATTGATGAATGCTGAATTGCCCGAATTCGTTGATCCGAAGATACCGAACTCTAGCTATCTCGAACTCGTTGATCGCGCACGATACCGGGTTCAAAGATCTTCAATTCTTCAAGCGTTGATCAAGCGCACTTGATTCCGCGAATCGGCTTCTACAATCGTTGAATCGAGCGCACTCGATTATCCGAAAGAGGAGATAGGAGATTACACTCAACTACCAATTTGAATGAAAGCACAAAGCAATCAAAAGAGAATTTTATTCAAAAATCAACAACCATTACAAATGAGACTCACGGCCTATTTATAGGCATTTTACAACTTACACAAAAAAAACAACAAAAATTTACTAACTCCTAAGTCGGCAACCGACTTACGACCTATGACATAACTCGGCGACGACTTATCTACAAAAGAGTAGACGACTTAAGAAACTAGTTACAACACAGCGACATAGCAACATATTACAACAGAAAGTTACACAAGTCTTAAGTCGGCGGCGACTTATCACTTATCCGACTCATCACAGTTATACAACACAACCGACTTACGACTTAATAAAATACAGACAAAATACGACTTACAAACAGATGCGACTTAACAGTGTCACGAGTTAACAAATGACGACCTATCAAAGCAACACAACAGCATCTCCCTTCGGCTTAAGAATCAAGGGTCTAGATTAACTCGGCATTAGACTCAACGGCATCCAGAGCTTCAGCGACTTAAAGACTACCCGCTTTATCCGACTTAAGAATCAACGGCGTAGATTAACTTGGTGTAGGAATCAACAGTCTTCAGGCTTTGGCGACATAAGATGGTACGACTTAACTGGGTCGTAACTCGGTGCCGACTTATCGTTTGACTCGTTAAGTCGTTTACGACCTATTACTTCAACAGTTTGCTTTGCCTTCTCTCTGAGTAACTCGGTAGGTCGTCCTGGCGACTTAAGATCTTTGATATCCCGTCCCTCTTCACGAGTTAGGTCTTCCACCCTCCTAAGTCGGTCACGACTTAAGTCCCCCATTATGTTAAGTCGGTCACGACTTACGCTTATGTCTTCTGCTTCCTTGAGTCGGTCACGACTCATGCCTTGAACTTTGTTAAGTCGGTCACGACTCATTTCCCTCATGTTAAGTCGGTCACGACTTATAGCTTCATTTTCCTTAAGTCGGTTACGACTTAGTACTTGGCCTGCATCATCCTCCCCAGGTTGAGAAAAATTCGTCCTCGAATTTGCACTTTCCTCCCCCTCTATATGCTCGTCCCCGTGATATGGTACGAGATGCTTCACATTGAATACGTCGGATGTATACATATCATCTGGCAGCTTCAATTTATAAGCATTTTCATTAATTCGTTTCACGACTTCCACCGGACCAATTTTCCCTGCTTTCAATTTATTGTAAGCGCCTACTGGAAAACGATCTTTCGTTAAAACTGCATAAACCAAATCACCTTCATGAAATTCAACACTTCGTCGTTTCAAATCTGCAGATCGTTTATATTTCTCATTTGCTTTCTCCAATCGTTCCTGAACGATTTGATGACATTCTGCTAACCCTTCAACAAAATCAGCAGCTTTCTTAACTGTCTTCTTTGATTGAGGCATTACCGTTAAATCCAACGGTCCCTTCGGTAAGCTTGAATAAACTATCTGGAATGGACTGAACCCAGTACTTCGATTCATAGCATGATTATGAGCAAATTCTGCCTGGCATAACTTCACATCCCAACTCTTCAGATTATCTTGAACAAGACATCTCAACAGGTTTCCCAATGATCTGTTAACCACCTCAGTCTGTCCATCCGTTTGCGGATGATAAGCACTACTAAATTTCAGCTTCGTTCCCACCATTTTCCACAAACTCAACCAAAAGTGACTCAGAAACCGAGTATCTCTATCCGACACAATAGATTCTGGTAATCCATGAAGTCGATAGATCTCCCTGAAAAACAACTGAGCAACATGAACAGCATCCGCCGTCTTCTTACAAGCAATAAAGTGTGCCATTTTTGAAAATCTGTCCACCACCACATAAACGGAATCATTACCACGCTGCGTTCTCGGCAACCCCAACACAAAGTCCATACTCACATCAACCCATGGTTTAGTGGGTACCGGTAACGGCATATATAAACCCGCATTAGTCGCAGTTCCTTTCGAAATTTGATAGATATGACAACGCTCCACAAACCTCTCTACTTTTTTCCTCATCGATGGCCAAAAGTAGGACTGTGAAATCAGCTGTAAGGTACGGTCTCTCCCGACATGTCCCTCTTCGTGTAACTCTTTGATAATCTTCATTCTCAGACTACCCTCCGGTATGCATAATCGATTTCCTTTAAAAAGAAAACCATCCACCATCATAAACTCATCAGTCTTCCCTTCATTGTCCCTTTCAACAAATTTCTTAAAATAAGAATCTTCTGCCATTTGCTCCGGCAATAATTCAAAACCAGTCACCTCAATTTTCATTGTTGTCAACAAATGACTCCTTCTACTTAAAGCATCAGCCACTCGATTTGTCAACCCTGACTTGTGTTTAACAACAAATGTAAATTGTTGCAGATATGCAATCCACGATGCATGTCTCGCTGAAATCTTGTCTTGCCCTTGCAAATGTTTCAATGCTTCATGATCAGTGTAAAGAACAAACTCCTTCTGAAATAGATAGTGTCTCCAGTGTTTAATAGATTGTACAACAGCATAAAACTCCACATCGTATGTACTGTACCGCATCTTCGCTCCTGACAACTTCTCACTGAAATATGCAATAGGACGACCCTTCTGACTCAACACCCCTCCAATTCCAACCTTGGATGCATCAGTATGTAGTTCAAACACCAACTGAAAATCCGGTAATACTAGAATTGGTGCAGACGTCAGCAATTCCTTGATCTTCCCAAAAGCACTCCCTGCTTCCTCTGTCCATGCAAACTGTTTACCTTTCATGCAATCTGTAACAGGCGCCATCACACTACTAAAGTGTGGTATAAACCTTCGATAGAATGAAGCCAACCCGTGAAAACTACGAACTTCCGTTATCGTCTTGGGCTGCGGCCAATTTCTGATCGCCTCAACTTTACTTTGGTCAACCTGTATTCCTTTCTCTGAAACAACATACCCCAAAAATAAAACACTGTGCGTCATGAACACGCATTTCTTCGTTGCAGCATAGAATTGTTCTTGTCGTAATACCATCAGCACCTCTCTAAGATGATTCAAATGTTCCTCTGGACTCCCACTGTAAATCAAAATATCATCGAAATACACCACCACAAATTTCCCAATGAACGGTCGAAAAATCTGATTCATCACCCTCATGAAAGTACTTGGTGCATTTGATAAGCCAAACGGCATGACCAACCATTCGTATAGACCCTCCCTGGTTTTAAAAGCAGTCTTCCACTCATCTCCTGGTCTGATACGAATTTGATGATATCCGCTCTTCAAATCAATCTTAGAAAATATAGTAGCTCCGCTTATTTGATCTAACAAGTCATCCAACCTCGGCATTGGAAATCTATATCTCACAGTAATCTTATTCAATGCTCGACTGTCAGTGCACATTCTCCATGTCCCATCCTTCTTGGGTACCAATAAAGCTGGTACAGCACAAGGACTCAGACTCTCCTGCACACGCCCCTGTTCAAGCAATTCCTCTACCTGCCTCCGCAATTCTTCATGTTCCTTCGGACTCATTCGATAATGTGGTCTGTGTGGCAATACAGCACCGGGAACAAGATCTATCTGATGTTGTATATCCCTCAACGGTGGCAACTCCGTTGGTAACTCCTCTGGAAATACATCGTCAAATTCTTTCAAAACTGGTTTAACTTCTTCAGGAATTTCAACTTCTTCACTGCTCTCACGCCCAATCAACAAGAATACTTCCGGCTCTTCTTCAACTTCTTTAACAAACTCCTTCAAAGTCAATAAAGTTTTCAGCTCTTCGATTTCCTCCACTTTGTTTTCTTCCTGTTGGCGTTTCTTCGGAACCAGAGTAATCTTTGTACCTTCGAACATGAAACTATAACTGTTGGTCCGTCCATCATGTTGTACTGCTCTATCAAACTGCCATGGCCTGCCCAACAACAGATGACACACATCCATGTCTACTACATCACACCAAACCTCATCCTTGTATTTCTTCCCAATTGAAAACTTCACACAAGCTCTACGTCCAACTTTCACTTCACCACCCTTCCTCAACCAAGCTAACTTGTACGGTTTAGGATGTTTCTCGGTTTTCAACTCCAACTTCTTCACTGCTTCTGTAGAGATAATGTTATCACAACTCCCAGCATCAATAACAAATTTACAAACTCTTCCCAGAATAGTGCATGTAGATTGAAAGATATTATTTCTCAACCAACTACTTTCCTCCTCTTGCTTCGGTGTCAAACAACTTCTCCTCATCATCAATGCGTACCCATCATCTCCTGACAGTAAGTCTTCCTCCTCAACGGGTAAAGAATTAGAGCATTCAGCTTCTTCATCCTCATCCTCTACTTCTGCAATCATGGTTCTCTTCTTTGGCTTTGGACACTCACTGCTTTTATGACCCAATTCCTGACAATTGTAACATTTGAAACCATTGTTAACTTTCGCCTTCTCAGCCTCCTTCACCACTGGTCTACTGATAGGTTTAGTGACATTAGAACTTCCACCAACACCCTTCGCTTGATTGTTAGAATTAGTAAACACACCACTTCCTCGTCTCCCTTGCTTTTCCCAAGCCAACGCTTTCTGATGTGCTTCTGCCACAGATCTTGGATCGAACATATTAACCATATCCTGAATCTGCATTCTCAATCCTCCAATGAACCTAGATGTCAGCTGCTCTTCTGTTTCCATAATATCATTCCTGGCAATGAGTTGATAGAATTCATCAGCATAGTCATTTACTGTCTTTGTGCCCTGCCTCAAGTTCTGCAAACGTTGATACATCAAAGATTGATAATTGTATGATAAGAACGTTGCTTTCATTAATTTCTTCATCTTCTCCCAAGATTCAACTTTTGACTTCCCCATACGTTCACGTGTAAGCTTGGTTTGCTGCCACCATGCCAAAGCTCTACCCCTCAGCCTCGTAGCAACCAACTTCACTCTACGACGTTCTGGAACTTCTTTGAAATCAAAAATTTCTTCAACATTAGCTACCCAGTCTAGAAACTCCTCTGCTTGCATACCACCCTTGAATTCAGGAATTTCTGTCTTCATTCCCGACTCCCATTTGTGATCATACTCAGAATAGTTTCTTCCTTGACCTCTTCCTTGAATACTACCACCATCATACTCCTCTTCAAAATCAGATGCATAACGATGTCGATTCTGACCACCAACATCTCTACTACCATTACGCCTACCACCATCCCTTCTATCTGCATTCCTCCGTTCACGATCATTCACGTTCCTCCCACGCCCTTGATCATTCTCAACACTTCTGTCTCGATTGGAATGTGGCGAGACTCTACTACCCCCATGGTTAGATTCTGGTGAAACCCTTCTCCGATTTTGATTCATCTCCGTCATAAGCCTCTCTAACCGACCAATTCCTTCGTTAAGCTTCTCACTAAAGTTTTCATTGATTCTTTGCTCCATCTCATCAGCCTCTTCTCTTCGATACAAAGCTTCTACGTTTTGGTGGCGATTAGCTCTTCTTGGCGGCATACTTGAAAACTTCACAAATTCCTCAAAACTTCAAATTCAAACACTTTCCGGATTTTGATCCAAAATGAAACGGATCGAAAACTTCCACTTTGTAGCAAATCGCGATGAACACGATGGACAAAGTTTCGGCCTCCAATGCAAATCCGATCAAACAATCTTCGAACAATGATGACTCTTCTTCCTCTTACTCTCGGCCTCACTTGCTTACCACGGCCCAACTTCAAAAGGATTAGGCTCCAAGTCTCGATCTAGCTATGATTGGCTAGAACAAGCTCTAATACCAAAAACTGACACAGCGGATAATTCTAGACGATCTTCAATCGGTGAAAGTAGCAGTCGACGGATTGATGAATGCTGAATTGCCCGAATTCGTTGATCCGAAGATACCGAACTCTAGCTATCTCGAACTCGTTGATCGCGCACGATACCGGGTTCAAAGATCTTCAATTCTTCAAGCGTTGATCAAGCGCACTTGATTCCGCGAATCGGCTTCTACAATCGTTGAATCGAGCGCACTCGATTATCCGAAAGAGGAGATAGGAGATTACACTCAACTACCAATTTGAATGAAAGCACAAAGCAATCAAAAGAGAATTTTATTCAAAAATCAACAACCATTACAAATGAGACTCACGGCCTATTTATAGGCATTTTACAACTTACACAAAAAAAACAACAAAAATTTACTAACTCCTAAGTCGGCAACCGACTTACGACCTATGACATAACTCGGCGACGACTTATCTACAAAAGAGTAGACGACTTAAGAAACTAGTTACAACACAGCGACATAGCAACATATTACAACAGAAAGTTACACAAGTCTTAAGTCGGCGGCGACTTATCACTTATCCGACTCATCACAGTTATACAACACAACCGACTTACGACTTAATAAAATACAGACAAAATACGACTTACAAACAGATGCGACTTAACAGTGTCACGAGTTAACAAATGACGACCTATCAAAGCAACACAACAGCATCTCCCTTCGGCTTAAGAATCAAGGGTCTAGATTAACTCGGCATTAGACTCAACGGCATCCAGAGCTTCAGCGACTTAAAGACTACCCGCTTTATCCGACTTAAGAATCAACGGCGTAGATTAACTTGGTGTAGGAATCAACAGTCTTCAGGCTTTGGCGACATAAGATGGTACGACTTAACTGGGTCGTAACTCGGTGCCGACTTATCGTTTGACTCGTTAAGTCGTTTACGACCTATTACTTCAACAGTTTGCTTTGCCTTCTCTCTGAGTAACTCGGTAGGTCGTCCTGGCGACTTAAGATCTTTGATATCCCGTCCCTCTTCACGAGTTAGGTCTTCCACCCTCCTAAGTCGGTCACGACTTAAGTCCCCCATTATGTTAAGTCGGTCACGACTTACGCTTATGTCTTCTGCTTCCTTGAGTCGGTCACGACTCATGCCTTGAACTTTGTTAAGTCGGTCACGACTCATTTCCCTCATGTTAAGTCGGTCACGACTTATAGCTTCATTTTCCTTAAGTCGGTTACGACTTAGTACTTGGCCTGCATCAGATATGTTGTATGTGATGTAAACGTGTGTTTGTGAATGTTTGAAGCGAGAAAGTCACTATGACAGAACTTTGAAATCCCTTAACTTTAATTTGTATAATCTGGCGATTTATGAACATATCTTTGTATAACTTGATCAAAGTGGTAAAAGTTATAGCAAAATATTCGCTATATGAGCACTTCTTAAAAGACGTTGTTTTGGAAATTTTAAACAACATTTAGAAAGATATCCTTTAGGGTTTTAGTGGTTTTAATAAGTAAAATATAATTACTTAATAATGTAAGAATATCAAGTTTTAAAAAGGTATTAAACTATCAAACAAAGTAAAGAAAGCTTAAAGTAAAAAGGTCGTTATATGAGCAGTTCGTTAAAATAGCTTGTTTTCTTAAAAAGTTGGATAATCATGTTCAAAATTAAGTATTTTTCCTAATTCTTTTTAGAATTATTTTCTAGCATATATAAGGGTATTTTAAAGGTAGTTTTAGATTAAGATATATTTTTAATAATTAGTTACGAATTTTCAAAGTTGAGGTTTTTAAGTAAAACTTGTTCATTTTTTGTTTTTGTTAAATTTCAAAACTTAGTATTTTTATATGGTATTTTCTATTAGTTCCTAAAATATAATTATAAGTATTTTAAAGGTGTATATGTATATATAAGTTCTAAAAAGCAAGTTAAGTATTTTATAAATAAATATAATAATGGAAGTTCGGATTTTAACATTTAAGTTAAAATAAATGGTTTTGTGAAATTAATTAAAAGAGTGTTACCTTAATTAATAAGTGTGGATGCTTTGATCTTTAAGATAAATGTCTTAAAGTTAATAATATGTATATAAATTATTTTGGGTTGTAGTAAACGATGTTTAAGCAACGTTTTTTTACCCTTATTATTAATTATACTTAGGAATATAACTAGATATTTAAATAATGAATATTTTGAAGATAACTAAAAGTAAAAGGTTTTGGGTTTTAGTAGACATTGTTTAAGCAACAATTATCTTTAATCCTTAAAAGTAAATAAATCTCTAAAAGCAAGTTTAAAGATAATGTTTAAAGTATAAATTGTTTTGGGTTTGTTGTGATAATGTTTAAATAACACTTGTCTTTAACCGTTCAGAAAATACTTAGAGATCTTTAATAATGAAGTTTTAAATATAAGAACAAGTATGAAATCTTTTATATAGAGATAGAAAAGTAAAATTTTAACTTATAAAAGAGAAGAGGTTTATAATAACGATGTTTAAGTGACATTTGTTTTTAACCTCTTTGATTATAATTTAAAGCAAGTAAATCTTGTCAATGATTTATGAATATACTTATACCATTTAAATGAATATTTTTGAAGTATAGAAAAGATTAAAATGAGTAGTATAAATGAATAGTGAATACAAGTATATATCTTTTATAAAGGGAAATTAAATCTACATACAAGTTTAATAAAGAAGATTAATTAAATAAATTAAGTTTTAGTTTATAAAAAGGTTAATTAATAAGTAAAGTTTAATTAACAGTGAAGTTTACTCAAATAAGTTAAGTTTAAATTTATAAGAAGTTTAATTAATAAGTGAGGTTTAATTAACAATGAAGTTTAATTAAAAAAGTTAACTTTTAAATTTTAAAAAATTAAACTAAATTAGTGAAGTTTAATTAAGAAAGTTAAGTCTTAATTAATAAAAGGTTTTTAATAAAGAAAGATGTTTAATTAAAAGAAGTTTTAATTAAAGAAAGATGTTTAATTAAAAGAAGTTTAATTAAAAAAAGACTTTTTTTAATTAGTAAGAAGTCTTGATTTAAAAGAAGAAGTTTTAAATCAAATGAAAGAAGTTTTATTAGATAAAAAGAGTTTTACTAATAAAAAGAGGTTTTAACTAATGAAAGATTAATTAAATAAAAATGGAATTAAAAATCGTTCATGTGACTTGATCATGCTTTGTGGGTGTTAATCGTACTTTGTATGATTACTTGTATATGGAAAACATTTAGTCATGTAATTAGCACTAAAAGCCAATGAAGTAAACTTGATTCTTTCTGTGAGAGTCAAGATTGGTGTTCGAATAAGGACAGAGCGATGGTGCTCTAACTTAACGGTTTCTCTCTTGACCAAGGGATAGTAGAATTTGAAAAGTTTGGAAATGTGATAATTATATGAAACTTGATTTCCATATGCGATCATTTCATTGTTGTTTAATATGACCAAATTAACTTAAGAATTATCAAAAAGCTTTACTGCTTCATACGCTTTGAGAAACCTTGTGGAGGAGCATTCGTAAGAAACGTCTCTAGTTTTCATTTAGTTTTTAAAGAACAAAAATTGAGTTAAATAGAAATTTGTTGATTCAATCTTGAGGAGACCACGATCGGTAAGTATTTTACTTATTAAAAACCACATCAAGACCGAGATACGAGTTCTATCTCTTGAAAGTGGATCTATTCGAGATGTTGGAATTCATGTGTGGTCTCAAGATCTGTTCGAGACGTTGGAATCCATATGAGGATTCGTAATATATTCAGGTGGAAGACTCTTGGGAAAGATGTTGAACATAACCTTGACATCAGTACATCACTAAAGATAGAGTATGATGCATGATCTCGAGTTTAGCTAACCCATGAGGGTATATCAACTCTATATCTAGAGTATAATTATCGACATATTGCACGTGGGGGGTAGTTGCTGTGACGCCCCACCCCGAGACCGACATTAACAAAAAGTATTACTGGGTAATACTGTCTACTAATGCGGAGAATAGGGTTGGTTAGGAGCGACCATCTATAGCTTTGTTTTAAACATCTACTGAATACGTCGATTTAGTGTTCTATTTTTTTCTATCTCAAGTGGATAAACATATTCAATAAATGCTTAATACAAAACTACAGTAGCTAACGGATCTATCAAAACAAAATACAACAACAAATTGTACATCACATCACAGAACAACAAACAAATATACATATATACATATACACTGATACATCCCAGTACAATACAAAATGATACATCATAAGTGGTACTAAGACCACACTATATACAACATATTTACTTGTTTAATAAAACATTTTACATCTAATAAAAGATAATTTTAGTTATAAAAACATTTTTATTATCAAAAACTCTTATTTTAAATAAATAACCAATTTACTCAAATATTTACATAAAATGTTGTTTTTAACTTCAAAAATTATTTTCTTGCATAATAAAATGCAATAAACCATACTAACATCATTTTTATAACCAAAAATTATTTTTAAATCAAAATTTTCCTTTTTATTTATAATAAACACATTTTAAAATCAAGTACTTCATTTAAAAATCATTAAAAGAAGCATTTGGCAATAATTACTAGAATTATTGCATTTTCACTAAATAAAAATCATATTTCACTCATATTTCTCATAAACACCCAAGATAAAGTTTTAAAACTTTATTTCCATATTTTATTTCTAAAATCCATTGTTTAAAATAAACAATTTCAATCTCCAATTTATTTTATTTCAAAGTATTAAATTATAACCACCGTTATAATTTAAAATTTACAGGTAATCATCAAAACCAAGGTTGTTACAGACTCCCCCCATATAAAAATTACATCCCCGCAATTTCTAGAGAAGAACTGTATTCAACACGGTTATTTCATCGAGTAAAGAAAGATAAATAAGCTCGAGTTTAAAATTTCTCATCCCAACACAAGATGCTAGAAAATCAAGATAAGATCACTCGATTAATTATATGGTTTCCCAAGTGCTAATATTGGGATTAGCGGATCATTGAATTTCTACGAACAATACATCATGATTTCGAAGGCGTCTTACCTTCGAACCAAGATCACAAACAGGATGCCATACAAAAGATCAATCGAGTGAGATTGATTTCTCAGGAGCTTCTCGAATAGAGTCAGGATTTAACAAGATTTTATCCCGGTTTCAACCAACTGGATAATTGTCGACATGACTTTCCGCATGTCACTACGGAGAGAGCCACACCGACATTAGATTGACAATAATTGAGGTAAGATAACTCAACAAGAGGTAGGTGGTTTCTTCAATATCACCAACCCAAACGACCACGTAAATGCAAGTCGCTAGATAATTGCACAATGGCAAGACAAACTCAAGGAATGGATTTTTAAACTCCTATTTTACTAAACAAATATTTTTATGGTTTTCAAAACCCATTTACTACATAATTATATTCTCAAATTTCAACATTCTGAAATATTTGTTACTTCTTTGAGGATTGCAAATCCTATTGAGGGGATCCGCAATATTTGGCATGTTGTGTGACAATATTGAGGTTGATCTTTGTAGTTTTTCTTTCTATGAAAATCTACACATTAATATGATTTTGGGGATGGATTGGCTTGCTTATTATCAAGTCCAATCCTATGTTCTGGAAGGATCCTATATTTTAGGCATCCTAATTCGGCTGATTAGTTGCCTCTTGTTCTTCGGAATGTTGATGATAATTCCAAAGTATCTTACTTTGTTCTTAAGTATCGAGATGATGATGATATATCTTGAATTCCAGTTGTTTGTGATTTTGTTGATATATGTGAGTCCGTTTCGGGTTTGCTACCCAATCGGGCAATTGAGTTTTGTGTTGACCTCATCCCTGGTTCTTAGCCTGTTAGTCATCCCTCTAGAGGGTGTCCACTAAGGAAACGAGAAACTATAGAAGTAATTGCTGAAGCGTGAATCCAAGCAATTCATTCTGTCCATTTTTCACCGTGGGGTGCCACGGTTAACATTGTTAAGAAATCTGATGGTATTCAAAGGCTTTGCATCCATTTTCGCAAGCTTAACAAGTTAACCATTAGAATGAGTATCTATTGCTTATGATTGATGACATATTCGATCTATTGAGTGGTGCTAGGATCTTTCCCCAGCTTGACCTTGCACCGATTTTCATCAGCTACGAGCTACGGAGGATAGCATTCCTCTTACCGCATTCCGCACTCGTATTGTTCTTGTGAGTGGCTCATTATACCATTCGGTTTGGGAAACACTCCAGCTTATTCGTCAATCTTGTGAATCGAGTATTCTGGGAATATGTCGATGAGTTCTTCTCGTGTTCTTTGATTTTGAGTGTAAGCAACTATTTGAATTTTCAAATCTTTCAAATTGAAGATATGTTTTAAGTGAAATTGGATTTTTGTTTATTGAGATAACAAAGAATATTTTGTAGAGTATATATGAGGTATTTCTTTTTATAGAAAATGATTTTTGTGTTGGGTTGTTCATCGGGTGCTTTAAGAATTCTAGTCCATACACCTGATCAATGTTATCGATAGGAATTTCCTAAACTCTGTGATGAGATAGTCAGACACGATAAATTGAGTTTTTATAAGTAAAATTTGGGAATAAATTAATATGGTTTGAGAAATTAAATCTTAGTTTGAATATGTAATGCAGCGATTAAACCCTAGTGAGTGTTGGATGAGTGGCGAGGCAGTTTTGATCATTAGGTCAACTCTGCAGCCAATCGACGGGGTCATTCGCTATAAATCAATGGCAAGACAACACCCTTGTATTATTTGAAAATTTTGAAATTGAATATGCTAATTTTGAATTTTTGCATTTGTGAGCTAGTTTTGTTTTGAATTTTGGTTGTATTAAAAATTTGTTGGTGTAAATTTGTAAAATTCTTTTGGAAACAAGTTTGAATTGATTATCAACTTTAATTAGTTTTATGTTAATAATTAGTTGGAAATTTAATTTTTTGGACAAAGTGGAAATGTGAATTTGAATTGTCTTGATAAATGAACCATCTATGTAGTATAATCATTTTAATCGTGAGAATGATTTTAAACTTTATATATATATCCCAAAATTTATTTTTATGGATAATCAACAATCATTTCTTGATAATGAAAGAGATTAGCTATCTCTTTCAAAATGAGTTTTCTTTGCTTTAAAGTTAGATTTTGGAAAGTAATGAAATTTTTTCCAATTAATGAATTGTTTCTTTTATGTTGATTACATAGAGTTTATCATAATTTAGTATGTCTTAGCTTTCCGAGGAAAAAGAAGATCATTTAATAAATGATTTAGCAAAAGATTGTTTGAAAATGTAATTTGAAATTAAAATGGTTTGGGAAAATTTTCAAAATTTAAATTGATTTGAAAGATGAAATTTGGTTTGAAAAAGTGTACTAAAACAACAATAACTTGAGATTTATAACTCCAAATGAGTTATAACCTTTTGAAATTGAAAAAGGCTTCAGAAAGCTATAAATTTTCTTTTTACCACTTTGGAAGATTTTGCCTTTTATTCTATCTAAAATAGGTTTGGAAGTGAATAAACATTTCTGCCTTATTATAGGATTTCTAAAATTTGAGCTGAAAGTAAATTTTGCATAACTTTCAAACCATGAATCCAATTTTTATGATCTTTATATTGCTGGAAAGCTTAGACTTAGTAGAACAACTTTTATTTATAAGAGTCATCTGATTTTGTTGTTTGCTATGTCAAAACTTGTTTTCTTTACAACAGGTTTGTAATTGAAATTTACTTGTTTTCTTTGTGGTCATGTGTATTCTACCTATTTTGTGAATGTAATTGAGTTGATGTTTAGTATAAATATATGTTTCATACTGAAATATATTTTGGTAGAATTTAAGAGTGAAACATTTTATTCATTTTAAATGAAGAGTTTGGAGATTAAATTGGATTTTTGTAAGAGGTTTTGAAAATTTTCAGAATGTTGAAATTTGAGAATATAATTATGTAGTAAACGGATTTTGATAGCCATGAAAATATTTGTTTAGTTAAATAGGAATATAAAAATCCATTCTTTGAGTTTG
Source organism: Allium fistulosum (assembly GCA_030737815.1). Classification (NCBI taxonomy): domain Eukaryota; kingdom Viridiplantae; phylum Streptophyta; class Magnoliopsida; order Asparagales; family Amaryllidaceae; genus Allium; species Allium fistulosum. The sequence goes on along the minus strand of CM060901.1, from coordinate 100,950,318 downwards.
TCTTGCCTTTGTGCAATCATCTAGCGACTTGCATTTACACGGCCGTTTGGGATGGTGTTATTGAGGAAACCACCGACCTCTTATTGAGTTTTCTTACCTCCATTGTGTCATTCTAATGTCAGTGTGGCTCTTTCCGTAGTGACATATGTAAAGTCATATCGATAATTATCTAGTTGGTTGAAACAGGGATAAAATTTTGTTAAATCCCGACTATTCGAGAAGCTCCTGAGAAATCAATCTCACTCGATTGATCTTTTTTATGACATCATGTCTGTGATCTTGTTTCGATGGTAAGACGCCTTTGAAATCATGATGTATTGCTCGTAGAAATTCAATGATCCACTAATCCCAATATTAGCACTTGGGAAACCATAGAATTAGTCGAGTGATCTTATCTTGATTTTCTAGCATCTTGTGTTGGGATGAGAAATTTTAAACTCGAGCTTATTTATCTTCCTTTGCTTGATGAAATAATCGTGTTGAATACAGTTCTTCTCTAGAAATTATGGAGACACAATTTTTATAAGGAGGAGAGTCTGTAACAACCCTAGTTTTGATGATTACCTGTAAATATTAAATTATAACGGTGGTTATAATTTAATATTGTGAAATAAAATAAATTGGAGATTTAAATTGTTTATTTTAAATAAATAATGGATTTTAGAAATAAAATGTGGAAATAAAGTTTTAAAACTTTATCTTGGGTGTTTGTGAGAAATATGAGTGAAATATGATTTTTATTTAGTGAACATGCAATAATTCTAGTAATTATTGCCAAATGCTTCTTTTAATGATTTTTAAATTTAAGTATTTGATTTTAAATGTGTTTATTATAAATAAAATGGAGAAATTTGATTTAAAAATAAGTTTTGGTTATAAAAATGATGTTAGTATGGTTTATTGCATTTTATTATGCAAGAAAATAATTTTTGTATAATTTTTGAAGTTAAAAATAACATTTTATGTAAATATTTGAGTAAATTGGTTATTTATTTAAAATAAGATTTTTTGATAATAAAAATCTTTTTATAACTAAAATTATCTTTTATTAGATGTAAAATATTTTATTAAACAAGTAAATATTTTGTATAAGTTTGTTGTGTTGAAACTTTGTGTAAATATGTTGTTTGATTTAATTACATAGTGCATATGTGTATATTTGTTTTAAGCGATAAGATTGATTTAGTTAGGCTAATTAAAATCTTTTATTTGGGCCCAAGCCCATTAATTGACACAAACTATAACTACAGAAGTGAGAAAAGCTTCTTTTCTTCTTCCTGTACGTTAAATAGAAATTAAAAAAGAGAAAACTTTACTCTTCTTCAAATCTAAAGCCAAATCTCTTTTCTCCTTCAATTAATTTGTTGTTTTAATCAAATTAAAGAGATTTTCAACATGTAATCACTTCTCAAAACTAAATCATTTCATCAAAATCTAATTTTGTGTTATTGGTTGTCTGTAATTGTAGTTTTTCCTCTTGCATGTGTCTGTATTGAGTTTTTACAGGTATTTGAAGTTGTTTCTTGCTCCAAGCTCTCACCTTTCAGCAGTAAATCCAAGTTTGCTTTCAAAAATCACAAAGTGAGTAATAATCTCACAAATGCTAGCTCAAACAAAGCTGAATTGCAAGCTGAAAATGGCAAAAATCGTTTACTGTAATTGAAATTTTTGTGTTGTTTGATATTACGGTAAAAACTATTATGAGTAGCTATTTTGCATGACCATATCTTCTTATTACTATGTTGGAATTCACTGATTCTTTTTTATTTGAAAGTTGAAGTTTTCTACTATGTGCACACCAATTTTCAGTTCAATCTGAGGTCGTTTGGTCCTCTGTTTCATGCTTGTAAGTTGAACCCGAGATGGTTTTTTCATGCCTGTACATATTTCCGTTTTCTGAGCTACTGCAAACATGGCCTAAGTCCATGTTTGAGACAGCATATCCCTTTCATTTCCTATCGGAATTCATCAATTCTTTTTTTATTTGAAGGTTGAAGTTTTCTACTATGTGAATACCAACTTTTAGTTCAATCTGAAGTCGTTTGGTTCTCCATTTCATGCCTGTAAGTTGAACCCATGATGGTTTTTAGGCCTATACCCATTTTCTGAGCTTTTGCAAACATGACCTGAGTCAATGTTTTAGACGACATATCTCTTTCATTTCCTGTCAAAATTCATCGATTCTTTTTTTATTTGAAAATTAAAGTTTTCTACTACGTGCATACCCTTTTCAATTCAACCTAGGGTCGTTTCGTCCTCTGTTTCATTCCTATAAGTTGAACCCGAGATGGTTTTCAGGCTTGGGCACATTTCCGTTTCTGAGCTGCTGCAAACATGGCCTGAGTCCACGTTTGAGATAACGTATATTTTTCATTACCTGTCGGAATTCATTGATTCTTTTTTTATTTGAAAGTCGAAGTATTCTACTATGTACATACCAATTTACAATTCAATCAGAGGTCGTTTGGTCACCTATTTCATGTCTGTATTTGAACCCAAGAGGGTTTTCAGACCTGGGCAGAATTCAACATGGCTTGAGTCCATGTTTAAAATTTCATATCTTTACCATTTCATGTCGGAATTCAGTGAATCCTTTTCCAATTCATAGATAAATTGTTCTACTTCGTGTATATCAAATTTCAGACCATTTCGAGGTCATTAAGTCATTAAAATTATGTCTGAAAGTTGAACACGGAGAAGATTTCAGACCTGGGTATTATTTTTGCCTGTGCATTTTTTGTGTTCTGCCTTCTTTTTTCATCCGATTTTCGACTTCTGCATCTTGTATTTGTGATATTTCTGAACTGTTTTGACAGCTATGATGCCTGTCAATAGGCTAGCCAAAATTTTAGAAAATTTGTGATTCAAAATGAATCGTTTTTTAGATGAATTCGAATGTCGGTTTTTGGGAATTTTCAATGTTTTTCCTTGATTTCGAGCACGGGTTTTTCTAAATAATTTTGAAATAATTTTTAAAATAAATTGGCTTTTGAAATAATTATTATATAATATTTATAAATTATTTTCAAGCTATAAAAACTATATATTCTCTATGATAAGGGATTTCAAATTCTGTTTTCAGAAAACGATTTCGAAAATTGTTTTAAAAGCTTGTTTTCTCAAATAAATAAGTTTCTATATAAATACACGTTTTTGAACTATTCGAGCGTATGAGAAGGAGAATTAGATAATTTGGTAAAACACGCGGTATGGGACACGTGCGTTTATCTTTTCAGTTAATTCCTGACTTATCCATTTGAACGTTTGGACTTTTTGGTCATATTTGCCGATGAGATGAGGAAAATATTTTTACTAATTTCTGGTGTGGCATTGGCTAGCGGTTAGTAAACTGATTAGTGAGAACGTGTGGTATGGGACACACTGTTAACACTTTTCCGGTTCCCGTGTGAGAGTTTGTGACACATTCTCGAGTTGCCAGTACTAGACCTTCAGGTCGTTTGTCCTTCGGGATGTTGTCCTTCGGGATGTTTGTCTAAGAGACGTATTTGTCCTTTGGGATGTTGTCCTTCGGGACATTTGTCTAAGAGACGTGGCGCCTTATTTTGTGAGAACAGTACTTGGCGGGCTTCGGCCATAAGCACGTGCTATATCATTGAGATGATTTTTTGATTTCTTTGTGATTTTCCAAGTGTATCGCCTTTTTACGTATGTGGCCATTTGAGCCATTCGAGACATTATATATGACGAGTACATATTTGGAAATTTGAACTCCGTTTTGAGTTTTATATTTAAGATTTGGGTTTGCCAACGCTTGGTGTTTATTTTGAGATTTGCCATTTTATGGCCTTTATTTGAGATTTATACTCTCCTTTCAGGAGATATATATATAATTTCCATTATGGCATATTTTACTTGGTTCACGTTGTTCGTGAAAGCGTCTAGATGTTTGGGCCAGTTGTGTGTACCTTATGGTATATTTTATCTAGAGACATCATACTCGAAAGGTAGTTTCTGATCCTTGTCATAGGGGATCGGGCTCTATTTAATGAGGAGGTCTTCATGGAAAATTCATTATGCGAACACACCTTTGTAGTTACTTTATGTATAAATTTATTTTGAATATGGAATTATTGGTTGAATTTGAGAAATAGCATTTAATGTCAAATATAGCGATTTATTTTAATACGATAATGGTGAATAAATGGAACTTAAGTTGAATAAAAATCAAAATGATTTCTAATGTGAATGTAAGTTCTATTTGAATTAGAAATTAAATAGTAAGTTTTTAAAACTGAAAAATTCAAGTGATTTCTTCAACTTTTGAAATCGTCGATTTAATCGACGTATTAAAATAGCGATCCGGGGCATAGTCTTGGAATTCGACAAAACTAGTTCCATTGGATCCGCAATAGTGTATTATTATCGGGTTTCAAATTCGTAGCGATTGGAGCTACTGTTTGGTCGTACGAGAGAGAAACACGTTGAAATAAATATTGAAAATTTAATATTTTAATTGGGTTCAAAAACATATCTTCCACATACGATCGAATTGGGCCATGAGACTAGTTCCATTTGGTTCGGAATAGCGGTATAACATTAGAAATGCCAGGCGGCACGCCTCGATAGGGATTCAAAATAAATATCTAGATATTTTGAAATTAAATAGAATATATTTATATCGATTTAACCTTCAGCCCACATTCTTTCAATTCGAGCCACCCTATCACCTGTTCGCGTCGACCTACCATCTGAACCTAACCACTCCCTTTCCTTTTAAAAACACGACATTCCCCCTCTTTTCTTCTTCAAGAATCGAATGTGTTCGATGAAAAAAAAACCGAACGAAATTTCGTTCGAATCAGATAGCAATCGTGTAGGGGAGGGTTGTGGCTATTCGACGAGGAGCATGATCGAGGCCACGATGGTGGGCTAGAAGCTCACGATTAGGGTTGGGCAAACTCTGGTTTTCATGCGACAGCTCGACGTGGGCGATGTCAGGGTTTTAGCACGCATATGGGATGGATGGAGGCAGCGGGAAGATGTGGTGGGGTGGCAGCTATGGCAAGACGGGGTGTTGTAGGTTGCGTTCGATTATGAACAGTAATAGGAAATGGTTATTGTCAGGTTACGGGTTCCAAGGGCGAGGCTCGATGTTGTTTTTTCAGTCGTGACCATGGTGCTCGAGGTCGAGGAGGGCTGGCGGTCACGATTCAAGGAGGTGGTTTGGGTTCGTTCAGGTGGTGGAGTTTGATTCGCTGATAAGGTAGAAGGGCCGGATAGATGATCGGAGCAGTGGTTTGGTATCGCGATTTGATTTGGAGTCGGTGACATTATGATGGTCGAGCAAGATTTTGAATGGGAATGAAGGTAATTAGAAAATTTATATGTTAATTAGTTTTATTAATTTCAAATTGGAATAGTTAACTTATAAAGTTGGTAAAATTATTCGTGCGAGGTCCAAAATTAAAAAACGAGTCACGTTGGATCGTAGCAACCAAACACTATACACTGGGATAAATTTGGAATTGGAACGATTGGCAATTTTAGAAAAGAAAAAAATCAAGGTGAGTAAATCTCACTCGATTTGGTTAAATAGTTTAATTTTTAATAATTAAATTATTTATTGGATGATTGGTTGAATGGATATATATTTATCAGTTGAATGTTATTAAATATATATATATATATATATATTAATATATATTACTAGTTGGATATATTCCCACCTATTGGAGGGGATGAGACTCTATGCACCTCGCATAATAGCAGACGACCCTATATTACCGCGATATCTTACCTCGAAGCGGGATTAGTATTTTATGTTATCTAACATCTGTGGATGCAGGGAAACAGGTTTGAGGGATCCAACTGGATTCCTCAAATATATATATATATATATATATATTTATATTGATTGTTTTCGTATATAGTAATATATGCTGGAATTGAATAGATTGTTGTGTGGATTGAATGTTTGGATGCTATAGGCCTTAACTTTGGTATTCTAAATACTATAAATATTATTTTTTTAAATTGAAGGAATTTTGGATATAAAAATATTTATATTGGGATTTGGATTATTTTAAAGGAAATTGAGTTGAAAAAATATATATTTGGTTTTGGATGTACTCAACTATTTGTAAATTGTTTTAAATAGAGATTTTTTAAAATAAATTATATAAAGATATTTGTAAAAGATATTCTAGAAAATATGGAAAGGAGTTGAAATCGATATTAAAAATAGATTTGAAATATAAATGGACTTTATTTGGAAATGGATTTATAAAAATGAGATTTTATAAAGGGGATTAGTTTTATGAACAAGTGAAACTCAAAGAAGTTTATAAATTTATAAATGATGTTTATAAATAAGGGGAATGGTATCAGTTGATAAATTATAAATATAAATTAACAATGTGAATTTATATCGGGTTATGGAAATCCTTTAGGAAAAAAATAGTGTATTTTATTTTGAAATGTGGAAATGATTATGAAATTGGAAACGTAGTCGATGTGATATGAATCGAGAGGGATTTATAAATTGAAATTGGCAATATTGGATTTTTTAAAAATAGACTTTTGTCGAGAAATTAAATTGTTTTAAATGGGATTTTTAATTATTATACTATGTAGCTTAAAAACTATTATTTAGGTTAAAGTATTTCGAAAAGTTAGTTATTCAAGTAATTAATATGAATTGAAATAGATAATTTTTTTAATCAGCCTTGTAAATCAATTAGTTTATTTAAAAATGAATTGAAAATTACATATCGATGTTATATATAGTGTTTTAATATTTTAGATAAATTACTTAAATATGTTTATAAAAATGAATTATTATTTAAAAATACTTATGATATATATATATATATAGTTTTGAAATGATTGAAATTTATTTATAAATCCTGTCGAGATTTTTTTTTTGCAAGGCAAGCGGGGTTGACTGGTCCCCTACCAGATTATTGATAAAAGAAAAATAGAAATGATAATGAACATGCTCATTATCACAAGAAAAACAAAACAAAACACTGCAAGACCACACAAAGGCAAACTAAGAAGACAAACACACAGAGATACAAGACTAGAAGAAGGAGCAGAAAGAAAACACACAAACATGGGCAAAGGCTACAGATCAGCCAGATGACAACTGAAGTCATACTGACTATCCCTCATACCAATTATGATAACATGCTTTAGGTAATCCCATAGTTGATCCATACTCCTGCTCTTATTTTCAAAACATCGAAGATTTCTTTCGTCCCATACCAGATTCAAGTACTTCTTGAAGTAAAAGAAGTAAACACTTCTGTCATGCTTCTTCCACTTAGTAGATTTGCATATTAAATCCCACTCCACAGTTGACAGACCATGCACATGATTTATGTTAATTCTTCTCACAGCTCTTTCCCACAAAACTAATAATTCAGTGCATTCAAAGAAAAGATGTTCAAGAGATTCATTCTGCAACTTGCAGAAAACACAAAGAGGGTCAACATTCATACCATAGCTCATTAGTTTACTCTTGGTCAGAAGTGCATTCATTATAACCTTCCACATCAGTAAGTTTTCCCTGGCTGGAGAGGTTCTTGTCCATAAAACTTTATGCCAAACTAACTTAGGGCTTCCAGAAACATTAACTAGAAGATCATAAGCAACAGAGATTGTGTGGATCTTACCACTCCAAAGCAGAATGTCATCAGGAGCAGTAAGAAACTTGATAGCTTGATAATTTTTCCAAACAGCATTTATATCCTGGTTACTGGTGTAAGGCAATACTAGCATACCATCAGCCAAATAGTCCGTAGTATGAGAATCCCTATTAATTCCAGTCTGATCAATCTGTTGAGGGGAAAAATTTTTTCCAAGCAGCAAACCATCAGACATCCACGGATCATTCCAGAAGTTGATAGAACTGGAATGAGAGAGAGTAAATTTTAAAAAAGGTAAGAAGGTAGTTCTTAAGCCAAGCAACTTCCTCCAAGTCCAGCTTGAATTCTGGGGCACAGACATAGTCCAGAAGTTTCTACTACCAAGATTACACTTTTTTGTCCAAGCAACCTATAGTGAATCAGAATTACAAAGCAGGGCATTCAAGTGCACACTAAAGGCAGCCTTATTCCAAGTTAACAAGTTAAAAATACCAAGACCACCTTTGATTTTAGGTTTCCCCATCATGGCAAAGGAACATGGGATGATTTTCTTAGAGTGTATTGACCCAGTCCAGAAATATCTCAACATAGCATTTCTGACCATATTCACAAGCTTATATGGAAGAATAAACACCCTAGACCAATACACCATCATAGATGAAATGACAGACTTGATCAACATAAGTCTACCAGCTTGGGAAATGAATCTATTAGCCCAACAGTCCATAATGCCACATATTTTCGAGTACAAAGGCAGGCAGTCAGTATAAGAAATTCTAGAAGAGCAAAGAGGAAGGCCCAAATAATTCATGCTATTTTCCATTGATTGCATGCCTAATATATCAGTCAAATGATGAGTTTCTTCAGGTGAAATGCCAGAAGTGAGAATATGAGATTTGGTTGCATTCAATTTCAACCCAGACATTAGGTAGAAATTGTGGAGAGAAGCTAAGATTTGTTCCATTGAGCTTTGGTCAGGCTTAGTAAATATCATAATATCATCAGCAAAAAGGAGGGATGTGATTTGAGGGGACTTGCATTTTGAATGGAACAAAATATCCTTCTGCACATATTTCTTATTTAGCATTGAAGTAAAAACTTCCATAACTAGAATAAATAGATAAGAAGATATAGGATCACCCTGTCTGATCCCCTGCTTGCTCTTGAAGAAACCAGAAGAGAAACCATTATATTTTATAGAGAATGTGGGGGATGATATACAGCTGTAAATCCAGGCCACATAAGCTTTTGGAAATCTCATGAGAGCCATGATTCTCACAATAGATGTCCAGTGTATACTATCATAAGCCTTCATTAAGTCTAGTTTCAGCATGGCATTTTGTGTAGCATGTGCACGACCATAGCCCTTAAGTAGTTCACGAGTTAAGAGGATGTTATCAAGGATATTCCTCCTGGGAAGGAAGGCAGTCTGATTCTTGGAAATTATTCTGCCAAGCACAACAGCAAGTCTTGAAGCTAAAATCTTCTAAATACACTTATACATAACATTACAACACGAGATAGGCCTAAAGGATGAAACAATAGAGGGTGGGTGGACCTTAGGAATAAGAACAAGGTTGGTTGTGTTCACTTCCTTAAGCATTTTGAAACTGGAGAAAAAGTTATGAACAGCTTTTAAGAAATCTTTCTCAATGATATCCCAACTGTGAATGAAGAATTGCACATTGAAACCATCCGGACCTCCACTTGATTGTTTGTTTATGGAAAAAAGAGTATCCTTAATTTCCTTGTCAGTAACTCTACTGACAAGAGAGTTAGCTTCCTCAGCTTGAACTATTGGTAACTGCAGATGAGATAGATCATCAAGCAATGGATTGAAGTTAGCACTGTTACCCAACAAATTGCTATAGTAATTGAGAAGAGCTTTGTCAACTTCAGCTGGGTCAGAGTGCAGTACCCCAAACTCATCAAAAATTGAAGTGATATTCTCCTTAGCATGTTTGACTTTTATTGCCGCATGGAAATAAGCAGTATTATTGTCCCCTTCAGCTGTCCATTTTTGTCTCAATTGCTGCCTCTTCATATTTCCTTCAGTTTCAAAGCTTTATTTAAATCATCAAAGTGTTTTCTCTCCGATTTAGCAGCAGCTACGTTAGCCGGATTGTTCATCATTAGATCTTGGGCTTCCTTGAGTTTCTTTCTTAGCATAGTTGTTATCAATGTTCCATCACCAAATTTGTTCCTAGCCCATTCTCTTAAAGCATACTTAGTAGCTCGTAGTTTCCTGCAAAAAATAAACATAGGGTTTCCATTAAAATTTTCAGACCATGCTTTTTTTATAATAATAGAATACTCAGGTTCAAGGACCCAAGTATTATAAAATTTGAAGCTTTTTTTTCCTTTAACAACTTCTGTCCCGAGGTGAAAATGATAGGAGAATGGTCAGACAGGACAGGGTGGGGAATAAAGGAAGACATAATTGGCCAAAAGGATAAGGCTTTGAGGTTAGCAAATGAGTGATCAATGTTGGTAAAAGTTCTGACTCCAGATCGACTCCTGTTATTCCAAGTGAATTTAGCACCAGAGGTGGGAATGTGAAGCAAACTAGAGTCATCAATTGCCTTGTTAAGAGGGATAATGTCTTTAGGAAGGAGGGGGGAGCCTCCTTGCTTGTCTTGCAGGGAAAAACAGTAGTTGAAATCCCAGAAGACAAGCCAGGGATGGGAATCTTGCCTGAATGCTGGAAGAAGATCAAGAAGAGTTTGCCTAGAGTTGGAAGAGTTGTGAGCATAAATAATAGACAGGTAAAAGGAATTGGAGGAATCAATGAGTTTGGCATGGAAGTGCATTAGTTGATCAGTACATAAAACAATGGAAAGAGTTAAAACAGAGGGGTCATGAATGACCATGATTCGACCATAAGATGCATTAGACAAGTTATGGTTAAGGGTCCAGGAAGGATTAATGTGCCTAGCAGCTTTGATTGTTAGTGTTTCATTCAGCTTTGTTTCCAGAATAGCAAAAAGAGCTAAATTATGATGGTTGATGAGATACTTGACTTGATCTTGCTTGGTTAAGGAATGCGCTCCTCTTATATTCCATATTGCATAGGACTGCATCATTTGGTATACTTCAATGATTGGTGAACTACATTTTTCATGCTCCTTGTTGAAGGAGATCCCCTATGACCAGTGATATTGTCTACTATGTCTTCTTTTCTACTGCTTTTTCGTTTTTCACTCTTATAATCTTCCATTGGAAAAGATGGAGAGCTCCTTGGTGATGATGGCAGGGAGGTCCAACCAGGAAGAGCACCAAAGAAAGAGTAAAAGTTTGCAGTGTGAAGATTGTTTTCATTGTGCACAGAGATGCAAAAGTTGAATATTTCTTTTTCCAGTGATTCTCTGAACTGAGTTTCTTCATGCATTGAACTAGGGATTGAGCTTCCTTTTTTTTCATTCTTTTCCTGATTATCACTAACTGATTGTGATTTTCCTCCACTTATACTGAAAGATTCAAGTATAAAATTATCAATGTGCATTATGGCCTGATCAAGTGGACCACTGGATGATATTGGTCCCCTGTGATTAATACTTTCATTTTCATTTATTCCAGTTTGCACATGTAAGATAGTTGACACTTGTTCATCATTTTCCTTTAAATTTGACTGCTTGTTGCCTATGAATTCTCCTTCCTCCTCTATCTCTTCAATATCGCATATAGCATTGCTTGGTTCATTATTGCATTTATCTTTGCATGGGTTAGACTCATCCTCTTCCATCAAAACACTAAATCTATTGCTTTCTCTATTGTTCCCATTATTTATTTTTGCGAGTTTGTCTTTTTCCTCTGGGAAAGCATGTGTTTCATGCAGCTTTGTACTCCTGGCTTCTTCTACTGAATTTCCTGTTTTATTAGTGATGTTTTCATTTTGTTGATTTTTATCCTTATCTCTTCTCATTTTTACTCCTCTATTTTCAACCTATCTCCACTCCTGCCTTTTATTCATGACCGTTGTAACTTTTTGACTCTCCACTTCATTTGCTCTGCTTACCTTGCTTATTTCTTCCTTTGATCTTCCCTTTTCTTCATAATTAATTTTCAATTTCATACACTTTTCAGTTTTATGACCAAACTCATTGCAGCAAATGCAAATATCTGGCTTCCACAAATATTCCACTTTAACAAACTGAACCGATCCATCTAGTAGCCTCACTGCAAATTCATCCAACAATTCGACTGTTGGTGAAATTTCTACCATACATTTTGCATATCCAATTCTATCCAACCTTTCTGTTTGCTCATCCATACACATGAAAGATCCAATACGCGAGGCATCCAATTAATTCCCGGATGAGACCATGCATATAGCGGGATATTGGATAGCTTAATCCACACATGAACTGATCTTATCGTACTACAGCTGTTACCAACATTCGAATCCCATTGTTTAACTATGAATAATTTGTTCCTCGTGATAATTGGGTCTGAAGCAATTATTCTCCTTCTATCTTCATCACAAGAAAGATTGAAAAGGAACAGAAATCCTTCAGATTTTACTTTAATTGATCCATTTAATCTCCAAATCCGTTTAAAATGGGCTATTACAGTCAGATACGAAAGTGGTTTATCAAGAAAGAAACCTACCAAGTAGTCACCCCACACTTCATTGCCTGCTTGTATAACTATTTCTGGCGGAACCAGATCTTCTCCTTCATATACCAGAGGTACCGAAATAGGAGAATGCTGACCTAGATTTCATGGTTTGACTTTGAAGAGAGAGTTCCATTGAAATGAAGGAAACGACTGGGATGGAGGGTGGAATTGAGATAGAACAGTTGGGGAGGGGACATAAAGATCTTGCTGAGAAGAAGCAGTAGGACGAATGGGAGCAAGTGGGGATGGTGGGGGAACAGATAGCTGACAAGGGGATGGGTCAGGGGGAAGAGGGTCAGGAGGTACGGGAAGTGACATGGGATGAACAGTTGGAGGGATGGTAGATAGTACAATTTGAGGGGAGAGGGAGGGAACAGAAGCCATTAAAAAGATTCGAAACTCATTTTAATGGAGATGATTTTTATAAGAGAAATCTTATAGTGAAATTCTTGGGACTTAAGGAAATTTCCAAAGTATTTGAATATAGAAACTTCGAAAATGAATTAAAATTCATAATAAAGAAGTTAGAAATGGGTAGTTGAAATTATAGACGAGTATAATCGAGTTTCGAAATTTTAATGGAAAATTAATTTATGAATTCCGAAAACTTACGGAATCCGTTTGAGTTAAGGAATTTACAAATTAATGGTAAAGGATTTTGGAGAAATAGGGAATAAATGGAATATTTTTCCTAAGTATTGGAAATAAAATGATTTTAGAGGAAAAGAATAGGCTTATAAATATTTCTGAGTGTTGGACCAGAGGATTTGAGATATTTTAACTACGAGATTATTATTATAGAAATATTTTCAAAGTGTTGAATTCTAAATGGAATTGGAAGAAAATATTTCTAAGTATTGCGATGGTTTGAATTTTACCTGTTATGGATATAAGTGCTTGAAATTGTTTTTGAATACTAACATATTAGAGGAGATTTGGATATATACTCCTGTAAAGATATTTTGAAATAAATATTGAAGATTTATAAAATAGGGCCTAGTGGCTGCTTATGGATGTTATTTGATAATTAATTAATCGACTATCAAATCCGGCCAAATTCGTTGATCGTTTCGAAAAGACCGGGATCAGATTTGCTTGGTGATAGGTTCACGCATGATAGGGGGTTCTCACTTCTTGTTAGGTAGCGAACGGATGACTCTTACCTCTATATGTCCCTAAGTGGTTGGTTGTAGTCGAGCGGCTGGCCGTAAAAGCAAATTCGAGGTACCAATGTAAGCTACGGCAGAAAATGGCCACTGTCGATGGTTGAAAAGCCTAGATCATTACACTTGGTATCAGAGCTGAAGGTTAAGCGAGAACCTTGGCTTTGGTGGGAATTACTCATTAGAGATAGGATCGGTAGTGCCCTAGAATGAGTCTGAATGTATTAATAGATATGAGCATGTATTTGTTAGTGAATATAAAATGTTTTATATTGTGTTGGTTGATTTATTGAGTGGCTTATGAACTTTGGTCGGCACAGTCCGTACAACTGTATTGATAAGTGTTTCTAAACACTTGAATAGATTAATTCGACACAGTATTGTTTTGAAATGGGGTAAATGAAATAATACCCAAATTATATTTTGATATAAAAGAAATAATTTTTTGGAAATTATTATTTATATATTGGATGTGTTTGGTTGATATTATTATAATCAAAACAAGATTATAAAAATTGAAATGGTTATATATAACCAAATGAAAATTGTATAAGTATGAATTATACAAATGAATTATAATTAAAATGGATTCAAACACGAATTCAGGAATTTAAATCTTGGAAGGTTTGGAAAATATTTTAGAAGTGATATCGAAATGAAATTGGTGTTATTTTGAAAATATTTTTGAAATAAATATTTGTAACATTATTGTAGAATGTTTTTGAATAGAAAATGTTTTAAAAAAGGATTTTGGAAGTGATATAGCACTAAACTCACTTCAGTTGCTGGAAAATAATTTTGATGATGATCGTGACATCATCGGTGTTCATTTTTGAGTCTCTAAGTGATGAGTTGCTACCATCATTATTTATTTGGAAATTTTGATAAAAACCAGGTTTGGTTTAAAATTTAAAAAGTGTAATTTGGTATATAGATAGGTATATATATATATATATATATATATATATATATATATGATTTCAAAATTATTTGAAATAAAACCGGATGTTTGAATTTTGGAATTATAAATTTAACTTGTGTAAGTTTAATGGATTGAAGGAATTGAATTTTAACTTAAGCCAAGTTAAATAAAATTTGATTGGATTAGAAATAATATTGAATTGAATTGAATATCATATTTGAGTTGAAATAATGTCCATATTCAGGCTAAGCTATAAATGATGGTATAACTATGAGTTATAATTATTGAATGGAATCAACTCAAGTATAGAGCTTATAAGAATGTGATAAATAAGTTGTGAAACTTATAAATTGGAAAATGGAATAGAATTAAACAAAGTAAAGATGGTTCGATACTTCGATGAAGAAATAAAAATTCAAACTTGAATTATAGAATAAATTAAAACCCAAGTAAATTAAATGAAGGGATTTTTGAAATAAAAATCAGATATTGAGTTATAAATTGGAAGTGAACTAATTAGATAAATTAATTAGTTAATTGAATATGGGAATGGAACTTAACTTGGTTAAGTAAAATGGATGATGAATTGAAATTGAAATTAAATTTGGAACTTGAGTTATAAAGGAAATTCGACTTAATTATAAGCGGATTAATTATATTTTGAAATGTTGTCGAATAAAATAGAAATAGATTGAAGTGTGGTGATAACTTAAGCTATAAATAAATTTGATTAAGTGTAAATAAATTGAATATGGCTTTTAGATATTATTTAAATGAATTTGAGTATGAAATTAAGTGGAAATGAATATAAGTGTTGTATAAAGGTTATAATAAACCTTAATATCAATTTTATGAAATGATTCTAAAATAATATATTGTAAATTGAGATATACCAAGTAGATGGAAGTGCAAATCAATTGAAGGCGAATAAATTGAATAACAATCAATTTTAAGGGAAATGGAATTTGTTTGCAATGGAAATAAACTTAAGTTATATAGTTGAAATAATTGGAAATAAACGAATTAACTTAAGTTAGTATATTTGGATGAAACTTGGCCTGAATGAATTTATGAAATAATTCATGAGTAAATAGCATGGAAACATTTGTCGTTTGACATAAACGGAAGTAAACAAAATTTTATGAATCAATGGAAAGTGAATAAATTAATTTTGAATCAATTTGTAATGGATATGAATATCTTGTGTATGGATATGAATTGAATGCTAATAATTTGGTTGTAAATCATTCGGATTGAATGAAATGATATCTAAATCGATTGAAATAAATAATCGAATGTTGGAACCTGGTAATTATTGGTAAATTCATGCTATAACATGTTTGGTTATGAAATCTATGTGTTTGCGCTAGTTAAATGAATGAAATGTTGTTAATTTCATATTTTTGGTACTTATGTGTTTAAATTAAGTAAGTACAGGTACAGAGAGACTATTGGGCTGGATTTGGGTTGCGAAATTGCATATGAAGTAAACTCGCTTGCTTAATAATGCTAAATAAAGGTACGTTTTCAAATTAAATACCGTAATGAATAAACATTGATATATATATATATATATATATATATCTGTGTGTGTGTGTGTATGTATGTATATTATGATTCCGGCCATGAGAGCCGATGAATATGTTTATATCATTTTTGTCATATTGCAAAAGGCTCTCCGTACATGGGAGACTTTGCCAAAAAAATTCGGAAATTTAGGGTGTTAGAAAAATTTTGAATTTTTTTGGAAAGTTATTGTTAACGAAAATTTGATTTCGAATTGAAATTGAAATAAGGGACTTTGGTTGAGAAATGGAAACTAGATGTTTTGAATGGAACTAAAAGGTTTGGGAAATGGAATATCGAATGTTAACTAAGTGGATTTTTGAAAAGTAATGGGTTTGGATCATTCGTTCTACCTTAGCAATTTCAGGGACGAAATTCTTTTAAGGGAGGAGGAATGTAATAACCCGGATTTTCCGTCCATTGATTTTGAATATTTAAATGGTTTTTAATGTTGAGTTTGAAATATAAATTTATTTTGAATATGAAATTATTGGTTGAATTCGAGAAATAGCGTTTAATGTCAAATATAGCGATTTATTTTAATACGATAATGGTGAATAATTGGAATTAAAGTATAATATGAATCGAAATGATTTCTAATGTGAATGTAATTTCTATTTGAATTAGAAATTAAATAGTAAGTTTTTAAAACTGAAAAATTCAAGTGATTTCATCAACTTTTGAAATCGCCGATTTAATCGACGCGTAAAATAGCAATCCAGGGAACAGTCTCAGAATTTGACGAAACCTGTTCCATTGGATCCGTAATAGTGTATTATTATCGAATTTCAAATTTCATAGCGATTGGAGTTACCTTTTGGTCGTACGGGAGAGAAACACGTAGAAATAAATATTGAAAATTTAAGGCCCCATTTGGCTTGTCGTTTTTAGTTGTGTTTTCGTCTATACAAAAGCGCGTCCATTGTATGTATTGTTGAAAAACAAACAATTTGAAAAATGAAATTAACACGTAAAATAGAAAACAAATTTACTTTACTTTTCGTGTTTCGAGAGATAACAAAAGCACGAAAATAATCTAACTCCTTTGTTGTCCGTTGGTCGTCGCAATGGCTAAGAATTATAAAGTTTATTTTCTTATTTCTTGCTATTTCTTAGTGCAAGTTGAAAACAAAAAATTCAAAATACAAAATGAAACCAAACAGGCCCTAATATTTTAATTGGGTTCAAAAACCTATCTTCCACATATGATCGAATTGGGCCTCGAGACTAGTTCCATTTGGTTCGGAAAAGCAGTATAACATTAGAAACGCCAGGCGGCACACCTCGATATGGATTTGAAATAAATAAATATACGTATATATATATTTTGAAGCTACTGCAACACTATATTGAAGCTACTACAACACTATTATGAAGCTACTGCAACACTATTCTGAAGCTACTACAACACTATTATGAAGCTACTGCAACACTATATTGAAGCTACTGCAACACTATACTGAAGAGACACTAAGAGCACATATAACAGTACAATATCACATAGAACACTTGTATAATACACAGTACAATATCACATAAAACACTTGCATAATACACAGCATAATACACAGTACAGATAACAATTCATACAGCAGTACACATCACAATTCATGTCAGTTACCCAAAAATATCCAGTTACCCCAAAATACTACAAAGCTACCCCAAAATATCCGGTACACATAACAGTTCATAAATGAGACTTAAGAGCTGGTGCCTCCAGTCAGATTATCAGTCTCACTGGACATGATTGTGGAAGTTAGATCCTCTACATTGATGTTCATCTCCGGGTTGGCATCACCTAATTTCTTAAGCACCCTAGCCAAATTTTCTTGTACCTTCTGATTTGCCTTGGATTCTAGCCGTGCTTCCATTTCTTCGACAAGCCTTTGCCTTAAGTCATGTACGTAAGCATTTGTTAGAGCCTCGGTTGATTGTTTTGCACACTTTGCACGCCTCCCTATAAGCAATGGACGACCCTGTGATTTTCCATTCGAAATTACTATTTCAACAGTATTTCCTCCTTCTCCACCGGCCATTGCCTTTTGAACTAAGTCCTACAAAATAAAGCCACATCAAAATTACCCTACAGTAAATGCAGAGAATGCAGCAAATGCTTACATATGGATTGTGTACAGCAAATGCAGAGAAAGCCACATTTTGGAAAACAATTTGTTTATGTGCATGTAATTAGAAAACAATTTGTAACATATATACTAGTAAAAACTGGAAAACAATTTCGTCGACAACCAGCTACGGCTTCATCATCTGGATTCTGAGGCTTCAAACGGCCATTCATTTTATTTCTGCACATATGTGTATTACTATAGACATATATTTTTATATAAACCAAGTCAGTAATCCCTTTAACCAAATTCATTTCTTCGTTTCCAGTTTTTGTGTCATTTCTAGCCAAACGCAAAAGCAAGTCCTCTTCATTCGACTAGAAAAGGAAAAAAATGGCTGAGAGTTCAAAATTCTTAATCTCACAATATACTAAATTACAATTTCCAAAGCAAACATCTATGCCATTAGTACGTTTGCGAAACTCAGGTTCAACAAGTGTTTCAAGGACAGTTTCAAGGACATGAGCATACATGCACATGAGCAAGACATGAACAATGTGCAGCATGTGCAAAACATAAAAAAATTATTACAAAACAGAATTATTACTTACAAGTTTGCACTTCATTACTTGAGGATTAGACACGTACTCACGTCCATCTGTTCTCTTACGACTTTTAAGAAAAAGTGCTGCATCGGATGGTGTCTCCTGATACAAGTTCAATAGATAGTTTAGCATACACTCTCTTCAGTCAAAAATGTAAAGTATCACATACCATCTTATGACGAAGCTGGGCGAATGACTTTGGACTAGCGGTGTGTGTGTCTTGATACGACTTACGACTATTAGAATTTTTCAGGGCTTTTTGCTAAAAAATACACAAAAAACAAAGTACTCATTTATCTCACAAAAAAAGTACTCGTTTATCTTGCGAAATAAATAATATGTACGTATACCTGAATCTCATCATCTGCCCAATACCTCAAGAGCACTTTAAAATCCTCCACTGGGATGTTGTCCGGCTTGTTTTCTAGCCTCTCCTCATCAGTCTTATAAGCTTTATAATGAGCTGTTTTTATGCGACTCTTGTACCCCCTCCAACAGTCACGAATAGACTTCAACACCCAGTTTTCACATTCATCCGGAATAATATACCGTTGCTTAAATATAAATCAGTGATAAAAAAGAATAAATAAATCAAAATTCAGCTACATTATAGTTAATAGATCAATATTACTTATTAAAGTAAAATTCAACAACATTATAGTTAATAATAGATTACCTTAACATAATCCCATAGAGATTTCTTCAACTTTTCAGGAACATCCGACCAAGATTTATACGTAAGTGGCACAGACCTTTTCAATGTTCCTAAAAAGTTGCTCAGTTCAGATATTACTTTGTCATCATCTGAAATAGGTTGGAACCACTGGTTCATCATAATTACAACTCTTTTGTCATTCGCCCTTGTATGAACATTAAACATCTTTGTGTGACCTTTGAGTCTTTTAGGAACTTCACCTTTAATTAAAATGAAAAGTCCCATCAAATAATAAAATAAATCATCATGTAAATTCGGTACTTAAATATTAATCCTACTGTAATATTAAATATTATTATCACATCAATTCAGTACCTGCTTCAACTTCTTCATTTTCAATGTCTGGAAGACATTCTCCGCAACATACTTATTTGCCATACCACTTGCACTAGCTTTTGCAGCATTTTTCTTTTGTCGTTCCCGCAGAGCCAAATAATCAGCCATTGTTCCTTTTCCTTCAACATTCTTCTCAGTTGAACTTACTACTAGGCTTGGGCTTGGGCTTGTGCTTCTCAACTTTTCCTTTTCCTTTGCGATACCACTAGCTAAACGAGTTTGTGGTCCACTAACAGGCTTTGGCTTCTCAACTTTTTTAGTTCTCTAAATTGTATATATAAGTAGGAAATAAGATTGGATTTTATAGTTATTATCTTCATAAGCAGAAAAAATAAGATATGTAGCTATCACACACCTTTCTTGGTTGTGAAGTATCATCTTCACTATGCTCCTCATGGTCCGGATTATATTCCTGATCACTATCCACATCCTCTTGCATCTTTTCTTTTCCTTTATCTTTTTTTTGGTTTGCATTTCTCAGTTCAGCTGAAATTGCACGCACACCTAGAGAAGCAAGAACTTCATTGTTCCTCATCACATTAACAGCTCTATGTACTTCATAATCTTTTAGGTTCATCATCAACTTAGCAACTCTCTGTACTTCATAATCTTTTAGAGATAGTGGAGGTGTAGAATACTCATTTGGAGGTGGTGGAGGTGGTGGATGAACATCCTGCAAGTATATAATAAACAGGAACATCATAGTAAGTATGCTGCAAGAGTGGTACAAAATATTCAAATTACAATAAGATCATCATAATAAGAATTCTTCAAACCTGCATGCCATTTTCATCCATATCTTCTTCTCCGATGTTGGTAAACGTGATTCCAACTTCCTCTTAACACTTGATGAGTTCAGATTCACTATTGAATCGCTGATTTTTGGTTTTTTTTCTGTGTCATCTTCTGAGGATTTACCTGATCATCTAACTTTAGATTCACAGTTGCATTGTTGGGTTTTGGATTATTCAGCCGTGTCGACTTCCGAGGACTCCTCACCTCAGCTAACTTTAGATTCTCGGTTGCATTGCTGGGTTCTGGATTATTCAGCCGTGCCGACTTCCAAGGACTTTTCACCTCAGCTAACTTTAGATTCACGGTTGCATCGTTGGGTTCTGGATTATTCAGCCGTGTCGACTGCCGAGGACTGTTCACCTCACCTAACTTTAGATTCACAGTTGCATTGCTATTCAGCCGTGCTGACTTCCGAGGACTGTTGACTTCAGCTAACTTCTTGTTTTTTTGGTTCTATTGTAGTTGATGAGCCGTCACGTACTGTCGTTTCACTGGTTTTGTAGCTGCAACAATACAATGATATTATAATCATAATCTTTAAATGTTATAATCAAAATATCACAATAATTTTTTTTTTGCTATATCAAAATATCACAATCTGTAAATGATATTAACTATCCATTTATATATACCTGTAACCAGATTCTGCTTTGGCCGCATGATTACATGCGGCTGCATTTGCTTCAGTGGCTCAATTGCAGTATCGACAACGTTGTCGATATAAAAATCCAAGTTGCCACCACTGTTAACTCCTTTGACTAATTCAGAGAGGTCCGCATCATTCGTCACTAACTTCCACCCACCCTTCTCACCATTTCTCATATAAATTCCTCCTATTTCGGTGTATTGAAGGTCATCCTTCACAAACTCCATGAGCACTGTGTACGAGAAGTAGTCAGGATCAACCCTCTTTACCACAGTATCGGTTCCACCAACATATTGTGCCTTCTGAAATGCACCCTTGTGATGAAATGTGAGCGGCTTGAGTTCCCCCATCCTATACAAAATGGATACAGAGTGGTGAGTTTACATTGGAAGCAAGATATGAAATAATAAAATGGGCAGGTATATTAAGTACATATGTGTATGCAGGTATATAAAGCACTAGAAACAACAAGGGAACACATAAAATCAGAATAACTTACAAGCAGTCAAGTAATTAAAAAGTAGTAAATTATTTATGAAAATCAACAGATACGAAGTCGTCCCTTAATTAAGAACCAATACATAAATAGAAGTCACTTGATATTGCTACATAGAAATCAAGAGGAAGTTTCCTCTATGCTAGGCGGAATGAGGATTTGTGTTGTCGGGACGTCATCTCTATACCACCTAACATCACTAACTTGATTTCCTATTCCATTACCACATTGAATATCATGTAAAACTGGATCATCTTCATTTCCATTTTCATTTTCGACATCACACCAGTCCCTCGGCAATTTCTTAACAACATTATAAAGTGCCGTATCGGTTGGATCTTGTACATAAAATACTTGTTGTACTTGTGAAGCCATAACATACGGATCAGATTTCTGGCACAATCTATTAAAATTAACTCGAGTCATCCCATACAAATCTTTCTCTTCTTGGTACCAGCAACACTTAAATAAAAGCACTGAAATTTCTCCCCAATAATCAATTTCTAGTATTTCTTCAATTGCTCCGTAGTAACTAACATTACCAACCAATGGATTTTGATCTTTTGAACTTGCAAAGCTAGTGGTCAAGGCAGTCAAGAATACACCACTATTCTGTGTCTTACACTTAGCATATCTTTATTTTGTATGGAATCTGTATCCATTAATAACATATCCACTAAATTTCCTAGCTGTCCGATTAGGGCCCATTGCAAGCACTTCTAGCTCTTTCGAAATGTCCTCTTTTTTCCTAACCTCATCCTTCAGCCATTTGCAGAATTCTTCAGTATGTGCTCTCTCTCTTTTATATCTTCTCGATATTGCATGACCATCAATTAAAGCTCGATGTTCCCTATAATAATTATGATGGTATTAATATCAATAAAGAAATATTCTAATTCCTTAGTACTTGCTAGAATAAAATTAGAACATAAAAACTTACTCTTTTAAATTATCTATTTCCTCGTTACCACAATTGAATAGAATGTACCGATGACATACCATCTACTCAGATTCTTTTAGATGAATAGCTTTTCCGTCTTTATTTCTTCTTGTACTAATAGCATATTCCATATTTTGTGGACAACTTTCAAATTTAGGTACTGCATCACCACCGCTTAAGAATCTTGAGCAAAATGTCAAGCATTCTTCTGCCAAGTAACCTTCGGCGATGGAACCCTCCGGTTTAGATCTGTTGTGCACATAAGATTTGAGTTTAGCTAGATAACGCTCAATCGGAAACATACATCGAACGTGCACAGGTCCACCGTATTCAACTTCCTTGCACAAGTGAACCGTCAAGTGAACCATTATGTCAAAGAAAGCCGGTGGAAATATCATCTGAAATTGGCAAAGAATTTCGACAATTTCTTGTTGTTGCCTCTTCACATCTTCCAAATCAATTACTTTGCCCAAAAGACCTCTTAAGAATGCACCAAATCTTATCAGAGGCAATGCAACCTCAGGCTTCAGTGTTTTATTCACAGCAAATTGCAACAAGTAGTGAAGTAGAAAA
Source organism: Allium fistulosum (assembly GCA_030737815.1). Lineage (NCBI taxonomy): Eukaryota > Viridiplantae > Streptophyta > Magnoliopsida > Asparagales > Amaryllidaceae > Allium > Allium fistulosum. The sequence continues at coordinate 100,927,271 of CM060901.1, read as the reverse complement.
TGAGCATCATCGATCTTGTACCCTGAGATTTTCCTTTCCTTCGTGTGAACATACCGACTGATATTGGCTGCACTACCGTATGGCTATTTAACATTCTCCAGTACTGAGCAAAATATTTCTTTTTCTTTATTCATCATGTCAAATATGGCAGCCCTAATCTCAAAGTGTTCGCCGTCATTTGATAAAACGGGATGTAGGACCTTCCTGATGCCCATTTCCTATAAATCAAAACGAGCATTCAAATGGTCTTTTGACTTGCCACTAATATTTAGCAAAGTACCGAGTATGCTGTCGCATATGTTTTTCTCTATATGCATAACATCAAGGTTATGTCGCAATAAATTGTGGCTCCAATACGGTAAATTGAAAAATATCGACTTCTTTTTGAAAGGGGAATCCTTTTTCTTCCCAAAATTATTTTCAAAGTCACGCAACAGTTCTTCAATGTCTGTTCCTGATAAATTTCCCGAAATCTGTCCTATTTCAACTTCACCATTGAACGTCCTCTTATCAAACCTCCACTTGTGTTTCAGATCCAGAAATTTTCTATGATTCATGTAGCACATTTTTTTACTATGTTTCAAGTACATTGAAGAAGTCTCATAATGGCATACAGGACAACCCAATTTACCCTTTGTGCTCTAACCGGATAACATTGCATACCCCGGAAAATCGCTAATGGTCCACAACACACTTGCACGTAACATGAATTTTTGATCAGTAAAGGCATCATAAGTTTCTATGCCTAGATCCCATAATTCTTTCAACTCTTCAATTAGAGGCTGCATATATACATCAATTTAATTCTTTGGAGACTCTGGACTGGAGATGAGTGTTGAAAGAATTAGATTTTCGGGTTTCATGCACAACCAAGGTGGAAGGTTGTAGTTAACTAATACAATTGGCCATGTACTGTAAGTTGTACTCATTGTACGAAAAGGATTGAATCCATCAGAGGCTACACCCAATCTGATATTTCTATTTTCTGATGAAAAATCAGGATACATAGCATCCATCGCCTTCCAAGTCTCGCTATCAGCTGGATGTCTAAGTTTTCCGTCTTTTTTTCGGCCCACAGAATGCCATCTCATAAGTTGTGAATACTCCTTGCATATAAACAGCCTTTGCAGCCTTGATTTTAGCAGAAAGTAACGCATCACTTTTGCCGGGACTTTGTGAATCAACTTCTCTGGATCATTGTCATGGGTGCCTTTCTTTTCCTCTTCCCACCTCGAAATACCACAAGAGTTACAAACATCTTTATCTTCATTTTCTGCCCAATAGAGCATGCAATCGTTTGGACATGCGTGTATTTTTTTGTAATCAAGACCTAAATCTTTAATGATTTTCTTCACGGCTCTAAAAGATAAAGGTATGTGGGCCTGTGGAAAAGCCTCTCTCATCAACTCTAGTATATCCCCAACTGCAGACTCTGTAATTCCATGTATACATTTTAAAGAATAAAGCCTGATGATAAAACTTAATCTCGAAAATTTTGAACAGCCAGGATATAATGGCTGCTTTCCATCTTCGACAAGGCGATAAAATCTTTTAGCATCGGCATTTGGTGCATTAATATTCTCATCTTCACAGTTCTGCATATTTCCACGAGTACGGTGCAACATTTCACCTAGATTATCTCCAAAATCACCAACATCACAGTCTATATCTTCATCACTCCTTCCAAAATTTGGGTGAGAAACCTCACAAATCCGTTTCACATACAATGGAGATGGACCATTGCAGATGAGATGATCATAAATTATATCTGGACGACATCACTTGCTATTTTTACAATTCTTGCATGGGCACGTCATTTCATCGCCTACGGCGAATTTAGAAAAACCGTTTTGTATAAAGGCTCTTATCCCGCTAATATATCCTTCACTAAACTTTGGAAGTTCTATCCAAATGTTTTCGCTGTCCATCACTACAATTATGAATATGAGTATTTTAACATAAAAAGATAAAATTTGTGTGTGTGTCCAACAAGAGGAAACCTAGACAAGTCGAATTGTTAATTCAGGCCGAATTAAGAATTTATAAGTAGTTTAAATCGAAACCCTAAAGTGATGGGAGAGAGTGTTATACCTCAAAATCGAAAATGAAGCCCTAAAGTGATGTGAACAATGCTTGAACCCCCAAATCGAAGCGAAATCGCTGAACAAAGCTTGAACCCCCAAATCGAAGCCCTAATCGAACCAAAATCGCTGAACCCCAAATTAAGAATGTTCACTTGAACCTTTGTAAGAAGACAAAGAAGAATGAAAATAAAAAGTTATTTGCAGGGACTTTTTTCTTCGCGGCTCTAAAAGATCAAGGAGTGGTGTTCAGATTGATGAGGTGTCACGTTCTCCAATGTAGGATTTGCCTTGGTAGATTGGCGCGGATCGGTGCGAAAGATATGCAAAGGTCTTCTATAGCAACACTATAAAAAAATGTTGCATCAATTACACTTGTTTAGCTAGAGCAACACATTTTTATGGCTAAGGCAACACCAAAAATTCAACGTTGCTGTAAGACCAAAATTGTATAGCTATCGCAACATTTTACCTGGCAACACCTTGCAAAAATGTTGTAGAAGGCCATCTATGGCGTAATGCGATTACGGTTGGGCGAACTCTGTTTCGCGTGCGACAGTTCGACGTGGGCGATGTCAGGGTTTTAGCGCGCGTATGGGATGGCTGGAGGCAGCGGCAAGACGTGGTGGGGTGGCAGCAACGGTGAGACATGGTGTTGTAGGTTGCGTTCGATTATGAATAGTAACAGTAAGTTGTTACTGTCAGGTCACGGTTGCCAAGGGCGAGGCTCGATGTTGTTTTTTTCAATCGCGACCATGGTGCTCAATGTCGAGGAGGGCTGGCAGTCGCGATTCAAGGAGGTGGTTCGGGTTCGTTCAGGTGGTGGAGTTTGATTCGCCGATAAGGTAGATGGGTTGGATAGATGATCAGAGCAGTGGATTGGGATCGCGATTTGATTTGGGGTCGGCTACATTGTGATGGTCTAGCGCAATTTTGAATGGGAATGAAGGTAATTAGAGAATTTTAATTTTAATTAGTTTTATTAATTTCAAATTGGAATAGTTCACTTATAAAGTTGGTAAAATTATTCGTGCGAGGTCCAAAATTACAAAACGAGTCACGTTGGATCGTAGCAACCAAACATTATACACTAGAATAAATTTCAATTTGGAACGATTGGCAATTTCAGAAAAGAAAAAAAAAATCAAGGTGAGTAAATCTCACTCGATTTGGTTAACTAGTTTAATTTTTAATAATTAAAATTATTTATTGGATGATTGGTTGAATGGATATATATTTATCAGTTGAATGCTATTATATATATATATACATATATATATATATTAGTATATATTAGTAGTTGGATATAGTCCTGCTTATTGGAGCGGATGAGACCATATGCACCCCGCATAATAGCGGATGACCCTATATTACCGCGATATCCTGCCTCGAAGCGAGATTTGTTTTTTATGTTATCTAACATCTATGGATGCAGGGAAACGGGTTGAAGGGATCCAACTGGATTCCTTAAAACATATATATTGATTGTTTTCATATATCATAATATATGATGGAATTGAATAATCTGTTATAGATTGTTGTGTGGATTGAATGTTTGGATGTTATAGTAGCACTGGACTTACTTTGGTATTCTAAATACTATTAATTTTTAAAATTGAAGGAATTTTGGATATAAAAATATTTATATTGGGATCTGGATTATTTTAAAGGAAATTGAGTTGAAAAAAATATATTTGGTTTTAGATGTACTTAACTATTTGAAAATTGGTTTAAATAGAGATTTTTTAAATAAATTATATAAAGATATTTGTAAAAGATATTCTGGAAAATATGGAAAGGAGTTGAAATCGATATTAAAAATAGATTTGAAATATAAATGGAATTTATTTAGAAACGGATTTATAAAAATGAGATTTTATAAAGGGGATTAGCTTTATGAACAAGTGAAACTCAAAGAAGTTTATAAATTTATAAACGATGTTTATAAATAAGGGGAATGGTATTAGTTGATAAATTGTAAATATAAATTTACAATGTGAATTTATATCAGGTTACGGAAATCGGTTGGGAAAAAAATAGTGGATTCTATTTTGAAATGTGGAAATGATTATGAAATTGGAAACGTAGTCGATGTGATATGAATCGAGAGGGATTTATAAATTGAAATTGACAATATTGGATTTTTTAAAAAATAAATTTTTGTCGAGAAATTTAATTGTTTTAAATGGGATTTTTAATTATTATACTATGTAGCTTAAAAACTATTATTTAGGTTAAAATATTTCAAAAGGTTAGTTATTCAAGTATTTAATATGTATTGAAATAAATAATATTTTTAATCAGCCTTGTAAATCAATTAGTTTATTTAAAAATGAATTGGAAATTAAATATCGATGTTATATAAAGTGTTTTAATATTTTAAATAAATTACTTTAATATGTTTATAAAAACGAATTATTATTTAAAAATAGTTATTATATATATAGTTTTGAAATGATTGAAATTTATTTATAAATCCTCTCGAGATTTGTAAACGGAGTTTATTTAATGGAGATGATTTTTATAAGAGAAATATTACAGTGAAATTCTGGGGACTTAAAGAAATTTCCAAAGTATTTAAATATAGAAACTTCGAAAATGAATTAAAATTCATAAAAAAGAAGTTAGAAATGGGTAGTTGAAATTATAGACGAGTATAATCGAGTTTGGAAATTTTAAAGGAAAATTAATTTATGAATTGCGAAAACTTATGGAATCCGTTCGCGTTAAGGAATTTACAAATTAATGGTAAAGGATTTTGGAGAAATAGGGAATAAATGGAATATTTTTCCTAAGTATTGGAAATAAAATGATTTTAGAGGGAAAAAAAAAGGATTATAAATATTTCTGAGTATTGGACCAGAGGATTTGAGATATTTTAACTATGAGATTATTATTATAGAAATATTTTCAAAGTGTTGAATTATAAATGGAATTGGAAGAAAATATTTCTAAGTATTGAGATGGTTAGAATTTATCTTGTTATGGATATAAGTGTTGAAATTGTTTCCGAATACTTAAATATTAGAGGAGATTTGGATATATACTCTTGTAAAGATATTTTGAAATAAATATTCGAAGATTTATAAAATAGGGCCTAGTGACTGCTTATGGATGTTATTTGATAGTTAAATAATCGACTATCAAATCTGGCCAAATTCGTTGATCGTTTCGAAGAGACTGGGATCAGATTTAATTATCCGAAAACCACTTCGATCCGGTTTGTGCGTTATGAATTCTGATATCTCGAAGATAATGAAGATGGTGATCTTGAAGGAGATTCGGTTTGTCCAGACCCAGGACAACTTGTATGGATAAATGATATCATTGCATCGTTGTCGGGAAGACAGTGTTAGCATTCCAAGTATGAATGCTATTCTAAAGGTAAACGTAACCTCAAGCCTCATTAACCAGGAATGACTAAAACAGGGGAGATGCAGCAAGGCTAAGTGGGTTGCGCCTAATTAGGGTATGTTATCACCTTTCAAGATACCCTCGAATATATTATATTATAATTATGGATATGGTTGTGCATGGAAAAGAGAGTGCTCGATAAGGGTGGGAACACCCGGGGTGATAACATATTCAGTACTATCCAGGTTAGGGGTAGGCCAGTCTTGTGTTGGCAGGAGATTCAGGCAAGGTTCTCGGTACATTTTTCTAGAGGTGTACTATGGCGGGCGGTACCCCAGTAGCCCAGTCATTGTATGGAATCCAACCTCCACTACAAGCCTTTACTGTTTTGATTGTAGAGTCTAGTATGCTGGAATTTAATTAATGCAATAATTTCGGCTATTTTAATAAGTATTTGTACTTAGACACTATTATAATATCACAGGATTTTCTATAAAAGTGTCTTGGTTATCGTAAGGTAAAAATCCGCCGTGTTTATGTGTGACGTGGTCTTACGAGATACCTTTGTTTTTTAAAGGATTTTGATAATTGTAATAATTCAAATTGAGTGTGATTTCTCACGTTGGTTTTCTAGACTGACTCGGGTGTTATTTTATTATAATGCTCGGGTCAGACCGAGTTTTACAGATTCAGGTTAGGATGCTTTGGAGCTCAGGAGACGAGCTGAAGGATTTCAAGCGTATTTCACGTACTTGTTTATATTCCACTGTGTGTGTAGACTGTATAGTTGGCACTGGTGAGTACAAGTTATAATAATTGTCCATATTGATGTATTGATTATTGTACTCTGATGATTGTGTGTATATTAAAAGCTACAGATTCTTTTGTATAAAAAACTATTATATATTATATTTTATTCCGCTGCGATTGTGAGATTCTGTATTTTTGTTTCTAGTTTCTTTTACATCTTTCTTCTTCACCCCTAATGATTTGGTATTTTCGGCACTCGAATGCTCGGCATGCTATACTGTGAACGTATTGATGTCGATTTTCGAGGGTCAAAAATCCCTGGCCATTACACAATGAATGTATTAGTGTCGACATTTGAGGGTCAAAAAGGCATATCGTTATAGCTGGTATCAGAGCTGAAGGTTAAGTGAGAACCATGGCTTTGATTGGGTAAAACTCACTAAGATATATGGTAATGGAATGCCCTAGCATGAGTTTAGTATATTATGTATATGAGAGGATATTTGTATTTGTTATATATTAGTTATATATTTAAGTATAGGTTAACAGTATGGTTGATTAATGTAGGTATTAGTGATGTTCATTCATTACCCCTCATTGATTAGTTTAGCAATGCTCGGATAGTTTATGAGCATTGCTATCCTTTGTAGAATGATTTGACATGCTCGACCAGTTTATAAGCATTATTATCATTTGTAAAATTATTAGCTTGATATTGCTCAGCCATTTAACGAGCATTGTTATCATTTCTTGATTGATTAATTGTGCTCAACCAATTATGAGCATTTACTATTGTTTGTTGATTTATAAGTAATTTACTTTTCTACATCATGAGTTTGGTAGATAGTAATTTGTGAGAACGTTGAAATAACATCTCGTGAATTAAGTTTCACAATTTGACTATAAGGCGTTTGGTGATAATGTTGGATTAAAAAGTTAACTTTAAGAAAAGATGTCTATTATAATCTAAAAGAAAGATAAAATATTTTGAGAATAAATATTTTTGAATAGGTTTTATATAAGAAGGTGAATTTACATAAGTATGGTTTTTAAATATGGCTTATAAACAAAAAAGGATTTTAATTAAGAACTGAAAACTTAAATTCTGGTTTTTTTGAAATTGTTTTTCAAGGTTTTGAAGAAAATAATAATAGTATTATTTGAAAGTATTTTTAAAAGACTTAATTTTTAAAAATAGTTTTAAGATTTGTTCGAGTTCTAGGTTACTCTCGGAATCGGCAAGTCGATTCGGGAACAAAGTATTTTTATGTTTTCTAGTTTGAGTGGCTTGAAAGTGACAAAAATTTGACAAAAGATGTGTTCGAATGGTAAGCACTTCTTTTGAGTATTTCCCTTCTCAGTAAGGGAATATATGGTACTGTTTGGTAGAACCCAGTTTCTTGTATAATTTTGGTGTTACTCAATATATATATATATATATATATTAGGGATTTTATAGAAAATATTGGAGAAATTGGTTTTGAAAAGATTTTGGTTTTATCCCAAAATTATGATTTGATATATAAAAGAAAATATGTAAATATGATTATTTCAAATGATTTGAGAAGGAAACATAGTGTTTAATTCAAAAGGTTTTTTTAAAGGAAATTTGATATTGAAATAAAAGTTGAATTTTTAACTCTTAATCTGAAAAGAGAGTAAGTTAAAACACATTTAAAATATATTGAACATCCTTGAAAAGTAAAATAAATATAATTCTTTTGTTCAATATATTTTAAGTCATGGAATGTTCTAATGAAAGGATTTATAAATAAAGATAAGTCTTTATAAAATGTTTATAAACTTAAGTAAGAGTTTATGAAATATATTTTTTAAATGATTTTAGTATTAAATGAGAGATAATTTTGTAAACGAATAAGATTTAAAATGTAAAGTATCGGTATAATTAAGAAACCAATGGAATAAAGTACGTATGTTGTACGTAGATTATTTTATTCACATGACAGTTCTTGATCTAGGATTCGAGTACATGATTTTGAGGTGATTTACACCAGTTTGAATAAGGATTTTCACTAGATCCTTGAAGGCGAACATTTGATATAGATTCTTGATATTATTATGAAGTTCTATATCATAGTATATTGATATGTAAGGAGAATAGAAGTTGCTAATAAAGTAATCAGATTGGAGTCTGCACTAAAGAGGTCAAGTGATCTACACTAGTTTGGAAGTGGAATTTATGTGATCAGGCAAGTGATCAGAGTTGATATTGCGTACGGATATTCCATTTGCATCGTACGCCTTTGGTATATTTGTATGCTATGTTTGTTGTATTATGGAGAGTTTAGGGAAGGGCTCTTTTAATTTTTGAGGTAGTATGAATAATCGACTAAGTAATAACCTGAAGTCGTCGAGCTTAAGATACGTTTAGTAGATTGTTTACGGTCCTTACGTGATAAATGGATTTCTGAACCTGGTAAAACCATGAGCTTTTTTTGCTAGTAATGGTAATTTTGTTAAGTATTGTTGTGTGATTGTTGCTTGTGTTGGAATTTCGAGGATGAAATATTCTACATGGGGGAGAATGTAACGACCTGCAATTTCGAGCACTTCGTATTTACATATGAATTATTTAAATATTCGTATCTTGGATTTAATACATGTAAATATGATTTTTAACCTTGTTAACCCATTCTATATAATAACTAATGAATGAAAATTTGTTTTTGAAAAATATTTACAAAAATAAATAGTTTGAAGAAATATCGATAATGTGACTGAAAATCATTTTATTGATAAACGCTTTTTATTCAACAAAAGTTGTTCAAACTTCTTATGCAGATCTTAGAAACAAATGAACACATAAATAACAAGTTAAAATGCATAAGTTAACTACAAATTAGTAAAATTAAACATGCATCTAGAAGGAAACATAAAGGAAAGTTTTTAAGGCTTGATTTAGGGGTATGGTGTGTAAGAAGGCACGAACTTGTACTTAGGCATGGTGTGCGTGTGCATGGAGGGAAGGTGAAGTGGGTTGGATGGTCATTTTCCATATTTGTTAACTCCATATAAACACCCCTTAAGCCTGTCATTTGGTGATTCAAAATTATCAAAGAAACTCTACTATTTTTTATATCTTCATCCTCCCTTTCTCCTCTCTAACTTTCTCAAAACAATATCACAAATTCTTCAATCACCTCCAAACTTCCGCAAAGGTCTTAGAAAATCATTAGAACATGGTTTAGCATCCAATAAGTTGAATAATGATGGAGCAAAGAGGGAGAAATCTAGGCCATTAGCATTATTTTGAGGTAGGAGGCTTGGCTTTGGGCTTTGGGTGATGGTAGGAAGTTGTTCTTAGATTCTAGAGCTTTATGATGGTTTTTAACTTGGTTTTTAGGTGATTTATCCAATATATGTATTATAACTTCTCTAATAAACCTTCTAAAACTTGTAACGTGGCCATGACTTGACGTATACATGTTTGGATATGTTATATGTGATGTAAAAGTATGATTGTGAATGTTTGAAGTGAGAAAGTCGCTATAAAAGAACTTTGAAATCCCTTAACTTTAATTTGTGTAATTTGAAGATTTATGTACATATCATTGTATAACAAATTTTGGTTGTTCTCTACACTTTTATAAGTGTTTTGGACAATGATGAATTGGTTTGGAAAGTGGTAGAAATTGTAAATCAAAGTGGCAAAAGTTATAGTGAAATAAGTAAAATTGTTTTGGAAAAGATATTGTTTTGGAAATTTCAAACAACATTTAAAAAGATATCCTTAGGGGTTTCTTTGTGGTTTTAATAAGTAAAATATAATTACATAATAATGTAAGCATATCCAGTTTTAAAAAGTATAAAACTAGTCAAACAAAGTTAAGAAAGTTTAAAGTAAAAAGGTCGCTATATGAGCAGTTCGTCAAAATAACTTGTTTTCTTTAAAGGTTGGGTAATCATGTTTAAAATTAAGTATTTCTCCTAATTATTTTTATAAGTATTTTCTAACATATATAAGGTTATTTTAAAATTAGTTTCAGGTTAAAATGTATTTTTAATAATTAGTTATGAATTTTCAACGTTGAGGTTTTTAAGTAAAACTTGTGTATTTTTTGTTTTTATTATATTTCAAAACTTAATATTTTCACATGGTATTTTCTATAAGTTTCTAATGCACAATTAATTATAAGCGCATCAAAGATACATATATATATATAAGTTTTAAAAGTTAAGTATTTTATAAATATAGTCATGGAAGTTTGGATTTTAACAGTTAAGTTAAAATAAAAAGTTTTGTGAAATTAATTAAAAGTGTATTACCTTAATTAATAAGTGTGGATATGCTTTGATCTTTAAATTAAATGTCTTAAAGTTAATAATAAGTATATAAATGGTTTTGGAATGTAGTAAATGATGTTTGAGTAACGTTTGTTTTTAACCCTTATGATTAATTATACTTAGGAATATAACTAGATATTTAAATAATGAATATTTTAAAGATAATTATAAGTAAAAGGTTTTGGGTTGTAGTAGACATTGTTTAAGCAATAATTATCATTAATCCTTAAATTATAATTAAACCTCTAAAAGCAAATTTTAAGGATAATGTTTAAAGTACAAATTATTTTGGGTTTGTTGTGACAATGTTTAAATAACACTTGTCTTTAACTGATGCAGGCCAAGATATAAGTTTCCAAGGCTTAAGACGTGACCGACTTAACAAAGTTGAAGCTGCAGGCCAAGTGTTAGGTCGTGAGCGACCTAATGAAAGCTTAAGTCGTTCAGAAAAGTTGAGTCGTGTACGACCTAAGATAATGGGAGCTCACAAGGAAATTCGCGAAGAAGTGCTAAGTCGTGACCGACTTAAAGAAGCTATGAGTCGTGACCGACTTAATGGAAAACCAAGAGTTAACTTGTTCTTAGGTCGTGTGCGACCTAACGAGCTAAGGGGTAGGTTGCTGGAACGACCTAGCAAGATACAACTAGGAAATAGGTCGCTTGTACGACCTAACCGGGTGCTACGACTTAACAAGTCACGACCTATGCTAGGTCGTAGGAAACAGTCACGACCTATGCTAGGTCGCAGGAAACAGTCACGACCTATGATAGGTCGCAGGAAACAGGAACGACTTAAGATAGGTCGCTGGGTGATCTGGAGGGATAAGTCGCACACTATAAGCCGTGAAGTCTTAAGTCGCGAGGACTTAGGTCGCAAGACTTAGGTCGCGCAGTTTTATGAAGCGCTCTTTTAAGTCGCTGATGAAGCCTGATGCCGTTGATTCTTATGCTGCTTTAATCCAGGCCATTGATTCTGCAAAGCCGCTTGAGATAGATCGCTAATGGAGTATAAGTCGTTTGTTTTAGGTCGCATACGACCTAAGTTGAGTCGTGAGAAGTTGTTAGGTCGGCAACGACCTAAGTGATGTATTTTCTGTTTGTATTTTCTGTTTGTTGATAAGTCGTAAGTCGTGTACTGGGTAAGTCGTGAGTCGGAGGCTATAAGTCGGAAACGACTTAAGTGTTGTAATTTTTGTTTTTTCATGTGTTGTAACTTCTATAAATAGGCCGGTGGTGCCATTTGTAATAGTTTAGTTGATTTGAAATGAAACTCTTGTTTTGTTAGCTTTGTGCTTTCACCCAATTGGTAGTTGAGTGTAATCTCCTATCTCCTCTTTCGGTTAATCGAGTGCGCTCGATTCAACGACTGCAGAAGCCGATTCACGGAATCTAGTGCGCTAGATCAACGTGCGAAGAATCGCAGATCTTTGAACCCGGTATCGTGCGCGATCAACGAGTTCGGGATAGCTAGAATTTGGTATCTTCGGATCAACGAATTTGGGGATTTTAGTATTCATCAATCCACCGATTGCAACTTTCATCGATCTACATTGTTTTCGTATAATCCGCTGCGTCATTAACCCTTAAAAAAATACTAAGATCTTTAATAATGAAGTTTTAAAGATAAGAAAAAGTATGAAATATTGTTATATAAAGATAGAAAAGTAAAAGTTTAACTTATAAAAGAGAAGAGGTTTATAGTTGCGATTTTTAAATAACATTTGCTTTTAACTTCTTTGATTATATTTTCAAGTAAATCTTGTCAATGATTTGTGAAAATACATACACCATTTGACATAAGTATATGAATATTTTTGAAGTATAAAAAAGAGTGTAAATGAATAATGGCAAGTATATATCTTTTATAAAGGGAAATTAAATTTATATACAAGTTTAATAAAGAAGATTAATTAAATAAATTAAGTTTTAATTTGTAAAAAGTTTAATTAATAAGTGAAGTTTAATAAACAATGAATTTTAATTAAATAAGATAAGTTTTAATTTATAAGAAGTTTAATTAATAAGTAAAGTTTAATAAACAATGAAGTCTAATTCAATAAGTTAAGTTTTAACTTATAAGAAGTTAAATTAAATAAGTGAAGTTTCATTAAGAAAGTTATGTCCTAATTAATAAAAGGTTTTGATAAAGAAAGATGTTTAATTAAAGAAGTTTTAATTAAAGAAAGATGTTTAATTAAAAGAAGTTTAATTAAAGGAAGATGCAACAACCCATAATTTTGTCACTTTGAATTAGAGTATTTAATTAATTTTAAATATTCAAATAAAGGTTTTTTAACATAAATAATAATGGTTATTTTGTTTTGGAAAAATATTTACAAAAATATATTCTTTGAAAATAATATCGATAGTATGACCAAAAATCGTTTTATCAATAAACAGCTTTTTTAACCATCAGAAGTCGCGCATGATTTTTTTACATACACTTATTTTTCTTTTTTAACAAGAATATATAATAAAATTATTTCTTTTATTTTTAGAAATAAAATTTCTTTATGACATCATCATTTTTAAATAATTGATTTTTGAATTTAAATTGATTTTGAATGATTTAATAATTGTTTTAAAATCTAATGAGGCCCTTTTAATTATAAATTAATAATAGAAAAGTCACTTTTAAATTTTGTTTATATATATGTATGTGTGTGTGTATTAACAAAGAAGTAAAAATATGACCGAAAATTGGATTTTAGATTCGTAAAGGTTTAACCAGAAGAAGTCGTGCAACGTAACATGTTATATGTGACATACATGTGCACATAACATATATATACATCCATATACACATACATACACATTAGAATTACATTTACATCTCAAAATATTACTAATGGTAAATTAAACAAAATTACATAATATTTATCTAAGCTAATGATGACATATCTCTACCTTAGTCCACATTCTCATCCAAGTGCATGCCTTAAGTGAAAAGGGTAGTGATGGAAAGGATGTAGGTGGGGTGGGAGTTCACGGCCGAACCATCAGGGGGGAGTGGTGGTGGAAAGGTAATGTGATGTGTTATGATGATGTTTAGATATTTCACAAATTTTTGCCCATAAATAACAAGGCATACCTTCACAAATTCGTTCACTCTAAAAATCCTTAACTTATCTTCCTCTTCTAAGGCACAACAATGGCCTCCATCTCCTTTTAAAAATATTTTCAAATCGAGTCGAAGGTCTACCGAAATAAATCATAATATATAGAGTGATACACCAACTTGTTTAAAATTAAAGCAAGTGATCTTCTCCTCTTCTCTTCTTACTTGGCCGAGCTCATCTAGGCACCTCAACTCTCTCTAGTATAAGGATGAGCATACACTAGGGTCTCAAGGTAGATATCATAAGCTTCAGTGCAGGAATAGCGAAGTTATAGTCGAATTTGTAGCATTAAAAATTAGATCGGAAAGCTATTAGGTGAGAAACTCTACTAGTTTATTTTATAAATCATGTGATGATATGATAAGTTTGCAATGAGTGTTTTCTATGTTTGGTCATCATGTTTTGGATGCGATATTATGTTTGCTTGGTTGTAGAAATAATTCATGGTAAATACACATCGAATTTACACAAAGAGAACACTTTCTCTTATGAAATATAAAAGTGTCACGACATAGTTAAACCTCATTAAACGTGAATAAAAATGGTTTAAAATTGTTTATAAATGTTTTATAAACATTAAAAATCATTTCAGCAAAGTTTTGAAAAGTTGTGAAATTAGAGTCAAAATAAGCCATCGCGTTTTGCCAGTTCGCGATTTCGTGACCCGAAAAGTTAAACGAATGTGTAGGGTGGGTTATAAGTCAGAATTCTTCGAAATAAGAATTTTCCGGTTTCGCGATTTCCGGTCGCATTTTCATTTCTCATTTAATATATATATATATATATATATATATATAAACAAAGTTCGAAAACTAATTTCTTACTATTAATTAATTAAACTATCCCATTTGAATTAAAAAAACCATATAAATCAATATTGGACAATTGTTTTCAAAAAGCGTTATTATATCGATAAAATGGTATCGATTTTCTTTATATTTTCAAATTAATGATATATTCTTATAAAACTATTATAAATGATTTATTATCACTTTAAAACTAATTAAAATGAATTATTATCATTTTAAAACTATTATTGGAATTATTATTATTTATTATCACTCAAAACAATATTATTTGTTTTATCAACCTTTTATTTGAAGATTTTTTAAAATAAATATAATTTATCAAAGTGGTAAATTTGCGGGTCGTTACAAGGGGAGTTGTAAGATTTAGAAGAGCTGGGAAGTCAGCACCTCGATATATTCGACCTTTTTCTATTCTTGAGCAGATTGGCCCGCGAGCCTATCGAGTAGAGTTACCATAATGGTTGTCAGGTGTGCACAATGTCTTTCATGTGTCATATTTATGAAAATATGCACATGACCCGAAAATAATTGTAGGACCAACTACCCGGGAAGATTTAGAAGTAGTCAAACTTGGCAGTTATTAGACAACCAATTCAAACCATTGATCGTGATGAGAAGCGGTTGCGGAGAAAGGTTATGAGATTAGTTAAAGTCCAATGGAGTAGTGATGCTAAAGACTGCACTTATTAAACTAAGTATAGAATAAGAAAGACTTATCCTGAGTTTAGGATAGAGGATAGTATGTATGTGTGTGTATATATATATATATATATATATATATATATTATCAATGTAGTGTACTCACCGCCTGTGGTATAGTCACTTATCATATCTTTGTAGATATTTCATCGTATCTAATATATTCCTTTTTAAGTTATCTTCTTCTTATCTTAAATTTCGAGAATGAAATTCTTTTAGGGGGTAAGAACGTAACGACTCGTAATTTTATCACTTTGAATTAGAATATTTAATTAATTTTAAATATTTAAATATAGGTTTATTAAGCATAAGTGACCATGTTTTATATAATAAATAATAATGGTGATTTAGTTTTGGAAAAATACTTACAAAAGTATATTCGTTGTAAAAAATATTGATAGTGTGACCAAAAACTGTTTAATCAATAAACAGCTTTTTTAACCATTAGAAGTCTCGCACAATTTTTTTTACATACACTTATTGCTCCATTTTAACAAGAATATGTAATAAAATTATTTATTTTACTTTTAGAAATAAAATGTCTTTACGACATCATCAATGATGTCATCTTTTTTAAATAATTGGTGTTTGAATTTAAATTGAGTTTAAATTATTTAATAATTGTTTTAAAAACGAATGCGGCCCTTTTAATTATTAGCTAATAATAGAAAAGTCATTTTTAAATTTTGTTTATATATATATATATTAACAAAGAAGTAAAAATATGACCGAAAATCGAATTCCAGATTCGTAACGTTTTAACCAGAGGAAGTTGTGCAACAATACATGTTATATGTGACATACATGTGCACATAACATATATATACATCCATATACACATACATACATATTAGAATTACATTTACATCTCAAAATTTACTAATGGTAAATTAAACAAAATATCATGATATTTATCTAAGCTAATGATGACATATCTCCATTTTAGTGCACATTCTTATCCAAGTGCATGCCTTAAGAGATAAGGGTGGTGATGGAAATGATGTAGGTGGGGTGGGAGTGCACGGCCGAACCATGAGGGGAGGGTGGGCAGTGGTGGTGGAAAGGTGATGCGATGTGTTATGATGACGTTTAAATATTTTACAAAGTTCTGCCAATAAATAGCAAGGCATACCTTCACAATTCATTCACTTATTCACTCTAAAAATCCTAAGCCTCTCTTTTTTTTCTAAGGCACAACAATGGCGTCCACCTCCTCTAAAAATATTCCAAAATCGGGTCGAAATTTTGCCAAAATAAATCATAATATATAGAAAAATATACCACCTTAGTTTGAAATTAAAGCAAGTGATCTTCTCCTCTTCTCTTCTTGCTTGGCTGAGATCATCTAGGCATCTCCACCCTCCCTAGTGTAAGGCCAAGCATACCTTTGGGTCCTGAGGAAGATATCATAAGCTTCGGTGCGGGAATATCGAAGCTATAATCGAATTTGTAGCACTAAAAGTTAGATCGGAAAGCTATTAGGTGAGAAACTCTACTAGTTTATTTTATAAATCATGTCATGATATGATATGTTTGCTATGAGTGTTTTCTATGTTTGATCGTTATGTTTTGGATGTGATAATATGTTTACTTGGTTGTAGAAATAATTCACGGTAAATACACGTCGAATTTACATAAAGAGAACACCCTCTCTTATAAATTATGAAAGTATTAGGGCATAGTTGAACCTCTTTAAACATGAATATAAATGGTTTAAAATGGTTTATAAATGTTTTATAAACATAAAACTCATTTCGGTAAAGTTTTTAAAAGATATGAAATTAGAGTCAAAATAAGCCATCGCGTTACGGCAGTTCCCGATTTCACGACCCCAAAAAGTTAAACGAATGTATAGGGTGGATTATAAGTCAGAATTCTTCAAAATAAGAATTTTTTGGACCCTTGGGGTTATAATTTTCAAATGAAAAAGAAAAATAAAAAATTCACCTAGTAGAGTTAGAGATATGTCCAAATCCAGTTTTCAAAAACTTCACGTTGTGGCAGTTCGAAAACCAATGTTCCAAATTCTTTTTAAATGGATATTTTTAATCTTTAAAAATATGGAATAAATTCTAAGTATATGTTAAAATATTTTAAAAGAGTTTTAATTGAAAAAATTAGACATATAAAGGTTTAAAATGAGATTTGTGATATGAAGCCCTTAAAAGCACTATTCACCAGCAATTTAACAAAGAATTTGGAAAGTTCTGAAATAAGATTTAAACTTGGGTTTTTCTTCCCAAATCTTATTTGAAATGTTTTTTAAATGATAAATCAAATACTTTTAAAAGTTTTGAGTCGAGAAAATAACTTGACCACCTTATGGGTGACAGAGAGATAGTCTCTAGGCTGGAGTTTGAGATACCAGTTGCATGCTTCCCCTAGCTATCCGGATTGACCCGACGGAGGGGATAGGTAATTTGTTTTACTCAGACCGCATTTTCTTAAGATAAAAGACAAGAGATTTGGAGTTTTTCAAAGGTTAAACAAGATTTTAAAATAATAAGATGTTTGGTAATGTAGGTAACGTTCTAGTGAAATTCTGTATTAAATTCTGAGGAGGGAACTCATACTATCTGTGTGAATTTAAAAGGAGATTTCACCATTATTCGATGAATAGTATGGGTTGAATACGGAAATTAGTACTGAGTATAAGTAGTAAAATTTCTATGGATCCTTTTATTTTGCTCAATAATGTTTTCCTATGTAAAGAGAATTGATTTGGTATTTCCAAAATCAAAACAAGGTTTAATAATCCTGTATATACTGAAAAATAAAATGGTTTAAAGAATATATCTCTAAAATATGTTAGATTTGACAAAAAGATAAATTGATTGGATGTTGATTGATAAATGACCTTTATACTTGACATCTTTTTATTGTTGATTGGCTCAAAGAGACTGTGATTGGATTTGGATGATTCCTATCCGAAAACCACTTCGAACCAAGCGTTCGAAAGTGAAGACATATTGAAGACAATGGTTTTGAAAATGAAGATCTCCATAATGTAGGGCTGCTTGCCACTAACCTCTGGGGTGATTCCCATATTATATATTGGTGGTATTGGTGCCTTCGTTCGGAAAATCTTCGATTGGCAAGGACTACTCGCTACTAATCCTAGTGGTGATTCCCAAATAGGATGTAGTAGGAGGAGTGCCTTCGGTTTTTTCTGTTCCTGGACAACTTGTATGGACGAATGTCTAACATTGCATTTCTAAGACCATGTACATTTGTTTTTACAAACGTACATCTGTTTGGCTGTGTAGGAGGTAACCCCTCTTATACTTAACACCTTTCCCTGAGACGTATGAACTCAGGGGTTGTACTTTTGTGGAAACACATTAGTGTGTCATCGGAAATAGCAATGTGGCATTCAAAGTGAGATTTTTCATATGAAAGGAAAAACATTACCCAAGCCTCAAACATCGGTAATGGCAAAAACAGGGTAGATGCGTTAGGGTTAAGTGGGTCGCACCCATTAGGATATGATCATCGCCTTTCTAGATTACTCTCTATATTATGGTTTATTGTGTATACTTTGGGATCCCATGGATAGGTCGGGAATGACCGGGGTGGTGGGATATTCGATACTATCTATGGTAGAGGTAGGCCGATTCTGTTTTGGTAAAGGGCAGCGGGGATGTGCCTCGGTACATTCCTTTAAAGATGTACTGTTGGAAGGTAGTCCCTTACCTTGTCATTGTTGAAAATCCATTCTCTAATACGTTCCTTTAATGTTTTGATTGTAGAACTTAGTATGTTGGAATTTCATTAATGCAACAATTTCGGCTATGACTAATATTTTATTTGAAAAGGGTATTCAAAGAATGTCATTAAAAATAATATCTCTGGTTTTAAGTAGCAAATGTTTTAGTTATCATAAAGTAAAAACCCGTCTGTGTGTATGTGCTGCGTGTTCTTATGAGATGCTCTTTTATTTCAAAAGTATCCGTTCTTCTGAGTTTCCTCACACCAGTCCCATGATTGACCTGGAGTTTATTTTATTTTCTCTTAAACTCTGGGTGCCCTATTTTTCCAAGTAGCCAAGTAATCAGGTTTAACTTGGAGCATTTTGGAGGAGCTTGGAGCATGAAGCAGAAGATTCCTTTGTAGATAGTTATCTACTTCTATTTCTGCTATATTATGTATAAGTTTATACCAGCGCCTGTGTAGGGATAGGTAGTTATAACTGTTCCTACCTGGGTTAGTACTTGCCATAACTCTGAAACATCATTTTGAGAGTGATTGCATTTACATCTATATGTAAAAAAATTAAGTTGTTCAATGCGATGTGAGAATCTATGTTTCTATCTTCTATCTTTATTTTTTTAATCCTGATCATCCGCCTCTTTGGCACTTGAATTTGTGGTACGTGAATACCATGGATGTATTAGTGTCGATGTTCGAGGGTCGAAAAGGTGGGTCATCCCATAAGTTGTTTTTAAATTAGTAAGAAGTCTTAATTTAAAAGAAGAAGTTTTAAATCAAATGAAAGAAGTTTTATGGATAAAAGGAGTTTTACAAATAAAATAAGGTTTTAATTAATGAATGACTAATTAAATAAAAATGGGATTAAAAGTCATTAATATGGGTTGATCGTGCTTTGTGTGTGTTAATCGTGCTTTGTGTGATTACTTGTATATTGAAAACATTTACTCGTGTACTTAGCATTAAAAGCCAAAGAAGTAGACTTGATTCTATTTGTAAGAGTCAAGATTGATGTTCAGAAGGATGGAGCGATAGTGCTATAACTTACCGACTTCCCTCTTGACTATGAGATAGTTGAAGTTGAAAAGGTTGAAAGTGTGATAAGTATACAAGACTTGGTTTCTATATGCGATCGTTTAATTATTGTTTAATATGCCCAAATTAACCTAAGAAGTATAAAAAACCTTCATGGCTTCATATGCTTTGAGAACCCCCCGGGAGGAGCATTTGTATGAAATGTCTCTAGCTTTTACTTAGCATTTAAAGAACTAGAATTGAGTTAACCGGAAATTCGTTGATTTAGTCTTGAAGAGACCGGGATCAGAAAGTGTTTTACTTATCGAAAACCACTCCAAGACTGAGAAACATGTTCTATCTCTTGGAAGTGGATCTATTCGAGATGCTAAAATCCATGTGTGGTTTCAAGATCTATTCGAGTTGTTGGAATCCATTTTGGGATTCGTGATCTGTTCGAGTTGAAGACTCTTATGGAATATGTCGAATGAAACCTTGACATCGGTAGATGACTAAAGATATAGTAGGATGATCTTGAGTTTAGCTAACCCATTGTAATGAACCATTTTGCCATACCCTTTGAATCGACAATAAACCACACATGTCCAACTCAAACTGTACGAATAAGCGGATCATTAAGGGTAGAAAGAAAATAAAGACAGAACAGAATCTCACACGAATGGAATAACATATATTATTTCAATAATAATCTTTACAGCAGAAATTTTTTAAAATACAATATCAGAGTCTAACCTAGATTCAGCCATGACAGTTATAAACACATGTCCTTACAATTGCTGACAAACATCAAACTAAAACTAACAAACCACAACGGATAATAGAATATGTCCATACGATGATGAAGATCTCCAACTCTCATCTGGAAACTCCAACCGTCTTCAACTAAACCTGAAACTACTCGGATCTGACCCGAGTACTAAAAATACTCGGATCAGGCTTGGTAAACCAACGTGAGATACTCGAAATTCAAAATGACTATATTATCAAAACCTTTGAAAAGAAGGGTATCTCATAAGACCACGCCCACACATAAACACGGACGGGTTTTTTACCTTATGATAACCAAAACACTTTTATACCAAAATACACTTAATATTATCTTTAATGGCATTCTTTTGGAAAACACCTTTCAAATAACATATTCAAATAATATATCGATATCTGGACTAAGTCTAAGGAAATATATCCGGACTGGGTCAATGGAATATCCCAAACGAAATATACGAAACCAAAAAGGGGTAGCTAAAATGTTTGCAAGTCATTACAGCTATTTTGGGACTATAATAAAAACCGTAAATCTCGTATTGGGATTGGATTTCCAACATGATAGGAAACTATTGGAAAGATCAATCTGTATCCATGGCTTACGTCCAAGACTCAGACGCCATTATACAACAACACAAATGGCTAAAAGGGGATACAATCTGCGAATAACATCCAAGGACTCAGACTTCGCGCATCCCTTCCATGAGGCCCAGATGTATCTGGTACCTAGAGCTCAGAACATCTAATAACCCAAACCACTACTATTCGAAATGCGAGCATACATTTGACCACATAGAATCCCACCATAACCGAGGTGTGAGGCTAGTGAGGCTATGCTCAATTTCTTCAAAGCTACGCTTTTCATACAAAACCACGCTTTGATCATAATAGGTTCAACTTTAAATGCCACACTGTCATTCCTTTGATCACTATTTGACTCCTACAAGCATACAACCTCTAAGCTCGTATGTCTCAAAGAACGGTGTTAAGCTAAGAGAAGTTGCCTTCTCCGCCACCAAACAGATGTACATTTGTAAAAGTCAAACGTTGTGTCTTAGAAATGCAATGTCAGACATTCGTCCATACAAGTTCATTTTGGGACTGAACGAAACCGAAGGCACTTTCCATGGCCATTACTAGGCAAGAAGCCCTAGCAATCCAAAAAAATATCCATAACAAGGAGACCACTGCTATAAATAACACTATAATGGGAGCGACCCAAAGCATGTCAACAAGCATTCCTCATGCTATGAAGATCCACGGTCTTCAATAATCATCATCTTCAACATGTCTTCACTTTCGAACGTATACATTGGTTCGAAGTGGTTTTCAGATAGGCATTACCCAAATCCGACTCCGGTTCCTTCGAAGCCAATCATCGATTTAAGTTCATATGTGTATATCAATCATCAATTAATTACTTCATCTTTTATTTAAATCAACTATCTTTCTTAGATATACTCTTTTCAATTTATTACATTTCTTTTTCAAGAGTATATGGAATCATTAAGCCTCATTTATTAAATCATTTGATTTATTTAAACCTTTCTTAAATCCTAGAATAATTCCAAATCATTTTCTCTTTTACTTAGAAAAACTTTTCCAAACCATTCTTTTAAATCTTAATCAAAGATTTCTTATATTCAAATTATAACTTTTAAATTATGGAAAATATTCACAAATCATTTATTAAATCTTAATCAAAGATTTCCTTCTTAACTTCAAATCATATTCTTGCAAATCAAAGATTTTTATAACAGAGCACTACTGCCACTTTAGATATGGTAAATTTCACCTCCAGGGACTAGTGGCAAGCAATCCTACATCATGAATATCTTTGTCTTCAAAATGTTTTATTTCGAAAATTAGTTTGAAGGGGTTTTCACATAGAAATCACCCAAATCCGATCCCGGTTTTTCGGATAGGAATCAATCAAATCTGATCCCGGTTCCTTCGTGCTAATCATCGATAAAAAGATGTTAAGTGGTTAATTAACATTCAAAGAATTTCTTTCTTTTCTTTTATCTTGTAAAAACTTAAATATGATCTTTTTAGAGTATCTGGGCTTTCCTTTTGATCTATTCCACCCCTCACCTAAAAAGAGAAAACATAGGCCAAGTAAGTTCATGGCACTAGTTGTTTCATCCCTAACCTTAGTTAAACACCTTGTTTCATCTTCCCACATCTCACAGACGGGACAAATTTACTAGTTGTTTCCGCATACTTAGTTTGTTATTATATTCAATCTTCTTCACTTTTTTTCTTAAGTGGTATAAAAAATCCCTCTTAACCATTTATTCAAACTTTTATTAAAACATCCAAATCATCTTTAAATTACTTAATTATTCTTTTAAAATCATTCACAAAAGATTTAGGAAAGAATTGTTAAGTTTAAACTCATATTCAAAAGGTTATAGAATTCGCAGCATAAAAGTACTACGGAAAGTGCTATATAAGCTTATTTGATTTAAACAACTTTTTAATATTTGAAAATTCATATTTTCCATTCCAACTCTCTTTTATTTTAATAGATTTATCAAATTTATTTCATACTTTTAATCATTTAAAAATATCATTTATAAATAAATCCCCTTTTGGATTCCAAATTGCAAAACCACGATGTTTTAAGAAAATTGTTTTGGACATATTTCAAAATCTACTTAATGAAATCTTGATTTTCTTTCTTCGTTGGAAAACTATTATCATTATGGACAAAAGAATTTTTATTTCGAAGAAATCCAGCTTATAAAACATTCTCAACATTAATTTGAAGTTACAGGTCGAAATTTACGGACTGCCGCTACGCGACGAGCTTTATTTTGACAAATTTTGTGAATTGCTTCGGAACTTGTCCGAAACACTTCAAATTTGTTTTAAACCATATTTAAACTATTTTAACATATTTAAAACAATACTTTCATCATTTCAAACTCATTTTTCATTTCATTTCATTTCATATTATAATATCATATTATTATAATATCATTTCCAATCTTTTTAGATTATTTAAAATCATTAAGAGGCCAAATAATTTCCATACACATATTTATATGGATTTGATTTCATTTAATTAACTATGCTCACTAACCATTTCTCTCATCATTTATTAAACCAAGTTATCATCCATATCACAAACATATAATCAACCATAATATCAACCAAGTTATCATACATTTAATCATCCAACATATAACAAACTTTTTATGTAATTAACTTGAAATAGTTTTAGGAATTAGTAACTTAAAATATGAGTACTCACCTTTTACCAAAAAATTAACTTCCTACCAACATTCATATGCAACAACGTTTTACTAAATCCTCTTAACTACACCAAATCTTTTTCATAGACTTTCCTTTTGATTCCGGCAGCACTTCCTTCTCTTTTTCTTGCTCCGGAGCTTTCCAACTTACTTCCTTCCTTCCATAGGTTTGGCCTCCTCTTGATCTTCCTCTTCCTCCATCGTTTCTTCATTTCTTAGATGCTAAACCATGTTTTAATGGTATTCTAAGGTCTTTGGTAAAGTTTGGTGTTGTTTTGACTTTGTTTGATATGGTTTTGAAAAAGTTAGTAAGGAAAAGAGAAGAGAAGAAGCCATTAGAGAGTGGAAGAAAAACTTGAAAAAGGAAGAAGAAAGGTGCAAAAAAAAAGTGAGAAAGTGGATGCTTATAGAAAAAGTTTTGGATTAAAATAATATTTTGTAAAAAAGACCAAAATACCCTTACTTACTTTTTAGGCTACCTTATTTTTTCAACACTTAACATCACATTTCAAATCATTACTTTATATCATTTTCACTTAAGTATTAAGTAAAGAATATAATAATTATGTTTGGTTTGATTTGATATTTACCTTTTGCTTTGAAATGACATGTTTGTCCTTTTGTGCTTACTTTTTCTTAATTATTTTCTAGAAATTTCTAAGCATGTTTAGTAAAAGTAAACTTGATTAGTGAATTAATTAATACTTATACTATTTGAATATATGTCCCTATATAAGAAAATAAAGGTGCGACGACGTTGCGACGACTTTTAATCGACAAAACGTTGATTTTCGACAAAATGTTTTACGTTCATGTTTTGACGTTTTAGTTAAACTATTTATTTATGTAAACCAAATTTTAAAATAAATTTTTATAATGTTGTTTAAAATTATAAAGACTCATAAATAAATTAAAATAATTTATTTAACCATTGAAACTTACTTTTTTGAAATTAGCTTTTTGTCACTTTTGTCGATATAGGCAAATGTTACTATTTTTGTGTATACTTCTTTTTCCAAATCCTATCTAATTTTGTTTGAATCATATAACCTTACCTATTTTATATTTAAAATCACTTTAAATAGTATATTTTAAAGTGGTCAAATTCTAGGTCATTATGTTCTCCCTTACTTAAAAGAATTTCGTCCTCGAAATTACCTAAAACAAAAGTTTGCCTAAAACATTTATCTTCAAACTTACCTCCATATAATATACACAGATCATCCATATGACATATCTTATTCGATCTCCTATTCGAATACACAACTTTATTTTCCGAACTAATATCGATCCTCCCGATCCTCTAGTGCGGACTCTGATCAGGCTTCTAGATCAGAACCTTTGCTTCCTCTGCATAGTGCTCAATTATGATAGAAAACTCAAGTATCTAACCATAAATCCTCATCAATGTTCGTCGTCAAGAATCGAGTAATAAATTCTTTTTCAGACTAGTGTATACACCTCAAAGTTCCGAACTCGAACTTAGATCAAAATTTGTGCGATGAAATGATCTACATATTATATATGTATTTATTAACTTTCAAAAACTTTTCATAAACTTTTATCTTAAGTTTAAACATTTTATAAAGGCGCTTCTTTATATAATCCCTTTAGCTATTTATTTCCAAATATTTTTATTAAAGGAAAATATTCTAAAGGAACCATTTTTCACTCAAAAGATAATTTATCTTTATAAGAAAGTATTCCCATAATCTTTTAACTCAGTATATTTCCTTTAACACTAATATTATTTATGAATCATTTCGTAAAACTATTACTTAAGTTTATTTCATCTTATAACTTATGCAAATCAATCACTTTAAAAGACTTAAGTCCAAATTCTTAATTAATGCTAGAATTCATCAATAAATCATTTTCCAGGTTATAATTAACTTTTTAAAGAGTCATTATTTTACTTAATAGTACATGACTTAAATCTATATTTATATAATACACCTTTACATCCTAAGAGTATATATACAAATCCCAAATTTCAAATTGGTTTTACTTAAATCCGTCTGTCTACCAAATTCAAACTCTGTTGTAATTTACTATTATCTCAAATTCATAAGTTATTAAACTTATTTCTTATTTAATACTACTATTAATTTTCTAGGTTTGAAAAACAAAAACAAATTTTAAAACCACCCCTATTTAAATCCTCAAACTCTTAAATCTTAAATCTCTTTTTTTTCTTTATAAATCAAATTTATAAATTATCCTTATCTTATTTCATTTACTCAAAGTATTTCACAATCTTTTACCAAAAGTTTTCATAAATTTCATAGCTCTGAGTTAGGTATGATTCAGAAATTTTCGACTGTCCAAAATCGTCAGAAATTCCGATTTATTTTACCAATTAGCGATCCCAATTTATCTTTAGTTTAAACACTTTTATAAAGATTACTAATCAATTTATCAGTTAATGATTCACATTATCTCTATAAATTAAGAAAATTATATAGATCGAGTAACTCCAAAACAATCCAAGGAACTGGGTATTACCAATAGTATTATATATCCTCTTAACAAGACGAGTAATACTTAAGAGAAGTGCTTACCATCCGAACACATCTCTTGCCCATTTTTAGTTTATTTTCGAGTCACTTGAATTAGTTATCATAAAATATCTCTTTTTATTTGAAATAATACCATTTTCAAAACCCTTTAGAGATTTCTTTATAAAACCTATTTTATAAATTCATTTTATCTTATATTAATTAACTTTATTTAAATTACCACAATTCTTTTACTCAAATTAAAATTCTCATTCCTTTTATATTTATCTTTTTAACAATCATTTAAATACATTTTTATCTTATATGTTCATTCCTTAAACAAATCTTATTACCAAACACCTTATAGTCAAATCATGAAACTTAATTCACAAGGTATTTGTACTTAAACTTTTAAATCAAACAATTGATCAATTTATGATAGTAACTTAACAGTATCATTTCTTAATTTATTATTTTGGAATAAGTATTAAAGATCTTAATTACCTTATTAGATTTCTTACTTATCGATTATCTTTATGAAACATCTTAAAGTCAAATCGTGAAATTCTAATCACAAGATGTTCATATTTAAATTTCACTAATCCTGATTTCTAACTATATAACTTTTCAAAATATATACTTTATATTCAAAATATAATCCTAGGTAAAATTATTTCATTTACCAATTTTCTCAAAATCAGTGTGTCGGTTTGCCTTGTTTAAATGTTTAGGAACCCTCATCGATAACGGTGATCAGGCGCATCGATCAGAATCCATAAATCACTCAATAGATAAATCAACACAAAACAATTTATTAGTCACTAACAAATACGCACTCATATATAATACACTCAAACTCATTCTAGGGTGTTACTAACCCTATCTCAAATGAGTTACTCATCCTAGGGTATTACTAACCCAATCTCTGATGAGTCTTTACCCCAACAAAACCAAGGTTCTCGCTTAACCTTCAGCTCTGATACCAAATGAAACGAACCATTTTTTCATACCCTTTGAATCGACAATAAACCACACATGTCCAACTCAAATTGTACGAATAAGCGGATCATTAAGGGTAGAAAGAAAATAAAGATAGAACAGAATCTCACACGAATGGAATAACATATATTATTTCAGTAATAATCTTTACAGTGGAAATTTTTTAAAATACAATATCATAGTCTAACCTAGATTCAGCTTAGACAGTTATAAACACCTGTCCTTACAATTGCTGACAAACATCAAACTAAAACTAACAAACCATAGCGGATAATAGAATACGCCCATACGAAGATGAAGATCTCCAGCTCTCCTTTGGAAACTCCAACCGTCTTCAACTAAACCTGAAACTACTCGGATCTAAGCCGAGTATTAAAAATACTCGGATCAGGCTTGATAAACCAGCGTGAGATACTCGAAATTTAAAATGACTATATTATCAAAACCTTTGAAAAGAAGGGTATCTCATAAGACCATGCCCACACATAAACACGGATGAGTTTTTTACCTTATGATAACCAAAACACTTTTATACCAATATACACTTGATATTATCTTTAATGACATTCTTTTGGAAAACATCTTTCAAATAACTTATTCAAATAATGTATCAATATTTGGACTAAGTCTAACGGAATATATCTGGACTGGGTCAACGGAATATCCCGAACGGAATATACGATACCAAAAAGGGGTAGCTGAAATGTTTGCAAGTCATTACAGCTATTTTGGGACTACAATCAAAACTGTAAATATCGTATTGGGATTGGATTTCCAACATGATAGGGAACTAGTGGAAAGATCAATCTGTATCCACGGCTTACGTCCAAGACTCGGACGCCGTTATACAACAACACAAATGGCTAAAAGGGGATACAATCTGCGAATAACATCCAAGGACTCAGACTTCGCGCATCCCTGCCATGAGGCCCAGACGTATCTGGTACCTAGGGCTCAGAACATCATATAACCCAAATCACTACTATCCGAAATGCAAGCATAAATTCGACCACATAGAATCCCATCATAACCGGGGTGTGAGGCTAGTGAGGCTACACTCAATTTCTTCAAAGCCATGCTTTTCATACAAAACTACGCTTTGATCATAACAGGTTCCACTTTAAATGCCACACTGTCATTCCTTTGATCACTATTTGACTCCCACAAGCATACAACCTCTGAGCCCGTATGTCTCAGAGAAGGGTGTTAAGCTAAGAGAAGTTGTCTTCTCCACCACCAAACAGATGTACAGTTGTAAAAGTCAAACATTGTGTCTTAGAAATGCAATGTCAGACATTCATCCATACAAGTTCGTTCTAGGACTGAACGAAACCGAAGGCACTTTCCTTGGCCATTATTAGGCGAGAAGCCCTTGCAATCCGAAAAAATCTCCATAACGAGGAGACCACTGCTATAAATAACTCTATAATGGGAGCGACCCAGAGCATGTCAACAAGCAGTCCTCACGCTATGAAGATCCACGATCTTCAATAATCATCATCTTCAACATGTCTTCACTTTTGAACGTATACATTGGTTCGAAGTGGTTTTTGGATAGGCATTACCCAAATCCGACTCCAGTTCCTTCGAAGCCAATCATCACTTTAAGTTCATATGTGGATATCAATCATCAATCAATTACTTCATCTTTTATTTAAATCAAATATCTTTCTTAGATATACTCTTTCTAATTTATTCCGTTTCCTTTTCAATAGTATATGGAATCATTAAGCCTCATTTATTAAATCATTTGATTTATTTAAACCTTTCTTAAATCTTGGAATAATTCCAAATCATTTTCTCTTTTACTTAGAAAAACTTTTCCATACCATTCTTTTAAATCTTAATCAAAGATTTCTTATATTCAAGTTATAACTTTTAACTTAGGGAAAATATTCCCAAATCATTTATTAAATCTTAATCAAAGATTTCCTTCTTAACTTCAAATTATATTCTTGCAAATCAAAGATTTTCATAACAGAGCACTACTTCCACTTTAGATATGGTAAATTTCACCTCTAGGGACTAGTGGAAAGTAATCCTACATCATGAATTTCTTTGTCTTCAATATGTTTTATTTCAAAAATTAGTTTAAAGGGGTTTTCGGATAGGAATCACCCAAGTCCGATCTCTGTTTTTCGGATAGAAATCACCCAAATCCGATGCCGGTTCCTTCGTGCTAATCATCGATAAAAAGATGTTAGGTGGTTAATTAACATTCAATGAATTTGTTTCTTTTCTTTTATCTTGGAAAAACTTAAATATGATCTTTTTAGAGCATCCGGGCTTTCCTTTCGATCTATTGCACCTCTCGCCTAAACAGAGAAAACATAGGCCAGGTAAGTTCAGGGCACTGGTTGCTCCATCCCTAACCTTAGTTAAACACCTTATTTTATCTTTCTAGATCTCGCAGGTGGGACAAATGTACTAGTCGTTTCCGCATACTCAGTTTGTTATTATATTCAATCTTCTTCACTTTTTTTCTTAAGTGGTATAAACAATTCCTCTTAACCATTTATTCAAACTCTTATTAAAACTTCGAAATCATCCTTAAATTACTTAATTATTCTTTTAAAATCATTCACAAAAGATTTAGGAAAGAATTGTTAAGTTTAAACTCATATTCAAAAGGTTATAGAATTCGCAGCATAAAAGTGCTGCGGAAAGTGCTATATAAGCTTATTTGATTTAAACAACTTTTTAATATTTGAAAATTCATATTTTCCATTCCAACTCTCTTTTAAACCATTTTAATAGATTTATCAAATTTATTCATATTTTTAATTATTCAAAAATATCATTTATAAAGAAATCCCTTTTTGGATTCCAAACCGCAAAACTGCGATGTTTTTAGAAAATTGTTTTGGACATATTTCAAAATCTACTTAATGAAATTTTGATTTTCTTTCTTCGTTGGAAAACTTTTATCATTGTGGACAAAATAATTTTCATTTCGAAGAAATCTGACTTATAAAGTATTCTCTACATTAATTTGAAATACGGGTCGAAATTTATGAACTACCGCTACGCGACGAGCTTTATTTTGAACAATTTTGTGAATTGCTTCGGAACTTGTCCGAAACACTTCAAATTTGTTTTAAACCATATTTAAACTATTTTAACTTATTTAAAATAATATTTTCATCATTTCAAATTCATTTTTCATTTCATTTCATTTCATATTATAATGTCATATTATTATAATATCATATTATTATAATATCATTTCCAATCCTTTTAGATTATTTAAAATCATTAAGAGGCTAAATAATTTCCATACACACATTTATAGAATTTAATTTCATTTAATTAATTATACTCACTAACCATTTCTCTTATCATTTATCAAACCAAGTTATCATCCATATCACAAACATATAATCAATCATAATATCAATCAAGTTATCATACATTTAATCATCCAACATATAACAAACTTTTTATGTAATTAACTTGAAATAGTTTTAGGAATTAGTAACTTAAAATATGAGTACTCACCTTTTACCAAAAGATTAACTCCCTACCAACATTCATATGCAAAAACGCTTCACTAAATCCTCTTAATTACACCAAATCTTTTTCGTAGACTTTCCTTTTGATTCCGGCAGCACTTCCTTCTCTTTTTCTTGCTCTAGAGCTTTCCAACTTGCTTCCTTCCTTCCATAGGTTCGACCTCCTCTTGATCTTCCTCTTCCTCCATCGTTTCTTCACTTCTTAGATGCTAAACCATGTTTTAATGGTATTCTAAGGTCTTTGGCAAAGTTTGGTGGTGTTTTGACTTTGTTTGATATGGTTTTGAAAAAGTTAGTAAGGAAAAGAGAAGAGAAGAAGCCATTAGAGAGTGGAAGAAAAACTTGAAAAAGGAAGAAGAAAGGTGCGAAAAAAAGTGAGAAAGTGGATGCTTATAGAAAAAGTTTTGGATTAAAATAATATTTTGTAAAAAGACCAAAATACCCTTACTTACTTTTTAGGCAACCTTATTTTCTCAACACTTAACATCACATTTCAAATCATTACTTTATGTCATTTTCACTTAAGTATTAAGTAAAGAATATAATAATTATATTTGGTTTGATTTGATGTTTACTTTTTGCTTTGAAATGACATGTTTGTCGTTTTGTGCTTACTTTTTCTTAATTTTATTCTAGAATTTTCTACGTATGTTTAGTAAAAGTAAACTTGATTAGTGAATTAATTAATACTTATACTATTTGAATATATGTTCCTATATAAGAAAATAAATGCACGACGATGTTGCGACAACTTTTAATCGACAAAACGTTGATTTTCGACAAAATGTTTTATGTTCACATTTTGACGTTTTAGTTAAACTATTTATTTATATAAACTAAATTTAAAATTAAATTTCTATAATTTTGTTTAAAATTATAAACACTCATAAATAAATTAAAATAATTTATTTAACCATTGAAACTTACTTTTTTGCAATCAGCATTTTGTCACTTTTGTCGATATAGGCAAATGTTACTATTTTTGTGTATACTTCTCTTTCCAAATCCTATCTAATTTTGTTTGAATCGTATAATCTTACCTATTTTATATTTAAAATCACTTTAAATAATATATTTTAAAGTGGTCGAATTCTGGGTCGTTACACCCATGAGGGTATATTCACTCTATATCTAGAGTATACTTATCGATATGTTGCACATATGGAGTTATTGGTACTTGGTTCACGTTGTTCACGAAAGTGTTTGGTCGTCTGGGCCAGTTGTGTTTACCTTATTGTATATATTTTATCTAGAGATATACGACGCTCAGAAGGTAGTTACTAATCTTTGTTATAGGAGATCGTATCGATTTACTAAGGAGGTCTTCATGGAAAATCCACTATGTGAACGTGCCTTTGCATTTTTGTCTGTATACATAAAATATTATTATGGCATGACCAATTTAAGCACCAACAGCTTTTTTCTTATTTATATTACACACACTAGACATTATCTATTATATCACCTTATGTATTTATAGATGATGGTCTTTTTGATGGGATAACAGTTATGACATTCAATGCGGTCTCAAAAGTACTGTTATATATTGTCCACATATTACTTAAATTTCTCATACCAGACGTATGTCTAACCCGTGGTTTTATTTTTTCCTTACTTCTATGCGTGCTCTTTCGTGTAGTCTTAGAAATGCAGGTTTTCGTTGATGTTCGTTGAGCTCTTGGAGAGGAGTTGGATGTTACCTACCATAGTATTTATTTCCGTTGCATTAATTTTTGTATATATATCAGCAATTGTAAGGACAAACTGTTATCACTATTTAGGCAGAATATAGTACTCTGAATAGTAACTCTGAAATGCTATGTATATTATAGTTGCTCTGTGTATTTTCTCTTGATATTATATGTTATCATTCCATTGTGAGATTCTGATGTTTTCGTTCTCCTCTTTTTTGTTCCTTTTCTTTTCTTTTTTCTTTACCCTAACGTTCTGTCTTTCCGGCACTTGGGTGCTCAACACATGAATATCGTGGATGTATTGGTGTCGACATTCAGGGGTCGAAAAGGAATATCGTTACAATTAATAAGCATGCTTAGTTATGAGATACTAATCAAGTTATGAATAGCTAATGGTTGATGTTAGCATCCACTATATTAAGGCATTTTGCTCAAAATATATTAGTTATACTGCATGTAGTTCTATATTACTTAAACAGATTTATCAACAAACTTTTATTAGTAGTGTTCTGAGAGAGGTTATCGATGAAAAATGCAATTGCGTGGGCATATGCTTTCATGTTCATAAAACTAGAATTTTACAAAAATGACTATTAAATAAATTATATGATGACCCCGTATGCCCATCACGGGTTCGCACATGTGTGTTTATGTGTGTATGAAATGTTTATATATTTATATCAAAACTATTTTCAATGGTAAAGAACAAAATTAAAATTCAGAAAACCAAAAACAATTATTTATTGTATATATATAATATTAAACGAAAATTGTATTTTTAAAATTTGATTTTGGTTAAAAATTTATAATTTTCTCTTACTACTTTTGAACATTAAAAAAATTATTATTATTAAATTGTTTATATATGTATATACATCCACATGAATATATATACTCAAAAATTATTTCCATTTACAGTTTATTGAAAAAAACTAATATTTATTTTATTTGCTAAGTCGAAAGAATTAAAACTAAGTCTAAATTGAATTAATCGTATACATATATCGAAATTATCTAATCAAAAATAAATAAATAAATAACTATATTAGATGGCAATTGTATAACGGCCTATCTCGATCCTCAACAACACTAATACATTAACAGTATACACGTACCGAGCATCCAAGTGCCAGAAAGGCAGATTGTTGTGAAAGAAAGAAAAGACAAAAATGAATATCCCATCGTGAGGAGTAATGTATAATATACAAATGATCTTTATAAAAGAAAACTGTAATACACATACATCAAAGATAAATACAAAACAACATGTCCTTACAAATGTTGATAAACACAAAACAACTAATGCAGTGAAAATTAAAGATATGTGAATATGTCTTGGAGGCATCCAGCTCATTTTCCGAAGCACAAAGCTTCCATAAATAAATCTGGAAATATGTTCGGGTTGACCTGAGTATTATAAGAAAATAAAGCCTGGATCAGTCTTGTAAACCTGCGTGAGTGTAACGAACCGGTTTTTTGACCCTCGAAAATTGACACTAATACGTCAACTGTATCACATGTCGGCATTCAAGTGCCGAAAATACCGATTAGTTAGGGTGAAAGAAGAAGGTGGAAGATAGAAGAAAACTAAACAACACAAAATCTTAGAACGCATCGAATAATATATAATACAACAATGATCTTTACAAAAAGGAAACATCTTTATTTATATATACAACAGCGGAGTACACTAGACTTATCCTAAATTTGGACAGTTATAGAAACTTTTCCTTACATTGACAAACATACAGACTCTATAATACAGCGGGAAAAATATACACGTGAATACGTCTTGACCATCCAGCTCCTCTCCAACTCCAAAGTATCCAGCTTAACCTGGGAAAACATGCTCGGTTTGACCCGAGCATTACATGGAATAATGCCCGGGTCAGTCTGGTAAACCAGCATGAGAAAAACTCGATAACAAGTAACAACCAAATTATTTTTACATTTGAAAACTTTTCAAACAAAGGGTATCTCGTAAGACCACACCGCATATAAAAGCGGATGGGATTTTACCTTATGATAACTATTATCCGCCCTTTGGCTTGGCTATATTTAAACCGACTGGACAAGTTAGACTGGGCTATCATCGATGAAGATAGCCCCGAAAGATGATTAAGGCTTAGAGATCAAGTGTAGGCAATGATACGAAGCGACGATCAACCGAGGCAACGGATAGACTCTCTAGAATATTCTCTAAGTATGGAATAATGTCTCCCCTAGATGGGGGTTCAGTGCCTATTCCATTCCTTAGGGGATCGGTACATATCCTCAATTAATGTCCCAAACTTGGTAAGATCGATATAGAGTGACAAGGAAGGTCCCATGAGGCTACATTCCAAGTTTCAAGTCATTTTGAGTTTGTATGCTCAAGTTATGGGCAAATTACTTCACCTATCAAAAGGGATCGGTATAAAAGGGATCAATATAAAAGGGATCGTCCATATTCAGCTTTCAATACATATTGCAACAATGATCGGTCAATAACTCAAAATCTATAGATGCTATCAATATGAAACTTGGAGTATAAGCTAATAGGACATGTGGAACCTCCCATAGGGATCGCATGGCATTTGGAGCAAGTTGGAGGGATCGGCAAAAATCAGACTTCAAGCAACATTACTTAACGGAAAATGCGATATCTCACAAACTGTACGTAGGAATCATACGAAATTTAGGGAGCAAGTAGCAAACATCATAGGGCATTTCTCATAGGGATCGCATCCCATTTAGATGCATTTATAGGGATCGGTACCGATCCCTATTGTTGGTCCAGATAGGCCTGCAAATTTTTGGGTCGCCTCATCTTGGTCTCCTGAACCTTTTGCCAAAATTTCGGTCTGATCCATGCATGTCATCCCTTATAAATACAGCAGGCATGGCGTCAAAAAAGAGATCCTACTTTCTCTACCAAGGCTCTGCCATTTTTATTCTTCACTTTTGTACTAATGGATTCCAGCTGATCCAAACACTCTTGTAATCATAATCAAGTGGAATATTAATAAAAATATAAAGTGGACGTAGGCCAAGATTGCCGAACCACTATAAAAATTATGTGTGTTCATTTATAATTTCTGTTTTGTTTTAATTTCATTCTTCATTTAATCGCTACTAGATTCTATTGGGTGTTGATGCCCATTTTTGGCATCAACATTTTGGTGCTTTCATTGAGAGATGAATTCTCAGCTTGATTGGATCTCATTATCTACTGGTGGATTTCCATATTCGCGAGATAGATCCAGCTTTCAAAGGATAACCTTCCTATTCTACTTAGATTTAAAGAAGATCTAAAGGAAGCTAATAGCCATGGTTAAAGGGACTAATTCTACTTCCCGTGTTTTTGGAGGATCTATTATGCTAGTGTTCTTGTTTGGGGTCGTTCATGTGTTCATGTCCATTTAGAGGGATCAGATTCACTCATGTATGCAAGTTCTTGGGATTAAAAGTTGAATTTTGCACTCAAGTTAGCGAAGGGCCAATCCCTCTCTGAATGGCTAGATAGCCAATCCCTCTCTGAAGGCCTAGATGGCAGATCCCTCTATGAAGGCCTAGATGATCGTTCCCTCCAGACTTACTCAATATCGATCCCTCCAGACTTACTCAATACCTATCCCTCTAGATTTTCTCAATACTGCTCCTTCCAAAAAGCTTGTATACCGATCCCTCCAAAAAGCTTGTATACCGATCACTCCAAAATGCTTGTATACTGATCCCTCCAAAAAGCTTGTATACCGATCCCTCCAAAAGGCTTATATACCGATCGCTCCAAAAAAGTATATATACCGATCCCTCTATAAGGTGTACATACCGATCCCTTCAACATATACATATACCGACCCCTTCAGTATATATACCGACCCCTCTCCAAGGTATGTATATACCGATCCCTCTTCAATGTATATATACCAATCCCTCTTCATAGTATATATACTGATCCCTCAAGCTATACCGATCCCTTAAGCTGATAGTCATGCTTAATACAGAACTTCTATCCACTTTCCTTACTTCCTGTGACTGATTGGGGGCATAGAGGATCAAGTGGTAGCTTCAGAATTGCAACCAGGGAACGGACAAGCAACTGCTACTCAAACGATACTCCCAAATGTTGGAGAACATAGGTGATGTGACTCTAAGCAAACCCAAGAAACTTTGGCCCAAAGCTAAACTCGGGTAAAACTAATCTCCAAGAAAACACCAAGATGACTGCAAGCACCGTTCTTCACTGACCAAGCACTTCGAATTTAGTGACTCCAAGCAAACCAATTGCAGACTCCAAGCAAATAGCAGATTTTCTTAGTTCCGACTTCAAGTAACTTACCATTGATCCGTCAATATCGGTCCATCTTGCTATGCTGATATCTCGGGCATGCATACATCATTTACAGGCATGACAAGTAGCTGTAACTTAAAAATGAACCGGATTGACGATGATTGAAGCATCTCTCCCAGTAGAAGCCTATTCATTGAAGCCGTTTAGTGTGCAATATATGCGAGGAGATTCAATGTAACAATCATATCGGTTTAGTCAGGGAAAACCGACCCTGGAATACATCTCATGAATTCCTATATTCCTAAAAGGTGTATCGATCATGCAATTTATGCAATTATCGCCCAAATCCATCTCCTCGTTAAATCAACTGGATCAGAAGTTTGTCGAGCAGCCTAGAGTGCTTGGGACTCACTCTAGTGATGTGATGTCATTATCTAATTTATTCCAGATGCTAGGTGAACCACTCAAAGACTTCTTGTAGAGATTCAATGTCATCGTCATCATCACTAAAGCGAGCAATCCCAGCATGAATATCATACTGATGGCGTTGATGAGGGGATCAACGCCCATATAGATTTTGACAGCTAGTTAGCTATAGAGCCTTCTATGACCTTGGATCGTCTCTGTTACAAAGTGAATCAGAAACTGAGCAAGAAGGAGGTAGAGCAGACTAGGAGAAAGAACAATACGAGCCCGTTGGCTAAGGACTCAGATTCTAAGAGACGACCCATGATCCCAAAATTCGACTCATATACTCTTTTGAACGATTCAATCGATAACATCAACATAGAGACTCACGACTTAGAGCAGTACTGAAAACCAGCCTCGAGAAAGTCCACCGAAGCCCAGAGAAAATCCGAGGAATGTTGTATATTCTAAGATGCACATGGTCCTAACACTGGCGATTACAAACACCTCTGAGATGTGATCGGAAAGATGTTTCAAAAAGGAAAGCTTCAATAGTATGTGCAAGCCCTGAAGAATGGCGGGCATGGGACATCCGATGCCTATCAATAAAGAACTCCGATTATCAATCGAACTGCTGACGGTTGACATCTCGCTGAAAGGAGCTAGGGGCAAAGTTGAATAGCAAGCACACGATGTTGCTTCACTTATCAATGAGATTTATTCCGATCTTCTTTGAATTATTTCTATTTAAATTGTGTTGTGAACTACGACCAACTATAACTAAACTACTTCCAAAACAATGTAGGTGGCCAAGTACTCCGAGTTGGCTACTAACCAATCCCCGCAGACCGTGATCGGAGCTATGGAGTTTCATCAAGACGAGCGTGATTCGACCGCTCATCAACAACAATGTGCCTCTGATATGGGGCCAAGGACTAGAAATGGAAAAGCTTGTCACAGTCAGAATCCAGTACAAAGCGAGCATGACTGACCATCCATTTATCGACCTCCATATTAGACTTGGAGACCTAAGCAAGGCTTAGAACAAACATGGACTGATCATCCACTCCTCAGGTCACAAAATAAAGTCCGACGAAATACATAGGCCTCTCCTAAAGCTCATTGGTGCCAGGATCTAACTAGAGTGGACGTGATTGATCATCTATGCATCAACTCCTGCCCTGAACAAAAGAGGCAGTTCGAAAGCCCGACTTGAAGTAGCCGTGATGGACTGCCTACTCATCAACCACCGCTCTCAACACATGGACATGACTGCACCCTGAAACGGATGCGACCCAACTGTCCACTCAATAACTCCCTACCTTTTTTTGCTAGAAAGAATACGAAGCAAATTGTACAAGACTTGATTATCTAACCCCAACATATATGTGATCCAACCATCCATTATGTACCTCCTTCCTTGACTTGATTGGAAGAGCTACAATCACCAAGCGGACGAGAATTGACCGTCCATTTGTCATGTTTCATCTTGGATGATCGAGGCATAATTCCATTCCATTGATAACCATGGTTCGACCGTTCGCTCGACGGCTCTGACCTCGACTTAGCAACTGAAGTATAAATCAAAAATGGGTATGATTGACTGCCCACGAGAAAACTCTAAGTCCCTGACTGTGGACTAGAGTATAAACCATTCGGGTGGAAACACGACTGCCCACGATGAAATTTTTAAGTC
This sequence comes from Allium fistulosum, assembly GCA_030737815.1. Taxonomy (NCBI): domain Eukaryota; kingdom Viridiplantae; phylum Streptophyta; class Magnoliopsida; order Asparagales; family Amaryllidaceae; genus Allium; species Allium fistulosum. Next base: position 100,888,306 of record CM060901.1, on the reverse strand, counting down.
CCTGACCGCGGACTAGAAAATCCCAAGTCCCTGACTGTAGACTAGAAAATTCTAAGTCCCCGACTACAGACTAGAAAACTCTAAGTCCCTGACTGTAGAATAGAGTATAAACCATTCGGGTGGAAAAATGACTGCCTACGATGGAATTTCAAAAGTCCCTGACTGCGGACTAGAACATCCCAAGGCCTGACTGCGGACTAAAAAATTCTAAGTCGCCGACTACAGACTAGAAAACTCTAAGTCCCTGACTGCGGACCAGAGTATAAACCATTCGGACGGAAACACGACTGCCCACGATGAAATATCTAAGTCCCTGACTGCGACTAGAAAATCCGAAGTCCCCGACTGCGGACTAAAAAATTCTAAGTCCCCGACTATGGACTTGAAAACTCTAAGTCCCTAACTACGGACCAGAGTATAAACCATTCGGGCAGAAACACGACTACCCATGACGAAATTTCTAAGTCCCTGACTGCGGACCAGAAAATCCCAAGTCCCCGACTATAGACTAAAAAATTCTAAGTCCCTGACTGCGGACTAGAAAACTATAAGTCCTTGACTGCGGACTAGAGTATCAACCATTTGGTGGAAAAACGACTGCCACGGGTGGAAACACAACTGCCTACGACAAAAAATCTAAGTCCCCAACTGCGTACTAGAGTATTCTAAGTCACCAACTACGGACTAGAGTATAAACCATTTGGCGGAAAAAACGACTACCATGGGCGGAAACACGACCGCCCATAAGAAACAAATCTAAGTCCCCGGAGTGTGGACTAAGGCATAAACATAAATCGATCATGAACCGACCGCATGCCAAATAACTCTAAGTCCCCAGAATGTGGACTGGTGTATAAACATGGATGAATATATGAGTGGATTTCAACCGTTCTCTATTCCACAAACTCCGGCCTGAAATCGACAGGAGGAGTATAAACTCGCCAAGGATGGAACTTGACCATCCGACTTATCGAATCAATGCTCGATTATAAGCTATTTAGGACATGTCGAACATCCCATAGGGATCGCATGGCATTTGGAGCAAGTTGGAGGGATCGGCAGAAATTAGAATTCAAGCAACACTACTTCATGGAAAATTCGATATCTCACAAACCGTACGTCGGAATCACACAAAATTTGGGGAGCAAGTAGCTAACATCATAGGGCATCCCTCATAGGGATCGCAGCCCATTTGGATACATTTATAGGGATTGGTACTGATCCCTATTGTGGGCCCCGATGGGCCTGCAAATTTTTAGATCCCGTCGTCTTGGTCTCCTGAACCTTCTGCCAATATTTCGGTCCGATCCGTGCATGTCTTCCCATATAAATATAGTAGGCATGACATCAGAAAAGGAATCCTGCTTTCTCTGCTGAGGCTTTGCCATTTTTATTCTTCACTTTTGTACAAATGGATTCCAACTGATCAAAACACTCTTGTAATCATAATCAAGTTGAATATCAATAAAAATATGAAGTGGATGTAGGCCAAGATTGCCAAACCACTATAAAAATTCTGTGTGTTTATTTATAATTTCTGCTCTATTTTAATTTTATTCTTCATTTAATCTCTACTGGATTATATTAGGTGTTGATTCCCATTTTTGGCGTCAACGAAAACCAAAACATTTTATATCAAAATCCAGTGATATTATCATAGTGTCTAGGTTTAAAGTAAATAGGTAAAATAGCTAAAATTCTTGCATCTCACATTTCAACATACTAGGCTCTAGAATCAAAAATGTAAGGCACGTATTGGAGAATGGATTCCAACTAATGACTGGGCTACTAGGGTACTGCCTGCCATAGTACACCTCTAGAAAAATGTACCAAGGTCGTACATAACGGCCCCTGCCAACATAGGACCGGCCTACCCCTTGCTGAATAGTACCGAATATATCATCACCCCGGTTGCTTTGCAACCTTTAACCGAGTGCTCCCACGTACACGAATTCATTGATGATTGTGTATTTATCTAGAAGGGTGATGATATACCTTAATGGGTGCGACCCGCATAGCCCTGCAGCATATCCCCTGTTTTAGTCATTCCCGGTTGATGAGGCTTGAAGCTACGTTTTACCTTTTTGAATAGCAATCCATTTTGGAATGCTAACACTGCCCTTTAGGTATTAATGCAATGCCAGCATTCATCCATACAAATTCGTTCTGGGTCTAAACGAAACCGAAGGCACTAACTCTACTACATCCATTTTGGAATCTCCCTCAGGATTAGTAGCAGTAGCTCTTGCACTTCAAAGAGCGCCATCTTTAATCATCATCAAGATGCCTTCCACTCGAATGCACATGTGGGTTTGTAGTAGTTTCCGGATATATATCCAATCCCGGTCTCTCCTTATCAACAACCGACCATTTTCGGTTGGCTCATTCCCGGTTCTTTTGGAAGTAAGTTTTCGAGTCCTCATCGGGGAACTTGAATTTACATTCATACTTCCTAAGTCAAATTAGGCCAAATTTGATAGTCGGTTATTTAACTATAAAATAACAACAACAAAATCTAGAGATTTAATTACCCAAAGCAATCGCTAAGCCTTAAAACCATTTTCATTTATAAATCTCCTTTCCTAAACATTTATCATCATTCATATACTTATCTCCTTTACATAAGTATATTCACAAAACATTTATAAGATTTCCCATTACCAAATCTCTTAAATGGATTTAATTACATTATTCAAATTGGAGAAAAGAATAACTCTAAGTACTATTCCTTCGGTGTTAAGTGTGGAACGGATGTTCCATACCACCATTTTTTTAAAAGGTCAACCTCGAGAAACCCAAACCTTGAAATCCTGTTGTAATTATCTTTAATAAATCCTTTTATAAATTTCCCTTACCCATGAATTCCTTTTTTATTTAACCCAAACCCGTTTATAAACATTTATCAACCTCCATACTCATTTATGAGACTCTTTATAAATATTCAAACCCGGTTATATAAATTTCTTTATAAACTTTCAAACCTTGTATAAAACTTCCCTTTTTAGACATCGAAACCCATTTATAATTTTTTTATAAACATTCAAACTATTTCTAAAACTCCTTTTATGAATACCCCAAAATATTCATAAACTTCTTTATATAATATTCAAAACAATTGTCAAATGATTCTTCAAGTATCTTGTTCAAAATAGAATAACCTTGAAGATCGTTTTAAAAGAAAATGAAATATTAACTTTCAAAAACCAAATGGAGGCTTAATGACTATAATGGATCATTAAATTTTGGTTTACTTATCTAAGTTATACCATGGGTATTGCATAACATCAGATATGTAAGGGATTCATATATAACTTACAATCAATCATAGGTAGACGTCCAAGTTAAAAATATAGATACATCCACTATCGGTGAAAAATGTACATAAAGAAGTATATTCTATATGTTTAAGTTACCATGACCTACTTATTGAAATTAACTTCCTTGTGTTTATCACGTTACCGATATTCAACATTTGTGCTAAACACAAGTCAACTTACTTCCTATAAAATGTGTCAATGTTTTATAATCACTACTTTAATCCATTTGACCACTTAATGTTCCAGACGAGAGATCCTTTGATTTGAAATCAAATAATCTTAAAAAGAAAATTGATTTAAAATATAACTGATTGGATTTAAAACAACCTTTGAAAAGATTAAAGTATATTTAGTTGGGTTAACCCTAATTATATCTTAATTAATCATAATTAAATCAAGATTAAATCATAATTGAACTTTAATTAACTTAATGAACTTTGTTGAGTCCTAATTAACTTCTTAATGCATCTTAGTTAATGTTTAAACAATTCATTATTAGTAAACCCTAATTAATTAAAAACTAATTTAATAATCACTTAATTAAATAATAATTAATCAAATAATTATCTTAATTAAAAAATAATTAACCATTTAATTGCTTCTTAACTTCATAAATCACTAATTAAAAACGTTATCAATCACTAATTAATCATTAATCTTCCTTAGGTGTTACTTAAACCTTAATCACTTACTAATTACTAATTAACTACTAATTACTTTTAATTAACTTATTAAATAAATAAACTATTAAATTATCTAAAATTAACCCTTTTTATGTTACTAATCAAATTCGGAAAACATTTGCAAAACATTCTAAAAGAAAACATATTAAAACAAAAATCGACAATTTTGTCGAACTGCGTCCCTAACGACTATCGTTATGAGCGCAGTTCGCTCTATCTTATTTTAAGTGAAATACTTCACTTATTCCTTACCATTACAAGTTTGGAAATCTAAATTTGAATGTTTTTGAAACTTAAAAACAAAGATAAAAACTTTGAAACCATTTCCAAAATTTAAAACTAGAAAACTTAGTTTTGATTCCAAATCGGATCTCACGTCTGTCGCAACATAAAAAGGTGTAAACTTTGTAATTGCTACACAACATACAACTAGTTTTGATCACAACCATACCATCAACATACCATACACCAACATCACATTTTTATAACCAAGCATACCACTTTAAACATCCAAACATGATGCTTAACATCGAAACACAATATTTAACATCCAAACTATGCTAACCACAAATTGCAAACGTATATCATTATCATAGCATGATATTTTAACAACATGAACTATGGATTTCCATAACATATAATCTATGGAAATAAAGTTAGTTCTTTCTAAAAATGTGATGGTTTTACTCACCGAAAATCTTTGATACATGAAATGCCATAGATGCACAAAAAATGACCTAAAAAATATGTCATTTTCCACTTGATTTTTGGCCATATTACTCTCAGATTTTGGAAAAGTTATCAAAAGAAAAGTTTTAGAAATTATTTTTCTCTACAATTTAAAAAAAGAATCACTCAAATCAGATTTCCTTTGAGGTAGATATGGTTAAAAGAAGGAGAGCTATTTTCGGACCTGAATTTCTAAGTTTAAAAGTACACTGCAAAGAAATGAGATTTTGACAAACCTAAGTTTGAAATTAGAAAAAGTGGTAAAAAAGAAAGTTGTAGCTGTTGAAATTTTATACGATCTAAAAAAAGAATTCTTGATTCGGTGTAAAATAGAAGAAGTTATGGCCGAATAAATTGGAGGAAAAATGGAGAAGAAAGAGTTTATAAACAAGTTTGCATCTTTCAAACAATTTAAATCTTTTGATTTAAAAAAAACTTTAAAACTAACATAAGAAGCCATAAAATTTTAGTGGAGGAAGTTAGAGAAGATGGAGATGAGAGTGTAAATGAATTTTTATGAGTATGGACATGTATTTATAGGCAAAGAATTAGAGAACATACTAAATTACCCTTAAATTTAACTATACATAATATGTCATGATATGTCAGGTCACTCACCATCCTCCCTCCCTCTCTTGTCACGTTTCCTCCCCTCTCTAGTCACATCCCCTAGGCTCATGCTTGGACGATGATGATGATGGTACCAAAGAAATGATAAGAGATAGGTATGTATTTTGTATATATATAAGTGTATATGTATATATTATTATTTTTAAAACCATGACTTGTCACCTCACTTCCTAAACATGATTAACATAAGATAATATATAATTAAATGTATTATTATATGGTTAGTTATCTACTATATATTTGTGTATATAGTGCATAAAGGCGAACAACGTTCCCGATAACTTTCCGGCATCGAAAAGTTGAAATTTCGGAAAACGTTCTTTGTTCACATTTTCTATTTTTCTAAGAACTATCTATTTTGGTAAACAAATTTTAAAAACTATTTTACCATAATTATTAAATAATTAAAATAGGTTTATTTGTAAATAAAAATCCATTTATCTAATATTTAAACTTAACTTGGATTTTCAAAGAAATATATACAACTGATGATATCAACTTTTGATTTCATAAATACATTTTATTTTCAAAAAATAAAATAAATTATTTTATTTCATAATCTTGTTTGAATACATATAATTTATTGCATGTATCTTGAGCCGTGCATGATTATTATTGTTTCAAAGCAGTTTTATTGATAAAATGATTTCCGGTTGTTTTATCGATGTTTTACCTAGGACGATATTTACAAATTTTCAATATTTTACCTAGGTAATTTGTTCACAAATATTTTTCCGAAACAAAATAATAATAATTATTTATCACTTAAAACATGATTATTTCTTACTTTTGAACCCATATCTAAATATTTTAAAAATAAATATAATTTATCCAAGTGATAAATTTGTGGTCGTTACAATAAGAAACACAAATCATACATATTTTTAATGTTATAAAACCTTTCAAAAATTAAGGTATCTAGTAGGAACATATCGCCCATAAACACGAACGGGATTTTGCCTTACGATAACAAGACCATTTTACAATAAATCTTATGATATTGTAATAATGTCTAGGGTTTAAATTAAATATTAAATCATTGCCGGAATGGTTACATTAGTTACATTCAACAGCATATTTAGTATACAACTAAGTCTGTAAAGGCACGTATTGGAAAAAGGATTTCATATAATGACAAGGCTACTAGAGTATCGCTTGTCACAGTACACCTCTAGAAAATATATCAAGGGCCTCACATGGAACCCCCACCAACAAAGGACTGGCCAATCCCTTCCTAGACAGTACTGAATATGATCATCCTACCATACTGGACCTCGAAGTATATATCTAAAAAATAGTATTGATCTAGATCAGGGATGATCGTATCCTAATGGTAGCGAACCACATAGCCCTGCTGCATATCCCCTGTTTTAGTCATTACTGGGTGTGAGGCTTGAAGCTAAGTTTTATCTTTTAAGAAAATCCTACTTGGAATGCCACACTACCCTCCAGGCAACAATGCAACATCGGAATTCATCCATACAAGTTGTTCAAGATATGAACAAACCAAAAGCACTACTTCTACCACATCCTTAGGATTAATAGCAAGTAGCCCTTGCATTTCAAAGACTCCGTCTTTGATTCCATCATCTTCAAGATGACTCCAATTTGAACGCTTATGCTGCTACGAAGTAGTTTTCGGATAACTCAAACTTATCTGATCTCGGTATCTCCGAAACAACAATCGATAGTTCTCAAAACTGGCCAAGGTTTGATAGTCGGTTATTTAACTATCAAGTAAGCAAAAAATCAAATCAGATATTTAATTTCATATGGAAACCAAGCTTGATTAAGCACATAAGCAACCACTAAGCTTCTTTAATTAATCCTTTTATTAATTAAAACGACTTTGTAAATACTTGTATTGATATACTCCTACAAAGATATATTAACAAATCTTCTCTACTGTTTTCAATACTTGAAAATATTCATATACTTACTTCAATGGTATAAGTATATTCACAAACCATTTCACTTTCAATACTTCAAAAACTTTTCCATATACTTATATCTATAGTGTCAGTATATTCACAATCTTAAGTGTCAGCGGGGTTTTTAACCCAGCAGAATTCAAAAGGAGTTAGAGCATTCAGATTAAGCTAGAATGACTCACAACATGACTGATAAAAGGACAAGACAAAGGAACACAAGAAGTTTAAGCCAAAAATACACCAACTCTTTGAATCAATATTGATCCGATCCAAAATGTTGGCTTATGGTTTCTTCTATTCACTTGCATCATGAACTTATATCTCTTCTATGCCAATCTACCAAGTTTGGTGATTTTCCAAGCATTCGAATTCAAGAAGCAAAGACTTATCTAATTCAAACTACAATTCAGTAAAGTTCATAGGTGAATCATCATCAAAACAAGTCAACAAGGTATGAAATTACGTGGAGGGCATCACAATCAAGCAAGGAAGCCAACTGGATGGAAGTTGTGCAAAAATTGCACAACTATTTGGAACGATACCGATCCGATCCAATTGGATCGTCCAAATACTTAGCTCAAAATTGTTTCAAACTTTCTGTGTTGCTTCCTATTATCGGCTACAGGCTTCCAGTGTAATGGTTCTGGCCCAAGTACTCCACAACTCCTATAAATACCATCCTACCTCCAACAGAAAAAGAGTTCCAAACTTGGTCTCCACTGAAGCTCTGATATTCTTTCTTTACTCCTCTTCTCGCAGACAATAGTTTTTAAGAGACAATTGAGATCCTCCTTTTCTTTCTAACAATGATGGCTTAATTTAAAGTTAAGAAGAGAAATCATATTGTAATTCAAACTCTCTTGTAATAGCAGTTGATCAATAAAAGCTATAAAGTGGACGTAGGCCTCATTATCAACCGAACCGCTATAATAATCCCTTGTCTCTTTACATTTTCTACGATTTACTAATTCCTTTTCTATTTTATTTGCCTTGATAAATAGGGCTGGTACTTTCACACTCAATTCAGGGTGTTGTTCCATTTTTTGGGTTAACATTTTGGTGCTTTCACTGAGAACCCAACTCAGGTTCAGATCTAGCTATCTACTTTGGATCAGACAGGTTCGAAAGTTAGATCCTCAATCTTCGCTTAGAAAATTTACCGTTGGGAATCAATAGCACCAGGAAGATAGAGAATTGCTTCAAGAAGATCTATAGGAGCTATAATAGCAAGAGAGGAAACTAATCCTCAGCAAGTTGAAGTCAGCGGCGTCGACACAGGATATCAGATGTCGGGATCTTCTATCCACATAAAGTTGTCACTAAAGGCAAGTTAAACAAGATGGTTGATAAAATCAATCAAAAGATGGAGAATAGCCAGAAAGCTCTAATGGAAAAACTAAATGCCCTCCTGATCTTGGAATCACTGGTTGCTTCGAGAACCATGCTAGAGCCTACAGCTACCGCAGAGTAGGAAATCACTTCCATTTCTAGCCTAAACAAGAGAAATGGAAAGCAGCAGCAAAAGGGGGTAGTAGGTGGAGCTGCAGGAAACACCATAGAAGGAAATGCAAGCACTTCACCAACTACAAAGCTGCTCGCCATAAACTTGAGTCTGCGGGCGAAAACCCCACATGAAGATATAGCATTGGATCTCTTTGACTTTGAAGATGGAGAACAACTTAACAACGATGAGTTGAAAGAGAACACTAACGTACTAAATACAGCCAGAGAGGTCCAAACTGCCCATGTATGACCAACCGCAAGCCAACGGAACTCCTAGGGAGTGGCTCTCTCGAAGACAGGAGGGCCTAGGCTTCAGCCCACTTGCCAAGACCGTTTGAAAAATCAAACACTTGGTACAGTCGCTAATAGCCAACCCACGGATTACCGGACATCCGAGGCATATGTTGCGGACACGGTCAAGCGCCTAATGGACAAAAGTAAGAATATGAGAGATGATGAATGGGGATCCGCTGCAAGCCGGACTCCCTTTACTAGCGACATTTCAAATGAATAATATCCTTAAAAGTTCATCATGCCAACCGTCCCATCCTATGATGGAACTAGGGACCCGAAACTGCATATGTATAAGTGTAGTTGGTACATAGCGAGTGCTTCAAATGCTGTTAGGTGCAGATGTTTTCCAATCTTTCTGGAGGGATCGCTTCCTTGTGGTTCACCGGACTCCCACCTAAATCCATCTCCACTTTCGATGAATTAGAAATGAAGTTCTTTGATTAGTTTAGGCTTCACATGGCATAACCAAAAGACGTGATGTCCTTATCGGGCCTATTCTAGGGACAAATGAATCGTTGAAATCCTTCATGAGCCGGTTTAACACCGTGGTCACCGAAGTAAGTAATCCAAACGAAGATATGGTCTTCATGGCTCTGGTCCACACTATCCATCCAGACACTGAATTCGAGAAATGGATCAAAATGAAGAGACCTACCACTATGAAGGACTTTAATTGAAAGGCGTGCCAGTACTTGAGATTGGAAGAAGCAGAAGAGCTAGAAGGAAGGCTTGCTAACCTACAACCAACCAACATTGGACAAAATGGTATGGCAACAAACCAAGATGCAAATACCTCTAGTACCACCGTAGGAAACGCGGGAAAGGACGAGAATCAAAAAAGGAAGAATCAGAATTCCAACAAGCGTAACGGAAGTAGCAAGCGACTCAAAGGCTTCAGGCCTGATGACTACACCCCGCTCAATGATACTCTAGAGAACATTTAACTCGTGACACAAGGGACGCAAGAGTAGAAGAAGCCGCCTAAAAAGGAAGCTACTGAACAGCAAAAGCATTTCGGAAAGTACTGCCGCTTCCGTGAAACACATGGTCACAACACGAATGAGTGCCGTCGCTTGAAGAACCTAATTGAAGAACTAATTCAGGAAAACAAGCTTCAGCAGTATGTGAGGAAGCCGTGAAATTCTGACCGGCCTGTAACACTCCAAGCTCCCAAAGATCTAGGAAACCAAGCTGAAACCAGTGAAGAGGGACTAGACGGACCGACCAGAGACTTATTATTGAAACAATATCTAGAGGACCTCATCCCGCGTAGAAGAGTTAGGGAGAAATGGAGCGATATGCGAGCTCGGTAAAACACGCTACAAAGATTCGTGCTTTGCTGTGACGACCCGACTTTTATCGCCCAGAAAGTCGTATCGTCAATAAGAAAGAAAGGGATAGAAGAAGAAAAGAAGAGAAGAGAAAAGAAACAACAACATCAGAAACTCACAGCGGAACGAATGAAATATAATATATCATATAAAATATTACATAGTATCATATACATCAGAGTTACACAACTTATACAACACATATTAGACAGTTATAAACATCTGTCTAATTCATACAACTCAAGTATCACAGATACAGACACAACATATACACAGCGGAATCATCATATATCTACACGGTGAAGCCTCCTGCTCCAAATCTCCTCCAGAATTCGTCAAAGCTAACCTGAATCCCTCGACTACTCAATACAATATTGAGTACCCAAGAGTTTAATAAAACAGAAAATAAACACTTGGGTCAGACATGGGTCTGGTGTGAGTAAACGGTTAGATTGCTTAACTTTGAAAACTTTTGAAAACAAAAGTATCACGTAAGACTCCCCACAAATAAACATGGGTAAGTTTTTACCTTACGCTAACTAAAACGTTTGATAGGAAATATGATTGTATTATAATAGGGTCTAGGGTTTTCAAGTAAAATACAGAAATAGCTGAAATGCTTACATCTCACATTCCAACATAGTTGGGCACAACTAATACGTACGGCACTTATTGGAGTTTGGATTCCATACAATGGCAGGGCTACTGGGGTACCGCCCGTCACAGTACGTGGCCTAGATCACCGTACCGAGGAGTACGCCCGCTCCCCTGCAACACAAAGCCGGAACCATCCCTTACTGGATAATTCCGAACAAGACAACCCCGTAGTTGGCGCGACCAACCACACACTAAGCCGAATGAAAAGAAAAGGGACCTCTAGACAGGGATCTATCTTGCTCTCAGTGGGTGCTACCCACGAAGCCTTGCTGCACCTCCCCTGTTTTAGCCATTCCCGGTTGATGAGGCTTGAGGTTACGATTACCTTTAATCAGAACATATCACTTAGAATGCTCATCGTCCGCCTGACGATGTGCTGAAAGCATTCAATCCATACAAGTTCGTTCCGGGTTCGAACGAAACCGAAGGCATTATCTCGTTACACTCGTGTTGGAATCACCCTCAGAGTTAACGACAATAACCCTTGCACTCTGAATCTTCATCTTCACTTGAGATTCACGACCTATCGTTAATTTGGATCGATGTGGTATTCGGGTCTCCAGACCTGGAAATCCGGTATACGGAAACCCGATCCCGGTCTCATCGAAATCCAAAACGTATCTTTTAAGGCCAAGTTGTTTAAAGGTTTAAACAATTCAATTCAATACTTGAATTCACATAGCATTAACTTAGATAAATATCACACATTTATCACAGATATATCCAATATCATATCACAGAATATCATAGTATATCATCCAATAGATATCAACCCAATCAGACATTCTACTCAACCATCATTCATAAGCAACCATTTATTAATCCATATTATAATTAATTTAATCAACTTAAATTAAATTAATTACTTAAGAATTAATTCCTATCCTTGCTTAATCAACCATTAATTAATTTCAATCCATTTAATTAATTAATCATTAAATATTAATCACTCTTGATTAATTATTAATTACATAAAGTAATTACCCTTTTAATTAATTTCACAAATTAATTATTCTTAATCATTTATAGTAATTAACCTTTAATCACTTTCATTAATTCCAATAATTAATGATCCTTAATTAATTACTTTCATTAATTAATTAACTATAATTAATTACATTATTCCTTAATTAATCACATTAATCAATCATACTATAATTAATTATTCTCATTAATCCATCTTAAATGATCATTAACAGTAATTAACTATTCTTAATTTATTTCTTAATTACTTTAATTTCTTTTATAAATCCTTTTTGATTAATTACACTAACTACATACAGTAATTCAATTATCAATTACTTATACCAAGTAATTACACTTAACCAATCTTATTAAGTAATTATACTTAATCAATTATCGAGTGACTATTTTTAATTAATTATCAAATTAATTAACTTAAATAAATCACATTCATTTCTTAAATCATAACTGAGTAACTCATCCTTAATTACCCTTTAAACAATTTAATTAATCCTTGATTAATTATTCTTTAACTATTAATTAATAAACCTTAATTATTAATCAATATTCTTTAATACAAAGTAATCAATCCTTAATTACTTTTATAATTAATTACTTAAACTTAATTAACTAATTAATTACTTCTTAATTATTAATTAATAAAACTTAATTATTAATTAACAACCTTAATTACCAATTTAATTAATCCATAATTATCTATTAATCAATCTTTAATGATAATTAACTAACCTTAATAACAGTTAATTAATCCTTAATTAACTTTAATTATAAATTAATAATTTCTTAATTATTAATTAAGAAAACTTAATTATTACTTAACAAAACTTATTAAGTACTTCTTAATTACCATTTTAATTAATCCTTAATCATTTAATTAATCCTTACCAATAATTAATTAAATAAATAAATTAATCTTAATTTCTTAATTAAATAAATTAATTTTAACTCATTTAAAAAAAATCTTAATTAATCTTAAGATAAAACATTATCATTAAAAACATTTGATCTTAATAATTAACTTACTTAATTAAAATCATTAATTAAGTTTTAAAATCAATAATCATCCATTACTTATCTCTAATTATTAATCATCAATTAATTTAATAAATCACTCTTTATTTATCTCATTTACTATCAAACTTTAATTAAGTTTTAAAATGAAACTTTTCCTTATTAATTAACCTTATTTTCAAATTAAGTTTGAAAATAACTTAAAATTTAACTTAATATTATTTAAGTTAACCACTATACAAATTAAATCTAGTCAAAACATTTATTGCAAAGAAAAGAATTTTCAAAACAATTGTTTTAACTTGATTATTTTAAATTTAAATCTTACCTTTATTTAAATTTAAAAACTGACTTAAACATCTTACTTTGGGTTTTAACCCATGTGTATTTGAATCTAAGCCAATACATCGGCATCTTTATTTAAAACAGAGATTTAATTTTAGATTTTAAAACTGTTTTGAATTTAACAGTTTACTTAAAAAAAATCTCTCGCGTACAATCCCGGAAACCAACCTGAGCCAAACCCTTATTTTCACGAGACCTCCTCGTGTAAAATTTAAAAAAAAACTGTTTTGTTAAAATTTTAAACTGTTAAAACTTTAACAGTTTCACTCGAAACTCACGTACTACCTTAAACGACTTCGAGCAGAAACAACATCTACGTGAGATCCTTCCCGAGAACGCTCGAGTATCTTCATCTTCCCCAAACTAAAACCCACTGACACACACCCTTGCTCGTGCACGTGCACACACGATCAACCATCTCCGTTAACTTCTCTGGCCATCGACGAGTCGCCCACCTTCCTCACAACCATCACGACAACTCCGATCATCAAATCCAACTCGAAAACGAAATCGAGCACTCGAGCTCAAAACTGGAACAATGTCGAATCTGTGAATCACCAAAATCGCTCACCTCCGATCACCAGCATGGCTTCGCCTCCGGCTACTAACCCCTCTACACTTCATCAATCATTCACATGAGTCTGGAACAACTCGGTCACTAATAGGGATTGCGGTGATAAAAATTTTCCAGAGGAACAAAACTAGGGTTAAAATATTTGATTCAAAATCACAATCTCCCCAAAGCTTTAATCCACCAACTACCATTTTTGCCTGCAACTACGATCAACACTCCATCACCAGAAAAGATATTGGCCATCCAAACTTCCTAGATCGACAAGGAAGACCAAAATCCCACTATTTTATAAATCTTGAATTCCTTATTCAATATCAACCTAAAACTTTTGATTTAACTCTTAAAAATCATTATCTAAGATAAGTATTTAGATTATAAAAGAAAATCACAAGATTATATAATTTGAATTTTAACATTTATTAAAATTCCTACTGTCACTTTCTTTTCCAAGTGATGTTTAAATTTTCCTTACTTAATTTTAATTCCAGAACTTAGATTAGGATTTAACAAACAATTCTTATTTGAATCCTAAAGCCTATCAGAGAATAAATGAAATGATTTTGATTTTCCATCAAAACTTCAAACTGTGAAGAATAAACAGAGATATACTTAAACAACAAACATGTACACCTAGTTTCAATAATTCATATATACATGTATTTAAAAACAGACATGCATAATATATTTCAAACATACATTCAAATTTTATTTCTAACCTATTTTATCTGCATCAAATCTAGGGGGAATTTATTGTTCATAGTTATAGGCAGAGTATTGAACTAATAAGTAGATACTTTAAAAATTAACAGATATACACATTTTTTTCAAATATACAAGAGCATACATAATTTCAGACATGCAAAGTAATTACCAACTCATTAATTCACATGCAATTTGATACTTAGATTTTTATTCAAAAGTTTACTCACCTATTTCAAAGAGGCAGAGAGATTTAAAACAGTTTTGAACAGGCTTGAAAACTGGATACTTTTGAACTGCTTCATTTCTTTTTAAAAACAGGAACTTGCTTTCAATTTGACTTCCTTTTAAAAACTGAAAAGCTTTTGAAAACTTGCTTCTGCCTCAAATTATAATGCATGCACTTGGAAAGGATGACTGGTCTTTTGAAGAACAATGGTTACAGATCTTTTGAAAGAGCATTGCAGATTGGTTTTGAAAGTAGCTCAGGCAATTGGAATTTTGAGATGATTTTCAGGCATTGATTTGGTTTTAGAGATATGGTTTCAGGTATTTGAAATTTGAGAATCAAGCTTTTGCAGATTAATTCAGGTTTGATATTTTTGGTTTGAGGTAGTTTCAGATTTGTAGATACTTGGTTTAGAAAGGCATTTCAGTTTTTTGGTTTGAGAAAATCTCAGTTTGGTTTGAGGATTTGATTTTAGTTCCGGTTGAAGATGATTTCAGTTTTGATCATTTTCTGGTTTTGGTTTGGTCTTTGAAAAAATGAGATTAGAAAAGAAAAGAGAATGGAAAGATAGAAATTTATATAGTTAATTTAGATTTAATAAAAATTTAAAGAAAATAGAACAAATGGTTGACACTTGTCTTAACCATTGCTTAATTGCCTTACACATATTTCTAACATGACTTAATTTATTAACACTTGTCATTATATAATTTCATATTATTTTTAAAAAGATTTTAAAAGCTTTTATATGTATTTCCTAAATAGTTAAATACATATTTTATTTAATAAATGCTTTTCTATAATATACATAAATGAAATCCTTTAAAGAAAATAAAATAAAACTCATTTATATGCTAATAAAATCATATACAATATTTTTAATTCATTTTTAAGTGTAAACATATCTTTTTGTATTTATTTATTATTAAATAAACACTTTCTAAATTTATATGAATAAAATTCCTTTTAAAGAAAATATTTTAAACAAATCTTATTTTAAATAAAAGTCTTGTTCATATATTTTATACCTAAATAAAATAAAATAATTATCCTTTAAAGATTCAAGTTTAAATCCAGATTCAAATTCAAATTTGACTTTTAAAATCCAATTTAAAAATCAACTCAACATTTATATTTTTAAATAAACACATTATTAAGTTTGAAATTGATATAAAACAACTCAAGACAATATATATATATATATATATATAAACAATACTTATTAAAATTTTTGGAAATGATAAATCTATTTAAAGTAAAATTTATAAAATAACACAATTTAAATAATTATCCTTATTACAAATCAATTTATACCATAATTAAAACATCATATTATTATTATTTGGTTATTTATATTTGAAATAACAATATTATCAATTTAAAATAATTTAAATTAAGAGATTATCACATTTTAAACTTCTCGAAATCCCGAGATATCACATTCCTTCCCCCTTAAAAGAATTTCGTCCTCGAAATTTAAAACAAAAGATAATCCAAAAGTTTTATTTTATTTCAACAAATTTTAAAACAATTCAATTATACTTAACAGCCATATACTATCAATCAAACAACCATTCATCCAAACAAAAAAATTTATACAAACAAACAATTCTAGCTATACAAACAACTCTAGTTATTCGGATATAGATCCGGATAAACTACCTAAATTATCCTGAGTTTCCCCGATACAGATACTGGGTTACTCGCTCTACTAAATCCAAACTGGTAATTCAATACCGAAGCCAAAACATATATCCTCACAAAAACTCAGAAAGATCCAATATACTCGGAGCTATCTTCCTAGTCTTATCCAATCTTAATTGCTCCCTTCACCGAAGAAATAACAATGAAGTTTCTAACTTCGAATTCCAAAATCTCCATCTCTAATCCACAGAATTCTTCTGACGATTCTGGGCTGCCTTAATCCTTCCTGATCAGCTCAACCATCGCTGATGCCTCTCGAAACAAACAGGACCAAAAACAATCCAACAAACGGATCCTCTCAAGATCTACGGAAATCCAGAACTCAAACTCTATTCCACAATCATCGGTAGATTCCAAATACTTCTCCTATCCAGAAAAGATAAAACAAATGCTCTCACCAATCTGGCCTTCAGATCTTGAAAAGCTTCCTGTAGGAACCCTTTAATCCAAACACTGCAACTTCCAGTTGCTTCCATTCTAGAACAATTACTACCAAGCTTTCGCTGTTCAACTCTGATCTGGATGCTGTCGATGAACTCGAACACAAACTAGATCAACACTTCCAGAGAATCTCTGGCAACTCTATAACTCCTACATCTACTAGAGATGCCTCAAACCCAAGCAAAAGATTTCCCCAAAGAATACTCAATTATCGCAAGTCACTTTTGCGATTCTATCCAGTCTAATATCCAAAAATATTGTTCATTCTTAATCCTTCAGAACAGTCTATGCTTGACCAATCCATTTGAAAAATGAATCTACTCTGCAGCTTCTGAACTCCACTCTACGAAACTGCTAAGCCAAAAGATCTTCCAACAGGAACACAAAACACTCGAGCTGCACCGCTGACACAAATGCCAAAGACTCCTTATCCAAAGCTTCTGGAGAAACTCGGACCTCAGACCAAACACAAACATTATGCTGAACTCAGCCACAATACCGAAGCAGACCTACTTCCTCAAACTTGCTCCAAAAGAGAACATCGTCGGAGATATCCATAGTCACTGCATCTCATCACGCAGTTACTACTTTCCGAGATACCATCACACACTTCTGCTTAACCGACAGATCCAAACTCTACTCATCCAACTGCACTTCAAAGATCGACTCCGAACCTTGAAAAGGATTTTCTTCAGAGATCCGAGACATCCTTACTCCATACTGCCAATTTACTCGAGACGATATTGGGTTTACAGTCTCGATATATACTTCCAACCTCAAACATTCAAACTCCAACTATTGGTAATTGTGTTACACACACTACCACCTTATCTACCTTTATAACTTATATTGGAAAACCCGAACAGGTAACCCAATAAATAGGTAGAAAGACATAAATATATATATTTAAAATGATATATATATATTTTTTATATAGAAATTATTTCTGGGTAAAATTATCTCATCTACCTCTTTAAAACAATATTGTGTCCGTTGGCCTGGTTCAAGTGTTTAGAGATCCCTATCAATAACGTTAGCTACTCGTATTGACCAGAATCCATATACCACTCAACCGATCAATTAACACAATATAAAACCATTTTTATATAACTAACAATTACGCGCTCTCAAGATAGACACCACTTCAGAGCCTAGGTATTCACTCAACCTACTGCTCTGATACCAAATGTGACGACCCGACTTTTATCGCCCAGAAAGTCGTATCGTCAATAAGAAAGAAAGGGATAGAAGAAGAAAAGAAGAGAAGAGAAAAGAAACAACAACATCAGAAACTCACAGCGGAACGAATGAAATATAATATATCATATAAAATATTACATAGTATCATATACATCAGAGTTACACAACTTATACAACACATATTAGACAGTTATAAACATCTATCTAATTCATACAACTCAAGTATCACAGATACAGACACAACATATACACAGCGGAATCATCATATATCTACACGGTGAAGCCTCCTGCTCCAAATCTCCTCCAGAATTCGTCAAAGCTAACCTGAATCCCTCGACTACTCAATACAATATTGAGTACCCAAGAGTTTAATAAAACAGAAAATAAACACTTGGGTCAGACATGGGTCTGGTGTGAGTAAACGGTTAGATTGCTTAACTTTGAAAACTTTTGAAAACAAAAGTATCACGTAAGACTCCCCACAAATAAACATGGGTAAGTTTTTACCTTACGCTAACTAAAACGTTTGATAGGAAATATGATTGTATTATAATAGGGTCTAGGGTTTTCAAGTAAAATACAGAAATAGCTGAAATGCTTACATCTCACATTCCAACATAGTTGGGCACAACTAATACGTACGGCACTTATTGGAGTTTGGATTCCATACAATGGCAGGGCTACTGGGGTACCGCCCGTCACAGTACATGGCCTAGATCACCGTACCGAGGAGTACGCCCGCTCCCCTGCAACACAAAGCCGGAACCATCCCTTACTGGATAATTCCGAACAAGACAACCCCGTAGTTGGCGCGACCAACCACACACTAAGCCGAATGAAAAGAAAAGGGACCTCTAGACAGGGATCTATCTTGCTCTCAGTGGGTGCTACCCACGAAGCCTTGCTGCACCTCCCCTGTTTTAGCCATTCCCGGTTGATGAGGCTTGAGGTTACGATTACCTTTAATCAGAACATATCACTTAGAATGCTCATCGTCCGCCTGACGATGTGCTGAAAGCATTCAATCCATACAAGTTCGTTCCGGGTTCGAACGAAACCGAAGGCATTATCTCGTTACACTCGTGTTGGAATCACCCTCAGAGTTAACGACAATAACCCTTGCACTCTGAATCTTCATCTTCACTTGAGATTCACGACCTATCGTTAATTTGGATCGATGTGGTATTCGGGTCTCCAGACCTGGAAATCCGGTATACGGAAACCCGATCCCGGTCTCATCGAAATCCAAAACGTATCTTTTAAGGCCAAGTTGTTTAAAGGTTTAAACAATTCAATTCAATACTTGAATTCACATAGCATTAACTTAGATAAATATCACACATTTATCACAGATATATCCAATATCATATCACAGAATATCATAGTATATCATCCAATAGATATCAACCCAATCAGACATTCTACTCAACCATCATTCATAAGCAACCATTTATTAATCCATATTATAATTAATTTAATCAACTTAAATTAAATTAATTACTTAAGAATTAATTCCTATCCTTGCTTAATCAACCATTAATTAATTTCAATCCATTTAATTAATTAATCATTAAATATTAATCACTCTTGATTAATTATTAATTACATAAAGTAATTACCCTTTTAATTAATTTCACAAATTAATTATTCTTAATCATTTATAGTAATTAACCTTTAATCACTTTCATTAATTCCAATAATTAATGATCCTTAATTAATTACTTTCATTAATTAATTAACTATAATTAATTACATTATTCCTTAATTAATCACATTAATCAATCATACTATAATTAATTATTCTCATTAATCCATCTTAAATGATCATTAACAGTAATTAACTATTCTTAATTTATTTCTTAATTACTTTAATTTCTTTTATAAATCCTTTTTGATTAATTACACTAACTACATACAGTAATTCAATTATCAATTACTTATACCAAGTAATTACACTTAACCAATCTTATTAAGTAATTATACTTAATCAATTATCGAGTGACTATTTTTAATTAATTATCAAATTAATTAACTTAAATAAATCACATTCATTTCTTAAATCATAACTGAGTAACTCATCCTTAATTACCCTTTAAACAATTTAATTAATCCTTGATTAATTATTCTTTAACTATTAATTAATAAACCTTAATTATTAATCAATATTCTTTAATACAAAGTAATCAATCCTTAATTACTTTTATAATTAATTACTTAAACTTAATTAACTAATTAATTACTTCTTAATTATTAATTAATAAAACTTAATTATTAATTAACAACCTTAATTACCAATTTAATTAATCCATAATTATCTATTAATCAATCTTTAATGATAATTAACTAACCTTAATAACAGTTAATTAATCCTTAATTAACTTTAATTATAAATTAATAATTTCTTAATTATTAATTAAGAAAACTTAATTATTACTTAACAAAACTTATTAAGTACTTCTTAATTACCATTTTAATTAATCCTTAATCATTTAATTAATCCTTACCAATAATTAATTAAATAAATAAATTAATCTTAATTTCTTAATTAAATAAATTAATTTTAACTCATTTAAAAAAAATCTTAATTAATCTTAAGATAAAACATTATCATTAAAAACATTTGATCTTAATAATTAACTTACTTAATTAAAATCATTAATTAAGTTTTAAAATCAATAATCATCCATTACTTATCTCTAATTATTAATCATCAATTAATTTAATAAATCACTCTTTATTTATCTCATTTACTATCAAACTTTAATTAAGTTTTAAAATGAAACTTTTCCTTATTAATTAACCTTATTTTCAAATTAAGTTTGAAAATAACTTAAAATTTAACTTAATATTATTTAAGTTAACCACTATACAAATTAAATCTAGTCAAAACATTTATTGCAAAGAAAAGAATTTTCAAAACAATTGTTTTAACTTGATTATTTTAAATTTAAATCTTACCTTTATTTAAATTTAAAAACTGACTTAAACATCTTACTTTGGGTTTTAACCCATGTGTATTTGAATCTAAGCCAATACATCGGCATCTTTATTTAAAACAGAGATTTAATTTTAGATTTTAAAACTGTTTTGAATTTAACAGTTTACTTAAAAAAAATCTCTCGCGTACAATCCCGGAAACCAACCCGAGCCAAACCCTTATTTTCACGAGACCTCCTCGTGTAATATTTAAAAAAAAACCGTGTTGTTAAAATTTTAAACTGTTAAAACTTTAACAGTTTCACTCGAAACTCACGTACTACCTTAAACGACTTCGAGCAGAAACAACATCTACGCGAGATCCTCCCCGAGAACGCTCGAGTATCTTCATCTTCCCCAAACTAAAACCCACTGACACACACCTTTGCTCGTGCACGTGCACACACGATCAACCATCTCCGTTAACTTCTCTGGCCATCGACGAGTCGCCCACCTTCCTCACAACCATCACGACAACTCCGATCATCAAATCCAACTCGAAAACGAAATCGAGCACTCGAGCTCAAAACTGGAACAATGTCGAATCTGTGAATCACCAAAATCGCTCACCTCCGATCACCAGCATGGCTTCGCCTCCGGCTACTAACCCCTCTACACTTCATCAATCATTCACATGAGTCTGGAACAACTCGGTCACTAATAGGGATTGCGGTGATAAAAATTTTCCAGAGGAACAAAACTAGGGTTAAAATATTTGATTCAAAATCACAATCTCCCCAAAGCTTTAATCCACCAACTACCATTTTTGCCTGCAACTACGATCAACACTCCATCACCAGAAAAGATATTGGCCATCCAAACTTCCTAGATCGACAAGGAAGACCAAAAACCCACTATTTTATAAATCTTGAATTCCTTATTCAATATCAACCTAAAACTTTTGATTTAACTCTTAAAAATCATTATCTAAGATAAGTATTTAGATTATAAAAGAAAATCACAAGATTATATAATTTGAATTTTAACATTTATTAAAATTCCTACTGTCACTTTCTTTTCCAAGTGATGTTTAAATTTTCCTTACTTAATTTTAATTCTAGAACTTAGATTAGGATTTAACAAACAATTCTTATTTGAATCCTAAAGCCTATCAGAGAATAAATGAAATGATTTTGATTTTCCATCAAAACTTCAAACTGTGAAGAATAAACAGAGATATACTTAAACAACAAACATGTACACCTAGTTTCAATAATTCATATATACATGTATTTAAAAACAGACATGCATAATATATTTCAAACATACATTCAAATTTTATTTCTAACCTATTTTATCTGCATCAAATCTAGGGGGAATTTATTGTTCATAGTTATAGGCAGAGTATTGAACTAATAAGTAGATACTTTAAAAATTAACAGATATACACATTTTTTTCAAATATACAAGAGCATACATAATTTTAGACATGCAAAGTAATTACCAACTCATTAATTCACATGCAATTTGATACTTAGATTTTTATTCAAAAGTTTACTCACCTATTTCAAAGAGGCAGAGAGATTTAAAACAGTTTTGAACAGGCTTGAAAACTGGATACTTTTGAACTGCTTCATTTCTTTTTAAAAACAGGAACTTGCTTTCAATTTGACTTCCTTTTAAAAACTGAAAAGCTTTTGAAAACTTGCTTCTGCCTCAAATTATAATGCATGCACTTGGAAAGGATGACTGGTCTTTTGAAGAACAATGGTTACAGATCTTTTGAAAGAGCATTGCAGATTGGTTTTGAAAGTAGCTCAGGCAATTGGAATTTTGAGATGATTTTCAGGCATTGATTTGGTTTTAGATATATGGTTTCAGGTATTTGAAATTTGAGAATCAAGCTTTTGCAGATTAATTCAGGTTTGATATTTTTGGTTTGAGGTAGTTTCAGATTTGTAGATACTTGGTTTAGAAAGGCATTTCAGTTTTTTGGTTTGAGAAAATCTCAGTTTGGTTTGAGGATTTGATTTTAGTTCCGGTTGAAGATGATTTCAGTTTTGATCATTTTCTGGTTTTGGTTTGGTCTTTGAAAAAATGAGATTAGAAAAGAAAAGAGAATGGAAAGATAGAAATTTATATAGTTAATTTAGATTTAATAAAAATTTAAAGAAAATAGAACAAATGGTTGACACTTGTCTTAACCATTGCTTAATTGCCTTACACATATTTCTAACATGACTTAATTTATTAACACTTGTCATTATATAATTTCATATTATTTTTAAAAAGATTTTAAAAGCTTTTATATGTATTTCCTAAATAGTTAAATACATATTTTATTTAATAAATGCTTTTCTATAATATACATAAATGAAATCCTTTAAAGAAAATAAAATAAAACTCATTTATATGCTAATAAAATCATATACAATATTTTTAATTCATTTTTAAGTGTAAACATATCTTTTTGTATTTATTTATTATTAAATAAACACTTTCTAAATTTATATGAATAAAATTCCTTTTAAAGAAAATATTGTAAACAAATCTTATTTTAAATAAAAGTCTTGTTCATATATTTTATACCTAAATAAAATAAAATAATTATCCTTTAAAGATTCAAGTTTAAATCCAGATTCAAATTCAAATTTGACTTTTAAAATCCAATTTAAAAATCAACTCAACATTTATATTTTTAAATAAACACATTATTAAGTTTGAAATTGATATAAAACAACTCAATACAATATATATATATATATAAACAATACTTATTAAAATTTTTGGAAATGATAAATCTATTTAAAATAAAATTTATAAAATAACACAATTTAAATAATTATCCTTATTACAAATCAATTTATACCATAATTAAAACATCATATTATTATTATTTGGTTATTTATATTTGAAATAACAATATTATCAATTTAAAATAATTTAAATTAAGAGATTATCACATTTTAAACTTCTCGAAATCCCGGGATATCACATTTGCGATCGAAGATGGAACTCCTGCCAAGCAGTAGAGGACCCATAACGATGACATAGTGTTTCAAAATTGAGACATTGAAGGAATAGAAGCTTCGACCCCCGACCCTATAGTCGTGACAGTAGGAATTGGACCAGTTGTGGTCTGATGAGTATTGGTGGACAGTGGTAGTTCTATGAATATCCTTTTCAACACACGCTTGATCAGACGAAGATCAATATGAAAGACATATCCACTTACCGAACGAAGATTCAGGGATTCACCGATAAACTTAAACAGCCCGTTGAAATAATCAATTTACTCAAAGAACTCGAAGAAGGTGACCGAAGAGTTTTCCTTATCCAAACCTTTGTGATTGTAGATGGAATATCTGCATAAATTGCTTTCTTGGGTCGCCCTGCTTTGGTAGATTTCAGGATTGCTTTAACTCAGCAGTGTCTCATCATGAAATTTCTGACAGAGAATGGAGTTCGGGTGATTAAAGGAGACTAAAGTGCCGCTAGAGAATGCTACATCGTAGAACTACGCGAGTCTAGAAGACAAGAAAAAGGGGGGAATATGGGGAGAACTCTCCACATTCGTGAGCCTATCGAATAGCAACTACAGAGCTGCCTCTGGCTTGGGCACCATAGCCGATTTGACAAGGCACTAGACCCTAGAAAGATGAGCTTAGGGAAGGAATGGCTAGCACCAGTATAATTAACGGTGTCTGTCCCAGTCGATATGGATGACCCAATACGGGTCCTGAAAATTGGATCACATCCTGGAAACAAGATGCGACCAGAACTAATCAAATTTCTGCATGCCAACCTAGACGTATTCGCGTAGACACATTCCGATATGTGTGGGATTTCGCCAGAGATTGCATGCCATGCACTTAATATTGATCCTAAGTATATACCAGTGAAGAAGAAGAGACGTAGCCTAGGACCCGAACGGGCCAAAGCGTAGAGAGAAGAAGTGGATAAGCTGATGGCAAATGGTTTTATCCGTGATGCAACTTACCCCGAATGGGTATCCAACCCGGTCTTAGTGAAGAAGTCCAATGGAAAATAGAGAACTTGTATCGACTACTCGGACCTAAATAAAGCTTTCCCAAAAGACAGCTTTCCTCTGCCTAGAATCGACCAACTTGTCGATGGGACGGCTGGACATGAACTACTATCATTTATGGATGCTTATTCAAGATACAGCTAGATCATGATGCATGACCCTAACCAGGAAAATACCAGCTTCATTACTGATTTGGGACTATACTGCTACAAAGTGATGCCATTTGGCTTAAAGAATGCTGGGACAACCTACCAACGACTAGTGAACGCCATGTTTAAACATCAGATCAGGAAGACTATGGAAGTTTATGTAGATGATATGTTGGTTAAATCATGCATAGCGGCAAATCACTTAGACAACCTTGCCAAAATGTTTGAGACAGTCCACAAATATGGAATGAAACTCAATCGATTTAAATGTCACTTTGGGGTTGCCTCTGGAAAGTTCTTGGGATTCATAGTAAGCACCAGAGGCATCGAAGCAAATCCCGAATAAATTACGCTTTATGGGAAGTCGAGGCCCCAAGGAATAGGAAAAGGTTACAAAGCTTGAATGGAAAGGTTGCAACGCTGAGCCGGTTCATCTCAAAAGCAACCGACAAATGTATACCGTTCTTCGATGCGCTAAAGAAGGGAAAGAAGAACTTCGAATGGAATCAAGCTTGTCAAACTGCATTCAAAGAGCTGCTGCAACATATGGAAACCTCGCCAATCCTTTCCAAGCTGGTAGATGGAGAAGATTTGTAAATATACTTAGCAATCTTATCCCATGCATTAAGTGCCACACTAGTACGAGAAGAAGCTAAGATCCAGCGACCCATATATTACATCAATAAACGGTTCACTGGAGCAGAGAAGAATTATCTAAAATTGGTAAAACTAGCATTTTTTCTTCTTTATCAAACCATAAAGTTACGACCATACTTCCAGGCACATCCGATCAAAGTGCTAACAGATCAACCTTTGAAGTAAGTTTTGTACCGCCCGAGGCCTCTGGACAACGTATCAAATGGAACATCGACTTGAGTCAATATGAAATTACTTACCATCCACGAAGGGCGATCAACGGGAAGGTGTTGGTAGACTTCATTGCCAAGTTTATGATATGAGATAACGAAGAAGAAATAGACCTAGAAGTGGAAACACGTTGGAAATTGTTCGTCGATGGTGCATCTAACAACTTCTGCTTGGGGGCTGGAGTAGTTCTCAAAACTCCCGAAGGGTGATCCGTTTGCTATGCCTTACGCATGGAATTCCCTACAACAAATAACAAAGCGGAGTACGAAGCATTGATAGTTGGGCTGAAAGCTGTGAAGGAACTCGGGATAAAATTCATACACATCTATAGCGACTCTCAGCTAGTTGTCTACCAAGTGAACTACGAATACCAAGCTCGAGGAGAGAACCTCGCCCCATATCTATCTAAAGTGCAGGAATTATTGAATGGCATCGACTCTACACCATAACTCATATCTCGAGAGAACAAAACACGAAGGTAGACAATTTAGCCAAACTGGTTCATTCCGTAGAAGCTCAGTCCTTAGGGCTAGTCCTAGTCGAAACCCTAACCGCTCTAAGCATAAGCGAGATGGATATAGATTGGATTTTTGAGGCAGCCAAAGAGCCGAAATCATGGATGACTCCAATCAAGGACTACTTACTTAATGGAACACTCCCTGCAGACAAGAATCAATGGAAAAAGATCCTTTAGAAGGTGCCGTAGTTTGTAGTACAGGATAGGATGCTCTACCAAAGGGATTCTCTACCCCCATTGCTCAGGTGTGTGACCGACGATGAAGCCTAAAGAATCCTCAGGGAAGTTCATGAAGGAAACTATAGAGATCACACTGAGGGGCAAACCCTCATAAAGAAAGTCCTCTGATATGGGTATTTTTGGCTAACAGTAAACCGATATGCAGCAGATTATGCCAGACGACGCGACCAATGCCAAAGATTCGGCAAGATCAAAAGAAATCCTTCGGTAGAGCTAAAACAAATGGTTAGCCAGTTGTTTGAAGCGACGCAGAAAGCACTTCCTATTTCAGGCACACCGGCTATGCCATGACACGACCAATCCAAAGCGAGCAACTATAGATCGTTGGGTTCGAATTGGGAAGAGAATTTTCAGCATAAGTCGATTTTAGTTCTTTGGAAAATGATAACAGCCTGAGATGCATACAAGACGGTACTCTAAGCTATTATCACCTCCTAGAAAAACCAAAATCAATCCATAAGATGTCGTGTCGAGAACGATTGTGTAAATCGGTGCAAATTAATTCTGACTTTGTGGATGAAGATAGCAAAACATGTCGAGCATCGGGGCAAAACCCTAGCTTCGTTTGGTGAAAAACTTAAGACTCAATTTACTATTTTCTTCCATAAAGTTACAATCGGCTCGAATCTTCCACTATATCCATCACCAACACAACTTCATCACCAATTGCTGATCACACGCCAAAATCCGCATCACCAACCTTTAAAATGGAGAGAAGTAGGCTGATCTCTTATGCAAAGCAAACCCAAATAAGGGTATTGATGGATCAGATCGATGATGACTGGAAACGGAGAAGGCACGACGGTGGAACAACAACGGCAACTTCAGTAGCCGGCGGCTAGTGGCGCTGGAGGCAAAGATCAACGGCGGCGGCTCTTTAGCGATGGCATGGGTTGGATCGACGACAACTAAGGATGCATGGATCGGTTCGGCTTGAAAAGGTAAAGTGAGAAATGGGAGATCCGATCCCACATATAAAAAAACGAAAGTCAAAAAATCGAAAAATTTGCAAAGTACTTGGATCGACACCGATCAGATCTAATTAGATCGGACCGATCCAAATTTTCTCCTTCAAATGATCTCTTTTCCCTCTTCGACCTACTCAACGTTCATAGTCGTCCTGGAAGTAATCGAGTCAGGATCACTCAATAATTGCGAATAAAGGAGGTTCACAACTAAGGACTAGACAGTTAGCTGGTATGTCATAAACGACTATTCAAGATGGCTAGATACGACCAATGAAACTCCATAAAACAGAAACCGAAGATGAACAATTCCAAAGCACATCTTGTTTCCAAAAAAAGCATGCTCTGGGGGTAAATGGTAACCGAGTTTTTAACCCAGCAGAATTCAAAAGGAGTTAGAGCTTTCAAATTAAGCTAGAACGACTTGAAACTTGACTAGAAGGCCTAAAAGGACAAGACAATGAAACACAAGAAGTTTAAGCCAAAATACACCAACTTTTTGGATCGATACCGATCCAATCCAATTAGATTGGTTCCAATCCAAAAAGTTAGCTTGTGATTTCTTCTAACCAGTTGCATCATGATCTTATATCTCTTCTAAGCTTATCTACCAAGTTTGGTGATATTCCAAGCATCCGAGTTCAAGAAGCAAAGACTTAACTAATTCAAACTACAAATCAGTCAAGTTCATAGGTGAATCGTCATCAAAACATGTAAACAAGGTACGAAATTACATGGAGGGCATCGGAATCAAGCAAGAAAGCCAACTGGATGGAAGTTGTGCAAAAATTACACAACTATTTGGATCGATACTGATCTGATCCAATTGGATCGGTACCGATCCAAATACTTAGCTCAAAATTGCTCCAAACTATCTATGTTGCTTCCTATTCTCGGCTACAGGCTTCTAGTGCAATGGTTCTGGCCCAAGTACTCCCAAACTCTTATAAATACCATCCTACCTCCAATAGAAAAGGAGTTTCGAACTTGGTCTCTATTGAAGATATGCTATTCTTTCTTCACTCCTCTTCTTCCACACAACAGCCATTAAGAGACAATTGAGATCCTCCTTTTGGTTCTAACAATGGTTTCTTAATCTGACATTAAGAATAGAAATCATATTGTAATTCAAACTCTCTTGTAACAGTAGTTGATCTATAAAAGCTATAAAGTGGAGTAGGCTTCGTTAACAACCAAACCAATATAAAAATCCTTTGTCTCTTTACTTTTTCTGCGATTTACTATTGCTTTTTCTATTTTATTTGCCTTGATAAACAGGGCTGGTACTTTCACACTCATTCTAGGGTGTTGATCCATTTTTTAGGGTAACATTAAGGAAGATTTCCCTTATTTCCAAATCATAATTAATGGATCAAAAACAAATGTCATTTAAAAACATTGTTTACTATAAACCCAAAACACTATCCTTTTGGTGTAAGTAAGCAGGTCATATGGAAATTAAACCAAATATACTTACCACCACTTCCCGATTTCAAAACTTATGCTACCCCTTGATTAACAATGAAGTCGGACAAGTTAGCGTACCATTTTTGTCTCGACATACACTCTTTGTTCTCGGGATAGGGACGACCTTCCCTTCTTCGAAATTTGGTGTTAAGTATGAAAAGAGTATTTTCCATACCACTATAATTTAAAATGATCACATATAGAAATCAAACCCCATTTCCATTTTATAAAATTCCTTGTTATAATCTACTTTATATTTACAAGTTCCTTTTTATAAATTTCCTTCCTATTTATAAAACTCATTTCTATTTATAAAACTCTTTCTTTTTATAAATCTCCTTTCTCTTTATAAAACTCATTTTATGAATCTCCTTCATGAATCTCATAATTTTAAATCTCATATTCTTATCACAAAACTTCAGTTTCAAGATAGGACTAAATTCTTTCCATAAAATGATCATTCTATATATTACAATAAATTCACAAATGTGATTTATTATCTAATTTATTAAAATGATATTAATTTCCCTTTGATAAAATACCATTCATAAATCCATTCTTTTATTTATAAAATACCATTTATAAATCATTCTTTTATTTATAAAATACCATTTAAAAATCTATTCTTTTATACAACATTTAATATAAATCATTTCATAAATATTTATCCCAAAATATTTCTATCTTTTGTTTAAAAAACAGAATCACTTTATTATAAAAGATAATTTTCCTTTTTTTCTTTATAAACAACCATTCATTATTATATTAACTTTTTTGTAAGATAAATACTTCCTGAATACTTTTAAAACATATCCATATAAGTTAGAAAAGACTAACAAAAAGGTTGAAGTAAAATAAAGAAGTTCAAAAACCATTTTTAAACAATACACTATCGAAAATTCCAAAAGTCACATTTAAAAATCATTCTCTGAATCAAAACGAATTTCAAATCCAAACAGCAAATAATAGTATTTCCAAAATAATATTATGAGGCCAATAGCTAGCGTAGCACTTAACAATGCTACTACTACCTTCATCACTGAAAAGGTTCAACTTTTAACATATATTAATGTCACATCCAATATCGCCAATCTTCCAAACTTTGACATTCAACAATTTATACAATAGATATATAACTGAAATTTAAAATCACAATGATGAGGAATCCAGATTCCTCTACAAAATTCCCTGTATTTCATTTTATATGTTATTCCATTTTCAATGTGGAAATTCAACCAAACTAAGCCAATAAATCATTCAAGCATAAAAAAATAATTTATAACTACTATATATCATACATAGTTCATCAAGAGGTGAGTTAACTCACCAAAAATTCCAACCAATGCTTACGTGTTCCGGCTCGATCTAAATCGAACGGTGTTCGATTTTTGGCCTAAAATTTTACTTGCTCCAAATATGAAATAATTAATTTCAGTGTGCAGATAACATTCCTACAAGCACAACGCAAAATACCGCATCTCGATTGAACCTCGTATGAAGAAGTTATTGATTTCATAAGTTTTTTCAATTAAATATTATCATTTGAACCGGGTCGTTACATTCTTCCCCCTTAAAAGAAATTAGTCCCCGAAATTCCCGAAGGAAGAAAAATATCTTCACACTCTTAGGCTTATAAAGTTAAGTAATTAAAATGAGCTATTAAGCTTTTTAAAATCACATATGTAGCAAAAAAATTCGGCAGCTCGTCCTTTGCGCGGCTAGGTCCGAAAAAATCACAACTACAATATAAGCCCATATCTGGGACCTCCTATATCAGGGACAATACAACAATAATATATACTTATGATATACTTTATAGAGTGTGTATGACAAATAGCAAACACACCTGTTAAGCATTCACACGTACCAATTTGCGAGCAATCAAACCCTACTCATGAAACCAAAAGCAACTAGCAAACCTTTGCTTCCATGAACCTATAACGTAACATCCCGGAAAAATATAAATAACTTATATGAATATATTGGGATTGTTTCAATATTTGAATTGTGAATTAGATGTTAATTAAATGGATTTAATAGCCTTATTTAACTCCTTTCAATTAATAAACAATAATAGTGAACTCATTTTGTAAATTTACTTACAATAATAAATAGTTTGAATAAATAATAAGAAAATCGGTTGTTAATAGAACGACTTGATTTTGATGTGTATTTTTAAATGAATTTATAGAATTTTTCCATAATTTCTAATTTGGAAAATATTTAAATTTTTGTTGGATGTATTTTTCGACAAACGGTGGTATTTCTATATCTTACAAAATAAGATGACCAGTGTATTTTATAATTATTTTAGAATCGTGTCACATTTTGAGCACGATCATATTTTTATTTTGTCATTCACGATTTTTACATGAACAAAATGCTATGTAGCGAGATGCTAGAAATTGTAAAATAAACTAAACACCTCACTTAGACTTTTCTCACTCTCATCGTTTACTTTTCTTTTTCCCTCTCTTTCATTTTCATCTTACAGTTAAAGCAAAATCAAGTTTTCATCTTTAAAAATCAATCAAATATTCTAAGCCATGAGAATATAAAATTAGATTCTTTGAGTTTGTATCAATGAGATCTACAAATCCATATAGGTTTTGTGTATGCGTCGTCGATTTGGGGTGGTCGACTTTGGTAGGTCGACCTAGGATTTAGGCACGTCGAAGTTTGGGTAGGAATTAGGCAAAAAGAAGGATTCCACCGTGTTACTATTTTCGAGGAGCATCTCCCCACCAATTTTCATCATCTCCAATCCCCCTTAGCAATTTCCGTCGATGCACTATAGCAGCCACGAAGGCCAGGTCGCATTCCATTTGGGTCGATCGAGTGTAGAACGTTTGGGTCAATGGCGAAGCTTTAGCGAAGTGGAGATTTTTGCAAATGGTGGCGTCTGATTTCTTCGAGTACCGTGAGAGGGAAGGTGGAGAGAAGGAGCAGCATAGTGGTTCACATTTCGTGTATATGAGTTTGTAAATTTGGGGAGGAGAAGAATTTAAAACTAATTAGGTGATTTGTTATGTTAATTAAGTTATTAATTAATTTTAAATCATATAAAACCAATAACTATTACATAGGAGGTCGGATTTGGACGCGGTCTTTTGCATTGGACTTATATCGTTGCTATCTACACATTGGAGTTGGATTCGTTGAATTTGAAGCTAGTAGAATTTTTAGTCTAAATTGAACATATTTCAATTTTAGATCAAACTGGAACGCGAAAGCGTCAATTGGAATTTTATTGAGTTTTCTCACCACTAAATAAACTATATGATATATCTGTGTTGCTATAGATTATTATTGAATACTTGGATGATAGTTTATATATTTTTGTTTGATTGTTTGTGTGGATTTGATTCTCATTTGGAGGTGGATGACATAAATAACCATTGTGTTGTAGGGAATAGAAACTATAGGAAAGTCGGAGTGTATTCGAAGCGAATAGTTCACTATGGAACACTTCGAAATACACATTCATATGTGTGATTTACAAGGGACTTTTGTGAAGAGACCCCAAGGGGTTTCTCGCCAATATTGTTTTTCTTATATTCTTATGTTGCTTATATTGATGTTTGGTTGAAATATTTGTGACATACTATTTGATTTGTGTAAGTGTCATTATAGCGATTACTGTTATACCGTAACTTATGAAATATCATCTCCTTAAATGTGTGTGTGTGTGTGTGTGTTGAACTTGTGCTTATATTTTTATAAAATAAATGTTTGGTCGCGTTCTTGTGCTTTGAAAATTGTTTAAACTATATTTTCAAATATATTTGAGAATTTAGAATTAAAGGATAAGTGTTGTTTAAACTTTATAAAAAGATTTTAAATTTAATTAATTTTCTTTCAGGATAATTAATATGGTTTTAAACCTTGATTTTTCTTCTTCAATCCTTTTAGTGAACCTAACATATATTTAAGTGTTTTGAAAGTGATTTTAAATATATATATATATATTAAATATTTAATATAAATAATTGAAGAAGAACATTTATTCGAAATAGGGAAAGGAAATGGTATGAAGATTTTAATATATTTTAGACTTGAGTTCCAAGTAATATTTGAAATGGATGATTTAAATTACATTTCAAATATTTTTGAAATGTTTTTTGGGAATTAAGAAAAGAATTCCTAGATTATAACACTTTTGTTATACTAAATGATTTCGTAAAGTTATTAAGAAAACTGGTTACTTGACTTAATAAATGTTGATATCCTTAAATCTTTAGAGCAGTTTTGTTTTAAAGATAATAATATGTTGTTTATAAATGATAGTTTATAAATGAGAAAAACTCTAAAATGGAATGTTTTAAAAAATTAAGCTAAGTGTAAATTGTTTTAGGTTTATAGTATACAATGTTTTAATGACATTTTTTATGCTTCTTTTTAATACACTTAGAAATATAATTTTCTCTTTAAAAACAATATTTTAGAGAGTGTTTTTAAAGTGTTTTATAAAAATTTATGATGTGGCAATCAAGCATGTGACAACCCACCTTTCTGACCCCTAGGAACGACACTTAATGCATCCACGGTATTCATGTGCCATTGCCTAAGTATCTGAAAGATGGATTGTCGTAGGGTGAAAATAAAAGAATAGAATAGAAAATATCACAACGAAACTATTAAATAGAACATAACAGTAAAATAGTACATAAGGCTACTCCCCAACATGGAGTTATCAGAGTTACACAAAAGTACTACCATCAGCTTAGGCAGTTATAACAACCCGACTTTAAACATGCTGAAACAAAATACACTTCCATGATTTAAACAAATAGTGGAAATAGATAATGAAATAGATAAAGGCATCCTCCTCGGACGCCAACTTCAAACGAGCCCATAAAAGCCTGCAATTCTCAGACTACTCAAATAAAAATGAGTAATCGAGAGCTTAGGGAAATAAACAACTTAGGTCAGAAAATTTGTCTTTTATGAGTAAAAATCTAAAAAAATAGGTGTAATTAAACAACAACATGTGAGACCATGCCGTCAAACCAAAATAGGTTTCCTTTCACAAGAACAACATCCAAACGTAAAGAATGGATACAAATAATTAAATATCGCGAAGGTTGTTAGACTCTTCCTGATGGAATTAAGGAAAACAAATTTGAAGGTTCGAATCAACAAGGAAAAAGGGAATTTTCCAACAATGACTAGGAGGGTGTGCCTCCGTTACCGATAGTATACCTCTAGAAATGTACTTGAGGACAAACGATGGCCCTCGGAAATATACAGGCAAGACCCCGCCAACCTTACCGTGTATCCGAGTATTTCACACCACTATGTGCAAAAACAAATCCATTCTAGAGTAGGTTTGAAAATACCATAATGGAAGAAACTCCATATAGCTTAGCATTTCTCATGCTTTGGTTTTAGTCATTCCCTACATAGGATAACAAAGCTCAAATGAGCAACTCATCATCTTAGAGTGACGAAATATAAAGAAGGCTGATGTAAACGATAGTCGACAAACCGACTATCAAAGCTAACAAACTGATCGTATATGGAAATTAAATCTTATATACTGTAACGACCCGATATTTTGGACCATTCAAATCGACAATAAATCCACACATGTCTGACTTGAATAATTCAAAATATCAGATTGTTAATTTAAGTTTGGCAAAACTCAGCATATGTAGTAAATAAATCAATCACAGAATCACAGACACAGAGTAATACAATAATACGCAGCGGAATAGATAAAATAGTAGTTCATGAAGCTACTATATAAACATCAGAGTTAAAAATAAAATACAACAGAATATCTCAAATACAACGAAGTCTTCAGTACGAATAGAGGACTTCTCTGAACAAATCAACTAGAAGAGCTGAAAGCTGAGTCGATAATTGGATCTCCAAAGGAAGCTCCAAACTCCAAGGGTGAGTCTCAAATGCTGTATCACTCGGTCTGACCCGAGCGTAAAGCAAAATACAAAACACTCGTGTCAGGATTAACATTCTTATACTAATAAATCCAACTCAAGTGAAATATCAACTAAAATACAAGTAACTTAAAGGATGTTTGGGATAACCATCCTCTAAGGATCCGTGGAACTATCTACAATGTAGAATTATACACTATAACACCGTGGTCATTTCAATTAAATTTAT
This sequence comes from Allium fistulosum, assembly GCA_030737815.1. Classification (NCBI taxonomy): domain Eukaryota; kingdom Viridiplantae; phylum Streptophyta; class Magnoliopsida; order Asparagales; family Amaryllidaceae; genus Allium; species Allium fistulosum. The sequence continues at coordinate 100,852,746 of CM060901.1, read as the reverse complement.
ACTTCAAAACCCATATATCATTTCATTTCAAATATATCTATTTTCCAAAATAGTATATATATATTAAATGATTTAAAAAGTAAAGTATTTAAAATTTCCTCAAGTCTCGCAAATCGATTCAAATCAACTTCAAATTCCAGATTCAAATTTATTCAAAGCTCAATTCATCAATTTAATTCAGTTCTAAATATACCATTTATTTTTCAATATATTTCAAAGCTTTAATATTCAACATTTTCGAAGTTAGATTTAACAGTTTCATATAGCTCTTGATTTAACTTCATTATTATTTAATCAGGGAATATTCACTTAATAAATTCAATATCATCTAACTAGCCTTGCATTTCATTTTTACTAAATATTTCCTTAAATTTATTTAAACAAGAATTATTCATTAAATTATTTAAATAGAACCCAAGTTATAAATCATATCTTAAATCTCAATTTCAATAAGTTTCAAATCGGTTTAATTAAATAAAATTATCTTCCCAACCTTAACTTATTCAAATTATTACCAAAATCTATTTTGAAATATAATTTTTATACTTAAACATATCATATGTATTAAATCCATCCTAATTTAAATTAAATAATTTAAGGCTCAACATTTATTAAAACCATATATTTCTTTCCAAAACCATAGAATTCATTTTCAAAATATTTATATATATGGACCAACGGTGTCTGTATATATATATATATATCATATGGTTAAGTGATACGGATATTTATCATTTCAATCCAAAATTTAAATATATACGGGTAGATATCATTTCGACCCGTAATCCCAATTTCAATACAAATGAAAATCGCTTGGGTTTATCATTTCAACCCATAATGATTTTCTCCTATTCTAAAGTCCGTTCGAGTATGTATCATTTCAACCCATAGTGAATTCTATACTAACAGGGAACTTGCAGAGTGATAACAGATAATATAAAATACAACAACAGGCATATATCATAAATAACAATATAATATAAACAACATGATATGGTGTCATATCCCATAGGTGAACAGTTACAGATAATAGCATATATAACAATTTAAATGACTACATCAACATATTTCAATTGTCGTTTCAATTGAAATCAAATTTAATAAATAAAAGAACGTTAATCGTGAGTGATTGCTCACCTTTCGAGGCTAGAGAGGATGGACAGAATGAAATGAGTTACAACCCATGCACAAATTTCAAAGGAAAGCACGATAGATCCAGATTCGACGAACACTGATAAATTAGAATCAAATGAAACAATCAAAAACAGCTTGGGATAATCCGAAACAAGATGCATATATATGAATTTTAAAATAATATTAACTTTTAACAAATAATAAAATAAAATCGTTATATGTATTTCGAATCAATATTTAAATTAAACCTATGTAAAACATAGTCTTTGTATTACGTACATATTCATATATTAGTCAAAAATCAAATGAGGCCTTTATGAAATAAAATTCAATATTAAAGACAAATCGATGTATCTAATTTACAGGCCTATGCACAAATACAAAATTTTATATAGACTTACGTTATAAACAAGCCGACCTTATACTTATCTCTAAACGGACAGGCTATATGCAGACCCATATAAATTTATGCATAACTGTAGAGCAGAAATACCAGTTGACTTATTTTAAATAATACTTTTTCATGAACAGACTTGCAGACACTTTACATCACATTATTATATACCACTAACATATTATACATTATCATTTAAGAAATCCACGGAAACACACCGATTATTTGTATACTAATATAACTTCTTTCTAATACATATGTCTAAACTCCACTGGATCTTATATACACGTAGACTATGAAACCTAGATACGCTACCAGACTACACGTAACCTATATACCCATTATACTTAACCATATCTATTATAAGCAATACAACTTACTATGTTATACATCTACCAATATACATGCGGACTGACATATATACATATTTATTTTAAAATCAGTTGTTACGAAAAATCAATATAAACCTTCCTTACAGCCTATATATGATAAAATATGTTGCTAAACATTATATACGAAGTTTAAACAGCAAACTTAGAAAAGTAAAAGTCTATAACTATTATATATACCTTTATATTAGATTAAATTATCAAGATCTAAAACCAGATATAAAACACAGATACAACTATATATATACAAGTAACAGCACCTAATACTTGAACCTATATATAACTATTATATATATATAAAAGCTCTATAAATGTATAAAATAGATAAACATTGAAAACTGCAAATATATATGCCACTTTATAGTTTAGAGTTTAAAACAATACTTTATATAAACTTGTACATAGAAAGTAATATATATAAACTAAAGTGTGCATAGTTAACAGTGTATAAAATGTATATACTAACAAATTCAAATAACCCATAATATGTAAATGAATAAATACATACGACACTGTGAATTCTTATAAAAATATACATATAAACTATATATACAAAAAATTGAGATCTAGGCTTACAGATGGAAGGAGGAGGGAAGGCCAGCGCTCGGTTGAGGTGGCTCACGGCTGATCATGTGGAGTAGAAGGCGCAAAGGTGGAAGCTGGGTGGCGAGGGGACTGCTGACGTGGGATGGCCTGTTGCGGCGAAGGCAGGCGCGGAGGCCGATGTGGGTGGAAGGAACGGTGAAGTGATGGGGTGATGGGTTCGGCTGGGTGGATGCGCTGTCGGAGTGGATGAGAGCCGGGTCTTGGGGAGTTCGCGGATGATGGAGGAAAGGTACAGGTGAATGGAAAAATGGCAGTAGGCTGGGTTCGGCGATGGGTTGCTCGGTACAACAGTGGAGAGAGGGGAGGTATAAAGCTTGCTGGTAAAAGGGGTGGATGGGTTGAAGGTAAGAGAAAGAATGGAGGGTGGAAGTTTGGGTACAGGCGGAAGAGGGATGTGAGTCACAGGATAAAGGATGAATGCAAACCCAGCCTTTTTTTTTCAGAGATGCATCAGGATGAAAAGAAGATACATATGTATTGAAATGCGAAAAATAGAATTTGAACAGGGCTAAATATTGGAACGAACGAGGAAACATTGAATGGATAGGAATAATAAAAGTCCAGGGAATGTTGAACGAACGAAAATTTAAATTTTGAAGCTTGGGAACAGTGAAAGATGAACAGTAAATATAAAAGTAAAATAAGAGCAACGGTCACAAGCTAAGATTTAGCTGAGCAATCAAAGCAATTAATTGATGCGTTTAAAATTTGAATGCAAAAGAAATCAAATGGTCACGGATCCGGTACCTATACGGTTACCGTTTTCGTGGATTCCGTTGTGTACCGGACTTCAAACATAGAAATAAATATACCGCAGAGATCAGCACGACGATACGATCAAAACGGTATATAGATATCAGTGGTACGATTATCCGATCAAAAGTCGATAATCGGTACCAGAAATGCTGCTATTTTGCCAGAATTAAGATAAACGGAGCAGTAGAAGTCCAAATTTGGAAAAACGAATTTCGCACTCTGATTCAGAATGATCTGAATAAATTTTTTCCTGTTGACATATTTTGGTTTCGGAATACTTTTAAATTCACTGTTATTAACCGGTTTGATTTGAAATAAAATTTCACAGGAAAATAAACTTCAATATTATCAGATGAAAATTTACCAGTTGCTATATTAAAATAGACGTATTCCAAATAATAAATTTTTATTTTCAAATTTTATTGTTTAAAATTTCACAAAATTTCAATTAATTTAACAAATAAAATCACTAAAAGTTTAGGGTCGTTACATATACCCATCACCACTCGTTGATTTCAAACTCATACTATCCCTTGGGTAACAATGATGTCAAACAAGTTAAGGTAGTGTTGAGTCAAAGTCATGTCTCGACGTATAATCTTAGCTTTTGGGATAAAGACAAGTCTCCATCTTCGACGTTTGGTGTTAAGTGTACAACTAAATTCTTTCCATATAAGTGATATGGCTTTATGGAAATTAATTCATTTCCATAAACAAATCAAACTTTTACTTTTAAAACCAAATATGTGCTTGGGTTTCACTTCACAAGTAACATTAAACAACTTTGTTAAAATGTTTCATCAACTTTAAAATTCCACTATAAAAAAGATTTAATAATTTAAAACATCCTTATTCAATTGGTTAATTAGTTTTAACTATCATTAATACGAATGATTAATTATCTGTAAACTTCGATAATTAATTTGATTAATTAGCTTCAAATACCAGTAATTAAAAATGGTTAATCACTTTTAAAAACATCATTAATTAAATTTAAACATTATTAATCAAAAATGATTAATTAATTTAAAACATCATTAAAGAAAAAGATTAGTTAAATTTAAACAAATTAATTAACTTTAAAAGTCATTAATTAAAAACAGCTAATTAATTTAAACGCCATTAATTAAAATGATCAATGAACTTGAATCCATCATTTTTAAATGATTAATTAACCTTAAACATCATTAGATAAAATGATTAATTAATTTTAAGTATTATTAACAAAGTAATTAATTAATTTTAAACTCATCGTTATTAAGATAAGTAATTAACCATAATCCTCATTAATTAAAATGATTAATTAAATTTAAAATAATTATTAAAATGGTTAATTAATTTTAAACTCGTTATTATTCAAAACTCAACTAACTTTTTAAAACAAGACCCAAGCTTGAAAATAAACTAAAAGGTTTCGAAGAGATGGTATTTTTCAAAAGTGCTGATATAGCGATAGTCGTTGTACGAACACTTCTATATCTACCTACATGTCATTTATTTACATACAAGCATCACATCACATAACATAAATATGACATATATACAAAATCAAATAATAATCTTAACATGGAGAGTATAACTTATACCACCTACTTAAACTTTTACAGTTTGTTTTCAAATCACTTACTAACTATCAACGGTGTCATCTTAAAGCATAAACCAAACCAACAACCATTACATTTCAATACATATACGAAAAGCAATTATCAACTAATAAAATGAACAATATTAAAGTTAAAAACTTTTGGTTTGGAAGGTGAGATTTCACTCAACAAAAGTTGACTATATCAAGGTAGCTTTCACCAGAACTTGGAAACAACCTAGATGTTTTCTTTGCCTTAGGAAAAATAAAGTTTTGGAGGGCTTAAATAGGAAATATGGTTCGGCCCATGCATGAAGTTGGCTTGGCCATAAAGGAATAAGGTGTGTGTGGACTTGTTTTGGCAAGTAAGGTGATGTAGATAAGAGAGATGATGTTTTATTTATTTATTTCTTAAAGATGGAGTGAAAGAATAGATTTTTCTAAACTTAGAAACTAATTCTGGAAGCCATGGAACTTAGGAAACTTTTGAGTGGAGGTTTGGAAATGAAAATAGATATGAGAAATGAGAAAAAGAATTAGGGAATTTGGTTATACACCAAGGGATAAATTAAATTACCAAATCACCCTTAAAGTACATAACCACCACTAACATCTTGCCACCTCATCACCATGACTCCTCCTCCCCCAAGTACACACGCAAGCCCCCCTTTTGGTCCATCTTGTAGCCAACATGCCTCAAACCCATTTGTACTTCGAGTTTTAAAGATGTGATATGTTATGACAACTTTTATTTTTATTTTTTTATTCTTTTAAACCTTTTTCATAACAAGTCACATCATATATATAAACTTAAGCGTATATCTATATATCTAAAATGTGCTAACTTATTTATCAATGAATGTGAATATTTATATTGAAGCGTTCACAATGTTTCAAACAACTTTTAAACGATGAAAAGTCAAATATTCGAAAACCGATTTTGGCCACATTTTCGATTTTTCTTCGAACTAAATAGTTTTGTAAACAAATTTTGAAAACCATTTCACCATCTCTACTTATTTTTCAAAAAGTTATATTTGAGTTATAAAGTCCATTAATTAATTATTGAAAAAGTATTAAATATCCATATTTTAAAGTGATTAAAATTTCGGATTGTTACACTCTTCCACCTTAAAAGAATTTCGTCCTCGAAATTAAAGGAAATGACTCAAAATTACACAAAAAGGGCATATATTATGTAAGGAAATCCATACAAAAAATACAAACTAAGCAACTATATCGCAACAGTGCATACATAATACATACAAACCAACAAACAACAATTCTAACATCAAATCAGGATAAGTTTCCCCAATACTATCTACAGTCTCCCAATTGCAATGTCTGGGATCTTCGCTCCACTATACTTTGACCAACTCCACAACCTTAGTCCTTAACTGTTTCTTATCCCGATCGACAATTCAAATAGTTGCCTTACAATGGTCAAGTTATGCTCAACTTCTATATCCTCCTGCTGAGATGGCAGAATAATCAAAGTAGGATCATGTACATACTTACATAGATGGGATACATGGAAAACATCATGTACACCTAACCACTTGGCTGGTAACTCCACTTTATATACAAGAGTACCTATCCTCTTGAGTATCTTAAAAGGTCCAATAAAATGAGGAGCTAGCTTTCCTCTTTTCCCAAACTGAATCATGCCTCTTATCGAAGAAACTTTGGTGAATACATAGTCCTCAACCGTGAACTCCAAATCTCGACGCCTCACGTCTACATAGTTCTTCTGCCAACTCTGAGCTACCGTTAAGTGCTTCATAATCCAATCTACCTTATTTGTGGTATCACAAATTATGTATGGTCCAAGTACTAAGTAGTCTCCTGGTTCCACCCAACAAGACGGAGACCTACAAGACCTTCCATACAATGCCTCAAAAGGCGCCATCCCAACACTCACCTGAAAACTATTATTGTAAGCGAATTCAACCAATGGCAGTTGGTCCTCCCATGAACCTCTAAAGTCTAGCATAAAAGCTCAAACTAAATCCTTCAGAACAAGATTCACTCTCTCAGTCTGCCTATCTGTTTGAGGGTGATAAGCTGTACTCAAACTCAGCTCTGTCCCAACTGCATCATGCAAACCTTTCCAAAACCGACTTGCGAAGATCGGATCCCGATCACTTACAATACCACATGGAATGCCATAAAGCTTAACAATCTCTTTAACATATAACTAAGCCAAACTAGTAGCCATCCTTATTGCCTTGACTGGTAAAAAGTGAGCGCTCTTAGCTAACCTATCAACGATAACCAAAATTCCATCATTACCTTTCCTCAAGCTAGGCAATCCATTGATGAAATCCACAAAAATATGCTCCCATTTCCACTTCAGAATCTCAAGTGTCTGAAGCAATCTAGCTGTCTTTTGGTAACTTTCTTTTACCCGCTGACAGTTAGCACATCTACTTAAAATATTGCAATGTATCTTTCCATCCCTTTCCACCAGAAAGTACGCTTCATGTCCTGATATATCTAAGTGACCCCTGGATGTATCTTTAGTTTAGAATGATGAGACTCGGTCGGAACTTCCTATCTAATCCTATCCACATCTGGAACACACAACCGACCGTTCATCACAAGAAAGCCATGATTATCTATCATGAATCATGGCCACTTCTCTGGTGAAATATTTTCACTAACTGCTCTAGGTATCTGAGAAAGATGAATGTCGCTCTACTGATTACTCTCAATGCGTTGGATAAGAGTTAGAGGAACTTCCATATTAGCCAAAACTGCATAATTCCTGCTCAGCCCATCAGCTACAATATTAGCTTTCCCGGCGGATACAAAGTCTCAAGATCATAAGCTGCCAGAAACTCTAGCCAATGTTATTGCCTTAAGTTCAAGTCCTTCTGAGTAAAGATATACTTTAAAGATTTGCGATCCGTATATAACTCGAACTTTTCAACTAAAAGATAATGCCTCCGTATCTTTAATGTGAAGACAACTACCAAGAGCTCCAAATCATGCATAGCATAATTTTTCTCATGTGGTTTCACCTGTCTACTTGCATACGCGATAACTTTTCCATGTTGCATCAAAAATGCTCCCAATCCGGTTCCACAAGCATCCATGTATACAATTGACACTTCGCTCCCATTTGGAATAGGTAAAACAGGAGCACTGGTCAATTTCTCCTTCAATTCATTAAATGCTTGGTCGCACTTAGGTGTCTATACAAACTCAGCATCTTTCTTCATCAACTTCATCAGATGAAAAGCAATCTTCAAGAAATCTTTGATGAAACTTTTATAAAAACCAGCCAATCCCAAGAAACTTCTGACCTCTATCGCATTTTCGGGCTTCTTCCAGTCTTGAATCGCTACTACTTGAGCTAGGTCCACTAATATGCCTTCTCCCTAAACCATGTGCCCTAGAGACCTAACTTCGAATTTCTATAAATGGCATGTAGAAAACTTTGCTTTCAACACATGACTTCTTAAAGTATTTAAAACGACTCGGAGGCGATACTTGTGCTCTTCCTCCATCTTAGAATAAACAAGAATATCATCAATGAAGATGAGGACAAATTTACTAAGAAAATCCCGGAACACTCGATTCGTTAAGTCCACGAAATAAGTGGGTGCATTAGTCAGTCCGAGTGGCATGACTAACCACTCGTAAAAACTATCAATGATATGAAAAGCTGTTATGGGCACACTCTCCTCTGCTACCCTTAATCGGTGAAAACCAGTGGCAAGATCTAGTTGAGAAAATACTCAAGCCACATGGAGCTGGTCAAACATATTGTCGATCCTAGGTTAAGGATGCTTATTCTGGTAGTCCTCTTATTTAACTCCCGGTAGTCTACACATAACCTAAGAGAACCGTCCGCCTTTGTAATGAAAACCACTGACGATCCCGAACTTGATATCCTATTCTGGATCAAACCTTTCTGCAATAAGTCAAACATCTGCTTCTCTAATTCACTTCTCACTTTTGGAGCCAACCTTCGAGAAGGTTGTACAATCGGTCTGGTTCTTGGAAACAAATCAATATGGAACTCCACTTCGCAGTAAGGAGGTAAACCTTGCACTTCATCGAAAATATCCTTGAGGTCCTGAAAAATCGGTATATCTCTTATCTCCACTTTGGGTACTTTGAGTGAATAGAGGAAACTGCTCATTATCTCGTTAGGCTTCTTACAATGTATATCAATGCTTCTTCCTACTGCATCCTTTACTACGACTATTCTCATAACCCAATCCAACATGGCTTCAAAATTAGATAACCAATCCATACCCAACAATACCCCAAAACCCATAAACCCAAGAACGAATAAGTCAAAAGAGAAGTGCCGATCTTGCTAAGGAATAGGCACATTTAGACACATAGTGTCAAGATCTGTCAGACCCCCAATTGGGTTCGACACACAAAGAGGGTTATTTAAAATAACATACTTTTTTTAAGGTTTAATTGGTTTATTAGATCATACGCAATAAAACTATGGGAAGCATCTGTGTCGAATAATACTCTAATGGAAATATCAAAAATGGATAATGTACCTTGCAATACTTGCTTTCCCTTTTAATCCATAAAAGTAGATGGTATCTCCTCAATAACAAAGCTTGTCCTTTCGATCCCTTCTTTGGAAAAGGGCACTTGTTCCTTATATGTCCTTGCTTATGACAACTGTACCAGACTGATTCCCTTAGGATGTTCGTGAACTGATTTGCAAAGTGACCAATTTTGTTGCACCTATAACAAAAAATGAGGGCCAAGTTGAACTGCTTCTTTAGTGCTGGAGCCCCATCTCCGGGTTTCTTTCCTACCCACTGTTTATTCCCCTCAAAATTATGCTTGAAATTTAGCTTGCCTACAAATGGGATAACTGATAAAGGTAGGGCACTAACTACTGGCACTATGCCTTTCTAAATACCTTGCTTAATATCCAGAGCTTCGAACCTCAAAGTCGTACCGATGAGATTGGTAAAGGGACCATTAACATGATTGGTCATCTCACGGTGGAATTCTGGCCTCAGTCCTTCCACAAACATCTCATTCTTTTTGAGTGGTGTGTCTATCAATCCTGCCCAAAGATGGACAATGCATTGAATCTATAACAAATCCATGAAACTTCTGAAAAACATAGTCCTTCCTGCTTCCGGAATAAACTGAGCTTTGAATACTTCCTAAAATTGAGCCCATGAAAAATCTTCCTCTGGGTATTAACTGTCATCGAATCCCACCAATTCATTGCTGACTTTTGAATCTGTCGCGATGCCAATAATCACTTCCGTACATCATCCAACCGAAGCTCCCTAAATATCCTATCACTAGAGTGGAGCCATCTCTAAACTCCCTGAGTATCTTCAGTTCTAAAGAATGGTTTACCACCCAAAGCAGTATAATTTTTGCACAGAGTAGCAAAGTTCTGAGGCGGTTGAACTTAGGGGTTGGCACGGTTGTTAACCAAACCAATTGGTTAATTAATCGATTTAACCATCCAAACATAGTCCGGTTAACCAAACCGACCATACATTTGAGCGGTTCATGCCGATCAAACCGCCCAAATTTAATAGCGGTTAACCACATTAATGTATTGGTTAACCGCTCAGCTAAACCGTAATTGAAAACCGGTTAACTATGGTTGACCAAAAATTAATACTCCACATTGCAATGCATAACAATAACATTACATACTACAACTACATAGCTAATTAGCTATTAGCTGATACACATACAACCCCAGATCAGTCAATAGTCAATGCTAACCCACACTCAGTCACTACTCAGCACAGACAGCCGCAACATTACAATCATTGCACACTACATAATTCATGATGATGACATTCATTAAGTTCGTACCAATACATTACATAATACATTAGCAATTTAGCATAGTTCATATTTCATTAAGTTCATACAGGCACATCAGCCATTAAGTTCATACAGGCAGCAAAAGCAACAAGAAGTCATATATTCATAGTCTCATACTTCATACTTCATAGCCATTAGCCAATTAGCCATGTTTGATTGTTTTCTACTATGTAAACACCAATAGCAAGAATAATAAAGTTTGAATCGTGGAATGGATTCACCATCATTATATGGAAGGTGTTTAAATTTTAAACCATTAGACCATTTTTGATATATAACATGGTCATAGAATAAAAGCGGTGTCATATAACATGCTAATCAAAATTACACTGTTCATAATTTGTTAACCATTGAACAGATTGTTTATAATCATGTCACATGCCAGATATACAGAGACTATAAATTGTTACATGCCATCCCACTAATATAATATGTATCTTGGCTATTAACATAATGATATGCACTAACGGAACATAGGTAAGGGAGAAAATTGAATTATGTACAAACACTGAATCACTTATATGCCTATAGATGAACTGATATGCAATGCATGAACTATTGAACTGATATGCAATGCATGAACTAAACTTATATAAAAACTTACCTACGTGGCTGCTCGTGTGACCACCTCAATGTAGGCCTATGGATGGTGACCGATTCTCCATTGACGTTCCCATAGTTAAAGAGTTGTCGAACCATGCCCATGTACAAACTCTATAGCCAAACAAGTCAATGATAGTGTGTATTGTATGTAATGATTAAATAATAATAATTTACAAACTGGTTTATTTATAGAACATTGATCAGAATTCAAATTCATGTGTACATCTAAATTAAATATATGCATTATGCAGTGCTTAGTGCTTACAGGTAACATTAGCAAGAATGAAAAATTGACAACGTAATTATGTATCATGTATAAGTGTAGTGATTAGTGAACTAGTGATGTATCATTATATATTTGTACCATCGACATGTAATGATTGTCCGACACATATATTGAGAAAAATTGAGGAAAAATGCAAACATAACTAGCAGCCATTGACAGTAGAATAATAAATAATTAACATCCAAGTAGCAATCTAGATTCTGTTCAAATCTTATTTATTCATGATTGCAGTTATGATAACAATGTCTAGCTTGGTGTACATACCGTGCGCATTTAACTTAGTGAGCTATCTTCATGTCACGATGCATACTGATGTTGCAAAATCATCAACCATGACCACAAATTTCATCAGTGTTAGTTGTGCTTTTTCTCAATGTGGTGCTTTCTTGTCTGATTCACACGTCACTAGATTCAAAACCATGCTTGTATTTGGGCCCTTCATGTTCCTTGTAAATCTCGAATAAGGACTATCGTTTTTCCAATTTCTAGATAAACCGAATATGCCTATCAATAACTCAAGTAATATGCCTAAAATTAGTATCACAACATGTTTTACAAATAATTAACAAACCAAGCTCATTTTTAGGCCCTTCAAGCTCCTAGTAAGTCTACTACTAGGATGCTTTCCATATCTAGATAAGTCAAAATGCTGTCAGTACGAAACAAAAGTAATATACATTAGCCTTACAAGATATAATCTAGATACTTAACAAATAGATTTAATCGCTTCCTTGCATACCTATATAAGCATTATTGTTATTTGGATTTGAATTTTCCCTTTGAGGGTAGCATCATCAAAATTCAAATAACTACTTAACTTTAACTCATAGTCTCATGGTCCCATATTGTTAATTCCATCATATAGAACAAATGTTATGCCTTCGGTCAGCAATCTGGGCCTAACAACAAATAACTACCATCAACAATTACTTAACTTTAACTAGCATCTCGATTCTCGAAAATGGAACAAATTAGCAAATACTTAAACTTTAACTCATACTCACATGCTTTCTCTTTCTCGTCGTCATTGATGCCATGTTTTCTACAATAGTCGACTTGAACTCGAACTATTGAAGGCTTTCAAGACTAGCACTCAACACTAATCAGCATCATCGATCGATTAAGGAGATTTCAACTAATTTTTATTAACGAATAGATCTAAGGTTTTTGATTGTTTTCTATTTTTTTTTATGAATAGTAATCGAGCTTAAGTCGAGACTAGGGCATGAAACGAAATTGAAAGTAGGAATATCGATTTGGTGATGAGTTTGGAGGCTGTGTTGGGTTTTTGCCTGGACTACTTATATTAAAGAAATAGTCGGTTAACGGTTAACCGATGGACCTAATTTTCTTTAACCGTTAACCAAACTGAAAATATTCGGCTTAGGTTGGTCGGTTAACTAATGACGTGGGTTAATCGATTTTATCGGTTAAGTCGGTTCAATAGTAGTCGGTTAAGACGGTTAAGTCAGTTAAGACGTTAAGTCAGTTAAGCTGATCAAATGTCTACCTCTGGTTGAACTTGTACTATTGCTTCTTCTACCAGCTCTACAGCTGGTCCATTTCTAGCAATTCTGCCATTTATAGTCATGCTGGTTCCAGATCCTTTCCCTCTTCTTTGTGTACTCATTTTCAATTACCTGAATAATGATCGATATTATTAGAAAATAAAGATAGGATCAAAAATGGAAATAACCCTAAAGGATCTAAAACGAGCCTTTATGATGGTTGAGAAAAATGCTCTCTCAAGATTGACTCATTCTAGGGCTCTTCTCACCCTATCTCTAATGAGTTCTACTCTACTCAGGCTAAGGTGTTCTCTTAACCGAAGCTGTGATACCAACTATGATGACCAATCTTTCTGACCCTTGAGAACGATACTTAATACATCCACGGTATTTGTGTGTCGTTGCCTAAGCATATGAAAGATGGATTGTCGTGGGGTGAAAATAAAAGAACAGAACAGGAAATCTCACAACGAAACTGTTAAATAGAACATACCAGTAAAATAGTACATAAGATTACTCCCTAACATGGAGTTATCAAAGTAGCAGAAAAGTACTACCATCAGCTTAGACACTTATAACAATCTGCCTTTACACATGTTGAAACAAAATCACTTACATGACTTAAAAATATAGTGAAAAAAGACAACTAAATAGATAAAGGCCTCCTACTCGGATGTTGTTTTCAAAAGAGCCCATAAAATACCTGTTACTCTCGGACTACTCAAATAGAAATGAGTACCCGAGAGTTTAGGGAAACAAACAACTCGGGTCAAACAATATGTCTGGTATGAGTAAAACTCTAAAACAATAGGTGTAATTAAACAACAACATATAAGACCATGCCGCCAAACGTGGAACGAGTTTTCTCTCACAAGAACACCATCCAAACATAAATAATGTTACAAATAATTAAACATCGCGAAGAGTGCTAGACTCTTCCTGATAAAATTAAGGAAAATAAATTCGAAGGTTCGAATCAGCAAGCATAAGGGAATTTTCCTATAATGACTAGGAGGGTGCGCTTCCTTACCGAAAGTATACCTCTAGAAATATACTTGTAACAACCCGCATATTTATCGATTTTATATTTAAATATTTTATTTAAATATTTCAGCGTTCGTCGGATTGAAGTCCGAAAAGCTACTTTTTGCAAACAGTCGAATTAGGACTCGAGACCTCCTCCATTGAGTTCAAAATGCCGTTTGCGACCTTTTTGAGTATAAACTTTGATATGTTTGGAGCTAGTCAAAAATTTGACCATTTGCACTTTGGGTTTGGTTTTGGGTTGAGCCCACTAGCCAACTTAACCCCCAAATCTGAACCACTCCTCTCCATTCTCCCTCACTTCCTCCTCATTTCAGTTCTTGAGCAACAATGGTGAGTGGAATGGGAAATTAGAATTCCCAAGCCCTAGCTTCCATCTTCAAATCAAGTTCTAGCTCCAAATCAATAGAAGAAGCTTTGGTAAGTCTCCTCTTCTTCTTCCCCAACTCATTCTCTTATCAATTTCAGTTTATTTCCTAAACCTAAATTTGGGAGATGCTTGTTTTGATCTTAGTTGGAGCTTCTTGAGTTAGGATTGAAGAGTGGTTGCCTCTCTTTTGATTTCAAGCTTCTCCTTCCTTGTTCTTGTGTCAAAGGTGAGATTTTTATCTCACATCTATGACTATAACCATCTTTGATGTTAGGTATGAATTCCTAACACTATTACATGTTCAATTGCTTTTGGTTTGAATTGCTTTGGCGAACATTTCAATTTTTGATGCTTTTAATTCAAACTTTGCATCTCCTTGCTTTGATTTGTGAACATGCCTTTGGTTGTGAATCGGAGTGCCTATAGGGCCGTATTATCGATTGACAAAAAGCCCCGAAGTCCATTGCTCGATCGGGTGAAAAATGTGGGAGAGTTTGCTCTCCTACTGGGCTGAAAAACAACTTCAGCTCCTCACCAGACGTCTGCAGATATGCTCAGACGTCTGGAGTCTGTTTCAGGAAGTTCCCGAAACTTCCTGCAGACGTCTGAGCATTTACCTCAGACGTCTGGTGCCTGTGAGCGGCTCTACTTTGCTTGCTTTTGCCTATTTATCTCGAGATTCCAATTTCTATCGATTCAAGGTTATTCGATTCGTCGTTATCATTTATTTTCTTCATTGATGACTTCTTCTTGGGATTTTTGAGAATGTCGCTCGACCCGCCTTCCTCTTAGGTCGTTTGGCTTCACGAGGTCGCTTGCCTTCACTTAGGTCGTACCGTTTCGACGGGGCGCTGCCCCCTGGACCCCCGCGACCTGACCGGGCAGGTCGAACCCCGTATTACTCTGCGTAGGCAATCTTATATGAAAAGCATTCATCAGAACTTCCATTTTTGATGCATTTTGAGCTGATTTCCTTGGATTTTATTCACGTCTCCGAATGTGAATTTTTGTGATACGTTTTATGACTTGTCACTTTAAAAGATATATGAAGGTTTCAATACTAATAGTAAATATCAAAACTCTTTCATCAAAGCGATTTCAACACTATTTTAAATATCAAAAGTTCGTTTTCTCAAACCGATTTTCAATCTACTAGTATATACAAGCCTTTACTTCACTCGAATGAGAAATCGACTTAAACGACTTAGTAAAACGGGTGGTATGAAACGCTTGCGTTCACTTCGTCGGTTAGCTCTTGGACTTGTTCGATTGAACCCTTTTTGTGACAATTTCCTAGTGAAGATTTACAGCTTGTTCGTAAATATTTAAGTTAAGCAAGTGGTTATGGGACATGAAGCTAAACTCATATATTTACTAGCTTGGTGTGATTGACACTTCCTTATGATCATGACGATCATTTTTGTGATTTAGACTAGCGATTGAGCGATGTCTCTTTGTCTACGTGGGAGACTATACCCCGATCATGTGATGTTTCGCCATCACATTTCTAGGGTAGCACCCTACGGTCTTCGGGCCATTCCTGTGTGAAAATTTAATGGATAGCTTCCATGAGATAGCTTCTCGTCATGTGTTTACGCGTAGGTGAGTTTTAAAGCTCCCATTCATGTGTTAGGCCTCCCCCTTTTATTTTATGTGTTTTCTGGATTTCTGATGATGATTTCTGGAATTTTGTGCTTCACCAATTTTCATGATTTTCATTGATATGATATCAGTTTTTGTGCATTGGTGAATTCATGTGTTATTGACTTGTTATGAATACAAGTTTAGGGTATGATACCCTACCTTATCTTTGAGAAGATTCTTGTGATATTGATTAATCTTTTGTTGATTATCATTTACATACTTATAGTAGTATGTCGTAATAGTTATTTCGTGTTCATGTCATGCCATTTACTTTATACCATATCATCTGATATTTATAGTTAGACTGATCCGTTTATTATTTTCTTATAAATAATACTCGGGTCAGACCGAGATGTTGCAGGTGCTTCTGCTTGACTTCTCTTCAGGATATTTCTGACTTTTGGCTAACTACATAGATTTGTAGTTTTTGGATGTACACCTTGGAGATATAGACCCTATGTTGTGTACTTATTCTTTTGTATAGCACGTGGTGCTATTCTTTTGTATTATCGTGGATCTTTCTGACCACTACTCTGATGTACACTTTCATGTGTTGTATATTTATTCATATCTATTTCCGCCTCTGTGATATGAATTGCCTGTGACTGATTTATGTTACGTTTATTTCTATATTTGTTTCCGAAGATTATATATAGCCACCGTGTGATAGCTTTGTGTTTGTATCGGTATGTCGGATTTCCTCCTTAAAAGATATGCATCCTATTCTATCTGACATATCGGTGCTCGCACAAAGAAGTTACATGGATGGTCGCTCCTCAACAGCCTTATTCTCCGCGCTAGTTGACAGCACTACATCGTAGTGTTCTTGGCTAGCGTGGGTATAGAGGTGGGGCGTCACAGCTTGGCATCAGAGCCAAACTTCGGAACAACGTAGAATAACTTAACAAGGATCATCGTCCTAAGTCCTTCTTAGGAGTTGTACCTTAGGATTAATTCGAGTCTTCGTACCGATTCATCCTATTTTCTTTTATGATTCCTTGTTTTATCTATCAAGATTGCTTGATATTCATTCTGACAATAACCTTTTTCTTCTTCTTTCTTTCTTTCTTAAAGAAGAAGAGATGGTTAGTTCTGGCAGTCCTAGCGCTGGTCAGTCCAGTAGTCCTTCTCTGGATGGCGTATTCATGTCTGCCCAACAACTTTTGGATCTTGCTCAGAATCAAAGGTTTATCTGTGCTTTGGGTAAGAACCCAGAAATGGTTTTACCTCTGAAACTTGTAGTTCCTTTCCATCAGCTTGTGGATATCACTCTTCAACATGAAGAGGCTGCTAAAGGAATTGCTAGTAATATTGGGATTTCCAAGAAGAGGCATATCAAGTTCAAAAGCCCTTATCCCGATAAGAAGGTAAAGCAACCTACTTTGGTAGCAAAGACTCCAAACTCTTTTTGTAAAGGGTGCTACAATTGTAAATCTAAGTACCACTACGCAAAGGAGTGTCCGGAACCACTCTTTTGTCGTTATTGCAAAAATTCAAGTCATCATATTTCTGTCTGCCCTATGCTTCTGAGCAAGAAGAAGATGGAACCAGAAACGCCGGTAGTTGAGACTCCTACCGCTAGTCATAAACGATGCTACAATTGTGGTTCCACGGACCACTATGTGATTAAGTGCCCGAAACCCCTCTATTGCCGCTATTGCAAAGACTCGGGTCATTACTTATCTACCTGTCCCATACTTCAAAGTAGGAGAGAAGGAAAGCTGCAAGCCCCTAGCAATCTTTCTTTGGGTCAAGGTAACTATTCTATCCTTGATGACACTTATTTCGTGATTATCTTATTTGAGTTCTTTTTGATATGGGTTTCATCTCATTATTTTTATATCAAAAGAACTTGTGATTCCTTTTCTTTAAACATTTCTGGGCTTGATGACTTCTATGAGGATTGCGAATCCGGATTGGTGGATCCGCAACACTCAATTTGCTTTTTATTGATGTCAATATTATTTCATGCGATTTTTCATTCCGAACCAATTTGCATATCACGCGTTGCTTAGGCTTCAGAAATAATTTGCGTGAAAGGATTGGCTTAATCATTATGAAGCTCATATCCTATTTTTTTTCCCGAATGGACTATTCATTTTCGGCATTTTTAATCTGTTAAGCAGATTTCTATATTTCCTTTGCAATTTTGATTCCAATTTGATGGCATCATTTTATTCTTTAAGCTCACATAATGAGGAAGTGTTATTTCTCTCATTCATGTAGTTTGAGAATTTTCCGGTATTTTTGAGTTTGTTTTAGGATTATCACCTAAGCAATTTTTTGTGTGGATTTAAGGTCTGTTTAGCTCGACCTTGCCACCGATTTTCATTTGCTACGAGTTGCGGAAGTTAGCATTCCACTTACCGCATTCCGCACTCGTTATGCTTCTTGTGAATGACTTATTATGTCATTCAGTTTGTCTAGCTTATTTCATCCATTTTATGAATCGAGTATTCTATGAATATCTCGATGACTCCATTCTTGTATATATTGATTTTGGATGAAAACTGCAATTTAAAATTTTGCAAATCTTTTTCATAAGATTTATTTATAAGTACAATTTGACTTTGCTCTTAAACAAGCAAAGAATATTCTTAAAGGTTTTTAAGAAAACATGTTTATCATATAGAAGGTGATTTTGTGATTGTATTGCCCATTGAGTGCTTTAAGAATTTTGGTCGATGCGCTTGATCAACGTTATCGATAGGAATTTCCTAAACGCTTTGATGAGACAGTCAGACACAATATATTGACTTGTAAAAAAAAAATGTAAATTATCCTAGAAAGATTATTACATAGAGATAAATGTAATTTTGTAAGTTTTAATTTTTCGGAAAAAAAGAAGATTATTTAAAAGAACTTTTTTTCGATACTCTTATTCTTGTGATTCCCGTAGGGAACCAAGACTTTATCTTTTGTACGAATGCTAATCGTATTGGTTGGGATGCCGTTCTCTTGCAAAATAGAACGTGCTATCACTTGTGCTTCTAAATCATTAAAGCCGATCGAGACTGGGTATGCCACTCATGATCTAGTGCTCGCGGCTATTGTTTTCTCTTTTAGAGTTTGGCATCATTATTTTGGGGAAGAAGTTCGTTCTCCACTCCGACCATAAATCTTTGAAATGTTTATTTTCTTATAAGGAACATAATTTGCTTCAACAAGTGTTGGCTCGAGTTCCTTGCATCTTATGATCTTGAAATTCTTTGTTTACTCCCGGATGGGAGAATCGTGCTGCCGAGGTCTTTAGTCTTAAGCAACATGCAGTTATTTCTTTGATGATATCCAAATGGAATGATCTCGAGATTTCCTCCTCTTGTGAGATTCGAGATCGTGAATTTCAATTCATGTTCATCTCTTGTTTTATGTAGCCCTGAGGCTCAATCTTCTCTTTTAGACCGCATCCTTGAAACTCTAAAGTAAAATCCCAAATTGGCTTTTCTTGGCCAAAGTTGTAGGGATCAAAATAAGGTTGTTGGTTTGAAAGATTTCGAAGTCGATGCTCGTGGTGGCATTTGAGTGTTTGGTAGACTTATTGTGCCAAACATTTGTGATCTTCTTAAAGACACTTTAGAAGATTCTCGTCGTTCTAAGTTTTCCTTTCATCCCGGTAGTAGTAGCGACTTTATTATTGGGATGGAACGAAATTTGATATTGCTAACTTCATTAAGCGTTGCATGGCTTACCAACTTATAAAGGCTAAGCATCAAAGGCCCAGTGGGTTATTGCAACCTTGGACATTCCAATTAAGGAGAGAGATCAAATTTCCATGGTCTTTGTTGACGGACTTCTCCGTTCTCGTTCGGGTCATGACAGTTTATGGGTAATTGTAGATAGACTTACAAATCTACCCGTTTTCTTCCCGTTCGGTCCAATCAAACCGTATCTCTTTTCACTAAACCCTGTGTTTAGTTAAATTTCATGGAGTTCCTACTTCTGTTGTTTAGCAATCGTGATCCATTATTTTGCTGATGGATTTTGTAAGGTCTTCAAAAAGCTTTGGGAACAAAGCTTAATTTTAGCACCGCTTATCGTCCTCAATCCGATGGACAACTAAGCGAGTGAATCAAACTCTTGAAGATCTTCTTTAGTGCATGTGTCCTTGATTTTGGTGGAAGTTGGGAAAATTATATTTCTCTTGTTTAGTTTTCTTCCAATAATAACTTCCAACCTTGTATTGGTATGGCACCTTTCGAGGCACTCTACGGAAGGCTATGCCGATTTTCTTCGTGTTGGCTTAAAGCCGGTGAGAACTGGTTTTAGGTCCAGATCTTATTAGTGTCCATTTGTGTTTCATCTACGATGGGTGTTGTGCATTTTCAGTCGATCGGGAAAGTTAGCGCCTCGATATATAGGGCCATTTCCTATCACCGAACGTATTGGTTCCGTGGCTTATCGCCTTTTTATTACCGACTCAATCTTTTGCTATTTATGACGTTTTCCACGTCCCTCTACTACGGAAATACCTTAGGGATTCCGATTTTTATTCTTGAGCCCGGTGTTATTTTGGAAATTGAAGTTTCACCAGATTTGACTTTTTGAGCAACATTCTATTCGTATCATTGCTTCGGAGGTTGAGCGCCTTCGAAATAAAGATGTTTTTCTTGTGAGAGTTCAATGGTTCTCAAACCCCATTGCTCTTGGGAATCCAGAGGATTCATCGAGCGAACACGTTCGGACTTTCTCTTTCATGCTCTTTTTGGTGAACTTCTCATTTCAAATTTTCTTTTGTGTTGATATGCTTCTATGGTTGTTACTCTTTATTTTCTTCTTAAGTATTGCGAGGACGCAATTTCTTTAAGGAGGGGAGTCTGTAACAACCCGCATATTTATCGATTTTATATTTAAATATTTTATTTAAATATTTCAGCGTTCGTCGGATTGAAGTCCGAAAAGCTACTTTTTGCAAACAGTCGAATTAGGACTCGAGACCTCCTCCATTGAGTTCAAAATGCCGTTTGCGACCTTTTTGAGTATAAACTTTGATATGTTTGGAGCTAGTCAAAAATTTGACCATTTGCACTTTGGGTTTGGTTTTGGGTTGAGCCCACTAGCCAACTTAACCCCCAAATCTGAACCACTCCTCTCCATTCTCCCTCACTTCCTCCTCATTTCAGTTCTTGAGCAACAATGGTGAGTGGAATGGGAAATTAGAATTCCCAAGCCCTAGCTTCCATCTTCAAATCAAGTTCTAGCTCCAAATCAATAGAAGAAGCTTTGGTAAGTCTCCTCTTCTTCTTCCCCAACTCATTCTCTTATCAATTTCAGTTTATTTCCTAAACCTAAATTTGGGAGATGCTTGTTTTGATCTTAGTTGGAGCTTCTTGAGTTAGGATTGAAGAGTGGTTGCCTCTCTTTTGATTTCAAGCTTCTCCTTCCTTGTTCTTGTGTCAAAGGTGAGATTTTTATCTCACATCTATGACTATAACCATCTTTGATGTTAGGTATGAATTCCTAACACTATTACATGTTCAATTGCTTTTGGTTTGAATTGCTTTGGCGAACATTTCAATTTTTGATGCTTTTAATTCAAACTTTGCATCTCCTTGCTTTGATTTGTGAACATGCCTTTGGTTGTGAATCGGAGTGCCTATAGGGCCGTATTATCGATTGACAAAAAGCCCCGAAGTCCATTGCTCGATCGGGTGAAAAATGTGGGAGAGTTTGCTCTCCTACTGGGCTGAAAAACAACTTCAGCTCCTCACCAGACGTCTGCAGATATGCTCAGACGTCTGGAGTCTGTTTCAGGAAGTTCCCGAAACTTCCTGCAGACGTCTGAGCATTTACCTCAGACGTCTGGTGCCTGTGAGCGGCTCTACTTTGCTTGCTTTTGCCTATTTATCTCGAGATTCCAATTTCTATCGATTCAAGGTTATTCGATTCGTCGTTATCATTTATTTTCTTCATTGATGACTTCTTCTTGGGATTTTTGAGAATGTCGCTCGACCCGCCTTCCTCTTAGGTCGTTTGGCTTCACGAGGTCGCTTGCCTTCACTTAGGTCGTACCGTTTCGACGGGGCGCTGCCCCCTGGACCCCCGCGACCTGACCGGGCAGGTCGAACCCCGTATTACTCTGCGTAGGCAATCTTATATGAAAAGCATTCATCAGAACTTCCATTTTTGATGCATTTTGAGCTGATTTCCTTGGATTTTATTCACGTCTCCGAATGTGAATTTTTGTGATACGTTTTATGACTTGTCACTTTAAAAGATATATGAAGGTTTCAATACTAATAGTAAATATCAAAACTCTTTCATCAAAGCGATTTCAACACTATTTTAAATATCAAAAGTTCGTTTTCTCAAACCGATTTTCAATCTACTAGTATATACAAGCCTTTACTTCACTCGAATGAGAAATCGACTTAAACGACTTAGTAAAACGGGTGGTATGAAACGCTTGCGTTCACTTCGTCGGTTAGCTCTTGGACTTGTTCGATTGAACCCTTTTTGTGACAATTTCCTAGTGAAGATTTACAGCTTGTTCGTAAATATTTAAGTTAAGCAAGTGGTTATGGGACATGAAGCTAAACTCATATATTTACTAGCTTGGTGTGATTGACACTTCCTTATGATCATGACGATCATTTTTGTGATTTAGACTAGCGATTGAGCGATGTCTCTTTGTCTACGTGGGAGACTATACCCCGATCATGTGATGTTTCGCCATCACATTTCTAGGGTAGCACCCTACGGTCTTCGGGCCATTCCTGTGTGAAAATTTAATGGATAGCTTCCATGAGATAGCTTCTCGTCATGTGTTTACGCGTAGGTGAGTTTTAAAGCTCCCATTCATGTGTTAGGCCTCCCCCTTTTATTTTATGTGTTTTCTGGATTTCTGATGATGATTTCTGGAATTTTGTGCTTCACCAATTTTCATGATTTTCATTGATATGATATCAGTTTTTGTGCATTGGTGAATTCATGTGTTATTGACTTGTTATGAATACAAGTTTAGGGTATGATACCCTACCTTATCTTTGAGAAGATTCTTGTGATATTGATTAATCTTTTGTTGATTATCATTTACATACTTATAGTAGTATGTCGTAATAGTTATTTCGTGTTCATGTCATGCCATTTACTTTATACCATATCATCTGATATTTATAGTTAGACTGATCCGTTTATTATTTTCTTATAAATAATACTCGGGTCAGACCGAGATGTTGCAGGTGCTTCTGCTTGACTTCTCTTCAGGATATTTCTGACTTTTGGCTAACTACATAGATTTGTAGTTTTTGGATGTACACCTTGGAGATATAGACCCTATGTTGTGTACTTATTCTTTTGTATAGCACGTGGTGCTATTCTTTTGTATTATCGTGGATCTTTCTGACCACTACTCTGATGTACACTTTCATGTGTTGTATATTTATTCATATCTATTTCCGCCTCTGTGATATGAATTGCCTGTGACTGATTTATGTTACGTTTATTTCTATATTTGTTTCTGAAGATTATATATAGCCACCGTGTGATAGCTTTGTGTTTGTATCGGTATGTCGGATTTCCTCCTTAAAAGATATGCATCCTATTCTATCTGACATATCGGTGCTCGCACAAAGAAGTTACATGGATGGTCGCTCCTCAACAGCCTTATTCTCCGCGCTAGTTGACAGCACTACATCGTAGTGTTCTTGGCTAGCGTGGGTATAGAGGTGGGGCGTCACAATACTTAAGGATAAATAATGGCCTTCGGAAATGTACAAGCCGGACCCCGCAAACCATACCGAGTATCCGAGAATTTCACACCACTATACGCGAAACCAAATCCAATTTAGAGTGGGTGTGAAAATACCCTAATGGGAGCAACCCCACATAGCTTGTCGTCCACTCGCCCTTTGGTTTTAGTCATTCCCGACAAAGGATAACAAAGCTCAAATGAGCAACTTATCGTCTTAGAGTGATGAAATATAAAGAATGCTGAGGTAATCAATAGTCGACAAACCGACTATCGAAGATAACAAAATGATCGTATATGGAAATTAAATCTTATATACCCTTTACCACTCATTGATTTGAAACTTGTACTATCCCTTGGGTAACAATGATGCCGGATAAGTTAAGGTGGTGTTACCACAAAGTCATGTCTCGGTGTACATTCTTAACTTTTAGGATAGAAAAGGGTCTCCCTCTTCAACATTTGGTGTTAAGTTTACAACTAAATGCTTTCCATATAAGTAATATCGCTTTATGGAAATTAATTCATTTCCATGAATGAATCAAACTTTTACTTTAAAATCGAATTCGTGCATAGATTTCACTTCACAAGTATTAACATTAAACAATATTGTTAAAATGTTTCATTAACTTTAAAGGCTCATTATCAAAAAGATATAATAACTTAAAACATACTTATTCAATTGGTTAATTAGTTTTAACTATCATTAATAAGAATGATTAATTATCTTTAAACTTCGATAATTAGTTTGATTAATTAACTTCAAATACCATTAATTTAAAAGGGTTAATCATTTATAGAAACATCATTAATTAAGTTAGTTAATTAAATTTAAATATCATTAATTAAAAATGATTAATTAATTCAAAACATCATTAAAGAAAAAGATTAGTTAAATTTAAACAAATTAATTAACTTTAAAAGTCATTAATTAAAAAGGGTTAATTAATTTTAAACACCATTAATTAAAATGATTAATTAACTTGAATCCATCATTATTAAATGATTAACTAACCTTAAACGTCATTAGATAAACTGATTAATTAATTTTAAGTATTTTTAACAAAGTAATTAATTAATTTTACTCACCGTTTTAAAGATAATTAATTAACCTAAATCCTCATTAATTAAAATGATTAATTAAATTTTAAATCATTATTAAAATGGTTAATTAATTTTAAACTCATTATTATTCACAAACTCAACTAATTTTGTAAAACAAGATCCAAGCTCGAGGATAAACCAAAATGTTTCGAAGAGATGGTATTTTTTAAAAGTGTTGATATAGCGATAGTAGCTATACAGACACTTCTATATCTACCTACATGCTATTTTATTTACATTCAAGCATCACATCACATAACAGAAGTATGACATATATACAAGAGCAAATAATAATCATAACATGGAGAGTATAACTTATACCACATACTTAAACATTTACAACTAGTTTTCGAATAACTTACTAGCTATCAATGGTGTCATCTTTTCAAAGCATAAACCAAGCCAACAACCATTACATTTCAATACTTATACAATAAGCAATTATCAACTACTATAATGAACAATATTAAAGTTACAAACTTTTAGTTTAGAAGGTGAGATTTTACTCACCAAAAGTTGACTAAATCAAGGTGGCTTCTACTAGAACTTGGAAATGACCTAGATCTTCGCTTACCATTAGAAAAAATTAAGTTTTGGAGGGCTTAAAGGGGAAATTTGGTTCGCACCATGCATGAAGTAGGCTCAACCATAGAGGAATGAAGTGTGTGAGGACTTGTTTTGGCAAGTAAGTTGATATAGATAAGATAGATGGATGTTTTATTTATTTATTTCTTATGGAAGGAGTGAAAAGAATAGATTTTTCTAAACTTAGAAACTAACTTTGGAAGCCATGGAACTTAGACAAACTTTGAGTGGTGGTTTTTAAATGAAAATGAAAATGTGAAATGAGAAAAGGATAGGAAATTTGGTTATATACAAAGGGATATATTAAATTACCAAATCACCTTTAAAGTACATAACCTCCACTAACATCTTGCCACCTCGTCACCATGCCTCCTCCTTCCCCCAAGTACACACGCAAGCCTCCCCTTTGGTCCCCCTTGTAGCCAACATGCCTTAAACCGATTTGTACTTAGTGTTTTTAAAGATGTGATTATTATGACAACTTTTTATTTTATTTAGTTTTTTTATTCTTTTAAACCTTTTTCATAACCAGTCATGTCATATATTTATAAACTTGAGCATTTATTTATATTTCTAAAATGTGCTAACTTATTTACAAATGAATGTGAATATTTATATCAAAGCGTTCACATGTTTTCGACAACTTTTAGATGACTAGAAGTCGAAAATTCGAAAAACGATTTCTGGCCACATTTTCGATTTTTATTCGAACTAAATGTTTCTATAAACAAATTTTGAAAACCTTTTCAGAATCACTATTAATTTTTTACAAAGTTTTATTTGAGTTATAAAATCCATTAGTCAATTATTCAAAAATTTATTATATATCCATATTTTAAAGTGATTTAATTTACATGTTGTTATATAGCACAAGTGTGAGTCAAAAGTTTTAAGGGATTTAATTTCCATATATGATCATTTTATTCTCGATGGTTGATTTATTGACTATCATTTCTACTATCTTCTTGTTTTTCGTTAATCTAATATGATTTGTTGCTCATTTGAGCGTTGATATCCCTTGTCGAAAATGACTAAAACCAATGTGCGAGTGGATGTCAAGCTATGTGGGGTTGTTCCCATTATGGTATCTTCACATCTACTCTAGATTGGATTCGGTTGTACATTCATGGAGATGTGAAGTACTTGAATTCTCGGTAAGATTGGCGTGGTCCGGGCGGTACATTTTCCAAGAGCCATCGTAACTCTCAAGTATAATTTTTAGAGGTATACTTTCGATAAGGGGGGTGCACCCTCCTAGTCATTGTTAGAAATTTACCTTCTCCTTATTTTTGATTCAAACCTTTGAATTGTTTTCTTAATTGCATCAAGAAGTGCCTGGAGCTCTTCTATATGTTTAATTATTTGTGTCCATTCTTTAAGTTTGGATTTTGATCCTGTTTATGCTCATTCTTTCAAGTTTGGGTTTTGTTCTAAAAAAATTTCGTTCTTTCATGTATGGATGTTATCCTTAGAGGTAAAACCTGTTCCGTGCTTAGCGATGTGGTCTCACAGAATTATTATATGTTCACAACATTTCTTGAGTTTTCTCATACTGGCTTTTCAAACTAATCCGGATGTTACTTTATTATAATGCTCGGGTCAGACCGAGTTTTTCCAGGTTGTTATTGGTGGGACATGGAGCTCATGGAGTAGAACTGGATGTTCATCTGTCATAGTACTTTCATTTTCCACTGCATTATTATGTACCCATTGGCAATTGTAACGCCAGGAAGTTATAACTGTCCAGGTTGATGAGGTTTGTTTTTAACTCTGATATACCATATATTTTAGAGTGATAACTTTTACTGTCATTGCTATATTATCCGTTACCGTTCCGCTATAAGATTCTATTTCCCCCTGTTCTTTCTCTTTTCTTTTTTTATTTACCCTAACAATCTGCCTTTCCAGTACTTAGATACTTGGCATTTGAATGCCGTAAATGTATTAAGTGTCAAATTTCGAGGGTCGAAAACCCTCGGAAAGGTAGGTCATTACAATTTGGTATATGTTAACGAGTTTCTTCGTCAACCCCAAAAAGTGTAAGGGAGTGAACCTTGGCAAATAATGGAGATTGGAGAGCCTTAAACTCAACGAGTGTTGGCACAAGGCGACACTTGGTTGAGTTAAGGCTTAAGAGGAGTGACCAAGCAAGCTAAAAGTCTATTGTGAAGTCATATGCAAAGTCATGTAGGACCATATGTTCATGAAGTAAATTCATATGGTCAATTGTATGCAAAGGTAGAAATCAAGAATATGAGTAGTTTTGAAGTTCGTAGCAATCCTTAATTAATAAATCATATATGCTTTGGAACTTGAAAGCAAATCATAATTTGAGAAATCTTGTTTTTATTCAATATAATATCGAGGTACAAAGTCCAATAGTCAAATAGTTCAAGTGCTACAATCGGCTATGAATCCCCAAATCAATTTAGGGTTACAAAGTTTAAAATGTAAGAGGAAAGACAAGAATGATTCGCGCCCTCTACAAAGCCCCTAGGTCCATATTTATTGGTATGGAAATGCGACATGCTTAACAACTTGACTTCGACATTCAGGTCTTTTGGCATTAATAATTCAACATTGTGCCAGGCCTTGTTTAATGATGATTTTTGACATTCCTCGATGCATAGTAGAGCTTCGGCATTGTTTCAAAGGTGAAGGTATTTGGCATCAATGATTTTGATGTTGGCGACTTACTCTATATTAACCGACCCACTTAGTTAGTGGATGGTAGTATCAATTTGAAGCTACAATGATATGAGACATCATTGATGTGTAGTGGCACCACCATGAAGCAGTGTCAGTATTGATAACTCCTGTGAATGTTGATGACTTTCGGATTCAACATCGAATGTACAGATAGAGGTATCTCCTAAGTGTTGTTAGAGTGTGGCGTGGCATTGATAAATGAAGGCGTTGATAAGCATCGACATTTGAGTGGTGATATAGGCAATAATCGACCTCAATAATATATAGGGGTAACAACGAGTGATGTGGATAGAAAGCGACATCACTTTGGAAGGTGACTGGTCAAATAAGGCATCAATGAGATGCAACATAGGTTATGTCAACATTCATTGATGGCTTACTATATTGATTGTAGCCGATATCATTACTTCTTTAAAGGAATGCGACATTGAGGAGATGCGATGTGGATGGGAGGTGGCATCAAAGAGAGGCGGTATCAGTAGTGTACGTTATTGATCATATGTGGTATTGGACGGTATTGTTAAAGTACAGCATTACTCTCATCTTGAAAGGCGGTATCATATTCATGTTTCATGTCCATACCTTCGAGGTCAATAATAGTGATAACATTTGCCCTCCACCCCCCAATGTAGAGGAAGCGTTGACTTTTCAAGTCAACTCTATCGACATTAAGTTTAGCACCTATTGGTATTCCCAACAGATCCAGCAGTTGATTTGAATTTGATCGACAGTGACTTTTCATCTTCTTTTCTTCCTATAAATAGTTGAGCTCCTCTTTTATTCTCCTTTTACTTGCAATTGAAATCTCAAGCAAGAAATCACAATCCTCAAAGGAATTCAGAAATTTCCTAATTTTCAAGTATTCGAATCATCCAGGTGTGATATTCATCTTATTCCTATTTAATTAGCGAGTTATACTAGGTGATTTTGTGTTGAAATTATTACTAGGGTTTAAATTAGAATTTTTTTACTGATTTTAAATCAACCTTACGGTTTGATCATAGGGTTTTATTGCTTATTATTTAGTTTGGTAATCGATTTTGATTATATCAACATTAGACCTTTATACAATGCGAATGGATTTTGATGCTACTCGACATTGGTATGCAATTGGGTACGTTCTTGGTTTATTGATAAAGAAGACGACTTCTTAGACCCAAAATTTGACATCGAATTATGCTATATAGACACCGATTTCGACAATGTTATAATCATCGACATTGACTTATCCCCCTTGATTTTATGTTGACACTAACGATTTACAATATTGCTGTGATATTCGATGTTAATAAATTTCTCTGTTGGCTAACTAGCATCTATAGCATAAAAACCCTTTCACATCACTGATGATTAAGTTGAGATGCATCAACCTCTTAGCATTATGAGAAATTTTATATCAATTAGATGAGACATAACTTAATTACAAACAATGTTGTTTACCTTCGACGTTGATTTATGAAGTTATAACTTGACACCGACAGTCTTACTGTTCATTGCCATCGTTTTGTAGTCACTTTTAATACCGTCAATTAAGATTCATTCGATATCATTGCTAACAATGTTGCCAATATAACATATTACAAATCGTTTAATTGACTGGCACATTATCAACTCACGTTGTCGCTATTCACTAATGTCGACAACCTCATCACCTCAACATTAGTTATAGTTGTGGCATTTACTAGTGCTTTATAATATAAGCTATGTGACATTTAGTATAGATATATTTGTCAATATGGATTCATTAATGTCGCATATCCTTTCTTATTTGATCTTTATATAGTTTTCCATGGAATTCCTTTATTAAAGTTAGAGTTTAAGTCTTTTAATAAACTTGACATGTGTCATCTAAGGGTTATTAACTTGTGACTATCGTATACTTTAAGAATCTTGATACTATTACTTAGACAGTAGATAACTTATTTAGATAATACTTTTTGACTTAGCATGTAATGATTCTTCTGTATAATAAAAACATTACCATTTCTTAAATTTTGGAACAATATCACTTGGCGGATAGATGGAAGGTTCAAAGTTAAGCAAGGAGTCCTCTAAAAGACTAGCACATGTTCAAAAACTTCCTCTTCTACCAAGAAAGAAGATCATCTTCTTCATCCGTCATATATTTCCACTCAAAAAGAAGTGGATTCTATCCTTAAGAAGTTTGGTATCATAGGTATTGAAGTTATTCCAGTCGATTCTTCTGGTAGAATCAACAACCCACTAGAAGGATTTTTCGCTTTTACCCTGATTTACATATGGCACTAAGCAAATCTTCATTTCCTAGACTTTCTTTTAAGATTCTCGGAGCACCTAAGCATCGCCCCAATTCAATTGACTCCCAATTCATATACTTATTTGACTTGTTTAGAAATTCTTGCTAGGGAAGCTAAGCTTCCCTCTCTTAGAGTTGAAATTCTTTATACCATAGCTGGACATACAAAGACAGGTAAGCAGCTTGGAAATCCTCTATATCGCATTCCTCCCCATCTAAAAAGCTTGATTGTTAATGCGGTAAATAAGGCTAAAGGATGGGAAAACTGATTTTTCTATGTTAGATGCTACTCGAAGATTAGGGAAACTTTCTCTGTTATTAGTAATTTCATATTTTCTATTACTTATACTATATTTTTTGTTCCCTTATAATAAATGTTTTTCTTTTAGATCTGGCCCCTAAGAAGTTAAGCCCCACCAATAGCAAGACCATCAAGTTCCTTACTCTAGCATCTAAGAAAATAGGTGATGGGCTTATTCTCTTAACGAAGGTGAGCCTTCATCATTACTCATTGATTCAAGGCAACCATAAAATACTTAGAGAGCCTCCAATGATGAAATGAAATGCCCAAGGAAAACGATCGTTGGTTACCAACAACCGTAATGCTTTCTAAACTACCTCTCCAGTTCAACTTGAGCCTACCGGTAAGTTTCAATATAGTTAACATAGAGTTCCTAATAGTATAGTTTTACTAACTTTTTTTTTCATTTTAGGCTCGTCCACCTTAGTAGCTGTCTCTACGGAGAAGGAGACCATAAGTGAAGTTCCCAAAGAAAAGAAAGGTAAAGATGGAACTTCTTCCTTGACTTCAGGCTCCTAAATCTCAATCTCTTAAGGATTTTATTGCTGACTCATTTAAATCTATAAAAAGGAAGACAAGCAATGGTTCCACTGCTGCTTCCACTCCTAACAAGAAGCTCAGGATTGGGGGCATGTATTCCTTGTTATTGTGGAGAATAACCATTTGTAGATATTGATTAATGCCCTAGGGCCCTAAACCTTATTCTTCTGGGGAAAGAACTTATCTAGCGACTGAAAAGGAGCAGCCTCAAGACCAACTCCTTCATATTAGTTTTCTAGTACTCTTGGGGGATTGAACCGTCTTTGCAAGGAGCATGGATTGTGTATCTCTTTCGAAGACCCACTCCCTTCCAAGTCTCAGTCTCTATCCCCTACTAGCAATTTCAATGATCTTCTTCCACTGGTCATCCAGTCCCCATCTTTTATTGCTCTTAATCCACCACATCCCTCATCTTATTCTCAAGACCACAGCTAGGCAATTCTTAAGTAGCTTTTACCGATATTGTATCCTTCTTGTTTGGTTGTTTTAGGTTCCTAACTTTCTATATAATATTTTAATTCATGCATGTTGCTTTTTAAGTGGTTAAGCATATGTTTCAATTTCAAGATGATGCCTCTATAACGACCCGGAATTTCGCAGCTTTGATTTGCAAATATTTAATAAATTTTAAACATTCAAATAGTTGGTTTTATAAATTAAAAATAACATGACTCTTTTAAATAATAACAAATGATGGTAAAAATAGATTTATAACGACCAAGGATTTTGCCACTTTGAAATAGGCTATTTAAATATATTTTATGTAATCAATAAATGGATTTTTATTAGCAACTAAACCTATTTTAATTATTTAATAGTGATGGTAAAATATTTTTTAAAATTAGTTTACCAATATAGATAGTTCAAATCAAAATAGAAAATGTGACCGAAGAACGTTTTCTGAAATTTCGACTTTCTGACACCCGAAAGTCGTTGGAAACATTATGCACATATGTGTAACATACACACACACACATAAATATGTATCATAGGATTAAAATGAGTTTATATTAAGTTAAAGTAAGTGTTAGGTTAAGATAATAGTGATGTGACTAATTATGAAATAAAGTTTAAAAGAAAAATTATATATAAAGTAAGTTATCATGTTTAGCCATACCTTAAGTCACCACTCAAGTACACGACATGGCCATCCTTGATTTAGGAGTATGGGAGGGGTGACTAACATGCTTACATGGTGGGGAGGAGGGACACATGGCACAATTTGAGTGGAGGGCAAGTCCTTTAGGATCATTTAGGTAATTTTACATTTCTATGCCTATATATACCACCACCACTTCATATTTCTCACTTTAAATTCTCATTTCTTTGTTCCATTTCTAAAATTCCTAACACTCTTCATTCATACTCTTACTTCCATGGCTACTAAAACTATTTTCCTAAGTTAAAAAGCTTGCTTACAAACTTCAAAACCATATCTAAACTCCTTACTTCATTCCAAACATCACTCCTCTTCAAAACAAACCCCAACACCCCTTGGCTGAGCCTTGTTCTAGCCATAGCCGAGCTCAAACACATGCATGGCCGAGCCAAGTTAGCCTTTAAAGGGTCCACGTCTTCACTTTATTGACCTAGGAGCAAGTGAGCTAGGTCGAGAGCAAGTTTAGTTTGATTTAGTGAAAGTTTGGTGAGTAAAGTTCTCCTTTTTAAACCATGTTATTACCTTTAAATTTGAAGTGTAATTAGTAGTCATTAATGATGCATATATGGTGTAATTATGATGTTGAATGTTTATGCATGGATGTACTTGGATGTGATGATGATTGGTTGTGGATGTGTATGTTGGTTTGTGGAATAAGTTAACTTGAACTTGAAAGTTAGTTAGTAAAGGTTATAAATGATGTTGCTAATGCTAGTGGTTATGTGATATAATATGAATTGTGATGTAGATGTGAAGTTTAGTGCATGTTAGTTCATGTTGAAGAAAGTTAGCGCTTACTAACTTAAAGCGACATGAAAATCCCTTATTAAAAGTTTGAAATTTGGATTTTTTAAAAGTTAAAGCATTTCAAGTTTGAATCTTCATTTTGGATTTCAAAACATTCCTTTATGTTTTAGAAAGGATAAGTTTTGAAAAAGTTTAAGTTTTGAAAGTTAGGAAAATCAAAATTTCAAGTTTTGAAATTATGGGTCCGTATAGTGATAGTCGCTATACGCGCAGTTCGGAAAATTTAACTATTTTTCCAATCTCAACTTATTTTAACTTAAAAATCTTTTTGAAAATGTTTTCTAGCTTTAATTTAGTAATTAGGGAAAAATTATTTAATTAATTAATAATTTAATGATTAATTAATTAATTAAGGTAATTAGTACTTAATCATTTGTTAATAATGGTTTTTAAACTTAATTGTTAATCAGTTAAGTTAATCATGATTTGTTACTTAATTAAGGTTAATTATTATTTAATTTTAAATTAAGGATTAATTAGTTATTATTTAATTATTTATATAAGATAATTATTAATTAATTATTATTTTAAAAAGGGGGTTTATTTAATTAACCTTCGATTAAAGTTGATTATGTTTTAATAAGGTTTATTTACTTTTGATTAGAGTTTAATTACTATTTAGCAAGGATTTGATTCTCATTTACAAGGGTTTTAATTTATTTTCAAATCGCTTTGAGTTTAAGTAATCTGTTTTGTTTTAAACTGTTTTCTCTTCAAATTGTTTTAATTCAAAGATTTCTATGTCGCTTACCCTTAAGTAACCCCGTATGATTAGGAAAACTAAATGACATCTATTAGCAGAACAAAACATCATTCTGCTATTACAATTAACTTGCATATTTACTTAAGTTGATTGATTGTTATATGTTGATCTCTTATATACATTTTGTTATGTGATGCCATGATAGATCAGATAAGTAAAACCAAACTAAAAGAACCATTGTGGTCGCTAAGCCTACGTTGATTTTGTAAGGATAAATATTTCATTTTCTTTTTGAAATGGTTTCAAAGTTATTGTATTTTGAAGAATTGAAAAATGGTTTTCTAAAGATGTTCTTAACAAATGAGAATGGTTTTCCATGTTATAAAAAGAAGTTTTATAAAGGAGTTTAAAAATTTATAAAGTTTTTTTGGGTGAATGAACTTGAGTTTTTAAGCAATGAAGAAGTCATAAATAAAGAGATTTATAAAACAGATTTGCTTACTAAAATAAGCTAATTTGATTAAGGTTATTTAAGAAGTTGTTTAAATAGGAAAAGTTTATTAAGAAGTTTATAAATGATTTTGGGGTATTTATAAATGAAGTTTTAGAAAATGATTTGGATATTCATAAAGGGAGTTTATAAAAAGGTTTGGATACTTATAAGGAATTTATAGAAAAAGTTAGGATATTTATAAAAGCAATTAATATAAATGATTTTGAATATTTATAACAGGGTTTTATAAATGAATTTGAAAGTTTGGAAAGTATTCTGAAATGGATCTGGATTTCAAGTAAAAGATATTTCATAAATGAAATAGATTTGATTAAAAAAGATTTATCGAAAGAAGTATAAAAAGAATTTGAGATCTGGGTTTCTCCAGGCTGACCTTTTAAAAATGGTGGTATGGAACATCCGTTCCACACTTAACACCGAGAAAATAATGTTTAGGGTTGTCCTTACCTCCAATTTAAACAAGATTTTTTAATCCTTTTTAACATGATTTGGAAGTAAGAAGTTATTCACAAATGTTTTGTGTATCTACTTATGTCTGAGAGATAAATGTTTTAGACAAGAATTTTTAAAAAAGAGATTTATTAAATAAAGATTTGTTTTGAGGCTTAGTGGTTGCTACGGATAAATAAATCTCAAATGGAATTGGTTGTTTTTTGTTTATTTGATAGTTAAATAACAATCTATCGAATTGCACCCAAAATGAAACTTTGGAAATAACTAGGAGAAACACGTGAGTTATATGGCATAGTCACCTCCGATGATGCTGTACTATGCGTATAAATCTTGTTTCATTCTTCTTGGACAAATAATAAGGAAATCTGTCCACTAATGGTTAGGAGATGATATACACTCTTATCTTTGACTATTTATTTCATAAAGAACCAAGGTTGAGTTTACCGGAAAGCGTCGAATGTTGTTTCAAAAAGACCGAGATCAGATATGTTATCTGAAAACCAATTTGATCCAACTCAAGCATTTCGAAGTGAAGACATCTTGAAGATGAAGGCATTGAAGACGGAGCTCTCAAGCGTTTCGTTTAGTCCTAGAATGAACATGCATGGATGAATGCTGGCATTGCATTGCTGCCTGCAAGGCAGTGTTAGCATTCCAAGATAGTCTGCTAGGAGGAAGAAGGTAAAGGTGTGACCTCGCGAGCCTCACAAACCGAGAAATGGAAAAAACAAGGTATGCAACAGAGCTATGTGGTCAGCTACCATTAGGAGCCGCCATCCCGTTCTAGATTGTCCATATTCGAATTGTTTTGCGTGCAAACATCATCGTAGTATAAGGCCTCGGTGTAAAAAAGGGATGGGGTAATCCGACTCGTCATGTTAAAGGGGCAACCGACTCTGTGTAGTAGGGGTACAAGAAGTTCTTGTCAGACTCTGGTGCTTTTTCTAGGAGTGTACCATCAGAAGGTAGTCCCTTACCTAGCCATAGTACGGAATCCAATCTCCAATACGTGCCTTTACGATTTTGAATGTAGAGCCTAGTATGCTGAAATTTAATATGGTAACAATTATAGCTATTTTGATATTTATTTGAAACCATAGACATTATTATAATATCACTGGATTTTTATATACAAATGTTTTGATTATCATAAGGTAAAAACCCGTCTGTATTTATGTGCAGCGTGGTCTTACGAGATGCCTTTGATTTAAAGATTTTTATAAAGTTAAAGACTTATGCTTTTGTAATGACCCGTAAATTTATCAATTTGACATATTATATTTATTTTTAAAATATTCCAATATAAGGTTTTATCAAACAAGTTATGATGTTTTGAACAATAAATAATAATGGCAATAAGTATTTACAAAAATATTTCCTTTGGAAATATATCAATAAAATGGCCGAAAACTATTTTATCGATAACAGCTCTATAATTATAAAACATCACGCATGGAGCTGGATACATTAAATTATTTTTATAACTGAACGAGAATATGAAATAAAATTATTTATTTTATTTTTGGAAGTTAAAAGTATGTATGACATCCTCAATGATGCCCTTATATTTAATAATTTATTTATGATTTTAAATTGAGATTTAATGATTTAATAAATATTACAATTATTCAAATAATTGTTTTCAAATGATTGTAATTTGTTTTAAATAGTTATAAAGTGATAATAAGTAATTTATAATAGTTTTATAAAGATATACAATCAGTTTGAAAATATGAGAAAATTGATATTGCTTTATCGGTATAATAGCAGTTTTTGTAAATAATTTTAAATATTGATTCATATGAGTTTATAATCCAAATGAGATCATTTTAATTAATTATCAATGATTATAATTTTTTTTACATATATATGTAATTTAAATTATAAGTGAAAATATGACCAGGAATCGGTTTTTCGATTTTCAACGGTTTAACGAATGGAATTTGTTCTAAAGTCATTGCAACCTTGTTTATATGTCATGTGCACATAAATAACATACAAATACATCCACTAACATATAACATGAACACATATATACATACATATGAAATACATACATGTATAAATACATATACCTTAGAAATATCATGATATTTTCACATTTCTTCATCTTTAAGTAACCTTAAGTCAACAAAGGACATGAATGGATGGCTTGGAAGTGAATGATGTGATGGAGGCACATGGGGAGGGGGTATAACGTGGGGAACATGATGATTAAGAAGGGTGTGGGCTAAGGGTAGTTTTGTCCATCCACTTTTAGATATTTTCTACCATTTTTTCCTATAAATACCCATTCATACTCTTCCATTTCATTCACCTTCTTCTTAATTTTTCCTAAGCTCCTTCTCTCTATTTTAATGGCTTCTTTCTTAAAAAATTCATGAAGAAATTTTAGTATTAAAGAAAACAATAATATTTTAGCATTCGACCTCAAAACCATGTGCAAACAGCTCCCCATCTCCTCTACAACTCACTCCACCGCCTACTTCCACTTTGCCGAGCATATCAACCTCCAAGAGGCATGGCCAAGCCCACTCAAGCCTGGGCTGAACCCATTTTAAGACAAGAAGGAGTTCAAAGAGCTCCGGAGCAAGGAAAAGAGGAGAAAGTGCTGCCGGAGTGCTGCTGGATTAGATTCGAGAAGCTAAGGAAATAATTGGTGGAGTGAAGCCATATGTGAGTATTCAATGTTTACTAAATGATAAATAATCTCTATAACTATTTTTAAGTTTGATAATATGACCATTTAATCTCTTAATGATTTGTATGAATGTTTGATAACTTGGTTCATTATTTGGTTGATTATATGGATGCTGATATGGTTAACAACTTGGTTGTGATAAATTATGAGAAATCATAATAAAAAATGGTTAAGTAATTAACCATGATTAATTAATGAAAAATAAATCCATATGGATGTGTATATGGAGTTTACTTAGCCTCTTAATGGTTTTAAGAATATAAGATGAATATTATAATAATATAGTATTAGGAAACGATTTAAAAGTGAAAAGAGATTTAATATGGAAAATATTGGTTTAAATGTTTGAAAATGGTTTATAAATGTTTTATAAACATTAAAATTCAATTTGGAGAAGTTTTGACTAATAATGTATTTGGAGTCAAAAATAAGTGTGTCGCATAAGGTAGTTCACGATTTCGCACCGTAAAAGTTAAATCCTTCTATAGGATGGAATCGGAGTCGGATTTCTTTGCAATAAGAATTTTCCAAACTCTTATGACTATTTTTTTCAAATTAAAAAAAGGATCAAGATTTCGTTTGGTAAATTTTGAAATCTGAGCAAATCAAGTTTTCGAGAAAATCGCGCTTTGGCAGTTCAATGGCCAAAGTGGCAAAAGATTTAAATAAATATTTTTAAAATGTTTAAAAATATGGAATAAATATTATAAATCATTTAAATGTTTTAAAAGTGATTTGAGTTATAAAAACAAATTTTCAAATGATAAAAAGTCGTTTTGATCAATATAGCTTTAAAGGCAATTTCCGTAGCACTTTCCGCAGCACTTTTTTTATAACTTTTGAAATATAATTTTAAACGCAACCGTTCTTTTCCAAATCTTTTGTAAATGTTTTTAAATTATTAACAAAGTATTTTAAAGGTGATTTGAAGGATTTATGAAGTGGTTAAATAAATAACTAAAAGTTAGTAAAGCATGTTAAATGATTTAGAGTCGATCAAATAACTTGACCGCTTTATGGGTGTCGGAGAGATAGTGTCTTGGCTTGAGTTTGAAAAACCCGTTTCCTACTCCCCCTTGTTATCCGGACTGGCTCGACGGATGGGATGGTAAATTTGGTTTACTTGGATCAAAATTTCCCAAAGTATAAAGATATAATTTTCCAAATTTAAATAACTTGGAATTCATAGAAATGATTTGGAAATGTTATCCTAAATAAAAGGTGAATTGATTTGGAATTATTCCAAGATTAAAATCGTTTAAATTTACCAAATGATTTGATAAATGAGGCTTAATGATTCCATATACTGTTAAGAAGATAAATGGAATAATTTAAAATAATATGTGTCTTTGAGATATTTATGAATGAATAAAAAGATGAATTAAATTGATTGACGATTGATAATCACATATGAACTTAACATCTTTTTAATCGATGATTGGTGCGAAGGAACCGGGGTCGGATCTGATATGGCACTTACCCTTCGTGTTGGAGTATGGTCCATCAGTTGGAGTGTGTAGCATGATAGGGGGTTCTCACTTTTTGTTTTGTGGCGAGCAAGAGACTCTTACCCCTACATGTCCCTAGTGACAAAGGGTTGGTTGTTAGTCGCGAGGCTGGCCGTAAAATCATATTTGAGGTACCTGTGTATGCCATGGTGGTGCTGGGATAGTTGAAAAGCCTACCAGTTGTCACTGTCGATGGTTGAAAAGCTTAGATCTTTACATTTGGTATCAGAGCTTAGGTTTAGCGAACACCTAGGCTTTGGTGTGGTAAAACTCATTATAGATAAAGTTAGTAATACCCTAGAATGAGTAACTTATTAGAGATAGGGTTAGTAACTCCCTAGAATGAGTTTGAGAGTATTATATATATGAGCGCATGTTTGTTGTTTGATATAAAAATGTTTTGTGGTGATTAATCTTTGAGTGGTTTATGAATTCTAATCGGTGCATGAAGAGCTCCATGTAAAAGATAGCGATTCCTAAATACTTAAACAAGGCGAATCGACACACCGTTTTAAAAGAAGTATATTATATATATAATTATAAATATTTGTGTGATTAGGAAAATTGATAAGATGTTATCCCATTGGGAAGTTCCAAGAATAAGGTCTTGATCTATTTAGTGATGGTGGGAATAATCTTCTATGTATCGATCATATGTCGACTTAGGCGAATGGTATCGAACACTTGGTATATTATTCTTCTTATCATTGTACAATCAAGGCAAGTTCAAAGCTAAATAAGTTACAAGTAATTTTGATTAATGGTATGAAACCTTTGATAATAACTCAGTATATCATTTAGATAAGGATGTCTTATTATATGCCAGATGATAAGTAATGGGCTAATCCAAAACAAGCATGTAAAGTATGTGCATAGAAATAAACTGAAGAAAAAGCAAAACTAGGACCCTGTGCTGACATCAACTGTTATTATCGTGGTAAGAAAGGACATTATGCAGTTATGTGTGAAATTAAGCAAAGGAAGAATGTAACGACCCCGAATTTTAATTACATTTAAATTGATAATTAAATGAATTTTTGAATTAAAATTGTGAAATTAATCGATTAAAGTGATGCGAGTTTCCCCGAATTAAAATAAATTTTGTATAAATCATTTAAATTTAAAAAAATATTATAAATATTGTATATATGTGAATATATATGAGTAAATTTGAAATAATATATATGTATATATATTTTATTTGAATTTAAAGTGTAAATAAATAGGTTAAAATATAAAATAAATACATTGGATAAAATCCAATAACAAATTAAAATCTAGAGGTTCACCTATATTATAAAATGAATATAAAAAAACAATTAGTATTAAATTCAGAAAATAAATAATGGAAATAGAAATAAATAAAAGTAAAAATACCAATACATAAGATAAATTATAGGAAAAATATGTAGTAAACAAATTAGTTAAATTATAACAACGTATTAACTATAGGATGTCATTTATATTACAAAGCAAAAGAAAAGAAAGTATATATATATATATATATTCAAGTATAAGTATAAAAGTATCTTTGTACACTTGCAAAATGAAGAAACACAAAAATATATATCAGTAGGCTTGCAAAAGAAGTAGCAAGATAAATATCTAGGTATAAACTAATGAAAGAAGATAGAGTGGAGGCATAAAGTACTTAGTAATAATTGTTTACATCTCTAAACTCACCAAATATTATCATCAGCCGAGACAAACAATGCAAGGCAAGTGGTGAGAACATAAACAAAAGAAAAATATATACATTCAAGTGCAAACAAAATATCTTCAAGTATGGTATATGTGTAGATTGTACAAAGCAATTAATGCTTGAATATTTAGCCACCACAACAATATCATATCAGTACATGATATCAGCCGCCCTATAGAAAATCATCAGCCGAGATCTTGTTTGATAAAACAAAGAAAAAAAATATACCTCTGCTTTATATTGTACTAAACAAATAATATCACTTTGTACAAAATAATATCACCTGTAACTTGCTTCCATATATCAACTTCTCCTCATTTCAGTTCGAGCTGAGTAAAACTAAAATAAACACCATTTCATACTTAAACAAACTTCAATTTAAACATCAACAAACAAACAATACTTCAAGTCAAACCAGAGAAGAGAATCAAATTGAAGGCTTCAGCTTACAATCTACAACCTGTTTCAACATAAATAAAGCTCTGTTCTTCTTTCCTCTGGAAATCATGTGAGTAACTTTTTAAAAGTTGAGTAAATTTGATTGAAATGAATATATATACTGCATATATATATATATATATATAAGTGGAATCTGGTGTGATTATTTACAATATACATGCTGTGAATATGTGCTCTGTTCATGTTTATTCCCAGACTCAAAATTTTATTTGAAATACCCTACCACTTAATCTAGTTTTTGATAGGATTTGATTTAACCTAGATTAAGGTTTAAAGATCTAATTAAGTCAAAATATAGCCTGAGTGTCCCTGTTATAAAAAAAGAAACAACAGTGCATGTCAATATATGTGAAAATCCAAACTGTGAAATTTATAAATTCATTATTATAGATTGAATATGTCAACAAAAACATGAATTTTAAAACAAGAATCACAATTTCTAGTTTGGGATTCAAGGTGCAGTTCTTGTTTGAACAAAAAATGCCTTTTGATCGATTTCTGAGGATCAAACGAATCTTAGATGTTGAAATTTGT
Source organism: Allium fistulosum (assembly GCA_030737815.1). Classification (NCBI taxonomy): domain Eukaryota; kingdom Viridiplantae; phylum Streptophyta; class Magnoliopsida; order Asparagales; family Amaryllidaceae; genus Allium; species Allium fistulosum. Next base: position 100,810,845 of record CM060901.1, on the reverse strand, counting down.
TTTGAAGCTAGTTGGATGATGTACGAAGTCAGGAAAATTGTTAAATAATTTTTTAATTGCAAGAGATGGCGGATCGAGGCGAATGTAGGGTTTAATACATGGGTTTGGAGGTCGTCGGAAACAAGGAGATCTCGTCTCCTCTGGTGAACCGAGCTGCTCCAGACTCTGGGGAAGGGAAGTATAGGGAACTGACGAGGTGAGGCCGGAAGTGTAGCTTTTCTGATGGTCGGGATTCACTTGGACGAGGCGGTTTTGACAAGGAGGGAAGTTCGAGTTTTCGAACTAGTAGCTCGATTTTGTTGAGGGATTGTTAGCGTCGAATTAATTCTTGCTTTCGATTGTGAGGATGGTTTGCGACTTGCTGGAGTCGGGGATGTTGACTGGAGCACCGCCGCGTCACTGTGCACGTGCACGAGCACGTTGGTTTGGGTCTGGAAATTTGGTTTTGGTTGCAGTGGGTTGGGAAGAAGGAGTTGGAAGTGAAACTCGAAGTGGAGCTCGTGACTTTGTGGTTTTGACTCAAGTTTTCTGGTTGCTTGTGTGTGTTACCTGTAGGTGTTTGTTCTTGTTTCTTTTGAGTTTTTACTTAAGATAACTTTAGCGAAGAAAATATGGGAAAGCAAGAGGGGATTCGGGGAAGATGGAGTGGGGACTCGAGTGTATACTCGAGTGTAATTGCGATCTCCTCGGGTTTAGTATTCAAGTGCTGACCCCTTTTTAATTTTGAAGTTAATCACCATTAAACCATTTTAAGTATGGATAAATAAATCAATGTTTGTCAATTTTGAGTTAAGAATATATTTTAAGTTTTAATGTTTTTTTAAAATCTTAATTAACATTTTTATTTAAGCAGTTAATTTAAAATAAGTGTTAAATTTAATTAACATTAAAGCTTTTAAGTTAATAATAACTTGATTTCAAAGTTATTAAGGAAGATTGTTAAATGAAAGATAAATGATTCTAACTTAATTAATTTATATTTTAAGACAATTAAGAATATTAATTCATTAATAATAGAAATTAATTAAGTAGATTGAGATTTATAATTTGTTATTAAAGATGGGTTAATTAATTAATGAAAGTGATTAAAGGTTCAATTTCTTAAAATAATCAATTAAGAGGTTAATTAATTATGTAATTGGTGTAGAGGTTAATTTAATTAATGTGATTAATTAAGAATAATTTATTAATTAAGGATAATTTATTAATTAAGAATAATTAATTAAAATATTTGATAAATTAATTCATATCAAATGATTTGTAATTAATAAATTAGGATTGAATAATTAATTCAAAAGTAATTAATTTAATTGGAAATAAATTGAATAAATTAGGATTAAACAATTAATTAATCCTACCTATAAATAATTATTGAATGCTTGACTTTACTTATGAATGATTGTATTGTATGAGATGCCTTGAATTGATTGTCCTATCTGGTCTATGATGTTTTGTTCTGTGGATTGAGCTGTGTAAAATTTATTCATTTATTGTGATACATTTGTACATTATCTGTGAATCTGTGAATGAAAAATAAGCGTTATAGTTAATACCGCTTATCAAATATATTATTGTATTTGAATCTGTGCTGATTGATGATGATGTTGCACTATTGTGTGAAACCACTGGACCACACCATACACACACAAATACGGATTTCACGTGGAAATCAGTTAAGTCACAGGTTTTTAACAATTTTAAAGATTGAATTTTTGAATCCAAAATAGTTTTGGAATTGGAATTGAAAGCTTTTGAAAATGAGTTTCAAAAATAAAAGTTATCTGAAATAACTTAATAAAACTTGAATTTTAAATAATTTAATTTAAATTGAATTCAATATTTGTAATTGAATTCGATTACTTGGAAATTTTAGTCAAAAAGATTATACAAGTTATAAAAGGTGTTTATATGGATTTTATCCATTTAAAAGTATGGTTTTGGAAATTTAAATTTAAATCCAAGTTTTATACTTGGGTAGCTTTAACTTATGTAAATTGAAATCAGTTTTCCAAAACGAAAACTATTTGTTTCCAAAGGATAAAAGCTTTCATATAGGAATGAATTTCCAATTTATATTAAAAGAATTTCAAATTTGAATTGAAAATGGTTTTCCAAGTTACGGATAAATCTTTGGAAACAAGTTTTGAAAGCTATGAGTTAAATCTTTGATATAAAGATTTAATGAGTTAATCCAATTGAAATGAAAATTGATTTGGGAATCTGTGAATGAATCTTTGTGAAAAATGGATGGACTTTGTGAAATGAATCTTTTTGTTTAAAAGATTGGAAATGGTAATTTGTTTAAACCATTTGAAAGAAAGGTTTTGGGTTATAAGTTGTGACTTAATTGAAATCCCAATATACATATGTTTTAAATATTGCCCTCATTATTCGGATTAGCCGGGAGAGGACCTTTGTGTCATATAACCCATTCCGAATAAGTGATACGTCGTATATGGATGGCAAATTGAAGACCGGTGGTGAAGACCGGGTATTTGCGAAAACGATAGGATAACCTATCGATTGTCTCTACACTAAGTCGCGCCGGTATAGAGATTTCCTAAGTGATGGGAAATCCGATCGGGATTGTGAATACCCGGATTGCAAGGGCTTCTTCGGAAGTGCCTTCGGTTTTGTTCGAACCCGGAACAGACTTGTATGGTTACATGTCTGACATTACAATTTGAGATATAAAGCTGATTTCTTTCGAATACATTTCTGTTTGGTGGCGGAGAATTTATTCTCTTAGCTTAACACCCTTCTCTGAGACGTACGAGCTCAGAGGTTATGTAGTTGAAGGTTATCAGCGATATATTCCCAATTTGGTAATGTGGCATGCTGAGTGTTGCTGTGTGTTGATCATTTATTGATCATTTGTGATCAAAGCATGGCTTTGTGAAAAAGCGTAGCTTTGTGGACGAGACTTCGTTAGACCTCACTCCCCAGAAATGGTTGAAACAGGAATATGCGGCAAGGTTATGAGGGTCGCGCCCTTTAGGGTATGTCATTTCCTTCTGGAAAAGGGTGGTATCAGGTATGGAGCCCTGGTATTTAACCTATGTGAATACTCCGATCTCATTTATTGTGTGATTGTGTGTTTATCGAGGCGCCTCGGATAAAGGTCCCAAAGGACTGGGGGATGGCATATTCGTGAGTTACCTAGTTACAGGGGTAACCCGGCCATGTGTTGGCAGAGAGCTAGTTAGTTCTCGGGACGTCCAGCCAGAGGCATACCCATGTGGCAGTAGGAAGTTCCTTAGCCTGACCATTTGTTGGAAAATCCAAAGAAACAATACGAGCCTTGTACGGTTTTAGTTGTATTACCTGCTATGGAATGTGGCGGTAACCTGCTATTGAACATAGTAGCTATAGTAGGCATACAATAATGGTTGTATGTTGGCTAAGATTAATATTATATATTCAAAATGTTTTCTGTACTATGCACTAATAATAATAATCCAATGATTTGCGTAGTAAGCATGTTTGACTATCATAAGAAGAAATCTCCTCCAATTCTGCGTTTGCATTGTGTGTGTGGCGGGAGGTCTTATGGTAGTTTCATTTTCCAAAAGCATTGCGGGTTTCAGTGTTTAAAATTCCTTTGTTATTTTAGAGATAAACTGTTTTTGTTATTCACACCAGTCCCACGACTGACTCGGAGTTTATTGTTCCCTTCCTAAACTCTGGGTGCCCACAATTTTTCCACACGGGCAGTCTAGAGTTGGTTTTTTTTAGATAGTCAGGTTTAGTAGATTATCTGGAGCTAGTTCAGTTTTGGAGATCACGACTGAAGTTACTTACCTTTGTGCATCGTGGTGGTGATTCGAGCTGATGTTGGAGTTGTTGGAGTCATTCTCTCTTTCAGATCATTTGGAGTTATCTCTTATGTTATTTCCACCGTATCTTTATTTATCTCTGATATTATTGTATCACATTGATATCATTGTTGTATATCATACTGGATATTGTATTCATTGGAGTTGTATATGATATCATTGTTTTCTTTCTTCCGCTGTGTTGTTATACTTAATGGTGTTATAAGCTCCGGCGAGCCAGATTCGGTGTTTGAATCTACGGCATTCGAGTACAACAGAAGTACGGGTGCCGATTTTCGAAGGCCGAGTCAGGATCGTTATAAAGGAGCAGAGGAAGGAAAATAATTTTTTTGATCGGGATGATATAGCCTGTTTCAAATGTAAAGAGAGAGGATATTTTCTAATGTCCTAGAACAAAGAAGAAAACGAGGATTAAAAAGAAGACAATTGGCTGCTACCGATGTAAGAACCTAAGACATGAAGTCAAAGATTGTCCTAAACGAACTTGCATCTGGTGCTTCCAAGGAAAACACTTAATGAAGGACTGTCCAAAAATGAAAGTGGTTAACTTAGGCCTCCAAGGTAAAACACCGTTTACCTCAAAAGGAACCCAAAAATAGCATATATGGAAGTTCAAGTATAATGGTAGTGTATGATGGGTTGTATTCCCTAGGGAGTTTTTTCTAAAAGTTTGTAACAGAGGCTAGGGTTTGTAATGACTGTATAAAAATAATGTTAATTAATAAATCTCTTTTGATCATTCTCTCCGTGCATTTCTTCTATCTTCAATCAAATCAATTTAATAAGATATTTAGAAATAAAAAGTAAAAAGGAATATATATTATAATAGGAGAAGTTGATTAAAATTTTGGAAAATAGAAGGTAAATTTCTTTTAAAATTGAAATGATTCCTTTAGGATGAAATGTTTTCCTTTAAGAAAAATATTTTAAAATAAATATTTATAGTGATTATATATAAAGAAGCTCTTTTAAAAGATAAAAAAAATTTGAAAACTTTTCATAAATATTTTTGAATGTTAATAATTACATATGAAGTACGTAGATCATTTCGTCATATAATTTTGATCTAAGATTCGAGTATAGAACTTTAAGGTGTTTACACAAGTTCGAAAAATGATTTATCACTCGATTTTTGACGGCGAGCCTTAATGAGGGTTCACGATTGGGTACTTAAGTTTTCTATCATAGATGAGAGCTATGTAAGGGAAATGAAGTTTTCTGATCAAGAAGCCTGATTAGAGTCCGCACTAGAAGATCGGTGGATCAATACTAGTTCGGAAGTAAAGTTGTGGATTCGAATAGTAGATCGAATCAGATATTGTGTACATATGATTTATACATCATACTAATGTAAGTTTAAAATACCTTTGGGTTTTGTTTTGGTGTACTTTCAGGGACGAAATTCTTTTAAGGTGGGAAGTCTATAACGACCCGTAAATTTATCAATTTGATATAATATATTTATTTTTAAAATATTCCAATATAAGCTTTTATCAAACAAGTTATGATGTTTTTAACAATAAATAATAATGATAACAAGTATTACCAAAAATATTTCCCTTGAAAATATATCCATAAAATGGTCAAAAACCGTTTTATCAACAAACAGCTCTATAATCATAATACATCGCACATGGATTTTTATTTTTGGTAATTAAAAGTATGTATGACATCCTCAATGATGCCTTTATATTTAATGATTGATTTATGATTTTAAATTGAGATTTAATGATTTAATAATTATTATAATTACTCAAATAATTATTTTCAAATGATTGTAATTCGTTTTAAATAGTTAAGTGATAATAAATAATTTATAATAGTTTTATAAAGATATATAATCAGTTTAAAAATATGAGAAAATTGATATCGCTTTATTAGTATAATAGCAATTTTTGTAAATAATGTTAATAATTATTCATATCATTTTATAATTCAAATGATATAATTTAATGAATAAATAATTATTATAAATTTATTTTCAAATTTTGTTTACATATATATGTAATTTAAATTATAAGTGAAAATATGACCGAGAATCAGTTTCCCGATTTTCAACGGTTTAACAAACGGAAGTTGTTCAAAAGTCGTTGCAACCTTGTTTATATGTCATATTCACCTATGTAACATACAAATACATCCACTAACATAAACATGAACACACACACGCACATATATATATATACACATATATATACACATATGTAATGACCCAAGATTTTAGGAATTTATTTTGAAAATATAAATAAGTTTAAAATAATTTTTAAACTAATTTTGAAAAGGAATTGATATGGATTGATATGGTGTAGCTATATGTGTACATGTGTGCACAGGAAATACACATGAATAGAAGCTTAATTCCTGGATGATATGAATGAACATATGTTGATGTGTATGAATATATATATATATATATATACAGATAAATAGATTGAATCCTTAAAAGCTATATGCATAAATATATATGGATGCTACTGGTTGTATTTAAGTGTACATGTGCATATGTGTTCAATAAAAAATAAAGTATAGATATATATGTATTAATTATTTCTGTAAGACATATATATACATATATGTATGCTAATCAAATGCCAGAGTTCAAATCAGTAAAATAAAAATACACAAATATATTTTAACTATAGGCAGAAAGAAAGAATGAAGATATAAAAGGAGCAATCCTTTTATAAATAAATAAGGAAAGCACAGCTATTTAAGTGAAAGCTAAAAATAGAAAGAAAAAAATAAGGTAAACCAGTGATATGTTTTGTATAGGCAGAATTAGGAAGAACCCTTGGTATATATATATAAGATAAAATAATGGAAATCAAGTCACACCTTTATCAAGATATTAGATAAGAGAAAAAGCATTTTCTGGAAAAGCAAAATTTCTGAAAATAAGCAAAAAGATAAAACCTCTTTTCTCTCCACAAACTTGAGCCGGGGAGGGTAGGATTTTGGGTTTAAACTAAATGCAAATGGCAAGATTTCTGGTGGGCAAAAATGACTTTAGCTAACACCTTAAACCCTAGAAGAACCCTGCATAAATAAGTAGTGATAAGAGGGGCCTTCTCTTCTTCCCTGATAGCTCTTGAAAAAAAATATATCATATAAATATAAGACAAGTGAAGATAAGGGTTTGGGGGCAGAAGCTTATCAATCAACTAAGAAGTGAAGGAGAGCTAGGTGAGAAAAATCACTCAAAAATCTAAGGCACTAAGTCCTAATGAAGGCAGCCAGTTTATAAGTTGATCTTTCTTAAAATGTGTTTTTATATGTGGTTATCTTTCTTTGATTTCTAAGATGAAAATGCTTTAATCTTTAGTTTGGTTGTTCTGCTTGATTTATTATGTGAAAGTTCTAAGTATTATTAGTAGATCTCTCTGATATGTTAATATTAGGAAAAATAAGTGAATACCCAGAGAATCAAATGATGAATATAGGCAAGTAGTGTTGGTTTTGGCATAACCTAGAAAATATAAACATGTTGAGCTGCAATATACTTGTGTATAGGTGCTGAGGCTTGAGACAAAAAGGAATTAGGGGTGCAATAGGGTTGCCTATGTGCTGATGCTCCTGATTCAATGAAAATATATAAATAGCCATGTACATAGCAAATAAATTTGTGATTCAGTGAAACTTGGTCATTCTGAGTTTAACTTAAGCACAGATGTTTGCAAGATGAAAAACTCTCTCAAAAGCCATAAGCCAATGTTAGTTGCCTATACCTCTTTGAAAAAATGCAAATATATATATAGATGCAGAATTCCTATTTATTAGACACCTATGTTTAAATTGCCTGTTTGTCTTTGTTTGATTATGAATGATATGAAATGCCATGACATGGATGTTTGTTTTAGTGAAATGATTCACTGAATGGTTTAGTCATGAAAAATCAAAAGAGTTATTATCAACTTAAAACTAATTAGGAAATGGGGTCAAAAGCACTGCAAGAATGACTTGTGTTCTTGAGTAATACAAGTTGACACATGGCTTGTTTAAGTCCTGAGATCTTTGTGTAATGGAGTGAATTAGTCCATTACAATGTGTCCATTGATTCATATGATTGCAGATGGGACCAAGATAGAAAAATATATCAATGTGAGAAAATTTGATATAAGAAGGAACTAGAGTTTTCTTGGAAGAAATCTGAGTAGGGAATAAATGATTTAAATAATTTTGGTGATTTCCCTGTTTTTGTATGGATGCTTATTTGATTTATGGCTGATTTGTATGAAGGTATGCCTGTTCCATATCTTTATAAGGTTTCTGGAAAGAAAGATTTAAGTGTGCACATGCACACTGACGCATAACATGCACACCATGACTTATTTGTTTTCTAAAGGCAGGATATACTGATTTATATATGTTTCAACTTTAACTTGATTTACCAAATTTTTTAGTGGATTTTCTCACACCAGACATGTGTCTGACCCTAGTGTGCTAATGGCATATGGGGTGTCTCATTTAATATGGGGCAGCTTCAAATGCATTTTCAGGGACTGCAGCAACTAAGTAGGAGTAGAAGCAAGGCTTTGAGAAGAAGATTATAGCATGCTAAAATTAGTTAGATAAGAGCTTAAAAGATGAAATCTGCATGTATTGATATTTTTAAATCATCACTTGTATTAAGTACTGAATGATGGATGGATGTTTTGCTAAGTATTTTGCTAAGGAATTGACTTGTAACTGGAGTTTATAAATTTGGATATTACCTGGAAAGTTGAAGAAGTTAATCTAAATTTTTTTATGTAAATCTGAGCAAGAATACTATGATAAATATGATGGTTATATTTTTATAAATGCATTAGTCAATCTTGAGTCTTTGAAAAGGATTAAGTATTGGAAATCTGGATAGTTGAGTCTCAATAAACAAAATGGTTTATTCTTTCATCATGGCATTTGCATACAAGAGTTTAAAGGCCTAGGGAAAATGTATTATGTGTCTTCATGTTTTCATAATGCAATTTGTACTATGCAAATGTTTTATACCTCATTCTTGAATAAAGGAAGAATCTGTATCTATAGGAGCTGAAAGCCATGTACATGATAGTTTGTATTTATGCATGTTGAAATATATTTTTTTCAGAGATTTGCACATCAGTTACCTTTGTATTTTAACATGAATCTGAACTCCTTTTACTTAAGCTTTGTTCAAATGCATTTTAAAGCCCTATGGCTTATATCAGAACAAAGAGTCTGGTTTGTAGCAAATCAACTTACCATTAAAACCATGTTTTGGATCCTCAAGTTCTCAGGAAAATTGTTTGCGCCAAAAATGGTCACAAACCCCGAATGTTGTGAAAGCACCAGTGTATGAATACAAATCAGCAATATTCAAACACAAATCTCAAATCTAAGCAAACTACAAATAGCAATCCAGAAATAATGAACAAAAACACAAGATTTATAGTGGTTCGGCTATCTCCGGCCTACGTCCACTCCAAAGTTTTTATCTTTTATTGATCGATGCTTGAAGATTACAATTTCCTATCGCGTAGTACAACAGATTTTATGGTTATAATCTGAATCTAAGGCAGCAATGGTGATCTGGAGTAAATCTGGCAGAGTCCGGGCGCTCTTTAGCTCTCAAAATTGTCCGACCCCTTTTCTGAATGACCAGGGGCTCTATTTATAGGTGTAGGAGGCTGATATTTCGCCTAAATTGAAGGGAGACCAGTTCTGGCACGTGAGGGGGCCCACATGCCCGCTTTCTGGAAATCCGGGCCCACTTTGGGATCGATTCGAAGCTACGTTCGAATCGATCAAGAAATTGTCCAATCGAGCTGAAATTTGGCATGAACATTCTTCAACATGTGCTCAAGCTACTGTGAAAATTTCATAGCATTTGGATGTGTAGATCTCAAGTTATGATCGATTCAAGTTGAAGATTTTCGCTTCCTGGAGTCGTTCGAATCGATACCTTCGAATCCATAGGGTCGACTCCATCTTCTTGCACGTGAAGGCAATGACGTGGTGCGCGTGCTTCGGGTCAACCCTCCTTTTGCTCCGAGTTTTACTGAGTCAAACCCGGGGTTTCAGCTAGGCGGACTTGGTAGATTCAAGGCAATCGACTCGAAGGCACGTTCCTTCGAATCGATGGAATTGGTGCTTGGTCGAATCGACCCAGATATGCCACTGCGGATCGATTCGAAGTTATCTCAATGTGGGGTTCGAAGATGCTGGAGTCGAAGTTCCTATCAATGCATGGATTCGGGGGTAACAGAGTCGAAGTAAAGGTGTCATCTATCGATTCGAAGCAACGTAGGCCTGATGGATTCGAATCGACTAAGACCTCATCGATTCGAAGTAAATCACGTGAGCTTGATGTGTTGGATTCGAACGGAACTTGCTCTGATGGATACGAAGACGATGAAGTCGAAGGCTAAAGCACTTCTCATGGATTCTAAGTCATCAGGGGAACTTTGTTGGAGTCGAGTTTGATGGATTCGACCCTAGGGGATTCGAACCATTAGGTGTGAGGTCTCTGGATTCGAACAAAGCATTCTTCCTACCTTGTATCGATCGTATCTCCTTCGTACAAACTCCGATTAACCTGAAACTTGAAACGTAGCCTCTCCTAGTCCTCATCATCATCTCCAATCGATTCCGTCCTGATCGGAGCCCGGTCAAATTTTGACGATATCCATTGTAGCCTTGTTTCCAAGTGAACTCCAATCCTGATATCCATTCTTCCTTGTCGATTTGTTTGGTATTCCAGCTTTGACCAAAAAGCGGGATAACATTTGCCCCCCAAAACATGCCTTGTGATAAGAAGGCGTGTTTTGAATAGTTTCCAAATCCAATGTCCAAAGTCCATAGCCAATTCTGTGCCCATCCAAACTCGAAGGCTGAGTTATTAGTCCATCCTTATCCAACTACCGAATCCAAGACCTCTCCGGGTTGATATCCAAATCCATAATCTCTCTGGGCTTTTGCCGAGCGCAATCCACACCCGACGACCGTGGTCCAGTGTCCCTGGACGTTAAGTTAACCTCTCCGGGTTCTTGCCAAGCGTAATCCACACCTGACGACTGTGGTCCAGTGTCCCTGGACGTTAAGCTAACCTCTCCGGGTTCTTGCCAAGCGTAATCCACACCTGACGACCATGGTCCTGTGTCCCTAGACGTTAAGCTAACCTCTCCGGGTTCTTGCCAAGCGTAATCCACACCTGACGACCGTGGCCCAGTGTCCTTGAGCGTAAGTAATGCCGTGACTTAAGTCCTAAGCCGAATCCTGGTCACTCCGGACCCTTGTTGAGAATAGTCCATACTCAACGACCTGAAACAATAACCGATAATATAGGGCCTAAGTCCTAGGCCGAATTCTGGTCACTCCGGACCCTTGCCGAGTATAGTCCATACTCGACGACCTGAATGAGTCAATTTACCTCGTTCGGGCAAAGTGACTCACCCCTTGCCAGGTATTATCCATACCCGACGACCATTTATCAAAAACCAAAAAGAATCCAATCAAGATCCAATCCAAAATCCAAATCAAATCGGAAAACCAGAAATCCATATCAAAAAATCAAAACCATCATCCAAAGCGGAGAACAATCATCCGAATGAATGCTAAAACCCGAAAAACAAGCAAAATCAGGAGTTCAATCCAAACTCCAAAAACCAAATCAGAAAACCAAGTGTCCAATCAAAAACAAAAAACAGATTTCGCAAACCATGGCTTTGCGGTTTATCATCATTCAGAGCATGCCTAGGGGCTATCTCCGTCCCCATACATGTGTAAATGACTCAGTTGCTCGCCAATGGTTTGTTACTTATTTCATATTATCCTGGTCAATGGATGACCAATCGACCATCATTCCTGGGCCTCGCACCATCATGGCTCGAGGTAGGCGGTGGTTGCTCCTGCTCCACCGCTGCGTTTCGTACTCCAACATATTGCCTCAACTGTCCATTCCTCACGTGCTCCTCAATTATGTCCTTTAAATGCCTGCAGCTGTTGGTATCATGCCCGTCCAAATCGTGGAATAGACAATGCTTTCCTAATGCCCTCTCCCGCTCGGATGGTTCTCTCCTAGCCGGCCTCTGGTAAGGAAGGCGATTCCGAGTTTCCATGTATATCCGCTCCTGCGTCTCGTTTAATTCTGTGTATGTGGAAAACTTTGGATCCTTCCATTGCTTCCTGGTTTTTCCTGAATCGTCATCCAGCTTCCTTTTTCCTTTATCTTTATCCGAGCTTCCGTTGGATGGTCCTCCACCCCCAGTCACATTCACCTCCTTTAACTTTAAGTCCATACATGCATCTTCTTGCCGAAGGAACCTTTCAGCTTCATGGAAGAATTCCCCGAGATCCAGTGGCGGGTCTCGTACCAAAGATACCTTAAAATCTAAATCCTCTCTGACTCCCGACACTGCTGCCATCAAAACCATCGATGGATCCGGCCGATCCACCGAAGCAACCGCCGCATTAAATCGAGTTAAAAATGCTCTAAGTGATTCATCCGTCCTTTGCTTTACCGACGTTAACGTCATCACGTTCTTAGGTCTTTTGATATGAACCCGAAACTGTCCGAAAAACCTATCCACCAATTCCCTCCAAGTCCTGATAGATCCTTCTTCCAGCTGCCTAAACCACATTGCCGCTAGATCTGTCAAGTATAAAGGGAAACATCTGGCCATCACTTCCTCCGATGCCCCCAGCACTTCCATGTGTCTAGTATATCTCATCAAGTGATCTGTCGGGTCAGCCTTGCCATTATATGCTTCCACGCTAGGTAACTTGAACTTAGGTGGATTTTGAGCTACCCTGATTTCCCGAGCGAACGAACTCTTGTTCACCCCTTCTAAATCCTTATTGGTCAAACCTCCACGCATAGTCTTCCTAATGATTTCCATTAATCCAGCGTTGCCTGTTAGGTGTTGCCCCCCATGCTCCCGAGGGAACTGCGGCACATATTCTTCATGTGGCTCATTAGCCGCAACGTTGGCTCTAGCCTGCTGAGCTCCTTCCAAAGGTCCTTCTGCGTTGGATCCGGCGGGCCTGCCCCCAAGCCCTTGCTGATTGCCTTCCGGTTCTGTATTCTGTCCTCCATTGGGTTCCGCAACCCTAGTTCCTTGTTCCACATTTGCAGTCGCTGTAGTTGGTCCAAGGTTCTGTGTTCCTGCAGCTCTCATCTGCTCGAAGAAAGTCTGCATCATATCCTGTTGACTCTTCAGCAACCTCTCATGCAATGAATTTGCCATAGCTTCCATTTAGTCTCTCGTAATGTAAATCGAAGCTTGTCCTTCTCCAGCTCCGGAGGATGCCTCTTGACTTCCTCCCTGTTGGCTTCTCTCAGCTCTTTGCCTTGTTTGTTGAGTCATTGTTGAGTCAATCCGAATCCTTCAAACTTTCAAATCTAAACTTTGAATCTGGTGTAGCGGGTGCTAGTTCAGTTCTCAGTGAAAGCACCAAAGTGTTTGCGCCAAAAATGGTCACAAACCCCGAATGTTGTGAAAGCACCAGTGTATGAATACAAATCAGCAATATTCAAACACAAATCTCAAATCTAAGCAAACTACAAATAGCAATCCAGAAATAATGAACAAAAACACAAGATTTATAGTGGTTCGGCTATCTCCGGCCTACGTCCACTCCAAAGTTTTTATCTTTTATTGATCGATGCTTGAAGATTACAATTTCCTATCGCGTAGTACAACAGATTTTATGGTTATAATCTGAATCTAAGGCAGCAATGGTGATCTGGAGTAAATCTGGTAGAGTCCGGGCGCTCTTTAGATCTCAAAATTGTCCGACCCCTTTTCTGAATGACCAGGGGCTCTATTTATAGGTGTAGGAGGCTGATATTTCGCCTAAATTGAAGGGAGACCAGTTCTGGCACGTGAGGAGGCCCACATGCCCGCTTTCTGGAAATCCGGGCCCACTTTGGGATCGATTCGAAGCTACGTTCGAATCGATCAAGAAATTGTCCAATCGAGCTGAAATTTGGCATGAACATTCTTCAACATGTGCTCAAGCTACTGTGAAAATTTCATAGCATTTGGATGTGTAGATCTCAAGTTATGATCGATTCAAGTTGAAGATTTTCGCTTCCTGGAGTCGTTCGAATCGATACCTTCGAATCCATAGGGTCGACTCCATCTTCTTGCACGTGAAGGCAATGACGTGGTGCGTGTGCTTCGGGTCAACCCTCCTTTTGCTCCGAGTTTTACTGAGTCAAACCCGGGGTTTCAGCTAGGCGGACTTGGTAGATTCAAGGCAATCGACTCGAAGGCACGTTCCTTCGAATCGATGGAATTGGTGCTTGGTCGAATCGACCCAGATATGCCACTGCAGATCGATTCGAAGTTATCTCAATGTGGGGTTCGAAGATGCTGGAGTTGAAGTTCCTATCAATGCATGGATTCGGGGGTAACAGAGTCGAAGTAAAGGTGTCATTTATCGATTCGAAGCAACGTAGGCCTGATGGATTCGAATCGACTAAGACCTCATCGATTCGAAGTAGATCACGTGAGCTTGATGTGTTGGATTCGAACGGAACTTGCGCTGATGGATACGAAGACGATGAAGTCGAAGGCTAAAGCACTTCTCATGGATTCTAAGTCATCAGGGGAACTTTGTTGGAGTCGAGTTTGATGGATTCGACCCTAGGGGATTCGAACCATTAGGTGTGAGGTCTCTAGATTCGAACAAAGCATTCTTCCTACCTTGTATCGATCGTATCTCCTTCGTACAAACTCCGATTAACCTGAAACTTGAAACGTAGCCTCTCCTAGTCCTCATCATCATCTCCAATCGATTCCGTCCTGATCGGAGCCCGGTCAAATTTTGACGATATCCATTGCAGCCTTGTTTCCAAGTGAACTCCAATCCTGATATCCATCCTTCCTTGTCGATTTGTTTGGTATTCCAGCTTTGACCAAAAAGAGGGATAACAAAAATCATTCATGTTTGCATTTCATTTAGCATAGCATCATGACATCAAAGAATTAAGCTTTAGGAACATGATATCTCACTTAAAAATATTTCAGAAAAAGAGTTTGTATCTAAGGCAGATTTTATAGAAAATCAAACATAGAAAATGATATAAACTTATATCATTTTCATGACATAAGCAATACACCATTAATTTATAGGTGATTATAACACAATTTCCTTGTTTCTAGGAATTACCCTTCATAGAGAATCCAGCAAGAAATCAAGAGTTAAAACCTTACAAATACATATATGGATGGAATTTTATTGTATGAATTAAATTGAACTATGTGTAGGATGATTAAATTTAATCAATCAAATTATCCTCTTGTTTACCATAACTCTGATTTAAACAAGAGAGGCACATGCATCTTCATATGTATGTGCATATATTTATGAATACACTGATATATTTATATTTGTAAAAATTTTGATCCTGGATGAATTGTTTATTAGATAAAAGGAAAAATGACTCTAGGCTTCAGAAATATATATATGATAATAAATATATATATCCCTATGTAAAAACAATCCTTACAAATTAAGGTATAAAAAGAGAGGATCATTTCATTTTGGTATCAGAGCTATGTTACTTAAAAAAACTAACCAGCTATGTAAATTATTATTAGCAAACTATGGTAGGAAGACCACCAAATCAGGGAGCAGGATCCTCCAATGCACCACCAATGGTCAATCTACAAGATTTGGTGAGAGCATTTAGAGATGGGGCAGGACAAAGGCAAGAAAATCCCCATGAAGAGCTCTCAAAATTACTCAAGACTTATACTCATTTAGGAGGCAAAAGCTTTGAAGGGATAGAAAGTATTATGGAAATTCAAGCATGGTTGAGAACATTGGATAGGATTTTCAATGACATGCAACTTGATGATCAAAGGAAGAGGCAAGTGGCTTCAAGACAGCTGAAAGGAGTAGCTTTAAGCTGGTGGGAAGTAATCATTACAGGGAGAAATGAGAATGAAATCACTTGGAATCAATTCAAGGAGATGTTGGAAGCAAGATTTGTACCAGCATCAGCTAAGACCACTTTACTCGAAGAATTTATTAGACTCGGGAAAGAAACTCTGAATGTCACTGAATACACTCAGAAGTTTGAGGGGTTATCCAAATATGGAGCATTGCTAGTGGTAGATGAAGCATCCAAAAATGATAGGTACATTAAAGGTTTGAACCTAGGACTTAGCAGAGCCATGTTACCTTATGCTGACAGGACTTTTGATCAAGTAATAGACTTGGCTTTGAAATTGGAGCAGCATGACAAGGAGAGGGAGAAGTTCAGAAATTTTAGGAATAATAACACTAAGAAGGGTAAGGGGAGATATCACCCTTATGATAAGAAGAAAGAAGAGGCCAGTAACAAAGGCACTGGAGATACCAAAGCTAAGGAAACCAAGAAGAAAATTGTGTGTCATCAATATGGAAAGGAAGGACACATCAAACCAAAATGTCCAGAATTAAAAGGAGGAGCTTTCAAGTGCTATCTATGCGGGAAAGAGGGGCATATGAAGAGAAACTGCCTTGAGTATAAACAGTAAGGAAAATTGGCAAATTTGGAAGGCAAAGGCAAATCCACAGTGGAGATTAATGCTGAAAATCACAGTCAAGTGGAAGGTACACTATTTATTTGTACCATACCCATAGCAGTAGTATATGATACTGGGGCAACTCACTCTTTGATTTCTTATGAACTAGTTAAAATGCTAAAATTGAATTGCATATTGGTTGAAACTCCATTGCATATACAAAGTCCACTGGGGAGTTCTAGTGTTTTAAATATGATTTGTGTGGATGTGGAATTAAATATACGAGGAGATACTTTTATTTCCAATTTATATGTTTTAAACTACCCAAATATAGGTGTTATATTGCGGGTAGACTGGTTAAGGCAATTTAAAGCCATAATTAACTTAGATTCATCCACCATATCATTGCAAAACTTTAGAGGCCAGAGAATCACAATTTTGTGTGAAGTAGCTAAGGGAAGGAAATTGTATCATTTAATTGACTTGGAAAACGATTTCAGTGAATTTACTATTGAAGAAATTCCCATAGTCAATGAATACTTGGATGTATTTGGGGAGGTTAAGGGTGTTCCAAACCATAGACCAGTGGAATTCCAAATTCATTTAGTTCCAGGAGCAAGCCCAGTGATTAAAAAGCCAACTAGAATGGGGCCAAATGAACTAAAGGAATTAAAGAAACAATTATAAGAATTAGAAGATAAGGGTTTTATAAGACCAAGTAATTATTGCTGGGGAGCACCAGTGGTATTTGTTAAGAAACAAGATGGTTCCTTAAGACTTTGTATAGATTATAGAGAATTGAACAAAGTAACTATCAAAAATAAATATCCATTGCCAAGAATAGATGATCTTTTTGATCAATTAGCTGGGGCAAGAGTGTTTTCTAGACTAGATTTAGCATCTGGTTTTCATCAAATGAAGGTGGAGGAGTCAAGTATCAAGTACACTGCCTTTAACACTAGGTATGGGTTGTATGAATTTCTGGTTATGCCATTTGGCTTGACTAATGCACCATCATACTTTGTAGATTTAATGAATAGAACCTTTAGAGATTATTTAGACAAATTTGTGCTGATTTTTATAGATGACATTTTAATTTATTCCAAAACAGTGGAAGAACATAAAAGTCATTTGCATCTGGTTTTGTCTAGATTGAGGGAAAAAGATTTAAAGGCAAAATTTTCAAAATGTGTATTTTGGAAAGAGGAGGTACATTTGCTTGGCCATGTCATTTCTGCCAAAGGAATTTCTATGAACCCCAATAAAGTAATAGCTATTCAAGCATGGAAGAGGCCTAGCACAGTGAGTGAAGTAAGATCATTTATGGGGATGGCAGGATATTATAGGAGATTTATATAAGATTTTTCAAAAATTTCTACACCACTTACTAACCTAACCAGGAAAAATCAAGCTTTTGTTTGGTCAGAGAAGTGTGAGAAGTCTTTTGAACAGTTGAAGGAGGCATTGGTGAATGCTCCAATCTTGAAAGTACCCCAGGGAAATGAAGAATTAGTTGTATACACTGATGCTAGTGGGTTTGGCTTGGGTGCAGTGTTGATGCAACAAGGCCAAGTCATTGCATATGCATCCAGACAACTCAAACCCCATGAAGTAAGGTATGCCACACATGATCTTGAATTAGCAGTTGTGATCTATGCTTTAAAACTTTGGAGACATTATTTGTTAGGAAATAAGTTTGAACTTTACACTGACCACAAGTCTTTAAAGTATTTATTTTCACAAAAAGATTTAAACATGAGGCAACATAGATAGGTGGAGTTCTTAGCTGCCTATGATCTAGACATACTCTATACACCAGGTAAAGCAAACAAAGTTGTAGATGCCTTGAGTAGACAACATGCTAAGATAGCTATGTTGATGATTGAAGAATTTAAAGATTTGTCTATACTTACTGACTTGGAAATTGAAGCAAGTAGTAAGGTACAAATGGTACCAGTTGAAGGAGATAAGAGTAAAGGAAAATTGAGTTTAATTTCTCTGCAATCAGATTTAATTTTGAAGGTAGGAAAAATGCAAGAACAAGACACAAACTTATTAGAGAAGAAAATTCTCATATCAAAAGGGGAAGAAGTGACAAATTACCATATTGATAAAAATGGTTATTTAAGAAACCAGAATAGAATATGTGTTCCAGAAAACATGGAGTTGAAGGAGGAAATATTGAATGAATATCATAGGAGTAAGTACTCCATACACCCAGGCAGTACAAAGATGTATCAAAATTTAAAAAGAAATTTTTGGTGGAAGGGAATGAAGTCAGATGTAGCCAAATATATTGCAAGATGTATGACTTGCCAACAAGTCTAGGCAGAAAAACAAAAGCCATCAGGATTGTTACAACCTCTTAGCATACCACAGTGGAAATGGGAAGATATATCTATGGATTTCATAGATGGACTGCCTAGATCTAAAAGAGGAAACACAAGTATATGGGTGATAGTAGATAGGCTAACTAAAGTGGCACATTTCATTCCAGTCAAATCAGAAAGGAATGCACCAAAATTAGCTCAAGTATTTATGAAGGAGGTAGTAAGGTTACATGGCATTCCCAAAACTATTGTGAGTGATAGGGATACCATCTTCACATCAAGGTTCTGGAAAATTTTTCAAGAAGCCATGGGAAGTGAATTATGCTTAAGTACTTCCTACCATCCACAATCAGATGGGCAGACTGAGGTGGTGAACAAAGTTTTAGAGGACTTGTTAAGGGCATGTGCACTGGATTTTAGAGGTAACTGGGAAGATTATCTCCATTTAGCTGAGTTTACATACAATAACAGCTATCAAAGCACCATAAGGATGGCTCCATTTGAAGCCTTATATGGCAAGCCATGTTTATCACCTGTATGTTGGATAGAAATAGGAGAAAGAGCTATTTTAGGGCCTGAGTACATACAAGAAACTAAAGAGAAGATTGAGCTGGTAAGGAGGAGAATTGCAGCAGCTCAAGACAGGCAAAAGAAATTTGCAGACATAAAAAGGAAGCAGGTGGAATATGAAGTAGGAAACTTTGTTTTCATCAAAATCTCACCTATGAAAAATGTACTGAGGTTTGGGAAACAAGGCAAGTTAACCCCAAGATATATTGGGCCATACAAATTCTGGAAAGAATAGGCTCTTTAGCATACAAATTAGAACTACCATAGGAAATGAAAGCAATGCATAATGTTTTTCATGTATCACAATTGAGAAGGTGGGTTCATGACAAGGCAGAAATTCTTGAGACCCCAGCCCAAGTGCAAATAAATCCTAATTTGATTTATGAAAAGGATCCGGTGGGAATTTTGGCAAAGGATGTGAAGAAGTTGAGGAATAAATCACTGAAACTTGTAAAGGTACAGTGGAGTCTTTATCCTTGTGATTGCACATGGGAATTAGAAGACAAAGTTAGGATTAACTATCCTAAGTTATTTTCAGATTAAAGGTAATTCTGATTTTTAATTTGTTTTCCTTTTGGATGCATGTATTTTTAGTTATTGTGATAGAACTAAAAATCTATTTGGTTGAGAATGTATTTGTTCTCTGAATTAAGTTTAAATTTGATTTAAGCTTAGGAAAATTGTGGGACACAATTTCTAAAAGGTGGGGTATATGTAATGAGCCAAGATTTTAGGAATTTATTTTGAAAATATAAATAAGTTTAAAATAATTTTTAAACTAATTTTGAAAAGGAATTGATATGGCTTGATATGGTGTAGCTATATGTGTACATGTGTGCACAGGAAATACACATGAATAGAAGCTTAATTCCTGGATGATATGAATGAACATATGTTGATGTGTATGAATATATATATGTACAGATAAATAGATTAAATCCTTAAAAGCTATATGCATAAATATATATGGATGCTACTGGTTGTATTTGAGTGTACATGTGCATATGTGTTCAGTAAAAAATAAAGTATAGATATATATATATGTATTAATTATTTCTGTAAGACATATATATACATATATGTATGCTAATCAAATGCCAGAGTTCAAATCAGTAAAATAAAAATACACAAATATATTTTAACTATAGGCAAAAAGAAATAATGAAGATATAAAAGGAGAAATCCTTTTATAAATAAATAAGGAAAGCACATGCTATTTAAGTGAAAGCTAAAAATAGAAAAAAAAGGTAAACCAGTGATATGTTTTGTATAGGCAGAATTAGGAAGAACCCTTGGTATATATATAAGATAAGATAATGGAAATCAAGTCACACCTTTAGCATGATATTAGATAAGAGAAAAAGAATTTTCTGGAAAAGCAAAATTTCTGAAAATAAGCAAAAAGGTAAAACCTCTTTTCTCTCCATAAACTTGAGCCGGGGAGGGTAGGATTTTGGGTTTAAACTAAATGCAAATGGCATGATTTCTGGTGGGCAAAAATGACTTTAGCTAACACCTTAAACCCTAGAAGAACCCTGCATAAATAAGCAGTGATAAGAGGGGCCTTCTCTTCTTCCCTGATAGCTCTTGAAAAAAAAATTATATCATATAAATATAAGACAAGTGAAGAAAAGGGTTTGGGGGCAGAAGCTTATCAATCAACTAAGAAGTGAAGGAGAGCTAGGTGAGAAAACTCACTCAAAAATCTAAGGCACTAAGTCCTAATGAAGGCAGCCGGTTTATAAGTTGATCTTTCTTAAAATGTGTTTTTATATGTGGTTATCTTTCTTTGATTTCTAAGATGAAAATGCTTTGATCTTTAGTTTGGTTGTTCTGCTTGATTTATTATGTGAAAGTTCTAAGTATTATTAGTAAATATGTTTTTATAAACCCAGATCTCTCTGATATGTTAATATTAGGAAAAATAAGTGAATACCCAGAGAATCAAATGATGAATATAGGCAAGTAGTGTTGGTTTTGGCATAACCTAGAAAATATAAACATGTTGAGCTGCAATATACTTGTGTCTAGGTGCTGAGGCTTGAGACAAAAAGGAATTAGGGGTGCAATAGGGTTGCCTATGTGCTGATGCTCCTGATTCAATGAAAATATATAAATAGCCATGTACATAGCAAATAAATTTGTGATTCGGTGAAACTTGGTCATTCTGAGTTTAACTTAAGCACAGATGTTTGCAAGATGAAAAACTCTCTCAAAAGCCATAAGCCAATGTTAGTTGCCTATACCTCTTTTAAAAAATGCAAATATATATATAGATGCAAAATTCCTATTTATTAGACACCTATGTTTAAATTGCCTGTTTGTCTTTGTTTGATTATGAATGATATGAAATACCATGACATGGATGTTTGTTTTAGTGAAATGATTCACTGAATGGTTTAGTCATGAAAAATCAAAAGAGTTATTATCAACTTAAAACTAATTAGGAAATGGGGTCAAAAGCACTTCAAGAATGACTTGTGTTCTTGAGTAATACAAGTTGACACATGGCTTGTTTAAGTCCTGAGATCTTTGTGTAATGGAGTGAATTAGTCCATTACAATGTGTCCATTGATTCATATGATTGCAGATGGGACCAAGATAGAAAAATATATCAATGTGAGAAAATTTGATATAAGAAGGAACTAGAGTTTTCCTGGAAAAAATCTGAGTAGGGAATAAATGATTTAATTCATTTTGGTGATTTCCCTGTTTTTGTATGGATGCTTATTTGATTTATGGCTGATTTGTATGAAGGTATGCCTGTTCCATATCTTTATAAGGTTTCTGGAAAGAAAGATTTAAGTGTGCACATGCACACTGACACAGAACATGCACACCATGACTTATTTGTTTTCTAAAGGCAGGATATACTGATTTATATATGTTTCAACTTTAAGTTGATTTACCAAATGTTTTAGTGGATTTTCTCATACCAGACATGTGTCTGACCCTAGTGTGCTAATGTCATATGGGGTGTCTCATTTAATATGGGGCAGCTTCAAATCAATTTTCAGGGATTGCAGCAACTGGGTAGGAGTAGGAGCAAGGCTTTAAGAAGAAGATTATAGCATGCTAAAATTAGTTAGATAAGGGCTTAAAAGATGAAATCTTCATGTATTGATATTTTTAAATCATCACTTGTATTAAGTACTGAATGATGGATGGATATTTTGCTAAGTATTTTGCTAAGGAATTGACTTGTAACTGGAGTTTATAAATTTGAATATTATCTGGAAAGTTAAAGAAGTTAATCTAAAATTTTGTGTGTAAATCTGAGCAAGAATACTATGATAAATAGGATGGTTATATTTTTATAAATGTATTAGTCAATCTTGAGTCTTTGAAAAGGATTAAGTATTGGAAATCTGGATAGTTGAGTCTCAATAAACAAAATGGTTTATTCTTTCATCATGGCATTTGCATACAAGATTTTAAAGGCCTAGGGAAAATGTATTATGTGTCTGCATGTTTTCATAATGCAATTTGTACTATGCAAATGTTTTATACCTCATTCTTCAATAAAGGAAGAATCTGTATCTATAGGAGCTGAAAGCCATGTACATGATAGTTTGTATTTATGCATGTTTAAATATATTTTGTTTAGAGATTTGCACATCAGTTACCTTTGTATTTTAACATGAATATGAACTCCTTTTACTTAAGCTTTGTTCAAATGCATTTTAAAGCCCTATGGCTTATATCAGAACAAAGAGTCTGGTTTGTGGCAAATCAACTTACCATTAAAACCATGTTTTGGATCCTCAGGTTCTCAGGAAACTCATTCATGTTTGCATTTCATTTAGCATAGCATCATGACATCAAAGAATTAAGCTTTAGGAACATGATATCTCACTTAAAAATATTCCAGAAAAAGAGTTTGTATCTAAGGCAGATTTTATAGAAAATCAAACATAGAAAATGATATAAACTTATATCATTTTTAGGACATAAGAAATACACCATTAATTTATAGGTGGTTATAACACAATTTCCTGGTTTCTAGGAATTACCCTTCATAGAGAATCCAGCAAGAAATCAAGAGTTAAAACCTTACAAATACATATATGGATGGAATTTTATTATATGAATTAAATTGAACTATGTGTAGATTGATTAAATTTAATCAATCAAATTATCCTCTTGTTTACCATAACTCTGATTTAAACAAGAGAGGCACATGCATCTTCATATGTATGTGCTTATATTTATGAATACAATGATATATTTATATTGGTAAAAATTTTGATCCTCGATAAATTGTTTATTAGATAAAAGGAAAAATGACTCTAGGCTTTAGAAATATATATATGATAATAAATATATATATATCCCTATGTAAAAAAAAATCCTTACAAATTAAGGTATAAAAAGAGAGGGTCATTTCAACATATGACATACATACATACATGTATAAATACATATACGTTAGAAATATCTTAATATTTTCACCTTTCTTCATCTTTAAGCAACCTTAAGTCAACTAAGGACATGAATGGATGGCTTGGAAGTGAATAATGTGATGTATGCATATGGGGAGGGGGGATAACGTGGGGAACATGATGATTAAGGTGGGTGTGGGCTAAGGGTAGTTTTTTCCATCCACTTTTAGATATTTCCTACCATTCTTTCCTATAAATGCCCATGCATACTCTTCCATTTCAT
Organism: Allium fistulosum; assembly: GCA_030737815.1. Lineage (NCBI taxonomy): Eukaryota > Viridiplantae > Streptophyta > Magnoliopsida > Asparagales > Amaryllidaceae > Allium > Allium fistulosum. Next base: position 100,786,968 of record CM060901.1, on the reverse strand, counting down.
TCACCTTCTTCTTCATTTTTCCTAAGCTCCTTCTCTCCATTTTAATGGCTTCTTTCTTAAAAAATTCATTAAGAAATTTTAGTAGTAAAGAAAACAAAAATATTTTAGCATTCGACCTCAAAACCAAGTGCAAACACCTCCCTATCTCCTCTACAACCCACTCCAACACCTACTTACCCTTTGGCCGAGCACAAGGAGCATGGTCGAGCCTACTCAAGCCTAGGCCGAACCCATTTTAAGACAAAGAAGGAGTTCGAAGAGCTTCGGAGCAAGGAAAAGAGGAGGAAGTGCTGCCTGAGTGCTGCTGGATTAGATTCGAGAAGCTATGGAAAAGATTGGTGGAGTGGAGCCATATGTGAGTACTCAATGTTTATTAAATGATAAATAATCCCTATAACAATTTTTCTGTATGATAATATGACCATTTAATCCTTGAATGATTTGTTTGAATGTTTGATAACTTGGTTCATTTTATGGTTGATTATATGGATGTTGATATGATTGACGACTCGGTTGTGATAAATTAAGAGAAATCATAATAAAAAATGGTTAAGTAATTAACCATGATTAATTACTGAAACATAAATCCATATGAATGTGTATATGGAGTTTATTTAGCCTCTTAATGGTTTTAAGAATATAAGAAGGATGGAAATGAATATTATAATAATATAATATTTGGAAATGAATTCAAAGTGAAAAGAGATTTAATATGGAAAATATTTGTTTAAATGTTTGAAAATGGTTTATGAATGTTTTATAAACGTTAAAATTCAATTTGGAGAAGTTTTGACTAATAATGTATTTGGAGTCAAAAATAAGCGCGTCGCATAACGGTAGTTCGCGATTTTGCACCGTAAAAGTTAAATCCTTCTATAGGATGGAATCGAAGTCGGATTTTTTTGCAATAAGAATTTTCCGAACTCTTATGACTATTGTTTTCAAATAAATAAAAGGATCAAAATTTCATTTAGTAAAATTTGAAATATGAGCAAATCAAGTTTTCCAGAAAATCGCGCTTTGACACTTCGGTGACCAAAGTGGCAAATATTTTAAACAATTATTTTTAAATTTTTTAAAAATATGGAATAAATCTTATAAATCATTTAAAGTGTTTTAAAATTGATTTGAGTTATAAAAACAAATTTTGAAATGATAAAAAGTCATTTTGATCAATATAGCTTAAAAAGCACTTTCTGTAGCACTTTCCGTAGCACTTTTTTTGTAACTTTTGAAATATAATTTTTAACGCAACCTTTCTTTTCCAAATCTTTTTTAAATGATTAACAAATTATTATAAAGGTGATTTGAAGGATTTATGATGTGGTTAAATAATAACTAAAAGTTAGCAAAGTATGTTAAATGATTTAGAGTCGATCAAATAGCTTGACCGTCTTATGGGTGTTAGAGAGATAGTCTCTAGGCTTGGGTTTGGAAAACCAGTTTCATGCTCTTCTAGCTATCCGGATTGGCCCGACAGATGAAATAGTAAATTTGGTTTACTCAGATCAAAATTTACCATAGTATAAAGATATAATTTTCCAAATTTAAATAACTTGGATTGCATAGAAATGATTTGGAAATGTTATCCTAAATAAAAGGTGAATTGATATGAAATTATTCCAAAATAAAAAGGTTTAAATTTATCAAATGGTTTGATAAATGAGGCTTAATGATTCCATATACTGTTAAGAAGATAAATGGAATAATTTAAAATAATGTCTCTTCGAGATATTTATGAATGACTAAAAGGATGAATTAAATTGATTGATGATTGATAATCACATATGAACTTAACATCTTCTTAATCGATGATTGGTACAAAGAAACCGGGGTTGGATCTGATCTAGCAATTACCCTCGTGTTGAAGTATGCTCCATCAGTTGGAGTGTGCAGCATGATAGGGGGTTCTCGCTTTCTGTTTTGTGGCGAGCAAGAGACTCTTACCCCTACATGTCCCTAGTGATAAAGGTTGGTTGTTAGTCGCGAGGCTGGCTGTAAAATCAGATTCGTGGTACCAGTGTATGCCACTGTGGTGCCGGGATGGTTGAAAAGCCAAGATCTCAACATTTGGTGTTAGAGCTTAGGTTGAGCGAACACCTAGGCTTTAGTGGGGTAAAACTCATTATAGATAGGGTTAGTAATACACTAGAATGAGTAACTCATTACAGGTAGGGTTAGTAATGCCCTAGAATGAGTTTGAGAGTATTATATATATGAGCGCGTATTTGTTGTTTGATATAAAAATGTTTTGTGGTGATTAATCTGTTGAGTGGTTTATGAATTATGATCGGTGCATTAAGAGCTCCATGTAATCGATAGGGAGTCCTAAATACTTAAACAAGGCGAATCGAGACACCATTTTAAAAGAAGTATATTTTATATATACAAAAGTATAAATATTTGTGTGATTAGGAAAATTTATAAGATGTTATCCCTTTGGGAAGTTTCAAGAATATGGTCTTGATCTGTTTGGTGATGGTGGGAATAATCTTCTAAGTATCAATCATATGTTGGCTTGGGCGAATGGTATCGAACACTTGGTATATTATTCTTCTTTTCATTGTACAATCAAGGCAAGTTCAAAGTCGAACAAGTTAAATCAAGTAATTTTGATAATGGTATGAAACCTCTTATAATAACTTAGTATATCATTGTGACGCCCCACCTCTATACCCACGCTAACCAAGAACACTACGGTGTAGTGCTGTCAATTAGCACGGAAAATAAGGCTATTGAGGAGCGACCATCCATGTAACTTCTTTGTGCGAGCACCGATATGTCAGATAGTATTGAATGCATACCATTTAAGGAGGAAATCCGACATACTGATACAAACTCAAAGCTATCACACAGTGGCTATATATAACCTTCGGAAACAAACATAGAAGTAAACATAACATAAATCAGTCACAGACATCCATATCACAAAGGCGGAAAATGATATGAATAAATAACACATGAAAGTGTACATCAAAGTAGTGGTCAGAAAGATCCACGATAATACAAAAGAATAGCAACATGTGCTATACAAAAGAATACATCAATGAGTCAATATCTCAAATGTATACAACAAAAACTACTAATCTAAGTAGTTAGCCAAAAGTCAGAGTAATCCCAGAAGAGAAGTCAAGCAGAAGCACCTGTAACATCTCGGTCTGACCCGAGTATTATTTATAAGAAAATAATAAACGGATCAGTCTAGCTATAAATATCAAATAATATGGTGTAGAATAAAAGACATGGCATGAACATGTAATAACCACAATGACATACTACTTTAAGTATATAATTGAAAATCAACAAGAGATTAATCAATATCACGAGAATCTTCTCAAAGATAAAATGGGGTATCATACCTGAAACTTGTATTCATGACAAGTCAATGACACACGAATTCACCAATGCACAAAAATTGATAAAACTTATCAATGGAAATCACGAAAATTGGTGAAGCACAAATTCCAGAAATCAACACACGAAATCCAGAAATCACAAAAGGGGGGAGGCCTATCACATGAACGGGAGCATGAAAGCTCACCAACATATGTATCACACGAACGAGAAGCTATCTCATGGAAGCTATCCATTAATTTTTTGAACACACGAACGGCCCGATGACCATGGGGCGCTACCCCACATATTTGATGTAGAAACATCACACAAACGGGGTTTAGTCTCCCTCGTAGACAAAGAGACATCGCACAATTACTAGCCTAAATCACAAAAATGATCATCATGATCATCAAGAAGTGTCAATCACACCAAGCTAGTAAATATATGAGTTTAGCTTCATGTCCCATAACCACTAGCTTAACTTAAATATTTACGAACAAACTGTAGATCTTCACTAGGAATTTGTCACAAGAGGTTCAGTCGAACAAGTCCAAGAATTAACCGACGAAGTAAACGCAAGCGTTTCATACCACTTGTTTTACTAAGCCGTTTAATTAAATTTCTCATCCGAGTGAGGTAAAGGTTTGTATATACTAATAGATTGGAAAACGGTTTTATAAACGAGTTTGGTATTGAAAATAGAGTTGAAATCGTTTTGATGAAAGAGTTTTGATATTTACTACTAGTATTGAAACCTTAATATTTTTAAAGTGACAAATCACAAAAATGATTGTAGAACAATCAATCACCAAAATTCACATTCAAAGACGTGAATAAAATCCAAAGAAATCGATAACGAATCCATCAAAATGGATATTCCCAGAAATCACGAAGAAAATGTCATCAAAGCAGATAATAAATGATAACAATAAAAAGGGAATCAACACGAATTGATTAAAGTTGGAAATTCAAGCTCAATAGGCAAATAGGCAGAAGACTGCAGATTCAGACGTCTGAAATCAAGGATTCAGACGTCTGAATCTAGAAAATAAAATATTTTCTAGAACAGAATTCAGACGTCTGAATCCTTGTTTTCAGACGTCTGAAATAGGCACATTTTAGCCTATTTCCTTTCAGGTTCAAAACGAACCAATTCAGACGTCTGAGACGATAGATTCAGACGTCTGAATCTGGGAATAAAAATCTTCCCAGTAATATGTAATACCCCAAAATTTTGTGAAAAAACATTTTTGTAAAATGATTTAATTTTTGAAATATTTAGATTTAAATATGGTGAAATTTTTGGAATAAATAGTGTGCAAGTATATGTGTGCACGTGCACACTGAAATGGCACAAGGAAGAACTCCAGATTTCTTGGATTTAAAACAAGAATTAAAAAGCAATACAAACATGATTTTGCAACATGGATATTTGATTTCTGGAATTATATGGATCATCTTAGAAAATAAGAAAAGTAAGTTTTACTTTAAATCAGTAAACAGATTTTATTTAAAACCCAGAAAAGAAAATTATACATATATATATATTATAAGGATTTGTAAACCTGTATACATATAGGTGCATATGTTTCTGAAATAAAAGAGGAATTAAATAAGCCTAGATAAGATATGTATACAAATATACATTTTTAAGTACTGAAAAGTATATATATATATATAAGCAAGTGAAACTATAACATTAAAATGACATGAAATGTGATACAAGTCAATATGCTTGTGTAGGCAAAAATAGCAAAGGGGATTCTCAGGAATAATTAAAATATAAAATAGGATAGTCACACTTTTAACATGACTAGGTGAGTGGCCATTTTCTGAAAAGTAAAAGAAAGAAAATGCAGCCTTTAAATTGGTTAATATGGCCGGGGTATTATGAATGAAAAATGCATGATGCTAGCCAGGACAGAAATGGAATTCCGTTTTAACAAAACCCTAGTGGAAAAAATGCATATAAATAGGCAGTTTTAGCCAGTAGAATTATCTTTACCCCGAGCTGCACAAAAATAAGAAAGGAAGAAAAATATTGGAAGGAAGGAGAAAACACTCATACAAGGATTTTCTGGATTAATAAGAAGAAATATTTAGGTGAGTAACCTCACTGAGTTCATGGCATTAAGACCTGAGATGAGGCAGCCACTTTTTATTGCCATTTATATATATTTCTGGTTTTGATGTATATGATTTCATCAATGCTTTTTGGATGTCTTATTTTAAATCTGATATGATTTGATATGGATGTTTTTGGTGATCTCTGCTTTGTTGAGACATTTGTCTTTGAATGTGTATCATTACTGTTTTATTTTTACTCAAAAATGTTAAAGTCCAGAATCTTAAAATTATATAGAGAATACTCTCAACTGTTATAGATCTATGGCATGAAAACTTTACAAAAATGTTGGGAGCTGCATTATACTTGGTATAAGTGCTGAGGCTTGAGAAGAAAAATGTTAAGGGTGCAATAGAAATTTTCTAAGTGCTGAGCCCTTAATCAAATCAAAAAAAGAAGAAGAAACTCACAAGCTAAAATTATGATTGAACCAGATCCTGAATCTGAATCAATCATAAAGGCTTGCAGATCAATATAATAAGAACATGCCATGCCTCTTTTACAGTTGAAAATATTCTTATATCTTACTGAGATCAAGACATATTGACCCCATTTAGGAAATAACTGTCTGCTTATTTCTGAGGAGAATTATGCTAGGAAAGATTATGGATGTTTCCATGCTTGCAGTGACATGTTCACTTAGCATATTTGATGATAGGATTTAAGTCAATACACTAGTAAATAAACTGGGGAAGGGAAAGTCAAGAAGGCTGCTGGAATGCTTGTCATATTTGAAGTATGCAAGTTGGCACATGGTTTGTTTAAGCCCTGAGATCTTTGTGCAATGATGTGAATTAGTTCATTGCAATGTGTCCCCGTGATTCCTTAATAGCAGATGAGGCAGGAATTTAAATTGAATTAGACAACCTGTAAATGAAGAAATAGGAATATGAAAATTTCTTAGGTTGGTTGGTATGGAACCATGATGGTTCCAGTGAATGCAAATGTTGCAGATAGATAATTATGTTTGCATGATTATGTATGCAAGTGAAGAAAGATAGATGAATATATCATACTTAAATCAACTTATTTATACCATGTTAAAGTAATTGATTGCAGAAATTTGCTTAAATAACAAGTTAGCACCCTTATATTCTCTATTGCTTAATATCATGAATGTATTGATGTTACTCATACCAGATCTTAGATCTGACCCTTGTTTGCTCATGGCATATGGGGTGTCTCATTTTAAAATGAGGCAGCCACTCATGCTCTTTCAGGGAACGCAGGCACTAAGTAGAAAATGAAGTTATGGCTATTATGGAGGAGTGAATGAACATGCTAGCTAGTTTTAATAAGAGCTTAAATTGATTATATCTGCATGTATTCAGGAAAAATTTTATGTTTCTAAGATTTCCAGTCATGTATTGAATATTTTATGGTTAGTAATCAAGTTGCTCTATGTTCTGTAAAGTGTCAGATTAAATTAGTTGTTCTGTCGAAATTGTTGTGTGTTAAGGTTTGATTTGTTTTTGAAGTAGTGTCTGAAACATAAACAAGAAAAATATGCTCAAGTATCAGCTATAAAAATCTGGTAAGAAATATACAATTATGTGAGCTACTGTTTTGCATAATTTATATTATGTATTAGCTAATCTTGAGACATAACAGAGCACTGAGTTTTAGAATAAAATCTGGATTTAGCTAGAAGTAAACTTAAAAGGATTTTAGTTTCTTTTTACTGAAATGCTTTGTAAATAAGTTTGAATTCATTTCTGAATCGTATTGAGAAAAGTAAAATGTTTTTAAAAGCTTCAGACAGAATGCAATGAATGGTATCTCCATTGCTTTGAACTAGTGTGTAGCAGATACAGGATATATGAGTTAACCAGCTTCAAATAAATGAAGTATTGGTTGATCATGATAGATTGTATTTTGAAAATAAAAATGCATTTCAAAAGCTTAGTACATTTAGCAATTGTTTCACCCAGTTTTCTGGAAAATGAGCAAAGATATTGACATGTACATGTATATCTGTGTACATGTTGATATTTGGGCAAAAATATAAACATAAATTTCTAGAACAGTTGTAGGAATGGGTTTCAAAAATAATAAAGCAAGAAATATTGTTTTGTATGTTAGATTATAGGCAAAAATTAAGTATATATGTGCAGATATAGGTAGATATCAGATTTCAAACCATACAGGAGAAAAATAAAAAGAAAAAAAAACAAAAATTGGGTTTGAACCGACCAGCATAGCACTCGAACTCGTGACCTCTCATGTGTAAGTTAGGCGCGTTTCAATTACGCCTAGATGTTGCTTGTGCTCACTTATGATCCACTTTCTTTTAGCCTAAGTTTGATACTATACAGACTTTAACACAATCATCCATATTAAAAGCTTGCTTTCCACTGATTATTACTTGATCATTTCTTAATTAGAATAACAGACTAAAGTACATGTTTCCAGTGGATTCTATGGTCAAAAATCAGGATATAATAATTAATCTTTTATCAGGGAATTATCACATTTTAATAGATATAAAATGATTTCTACTTACATATTATCATGCTCTGATTCTAGTAGAATATAACATAGATATCTTCATATATGTATGTTAGGAATGATTTAGATTTAAAACAATATTTTTATATTGTGAAAGATCCTGGATATATTTTGTTTATTGGAGAAAGAAAATGACCCTGGAAAAAAAAATCCTTATGAAATTAGGGTGGAAATAGGAGGGTCATTTTAGTTGGTATCAGAGCACTTGGTTGCATTGATTGTTAAGTATTATAGAAATGTATTATGTCTGTTTGTTTTGGATGAAATAATTTAGATAAGAAAATAGAAATTATAGAAGTACTCATAATATACTAATACCATTTGCCCAGAATTTAGTTAGCAGACCATGGTAGGAAGAGGATCTCATCACAATGCAGGACCCAGTGCACCTCAAATGCTTGATATGCAAGAATTTGTGAGGGTTTTAAGAGATGGAATTGGGCATAGGCCTGAGAACCCACATGAAGAGCTTTCAAAACTACTGAAGACTTATTCCAATTTGGGAGGCAGGAGTTTTGAAGGAACTGAGAGTGTGATGGAAATTCAAGCATGGTTGAGAACACTTGATAGGATTTTCAATGACATGCAGTTGGATGACCAAAGGAAGAGGCAAGTAGCTTCTAGACAACTGAAAGGGGTAGCTTTAAGCTGGTGGGAGGTGATCATAGCTGGAAGAAATGAAAATGAAATCACTTGGAATCAGTTCACGGAGATGTTGGAGGCAAGATTTGTACCAGCATCAGCCAAGACCATTTTGCTTGAAGAATTTATCAAACTTAGGCAGGGAACTTTGAATGTCACTGAATACACTCAAAAGTTTGAGGGGCTATCCAATTATGGAGCAATGCTAGTGGCAGATGAAGCATCCAAAAATGATAGGTATATAAAAGGACTGAACCCAGGACTTAGCAGAGCTATGCTACCATATGCAGATAGAACATTTGATCAAGTAATTGATCTGGCCTTGAAACTGGAACAACATGACAAAGAAAGAGAGAAATATAGGAATTTTAAGAGCAACAACAAGAAGGATAAGGGAAGATATCACCCTTATGATAAAAAGAAGGAGGAGGCAGACAACAGGAAGAGTAAAGATACAAAAACCAATGATACTAAGAAGAAATTGGTTTGCCATCATTGTGGAAAAGAAGGACACATCAAACCAAGGTGCCCAGAGTTAAAAGGAGGAGCCTTCAAATGCTACCTATGTGGGAAAGAGGGGCATATGAAGAGGAACTGTCCTGAGAATAAACAGCAAGGGAAATTGGCAACTTTGGAAGGTAAAGGCAAATCTGCAGTGAAAATTGATGCTGAAAATCATGGCCAAGTGGAAGGTACATTACTCATTTGTGCCATACCCATACCAGTAGTATATGATACTGGAGCAACACACTCTTTGATTTCCTATGAATTAGTTAAAGTGTTAAAATTAAACTGCATATTGGTTGAAACCCCATTGCTTGTACAAAGTCCCCTAGGGAGTTCTAGTGTTTTGAACATGAATTGTGTGGATGTGGAGTTAAACATAAGAGGAAATATTTTTATTTCCAATTTATATGTTTTAAATTACCCAAATATAGGAGTTATATTGGGGGTAGATTGGTTAAGGCAATTTAAAGCCATAATTAATTTAGACTCATCCACCATATCATTGCAAAATTCTAGAGGCCAGAGGATCACAGTTCTATGTGAAGTAGCTAAGGAAGGGAAATTGTATCATTTAGTTGACTTAGAAAAAGATCTGAGTGAACTAACCATTGAAGAAATTCCCATAGTTAATGAATACTTGGATGTGTTTGGGGAAGTTAAGGGTGTTCCACACCACAGACCAGTTGAGTTCCAAATTAATCTCATTCCAGGAGCAAGTCCAATAATCAAGAAACCTTATAGAATGGGGCCAAGTGAACTGAAAGAATTGAAAAATCAGTTGGAAGAATTAGAAGGCAAGGGATTTATAAGGCCAAGCAATTCCTGCTGGGGTTCTCCAGTAGTGTTTGTAAGAAAACATGATGGTACCTTGAGAATGTGCATAGATTACAGGGAACTAAATAAAGTAACCATCAAGAATAAATACCCATTGCCTAGAATAGATGATCTCTTTGACCAACTCAGTGAAGCTAAAATATTTTCTAGATTAGACCTAGCATCAAGATTCCATCAAATGAAGGTTGAAGACTCAAGTGTTAAGTATACTGCATTTAACACAAGATATGGCTTATATGAATTTTTGGTTATGCCATTTGGTTTGACAAATGCTCCTTCATATTTTGTTGATTTAATGAATAGAATATTTAGACAAGTTTGTACTGATTTTTATTGATGACATTTTGATTTATTCTAAGACAGTGGAAGAGCATAAAAATCATTTGCATTTAGTTTTGTCAAGACTAAGGGAAAATGATTTAAAAGCAAAATTTTCAAAATGTGCATTTTGGAAAGAAGAAGTGCATTTTCTTGGGCATGTTATCTCTGCCAAAGGAATATCAGTAAACCCTAATAAGGTAGTGGCAATCCAAGCATGGAAAAGGCCTAGTACCATCAGTGAGATTAGATCATTTATGGGGATGGCAGGATATTATAGGAGATTTATAAAAGATTTCTCAAAAATATCATCACCACTTACCAATTTAACTGGAAAGAACCAAGCCTTTGTATGGACAGAAAAATGTGAGCAAGCTTTTATCAAAATAAAGGAAGCTCTAATTAATGCACCAGTATTGAGAGTGCCAGAAGGAAATGAAAATTTGGTTGTGTACACTGATGCAAGTGGCTCTGGGTTAGGGGCTGTGTTGATGCAGCAAGACCAGGTGGTAGCCTATGCATCTAGGCAATTAAAGCCACATGAAACCAGATATGCAACCCATGATCTTGAACTAGCAGCAGTTGTGTATGCTTTGAAACTTTGGAGACATTATTTGTTAGGTGCCAAATTCATTTTGTACACTGATCATAAGGCACTGAAATATTTATTCTCACAAAAAGATTTGAACATGAGGCAACATAGATGGGTAGAGTTCCTAGCTGCCTATGATCTAGATATACTGTATACACCAGGCAAGGCAAATAAAGTTGCAGATGCCTTGAGTAGACAACATGCCAAAGTAGCCATGTTGATGATGGAAGAATTTAAGGATTTGTCTATACTTACTGATTTGGAAATTGAGGAAAACAGTGGGGTACAAATGATGCCCATTGAAGAAGATGAAGGTAAAGGGAAATTAAGTATGATATCTCTGCAATCAGATTTACTTCTTAAGATTGGGAAAATGCAGGAACAAGACCTAAACATGGTGGAAAAGAAAATGCTCATATCAAAAGGGGAGGAAGTAATAAATTATCAAGTTGATAAAAATGGTTATTTAAGGAATAAAAATAGGATATGTGTTCCAGAAAATATAGAATTGAAGGAGGAAATATTAAATGAGTACCATAGGAGTAAGTACTCCATACACCCAGGTAGCACCAAGATGTATCAAAATTTGTAAAGAAATCTTTGGTGGAAGGGGATGAAGTCAGATGTGGCCAGATATGTTGCAAGGTGCATGACTTGCCAACAAGTCAAGGCAGAGACACAAAGACCATCAGGACTGTTGCAACCCCTTAGTATACCACAGTGGAAGTGGGAGGATATATCTATGGATTTCATAGATGGTCTGCCTAGATCTAAGAAGGGAAACACAAGTATATGGGTAATAGTGGATAGGCTAACTAAGGTAGCACATTTTATCCCAGTTAAAACAGAAAGAAATGCTCCAAAATTGGCTCAAATATTCATGAAAGAGGTAGTAAGGTTGCATGGCATACCCAAAACCATTGTGAGTGATAGGGATACCATCTTCACCTCAAGGTTTTGGAAAAGTTTTCAAGAGGCCATGGGGAGTGAATTGTGCTTAAGCACTGCCTACCATCCACAATCAGAGGGTCAAACTGAGGTGGTGAACAAAGTCTTAGAGGATTTGTTGAGAGCATGTACACTGGACTTTAGAGGCAACTGGGAAGACCACCTCCATCTAGCTAAATTCACATACAATAACAGTTACCAAAGCACCATAGGGATGGCACCATTTGAAGCCTTATATGGCAAGCCATGTTTATCACCTATATGCTGGGTAGAGACTGGAGAAAGGGCTGTTCTAGGACCTGAATATGTTAAAGAAACTACAGAGAAAATTGGGTTAATAAGAAAAAGAATAGCAGCAACTCAAGATAGGCAAAAGAAATTTGCAGATAGGAAGAGAAAGCAAGTGGAATATGAAGTGGGAGACTTTGTTTTCATCAAGATTTCACCTATGAAGAAAGTCTTGAGATTTGGCAAGCAAAGTAAGCTCACACCAAGGTATGTTGGACCCTATAAAATTCTGGAAAGAATTGGTTCATTGGCGTACAAATTATAACTACCAGAGGAAATGAAAGCAATGCATAATGTTTTTCATGTGTCCCAACTTAGAAGATGGGTACATGATAAAGAAGACATTTTGGAAGAGCCTACCAGAATTCAAATAAATCCTGACTTGGTTTATGAAAAAGAACCAGTGGGGATTATAGCCAAGGAAGAAAAGAAATTAAGGAGCAAAACCTTGAAACTAGTTAAGATCTAGTGGAGTAGTGATCCTAATGACTGCACATAGGAGTTAGAGGATAAGATTAGAATGGATTATCCTAAACTTTTTGCAAATTAAAAGGTAATTTTTTTTTTCTGGAAATTTTTTTGTTATGCATGGTTGATATGGTTGAATTTGTTTGCTTATGCATATGTTTGATAAGTTTTCAGAAAAGAAAATGATGCTTGTTATAAATGTTAGAAAAATTGTGAGGACACAATTCCTAAAAGGAGGGGTGAATGTAATACCCCAAAATTTAGTGAAAAATCATTTTTGTAAAATGATTTAATTTTTGAAATATTTAGATTTAAATATGGTGAAATTTTTGGAATAAATAGTGTGCAAGTATATGTGTGCACGTGCACACTGAAATGGCACAAGGAAGAACTCCAGATTTCTTGGATTTAAAACAAGAATTAAAAAGCAATACAAACATGATTTTGCAACATGGATATTTGATTTCTGGAATTATATGGATCATCTTAGAAAATAAGAAAAGTAAGTTTTACTTTAAATTAGTAAACAGATTTTATTTAAAACCCAGAAAAGAAAATTATACATATATATATATATATTATAAGGATTTGTAAACCTGTATACATATAGGTGCATATGTTTCTGAAATAAAAGAGGAATTAAATAAGCCTAGATAAGATATGTATACAAATATACATTTTTAAGTACTGAAAAGTATATATATATATATATATATAAGCAAGTGAAACTATAACATTAAAATGACATGAAATGTGATACAAGTCAATATGCTTGTGTAGGCAAAAATAGTAAAGGGTATTCTCAGGAATAATTAAAATATAAAATAGGATAGTCACACTTTTAACATGACTAGGTGAGTGGTCATTTTCTGAAAAGTAAAAGAAAGAAAATGCAGCCTTTAAATTGGTTAATATGGCCGGGGTATTATGAATGAAAAATGCATGATGCTAGCCAGGACAGAAATGGAATTCTATTTTAACAAAACCCTAGTGGAAAAAATGCATATAAATAGGCAGTTTTAGCCAGTAGAATTATCTTTACCCCGAGCTGCACAAAAATAAGAAAGGAAGAAAAATATTGGAAGGAAGGAGAAAACACTCATACAAGGATTTTCTGGATTAATAAGAAGAAATATTTAGGTGAGTAACCTCACTGAGTTCATGGCATTAAGACCTGAGATGAGGCAGCCACTTTTTATTGCCATTTATATATATTTCTGGTTTTGATGTATATGATTTCATCAATGCTTTTTGGATGTCTTATTTTAAATCTGATATGATTTGATATGGATGTTTTTGGTGATCTCTGCTTTGTTGAGACATTTGTCTTTGAATGTGTATCATTACTGTTTTATTTTTACTCAAAAATGTTAAAGTCCAGAATCTTAAAATTATATAGAGAATACTCTCAACTGTTATAGATCTATGGCATGAAAACTTTACAAAAATGTTGGGAGCTGCATTATACTTGGTATAAGTGCTGAGGCTTGAGAAGAAAAATGTTAAGGGTGCAATAGAAATTTTCTAAGTGCTGAGCCCTTAATCAAATCAAAAAAAGAAGAAGAAACTCACAAGCTAAAATTATGATTGAACCAGATCCTGAATCTGAATCAATCATAAAGGCTTGCAGATCAATATAATAAGAACATGCCATGCCTCTTTTACAGTTGAAAATATTCTTATATCTTACTGAGATCAAGACATATTGACCCCATTTAGGAAATAACTGTCTGCTTATTTCTGAGGAGAATTATGCTAGGAAAGATTATGGATGTTTCCATGCTTGCAGTGACATGTTCACTTAGCATATTTGATGATAGGATTTAAGTCAATACACTAGTAAATAAACTAGGGAAGGGAAAGCCAAGATGGCTGCTGGAATGCTTGTCATATTTGAAGTATGCAAGTTGGCACATGGTTTGTTTAAGCCCTGAGATCTTTGTGCAATGATGTGAATTAGTTCATTGCAATGTGTCCCCGTGATTCCTTAATAGCAGATGAGGCAGGAATTTAAATTGAATTAGACAACCTGTAAATGAAGAAATAGGAATATGAAAATTTCTTAGGTTGGTTGGTATGGAACCATGATGGTTCCAATGAATGCAAATGTTGCAGATAGATAATTATGTTTGCATGATTATGTATGCAAGTGAAGAAAGATAGATGAATATATCATACTTAAATCAACTTATTTATACCATGTTAAAGTAATTGATTGCAGAAATTTGCTTAAATAACAAGTTAGCACCCTTATATTCTCTATTGCTTAATATCATGAATGTATTGATGTTACTCATACCAGATCTTAGATCTGACCCTTGTTTGCTCATGGCATATGGGGTGTCTCATTTTAAAATGAGGCAGCCACTCATGCTCTTTCAGGGAACGCAGGCACTAAGTAGAAAATGAAGTTATGGCTATTATGGAGGAGTGAATGAACATGCTAGCTAGTTTCAATAAGAGCTTAAATTGATTATATCTGCATGTATTCAGGAAAAAATTTATGTTTCTAAGATTTCCAGTCATGTATTGAATATTTTATGGTTAGTGATCAAGTTGCTCTATGTTCTGTAAAGTGTCAGATTAAATTAGTTGTTCTGTCGAAATTGTTGTGTGTTAAGGTTTGATTTGTTTTTGAAGTAGTGTCTGAAACATAAACAAGAAAAATATGCTCAAGTATCAGCTATAAAAATCTGGTAAGAAATATACAATTATGTGAGCTACTGTTTTGCATAATTTATATTATGTATTAGCTAATCTTGAGACATAACAGAGCACTGAGTTTTAGAATAAAATCTGGATTTAGCTAGAAGTAAACTTAAAAGGATTTTAGTTTCTTTTTACTGAAATGCTTTGTAAATAAGTTTGAATTCATTTCTGAATCGTATTGAGAAAAGTAAAATGTTTTTAAAAGCTTCAGACAGAATGCAATGAATGGTATCTCCATTGCTTTGAACTAGTGTGTAGCAGATACAGGATATATGAGTTAACCAGCTTCAAATAAATGAAGTATTGGTTGATCATGATAGATTGTATTTTGAAAATAAAAATGCATTCAAAAGCTTAGTACATTTAGCAATTGTTTCACCCAGTTTTCTGGAAAATGAGCAAAGATATTGACATGTACATGTATATCTGTGTACATGTTGATATTTGGGCAAAAATATAAACATAAATTTCTAGAACAGTTGTAGGAATGGGTTTCAAAAATAATAAAGCAAGAAATATTGTTTTGTATGTTAGATTATAGGCAAAAATTAAGTATATATGTGCAGATATAGGTAGATATCAGATTTCAAACCATACAGGAGAAAAATAAAAAGAAAAAAAAAACAAAAATTGGGTTTGAACCGACCAGCATAGCACTCGAACTCGTGACCTCTCATGTGTAAGTTAGGCGCGTTTCCATTACGCCTAGATGTTGCTTGTGCTCACTTATGATCCACTTTCTTTTAGCCTAAGTTTGATACTATACAGACTTTAACACAATCATCCATATTAAAAGCTTGCTTTCCACTGATTATTACTTGATCATTTCTTAATTAGAATAACAGACTAAAGTACATGTTTCCAGTGGATTCTATGGTCAAAAATCAGGATACAATAATTAATCTTTTATCAGGGAATTATCACATTTTAATAGATTTAAAATGATTTCTACTTACATATTATCATGCTCTGATTCTAGTAGAATATAACATAGATATCTTCATATATGTATGTTAGGAATGATTTAGATTTAAAACAATATTTTTATATTGTGAAAGATCCTGGATATATTTTGTTTATTGGAGAAAGAAAATGACCCTGGAAAAAAAAATCCTTATGAAATTAGGGTGGAAATAGGAGGGTCATTTCATAATAATATTCAGACGTCTGAATCTACCGTTTCAGACGTCTGAAACTTGGGTTCAGGGCCTTCCCTGAACCTAGACCGAAAATGGCCAAATGAATACCAGAAGCGATCGATCGAGTGACAACGACTAAGGATTTACGCCAAGCGACAACCCAGCCTTAACGGCTCTTCGACACGCCTCAAATATCAATGTCCAAATATCCATAAAGGGATTTTCATAGATTTTGATTTCAAAACACCAAAATTTGGAATATGCACCAAATCAATCCAAACCAAAATCAATTGCACAAGAATAAGTGTTAGGAATTCATACCTAACAATCGAAGATAATTATAGACTAAGATGTGAGATAAAAATCTCACCTTTATACCCAAAACAAATGAAGAAGAAGCTATATAGCAATGGAAAGAGCAATCACACTTCAATTCCAACTCAACAACCTTGAATCTAGGCTAAAAAGAGAAACATTTCCTAAGTTAGGTTTAGGAATTTCTGAAATTGATAAGAGAATGAGTTGGAGAAGAAGAAGAAGAGGAGGCTTACCAAAGCTTCTTCTATTAGTTTGGAGCAAGAACTTGACTTTCAAAATAAAACTAGGGTTTGGATTTTTAATTTCCCATTCCTCTCTCCATTGTTGTAAAAGCTTGAGTATTAGGAAAAAGAAGTAAGGTAATGAAGAGAGGAGGGGTGAAGCTTGGGTCTTATGAGCTGAAACAAGACCAAAGCTCTAAGTGGAAAAAGTAGCAAAATTCTACTATCTCTAAACATATCAAAGTTTATACTTAAAAAGATCGCAAACGGAGTTTTGAACTCAATGGAAGTGGTCTCGAGTCCTAATTTTACCGTATGCAAAAAGTATCTTTTCGGACTAAGATCCGATTAACAATTAAAATATTTAAATAAGATATTCAATTACATAATCGTCAAATATGCGGGTTGTTACAGACTCCCCTCCTTAAAGAAATTGCGTCCTCGCAATATATATATATAAGATGGAAATAAAAAGTAACAACCATAAAAGCATATTAACACAAAAGAAATTTGAAATGAGTTCACCTCAAAGAGCATGAGAAAGTAAGTTCGGACGTGTACGCTCGATGAATTCTCTAGATTCCCAAGAGCAATCCTTAGGATTTGAGGACCATTGAACTTTAACAAGCGGAACATCTTTATTTCGAAGTCGTTTAACCTCCGAAGCAATAATTCGAATAGGATGCTGCTCATAAGTTAAATTAGGCGAAACTTCTATCTCTTCCACAACACCGGGCTCAAGAATAGAATTGGAATCCCGAAGGCACTTCCGTAATTGAGAAACGTGAAACACGTCATGCATGGCAGAAAACTGAGCCAGTAATGAAAGGCGATAAGCCATGGAACCAATACGTTCAGTGATAGGAAATGGCCCAACATATCGAGGCGCTAACTTTCCCGATCGAGTGAAACGTACAACATCCTTCATAGGTGAAACACGAATAAATACAAGATCTCCCACAGAAAATTCTAATTTTCTTCTTCGGTTATCGGCATAGGATTTTTGTCTACTCTGGGCTTCTTTCATCCTATGTCGAATAAGTTCAATCTTTTCTGTGGAATCACGAATAAAATCTGGACCTAAAACCAGCTTCTCACCGGCCTCAAGCCAACAAGAAGGAGATCGGCATGGCCTTCCATAGAGTGCCTCGAAAGGTGCCATACCAATACTAGCTTGGAAGCTGTTATTATAGGAAAATTCAACAAGTGAAATATGATCTTCCCAACTTCCACCGAAATCAAGCACACAAGAACAGAGAAGATCTTCAAGAGTTTGATTCACACGCTCAGTTTGTCCATCGGACTGGGGGTGATAAGCGGTGCTAAAATTAAGCTTTGTTCCCAAAGCTTTTTGAAGACTCTTCCAGAATCCACTAGTAAACAATGGATCACGATCACTAACTATAGAAGTAGGAACTCCATGTAATTTAACAATTTCTCTGATAAAGAGTTTGGTCAAAAGAGGAACGGTTCGGTTCGACCGAACGGGAATAAAATGGGCGGATTTAGTAATTCTATCAACGATCACCCATAAGCTATCATGAGCCGAACGAGAATGGGGAAGGCCATCAACAAAATCCATGGAAATTTGATCCCACTTCCAAACTGGAATTTCCAAAGGTTGCAATAACCCACCGGGCCTTTGATGTTCAGCCTTGATAAGTTGGCAAGTCATGCAACGCTTAACAAAATTAGCAATATCGGATTTCATTCCCTCCTAGTAATAAAGTCGCTTCATATTCGCGTACATTTTACTACTACCGGGATGAATGGAATATTTGGAACGATGTGAATCTTCTAGAATATCTTTACGAAGATCACTAATATTTGGTACAATAAGTCTACCAAATTTTCGAATGCCACTACGAGAATCAATATCAAAGTCTTTCAAACCTTCAATATCAACTTTATTCTCAACATTTTGGCCAAGGAGAGCCAATTCGGGATCTAGCCTTTGAGCTTCAAGAATGCGGTCAAAAAGAGAAGGATGAGCCTCAAGGCTACATAAAACAAAAGATGAACATAAATCGGATACACGATCTCTAATCTCACAAGTGGATAAAACCTCGAGATCATGCCATTCGGATATCATCATAGAAACAACCGCTTGTTGCTTACGACTAAGAGCATCAGCAACTCGATTTCCCTTTCCGGGAGTATAAAGAATATCAAGATCATAAGAGGCAAGGAATTCGAGCCAATGTTGTTGACGCAAATTAAGTTCCTTTTGAGAAAATAAATATTTCAAAGACTTATGATCAGTATAAAGTATAAATTTCTCTCCCAAAAGATAATGTCGCCAAATTCGAAGGGCGAAAACGATAGCCGCGAGTTCTAAATCATGTGTGGCATATCTAGTCTCAGCCGGCTTCAATTGCCTAGAAGCATAAGCAATAACACGTTCTTTTTGCATAAGAACGGCACCCAAACCAACGCGACTAGCATCGGCATAAACAACAAAATCTTGATTCCCTTCGAGAATAACAAGAATAGGAGCATCAGAAAGGAGTTCTTTTAATTTCTGAAAAGAAGTTTCACATTTGTCCGACCAAATGTATTTAACACCTTTCTTTGTTAAGCCAATAAGAGGCACGGTAATTTTAGAAAAGTCTTTGATAAATCGACGGTAATAGCCTGCCAATCCAAGAAAGCTACGGATTTCTGTCACATTTTCTGGTCTCTTCCAATCTTGAATCGCTTCAATCTTTGAAGGATCCACTGATATTCCGGATTCGGAAATAATGTGACCGAGAAACTTCACACTGGATTTCCAAAAGTGGCATTTAGAAAACTTTGCCTTTAATTGATTGCTCCGAAGAGTTTCCAACACAATCCGAAGATGCCTTTCATGTTCCTCCTCGGTTTTAGAATACACAAGAATGTCATCAATAAAGATGGGAACAAATCAATCGAGGAAACCTTTAAAAACTCGATTCATGAGGTCAACGAAATAGGCCGGTGCATTCGTTAAACCAAATGGCATAACAGGCCATTCATAAGATCCATAACGAGTACGGAACGAAGTCAAAGGAATACTATCCTCTGCAATACGAAGCTGATGAAAACCGGTAGCCAAGTCCAATTGTGAAAAGACTCTAGCACCACTAAGTTGATCAAATAGATCATCAATCCGAGGTAAAGGATATTTATTCTTAATAGTAAGATCATTAAGCTTGCGATAGTCGACGCAAAGCCTAAGTGTTCCATCGGATTTCTTCACGAAAATTGCTGAAGCTCCCCAAGGCGAGGAACTAGAGCGAATAAATTGCTTCATCTCTAATTCGGATAATTGTTTGTGCATCTCTTCATTCTCGTTATTGGACATGCGATAAGGAGGACGAGTAATAGGTTGAGCTCCGGGTATAAGATTAATTCTGAAATCAATTGCTCGCTTAGGTGGTAATCCTAAAACGGGCTCAAATATGTCGGAAAATTCACGAACGACGTGAATACGAGAAATGACATCTTCCTCATCATCATTATCATCATCATGAGGATTTAAAGAATATAAAGATGCAGCCAAAGTGGAATTCGAACCTTTAAGAATAATAGAAATCTGCTTTACAGATTGCGGATGTCGGAGATAAATAGTCCGCTCGGGACATAAGATATGAGCTTCATAACGGTTAAGCCAATCCATACCCAAAATCATTCCAAAGCCTAAGTAACGCATAACATGCAAATCGGCTCGGAAAGAAAAATCACACAAAATAATCTCCACGTCTTCACAAAGTAAACTAAGAGTTGTGGATCCACCAACCGGATTCGTAATTCTTAAAGAAGTCATTAGAGCAACAACACTTAAGGAAAAAGTATCGACAAGTTCCTTTGATATAAAAGAATGGGACACGCCCGTATCAAAGAGAACTCTAATAGGTTGATCACGAAATATAATAATGCCATCAAGGACAGAATGAGACATACCTTGACCGCGAGATGTGTTGCCAGGGGCTTGAGCAACGTTTAACTTTCCCTCCTTGCCTTGAAGCCTAGGGCATAGATGCATATAATGATCTGGACTTTTACAATAGCGACAAGAACGGGGCTTTGAACACTTGTTCGCAAAATGGCCCCTGGCACCACAGTTGAAGCATTTCCCATCACTAGGGGAAAGTGTCTTTGCAACAGGAGTTGCTTGCTTACCCTTTTTGTTGGGATAAGGACCTTTGAACTTGTTAGGCCTTTTCTTGTTGTTGAAATTTGGTTTGGAACCCACCACTTCAACATCACTTTCCCTATCCGCCTCTTCAAGACGAAGAGCAATATCAATGAGTTGGTCAAAAGGAACTTCTAATTTTAGAAGTAATGGCTTCTTGAGATTTTTGTTTAAGCCATAGACAAATCTTTGGTTCTTCTTCAATGGGGTGCTGATGTATTCAACCCCATATTTAGACAGTGACTCGAACGATGCGACATAATCTGTCACAGAGGATTCACCTTGAACAAGGTCTATGAAACGTCGAGCCAATGTCACTTTCTCTGCTTCTGGTACGAATTTTAATTCGAAGCGTTCCCGGAATTGCTCCCAGGTGAGATCCGCTTCATTAATTTCAGAAATAAGAAGTTCGTACCAGTCCAATGCTCTTTCTTGGAGCATACTGGAGGCCACCTGAACACTGTGAAGATCGATCAGATTCATGCGAGAAAAGATTCGATCGCATGATTTTAACCAAGCCTGGACTTCAATAATAGTTTCAGAACCATTGAATGGTTTCCCACCCAAGTTGGTATAATCGTTGCACAAGCGTGCAAATCCAGACTTAGGGTGAGTAGGTTCCTGATTAGGACCAACTGTTTGAGCATTCTTTACTAAATCAAGAAGCTGTTGAGCAGTCATAAAAACTCCATCCTGGGGAGTAACAATAGATGGTCCGGCTCTGGGACGGCCTGGTCTAGACATTCTCTCCTTTAAGAAAGAGAGAAGAAGAAAAGTTATTCTCCAAATAAATAACAAGCAAATCTGGATAGATAAAACAAGGATACATAAAGGAAATAGGATGAATCAGTACGAAGACTCGAATTAAACCCTAAAGCACGACTCCTAAGTTGGACTTAGGACGATGATCCTTGTTAAGTTATTCTACATTGTTCCGAAGTTTGGCTCTAATACCAAGCTGTGACGCCCTACCTCTATACCCACGCTAACCAAGAACACTACGGTGTAGTGCTGTAGATTAGCACGGAGAATAAGGCTGTTGAGGAGCGACCATCCATGTAACTTCTTTGTGCGAGCACCGATATGTCAGATAGTATAGAATGCATACCATTTAAGGAGGAAATCCGACATACCGATACAAACTCAAAGCTATCACACAGTGGCTATATATAACCTTCGGAAACAAACATAGAAGTAAACATAACATAAATCAGTCACAGACATCCATATCACAAAGGCGGAAAAAGATATGAATAAATAACACATGAAAGTGTACATCAGAGTAGTGGTCAGAAAGATCCACGATAATACAAAAGAATAGCAACATGTGCTATACAAAAGAATACATCAATGAGTCAATATCTCAAATGTATACAACAAAAACTACTAATCTAAGTAGTTAGCCAAAAGTCAGAGTAATCCCAAAAGAGAAGTCAAGCAGAAGCACATGTAACATCTCGGTCTGACCCGAGTATTATTTATAAGAAAATAATAAACGGATCAGTCTAGCTATAAATATCAGATAATATGGTGTAGAATAAAAGAAATGGCATGAAAATGTAATAACCACAATGACATACTACTCTAAGTATATAATTGAAAATCAACAAGAGATTAATCAATATCACGAGAATCTTCTCAAAGATAAAATGGGGTATCATACCCTAAACTTGTATTCATGACAAGTCAATGACACACGAATTCACCAATGCACAAAAATTGATAAAACTTATCAATGGAAATCACGAAAATTGGTGAAGCACAAATTCCAGAAATCAACGCACGAAATCGAGAAATCACAAAAAGGGGGAGGCCTATCACACGAACGGGAGCATGAAAGCTCACCAACATATGTATCACATGAACGAGAAGCTATCTCATGGAAGGTATCCATTAATTTTTTGAACACACGAACGGCCCGAAGACCATGGGGCGCTACCCCACATATGTGATGTAGAAACATCACACAAACGGGGTTTAGTCTCCCTCGTAGACAAAGAGACATCGCACAATTACTAGCCTAAATCACAAAAATGATCATCATGATCATCAAGAAGTGTCAATCACACCAAGCTAGTAAATATATGAGTTTAGCTTCATGTCCCATAACCACTAGCTTAACTTAATTATTTACGAACAAACTGTAGATCTTCACTAGGAAATTGTCACAAGAGGTTCAGTCGAACAAGTCCAAGAATTAACCGACGAAGTAAACGTAAGCGTTTCATACCACTTGTTTTACTAAGCCGTTTAATTAGATTTCTAATCCGAGTGAGGTAAATGTTTGTATATACTAATAGATTGGAAAACGGTTTTATAAACGAGTTTGGTATTGAAAATAGAGTTGAAATCGTTTTGATGAAAGAGTTTTGATATTTACTACTAGTATTGAAACCTTTATATTTTTAAAGTGACAAATCACAAAAATGATTGTAGAACAATCAATCACCAAAATTCACATTCAAAGACATGAATAAAATCCAAAGAAATCGATAACGAATCCATCAAAATGGATATTCCCAGAAATCATGAAGAAAATGTCATCAAAGCAGATAGTAAATGATAACAATAAAAAGGGAATCAACACGAATCAATTAAAGTTGGAAATTCAAGCTCAATAGGCAAATAGGCAGAAGACTGCAGATTCAGACGTCTGAAATCAAGGATTCAGACGTCTGAATCTGGAAAATAAAATATTTTCCAGAACAGAATTTGGACGTCTGAATCCTTGTTTTCAGACGTCTGAAATAGGCACTTTTTAGCCTATTTCCTTTCTGGTTCAAAACGAACCAATTCAGACGTCTGAGAAGATAGATTCAGACGTCTGAATCTGGGAATAAAAATCTTCCCAGTAATAATATTCAGACGTCCGAATCTACTGTTTCAGACGTCTGAAACTGGGGTTCAGGGCCTTCCCTGAACCTAGACCGAAAATGGCCAAATGAATACCGGAAGCGATCGGTCGAGTGACAACGACTAAGGATTTATGCCAAGCGACAAGCCAGCCTTAACGGCTCTTCGACACGCCTCAAATATCAATGTCCAAATATCCATAAAGGGATTTTCATAGATTTTGATTTCAAAACACCCAAAATTGGAATATACACCAAATCAATCCAAACCAAAATCAATTGCACAAGAATAAGTGTTAGGAATTCATACCTAACAATCGAAGATAATTATAGACTAAGATGTGAGATAAAAATCTCACCTTTAAACCCAAAACAAATGAAGAAGAAGCTATATAGCAATGGCAAGAGCAATCACACTTCAATTCCAACTCAACAACCTTGAATCTAGGCTAAAAAGAGAAACATTTCCTAAGTTAGGTTTAGGAATTTCTGAAATTGATAAGAGAATGAGTTGGAGAAGAAGAAGAGGAGGCTTACCAAAGCTTCCTCTATTAGTTTGGAGCAAGAACTTGACTTGCAAAATAAAACTAGGGTTTGGAGTTTTAATTTCCCATTCCTCTCTCCATTGTTGTAAAAGCTTGAGTATTAGGAAAAAGAAGTAAGGTAATGAAGAGAGGAGGGGTGAAGCTTGGGTCTTATGAGCTGAAACAAGACCAAAGCCCTAAGTGGAAAAAGTAGCAAAATTCTACTATCTCCAAACATATCAAATTTTGGGTCTTATGAACTCAATGGAAGTGGTCTCGAGTCCTTATTTGACCGTATGCAAAAAGTAGCTTTTCGGACTAAGATCCGATTAACGATTAAAATATTTAAATAAGATATTCAAATACATAATCGTCAAATATGCGGGTTGTTACAATCATTTAGGTAAGGAGGTAAGGATGTCTTATTATATGCCGGATGATGAGTTATGGGCTAATCCAAAATAAGCACGTAAAGTACGTGCATAGAAAGAAGCTGAAGAAAAAGCAAAACTAGGACCCTGTGCTGACATCGATTGTTATTATCGTGGTAAGAAAGGACATTATGTAGTTACGAGTATATATGCACGTCCAGGTGGGCCTACATCTAATCAATGTGCATGCATTAATTCAACAATGCGCTTGTATAGAATCTTTCAAAGCATGTATAACGTTTTGTTTACAAACATAGTATGTACTTTCTCCATTTATGTTATAGTGTCCATAAATTTTGGTTTTTTAGCCATGTACCACGTCTAGGCATTATAAATCTTTAATGAGCAAAA
Source organism: Allium fistulosum (assembly GCA_030737815.1). NCBI lineage: Eukaryota > Viridiplantae > Streptophyta > Magnoliopsida > Asparagales > Amaryllidaceae > Allium > Allium fistulosum. Next base: position 100,761,701 of record CM060901.1, on the reverse strand, counting down.
GGCTGTATAGTAGTCTCATCGTAATTTAGTAATGGCTTATTTCATGTTTTATTTTCACATATAAAACCAGAATGCAATTGTTATATAAATGGACATTTTGAAATAAATACTTGTAAATATAAAAAATATTATCCCAAAATGTGTTTTTGTAGTTTTCATCAAAACCATTTTAAGAATTTTGCTTAAAGTATACACACAACAAATGGACTGAAATAAATAGGTAAAAACAAAAACAAAATTGGAATTGGCATAAGAGTAGAATATCAAAAGAGGCAGCGGAATAACAATATGCCTAAAGATATATTCTATTTGTGATATATGATTATTACATGTTTTGTTGACCGTATTATGGCTTACAATCTTCTTAGGATGCTCACTATTGCTCACTATAACACAATTACATTACAGAAATCGGTCCATAACCCGTACTTTACATTATTTAATTTCATGCAATAGTAATTTGGTAATGCGTCCTCATCTTGGTAAACCCTTCTCTACGTCTAAAAGTCTTTATAAGAATTGATGCTAACAAAAAAGTCCATATTTTTTTTAAAACTACTACACCAACAATTGGCTGCATAACTACCACGTCTTTACTATCATATATCTCTTTTGCAAATTCTCCTAAGATAACTCATTGAATTTACACGTAAAAATTCAATTCATGATTGAAATGTCCACCTGGGGAAGTAAATTACATAAGATGGAAATCAAAATTAATATCTCTTTAGTAAAATACAAAATAAGGGTACAATATTTGAGGTTTCATACTGAATCCTAAACTCACAAACAACCCAAATCACATCAAAATTTTGCTTTATCTCATTTTGTAAAACACTGTTGAGATGAAATTGTTTATACTTAGCATGCACTCATCATCATCATCCAGCTGTCCTCCTAGCATCATTGAGTATCACTATCATTAATGTATGCATAAATCGCTTAAACCATTAACTGTTATTTCCACAAGTTTCATATCCTATATATTATATATCTATCAATTACTTATGAATATTAAATATTCACTGATTCTTGTTTTTGCTATAACTATAGCCTGATTAATTTTTCAACGTTTAATTACCATGCTTGATATTATTTCTTGCATTCCATATTGATTTTATCAGAGAATTAATTAAGCAAGTAGGAGTAGCAGCCGTGCCTGGTTGTGGCTTTTTTCACACATCATTGAGTGGTAAAAAGTATCATAATAGGCATGTGAGGTTTGCATTTTTCAAGAGTCATGAAACTCTTAATGATGCTGCTGAATTATTGAATCGTATCGTACAAAAGTATATGTATCGAATGGTACCTTCTATAGAAGTTTGTACAACTTTAATATTGGCATTTTTTTAATAGAAAATTCATTTTGTACAATTTGAAGGAATCAATCTAAAACCAAATTCACACATTAATAATTTTACTAAAAAATTATCTTGACCATAGTGAAAACCAAGAACTGCTTTACCATTGCAAACTACACAAAACACACATGAAAAATCATTTCTACATGAAAAAAAATCCCCGAATCAAGTTGAGATAATAATCTTGTATGCAGTGGGATAGACTGATAGAGAGAGAGAGTAGTGCCACATTATGTATAGTATTTGATGAGTCAAAAGTTGGTGCATTGTCTTAGCTATAGGTATCCTATTTGAAGATTCAGGGATTAAGTAGATTTGATTTCATACATTCATAATAATTGAATGACGTCTAAGAAACATATGTATTTCCCTAATAAATAACTATACAGTGAAAAAATAATCAGTGAATTTAATATGCCTAAATCTAGTATTATATATGTACATGATTCAATCTCCATTACAAAACCAAAATGTCAGCTATACTTGATTTAATTTTCATTGTAATGACTATGGACAAAAATTCATAAATCCAAAGCCAGTTGGCAGATGTAAAACATGATCCCAAACTGTAAATATTGTAGTAAAAGCAAACTACAGAAAATTTTGACATAATTGTTCAATAAAATCTAGGGTTTAGTGTAATTTGCAGCAGTGTTAATAAGGCATGATGTTAAAAAATACCTATGTGGTGGTCGAAGTTTGAGATCGAATCAACACCTGCCTAACGATTAGTGGTTAGGGAAGTTAAGTAATAGCAGCAGAGTCAAGTAACACTAGTTTTTACAAAATCCTCCGACTGCAGACTCTAGCCGATGGAGTAGGTGTAATGTCCGCCAAGCGTTGGATTTGTTGATCAGTTAACATGGTGGATGAGTGGCGCCGATGATGGATTGCCGACGATGGATGTGTAAGTTGGAGCGGTTAGGGAATTTTACGGTGTTGTGAAATGGGAAATGTGAAGTGGGCAATGAAACGAAAAGGCGGAAAAACAGAAGGCAAAAGGGTATTTTTGGAAATCCAGAAAGACACCGTTGAAAATAGTTCATTGAATTCTCATTATTAATAGTAGAGATGTGTGAAATTAAGCAAAGGAAGAAACAGAGGAAGGAAAATAAAAATTCTGATCGGGATGATATAGTTTGTTTCAAATGTAAAGAGAGAGGATATTTTCTACATAAATGTCCTAGAACAAAGAAGAAACCGAGATTTAAATAGAAGACAATGGGCTGCTACCGATGCAAGAACCTAAGACATGAAGTCAAAGATTTTCCTAAACGAACTTGCATCTGGTGCTTCCAAGGGAAACACTTAATGAAGAACTATCCAAAAATGAAAGTGGTTAACTTAGGCCTCCAAGGTAAAACACAGTCTACCTCAAAAGGAACTCAAAAATAGCATCTATGGCAGTTCAAGTATAATGGTAATGTGTGATAGGTTGTATTCCCTAGGGAGTTATCACTAAAAGTTTGTAACAGAGGCAAGGGTTTGTAATGAATGTATAAAATAATGTTAATTAATAAATCTCTTTTGATCATTCTCTCTGTACATATCTTCTATCTTCCATCAAATCAATTTAATAAGATATTCAAAAATAAAAAGTAAAAAGGAATATATATATATATATATTATAATAGGAGAAGTTGATTTTAATTTTGGAAAATAGAAGGTAAATTATCTTTTAAAATTGAAATGATTCCTTTAGGATGAAATGTTTTCCTTTGAGAAAAATATTTAGAGTGATTATATATAAAGAAGCAGTTTTAAAAGATAAAAATTTTATGAAAATTTTTCATAAAGATTTTTGAATGTTAATAATTACATATGAGGTATGTAGATCATTTCGTCGTATAATTTTGATCAACGATTCGATTAAAGAACTTTAAGGTGTTACACAAGTTCGAAAAAGGATTTATCACTCGATTCTTGATGGCGAACCTTGATGAGAGTTCATGACTGGGTACTTAAGTTTTCAATCATAGATTTCTGATCAAGAAGCCTGATTAAAGTCTACACTAGAGGATGGGTGGATCAATACTAGTTTGGAACTAAATTTGTGGATTCGAATAGTAGATCGAATCAGATATTGTGTACGGATGATCTGTCTACATCATATGAATGTAAGTTTAAAAATAAATATTTCTGAAAAAATACCTTTGGGTTTTGTGTTGGTGTAATTTCGGGGACGAAATTCTTTTAAGGGGGAAAGTCTGCAACAACCTGTAAATTTATCAATTTGATATACTATATTTATTTTTAAAATATTACAATATAAGGTTTTATCAAACAAGTTATGATGTTTTGAATAATAAATAATAATGGTAATAAGTATTTACAAAAATATTTCCTTTGGAAATATATCGGTGAAATGGCAAAAAACCATTTTATCAATAAACAACTCTATAATCATAAAACGTCACACACAGAGTTCGATACCTACACTTTTTTTATAATTGAAAAAGAATATGAAATAAAATTATTCATTTTATTTTTGGAAATTGAAAGTATGTATGACATCCTCAATGATGCCCTTATATTTAATAATTGTTTTATGATTTTAAATTGAGATTTAATGATTTAATAATTATTATAATTATTCAAATAATTTTTTTTAAATGATTGTAATTTGTTTTAATTAGTTAAGTGGTAATAAATTATTTATAATAATTTTATAAAGATATATAATCAGTTTGAAAATATGAGAAAATTGATACCGCTTTATCAGTATAATAGCAATTTTTGTAAATAATTGTTAATATTGATTCATATCATTTTATAATTCAAATGAGATCATTTTAATGAATTAATAATTATTATAAATTTATTTTCAAATTTTGTTTACATATATACGTAATTTAAATTATAAGTGAAAATATGACCGAGAATCGGTTTCCCGATTTTCAATGGTTTAACGAACGGAAGTTGTTCGAAAGTCGTTGCAACCTTTCTTATATGTCATGTGCACATATATAACATATAAATACATCCACTAACATATACATGAACACATACGTGAGTATATGTGAGTGGAGCCATATGTGAGTATTCATTGTTGATAAATAATCTCTATAACTATTTTTAAGTATGATAATATGACCATTTAATCTCTTAATGATTTATATGAATGTTTGATAACTTGGTTCATTATATGGTTGATTATATGAATGTTGATATGGTTAACAACGTAGTTGTGATAAATTATGAGAAACCATATTAAAAAATGGTTAAGTAATTAACCATGATTAATTAATGAAAAATAGATCCATTTGGTTGTGTATATGGAGTTTACTTAGCCTCTTAATGGTTTTAAGAATATAAGAAGGATGAAAATGAATATTATAATAATATAATATTAGGAAATGATTTGAAAGTGAAAAGAGATTTAATATGGAAAATATTGGTTTAATTGTTTGAAAATGGTTTACAAATGTTTTATAATCATTAAAATTCAATTTGGAGAATTTTTGAGTAATAATGTATTTGGAGCCAAAAATAAGCGCGTCGCGTAATGGTAGTTCGCGATTTCGCGCCGTAAAAGTTAAATCCTTCTATAGGATGGGATCGGGGTCGGATTTCTTAGCAATAAGAATTTCCCGAACTCTTATGACCATTGTTTTCAAATAAAAGAAAAGGATCAAGATTTCGTTTATAAATTTTGAAATATGAGCAAATCAAGTTTTCGAGAAAATCACGCTTTGGTAGTTCGGTGGCCAAAGTGGCAAATGTTTTAAAAATATATTTTTAAAATGTTTAAAAATATGAAATAAATCTTATAAATCATTTAAAGTGTTTTAAAAGTGATTTAAGTTATAAAAACAAACTTTCAAATGATAAAAAGTCATTTTGATCAATATAGCTTAAAAATCACTTTCTATAACACTTTCTGCTGCACTTTTTTTGTAACTTTTAAAATATAATTTTGAACGCAACCATTCTTTTCCAAATCTTTTGTAAATGTTGTTAAATGATTACAAAGTATTTTAAAGGTGATTTGAAGGATTTATGAAATGGTTAAATAATAACTAAAAGTTAGTAAAGTATGTTAAATGATTTAGAGTCGATCAAATAACTTGGTTGCCTTATGGGTGTCAGAGAGATAGTGTCTAGGCTTTGGAAAACCATTTTTCTGCTCTCTCGGGCTGTCAGGACTGGGACGATAGATGGGATGGTAAATTTGGTTTACTCGGATCAAAATTTCCCAAAGTATAAAGATATAATTTTCCAAATTTAAATAACTTGGATTTCATAGAAATGATTTAGAAATGTTTTCCTAAATAAATGGTGAATTGAATTGAAATTATTCCAAGATTAAAAAGGTTTAAATTTACCAAATAATTTGATAAATGAGGCTTAATGATTCCATATACTGTTAAGAAGATAAATGGAATAATTTAAAATAGTATGTCTCTCTAAGATATTTATGAATGAATAAAAAGATGAAGTAAATTGATTGATGATTGATAATCACATATGAACTTAACATCTTTTTAATCGATAATTGGTGCAAAGGAACCGGGGTTGGATTTGGGTAACTCCTATCTGAAAACCACTTCAACCAATGTATACGTTCGGAAGTGAAGACATGTTGAAGATGATGATTATTGGAAACTAGAGATCTTCAAAATGTAGGGATTGTTGTCACGTGTCTCAGGGGTTTACCCCATATTATATTTATATGGTAGTGGTGTCTGCATTCTGCAAATCTTCGTTGTATTGAAGACCGGAGATCTTCATAGTGGAAGGACTGCTTGTTGACATTCTCTGGGTAGCTCCCCATATAGAGACATTTATTTTAGTAGTGGTCCTATCGTGTTTTGAAATCTTCGGATTGTAAGGACAGGGACTACTCGCTACTAATGGTAGTAAGAGGAGTGCCTTCAGTTTCGTTCAGTCCCAGAACATACTTGTATGGATGAATGTCTGGTAGTGCATCTCTGATCATATTAATTAATCTCTATTGACGTATTATCTACTTGGTGGTAGAGACGACCACTTCTCTTAGCTTAACATCCTTTCTTGAGACGGACGAGCTCAGGAGTTATACTTTGGTAGAAATCAGTTATGTGATTAAGGAATGGCAATGTGGCATTCTAAGTGGAATGTGCTTTGTGGAAGAATAAAGCGTGGATTTGTGAATAGCAAAGCATGGCTTTGTTAAAATTGAGTGTAGCCTCATGACCTTTGCATCCCGGAGATGATACGGGTAATTATGTGGTCTGCAGGACATATATTTTAGGCTATCGGTTGTATGAGCATGGAGGAGTCCAGTGGAATCTGGATCCTCAGGGCATTTATTTTGATATAGTGGCTTGCTTGTGAAAAGCGATAAGGCTACCAGGTATTGGTAGTGTAGCAAGTACAGTTCCAAGTGACTTGCTTGAGAAAAGCGATAAAGGCACCGCGAGAACGATGATGTTGTACGTGGATCGAAGGAAAAGGCCACTAGTTCCCTATTATGTTGGAAATCTTATTCCAATACGAGCTTTACAGTTTTTGATTGTATTCCCAAAATAGCTGCAATGCTTTGCAAACATTTCAGCTACCCCTTTGGTATCATATATTCCGTCCAAGTATATTTCGTTGACCTAGTCTGGTATATTACCATAGCCTTAGTCCAGGTATTGATACTTTTATTGTGTATATATTTATTTGAAAAGTGTTTTCAAACCAATGTCATTAAGACTACTATCAAAGAGATTTTCAATATAAAATACTTTGGTTATAATAAGATAAAAACACGTCTGTGTTTATGTGCGGGCGTGGTCTTATGAGATACCCTTCTTTTCAAAGGTTTTTAACTAGCACCAATTTTTTAAGCGAGTATCTCACGCTAGTTTATCAAGCCTGATCTACTCGGGTCAGATCCGAGTAGTTTCAGGTTTAGTTGAAAACGCTTGGAGTTTCCAGAAGAGGGCTGGAGATCTTCATTCACGTATGGACATATTCTATTATCCGCTGCATATACTTCATTTGTTTTGTTTGGTTGTCAGCATTTGTAAGAACAGGGGTTTATGACTGTCCAGGCTAAATCTAGGTTAGACTCTGATATTTTATTCAAAATTTTCCGCTCTAAAGATTATATATTGAAATAATATATGTTATTCCATTCGTGTGAGATTCTGTTCTATCCTTATTTTCTTTTTCCCCAAACAATCGGGCTTTCCAGCACCTGGATTTGCGACACGAGGATGTATTAGTGCCAATTTTCGAGGGTTGAAAATCCCCAGTCGTTGCAGCTTTACTCACATCAGACCCATGTCTGACCCGGAGTTTATTTTCTTTTCTTAAACTCTTGGGTGCTCAAATTTGAATGGGCGGCCAAGTAGACCAGGTTTTCCGCAGATTCATTTAGAGGAGCTTGGAGCAGGTGGCATCATCGATAGCTAGATATTACTTTTTCTTCTGGTGTATTATATGTATATGATATCCGTTAGGTAGGGACAGGCTGTTATAATTGTCCTAGGGTAGAATTTGTATTAATATGACTCTGATGTGACATTTTTGAAATGACTTTGCAATATATTATGTTGAGTAATATAAATTGTTCCATTGCGTTGTGAGATTCTATGTTGTTTAGTTTCTACTCATCTACCTTTTCTTTCTTTCACCCCTAATGATTCGTCTTTCGGACGACTAATGATCGGCACAAAAATACCGATGATGTATTAAGTGTCGTCTTTGGTAGTAAGAAAGGCGGTTCGTTACATTTGGTATCATAGCTTAGGTTGAGCGAACACCTAGGCTTTGGTGGGGTAAACTCATTATAGATAGGGTCGGTAGTGCCCTAGAATGAGTGTGAGTGTAATATATATATATATATATATATATATATATATATATATATATGAGTGCATATTTGTTAGTGAGTAAAAATGTTTTATATTGTGTTGTTTGACTTATTAAGTGGGTTAAGAATTCTGGTCAATACGCCTTATCGATAGAGATTTCCTTTGCATTTGAACAAGTTAAATTGACATAATATTGTTTTAAATTTAGTGAACGAAATAATTTTACCAAGGAATATATTTTCTATATATAAAAAAGGATGATTTCCAAAATCTATGTAGTTATCTATGAGGAGAATTGGTTAGAGTTAATAATATTTAAATTATTAGCATTTAGGGTTCAGCTAGTCATGCTCGTCCAGTTTTGAGCATTGACTATTGTTAGATTTAATGGTAGATTTCCTTCTTCCATCATGGGTTAGGTAGATAGAATTTGTAGGAACATTGAATCGAACACCTTTTGAATTATGTTTCACAATTTGACTATAAGGCGTTCGACGATATGTAAGGTTAAAATTTGAATTTTAATAAAGGTGTTTATTAAAAGAAAATCTTCATATAGTTTTATAAGATGAATTAAAAGCGATGATTTTACAAATCAGAACTATTAAATGTGTTTTAAAAATGAAAAAAGCTTTTGAGAATGTTAAATCCCGGTGGCTTTGATAAATTCCAAATGATTTTGGAAAATAGTGGTGATCTTTCTTAAAGATATGTTAAGATATAGATATTTTAAAATAAAGTTGAGAGTATGGTTTTCTTTGGACAGTTAAGGAATAAATCTTGATCTGTTTTGTGATAATTAGAATAATCTTATAAGTGACAATCAAATGTTTGCTTAGGCAGATATGATGGTGCACTTAGTAAATTATTCTCTTTGTCGTTGTACAATCAGGACGAGTTCAAATCCAAATGAATCTAAAGCAAGTGGATGATTTTGTTAAACTATTTGTCTATAAATAGTATTATTTTGAGAATAAATTTGAAACAAAATAAAAAAATAAGAGAAATATTTTTATTAACTAGTTCGAGTGTCTCGGAAATGAATAAAAATGGGTAAGAGATGTGTTCGGATGGCAAACACTTCTCTTGAGTATTGGCCTTCTTAGTTTAGGGGTATATGGTACTATTTGGTAGCACCTAGTTCCTTGACATCGTTTTGGAGTTACTCGGGCTATATGTGTGTTTTCAGAAGGTTTTTGAAATAAAACCCTGCTATTGTTTTTCTTGGATCCCTTAAAAGGAAGAGTTTTCAAAATAAAACGATATTTTGATTAAAAAGTGGACTAATAAATGAAGTTTAATTGGGTTAAATTTAATAAGGAGGTTTAATGAAATTTGTTTATTTAAATTGTATCTTGACTTTAACATCTAGGATGCGAAAAATTATTTGATGTTATTAGCTCGGCTAATAGACATTTTTACCTTAGTAGTGTCTAAGAAAAAGTAGAATCTAGGATGTTCGGATACCAGCATCCTTCTCTTCTTAGCTACTTACCAGACAAATTAGGGTAAACACGTTGATTTGGTCAACATAGTTTCAAGACCCAAATTATTTTTGGCCTGCATCTAATAGTTAAAAATTAAATAGAATTAAAAATCATGTATTTGTATATACTCTTAGGATGAAGAAGAGTATTATATAAGTTAATTAATTTAAAAATTGATTCTTATGAAGCATGGTGGGAGGGTAGAAAGTAGTTAGATTGTAAGAATCTTTAGATCAGAACATAGGTTGTATGAAGATCATTTCTCCTTTTTACATAATTCTCGATCCTAGATTCAAGTATATGGTTGAAGGTGTTTTACGCCATTCCAAATAAGGATTTATCACACGATTTTTGATGGTGAGCATTGGTGAGGGTTCTTATGTGGAACCAAAGTTGTCTATCATAATTTATGGCTATGTAAGGAGAGTAGAGGTTTCTAACTTAGCAGTCCTAATCAAAATCCGCACTAGGAAGTCGGGTAAGCGATACTAGTTCAGAAGTGAAGTTATGTGTCTGAATGAATGATCAAATCAGATTTTACATAAGGAAGATCTATGTACATCATACGGATTGATGAATAGTTTAAGTGTTTTTGGGAGTTAGGGTAGTGGTACAACTTCGGGGACGAAATTCTTTTAAGGGGAAAGAGTGTAACAACCCGGAATTTTACAATTTTGATTTGCGAATATTTAATAAATTTTAAATATTCAAATAATAGGTTTTATAAATTAAAAATAATATGACTCTTTTAAATAATAACAAATGATGGTAAAATAGGTTTGTAACGACCCAGGATTTTGCCACTTTGAAATAGGCTATTTAAATATATTTTATATATTCGGTAGATGGATTTTTATTAGCAAATAAACCGATTTTAATTATTTAATAATGATGGTAAAATAGTTTTTAAAATTTGTTTACCAATATAGATAGTTCAAATAAAAATAGAAAATGTGACCGAAGAATGTTTTCTTAAATTTCGACTTTTTGACACCCGAAAGTCGTCGGAAACGTTGTGCACATTTGTGTAACATACACACACATAAATATGTATCGTAGGATTAAAATGAGTTTATATTAATTTAAATTAAGTGTTAGGTTAAGATAATAGTGATGTGACTAATTATGAATAAAGTTTAAAAGAAAAATTATATATAAAGTAAGTTATCATGTTTAGCCATACCTTAAGTCACCACTCAAGTACACAACATGGCCTTCATTAATTTAGGGGAATGGAAGGGGGTGACCAACGTGTTTACATGGTGAGGAGGAGGGACACATGGCACAATTTAAGTGGAGGGCATGTCCTTTATGGTCATTTAGGTAATTTTACATTTCTATGCCTATATATACCACCACCACTTCATATTTCTCACTTTACATTCTCATTTCTTCATTCCATTTCTAAAATTTCTAACACTCTTCATGCATACTCTTACTTCCATGGCTACTAAAATTATTTTCCTAATTTAAAAATCTCACTTACTGTTAACAAGAAAACTTGTCAACACCCTAAAGTTGATTTTAAGTAAAAGGTTAGCCCTTTTTAATCTCACTTTGTTAATTTGAGGAAGATAGGATGTGGGTATTCCCTTTGATCCAACCTTTAGAATAAGTTTCCTTTGTGAAAACTTTCTCTTATTGACCTTTCGACCTAGTCGAAACGCTTAAATTCCCTTCTTTTTGGTCTATCGAGCCAACTGAAGTAGTTTGATTATCCCTTTGAAACCTTCCTTTCAAAACAATTGCGGAACACCAAAGGACGGCTCTAAGGATTCAAGGGTAAGGTTTTGACTAGGTGGGTTTCGACCTTGTCGAAAGCTAGGTAGTTAGTAACTTAGGTTTGGTTTTGGAATCTAAGGTAAACCAGCTTGGGTTACGGTTCCAACTCACTAAATGGTGAGTATCTAGTGGATGGTGGTTTATAGTTAAGGACTTGGATTACTTGGAAAGGTAGGGGTTTTGACTCACTCGGAAGGTGCCTTTCGGTGAGGTCGATACCTGTAAAATACAGTTAAATCAAGTAAAAAGTCTTCGAACAACAATATAATCAGAAATATTGAAATTTTCCCTTTATTAATCCAATAATGACTGTGCTGAACAAGTTTCCTCCATTTGATTTACAAATTAGGGTTTAGAACTTTGTAAAATTAAGAAAATACAAGTCTGGAATGAATAAATTCGGATCCTGTAGCGGTCCTGACTCGGCCTTCGAAAATCGGCACCCATACTTCACTTGTACTCGAATGCCGCAGATTCAAACGCCGAATCTGGCTCGCCGGAGCTTATAACACAGTAAGTATAACAACACAGCGGAAGAAAGAAATGAATGATATCATATACAACTCCAACGAATACAATATCCAGAATGATATACAACAATGATATCAATATGATACAACAATATCAGAGACAAATAATAATGTTACAGCGGAAACAACAGAACCGATAACTCCAAATGATCTGAAAAATAGCATGAGTCCACCAACTCCAATATCAAGCTCGAACCACCATCACACACCACAAAGGTAAGCAAGGTCAGTCATGAGTGAACTCCAAACACTGAACTAGTTCCAGATACTCTACTGAACTTGACTATCTGAAAAACCCAACTCTAGACTGCCCGTGTGGAAAATTGTGGGCACCCAGAGTTTAGGAAGGGAACAATAAACTCCAGGTCAGTCATGGGACTGGTGTGAGTAACAAAAATAATTTATCTTTAAAACAAACAACAAAAGAATTTTAAACATTGAAATCCGCAATGCTTTTGGAAAATGAAACTACCATAAGGCCTCCCGCCACACACACAATGCAATCGCAGACTTGGAGGAGATTTCACCTTATGATAGTCAAACATGCTTCCTACGCAAGAAAAACTCTTTTGATATTATTACTAGTGCATAATGCAGAAAACATTTCGAAAGTATAATATTAATCTTAGCCAGCATAGGTACCATTATACTATGCCTACTATAGCTACCATTTTAAATGGCAGGTTCTACAACTAAAACCGCACAAGGGTCGTATTGTTTCTTCGAATTTTCCAACAAATGGTCAGGCTAAGGAATTTCCTATGCCATATGGGAACGCCTCTGGAGGGACGCCCCGAGAGACAACTTCTCTCTGCCAACACAAGGCCGGTTACCCCCTTCCCGGGTAGTAAACCTGAGATATGCCACCCCCGGTCGTTTGCGACCTTTATCTGAGGGCCCTCGATCACAAAGCAACAATCACACAGTAAATGAGATTGGAGCAACCACACAGGTAAATATCCGGGCTCCATACCATGATACCACTTTTTTCCAGAAGGAATGGACATACCCTAGGGGAGCTACCCCTGAACCTTGCCGCATCTTTCTTGTTTCGACCATTTTCGGGGTGTGAGGTCCGATGAGGTCTCGTCCACAAAGCTACGCTTTTCACAAAAGCCATGCTTTGATCAACAAATGATCAGTAACACACAGCAACACTTAGTATGCCACACTACCAAATTGGGAGTATATCACTGATAACCTTCAACTACATAACCTCTGAGCTCGTACGTCTCAGAGAAGGGTGTTAAGCTAAGAGAATAAATTCTCCGCCACCAAACAGAAATGTATTTGAAAGAAATCAGCTTTATATCTCAAAATGTAGTGTCAGACATACAACCATACAAGTCTGTTCCGGGTTCGAACAGAACCGAAGGCACTTCTAAAGAAGCCCTTGCAATCCAGGTATTCACAATCCCGATCGGACTTCCCATCATATATGGAAATCTCTATACCGTAGCTACTCAGCGTAGAGACAATCGATAGGTTATCCTATCGTTCTCGCAAACACTCGGTCTTCACCACCGGTCTTCAAATGCTATCCATTTATGTCATACCACTATTCGGAATGGGTTATATGACATAAAGTCCTCTCCTGGCTAAACCGAATAATGAGCGCAATATTTTAAAACATATGGATATTGGGATTTCGATTAAGTCACAACTTATTACCCAAAACCTTGCTTCGAATGGTTTAAACACATTACCATTTTAATCTTTTACACAAAAAGATTCAATTCACAAAGTTCACCCAGTTTCACAAAGATCTATTCATAGATTTTTTAAATCGATTTCCATTTCAATTTGGATTAACTCGTTCAATCTTTAAAACAAAGATTTAACTGATAGCTTTCAAAACAATTCCATTTTGATCTTTTATACAAAAGGTACACCTTTCCAATTTCAAAACAAAGTTCAACAATCTTTCACAAAGATTTATTCATAACTCGGAAAACCATTTTCATTTCAATTTGAAATTCTTTTGACACAAATTGGAAATTCATTCCTTATATGAAAGCTTCTGTTATTTGAAAACAAATAGTTTTCATTTCGGAAAATCTGATTCATTTATACGAGTTAAAGTCTTTGGGTTAATTCAAATTCTCAAAACCATACTTTTAAAATGGTTTAAATTCATATAAACACATTTATAACATCTTTAACCATAATTTCCAAACATGGAATTCAATTCCAAATTTTGAATTCAAATTAAATTATTTAAATTGAAAAACTTTACCAAATTATTCAAAATAACTTTTATCTTAAAAGCTCTTTTTCAAAAGCTTTAACATTTAACCCAAATCCATTTCCAAAATCAATTGAAATTAAAATTTCACACTACAACAAAAATACTTTATTACAACGTTATTTTTACAACAGGCAATTTTTGCCCGTTGTAATAGAACTTTATTACAACGGTCCGTTTTTGAACGTTGTAGTAGAGGTTTTATATTGGGTCTTTTACAACGGTCCTCTGCTGACCTTTGTAATAGGTGTATATTTTACAATGGTCCTTCTATGCCCCTTGTAATAGGTTTCATTTTCACAACGGGCATGAGTTGCCCGTTGTATAATGTCAAAGGGTTTTTTAATAAATTACCATCCAAACGCGTAAACATATTTTTCCTTCAGCCTTTCCCTTTTCACTGTCCGCCTTTCCCCAATTTGACCGCCAAACCCCAAATCGACTAACCCTATCCCTGCAATCATTCGCGAAAGGTTTGGTCACCGCAGCTCTCATCGTCACCGCAACAGTCATCTCCCTCGTACTCGCAACCCCGGTCCTCGTAATCTTCAGCCCGCTCCTCGTACCCGCTGCAATCGTCGCCGTGCTGGCCACGAGCGGCTTCGTGGTTTCGGGCGGGTTGGGCGTTGCGGCTCTGTCCGCCTTGGGCTGGATCTACAACTACGTGTCTGGGAAGCACCCGGTTGGATCGGATAAGGTGGATGCGGCGAGGATGAAGATGGCACAGGCGGCTGGGGCTGTGAAGGATAAGGCCAAGGATTATGGGCATTATGTGCAGATCAAGGCCAGCGAGATTTCTTCCTAGGGTTTTCGGGGGCGTACTTGTGATGTTAATTTGCTGTTTTCAATCAATACAACGAGCGGGTTTTTAGGCTTCATTGTGCGTATTTTTTCAAACTACCAATCCTTCTTAATTAAGATTTCTTTTATACCACTGTAACTTCATGTTTTCTAGCGTTATGCGACTGAAAATTCTCTGGTTGCAATTGATGAGCTTGGACGTGGCACCTCAACTTCTGATGGACATGCAATTGCGTATGTCTTATTCATCATTTCTGTAGCCATCATCACTATTTTATTTAGTGTACTCAAGCTAGTAATATTGTCAAATACTAATGAATTCATATTTGCATTTGTGCATATGCATTATGCAGAGCATCAGTTTTAGACTATCTGGTCAACAATGTACAATGCAGAGGGTTGTTTTCAACCCACTATCATGAAATTGCAGTGGAATTCGAGAATAATACCAAGGTTATTAACAACTACTCTTATTAATTATCCGTTTTTTTTTGCATAAAAAAACGGTACACATAATTTATAGATGATGTTTCCCGTGCCATCTTACTTTAGGCTTCATTGTTCCATATGGCTTGTGAAATCCGTGAGGGGATTAGAGGAATGGAACACATGTCATTTCTTTATAAATTAACACCTGGTTCCTGTCCTAAGAGTTATGGTGTTAATGTTGCTCGCTTGGCAGGTAATCCTAAGCCATTTCTACAAGTTATCACTGGACTGTTGATATTTGTTCATGATTTGTCATTTGCTTACCATCAGTTGTGTTTTTTTGATTGGTCTAATTATGATATTATTGCTTCTTTGTGGTCCAAGCATAATAGAAATTCTTTAAATTCCAAATTTAACGTGACTGCTTTAATGCATGTGTAATCTAAATATTGTTGCTAACTGGTGATGGGGTCTACACAAGGGGCAACAGGGTGGTTCAAAGGGAAAGTGAAGGTCGTTCCTTCAGGTGATTGCTTGGTGGTAATGGCAGTCACCAAATCAGAAATTCCACCTGAAAAAACTATCACTTTGTCGTCCATTATCGCCCCAAAACTGGTACGAGCTTAGTTCAGCCTGTGCTAAGTACTATAATTGCTCAGATAGTAGTGACATATGGCTACATTTCCTTAGAATGATGAATTCTATGTAAAAGATGCCTTTTTGTGTAATAAAGAAACGGATATTTCTTGCTGTATTCCTTGTTGCACGACAGTGTTATTTTCTGCCTTTAAAACACAGTAGTCCTAAGGTATGACTATTAAATTAACATGCATGGTTATACAATAACAATATTGAAATGGATTCACATGTGAGTACTCAAAAGCTTAAGAATGCACATGTATTCTCAATAGTTTACAGTTCCAGCGATTTCATTTCACTATGTTTTGATGTGTTTACAGACTTTGCTACATATTATGCAGTTAATTAATTGTGGATATATTCTACTTACTGTTCCATTATAATTTCTTCTTATATTTTGAGGCGATAGGCACGCTGTGGTGGAGTTGATGAACCTTTTGCGTGGAATAGCAGAGAGCATCTAAGGAAACTTTGCATAGGGAAGGTATTTCATTTTAACATTGTGTTTAACTATTTATACTTGACTGCTATATGCCAAGATGATATTCAGTCAGAATATATTTTCATTTAAATTTCGTATGTAGGAAGTCACATTCAGAGTAGAATATACTGTGCCATCAATTGGAAGAGAGTTTGGTTCTGTTTTTCTTGGAGACAAGAATATCGCAAAATTAGTTGTGGAACAAGGGTAGGCAATGGTAAACATGCTTGTTTATGTAAATTTCCATCCTTGTTAGTCCTATGTGAGCATATAACGTATTTTCTATATAAATAACTATATAATTAGAATAACTGATTAAATTACGCCAAGTATTAGAAAGCGGTCTAAAACAAGAATTTTTGTTTACTTTTGATCTCAAATTTTGACTTGTGGGACAAGGCGGCCATCCGATAGGATCAGTTTTTTTTTTGACCGCCTTCGTCATTCGTCATTCCCGAGTGCCGTAGGTTTCTATGAACAATTTTTTTCTTTGATTATTTTTGTAAACAATTATTTACAGCTTATACTACAAATATTTGCGGTAGATTGAAACTAAAACATGTGTGTTTTTTATCTAATAGGTTTCTAAGAAGTGAAAGCCATTTGTATTTTGAAACTTAAAAAGTATTTTACGAAAGTTTCCTATTTTTAAAATGCACTTATAAAACATATGTACACTACAAGACGGGCAAATTAACTTCTTGCATGGAATTTCTTTTAAATCAGTAGACTACAAATCAAATTAAATTCCCTTTTCATGTATACATAAATATAAACTATAGCTTATACAATTCAGCTAAGTTTACTCTAAACATGAATTTTATGCGTACTTAAATCCTAAAGTAATTAACTTAATAATAATATCAAAACCAACCTCTCAACGTAGGAGCTAGCCAGTGAAGTTTAAAAGTAAGATAAATACTGTTTTTTCTGTACAGCCTCTTGGAAAGAATAGAAAGGAAGATGAAAAAGGAAAAAGAGAATCGAACGGAGAATAATGAAAAAGGAGAATGAAGAAGATGATATAAGCTATAATTTATTCACATGCATTATTCTTCTCATGGGCAACTTAATAATCGTAGTATGTTTATCATAATTCAGTATTTAAATAGATTTGTAACACTCAGTATATGATAATCCAATGCGTGATCAATCAAGTAAAATGTCCTTCAATAACACACTACAAATACCCAAGTTTTTTTTTCCACATCCAATTCTAAAATCACTATGTGTTTTTTTCCCACTTCTATGCTAAATATTTGTTTACCTATTGGTAAACATGATATTGTGTAGCATCTTTCAATTTTAAGTAATTGGGAAGGGCAGTCTATTCAACATGTACTTCCTATAGATGATAGTTTACAATTTTTTTTCTACAGTCATCTCTTACTATTAGCAAACGCTGTTCTTCTCCCTCTAATGCATGTGCGTTTTCATGTAACACACAAATAACCACTTGTACTCATGCTCAAAAAATTGCTCCTACATGTTCGAATAGAAACACACATAATAACTCCCCTTTGGTTCAGGACTCTAATTTAATTTGATTAAACTGGTCCACTTTCCTGGGTTTTTTTAACTCTTGCAGGTGACATAAAAGAACAGAAAAGAAAACAAAGATGAAATATGCACACAGACAGTAAAATAACAAACTACCTACAATCAACTAGCTTCTCTTTTTCTTTTATTGCTTTGTGGTCCTTGATTTTTAACTTCATATACTTCCATTTACTGGTAGGTGTTGACTTCCAAGATGGTAACTTTGCCAGTGATTTTTTAATGGTAACTTCACCTGATCATGATTATCATATTCACTAAAGTCAATTTTTTTTTCTTGCAGTCACACCGCGATAGCAACAATACGCAGCAGGTTCAAGATCAGCAAGAACGAGTTATTGTGGATGGTTTGATGAAAAAAGAGTGCAGGCTATTGAGTTGGGAGAAGAACGTAGTTGTAGAGGGGACAATAGCAAGCACTGATCCTGATGCGTCGGTACATTTTGTAAAGCTTGGAGCAGAAGCTTGGAAAGTATGGGTGGATGTAGCGGTGGAACCAGAAGCTTTTTTATTTAGGCCAAATTCAGAGATGTCCACTATTAAAGAGGCCGTTGGATCAACCGTCGCGTGGTACAAAGACTTTATATCCTTAGTCTAGTATGATTGTACTTAGAACTTGATATTTATAGCCGACTGTTATATATTAATGCTTTATGAATTTGGGAGGTAAACTTATCTGACTTTTTGGAGTGTTGGAATTTTATGACTATCTTTTAGTCTTTTCGCATGTGATTTTGGTTGTTTTCGCATGTAATTTATTACTGTTAAATTATTCATTATTTGTATGGATGTGCTACCCATACGTTGTTGTAATTTTTTTTTAATTTGCATTTTTTCTGCAACGGTCAAAGCGCGTTGTATTAAAGTCTATAACAACGGTCGAAAATCGTTGTCAAAATGTTTTTTACAACAGTCAGGGAATGTTGTAAAACATGTTATCCATCTTGTATGATAGTATTTTGCAACGGACAAAGAAGCTTGTATTACAGTCTATTACAACGGTCGGCGACCGTTGTAAAAAAGTTTACTACAACGGACTTTACAACATTAACTGCCCATTGTAAAATATGGGTGACCTATTACAACATCACCTATTACAACGGTCCGCTGCCCGTTGTGGAACACATATTACAACGGGCATTGCCCGTTGTAAAAAGCCTGTTTTGTTGTAGTGTCAATTTCAAAAATATTAAATTTAAATCATCTGTGACTTAACCGATTTCCTTATGAAATCCATATCTGTGTGTGTATGGTGTAGTCCAGGGGTTTAACACACAATGGTGCAACATCATCATCAATCAACACAGATTCAAATACGACAATATATTTGATAAGCGGTATAAACTATAACGCTTGTCTTTCATATACAGATCATAGATAAATATATCATAGATAATAAATTATATTCATCCCAGATTACAGATTACCACACAAATCAGGATATATCACAAAGCATAACATATCAAGGATATTAAACAATTGAACATCCAATAACATCCAAACATCCTTAAGTAGGATCAATTTAATTATCTGATTGATTTAAATCAGATTAACTTCTATGAATGAATTGGCTAGTCATGGTACATTAATAATTAATTAATTACAAAACATTTAATAAATTATTCTTTAATTAATCATTAATTAACCTTTAATTAATAATTAATCCTTAATTAATTATTCTTAATTAATTACAATAACTAATTAATTAATTAATTACTCCTTAATTAATAGTTATTATTAATCACTTATTTTTAATTAATTACAATAAGTAATTAATTCCATAAAGTAATTACACTTACACGATTTCATAAATGATTATTATTAAATTAATTAATCTAAATTAATCACATTAATTAATTATTAAATAATCTTAGTTAATGCTCTTGATAAAATCCTTTAATTACCTTTCTAAAGTAATCACTTACATTAATCATTATTAATTTTTAAATTTGATTAACCATTAATAACTCATTAATTAATCCGAATTATTTAATTAAGTGTTAACTATGACTTAATTAATTCCTAATTAATTGATTAATTAATTACTAATCATTAATTAAAATTTCAAATCTTATTTAATAAATGATCTTTAATTACCAATTTATTTACCCTCAATCAATTATCTCAAACCTTAATCAATTGATTTAAATTATTAAATTAATAAATCCAAATCATTAATTATGCATTTTAATTAATTTAATAATTACAAATCATTAAATCTTCATTTATTTAAAGATAAAAATATTTTTCTTATTAATGATCAAATTATCATTAACAAGGTATTTAAAAACAATTTACTTTCAAATTTTACTTTTTAAATTTCATTTTAAATTTCATTTTAAATTTAAGATTTAAAATGGAAACAAATTAACTAAAGTTTGAAACAATTTCAAAAACCTTTTATTTTTTTTATTTACAAGTTAAATAATTATTTATCTTATAATAGAAATTATAACAATTTAAAACCCAATTTCATTTTAAATTCAAATGAATTTAAAAATTCACTTCATCATTCGAGTTATTTGAAACAATTTAAATTTTAAAACTTCTTTTATTTCAGAACTAAGATTCAAATTATATTTGAATCCAGATTTAAACCTCTAATTTTAAACTTCACTTAGAATTCAAACTTCACCATAAAATTCAAACTACTTAAACCCTTTTAAAGTAGTTAAAATAATTTAAAATTTTAAAACTTTATTTATTTTTAAAACTAAGATTCAAAACTAACTTGAATCAGTTTTAAACTTGGATTTAAACTCATTTTAAAACTTTGTTTTTCATTTAACTAGCTTTTTAATTTTATTTTTAAAATTTTAAAAACTGGATAACAGGTTTCCTGTAAAACCTGTAACAAGAAAATCAACCAGAGGCACCAACCTGTTGCTTCGAGTCCAAATCCAACTTACACGAGCCAAACATCACCATGCTTCGAGTGAAACTCGAAACTACTAACACCCTCAAACCAAAACTTCACTAGAAAAATAAAGTGCACCGTGCACATGCACGGTGACTTTATCCACCTCCGACAATCTCCGATGGTCCATCCACATCAGCGACATCCTCCACATCCAAACGCAAGCATCAGGTTTCCTCCAACTCAACTCGAAGTTGAATTCGAGTTTCAATCCAAAACCTAGAACCCATCATCAGAGACAACACTTCAACCTGGAAATCACCTCGCCGGCACATCCCCGACCACCAGAGTTGCTGAAACTCCGGCCAAGCCACCGCCTACTTCCAGGCTTCCATTCCCCGAAAGCACGCGACACTTGATCTATCACGGACGGAGCACGAATCAAACTACCCGACCTTACTAAAACTACGTTTAAAAATTTTTAAACCTCCGCCGCCGCCGCCACCAAGGTCTGACTACCACCGCACCATTTTTCCAAGCTTCACCGATCATCCCTCCACCTCCAGGAGGAAACTCGTCCCCTCCGATCAATGGGATAACCCACGGTGACCCAAAATGCCCAAAACGATCAAACCCAAAATGCCCAAAACGACCAAAAATTATGATTTTTACTTTAAAAATCGAGTTAAAGCATACGAATTTGATCTGCATACCTGAATTCGAGAATTGAGAAGTTGGAATTTTGATAAATTTAAAGTTGTGCACAGTTAAATTGATTTCCTGAGCTAATACTAATTTATGTTGACTTAAATAGATTTTTAAGTTAAAGCTTATAATAAAACAACCCAGTTTTATTTAAATCTTGCATCCAAATCCTTGCTTAATCAAGAGGAAATGATTTTTAAAGTTAAACTGAAGTTGAACAGGGGGTATGATGTCACTGGAAACAGCTTTGCACACACATACACCCATATTTTTTTAAATATACAGAGAGGACTTATATGTGTATATAATTATACTTATCCACAGATATACAAGCAACATATACCTATTTTTTTAATTTTAAAACAAGTGTTACTCACCGTGATTTAGGAAGAAGAACAGAGTTTCTTAAATTTTGAAACTGGCTTGTAAAACTGCAAGCTAAAATTCTCATCTTTAATCTCTGGTTATTTGAAGTTGTATGTTGATCAAGTTGAGATTTTGTTTAAGTTTTGAATGATACTCATTTTTAGATTTTTTTCCTTCTTTCTCAGCCTGGAATGGACAAGAATGAATTGAAAAGTTTGATATAAGCAAGATAGTTTACTGGTGATAAATTATTTTGTACAGGTGATATTTCTTTTAGTACAAATATAGGACAGATATTTTTTTATTGCTTGGTGGGATGATATGATAATATTGTGCTAGCATTAATTAACATGTACAAACATACTTATCCAATTTGTTTTGTTTACATAGATATTTATACTGGCACCTTCTTTTGCAAGCTAATATATATTTATATTTTCTTGCTTTCTTTTACAAGTGTATATACTTGAATGTATTATTTGTTTCATCCTTATTATTTTGTAATATAAATAAATTTCTATTTTTAATATATTGTTTAAATTTAGCTAATGTTTACTTTACATTTTATAATTTACCTCATATACATCTATTTCTATTTTTATTTTAATTTTCTTTTATTATTTTTGTTTGTTTCATTCTTATTTGTATTATTTTGGTATTATGATATTAAGATTTATATATATTTATTTTATATTATATAAAACTATATATATTTTATTTGGTAATATAGATGAATTTCTAGATTTTAATTTGTTGTTTAAATTTTTAGCAAATGTTCTACTTTCTATTTTTATTATAATTTATCTTATATTTATTTCTATTTCTAGTTTAAATATTTATTATTATTATTATTTTACTTTAATATTTATTGTCTTATATTTATTCTATAATTTTTTTTATAATATCAAATCTATTCATATAGGCACAACTATATAGATTCACATATATATACAATTTCTAAATTTAAAATGATTTAATATATTTTATTTGGATTCGGGGAAACTCGAATCAATTTATCAATGAATTTCACAAATTTTTATTCAAAAATTAAATTAATTATCAATTTAAATTTATATAAAATCCGGGGTCATTACAGATCCCCCAAAACAGACCCATTGGGTCTTATTTATAGACGAGGGTTGGTCCTTTCGACCCGGTGCTTTCAACCTGGTCGAAAGGTGGCTTCAGATGCCTTTCGATTCCTTTGATGCTTGCGCACCCCTTCGCAACGCTTTCAAATTGGTTTGAATGCCTCCATCTTTGTCGAAAGGGGTTGTTGCGCCTTTCCTCTTTATGTTGCTTTGTTGTCACAAGGAATAAAGGTAGGAGCTTTTGATTCTGTCGATAGGTAGTTCCCAGGTGTTTCGAAGGTGTTGAAATGCTGATGGTTTCGACGCTGTTAGTAGCTTCCAAATGAATGCTTGCGAACTGATGCGAAACCTTTCATGGATGTTAAAAGGCTTCGATCGGTTCGAAAGGCTTGTTTATGCTTTCCAAACTTGTTTGTTCTTTCGAAAGGGTTGTTCTGACCAAGGCATGTTTTTGAGTGGTTTGAATGAAGGCGAAACCTTTGGTTTCGAAAGGTTTGGCGCGCATATGAAGGATTGTCATTCATTGTCTTCGAGAAGTGTTTATTTAACTCATTCGAAAGCTCTTCATGAATACGGAAGCACTTGCTTCGAAAGGGGATTACTGAAGCGGAAGGGCACTTTCGACCCTTTCGACCCCTTCGAAAGGTTGTGATAGTTCTAGTCTTTGGTTATAGCATCCATTCGAATCCTTTGGAAGGTCTTGCTGGGGTTACTTTCTCTTGTCCTTCTTTTCCTTTTACTCAATCTGGTTTCGACAAGGTCGAAAGAATATTAGGTAATAACATTTACATACTTCAAAACCATATCTAAACTCCTTACGTCACTCTAAACATCACTCCTCTTCAAAACAAACCCCAACATCCCTTGTTTGCACTTAGGTCGAGTCTTGTTCTAGCCATGGCCGAGCCTAAAAACATGCATGGCCGAGCCCATTTAGCCTTCCAAGGTTCCACATCTTCACTTTGTTGAGTTAGGAGCAAGTGAGCTAGGTCAAGAGCAAGTTTAGTTTGATTTAGTGAAAGTTTGGTGAGTAAAGTTCTACTTTTTAAACCAAGTTATTACCTTTAAATTTCAAGTGTAATTAGTAGTCAATAATGATGCTTATATGGTTTAATTATGATGTTGAATGGTTATGCATTGATGTACTTGGATGTGATGATGATTGGTTGTGGATGTGTATGTTGGTTTTTGGAATAATTTAACTTGAACTTGAAAGTTAGTTAGTAAAGTTGTAAATGATGTTGCTAATGCTAGCGGTTATGTGATATAATATGAATTGTGATGTGGATGTGAAGTTTAGTGTATGTTAGTTCATGTTGAAGAAAGTTAGTGCTTACTAACTTAAAGCGGCATGAAAATCTCTTATTAAAAGTTTGAAATTTGGATTTTTTTTAAGTTAAAGCATTTCAAGTTTATATCTTTGTTTTAGATTTCAAAACATTCCTTTATTTTTTAGCAAGGATAAGTTTTCAAAAATTTTAAGTTTTGAAAGTTAGAAAAATCAAAATTTCAAGTTTTGAAATTACGGGTCCCTATAGCTATAGTCGCTATACGCGCAGTTTGGAAAATCTAACTATTTTTCCAATCTAAACTTATTTTAACTTAGAAATCTTTTTGAAAATGTTTTCTAACTTTAATTTAGTAATTAGGGAACAATTATTTAATTAACTATTTAATAATTAATTAATTAATTAAGGTAACTAGTACTTTTTTTTATTTTTTTAGCAAAGCTAGCCGGCTTTAAAGTGGGTCATGCCACTATATATAAATGAAGAACATGTGATCTATACATGCACATAGCAGCAGATTAAAGTGGCCAAGCCACTGACACTATAAGGAACAAGAGATAGACAAAAAGGCCTATACTACTACAAAGAACTTGCCTATCCCCCTGAATGGGAGGATGGACAAGCACTACCATCATCTGACTCTGGAACAGGAACATTAGCAAATGTAGAGAATATAAGTGCCAGGTCAGAAACATAACCAACAGAAGTTGGAGAGTATATAAACTTCCTATCCCACGTGACGTCATAGAACTTGCTCTTGTTCACCTCACCAATCTCACCCTCCCTAGTGAGGGCAAGGCCCTCACCATCAATATGATAAATAAGACTTCTCGTTTACCCCTCAGTGTCACTGATGAAAGCATAATCGGTATTACTCACAAGCGAGAATCTCATGTCTGAAGGAAGGTAAAGCCAAGCCCGCTCGTCAGGGTTCCACACAATAGAATCAAAGGAAGGTCCAATACTGACCGGAACGGAAGACTCATCCACAACCGGGTCAATAGAAGATGGAGGTAAAATAGGAGGAGCATCCTGAACGATGTCATCAGATGGAAGGGAAGGAGGAACATGGGCTGCTTTCGAAACCCACTGCCTAATAGAGGGACTAGTAGCGGGATCCGAGAGGACAAAAGAGGAGGAGCATCAGTCATCCCACGCGAACAAGCATCATTGGAATTCCCAAAAGACTGACAGGACGTACATATATCCGGTTTCCAACTGTAACGTACTAGAATCTCGGCTTCACGACCATCAGGAGACGAAGCCGAAGATAAGATGGTAAAGGTTTGGTAGGAGATATCTCAATCAAAGCTTTAGCATAAACTAGTCTCTTCCTTGCCACCGTATTCACATCGTAACAAATCACCTTGCCAACAAGGCCCGCCAGCCAGTCAATATCGATCATGGGCTGTAGCATAAATGGAATACGAGAGAAGTGAGCCCAGACAGGGATAGATAAAACCTGCTCAATATCCCCGTCAATAGATGGATTCTAGGAAGTGATAATGAAAGGCTTCCCAGCGATAAGAATCGGATCAGATTCTAGGATTCGTTGCCTCTCATCAGGACGTGAAAACTTGAAATAGTACATAGCATTATCAAAGTGAACACTAAGACCCCTCTGAGCTTCCAAACCTAGTTACATCGTGCTTTTACAAGTTGATAGTCAGGTTTGGAATCCAAGAAAAATCCAACCAAGTAGTCCTTCCAAAAATCAATACCAGCTTGTATCACTTCGAAAGGAGGAACCATAGCTCCTTCGAACTCAACATTATCAAATAATCTCGGGGAATGAACACCCGCATTGCTTGGAAGCTTAGTAAATAGGGAAGACCATTTAGATGACACAATAGGAGGAGATGCAGGTGCAGTTTGATTACACGTAGACTTTCCAACAGATGTTGCATTATCACTGTCATTTCGACAAGAAGGTAATGGGCATTCATTAGATTTCATATTGGTCAATCCAATAGAGTTAGCAACTGGCTCACGAATAGAAGAATCGTCAATAGAAGACACAGACTTATCATTTAGCAAAACCAGATCGGTACGGTCATCATTCAAACCAATTTAACACACAGAAATCTCAGACCACTGCCTTGTTTCACCACTAGCTGCTGTGCCAAGCAAAGGCAACAGAGGGGAATTATAAACGGGAAGGTTAATACCAGATATAGGCAGTCCAAGCAAAGTAACATCACAAGAAATCGGAAGGGCAGTTAAATCTGAAGCAACGCTCGTAGTAACACCATGCGAATTCGAAGCTTTGATCGAAGAACGCGATTCCAGCTCCACAAGGAGACTGCACCCCTGAGAAGGTGGAGAACCCAGAGAATCATCGGAAGCCACGAGGTCGATTGCAACAACAGGACGAGATAGAACCAAATATTGGTTGGATGGGGAAAATTGCTCCAGATCTGGTCTCTGACCTGAGAGCTGTTAGGGCTGAAGAAGGCGGCTTCTGGTGGCGAGGCATCGACAGCCATGAAGACGGAAGGAGACGATGAAAGTTGCTCGGAGGGAAAAAATCGCAGTCGCCAAAGAAATATTAAACGTAGTCGCCATGTTAATGGGGAATGATTTGTTACTTAATCATTTGTTAATAATGGTTTTTCAACTTAAATGTTAATCAATTAAGTTAATCATGATTTGTTACTTAATTAAGGTTAATTATTATTTATTTGTTAATTAAGGATTAATTAATTTTTATTTAATTATTTATTTAAGACAATTATTAATTAATTATTATTTTAGAAAGGGGTTTTATTTATTAACCTTCGATTAAAGTTGATTATGTTTTAATAAGGTTTAATTACTTTTGATTGGAATTTAATTACTATTTAACAAGGATTTGATTCTCATTTACAAGGGTTTTAATTTATTTTAAAATTGCTTTGAGTTTAAGTAATCAGTTTTGTTTTAAACTATTTTCTCTTCAAATTGTTTTAAATCAAGGGATTTATGTGTTGCTTACCCTTAAGTAACCCCATATGATTAGGACAACTAAATGACATCTATTAGTAGAACAAAATGACCTTCTGCTATTAAATTAACTTGAAAATTTGCTTAAGTTGATTGATTGTTATGTGTTGATCCTTTATATACCTATTGTTATGTGATGCCATGATAGACTGGATAAGTAAAACCAAACTAAAAGCACCATTGTGATCGCTAAGCCTTTGTTTGATTTTGTAAGGACAAATATTTCATTTTCTTTTTGAAATAGTTTTAAAGTTATTGCATTTTGAACAATTGACAAATGGTTTTCTAAAGATGTTCTTAACTAATGAGATTGGTTTTTCATGTTATAAAAAGAAGTTTTATAAAGGAGCTTGAAAATTTATAAAGTGTTTTTGGTTGAATGGATTTGAGTTTGTAAGCAAAGAAGATGTCATAAATAAGGAGATTTATAAAATGGATTTGCTTATTAAAGGAAGCTAATTTGATTAAGGTTATTTAAGAAGTTGTTTAAACAGGAAAGGTTTATTAAGAAGTTTATAAATGATTTTGGGGTATTTATAAAAGAAGTTTTAGAAAATGATTTGGATATTCATAAAGGGAGTTTATAAAAAGGTTTGGATATTTCAAGGAATTTATAGAAAAAGTTTGGATATTTATAAAAGCAATTTATATAAATGATTTTGAATATCTATAAAAGGGTTTTATAAATGAATTTGAAAGTTTGGAAAGTATTCTGAAATGGATTTGGATTTCAAGTAAATAAGATTTCATGAATGAAATAGATTTCATTAAAAAAGATTTATCGAAAGAAGTATAAAAAGAATTTGACGTATGGGTTTCTCTAGACTGGCCTTTTAAAAATGGTGGTATGGAACATTCGTTCCATACTTAACACCGAGGGAATAGTGTTTACGGTTGTCCTTACCTCCTATTTAAACAACATTTGTTTAATCCTTCTTAACATGATTTGGAAGTAAGAAGTTATTCATAAATATTCTGTGTATATAGTTATGTCTGAGAGATAAGTATACGAATGTTTTAGACAAGTGTTTTTGAAAAGAGATTTCTTAAATAAAGATTTGTTTTGAGGCTTAGTGGTTGCTATGGATAAATAAATCTCAAATGGAATTGGTTGTTTTTTGTTTATTTGATAGTTAAATAACCAACTATCGAATTTGGACCCAAAATGAAACGCGTGAGTTATATGACACAGTCACCTCCGATGATGTTGTACTCTGCGTATAAATCTCATTTCGTTCTCCTAGGACAAATAATAAGGAAATCCGTCCACTAATGATTAAGGGATGATCTCCGCTCTTATCTTTGACTATTTATTTCCTAAAGAACCGGGGTTGATTTTATCAAAAACTACCGAATGTTGTTTTGAAGAGACCGGGATCAGATATGTTATCTGAAAACCACTTTGATCCAACTCAAGCGTTTTGAAGTGAAGACATCTTGAAGATGAACGAATTAAAGATGGAGCTCTCAAGTGTTTCGTTTAGTCCCAAAACAAACTTGCATGGATGAATGTTGGCATTGCCATGCTGCCTGCAGGGCAGTGTTAGCATTCTAAGATGGTCTGCTAGGAGGAAGAAGGTAAAGGCGTGACCTCGCCATCCTCATAAACCGAGAAATGGCAAAAACAGGGTATGCAGCAGAGCTATGTGGTCAGCTACCATTAGGAGCTGCCATCCCATTCTAGATTGTCCATATTCGAATTGTTTTTTGTGCAAACATCGCAGTAGTATAAGGCCTCGGTTCAAAAAGGGATAAGGTAATCCGACTCGTCATGTTAAAGGGGAAGCCAGCTCTGTGTAGCATGGGTACAAGAAGTTCTTGTCAAACTCCGGTGCATTTTCTAGGGGTGTACCATCGGAAGGTAGTCCCTTACCTAGCCATAGTATAGAATCCAATCTCCAATACATGCCTTTACGGTTTTGATTGTAGAGCCTAGTATGCTGGAATTTAATATGGTAACAATTTCAGCTATTTTGATATTAATTTGAAACCATAGACATTATTATAATATCACTGGATTTTTATATACAAATGTATTGGTTATCGTAAGGTAAAACTCGTCCATGTTTATATGCGACGTGGTCTTACGAGATGCCTTTGATTTAAAGGTTTTTATAAAGTTAAAGACTTATGCTTTACTCACACCATACCATGTCCGACCCAGAGTTTTTTTTTTCTTTAACTCTTGGGTGCTCAAATTTGAATGGGCAGCCAGGTAGATCGGGTTTCCCGTAGATTCATTTGGAGGAGCTTAGAGCAGGTGGCTTCATCGATAGCTAGATATTACTTTGTCTTCCACTGTATTATAAGTATATGATATCCATTAGGTTGGGACAAGCTATTATAACTGTCCTAGGGTAGAATTTGTATTAGTATGACTCTGATGTAACATTTTTGAAATGACTTTGAAATATATTATATTGAGTAATATAAATTGTTCCGTTCCGTTATGAGTTTCTGTGTTGTTTAGTTTCTTCTCTTCTACCTTTTCTTTCTTTCACCCCTAATGACCCGTCTTTCGGACGACAAATGATCGGCACATGAATACCGAGTATGTATTAAGTGTCGTATTTGGTAGTAAGAAAGGCGGTTCGTTACAGCCTCAGCCTCTTTCAGTGAAGTTTCCAAGCTCAAGGAAAAGTTTTCTTTACTCACTAGTCACATAATCAACATTATGACTGCAAAGGATGAGATTGTAAATGAGAAAGAGAAACTTGCCACTTCACTTGATGAATTGAAAACTTCACTTAATAAAGAAAGAAGTGCTAATCAAATTTTAAGTGATAAAGTGAAAATTTTAGAGATGGGGCTTGATGAGGTCAGTATGAAGGAGGCCAAGCTTATAGAGGAGAATGGATTCTTAATGGGGAAATTGCGAAGGAAAAGAATTCTCTTGAACAAATCAACTGGCATAATTAGTGGTGCAAAGCAAAAGGTGTCTCATTTTGTTGATACGGTTCTCGATACTATTATTGAGAAATCTTATGAGAAGGCACTTTTCATAGCATATGCAAATAACATCCAACGATGCCTTGATCTAGACTTCCACCCTCTTCCTCCAGCTTGGAATGAAAA
Source organism: Allium fistulosum (assembly GCA_030737815.1). NCBI lineage: Eukaryota > Viridiplantae > Streptophyta > Magnoliopsida > Asparagales > Amaryllidaceae > Allium > Allium fistulosum. The sequence continues at coordinate 100,731,239 of CM060901.1, read as the reverse complement.
GTTTAAAAAAATTCAAAGCTATGTTGGAGTAAACACATGCATCCGGAAAAGAATCTTCTGACGAGGAGGAAATTAATGCCAAGAAACTGTTGGCCTTTGATGACCCTCCAACAGATGAAGAAACATAATTTGACTAAGAGGGGGATGATGATGACAATAAGAAGAATGATGATGACTATGATGATAGTGGTCATAATGATGACGATGACAATAATGACGATGATACTGACGATAATGGTGGTGGTGATGGAAAGGGTCTCTCTAGATTGGTAGATAGGAAGGATGAATTGGGAGGTGCTAACCCGAACTTGGTAGTAGACATTACAGAAATTCTCGATTCTCCAAGTGAAGGTTCTCTTCAAAAGGACTGCTCTCCTTAAAGCCATAGACCCAAAAGGAAGGAACAAACTCCTTCGTCTTCAATTCCACTCTCTTAGGTATGGATCTCTTTATTTAAATGTCTTAGATTACCAACTAGCTTTTTGTTAACATGTTGATTATTTTAGTTCAGGAGAAAATCAAAATATCATTATGAATTTATGCTTGAAAAGAAACAAATAGAAATAGATCGATTGAATAGAGAGTTAGATAAACAAATAAAAAAGTATAATGAATTGTCTAGGAAACACAATAACCTTACCATTAGTGCATCAAAAATTAAGATTTTTCAAAGAGAGGCAAGTTACTTCGCGGATGAAGAAAGCACGCCTTCATCGGAAGAAACTCTTGGAGGAGAATGTAGAGCTAATAACCCTCTTTTAGATGTTGATTGATGATATGAGCGGTTCGGAAGAATTTCTCAACATAGTTTACTCTAGGGTATATTTATTGATTTTTCCTACTTAGGTGACAACTGTGGGGGTTTGCTCAGACGCTTTCATCGTAGATACTTGAATGAACAAATCCGATCCTCATCCCAGGACATGTTGGAATCTCCCAAGAGTTATCTCTATCCCTCTTTCTTCTCACTCTCTTCCCCCGAAAATCTCAAGTATAATAAGAAGAGATTTATTTTTGTACTGTATAAAAAATCAATCTTGTATGAACCTAAATGACTATATAATTGTAATATGTAACCTGAGTAGCTTATGAACTTTACCGTTGTGGTTATATTATTATTAGTCTAATTTTAATATCACATAGACTAAAGAAATCTCAAGCAGTCATGTTCCTATGGAACTCTTGAGTAAATATGTCAAATTAAAGAAGGATTTTAAAAAAAACTCCTAATTCTCAAGACATCGCAATTGGCGAGACATTGCTTTCTTAGAGACTTAAAAGAAGTCTACATGCATTTTTCTCACGTTTACTCTGATTTATTGGGTGATGAAAAAGATAATTATTGAGTGAAATTCAAACTTATCATGCCAAACTGATATGTGATCATGCTAGCTCTCCAGTCGGGAAACGAGGCTATCATCAATTCCCTCCCTTTAACACTCCAGAGGGATTAAAGCTTCTTTTGACTCTACTCTTACCCTAGCTATTTGGGTCATTTGGAAAGGCCAAAACCATTGTTTTGAAACTTAAATTAGTTATTTGAATGTTCAAAAATGGAACTGCGATGCAATTTGGATTTTTTTATTGTTTGTAAACTTTTGTTATTTAATGAAGAAGATACTTCTCTCACATATAGATTTTCTTTCCTATTTTCTCATTTTGTTAGGAAAAACAATTGACCTTTGTATCTATTGACCGAAATATCCATACCCGATCGAATCGACTTTGTTAAAGACAGGCTTAAGGCAAAATTTGAGAAGAAATGCTCTTCATAGGGCACTCTAGCTTTACAATTTCCAAATAATCCCGATGCGTAGAACGGGCATGACAAATATTACAAATTAAGGTCCATATTTAGAACTGTGAAAGAAGGGAATTCCGATTTAGAAAAACAAATTAAAGTAAAGGATGAGAGAATTCAAAGATTGAACAGGAAAGTAGACGTCATTAGCCAATCAAAGCTTTCTTCTCAAAACACCAAAGTTGATGCCGAAATTGCTCGAATACATCAAAAAGTTTTGGACCTTGAAGTGCAATTGCTAATAATTCAAGTGAACTGTTAATCTTTGGAACTTATCGCAAGTAGAGGCGAATCCAATCTTTCTACTCCAACTCATCAGGAGAGGTTTTCCGCTCTTTTAAATCCTCCTTCAAGCTTGGATGATAACAAAATTGCTAAATGGAGTCAAAGAGTTAGATTTGAATGTATGCAATTTCTTAATGGACACTGGAGAGATAAGGTTTCTACTCATCTCAATGCTTATGAAGCTAAGGTTGAAGGACTCGAGCACGAAAAACACGCCTCCAATCAAGAAATTGAGAAATTAAAAGGTAAGATCAACATTTTGAGGGAAGCGAATAAAATTCTTGACTATGCATTAAATATTCAGATTACATTGATTGATGATTAAAAGGCTATTTGATGAAAGAAGAGAAAGTTTAAAGAATCCCAAAGTTTGACAATCCGTCACATCATCGAATCATCTTTGGTTGCTGAAGATCTAAAGAAGCTGGCCCAAAGTTTTGACTTGTAGCTTGCAGATCTTGAGATGGATCCTTTTTTGATTCAATCTTTGCATCTTGACTTTGTACATAATGTATTGGATTGTAAATAAATCTATATTGGAACGTATGTTACCTCGAATGTATGGTATGTAGCCCTGAACCGAATAGTGGTTCTTATTTGAAACTGCTTAATGATTAATATCTTTCTTTTCTATATTTCGAGCATTCGATGTATAAATTGATATTTTGGTAGTTAAAAGAACTAAGAACCTTGCTAGTTGAGCTTTCAAAAAATCCTTACGATAATAATTCGAATAGAAGTCCAAAGATCATTCTGGTTATAGTGCGAATAGATGCGAATAGAAAACCAGGAAACCCATTTGGTATTTAATAAGGTAACCAAAAAACAATTTGGTAAAAAATAAGACCATAAAATCCACCTGGCATTAAAGAAAACCAAAAATCTCATCTAGAATTAATAGTAGAAGACCATAAAATCCATCGGGAATTAATAATGGAAGATCAGAACACCCGTTTGGCAATAGTATTGGAAGACCGGAACACCTGTCTGGCAATAGTAATGAAAGACTAGAACACATATCCGGCAATAGTTCCTTCTTTGGGCTAACCGACTTTTGACGACTCGTATTTTAGTAGATCTTCCTCTGGAAGACTGTTTTTGTTTTGGGGTGCTAATTGGCTCACCCTGATAGATCTTCCTTTAGAAGACAGCTTTAATCCTTCTTTCGAATTAAATTAAATTTGATTGATCTTCCTCAAGAATAAATTTTTTGATCCATTCTTTTGGATAGAGTGTGATTGACTCGATTGCTTTTTGCCACAACTGTAGGTGAAGATCTCAACTTGAATCGAATTCCTTACTACCATCTTAGGTAATGATTTAGATTTGTTGTTCGGTGCACTTGGCTAGCTTTCTTTTAGCTGAATTGTAGACTTATCCTACCTCCCTCTAGAAGGCACTTTAGTAAGGACATGGAGACGGTACTAAAGGCTTGTCCGATGCTTTGGACAGGCCAAAGGCTTACCCATCCACCCTCAAGGAGGCGCTTCAGTGAGGCCTTTGATGATTGCACTGAAAGCTGGTTTGGCGCTTTGGACAGGCCAAAGGCTTACCATCCTCCATCTAAGAGGCGCTTCAACCAGGCCACATAAGCAAGGGTTGAAGGCTTTCAAATACTCTGGTTAGGTCTTTTCAGACAGAACCAAAGGCTTACTCTGACCTTCCTTTAGGAGGTGCTTTGACCAAGCCATCTTGGCCGTGACAAAGGCTTTAGCCCCTTACTACCATCTTAGGAAGTGGTTTAGGATTTCCATTATTTTAGGAGAGTTTCAGTCCTCAACCATGTAGATATACTTATTTTGTTATGACACTCTTTCTTTATTATTGACTTGTTCAATATCTTTGTACAAATTCATCAAGCTTTCCTTGCCTTAAGAGATTATTGAATCTTCCCTCCAAGCTTTGATGGTGATTGGTAAAAATGCTGCTAAGGATCGTAATATGAATAGTAACTAAGTTATCTACTAATGCAGAATAAAATATAAAAGGTAAATAGTAAAGTAAATAACACCAGGGATTTTTATACTGGTTCGAACTCCCGTTCTACGTCCAGTCCCAAACTCCTTCTGAAATTTAACTTTTAATCCTCTCTTAACCCGGAGGAATAGGTATTACACCGCCTGAGCAATTGAATAGGACTTCTACCGCCTAGAAAACTGAATAGGACTTCTACTGCCTAAGCAACCAAACAGGACTTCCAATACAAATAGTAAAGTTGTTTCAGACTAAATATGCTCTTGAATAGCACTGATAAGTCAATACGTACACCCTTCCTATAATCCTCTCCTTTGTGGTATACCGTGTAATTCATGAAGATAGGAAGTTTATTAAATCACTTAATGAGGTTTGCTTGAATAAACAAGTGATTTCAATGAAATATTGATTACAAATGGCAAGATAGTTTAGACAATAAGAATGAGAATTTAAATCAGAAATTGGTAATTAAAACAATTGATTTCATGGTTATATATAGTGTTTAAAAGTTGCAATTGTTCATGAAAGATCGCGATGAAATAATATGGAAGCAACTTTTGAATCAAGAGTTGTATCTCTTTGCTGAAATAAAGTGTCTCTTCAAAATATAGCCATTGTGAAGAATCAGCCAACTGAGTGAAAAGATTCAGCCGACTGAACCGATTGAAAATCGATGCAGCAAGAAAATAGTGCAAAAAATATGTAATTCAGTCGACTGAAATGTATGATTCAGTCGACTGAATATTTAAATAAAGTTGTGCATATGCACAGAATTCAGTCAACTGAATGACCTTGTTCAGTCGGCTGAATTCTGTTGATGAATAAAAATTGCCTTAGCTCATTTGGTTAGAGCACTTACTTTCTAAACTAGTGACCCGGTTCGAGTCTTGCTCCATGCACTTTTGAAAACTTGATTTTTCATTTAAAATATGATCTTACCAATGACCCCGAAATCAAGTCTTGCTTCATATATTATTATTATTATTATTATTTAAACTTTTATTGCTTTTATAAAATGTTTCGAATGTGTATGTATATGTGTGTATACCACTTTGAGAAGATTTTAACATCTGTAAACTCTAAACATGACACTCTATGATTAATAATACTTTGTTTGTCACCTTCGTCTTTTCTCTATCGTGTATATCTCTTCTCGTATCTCCATATACATACTTTTATCCTCTTTTGTACTGTGTATCTTCATGTTGAACTTATTTGTTTGTCTCTTTTTGATACTCATGTACCTACAAGTTAACTTAGAGGTTCTTTGGCATAATTGTATAGTTGTTGTCATTAAAATCCAACAATAGAGGTTCTAATATTCTCCCTCTTTTTGATGACGACAACTATACATTTTTAAAAATATTCATTCTATATAAAATAATATTAATATGTTTACAGCTCCCCCTAAGTATAACATCTCCCCCTAAGTATAATATCTCCCTATATCAATATGCATATGAATTTCTCCCCATTTGTCATTATAAAAAAGAATGAGGGAATATAATAAATTTTATAAAATATCTTTTAAATAGCAGGATAAACCCAATATTAATTATGGAGAAATAAATTAGATTTTACCGTATTTGCTGAAGTCCGTATTTCATTGTAAGTACATAATTCTATTAAATGTATGGAACATCCTTTAAGATTCTCTATCATTTTCCTTTTGTTTCTCCAAGTACCTGCAATAGATAATAATCATTTTGGTACCCACTTACTATGTTAGGTTCTGGGGGTTAGGTCTTGGGAAGCCATACCAATTTAGGTGTGGTTGAACCTTTATAAATAAATTTTCATTATAAACTACCATATCAAAATAATCATCAATGTATTTTTCTCTATTTTTCCAATTAACAGGAACCCAAATACTTAGATAATTTTTATTCATATTTCCCATTAATGATTTCGTACTTCTAGAGATATCATAAACATTATTAGTCATAGCAGTATTTGAATTTCTATAAAAATTGGATTTAGACATTACTCGAAATATAGTACTAGCACTAACATTTTTACTATACATGAAAGCGTATCTAATACTACTACGATCAGTTTTATTATATCCTAAACCACTTTTATCATGTAAAGGTCTAAAACTAGATAAAATCATGTTTAAATCATTTTGACATTTATTAAATTTTACAAATTCATTTTTACGTTTTCCAAGTTTAGGTCTAAAACTAGATAAAATCATGTTTAAATCATTTTGACCACTTTTATCAAGTAAAGGTCTAAAAATAGAACTAACAATTGCCTTAGCTCATTTGATTAGAGCGCTTACTTTCTAAATTAGTGACCCGGGTTCGAGACTTGCTCCATGCATTTTTGAAAATTTGATTTTTCATTTAAAATATGATCTTACCATTGACCCCCAAATCGAGTCTTACTTCATATATTATTATTATTATTATTATTTAAACTTTTATTGCTTTTATAAAATGTTTCGAATGTGTATGTATATGTGTGTATACCACTTTGAGAAGATTTTAACATCTGCAAACTCTAGACATGACACTCTATGACTAATAATACCTTTTTGTCACCTTCGTCTTGTCTCTATCTTGTATATCTCTTCTTGTATCTCCGTATACATACTTTTATCCTCCTTTGTATTGTGTATCTTCATGTTAAACTTATTTGTTTGTCTCTTTTTGATACTTATGTACCTGCAAGTTAGCTTAGAGGTTCTTTGGCATAATTGTATAGTTGTTGTCATTAAAATCGAACAATAAAGTTTCTAACAATTGGTGTCATGGCCGTTAGAGCGATGGTAATGACAATACAACCTCCGAGCTTCCTTTCATTCTTTGGTTGCTTCTTTTGCGAAGGCTAATAGTTGAGCTTGTCTTTTGTCAGGAAGTAGATATTCTTGTAAGAGGTGGTAAGGGAGCAACTTTAAGAAAGCTGAGATCTTTTGGAAGTTGATCCTTCTGAATTCCTTTTGGCTATCTTATGCATGATGGGCTCTTTACTTCCATAGCAAGCTTTCTTTTTAAGGAGTTTCGAGTTTCGTTTGGTTCTTGAGGGTGGTTAAGGGTATTTTTCCATCTTGTACTGGACCGATCAAAGCCCTTTGTTATTTCTCTTTCAAAAATGGTCCCCTTTGCTTTGAGTTGAATTTCCTTCCTTATTTTCAAGAAGACGCTATCCTTTTTGTTTTTCTTTCTAGGGCGAAGATTGGCATTGGCCCTATAAGAAATGGATTCAAACTCCATCTATCTGGGTTGTAAAGTTCTACTTGTCTTCTCTTATTTTCCATGATTTGTAATTCCATAATCCTTAATATTTGCTCTTCATGAATCCCGAGATCATTAGTAATTTGGTAAGTTGACCTAGTTTTTTAAGGCTTGGAGGATCCTTGTTAGGAGATTTTAACACGATTAATTGGCATGACTAAGCAAGACATAGTTGATGCGATTAATTAGTGTTAAGAATCAAAGGTAGGTTAGATTGAAAGGGATATGCTTGGCAGGGCAAGTCATTTAAGCCCTATATATGTAAGTTAAGGTAGGAACTTAGGGTATTAACATAGATGAGGGTTCAGGCCCTTCTAGTACCAAAATGTTAACGAATTTTCTTCATCAATCCCAAAAAAATGCAAGGGAGTGAACCTTGGCAAATGATGGAGATTAAAGTGCCTAAATTTAACCTCGACGAGTTTTGGCACAAGGCGACACTTGGTTGAGTTAAGGCTTAAGAGGGGTGAACAAGCAAGTACAAGTCCATTGTGAAGTCATATGCAAAGTCATGTAGGATCATATGCTTACAAAGTAAATTCGTACGATCAATTATATGCAAAGGTAGAAATCAAGAATATGAATACTTCTGGAATTTGAAGCAATCTTTGTGTAATAAATCATATATGCTTTGAAACTCGAAAGCAAGTCATAATTCGAGAAATCTTGTTTTTATTCAATATAATATTGAAGGTACAAAGTCCAATATTCTAATAGTTCAAGTGCTACAATTGGCTATGAATCCCTAAATCAATTTAGGGTTACAAAGTTTAAAATGTAAGAAGAGAGACAAGAATGATTCGGCCCTTCCACAAAGCCCCTAGATCTGAATTTATAAGGGTGGAAATGCGGCATGCTTAGCAACTTTACTTCAGCATTCAGGTCCTTCGGCATCAATAATGCCGCATGGTGCAAGGCTTTGTTTAATGATGATTTTCGACATTCCTCGATGCATAGTAAAGCTTCAGCATTATTTCAATAGTGAAGGCATTCGACATCAATGAGTTTTGATGTTGGTGGCTTACTCTATAATAACCGACCCTCTTAGTTAGTAGACAGCAGCATCAGTTTGAAGCTACAATAATATGAGACGACATTGATGTGGAGCGGCAGCATCATGGAATGGTGTCGGTATTGATAACTCCTATGAATGTTGATGACTTTCGACATCAACATCACATGTACAGATGGACGATATCTCCTAATTGTTATTGAAGTGGGGCGTGGCATTGATAAATGAAGATGTTGATAAGCATCGGCATTCTTGAGTGGTGATATGGGGAATGATCGGCATCAATAACAAACAGCGGTAACAATGAGTGACGTTGATAGAAACACTACGCCATAGATGACCTTCTGCAACATTTTTGCAAGGTGTTGCTAGCTAAAATGTTGCGATAGCTATAAAATTTTGGTCCTACTGCAACGTTGTATTTTTGGTGTTACCTTAGCCATAAAAATGTGTTGCTCTAGCTAAACAAGTGTAACACGATGAAACATTTTTATATAGTGTTGCCATAGATATATTCTAATTAAAAAAATAAAAAAAAAATTACACCTCAGCGATCCACAGCACCATTTAAAACAAAATCTCAACCGTCGATTCACACCATCGATCCACACCTTACCAATTTCCATTTCCCGCTTTACTTTTCTTTCTTGTTCCTCTCTGTGTGAAAATTAGGGCACGTGATTTTTCTTTCTCGTTCCTCTCTGTGAAAACTAGGGCACACGAAGTTGCTTTGATGCACTGATTGATCGAATCTAGTGTGAGAAACGTTCCTGGTAGCTTGCTCCTTCGTTCTCCTTGATTGATTGCTCGAATTGCTTTGACTTCGTCGTCGGGTGCGATGTGATATTATTTGGTATGTTTTCTGCCTTCTGGTTTACTTGATTATTCTCGATTTTGGTTACACTCGCACGCTTTTGCCGATGATGAATTGGGATTTATTTATAGGCTTATTTCCTATAATCTCGAGTTTAATCTTTCAGTTGGACTTTGAGAAATCTGGTATGTTGGATTGCGATGATGTATTGGTATATTGGATTTTGGTTCATTGGCTTGATTTTGCTTTGCCGATGATGAATTGCGATGTGATATTATTTGGTATGTTGGATTTTGGTTCACTGGCTTGTTTTTGATTTCTGATCTGAGCTTGTTAGCTCCTTTCTGCTGCATTTGTTAAACCAGAACTTGAACCTTTGTTAAACTTGTTCACATACCTTTGTACCTTGCTGCATTTGTTAAACCAGAACTTGAAGTATTTGTATTCTGCTGTCCTCTTGAAAACTGCTTCACTTGAAAACTTCTGCATTTTTGAAAATCAGAACTTTGAAAGTGATCTTTGGTTTTCTAAAACTGTTGACTAATCTGAACATTGAGTTTTGATTTCCACGATATATACAAACATATGTGTGTTGAGCTTTGTTGGTTTTGCTTGGTCTGGACTGAACTGGTACCATGTTAACCTTGTTCTTTAACATGAACTGATGCTCCAAGTCCTATGTATATCATATTACTACCTATGTTTCTCTTGTACATGCCTGATGCATTCACTGTTTTTTCTTGATGGGCTGCCTATGTGTTGATGATGTAATTTGATGAGGCAGTGAGTGGGTGTTTTGTGAAAGAGGTTGGGAGTGTGGTCAGTGTTTGGTAGATGGTTAGTGTTTCAGGCAATTGTGTTTCAGGTAAGTGGTAGATGGGCAGTAGTTCCGATGGGTGATGAAGTTGCTGAGGATGAGGTTTGCGGGTTTGCTAAGTTCAGTCTTCATTTGTGCATCATTTTACGTCGTTTCAAAGCAGGTCGATCCCCCCGGGACTGCGGGGCCCCGGACCCCCGCCGGCACTGCGCCCGGACCCGCTACTCGGCTCGCCTTCGGCTTGGCACTCGGCTCGTCATATATTTGTCAGTGTCGGTGTCTATATAAATTGAAACTGCATATGTAATGAGTGAACTGAGTGATGTAGTGAGGAATATCTGTATATGTGAATATCAGTATTATATATCATTGAATTGTAAAATAGTGGAGTCAGGAATTTGTACTATTTCAAATGTTGAAATAAAATATTTATTTAAATAAATTACTGTTTGAATATCAAATTCTGTGCAATAGCATTTTATTAAATAAATATTTATTTCTATTAAAAAATCAAATATGCTCTACATTGTGGGCCCCACAAATTCAGAAAGTTAATATCTATAGCAACATTTTGGAATGTTGCTACAGACACCTATGGAAGTTGCTATAGACCTAAATAGGGTTCTATTGCAAAAATATTACTTATGTTTCCTTAGATAGTTAAAATGTTGCCTTTGAGGTCTAAGGCAACGGCAAAAATTGCATCACCCGAAAAGTGTTGCCATAGACCTATGGCAACATTTTTTGGGCCTGACCCAACATTTTTTTTGTGTTGCAGAAGGCCATTTATGGCGTAATGAAAGCAGCATCAGTTTGGATGGTGAACTGGTAAAATAAGGCATTAATGAGATGCGATATAGGTTATGTCAACTTTCATTGATGGCTTATTGTAACAACCCGCATATTTTACAATTATCTATTTAAATGTTTAATTAAATCTGGTATCGTTAGTCGGATTTTAGTCCGAAAAGCTACTTTTTGCAAGCAGTCGAATTGGGACTCGGGACGCCTTCCATTGAGTTCAAAATGCCGTTTGCAACCTTTTTGAGTATAAACATTGATATGTTTGGAGCTAGCTATATTTGACCTTTTTCACTTTAGGTTTGGGTTTGGGTTCAGCCCACTAGCCAACTTAATACCCAAAACTGAACCACCTCTCTTCATTCATCCCCTCTTCCTTATCTTTTCAGTTCTAAAGAGAATAATGGGGGAAGAGAATTAAAAATCCTAAGCCCTAGTTTCCATTTTGCAAATCAAGTTCTAGCTCCAAATTCAAAGAGAAGCATTGGTAAGCCTCATCTCCTTCTTCTCTAACTCATTCTCTCTTTGATTTCAGAAATTTCCTAAACCTAACTTTGGAAATGTTCTTCTTTTGAGCCTAGCTTCAAGCTCCTAGAGTTGAGATTGAAGAGTGGTTGATTCTCTTTGTTTTCAAGCTTCTTCTTCCTTGTTTTTGTGTAAAAGGTAAGATTTTTATCTCACATCTATGTCTATTCCTATCATTAATGTTAGGTATGAATTCCTAACACATATTCATGTTCAATTGCTTTTGGTTTGAATTGATTTGGTGAACACTTCAATTTTTGGTGTTTTGAAGTCAAAACTTTGAAAATCCTTGTTTTGATTTGTGAACATGTTTTTGGTGGCGTATCGAAGAGCCTATAGGGCTGGGTTGCCGATTGGCGTAAACCCCTAGCGCCCATCACTTGTCCATTCGCCAATTGTTTGGGATTTTGCCCCTTAGGGGCTAGGCTGAGAATATTGGAATTTCCAGTATCGGTCGACCGACCACCCTGGCTCGGTCGACCGAGCCTGGAAACAGAAAGTTTCCAAGCATGATTCAGTCGACCGACCACCCTGGCTCGGTCGACCGAGCCTGGAAACAGAAAGTTTCCAGGATTTGTGTCAGTCGACTGACCATCCTGGTCCAGTCGACTGAACCTGATGTCTCTGCCTATTTTGCCTTTTTTGTGTTTGCATTTCCGATTTTTAACCGATTCTTGATTCTACATTTTGTAGTTATCATTTGTTATCGATTTTGATGACTTCTTTTTCGGGATTTTTGAATATCCATTTCGATGGATTCTTTATCGGTTTATTTGGATTTGATTCACGTCTTCGAATGTGAATTTTAATGATTGATTGTTTCTACAATCACTTCTATGATTTGTCACTTTAAAATATAAAGGTTTTCTATACTAGTAGTAAATATCAAAACCCTTTCATTAAAACGATTTCAACACTATTTTATTACAAAGCTCGTTTCTTAAACCGTTTTCCAATCTATTAGTATATACAAACCTTTACCTCATTCGTATGAGAAAATCTAATTAAACGGCTTAACAAAACAAGTGGCATGAAACGCTTGCGTTTACTTCGTCGGTTAATTTTTGGACTTGTTCGATTGAAACTCTTGTGACAATTTTCGAGTGAAAATCTACAATTTGTTCATAAATATTTAAGTTAAGCCAGTGGTTATGGGACATGAAGCTAAATTCATATATTTACTAGCTTAGTGTAATTGACACTTCTTGATGATCGATGATGATCATTTTTGTGGATTAGACTAGCGATGTGCGATGTCTCTCTTTGTCCGCGTGGGGGACTGTACCTCGTCTTATGGAGCTTCGGCTCAAATTTGTGGGGTAGCGACCCATGGTCTTCGGACCGTTTTAGTGGAGCTTCGGCTCAAAATTAATGGTTAGCAACCATGGAATAGCATTCCGTTTTCTGATACACGTGTTGAGAGTTTTCTTGCTCTCGTTTTGTGATAGGCCTCCCCCTCTCTTTTTGTGATTTCTGGATTTCTAATTGGTGATTTCTAGAACTTGTGTTTCACCAATTTTCGTGATTTACATTGATAAGCTCTATCAATATTTGTGCATTGGTGAATTTGTGTGTCGTTAACTTTTGTGATTGGCATTGATATTATAGTCAATATTTTTGTGTTTGGTGAATAAACTAAAGAATATGACGTTCTTTTCTGTGTTTTGAGATTATTGAGGTATTGTATGATTTTGGGGTTTTACATGCATACTAGTTATAGTAGGGCATTATTGTTATCATACGTCTTTTGTCATATCTCATATTCTATCTCATTTTAATCTGATAATTATAGCTAGACTGATCCGTTTATTATTTTCTTATTCAATAATACTCGGGTCAGACCGAGATGTTACAGGTGCATCTGCTTAACTCCTTGTCTGGGATCATCTTCTTACTTTTGCCTAACTACATTACATTTGTAGTTTTTGTTGTTATACATTTGAGATATAGACTCCATGATGTATACTTATTCTTTTGTCTAGCACTTGTATCTATTCTTTTGTGATATTGTGGATCTTATTTGACCACTACTCTGATGTACACTTTTATGTGTAATATTCATATCTGTTTCCGCCTTTGAGATATGAACTTCTGTGACTGATTTGTGTTATATTTATTTCTATATTTATTTCCGAAGATATTATAGCCACCGTGTGGTAGCTTTGAGTTTGTGTCAATGTGTCAGATTTCCTCTTGAGATGAAAAGCATGTTATATTATCTGACATATTGAGGCTCGCACAAAGCAATTACACGGATGGTCGCTCCTCCACGGCCTTATTCTCCATGCTAGTTGACGGCATTACCCCGTAGTGTCCTTGGCTAGCGTGGGTATAGAGGTGGGGCGTCACAGCTTGGTATCAGAGCAAAACTTCGGAACTATATAGAATAATCTAACAAGGATCATTGTCCTAAGTCCTTCTTAGGAGTCGTGCCTTAGAATTTCATTCGAGTCAATTGGACCCGTTTTATCCTATTTTCTTTTATGATTCCTTGTTTTATCAATCAAGTTTGCTTGATATTTGTTTTGAGAGTAACCTTTTCTTTTTCTTTCTTTCTTTCTTAAAGAAGGGAAATGGTTAGACCAGGCCGCCCTAGCGCCGGTCAATCTAGTGCTACTCCCCAGGATGGAGTTTTTATGTCTGCCCAGCAGCTTCTTGATCTTGTAAAGAATGCTCAAGCAGCCGGTTCTGTTCCGGAGCCTACTCACTCTAAGTCTGGATTTGCACGCTTGTGCAACGATTATACCAACTTGGGTGGAAAGCCATTCAAAGGTTCTGAAACCATTATTGAAGTCCAGGCTTGGCTAAGAACATGTGACCGCATCTTTTCTCGCATGAATCTTATTGATCTTCACCGAGTTCAGGTGGCCTCTAGTATGCTCCAAGAAAGAGCATTAGACTGGTACGAGCTTCTGATTTGTGAAATTAATGAAATGGATCTTACTTGGGAGCAATTCCGGGAACGATTCGAGTTAAAGTTTGTGCCAGAAGCTGAGAAGGTGACTTTGGCCCGTCGTTTCATAGACCTTGTTCAAGGTGAATCCTCCATGGCTGATTACGTCGCTTCTTTCGAGTCACTTTCTAAATATGGGGTTGAGTACATCAACACCCCATTGAAGAAGAACCAAAGATTTGTCTATGGCTTGAACAAAAATCTCAAGAAGCCATTACTTCTAAAATTAGAAGTCTCTTTTGATCAACTCATTGACATCGCTCTTCGACTTGAAGAGGCAGATAGAGTAAGTGATGTTGAGGTTGGGAGTGCTAAACCGAACTACACCAACAAGAAAAGGCCTAATAAGTTCAAAGGTCCTTATCCCAACAATAAGAAAGGGAAACAAGCATCTCCGGCAACTAAGACTTCTACCTCTAGTGGTGGGCAATGCTACAACTGTGGTTCTAAGGACCATTATGCGAATAAGTGTTCAAAGCCCCGTGCTTGTCGCTGTTGCAAAAGCCCGGACCATTATATATCTGTGTGTCTCAAACTTCAAAACAAGAAGGAGGGAATGCTTAATGTGGCGCAAGCCTCTGGTAATACTTCTTGTGGACAAGGTATTTATCATTCTATCCTTGATGGCATTATTGTGTTTCGTGATCATCCTATTCGAGTTCTTTTTGATAGGGTGCATCCCACTCTTTTATTTCAAAAGAACTTGTTGATACTTTTTCTTTGGATGTTATGTGTTTGATGACTTCTTTGAGAATTGTGAATTCGGTTCGTGGATCCGCAACACTCAGTCTACTTTGTAAAGATGTCGAGATTGTTTTATGTGATTTTTCTTTCCTAGCCGATTTGCATCTCATGCATTACTTAGGCTTTGGGATGATTTTGGGAATGGATTGGCTTAACCGTTATGAAGCTCATATCCTATGTCCTGAGCGGACTATTTATCTTCGACATCCTCAATCCGTTAAGCAGGTTTCTATTGTTCTTAAAGATTCGGATTCAACTTTGGTAGCATCCTTATATTCTCTAAACCCTCGTGATGACGATAATGATGATGAGGAAGATGTCATTTCTCTTATTCACGTTGTTCGTGAATTTTCCGACATATTCGAGCACGTTCTAGGATTTCCACCTAAGTGAGCAATTGAGTTCAAAATTAATCTTATCCCTGGAGCTCAACCTATCACTCGTCCTCCTTATCGCATGTCCAATAAGGAAAATGAGGAGATGCGCAAATAATTATCCGAATTGGAGACGAAGCAATTTATTCGCTCTAGTTCCTCGCCTTAGGGAGCTTCGACTATTTTTGTGAAGAAATTTGATGGTACACTTAGGCTCTGCGTTGACTACCGTAAGCTTAATGATCTCACTATCAAGAAAAATATCCATTGCCTCGGATTGATGATCTATTTGATCAACTTAGTGGTGCTAGAGTCTTTTCACAATTGGACTTAGCAACTGGTTTTCATCAGCTTTGTATTGCAGAGGATAGTATTCCTTTGACATCATTCCATACTCGTTATGGATCGTATGAATGGCTTGTTATGTCATTTGGTTTGACGAATGCTCCAGCTTATTTTGTTGACCTTATGAATCAAGTTTTCAAAGATTTCCTCGATCGATTTGTTCTCATCTTTATTGATGATATTCTTGTGTATTCAAAAACCGAGGAAGAGCATGAAGAGCATCTTCAGATTGTGTTGGAAACTCTTAGGAGTAATCAATTAAAAGCAAAATTTTCTAAATGCCACTTTTGGCAATCTCGTGTGAAGTTTCTTGGTCATATTATTTCCGAATCCGGAATTTCCATGGATCCTTCAAAGATTGAAGCGATTCAAAATTGGAAGAGACCGGAGAGTGTGATGGAAATCCGTAGCTTTCTCGGATTGGCGGGCTATTACCGTCGGTTCATAAAAGACTTTTATAAGATTTTCGTACCTCTTACTAATTTGACAAAGAAGGGAGTTAAATACATTTGGTCAGACAAATGTGAAGCTTCAGTTCAAAAATTAAAAGAACTCCTTTCCGATGCTCCTATTCTTGTGATTCCCGATGGGAACCAAGATTTTATTGTTTATACCGATGCTAGTCGTGTTGGTTTGGGGGCAATTCTCATGCAAAAGGAACGTGTTATTGCTTATGCTTCTAGGCAATTAAAGCCTGACGATACTAGATATGCCACTCATGATTTAGAGCTCACGGCTATTGTTTTCGCCCTTAGAATTTGGCGCCATTATCTTTTGGGAGAGAAATTTGTTCTCTACACCGATCATAAATCATTGAAGTATTTATTTTCTCAAAAGGAACTTAATTTGCATCAACAACGTTGGCTCGAGTTCCTTGCATCTTATGATCTTGATATTCTTTATACTCCCGGAAAAGGAAATCGTGTTTTCGATGCCCTTAGCCATAAGTAACAAGCGGTTGTTTCCATGATGATTTCCGAGTGGAACAATCTCGAGACTTTGTCCACTTGTGAGATTCAAGATCGTGAATCCAATTTATGTTCATCTCTTGTTTTATGTAGCCTTGAGGCTCATCCATCTCTTTTGGACCGCATTCTTGAAGCTCAAAAGCTAGATCCCGAATTGGCTCTTCTTGGCCAAAATTTTAGGGATAAAATTGATATTGAGGGTATGAAAGACTTTGGTATTGATTATCGTGGCGGTATTCGAAAATTTGGTAGACTTGTCGTGCCAAATATTAGTGATCTTCGCAAAGACATATTAGAAGATTTCCATCGTTCTAAATTTACCATTCATCCCGGTAGTAGTAAAATGTACGCGGATATGAAGTGACTTTATTATTGGGAGGGAATGAAATTTGATATCGCTAACTTCTTTAAGCGTTGCATGACTTGCCAACTCATTAAGGCCGAGCATCAAAGGCCCGGTGGGTTATTGCAACCTTTGACATCCCAATGTGGAAGTGGGATCATATTTTCATGGATTTTATTGACTGCCTTCCCCATTCTCGTTCGGGTCATGATAGCTTGTGGGTGATAGTTGATAGACTTACTAAATTCGCCCATTTTATTCCCGTTCGGTCTAATCAGACCGTTCCTCTTTTGGCCAAACTCTTTATTAAAGAAATTGTTAAATTGCATGGAGTCCCTACTTCTATTGTTAGTGATAGTGATCCATTGTTTACTAGTGGATTTTGGAAGAGTCTTCAAAAAGCTTTGGGAACGAAGCTTAATTTTAGCACCGCTTATCATCCGCAGTCCGATGGAAAAACCGAGCGTGTGAATCAAACTCTTGAAGATCTTCTTCGTACTTGTGTTCTCGACTTTGGTGGAAGTTAGGAAGATCATATTTCTCTTGTTGAATTTTCCTATAATAATAGCTTCCAATCTAGTATTGGTATGGCACCTTTCGAGGCACTTTATGGAAGGCCATGCCGATCTCCTTCTTGTTGGCTTGAGGCCGGTGAGAAGCTGGTTTTAGGTCTAGATTTTATTCGTGGTTCCACAGAAAAGATTGATCTTATTCGCCATAGGATGAAAGAAGCTCAAAGTAGACAAAAATCCTATGCCGATAACCGAAGGAGGAAATTAGAATTTTCCGTGGGAGATTTTGTGTTTATCCGTGTTTCACCTATGAAAGGTGTTGTGCGTTTCAGTCGATCGGGAAAATTAGCACCTCGATATATTGGCCTATTTCCCATCATCGAACGCATTGGTTCCGTGGCTTATCGCCTTTTATTACCGGCTCAGTTTTCTGCTATTCATGACGTGTTTCACATTTCTCAACTTCGGAAATGCCTTCGAGATTCCGATTCTGTTCTCGAGTCTGGTGTTGTTGAAGAAGTTGAAGTTTCGCCTAATTTAACATATGAGCAACATCCTATTCGTTATTGCTTCGGAGGTTAAACGCCTTCGAAATAAAGATGTCCCACTTGTGAAAGTTCAATGGTCCTCAAATCCTAAGGATTGCTCCTAGGAATCTAGAGAATTCATCAAGCAAACACATCCGGACTTACTCTCTTGAGCTCTTTGAGGTGAACTTCTTATTTCAAATTTCTTCGTTTGTATTGATATGCTTTTATGGGTGTTACTTTTTGTTCAAATATTTCTTATGATTGCGAGGACGCAATTTCTTTAAGGAGGGGAGTCTGTAACAACCCGCATATTTTACAATTATCTATTTAAATGTTTTATTTAAATTTGGTATCGTTAGTTGGATTTTAGTCCGAAAATCTACTTTTTGCAAACAGTCAAATTGGGACTCGAGACCCCTTCCATTGAGTTCAAAATGTTGTTTGCAACCTTTTTGAGTATAAACATTGATATGTTTGGAGCTAGCTAAAAATTTGACCTTTTTCACTTTGGGTTTGGGTTTGGGTTCAGCCCACTAGCCAACTTAATACCCAAAACTGAACCACCTCTCTTCATTCATCCCCTCTTCCTTATCTTTTCAGTTCTAAAGAGAATAATGGGGGAAGAGAAAGAGAATTAAAAATCCTAAGCCCTAGTTTCCATTTTGCAAATCAAGTTCTAGCTCCAAATTCAAAGAGAAGCATTGGTAAGCCTCATCTCCTTCTTCTCCAACTCATTCTCTCTTTGATTTCAGAAATTTCCTAAACCTAACTTTGGAAATGTTCTTCTTTTGAGCTTAGCTTCAAGCTCCTAGAGTTGAGATTGAAAAGTGGTTGATTCTCCTTTGTTTTCAAGCTTCTTCTTCCTTGTTTTTGTGTAAAAGGTGAGATTTTTATCTCACATCTATTTCTATTCCTATCATTAATGTTAGGTATGAATTCCTAACACATATTCATGTTCAATTGCTTTTGGTTTGAATTGATTTGGTGAACACTTCAATTTTTGGTGTTTTGAAGTCAAAACTTTGAAAATCCTTGTTTTGATTTGTGAACATGTTTTTGGTGGCGTATCGAAGAGCCTATAGGGCTGGGTTGCCGATTGGCGTAAACCCCTAGCGCCCATCGTTCATCCGTTCGCCAATTGTTTGGGATTTTGCCCCTTGGGGGCTAGGCTGAGAATACTGGAATTTCCAGTATCGGTCGACCGAGCCTAGAAACAGAAAATTTCCAGGCGTTAGCCTGGAAACAGAAAGTTTCTAGGCGTTAGCCTAGAAACAGAAAGTTTCCAAGCATGATTCAGTCGACCGACCACCCTGGCTTGGTCGACCGAGCCTAGAAACAGAAAGTTTCCAGGATTTGTGTCAGTCGACTGACCATCCTGGTCCAGTCGACTGAACCTGCTGTCTCTGCCTATTTTGCCTTTTTTGTGTTTGCGTTTCCGATTTTTAACCGATTCTTGATTCTACATTTTGTAGTTATCATTTGTTATCGATTTTGATGACTTCTTTTTCGGGATTTTTGAATATCCATTTCGATGGATTCTTTATCGGTTTATTTGGATTTGATTCACGTCTTCGAATGTGAATTTTAATGATTGATTGTTTCTACAATCACTTCTATGATTTGTCACTTTAAAATATAAAGGTTTTCTATACTAGTAGTAAATATCAAAACCCTTTCATTAAAACGATTTCAACACTATTTTATTACAAAGCTCGTTTCTTAAACTGTTTTCCAATATATTAGTATATACAAACCTTTACCTCATTCGTATGAGAAAATCTAATTAAACGGCTTAGCAAAACAAGTGGTATGAAACGCTTGCGTTTACTTCATCGGTTAATTTTTGGACTTGTTCGATTGAAACTCTTGTGACAATTTTCGAGTGAAAATCTACAATCTGTTCGTAAATATTTAAGTTAAGCCAGTGGTTATGGGACATGAAGCTAAACTCATATATTTACTAGCTTAGTGTAATTGACACTTCTTGATAATCGATGATGATCATTTTTGTGTATTAGACTAGCGATGTGCGATGTCTCTCTTTGTTCGCGTGGGGGACTGTACCTCGTCTTGTGGAGCTTCGGCTCAAATTTGTGGGGTAGCGACCCATGGTCTTCGGACCGTTTTAGTGGAGCTTCGGCTCAAAATTAATGGTTAGCAACCATGGAATAGCGTTCCGTTTTGTGATACACGTGTTGAGAGTTTTCATGCTCTCGTTTTGTGATAGGCCTCCCCCTCTCTTTTTGTGATTTCTGGATTTCTAATTGATGATTTCTAGAACTTGTGTTTCACCAATTTTCGTGATTTACATTGATAAGCTCTATCAGTATTTGTGCATTGGTGAATTTGTGTGTTGTTAACTTTTGTGATTGGCATTGATATTATAGTCAATATTTTTGTGTTTGGTGAATAAACTAAAGAATATGACGTTCTTTCTGTGTTTTGAGATTATTGTGAGATTTTGGGGTTTTACATGCATACTAGTTATAGTAGGGCATTAATGTTATCATACGTCTTTTGTCATATCTCATATTCTATCTCATTTTAATATGATAATTATAGCTAGACTGATCCATTTATTATTTTCTTATTAAATAATACTCGGGTCAGACCGAGATGTTACAGGTGCATCTGCTTGACTTCTTGTCTGGGATCATCTTCTGACTTTTGCCTAACTACATTACATTTGTAGTTTTTGTTGTTATACATTCGAGATATAGACTCCATGATGTATACTTATTCTTTTGTCTAGCACTTGTATCTATTCTTTTGTGATATTGTGGATCTTATTTGACCACTACTCTGATGTACACTTTTTTGTGTAATATTCATATCTTTTTCCGCCTTTGAGATATGAACTTCTGTGACTGATTTGTGTTATATTTATTTCTATATTTGTTTCCGAAGATATTATAGCCGCCGTGTAGTAGCTTTGAGTTTATGTCGATGTGTCGGATTTCCTCTTGAGATGAAAAGCATGTTATATTATCTGACATATCGAGGCTCGCACAAAGCAATTACACGGATGGTCGCTCCTCAACGGCCTTATTCTCCGTGCTAGTTGATGGCATTACCCCGTAGTGTCCTTGGCTAGCGTGGGTATAGAGGTGGGGCGTCACACTTATTGTATTTACTACAGTCGATATCATTACTTCCTTAAAGGGATGCAGCATTGAGGAGATGTGATGTAGATAAGTGGCGTCAAAGAGAGGCGGTATCGGTAGTTAGCATTATATATGGTATTGGATGGTAATGTTAAAGCACGACATTACTTTCATCTTGAAAGGCGACATCATATTCATGTTTCATGTCGCATATTTTCAAGGTCAATAATGGTGATAACAGTATCAAAGCTAAAGGTTAAGTGAGAAGACCCATATTTTTCAACCATTTAAAAATATTAAATTTAATATAAATTTTGAATAAAAATGACAAAAAATTTAAGATGTTACAAAAATAAATAAAAGTGAGCGTATGTGTAATAGGATAAAAGATTATAATAATAGAAATAAAATAATAAACGTTTACCTTTAATATGAAATTTATCCCGCGTTTCTGTTGAAATGAAATAATTGTTTTAATGAAAATAAAAGAATATTTTGAGAAAAATAAACTACACGTTTTCATCCTAAAGTAAGTAGATTTTATAAAAAAGAAATTTTGGGTTTGGAGACAATATTTTACGGTCATTGAAAAACGGCCGTAATCTATATAGAATTTATTTTAACGCGTAAACTCAAAATTTCAATAAATTGAGGTTGTATAATAAAAACGTGTTTTTAATAAGTTTATTCTATGAATTCAGATTTCAAATTTTCTGAAAATTTATGTCGTTCAAATTTAAGTAGAAACCGGTTAATAAATTTAAAGGTAAAATGTCATATTTCAACATGTAAAATTTTTTACATAGAAAAGATCTAAAAAAATTCAGATTTGAAAAGCAAAGTTTTTTCCGTCCAATTCTGATCTTTCTAGCTCCGTCTATCGCGATTTACAATTGAGTACGTTTTGAATCGGTGTTATTGGCGACCGTAATGATTTCTTGACACGACTGTCGTAACACGGATTTTATTACACCATTAAATTCCTCTCATCGCGTTGATCTCCGCTGTATATTTATTCTTGTATTTCGGTGTCCGGTGCACAACGTTAAGTGGCCAAATTCTAATACATAACGGTTTGCTGTTCTGCCACATCATCAATCTCACTTTATATATTATCATCCTCTCGTTCATTTCCGCAAACCAGAAATGAAATAAGCCTAGCCAACACCCATTAACTTCATCCGACGATCCTCAATGATCGGAGCCAATCTATCTACTATTAGCCAAACATCCCAATATGAAAGTGGTAGATCTTGTCGAGATGTAGAAGATCAACGGTCATGATCGTCGACGACCCGGTGGATCGATGGAAAAATCGCCACGACAGTCAAATCTATATTCATCGATTCCGGCGACTACGGTCGTCGATAGGTGATGGTATCAACATAGAAGATGGAGAGGAAAGTGAGGGCAAGGCACAGCCAAAATTTGGTGATGATCGGAGTTGTGTGGTGGCCGGAATTTGTGTTTGAAGTGGCGACTGTCTTTGGGTTTTTCTGGCCGAGCGATGTCAATCTGGGGGATAAGGCGGCTGGTGTAAACGAGGGGGAAGGTCAAGCAGTCGATGGCAGCATTGGTCGGTGGTCCAGTCGTGCGTGGTGGCCTAGGTATGGTAATAAGCGATATGCTTAGTTTAATGATTGTCAAATAAAAATAACAAAATCGAATGGTTATTAATTCATAACTGGTTCGTACGAGGTCGGATTCGAGTGCGGTCAGTTGCATTGGATTCGTGTCGACGTTATCTTGGCGATGGAGTTGGATTTGTCGCTATTTGCTTCAGTGAAATTTCGGACATATTTCTAAGGTGAATGTTAAAATCACTCGCGCAATACTAAAATATTTTGATGTTAGTTAAATTAAAATCATGAAGTGATTTAAATATATTGATTGATGATTGGTAGTTTAAATTAACGTTTTAATTGACAAATAAATTGAATTGTTAGGAATTTGAATTGACAGTTAAATTTGAAATTTAAGTTAAATTGGCTAGTTAAATGCTCGACATTTGATAACTAGTTAACTGTTATGATAAATTAATTGTTTTGGATGTTGATTATGATGGATGCCTATCGATTGATATGTTGGATGATTGGATGTTATTTATTTTGATTTGTATCTGTTATCACCCTGGATGTTACGGGCATCATAAATTGTCAATTAAATCATTTCGAATAAATTAAGAAATAGGTTGAAATGATATATGCTTATGACACTTTGATTTGGATTGAAATGATATACATCTATCCCTACAATTAAAATTTAATATAACTAATGTCAAGACCCGATTCTTCGACTTCCGAAAATCGACATTAATACGTCCACTGTATCAACTGCCGACCAATCGAATGCCGGAAAACCGAACCCTGAGGGTTTAAAACAAGAGGTAGAAGAATACAGAAGAAAAAGAAAGAAAAAAACAACATAAACAATATCAGAATCTCACAATCGCAGCGGAACAACATATAATAGATAAATGAATAATCTTTAAATCAAAGAACTATATCAGTTTATACATTACATTATCATCAGAGTGTACAACAACAATACATCAATGGACAGTTATACAAACTTGTCCTCATACAGAATACATAGCGGAAAAGATAATATCATATACAAGTGATACGTCTCGCCATCCAGCTCGCCACTGAGCTCTACAGCATCTCCTGAATCCAGAATGACCTGAAAACTAACTCTAGACTGCCCGTGTGGAAAATGAGGGGCACTCAGAGTTTAGAAAGGGAACAATAAACTCCGAGTCAGTCATGGTGACTGGTGTGAGAACTAAAATAGTTATTTGCACAAAGGAATACAACAAAGGAAGTAAAAGACATCCGCAATGCTTTTGGAAAATGAAACTACCATAAGGCCTCCCACCACACACACAATGCAAACGCAGAATTGGAGGAGATTTCTCCTTATGATAGTCAAACATGCTTACTACGCAAATTCTTTTAAATATTATTACTAGTGCACAGTGCAGAAAACATTTCGAAAGTATAATATTAATCTTAGCCAGCATAGGCATTTCGCACTTATGCCTACTATAGCTGCTATGTTCAATAGCACGTTACCGCCACATTCCATAGCAGATTATACAACTAAAACCGTACAAGGTTCGTATTGTTTCTTTGGATTTCCAACAAATGGTCAGGCTAAGGAACTTCCTACTGTCAATGGGATCGCCTCTGGCGGGACGTCCCGAGAACTAACTAGCTCTCTACCAACACAAGGCCGGGTTACCCCTTACACTGGGTAACTACTACACGAATATGCCACCCCCGGTCCTTTAGGACCTTTATCCGAGGCGCCTCGACAAAACAAAAATCACACAGTAAATGAGATTGGAGTAACCACATAGGTTAAATACCAGGGCTCCATACCTGATACCACCCTTTTCCAGAAGGAAATGACATACCCTAAAGGGAGCGACCCTCATAAACTTGCCGCATATTCCTGTTTTGACCATTTTCGGGTTATGAGGTCCGAAGAGGTCTCGTCCACAAAGCTATGCTTTTTCACAAATCCACGCTTTGATCAACAAATGATCAATAAATAATCATCACACAGCAACACTCAGCATGCCACACTACCAAATTGGGAGTATATCACTGATAACTTTCAACTACATAACCTCTGAGCTCGTACGTCTCAACGAAGGGTGTTAAGCTAAGAGAATAAATTATCCGCCACCAAACAGAAATGTATTTGAAAGAAATCAGCTTTATATCTCAAAATGTAATGTCAGACATGTAACCATACAAGTCTGTTCCGGGTTCGAACGGAACCAAAGGCACTTCCGAAGAAGCCCTTGCAATCCGAGTATTCAAAATCCCGATCGAACTTCCCATCACAAAGGAAATATCTATACCGTAGCTGAAATGACCCTCCTAATTATACTCTAATTTCATAAGGAATTTTTTTTTTTTAGGTAAAGAGGATATATAAATATAGATAGATATATCATCCACTTCAATTATAATTCTCAGGGTCACTCTCTTTTTCCAATAAATCAAATACATCCAGGATCACAAAAATCAACCAATATAAATATATCAGTACACTCACAAAAATAAGCACATACATGTGAGGATGCATATGCCTCTCTTGTTTGAATCAGAGTTCTGGAAAAACAAGAGGATATTGGATTGCTAATTTTTTTTGACTAAACAATCCACTGGTAACATACATATTAGTCTGTTTATCCTAACTAAGAAGTGATCAAGTAATTCTCAGTAGTAAACAAGCTTTTAATATAGCTGTTTATGTTAAGCTCTGAATAGTGTCAAAATCGGTATAAAATAAAGTGGATCCTAAGTGAAAGCAAGCAACATCTAGGCGTAATGGAAACGCGCCTAACTTATACACATGAGATCACAAGTTCGAGTACTATGCTGGTCGGTTCAAACACAATTTTTGGTTTTCATTTTTTTTTCTTCTGTACAGTTTGCAATCTGTTATTACCTATATCTGCACATATATGTTTTATTTTTGCCTATATTCCAGCATACTAAACAATAATTCTTGCTTAATTATTTTTGAATTCCATTCCTACAACCTAGAAGGCTTCAAGATTGAATGATAAGAGTGTTTATCATTTTCCAGGTTTGTATTTCTTCTTATAAGATTTGTTTGGTATTTAAAATGCATTTGGTTAGAATCTGAGTAAAATTCAGATTCTTATTTCAAATACAAAGGAAAAGGTGTGGTAAAATCTGCACTTAAACATGTTTATGTGCATATATATCTGCAACTATTTGAATCTGGCTTCCATCTAACTTACTACAGATCCTTTCTTTATTTAAAGGTAGGACATGAGTGTTTATGTATGGAACAAGTTTAACCATGAAAACCTTGCAGCTATATAAAACATTTAACCTATGCCTATATCTTTTGCATACATATGCCATAGTAGAAAATAAAACCATTTAATTTTCTGAGAATCAACTATCCTGATTTTCCAAAACTTAAATCCTTTTCAAAGATTCATGATTGACTAATGCATTTATAAAATGTAATCATTCAGTTTTAACATGATGTTCTTGCTAAATCTACTTAAAAGATTTCGATTAATTTTTGAACATATCAGAAATTCAACTAGGTTCATAGATTCCAGATACGAGTCAAATTCTTAACAAAATACTTAACAAAATACCCCTTCAATATTCAACACTTAGTACAAGTAGCAATTTAAATTGTCAATACATGCAGATTTCAACATTTAGGCTCTTATCTAACTAAGTTTTAGCATGCTATATCTTCTTCTCAAGGCCTTGCTCCTACTCCTACTTAGTTGCTGCAATCCCTGAAAAAGCATTGGAAACTGCCTCATTTTAAATGAGACACCCCAGATGCCATTAGCACACTAGGGTCAGACACATGTCTGGTATGAGAAAATTCACAAAAGCAATTTGTTAATTAGGTTAAAATCAGGTTAAGTACAAATACATAAGGTTCTGTCCTTTGAAATCAGGTGAATACTTGTGTGCATGCTCTGTGTCATTGTGCATGTGCACACTTTAACTTTCTTTCCAGAGACTACCCATATGAATATGGCACATACATTCAAGCATACAACTCAATCATAGACAAACAATCATTCATACCAAACAGGAAAATAACTAATATGAGTTAAACCACTTATTCAATCCTCATATTTCAAATCTGGGAAAAACTCTAGTTTTCTCATCTGCTCAAGTATTATCTCCTTGGTATATTTATCTATCCTTGGTCTCATCTGCAATATTTATGAATCAATGGACACACTGTAATGAACTAATTCACTCCATTACACAAAGATCTCAGGACTTAAACAAGCCATGTGTCAACTTATGTTACTCAAGCACACAAGTCATTCCTGCAGTGTTCTTGACCCCAATTTCCTAATCAGATTTAAGTTAATAATAACCCCTTTGATTTTTCATGACAAACCATTCAGTGATTCATTTTATTTAGCTAAAACATCCATATCATGGTATCTCCTATTATTCATGACCATACAGAAACAACAAGCAAACAGCCATTGGTGGCTACAAAATAAGGTTCTGTATATATATATATAGATATTCATCCTGGTATTTTTAAAAGGAGTTTAGGCAACTAACATTGGCTTATAGCTTCTGAGGGAGTTTTTCTTTTGCAAACATTTGTGCTTGAGTTAAACTCAGAATAATCTGGTTTCACTGAATCACAAAATTTTGTTTGCTATGTATTTTATGGAATCAGGAGCATCAGCACATAGGCAACCCTATTGCACCCCTAATTCCTTTTTATTTCAAGCCTCAGCACTTATACATGAGTATATTGCAGCTCAACATTATTTACATCTTTCTGGGTTGAGCCAAAACCAATACTACTTGCCTATTCTCAACATTTTATTTTCTGGGTATTTATTTATATCCCTAAACATTAACATATCAAAGATCTGAGTGTATAAAACAGATATGTATGCTAACAACACATAAAACTTTGTTATAATAAAACAAATGATCAACCAAAGAAAATCAAAATATATTTAGGTTTAAATTCACAGATAAACATCCATATATGAAAATACTCTTTGAATAAAAATACTTTTATCTGGCTGCCTACATTAGGACTTATTGCCTTAGATTTTTGAGTGAGTTTTCTCACCTAGCTCTCTCCTTTGTTTCCTTAATTAACTGATGAACTCCTGCTCTTATCCTCTAGCTCTCTTTCTTCCCTTGTCTTATGATTTCTGTGGTATTGTTTTTCTCTTTTTTTTTTCAAAATTCTTTTCTGAGGAGAAGAGGAGGCTGCTGTATATACATGTATATATATACAGGGTCTTTCTTAGGGTTTTGGGTATTGGCTAAAGCCATTTTTGCCCACCAGAAAAATCATGTTATCTGGATTTTAACTCAAAGTTTTACCCCTTCCCGGCTTAATTTGGGTGAAGAGAAAAGTGGTTACATTTTTTTTTCAGAAATCTGCTTTTCAGAAAATACTTTTCCCCTTGTCTATAATCATGCTAAAAATGTGACTTGGTTTTTTTATTATTATTTATCAAATACACTTCCTAATTCTGCCTGTAGCAACATTTCTCTGTTTTCTCTTATTTTTTTCTATTTTTAGCTTTCATGCAAATGGCATGTACTTCCTTTATTTATTTATAAGAGGATTAGTTCTTTTTATATCTTCTTTCTTTTTATTTCTGCTTATATTAAAATATGTCTACATATATATTTTATTTCACTAGTTTGAACTCTAGTATTCTATTAACACATATATATATATATTTATATATATATCATTTTGTATTGACACACACATGCACATGTATACTTAAGAAAATATTCAGTAGCATACATATACTTATATTTACTTATGCATTCAGCTTTTTAAAGATTTAATATATATATATATATATATTCCCATACATATCAATATGTATTTATTCTTCAGAGATTTTTAGCTTTAGTTCATGTGTATACCCTGTGCACCCATGTACACACATACTGATACACTATCAAGCCATATCAATTCCTCCTTTAAAATTTATTTAAAAATTATTTTAAATTCATTTATATTTTTCAGAACATATTCCTAAAATCTTGGGTCATTACATACACCCCTCCTTTTAGAAATTGTGTCCCACAATTTTCCTAAGCTTAAAATAAATTTTAAACTTAATTCAGAGAACAAGTATATTCTCTACCAAATAGATTCTTAGTTCTATACTAACTAAAAATATATTCATCCAAAATAAAGAAAACAATCAAAAATCAGAATTACCTTAATCTGAAAATAGCTTAGGATAATTCATCCTAACCTTGTCTTCTAATTCCCATGTGCAATCACTAGGATCTAGACTCCACTGTACCTTCACAAGTTTCAGAGATTTATTCCTCAACTTCTTCACATCTTTTGCCAAAATTCCCACTGGATCCTTTTCATAAATCAAATTAGGATTTATCTGCACTTGGGTTGGGGTTTCAAGAATTTCTGCCTTGTCATGGACCCACCTTCTCAATTGTGATACATGAAAAACATCATGTATACCTTGCATGTTTTCTGGTAATTCCAACTTATATGCCAAGGGACCAATTCTCTCCAGAATTTTGTATGGTCCAATATATCTTGGGGTTAATTTGCCTTGTTTTCCAAACCTCAACACATTTTTCATGGGTGAGATTTTGATGAAAACAAAATTTCCCACCTCATATTCTACCTGCCTCCTTCTCAAGTCTGCAAATTTCTTTTGCCTATCTTGAGCTGCTGTCATTCTTCTTCTTATCAACTCAATTTTCTCCTTGGTTTCTTGTATGTACTCAGGTCCTAAAATAGACCTTTCTCCTGCTTCTACCCAGCAAACAGGTGACAAGCAGGGTTTACCATACAAGGCTTCAAATGGAGCCATTCCTATGGTGCTTTGGTAGCTGTTGTTGTATGTAAATTCAACTAGATGAAGATAATCTTCCCAGTTGCCCCCAAAATCCAGTATACATGCCCTCAACATGTCCTCCAAAACTTTGTTTACCACCTCAGTCTGCCTATCTGATTGAGGATGGTAGGCAGTACTTAAACATAGTTCACTTCCCATTGCTTCTTGAAAGCTTCTCCAGAATTTTGAAGTGAAGATGGTATCCCTATCACTCACAATGGTTTTGGGAATGCCATGTAACCTTACCACTTCTTTTATAAAAATTTGAGCTAGTTTTGGTGCAGTTCTTTCTGACTTGACTGGGATGAAGTGTGCTACTTTGGTTAGCCTATCCACTATCACCCATATGCTTGTATTACCTCTCTTAGATTTAGGCAGTCCATCTATGAAGTCCATAGATATGTCTTCCCACTTCCACTGTGGTACACTAAGAGGTTGCATCAACCCTGATGGTCTTTGAGTTTCAGCCTTGACTTGTTGGCAAGTCATACATTTGGCAATGTACTTGGCTATATCAGATTTCATCCCCTTCCACCAGAAGTCTCTTTTCAAATTTTGATACATTTTTGTGTTACCTGGGTGTATGGAGTATTTACTTCTGTGATATTCATTCAATATCTCCTTCTTCAATTCTATGTCCTCTGGTACACACATTCTATTCTGGTATCTTACATAACCATCTTTATCAATGTGGTGCTTCATCACATCCTCCCCTCTTGAGAGGAACATTCTCTTCTCTAATAAGTGAGCATCTTGTTCTTGCATTTTTCCTACCTTCAGAATTAAATCTGGTTGAAGTGTCATTAAGCTTAACTTCCCTTTATCTTCTTGTGCACCATGCATCTGCACACAACCATTCTCCTCAATCTCTAACTCAGTTAGCAAAGACAAATCTTTAAATTCTGCTATCATCATCATAGCCAATTTAGCATGCTGTCTACTTAGAGCATCTGCAACTTTGTTTGCTTTGCCTGGTGTATAGAGTATGTCAAAATCATAGGCAGCTAAGAACTCCACCCATCTGTGTTGCCTCATGTTCAAATCTTTTTGTGAAAACAAATATTTTAGAGACTTGTGGTCAGTGTAAAGTTCAAACTTAGTGCCTAATAAATAATGTCTCCAAAGTTTTAAAGCATATATCACAGCTGCTAATTCGAGATCATGTGTGGCATACCTTACTTCATGGGGTTTTAGTTGTCTGGATGCATATGCAATGACTTGGCCTTGTTGCATCAACACTGCACCCAAGCCAAATCCACTAGCATCAGTGTATACCACTAATTCTTCATTTCCATGTGGTACCTTTAGAATTGGAGCATTCACCAATGCCTCCTTCAACTGTTCAAAAGACTTTTCACATTTTTATGACCAAACAAAAGCTTGGTTCTTCCTGGTTAGGTTAGTGAGTGGTGTAGAAATTTTTGAAAAATCTTTTATGAACCTTCTATAATACCCTGCCATCCCCATAAATGACCTCACTTCACTCACAGTGCTTGGTCTCTTCCATGCTTGGATAGCCACTACTTTATTGGGGTTCACAGAAATTCCTTTGGCAGATATAACATGGCCAAGAAAATGTACTTCCTCCTTCCAAAACACACATTTTGAAAATTTTGCCTTTAAATCTTTTTCCCTTAGCCTAGACAAAACCAGGTGCAAATGATGCTTATGTTCTTCCACTGTCTTGGAATAAATCAAAATGTCATCTATGAAAATAAGCACAAACTTGTCTAAACAATCTCTAAAGGTTCTGTTCATTAAATCTACAAAATAAGATGGTGCATTGGTCAAGCCAAATGGCATAACCAAAAATTCATACAACCCATACCTAGTGTTAAAGGCAGTGTACTTGATGCTTGATTCTTCCACCTTCATTTGATGAAAACCAGATGCTAAGTCTAGCCTAGAAAATACTTTTGCCCCTGCTAATTGATCAAAAAGATCATCTATTCTTGGCAATGGGTATTTATTTTTAATAGTTACTTTGTTTAATTCTCTATAATCTATGCAGAGTCTTAAAGAGCCGTCTTGCTTCTTAACAAACACCACTGGTGCTCCCCAGCAAGAATTACTTGGTCTTATAAAACCCTTTTCTTCCAATTCTTCTAACTGTTTCTTTAATTCTTTTAGTTCATTTGGCCCCATTCTAGTTGTCTTTTTAATCACTGGGCTTGCTCCTGGAACTAGATTGATCTGGAATTCTACTGGTCTATGGTGTGGAATACCCTTGACCTCACCAAACACATCCAAATATTCATTGACTATGGGAATTTCTTCAATGGTTAGTTCACTGAAATCTTTTTCTGAGTCAACTAAATGATATAGTTTTCCTTCCTTAGCTACCTCACATAAAACTGTGATTCTCTGACCTCTAGAATTTTGCAATGATATGGTGGATGAGTCTAAATTAATTATGGCTTTAAATTTCCTTAACCAGTCTACCCCCAATATAACACCTATATTTGGGTAATTCAAAACATATAAATTGGAAATAAAAATATTTCCTCCTATGTTTAATCCCACATCCACACAAATCATATTTAAAACACTAGAACTCCCCAATGGACTGTGTATATGCAATGGGGTTTCAACCAATATGCAATTCAGTTTTAGCATTCTAACCAGTTCATAAGAAATTAAGGAGTGAGTTGCCCCAGTATCATATACTACTGTTATGGGTATGGTACAAATAAGTAATGTACCTTCCACTTGGCTATGGTTTACAGTGTTACTCTCCACTGTGGCTTTGCCTTTCCCTTCCAAATTTGCCAATTTGCCTTGCTGTTTATACTCAGGACAATTCCTCTTCATATGCCCCTCTTTCCCACATAGATAGCATTTGAAAGCTCCTCCTTTCAATTCTGGACATTTTGGTTTGATATGCCCTTCCTTTCCACACTGATGGCACACAATTTTCTTCTTGTCTTCCTTAGCTTTGACATCTCCAGTGCTTTTGTTACTAGCCTCTTCTTTCTTCTTATCATAAGGGTGATACCTCCCCTTACCTTTCTTGTTATTATTGCTCTTAAAATTTCTGAACTTCTCCCTTTCCTTGTCATGCTGTTCCAACCTCAAAGCTAAGTCTATCACATGATCAAAAGTCTTGTCTGCATAGGGTAACATGGCTCTGCTAAGTCCTGGGTTCAGACCTTTTATGTACCTATCATTTTTAGATGCCTCATCTGCCACAAGCATTGCTCCATATGTGGAAAGCCCCTCAAACTTTTGAGTATATTCTGTGACAGTCATGGTTCCTTGTCTAAGTCTAATGAATTCTTCTAGCAAGGTAGTCTTTGCTGATGCTGGTACAAACCTTGCTTCCAACATCTCTTTAAATTGATTCCAAGTGATTTCATTCTCATTCCTTCCTGCAATGATTACTTCCCACCAGCCTAAAGCTACTCCTTTTAGCTGTCTGGAAGCCACTTGCCTCTTTCTTTGATCATCAAGTTGCATGTCATTGAAAATTCTTTCCAATGTTCTCAACCATGTTTGAATTTCCATGATACTCTCTGTCCCTTCAAAGCTTTTGCCTCCTAAATGAGTATATGTCTTAAGCAATTTTGAGAGTTCCTCATAGGGATTTTCTTGCCTTTGTCCTGCCCCATCCCTAAATGCTCTCACCAAGTCTTGCAGATTGACCATTGGTGGTGCATGGGAAGATCCTGCTCCCTGATTTGGTGGTCTCCCTACCATAGTTTGCTAATAATAATTTACATAGCTGGTTAGTTTGATATTTAGTTCCTTTTAATTTTATTTCTATTTAAGAACTTGATCCTTACTTCTACTATGTTGAATAACATAGCTCTGATACCAAACTGAAATGACCCTCCTAATTATACTCTAATTTCATAAGGAATTTTTTTTTTTAGGTAAAGAGGATATATAAATATAGATAGATATATCATCCACTTCAATTATAATTCTCAGGGTCACTCTCTTTTTCCAATAAATCAAATACATCCAGGATCACAAAAATCAACCAATATAAATATATCAGTACACTCACAAAAATAAGCACATACATGTGAGGATGCATATGCCTCTCTTGTTTGAATCAGAGTTCTGGAAAAACAAGAGGATATTGGATTGCTAATTTTTTTTTGACTAAACAATCCACTGGTAACATACATATTAGTCTGTTTATCCTAACTAAGAAGTGATCAAGTAATTCTCAGTAGTAAACAAGCTTTTAATATAGCTGTTTATGTTAAGCTCTGAATAGTGTCAAAATCAGTATAAAATAAAGTGGATCCTAAGTGAAAGCAAGCAACATCTAGGCGTAATGGAAACGCGCCTAACTTATACACATGAGATCACGAGTTCGAGTACTATGCTGGTCGGTTCAAACACAATTTTTGGTTTTCATTTTTTTTTTCTTCTGTACAGTTTGCAATCTGTTATTACCTATATCTGCACATATATGTTTTATTTTTGCCTATATTCCAGCATACTAAACAATAATTCTTGCTTAATTATTTTTGAATTCCATTCCTACAACCTAGAAGGCTTCAAGATTGAATGATAAGAGTGTTTATCATTTTCCAGGTTTGTATTTCTTCTTATAAGATTTGTCTGGTATTTAAAATGCATTTGGTTAGAATCTGAGTAAAATTCAGATTCTTATTTCAAATACAAAGGAAAAGGTGTGGTAAAATCTGCACTTAAACATGTTTATGTGCATATATATCTGCAACTATTTGAATCTGGCTTCCATCTAACTTACTACAGATCCTTTCTTTATTTAAAGGTAGGACATGAGTGTTTATGTATGGAACAAGTTTAACCATGAAAACCTTGCAGCTATATAAAACATTTAACCTATGCCTATATCTTTTGCATACATATGCCATAGTAGAAAATAAAACCATTTAATTTTCTGAGAATCAACTATCCTGATTTTCCAAAACTTAAATCCTTTTCAAAGATTCATGATTGACTAATGCATTTATAAAATGTAATCATTCAGTTTTAACATGATGTTCTTGCTAAATCTACTTAAAAGATTTCGATTAATTTTTGAACATATCAGAAATTCAACTAGGTTCATAGATTCCAGATACGAGTCAAATTCTTAACAAAATACTTAACAAAATACCCCTTCAATATTCAACACTTAGTACAAGTAGCAATTTAAATTGTCAATACATGCAGATTTCAACATTTAGGCTCTTATCTAACTAAGTTTTAGCATGCTATATCTTCTTCTCAAGGCCTTGCTCCTACTCCTACTTAGTTGCTGCAATCCCTGAAAAAGCATTGGAAACTGCCTCATTTTAAATGAGACACCCCAGATGCCATTAGCACACTAGGGTCAGACACATGTCTGGTATGAGAAAATTCACAAAAGCAATTTGTTAATTAGGTTAAAATCAGGTTAAGTACAAATACATAAGGTTCTGTCCTTTGAAATCAGGTGAATACTTGTGTGCATGCTCTGTGTCATTGTGCATGTGCACACTTTAACTTTCTTTCCAGAGACTACCCATATGAATATGGCACATACATTCAAGCATACAACTCAATCATAGACAAATAATCATTCATACCAAACAGGAAAATAACTAATATGAGTTAAACCACTTATTCAATCCTCATATTTCAAATCTGGGAAAAACTCTAGTTTTCTCATCTGCTCAAGTATTATCTCCTTGGTATATTTATCTATCCTTGGTCTCATCTGCAATATTTATGAATCAATGGACACACTGTAATGAACTAATTCACTCCATTACACAAAGATCTCAGGACTTAAACAAGCCATGTGTCAACTTATGTTACTCAAGCACACAAGTCATTCCTGCAGTGTTCTTGACCCCAATTTCCTAATCAGATTTAAGTTAATAATAACCCCTTTGATTTTTCATGACAAACCATTCAGTGATTCATTTTATTTAGCTAAAACATCCATATCATGGTATCTCCTATTATTCATGACCATACAGAAACAACAAGCAAACAGCCATTGGTGGCTACAAAATAAGGTTCTGTATATATATATAGATATTCATCCTGGTATTTTTAAAAGGAGTTTAGGCAACTAACATTGGCTTATAGCTTCTGAGGGAGTTTTTCTTTTGCAAACATTTGTGCTTGAGTTAAACTCAGAATAATCTGGTTTCACTGAATCACAAAATTTTGTTTGCTATGTATTTTATGGAATCAGGAGCATCAGCACATAGGCAACCCTATTGCACCCCTAATTCCTTTTTATTTCAAGCCTCAACACTTATACATGAGTATATTGCAGCTCAACATTATTTACATCTTTCTGGGTTGAGCCAAAACCAATACTACTTGCCTATTCTCAACATTTTATTTTCTGGGTATTTATTTATATCCCTAAACATTAACATATCAAAGATCTGAGTGTATAAAACAGACATGTATGCTAACAACACATAAAACTTTGTTATAATAAAACAAATGATCAACCAAAGAAAATCAAAATATATTTAGGTTTAAATTCACAGATAAACATCCATATATGAAAATACTCTTTGAATAAAAATACTTTTATCTGGCTGCCTACATTAGGACTTATTGCCTTAGATTTTTGAGTGAGTTTTCTCACCTAGCTCTCTCCTTTGTTTCCTTAATTAACTGATGAACTCCTGCTCTTATCCTCTAGCTCTCTTTCTTCCCTTGTCTTATGATTTCTCTGGTATTGTTTTTCTCTTTTTTTTTTCAAAATTCTTTTCTGAGGAGAAGAGGAGGCTGCTGTATATACATGTATATATATACAGGGTCTTTCTTAGGGTTTTGGGTATTGGCTAAAGCCATTTTTGCCCACCAGAAAAATCATGTTATCTACATTTTAACTCAAAGTTTTACCCCTTCCCGGCTTAATTTGGGTGAAGAGAAAAGTGGTTACATTTTTTTTTCAGAAATCTGCTTTTCAGAAAATACTTTTCCCCTTGTCTATAATCATGCTAAAAATGTGACTTGGTTTTTTTTTTATTATTTATCAAATACACTTCCTAATTCTGCCTGTAGCAACATTTCTCTGTTTTCTCTTATTTTTTTCTATTTTTAGCTTTCATGCAAATGGCATGTATTTCCTTTATTTATTTATAAGAGGATTAGTTCTTTTTATATCTTCTTTCTTTTTATTTCTGCTTATATTAAAATATGTCTACATATATATTTTATTTCACTAGTTTGAACTCTAGTATTCTATTAACACATATATATATATATATATTTATATATATATCATTCTGTATTGACACACACATGCACATGTATACTTAAGAAAATATTCAGTAGCATACATATACTTATATTTACTTATGCATTCAGCTTTTTAAAGATTT
Organism: Allium fistulosum; assembly: GCA_030737815.1. NCBI lineage: Eukaryota > Viridiplantae > Streptophyta > Magnoliopsida > Asparagales > Amaryllidaceae > Allium > Allium fistulosum. The sequence goes on along the minus strand of CM060901.1, from coordinate 100,694,378 downwards.
AATATATATATATATATATTCCCATACATATCAATATGTATTTATTCTTCAGAGATTTTTAGCTTTAGTTCATGTGTATACCCTGTGCACCCATGTACACACATACTGATACACTATCAAGCCATATCAATTCCTCCTTTAAAATTTATTTAAAAATTATTTTAAATTCATTTATATTTTTCAGAACATATTCCTAAAATCTTGGGTCATTACAGTAGCTAACGGTGCAAAGACAATCGATAGGTCATCCTATCGTTTTCAAAAATACCCGGTCTTCACCACTGGTCTTCAAATGTTATCCATATCGTCATATCTCTTATTCGGAATGGGTTATATGACACAAAGGTCCTTTCCCGGCTAACCGAATAATGAGCACAATATTTAAAACATATGGATATAGGGATTTCAATGAAGTCACAACTTATTACCCAAATTATTTCTTTTAAATGGTTTAAACAAATTACCATTTTAAATCTTTAAAGAAAAAGATTTACTTCACAAAGTTCACCCAATTTCATAAAGATTCATTCACAGATTTCCAAATCAATTTCCATTTCAATTGGATTAACCCATTAAATCTTTAAATCAAGATTTAATTTATAGCTTTCAAAACTATTCACAATTCAAGTCTTTTTATAAAAAATACACCTTTTAAAATCTTCTTTGATTTCAAAATAAAGCTTAATCATCTTCACAAAGGTTAATTCATAGTTTTTCCAAACTATTTACAATTTCGTTTCAACTTGAAATGTTTCGATACAAATTGGAAATCTATTCACTTTATGAGAGCTATTATTATTTGAAAACAGGTAGTTTTCGTTTTGGGAAAAACTGGTTACAATTTACACAGTTTAAAGCCATCCAAGTATAAAACTTGAATATAAATTTAAATTTTCAAAACCATATTTCAAATGGTTAAAAACCCATATAAACACCTTTTATACTTATAAAATCTTCTAGACCAAAATTCCCAAATTTTTGAATTCAATTTCAAGCATTGAATTCAAAATTTAAATCAAATGATTTAAATTTTATTAAGTTATTTAAAATAACTTTTATTTTTGAAACTCACTTTCAAAAGCTTCCAATTCCAATTCCAAAACCATTTTGGATTCAAAAATTCAATTTTTTCAAAATTGATAAAAAAATTTGTGACTTAACTGATTTCCACGTGAAATCCACATTTGTGTGTGTATGGTGTAGTCTAAGGGTTTAACACAATAGTGCAACAACATTCAACCATCACAGATCAAATATAACAATATAATTGATAAGCGGTATAAACTATAATGCTTATCTTTCATTCATAGATCACAGATAAACAAATCACAGATCACAACACAAATCAGGATATATCACAAAGCATCACATATCAGAGATGTCAAACAATTCAACAACCAATATAATCCCAACATCCATAAGTAGGATTAATTTAATTATTTGATTAATTTAAATCAGATAAATTTCTATAAATAAATTTTACTGGTTATGGTAAATTAAAAATCAATTAATTACCAAAACATTAAATAAATTTTCCTTGAATTAATCATTAATTAACCCTTAATAAATAATTAATACTAAATTAATTATTCTTAATTAATTACCATAACCAATAAATTTTCCCTTATAAATTTCCATTGTGAATATACATTTCCAAATATTTGCTCTTTATATGATTTTCAAATCAATTTCACAAATATTCACTTTCAATTCCAAATCAATTTTTCAATTGATTTCCAAATTTATTCTAAATCCCAAATAAATTTCCCTTGAATTTACAAATTATTTCTTTTTTAAAATAAATTTCTTTATCTCTTCAAATCTATTTAAAAATCCAAATTTTAAATAAATTCTTCAACTTATAAATAATATTATTCAAAATCCATTTATTAAGCCCTTTTTCCCGAAATTTGAAATTAAATTCAATATGGTTAAAAAAATAACTTTATCTTTTAAAACTACTTTTAATTTATCCAATTCTCAAAAATAAAGTTTCAACTTGAATTTCGAAAATCCTATTTTTTATTTATTTCTGGTATCCAACGATACCAAAAATATATTCGGCTAAATTATAGCCTTCAACGATTCCAATCACAGTATAATCACACACAGATTATAAATAAATCAACACACAACATTGAAACAAATTCAATAATTTGAGGAATCCAGTTAGATCCCTCCAACCTGTTTCCCTACATCCACAGATGTTAGCATAATACCAATTCCACTTCGAAGTGGAATATCGCGGTATATGGGATTTATAAAATATTATCCGCTATTATGCTGCGCAATAGGGTCTCATCCGCTATATAATGCGGGAAATCAACTCCAAATACATATATAATACCAATTCCACTTCACGGTGGAATTATCGCGGTATATGTTTTTAATATAATAACATCCGCTTAATATACGGCGTATAGGGTCTATTTCAGCACAATAGATAACAATCTTTATTCAATTCACACAATCAAGCAATTTTAAATTTAACTATTTAAAATTTAAATTGAAACACAATTCGATTGAGTGAGAAGTTCTCACCTTGCTTCCAAAATAGTTGTAGTGTTTTATTTCGAATAAAATTAAACAAGCGTTTAATTTTACCCAAAATTTACACTAGCTCCGATTGACTCCAAACGAGTTCCATAATGTAGTGCTTGACAAAACGAACCCAACGCAATTTGTTTCGTCAGTTTTCGACCTCTTATCAAAAAGTTATGATGTTTTAAAGATTATACAATTTAAAAGATAATTAATTTACAATTTTATTTATTTTTAAAACCCTCACTTTAATCTTCACCGTTGATTTCAAAAGGCAGGATCTCAGCCGTGCCTATCATCTTCTCCCTCCTAGGTAAATCACGCACGCGTGAAACCCATTGCCGCCATCTATTCACGAATTAACGCACCCACTTCGAACGACTTGAAGACGATTGGAGGCTACCACTCGATGCGCCATCACGAGCTCCTCCTTCGACGTGAACGACGTGCAGCTCGGTTGTCCATAGGCATGGAAAAGCATGCGCGAATGACGAACGAACGCGACCTCCTGGCGACCACCTCGATTTCCGATTTAGATCATCACCGTTGGATTGAACGATCTCGGCGTGCTCTACAATATTGTAGTTGATCGTTTCTTGAATTGATGCATGGATTAGAAGAAAAAGGAGGAGGAACGAAACGATTTTCTGGCCATTGAATAGATAATGGCGGCTGCGTGCTCCTTTGCCCTAGGGTTTAGTGAAAAAGTGAAAAAAGTTGTCCTTTTATAGAAAATTCCAAATCACTATTCAACCCGAAAATTTTCGAACTCCAAACGAAGCGTGCCGGCTGGTGTTTCTAGAGTTTTACCCGCATTCCAAACACAATGGGACATGTTTCGGGAGCTAATTTGATCATATGTGCGAGTTACGGAAATAAACGATCAAATTTAAATTAAATCGGTTAAAACGATTTCTATGCGTTTTTGCTTGCCCCGGGAAAACCGTAAATCCGATTGACACGAAATTTGAAATCTTACAAAAATTTCACATTATGGATCTGATGAAACTAGTTTCGTCGAAATCCGAGACTGTTTGAAAAATGACTATTTTCACTTGTCAATTAAATATTAAAATATTCAATTTTCACAAATTAACTTTTAATTCAATTTTAAAAGTTTACAAACATCATTCTAACTCCAATATGATTTAATATAACTTTATAAATAATTTTTATACACATTAAATCCAATTTCCAATTATTTCTGGAATTTCAAATATTAAATTATCGATTTAATTAAACAATTAAATCACTATATTCGAAATTAAATTTATTCGACTTACAAATTTCACTTGTTAATATTTAAAATCAATTATATATACGAATTTCAAATGATAGAAATTCTGGGTCGTTACAATCTTCCCCCCTTTAAAGAATTTCGTCCTCGAAATTGCAAAGTAAGAAAAATGCCCCAAATTCATTGACTTTTCAAAACAATTCATTCAAATTAGATTTCAAAATCACTTAAGTGTACAACTTCCCCAAAATCCAATAGTTAAACTCTTTCAAAAACTCTACTAAGTTTTTCAAATCTATACTTAGTTATACGTTTCAAAACAACTATATCGTTTAACTTTTAACTCCCAATCCAAAATTTAGTTTTCACAAATTTTCCAAAATTTCCCGAAAATTTTCTGACACCTTAAATTTTCAGAAAAATTCGCCATAGCCTCCTTTGCGCAGTTCGATCGTAGTAGGATCACAATAGACATAAATATATATACATCGACCCACACGGTTGGAAAAGCAGAAAAACAGTTCATATTTCCTATTTTTATTGCGTAGGCGTACCTTTTAGCATTTTTAAGCAAAGCAGTTATTTATTTAGCATTTTAGCACGACCCAACCAGCCGAACGGCAGCCACGACACCTGTACTTACTCAATTTAAACACGTAAGTGACATATATATAAAGTTATTAACATTTTACTCTTTTAAACAACTACAACATATGTATATTAAAAGAAATGCATACTAAACAAGGTTTATAAGCAACTTATATAATTTCGACATCACTTGTAATTATTTACAACCAATTCATATACAACGACATTCAATTATTCATTTCCAATTAGTTTACATTCACTAATTTAAATTCAAATTGGTTCACTTCCAATTCAAATTCCATCACATAGCTTTCAATTTTTATCAATTCAATTTCATTAATACTTAATGAATTATACTATATACAATCAACTAACAATCATATAACAACCAATGTATATTTAACACAACCAAATTTATTCACTTTGTTTACCTTCAATTTGGTTTAACACTTTTAATTCCAATTGGTTTAATAATAAATTGGCTTCCATTCAATTATTCAATTTCCAACTTATTAGCTTTTAATGAATTAACACTTATATCCATTATTCCATATCAATTTACTTACATTGGACCGATTAATATTCAATTCATTAGTTCAATTCAATCGTTAATTCATTTTACAAATAAAGTTGAATTCCATTTTATAAATCTCAAGTTCATATTCTTAATGACATCATTTCATTAATTCACTTTATTAATTTACTTTGATATCAAAACCAACTTCATTTAACATCACTTAAGTTATATTCCAATTAAACATCATTTCATTCTAAAGTAAATTCTATTTAACTTTTACCAAAGTCAAATTTTCTATCTCATATTATAAGTTCAAAACTCATTTTACTTATATTCATTAATTACAACTTAGATTTTTAAATTAATTTTGTTTATCACAACAAAACTTCGATTTTTTAATTTATTATGGTAGCAAATCCATCACACAGAAACTCGAAAATGATACTGATGATGCTGCAGTCATCACCCTTACTATTTCCCAGTAACAGTAATGAATCTAGTGCTTAAATTCTTTTCAAAAATTCCCTTTTATTTATAAATCACATTTATAAATCCTTTACGTATATAATTTCACTATTTAACTTTTACTTATGCAAGATTATTTCACAATTGTAAATCATTTTAATTATAATTCCATACTTAATAATTAATTTGCTTATATACTTCATTCTTTTACAATTGTTGTTTTTATTTAGATTATTCAAACAACTTTTATTAACTTATATATTTTCATACATTTCAACAACCAAACAATTCAATTTTATATACACTTTAATAATTCTGAAAAATTATTTCTTTATATACAAAATATAATCGAGGTAAAATTATTTCATTTACCCAATTTAAAGTGATACTGTGTCGGTTCATCTTGTTTACGAGTTTAGAAACCCTTATCGATTACAATTAGGTAGACTGCACCGAGCAGAATCTATAAACAATCAACCGATAAGTCAACACAATACAAAACAATTTCATATTCACTAACAAATACGCGCTCATATCTATTATTACACTTACACTCATTCTAGAGTACTACTGACTCTATCTCTAATGAGTAACACCCAACAGAGCCAAGGTTATCGCTTAACCATATGCTCTGATACCACATTGTCAAGACTCGATTCTTCGACTTCCGAAAATCGACATTAATACGTCCACTGTATCAACTGCCAACCAATCGAATGCCGGAAAACCGAACCCTGAGGGTATAAAAAGAAGAGGTAGAAGAATACAGAAGAAAAAGAAAGAAAAATACAACAGAAACAATATCAGAATCTCACAATCGCAGCGGAACAACATATAATAGATAAATGAATAATCTTTAAATCAAAGAACTATATCAGTTTATACATTACATTATCATCAGAGTGTACAACAACAATATATCAATGGACGGTTATACAAACTTGTCCTCATACAGAATACACAACGGAAAAGATAATATCATATACAAGTGATACGTCTCGTCATCCAGCTCACCACTGAGCTCCACAGCATCTCCTGAATCCAGAATGACCTGAAAACTAACTCTAGACTGCCCGTGTGGAAAATGATGGGCACCCAGAGTTTAGAAAGGGAACAATAAACTCCGAGTCAGTCATGGTGACTGGTGTGAGAACTAAAACAGTTATTTGCACAAAGGAATACAACAAAGGAAGTAAAAGACATCCGCAATGCTTTTGGAAAATGAAACTACCATAAGGCCTCCCGCCACACACAATGCAAACGCTAAATTGGAGGAGATTTCTCCTTATGATAGTCAAACATGCTTACTACGCAAATTCTTTTAAATATTATTACTAGTGCATAGTGCAGAAAACATTTCGCAAGTATAATATTAATCTTAGCCAGCATAGGCATTTCGCACTTATGCCTACTATAGCTACTATGTTCAATAGCAGGTTACCGCCACATTCCATAGTAGGTTATACAACTAAAACCGTACAAGGTTCGTATTGTTTCTTTGGATTTCCAACAAATGGTCAGGCTAAGGAACTTCCTACTGTCAATGAGATCGCCTCTAGCGGGACGTCCCGAGAACTAACTATCTCTCTACCAACACGAGGCCGGGTTACCCCTTACACTGGGTAACTACTACACGAATATGCCACCCCCCGGTCCTTTGGGACCTTTATCCGAGGCGCCTCGACAAAACAACAATCACACAGTAAATGAGATTGGAGTAACCACATAGGTTAAATACTAGGGCTCCATACTTGATACCACCCTTTTCCAGAAGGAAATGACATACCCTAAAGGGAGCGACCCTCATAACCTTGTCACATATTCCTGTTTTGACCATTTCTGGGTTGTGAGGTCCGAAGAGGTCTCGTCCACAAAGCTACGCTTTTTCACAAAGCCACGCTTTGATCAACAAATGATCAATAAATAATCATCACACAGCAACACTTAGCATGCCACACTACCAAATTGGGAGTATATCACTGATAACTTTCAACTACATAACCTCTAAGCTCGTACGTCTCAGATAAAGGTGTTAAGCTAAGAGAATAAATTCTCCGCCACCAAACAGAAATGTATTTGAAAGAAATCAGCTTTATATCTCAAAATGTAATGTCAGACATGTAACCATACAAGTCTGTTCCGGGTTCGAACAGAACGGAAGGCACTTCCGGAGAAGCCCTTGCAATCCGGTATTCACAATCCCGATCGAACTTCCCATCACAAAGGAAATCTCTATACCGTAGCTAACGGTGCAGAGACAATCGATAGGTCATCCTATCGTTTTCACAAATACCCGGTCTTCACCAACGGTCTTCAAATGTTATCCATATCGTCATATCACTTATTCGGAATGGGTTATATGACACAAAGGTCCTTTCTCGGCTAAACCGAATAATGAGCACAATATTTAAAACATATGGATATAGGGATTTCAATGAAGTCACAACTTATTACCCAAATTCTTTCTTTTAAATGGTTTAAACAAATTACCATTTTAAATCTTTAAACAAAAAGATTTACTTCACAAAGTTCACCCAATTTCACAAAGATTCATTCACAGATTTCCAAATCAATTTCCATTTCAATTGGATTAACCCATTAAATCTTTAAATGAAGATTTAATTTATAGCTTTCAAAACTATTCATAATTCAAGTCTTTTTATAATTAAAAAAAACACCTTTTAAAATCTTCTTTGATTTCAAAATAAAGCTTAATCATCTTCACAAAGGTTAATTCATAGTTTTTCCAAACTATTTACAATTTCGTTTCAACTTGAAATGTTTCGATACAAATTGGAAATCTTTTCACTTTATGAAAGCTATTATTATTTGAAAACAGACAGTTTTCGTTTTGGGAAAAACTGGTTACAATTTACACAGTTTAAAGCCATCCAGTATAAAACTTGAATATAAATTTAAATTTCCAAAACCATATTTTAAATGGTTAAAAACCCATATAAACACCTTTTATACTTATAAAATCTTCTAGACCAAAATTCCCAAATTTTTGAATTCAATTTCAGGCATTGAATTCAAAATTTAAATCAAATGATTTAAATTTCAATTTTATTAAGTTATTTAAAATAACTTTTATTTTTGAAACTCACTTTCAAAAGCTTCCAATTCCAATTCCAAAACCATTTTGGATTCAAAAATTCAATTTTTTCAAAATTGATAAAAAAATATGTGACTTAACTGATTTCCACGTGAAATCCACATTTGTGTGTGTATGGTGTAGTCCAAGGGTTTAACACAATAGTGCAACAACATTCAACCATCACAGATCAAATATAACAATATAATTGATAAGCAGTATAAACTATAACGCTTATCTTTCATTCACGGATCATAGATAAACAAATCACAGATAAACAAATCACAGATCACAACACAAATCAGGATATATCACAAAGCATCACATATCAGAGATGTCAAACAATTCAACAACCAATATAATCCCAATATCCATAAGTAGGATTAATTTAATTATCTGATTAATTTAAATCAAATAAATTTCTATAAATAAATTTTACTGGTTATGGTAAATTAAAAATCAATTAATTACCAAAACATTAAATAAATTTTCCTTGAATTAATTATTAATTAACCCTTAATAAATAATTAATACTAAATTAATTATTCTTAATTAATTACCATAACCAATAAATTTTCCCTTATAAATTTCCATTGTGAATATACATTTCCAAATATTTTCTCTTTATACGATTTTCAAATCAATTTCACAAATATTCACTTTCAATTCCAAATCAATTTTTCAATTGATTTCCAAATTTATTCTAAATCCCAAATAAATTTCCCTTGAATTTACAAATTATTTCCGTTATAAAATAAATTTCTTTATCTCTTCAAATCTATTTAAAAATCCAAATTTTAAATAAATTCTTCAACTTATAAATAATATTATTCAAACTCCATTTATTAAACCCTTTTTCCCAAAATTTTAAATTAAATTCAATATGGTTAAAAAAATAACTTTATCTTTTAAAACTCCTTTTAATTTATCCAATTCTCAAAAATAAATTTTCGATAAATTTTCAACTTGAATTTCGAAAATCCAATTTTTTATTTATTTCTGGTATCCAACGATACCAAAAATATATTCGGCTAAATTATAGCCTTCAACGATTCCAATCACAATATAATCACACACAGATTATAAATAAATCAACACACAACATTGAAACAAATTCAATAATTTGAGGAATCCAGTTGGATCCCTCCAACCTGTTTCCCTACATCCACAGATGTTAGCACAATACCAATTCCACTTCGAAGTGGAATATCGCGGTATATTGGATTTATAAAATATTATCCGCTATTATGCGGCGCAATAGGGTCTCATCCGCTATATAATGCGGGAAATCAACTCCAAATACATATATAATACCAATTCCACTTCACGGTGGAATTATCGCGGTATATGTTTTTAATATAATAACATCCGCTTAATATACGGCGTATAGGGTCTATTTCAGCATAATAGATAACAATCATCATTCAATTCACACAATCAAGCAATTTTAAATTTAACTATTTTAAATTTAAATCGAAACACAATTCGATTGAGTGAGAAGTTCTCACCTTGCTTCCAAAATAGTTGTAGTGTTTTATTTCGAATAAAATTAAACAAGCGTTTAATTTTACCCAAAATTTACCCTAGCTCGGATTGACTCCAAACCAGCTCCATAATGTAGTGCTCGACAAAACGAACCCAACGCAATTTGTTTCGTCGGTTTTCGACCTCGTATCAAAAAGTTATGATGTTTTAAAGATTATACAATTTAAAAGATAATTAATTTACAATTTTATTTATTTTTAAAACCCTCACTTTAATCTTCACCGTTGATTTCAAAAGGCAAGATCTCAGCCGTGCCTATCATCTTCTCCCTCCCAGGTAAATCACGCACGCGTGAAACCCATTGCCGCCATTTATTCCTGAATTAACGCACCTACTTCGAACGACTTGAAGACGATCGGAGGCTACCACTCGATGTGCCATCACGAGCTCCTCCTTCGACGTGAACGACGTGCAGCTCAGTTGTCCATAGGCATGGAAAAGCATGCGCGAATGACGAATGAACGCGACCTCCTGGCGACCACCTCGATGCTCCGATTTAGATCATCACTGTTGGATTAAACGATCTCAGCGTGCTCTACAATATTGTAGTTGATCGTTTCTTGAATTGATGCATGGATTAGAAGAAAAAGGAGGAGGAACAAAACGATTTTCTGGCCATTGAATAGATAATCGTGGCTGCGTTCTCCTTTGCCCTAGGGTTTAGTGAAAAAGTGAAAAATGTTGTCCTTTTATAGAAAATTCCAAATCAATATTCATCCCGAAAATTTTCGAACTCCAAACGAAGTATGCCGGCTGGCGTTTCTAGGGTTTTACACGCGTTCCGAACACAATGGAACGTGTTTCGGAAGCTAATTTGATCATATGTGCGAGTTACGGAAATAAACGATCAAATTTAAATTAAATCGGTTAAAACGATTTCTATGCGTTTTTGCTTGCCCCGGGCAAACCATAAATCCGATTGACACGAAATTTGAAATCTTACAATAATTTCACATTACGGATCCGATGAAACTAGTTTCGTCGAAATCCGAGACTGTTTGAAAAATGATTATTTTCACTCGTCAATTAAATATTAAAATATTCAATTTTCACAAATTAACTTTTAATTCAATTTTAAAAGTTTACAAACATCATTCTAACTCCAATATGATTTAATATAATTTTATAAATCATTTTTATACACATTAAATCCAATTTCCAATTATTTTTGGAATTTCAAATATTAAATTATCGATTTAATTAAACAATTAAATCACTATATTCGAAATTAAATTTATTCGACTTAAAAATTTCAATTGTTAATATTTAAAATCAATTAAATATACAAATTTCAAATGACAGAAATTCTGGGTCGTTACAACTGATCACTTGGCCATAGTATAGAAGATTATATACGGACATCGGAATGGTTAATTAAATGATTTCGAATTCTTGAAATTTATTTCTTGTAAATAATATGGTTCTAAAGAAATAAAAGTTTTATTTATACGAATGGAATTACTTTAAAAATTCAAGTTTTGAAATGTTGAAATTTTAAATTGTTTAAAAGAATTTGTTAAGGGATTTAATTTTGAAATTTGAAGTTATAATTGAAATATAATATAATTATAGAAATTGAATTGTTTTAAATATTTGAAATTTTATTTGAACTTTGAAACTTAATTTAATTAAAGTGATTTAAATTGATATTTTGAATTTGGACTCGAACTCGATAAAATTGAAATGGATTCAAATAATAATTTAAAGTGAAGTTTTTTCCATTTAGATTGGATTGTTTTAACTGAATTTGAAGTTAAGTTAAAACATTTCAAATCGAGTCGCGCAAAGGAGACGCTGCCGAAATTTTCCGTAAATTCGGTTATTAGAAAAATTTAGACATTTTAAAATTCTATAACTTATTTTACAAATAAATCATATCAGAGTGGCTTACTAGAAGCGTGGTAGATAACAAATGGTTATAACTTATTTCGTTAACATTTTAAAATTCTATAACTTATTTCGTTCCTTTTTTAGGACGAAAATTTTTAAGTGAGGAAGATTGTAACGACCCATATTTTTCAACCATTTAAAATTATTAAATTTAATATAATTTTTGAATAAAAATGGTTAGAAACAAAAAATTTAAGATGTTACAAAAAAAATGAGCGAATGTGTAATAAGATAAAAAATGATAATAATAGAAATAGAATAATAAATATTTACATTTAATATGAAATTCATCCCGCATTTGTGTTCAAATGAAATAAATGTTTTAATGAAAATAAAGAAAATAAAATGTACGTTTTCATCCTAAAAGTAAGTAGAATTTTATAAAAAAAGAAATTTTGGATTTGGAGACAATATTTTACGGTCGTTGAAAAACAGCCGTAATCTGTATAGAATTTATTTGAACGCATAAACTCAAAATTTCAATAAATTGAGGTTGTATAATTAAAACGTGTTTTTAGTAAGTTTAATCTATGAATTCAGATTTCAAATTTTGTGAAAATTAATGTCGTTCAAATTTAAGTAGAAACTGATTAATAAATTTAAGGGTAAAATGTCATATTTCAACATGTAAAAAAACGAAGTTTGTTCCATCTAATTCTGACCTTTCTTGCTCAGTCTGTCGCGATTTACAATTGAGTATGTTTTGAATCGGTGTTATTAGCGACCGGAATGGATTTTTTAACACTACTGCCGTAGCACAAATTTTATTACACCATTAAATTCCACTCGTCGCGTTGATCTCTTGTGTATATTTATTCTTGTATTTCGGTGTCTGGTGCACAACTTTAAGTGGCCAAATTCTAGTATATAAAGGTACCTTGTTCTGCCACGTCATCAATCTCACTTTATATACTATCATCCTCTCGTTCATTTCTGCAAACCAGAAATGAAATAAGCCTAGCGGACACCCATTAACTTCATCTGACGATCCTCAATGATCAGAGCCAATCTTCTACTTTTAGCCAAAAGTCCCAACATGAAAGTTGTAGAGCCCGTCGAGATGTAGAAGATCAATGGTCATGATCGTCAACAGCACGGCAGATCGATGGCAAAATCACCATGACGGTTGGATCTATATTCGTCGATTTCAACGACTACGGTCATTGATAGGTGATGGTTTCAACATGGAAGATGGAGAGGAAGGTGAGGGGAAGGCACAGCCAAAATTTGGTGAAGATCGGAGTTGTGTGGTAGCCGGAATTTGTGTTTGAAGTGGTGACCGTCTTTGGGTTTTTCTGGCCGAGCGATGTCGATCTGGTGGCTGAGGCTGCTGGCGTAGGTGAGGGGGAAGGTTAGGCAGTTGACGGCAGCATTGGTCGGTGGTCCGACCGTGCGTGGTTGCCTAGATATGGTTGTGATGGCCCGTAAATCTGTACACCTTTGAGATGACAAAATTCCACCACAATTCAGCTCAAAGTGGAACAAAAGTACGAGTCTTCAGGTTCAAAAGAAGAGGTAGAAAAAGACAGAAAAAAAGAAACAGAAACAACAACAGAATCTCACATTTGCAGCGGAACAATATATAATAGATAAATAAATCTTTAAACAAAGAACTATATCAGTTTATACAATACATCATCAGAGTTTACAACAACAACACACATCACTGGACAGTTATATAAACTTGTCCACATAACAGTATACACATCGGGATAATACATAATATAAGTGATACGTCTTGCCATCCAGCTCGACTCCAGATCTCCACAGTAACTTTTGAATTCCAGAATGACCTGATAACCTGACTCTAGGCTGCCCGTGTGGAAAATTATGGGTACTCAGAGTTTAGAAAGGGAACAATAAACTCCAGGTCAGTCGTGGGACTGGTGTGAGATCTTAAAAACAGTTATTTTCACAAAGAAAATAAAAGAAGTTCGCAATGCTTTTGAAAAATGAAACTACCATAAGACCTCCCACCACACACACAATGCAATCGCAGACTTGGAGGAGATTTCTTCTTATGATAGTCAAATATGCTTAATACGAGAAAACTCTTTTGATATTATTACTAGTGCATAGTGTGAAAATCCTTTCGAAAATATAATATTAATCTTAGCCAGCATAGGTACCATTATACTATGCCTACTATAGCTGCCACCTGAGGTGATAGGTTATACAAATTGCAATCGTAAAGGGCTCGTATTGTTTCTTTGGATTTTCCAACAAATGGTCAGACTAAGGAACTTCCTATGCCACATGGAAACGCCTCTGGAGGGACGTCCCGAGAACTAACTAGCTCTCTGCCAACACAAGGCCAGGTTACCTCTTACTAGGTAACTACTACACGAGTATGCCACCCGCCGGTCGTTTGCGACCTTTATCTGAGGGCCCTCAATCACAAAGCAAAAATCACACAGTAAATGAGATTGGAGCAACCACACGGGTAAAATATCTGGGCTCCATACCATGATACCACCTTTTTCCAAAAGGAAATGACATACCCTAAAGGGAGCGACCCTCATAACCTTGCCGCATTTTCCTGTTTTGACCATTTTCGGGGTGTAAGGTCCGATGAGGTCTCGTCCACAAAGCAACGCTTTACACGAAAGCCATGCTTTGATCACAAATGATCATCAACACACAGCAACACTTAGCATGCCACACTACCAAATTGGGAATATATCGCTGATAACCTTCAACTACATAACCTCTGAGCTCGTACGTCTCAGAGAAGGGTGTTAAGCTAAGAGAATAAATTCTCCGACACCAAACAAAAATGTATTTGAAAGAAATCAGCTTTATATCTCAAAGTGTAGTGTCAGACATACAACCATATAAGTCTGTTCCGGGTTCGAACAGAACCGAAGGCACTTCCAAAGAAGCCCTTGCAAATTCGGTCTTCAATTGTAATCCATAACGTCGTATCATTATTCGGAATGGGTTATATGACACAAAGGTCCTCTCCCGGCTAAACCGAATAATGAATGCTTGTTTTAAAAACAAATTCAAGTGCCATTTCAAAGGCAAATATTGATAGTCGGTTATGTAACTATCAAACAACATTCACAACAATCAACCAATCTAAATAATTTTCCAAATTATTAGATTTCAAAATATCTTTGCAAGATAAATATTTTCCACACTTCAACATTTTGAAAACCAATTTCAAATCATGTTTCACTCGTGGAATAAAATTCCCGATATTATTTATTTCCACTGTGAATTTAAATTTCCAAATATCCATTTATATACAATTTTTCAAATATTCACTTTCATCCCCAAATCAAATTTCAAATTGATTTCTAACTTTATTTCAACACCAAATCAAATTTCAAATTGATTGTACCATTTATTTCAAATACCAAATCAATTTTTTACAAATTGATTCCCAAGTCTATGTTCAATAGAACAGAACATTTGCAAATTGATTTTTAAGTTTATTTCCAAATAACAAACCATTTGCAAATTTATTTCTGAATTTATTTCCAAATACCAAATCATTTTACAAATCGATTTCCAAATTTATTTCAACACAAAATCCATTTTCATTCAACACCAAATAAATTTTCATATCGATTTCCCAAAGATTTATTTTCAAATTCCAAATCAATTATCAAATTGATTTCTAGAAATTCATCGCCCTTTAAATAAATCCCTTTATTCTTTCCAAATTATTTAAGATTCCATTTCCAATAAATTCTTCAACTTTTAAACAATATTATTCAAAACCCATTGATTAATATCTTTTCCCATATTTTGGAAATAATTCGATAAGATTTCAAAAATCAACTTTATGCTTTTAAATTCCTTCTTTTAAATTCACCTAATTCTTTCAAAAGGAATTAACTTAAAATTTCCAACTTTAATTTCAAAAATCCAATTTTATTTATTTCTGGTATCCAAAGATTCCAAAAATACATTCGGCTAAATTATAGCCTTCAACAAATTCAATCATCAATATAATCATTCACAGATTATCAATAAATCATCACACAACATATGAACAAATTCATACAATTTGAGGAATCCAGTTGGATCCCTCGAACCTATTTCCCTGCATCCACAGATGTTAGCACAACAATTAAATACCCATTCCACTTCGAGGTGGAATATCGCGGTATATGGGTTTTATAAAATATCATCCGCTATTATGCGGCGCATAGGGTCTCATTCGCTATATAATGCGGGAAATCAATCACCAATATATATATATATATATATCCTACTATATCTAATATCATCAATAGATAAATTATCCAATTCATCCAAACACATCTAGAATTTAAATTCAACTATTTAAATTTAATCGAAAAATTCGATTGAGTGAGAAGATCTCACCTTTGCTTTTATTTGCAATCCGTTTCCATTTTGACCATTTCTTCACGGTTTCAAACCTTGTATAAACATTTGATAATTTATTAATATTCGAATTTACCAAACAATTAATCAATAAATTTTGATTTCAAACTAATGACTTAATTAATTATTTAAAAAAAATCAAATTTCCTTTAATATTCAAAATTCCTTCTTTTAACTTGTAACAGAGATATTTTTATACTTTATTGTAAAACTAAATTTCATTTCTATATAAATTTCAAACATTATAAGGTTTCATAAATATTCAAATAAATCGAACTAATAAAATTTAATTTGATAAATTAACTAACTATTTCATTTTAAACTAATACTTTTATTTTCAAACAAATTCCTTTTTAATAAATTTATTTAACTAAAAAATTAAATTAAAAACTGAATTTTCTTTAGTAAATTATTTTTAGTGACAAAGATACTTTAGATTCAACTAAACAAATAATAATATTTTAAACTGTCTTTACAATTCAAAACATTTAAAACTGCTGCATACGTAAATCTTACATATATATATATATATATATATATTTTGGTTTTAAACATGATAAAACAGTATAAAATCTTCTGCATGCATATAAATCTGCAATTAAATCTCACTGGAATATTTTTTCTGTTTACATATACAAATTTTTAAATTGAAAATAACAAATAGTTTTATACTTTACTATATATACTTTATTCTATTTTTCTCTTAACGGTACATATATTTATACAAATCAAGATTAAATCGAGAAAAATGATGTTCGAATACCTTTAGTCACGACTGCCCCCAGCCGAACTTGCTGCCAAATCGCCAAGCTCGAACTCGAGCTCAAAACCATCGCGATTAACGAACTCGGCCCCTCCCCAAGCGCGCGCGAGCGCCATCGCCTCGAACCCTAGGTCGCTCCTCTCTCTCGCGGTCGCCACATCCTATTTGCACGTCGCCACCGCCTGATGCCCCACGAACAACCCCTCGAACACGCGACAAATCGAAACCCTAATCGAGTTCGAATCCTTGCCCAGCTCGCCCTCGATGCCGACAATATCGCGAGCTCGAATCGCGAGTCCCCTCCATCGATTCGAAAGATAAACAGCTCGCCCTCCTAATCGTTTCAGAACACAGAGATTTTTCCCTTTTTTTCGGCCATGATTTCCATTTTGAACGAAAATATTTTTGTTTGTTTTCGATTTAGATTTACAGAGGATTTGCGGCCATTGATTTTATTTGAACGAGATATTTCGTTTGAAATGTTCAATTGAGGAAAGGGATAAGGTTGCCTGTTTAAGGTGGGAATAGGGAAAAATATATGATGTTGGCGTGTAAGAATTGTCTAGCTACAGTGGCCCAGAAATGAAATTAAAAAGGCTGATATGAAATTAGTCAGCTGAGATTTGACTGGTCAAATATATTTTAAATTTTAAAATTCAAATTGTCTCGAAAATGCAACTCAAAATTTCGATATCCTATCGAGGCGTGCCGCCAGGCGTTTATAATGTTATACGCCTATTCCGAACACAATGGAAAAGGTTTCGAGTACAAATTTGATCGTATGGAGAAGATAGCTTTTTGGACCCAGTTATTAAATTAAATTTCAATATAAATTTCAGCACGTTTAGCTATCGTACGCTCACAAAACAACTCCAATCACTACGAAAATTGAAATCCGATAATAATACAATATTACGGATCCAATGGAACTAGTTTCATCGAATTCCGAGAATGTGCCTCGGAAGGCTATTTTTAAATTCAATTTAAACGATAAAATTTCAAAACTGAACAAAACAGTTTCAAATTCAATTCTGAAAGTTCCATTACCTTCAGTATCATAAATATGAATTTTCTAAGCCTTGAAAATATTTTTAATCAGCTTAAAAATCAAGATTCAATATTTTAAACAATTTTAATATATTAAATTCAGTAATTGAATTGCCAAATTCATTCTGATATTTGAATTTCAAATTAAACTAACTTTCAGATATTCAAAATCAATTAAATATTTTGATTTCCAATGTCAAAAATTCAAGGTCGTCACAATGGTAATAAGCGATTTTCTTAGTTTAATGATTGTCAAATAAAAATAACATAATTTGAATGGTTATTAATTCATAACTGGTTCATACGAGGTCGGATTCGAGTGCGGTCGGTTGCATTGGACTCGTATTGACGTTATCTTCGCGATAGAGTTGGATTTGTCGCTATTCGCTTCAATGAAATTTTAGACATATTTCTAAGGTGAGTGTTAAAATCACTCGCGCAATACTAAAATATTTTGATGTTAGTTAAATTAAAATCATGAAGTGATTTAAATTTATTGATTGATGATTGGTAGTTTAAATTAACGTTTTAATTGACAAATAAATTGAATTGTTAGGAATTTGAATTGACAGTTAAATTTGAAATTTAAATTAAATTGGCTAGTTAAATGCTCGACATTTGATAACTAGTTAACTGTTATGATAAATTAATTGTTTTGGATGTTGATTATGATGGATGCCTATCGATTGATATGTTGGATGATTGGATGTTATTTATTTTGATTTGTATATTTTATCACCCTGGATGTTACGGGCATCATAAATTGTCAATTAAATCATTTCGAATAAATTAAGAAATAGGTTGAAATGATATATGCCTATGACACTTTGATTTTGATTGAAATGATATACATCCATCCCTGTAATTAAAATTTAATATAACCGATCACTTGGCCATAGGATAGAAGATTATATACGGACACCGGAATGGTTAAATTAAATGATTTCGAATTCTTCAAATTTATTTCTTTTGAATAATATGGTTCTAAAGAAATAAAAAATTTATTTATACGAATGGAATTACTTTAAAATTCAAGTTTGAAATGTTGAAATTTTAAATTGTTTAAAAGAATTTGTTAAGGGATTTAATTTTGAAATTTGAAGTTATAATTGAAATACAATTTAAATTATAGAAATTGGATTGTTTTAAATATTTGAAATTTTATTTGAACTTTGAAACTTAATTTAATTAAAGTGATTTAAATTGATATTTTGAATTTGGACTCGAACTCGATAAAATTGAAATGGATTCAAGTAATAATTTGAAGTGAAGTTTTTTCCATTTAGATTGGATTGTTTTAACTGAATTTGAAGTTAAGTTAAAACGTTTCAAATTGAGATCGATTTAAATTAAGTTGCTGAAACTGAAATGAAGTTTGAAATTGAGATTAATTTGTAATGAATTTGTAATTGAAGTTATTTCGAATTGAAATTGAAATTGGGATAAGGTTGAATTGAATTGTGAATTGGGGGTTGATTTTAATTGGATATTGGAAATTGAATTGGTTGATTTGAAATTTGAAATTTGAACTTAGGTTCAGATTTTTTGAAATTGGAAAGAAACAGTTTAAATTATTTTCGAGATAAACTATTTAATATAAAACTATTTTAAAATCCAACTATTTTAACTTTGCAAATTATTTTCATTTCCAAACTATTTTAATTGATAAACATTTTCAATAATCAAATTATTTGATTTCCAAACTATTTTCAAGTCTCCCAACTATTTACAGTTCTCCAAACTATTTTTAGATTATTCAACTATTTCAATATTTAAAATGTTTTGGAAGGTGAAACTGTTTATATTCAAATCATTGGATTTAAATGCGAATGTGGTTAATATGAAGTTATAGCCTATTATTGAATTCGAAACTGATTTCGAATTGAATATGAATTTTGAAGTGAATATTATTTTGAAGTGAATATTATTTTGAAGGAATAATATGAATGTTTTGAAGTGAAACTGGTTTTGAAGTGAATATGATATTTTGCATATAAAATATGATTCACTTTTGAAATGTAAAAGAACCAACCGGTGAGTAAAATGACATTTGGTTGTTAAAGAGACCGGGGCCTCTTATTGGCATACTCTCTGTCAATATTAGAACCACTTTAACAACTGTGTACGCGATGGATGATCCAGAATGAAGTGGATGGTTTTGGCGTACGTTTGCCGGATTTTAAGAAAGAGAATGATGATGGATAGGCCTGACACTTGTGTCAAGTGGAAATGACTAAAACAGGATCCGTACCGGGTAATGAGGCTAGCTAGCTCTAGCGGACACACTCCTTCTGTGACGCCCTACTCCGAGACCCACATTAGCAAAGAGTATTACAAGGTAACATCGTCTGCTAATGCGGAGAATAGAGCTGGATAGGAGCCACCATCTATAACCCTGTCTTAATTATCTATTGAATACGCCGACAATGCCACTTCTTACTTAAATGGATCGACATCTCCAATAAATACTTAACACAAAGCCATAGGTGGCTGAGGATCTATCAGAATAAAATATAACAAATCAATGTAATTCACATCACAGAACAGTGGATCATCACATACATTTTCACATATACAGATACATTATAGAGTTTACAAAATGATACATGTCAAGTGGTAAAGCAAACCACAATATACAGGCGAGTGAAAAGAATACATATCAGAGTTACAGACAAAAAGGACTACACAAAAAGCTATAACAAAAAGGAGCTAGCAGAATAGTCCATGCGGAAGCAAAAAAGGCTAAGTCCAAAGTACCTAACCTGAAACATCTCGGTCTGACCCGGGTATAAAATACACGGGTCAGTCTAGCTAAACAAATCAGTTAGATATACTAATGATAATGCCCATACAAAATCATAAAGTACCACAAACATCTCCAAAGGAGATAACCAAATCATCTAACATAAGATGAATCATAACAAGCCTCATATCATAGGCAACTCAAATAAACAAAGGATATCATATCCCAAACAAGCCAAAAAGGAAATAACAGATACCAAATAAGGTAACACAAGTTTCCACAAGGTAATCGCTATATATCGTATGGTTCAAAAGACCTACACCGAAGGGCGATACACTAGGGAAATATAATAGTCAAAGAAACAAAAGATGCTCGAGCTCAGTACTGTATAACAAGGATCCACAAACCCGAAGGCAACAAACCCAATATCACTCGAGCGGTGATGATGGACCAACTCCAAAAGCAATACTATAGGGCAACAAACCCGAAGGCACAAACCCAAAGGTACAAACCCGAAGGCAACATACCCGAAGGCAACAAACCTAATATCACTCGAGCGGTGACGATGGACCAACTCCAATAGTGATACTGTAGGGCAACAAACCGTAGTGGTGAAGGTCCAAAGGCCCAGTACTGGACACCACTAACTGGCGGAATGTGTCACAACTCTCAAAGAGGAACCCGAAAAATGTTAACGTGAGTCCCATACCACACGTTCGCACTAAACGGTTTACTAACCGTTAGTCAATTTCACACTCAAAGCAGTACAAAGTTCACCTCATCTCATCGGTAAACCAAACCCAAAGGTCAAAACGGTCAAACGAATTGATTAGGAATTAACTGAAAAGATAAACGCACGTGTTCATAGCACGAGTTTTATTTAATCATTTAATTCTCCTCCCTCTTCGCTCGAAGTGCAAAATTGTGTGTGTTTTAAATAGAAATTATAAATTGGAGAGACGAGCTTTTAATATACTTTAAAAAGAGATCATTTTATAAAAACCCATGTACGAAGTCATAAAGGAATCATCAAAGTCAAAAATGCGACAACAACTAATTGGATCGACACGAATCGATCGAAATTGGAAAACCAAAGCAAATAACAAATGGGGCAGAGACAAGCAGGTCAGTCGACTGGACCAGTGCCTGGGAACTTTTTGTTTCCAGGTCAGTCGACTGACATACGGGTACGCACCCCAGAGTCAGTCGACTAACACAGAAGGTCAGTCGACTGATACAGACCCAGGCAAAATCCTGGGGTCTGGTTCAGTCGACTGACCTACTGGTTCAGTCGACTGAACCTGCTACCAGAGCAGAATCAGCCTAGCCCCTTTTTGAGGCAAATGCGAAAACACGTAACGGGAGCGACGAGCGAGCGACTACGGCCAAGGACTTACGTCAAGCGACAACTTAGCCTCGTATAGCCCTCCGGAACACTCCGCTAACGTGTTCAAACATCAAAGATTGGATTTTTCACAAAATTGGATTCCAAAACCAAAAATTGGACAATTCACCAAATCGATCCAAATCGAACACAAATGAACATGAATTGATGTTAGGAATTCTTACCCAACAACAACAAAAGCTATAGGCTTAGATGTGAGTTCAAAAATCTCACCTTTTCCCCAAAAACACAAGAAAGAAGCTATAAAGCAAGGCTAGAACAATCACTCTTCAATTTCAACCCAATGAGCTTCAATCTAAGCTCAAAAGAAAACATTTCCTAAGTTAGGGTTTAGAACATTTCAGAAATTGAAGAGGAGAAGAGATGGAGAAGATGAAGATGGAGCTTACCTAAGCTTCTTCCAAGAATTTGGAGCAAGAATTGGAGTTTGCAATTGAATCTAGGGCTTGGAATTTCTAATTCCTCTTCTCTTCCCCCATTTTCAGTTTAGCTAAAGAAAAAGAAATGAAATAAGAATGAATGGAGAGGAGAGGGGCTGAGTTAGAGTATAGAATGAGTTGGGTGAAACCTAAACCCAAAAGCCCACTAGGAAATAGCAAAATTCAACTTACTCCAAACATATCGAAGCTTATACTCAAAAAAGTCGCAAACGCCATTTTGGACTCAATGGAAGTGTTCCCGAGTCCTAATTCGACCGTTTGCAAAAAGTAGCTTTTTGGACTTAAATCTGACAACGACGCTATATTTAAATAAAATATTTAAATATAAAATCGTAAAATATGCGGGTTGTTACACCTTCATATTACCATCGTTTACATTGTGATTGATTGGTGCGCATCCATGGATTTTGTGGAGTGTTGTGTTACTGTGGGCCGTTAGGGGTTACCACCAACCGGGAAGGGTAAACTGGTAGTACCCTACCTTGGGTATTGCCTCACGTGCCTTGTCATACTTTTATCCTTATACGAGACCACTACGATTTTGGTTTAGTGGTTTCGTATCACGGCGCATACCTATCCACCGACGGTTTACTGGTGTTTTATATGCAAACTGTACGACAATGCTTAAAAACGCATTAAGTGGGATCAATGTAAAGCCTTAACGCTATTTTGATATTTTATATTACTGGTAGACATTACATATAGCGCATCCTACTATATATAGATAGTTTGACGGATCCGTAAAAGATGGAAAATCCCATAGCATCTCTTAAGTTATTGCACGCACTTGTACACTAGATAGGAGATGTAAAATCCCATAAACATCTTTGACGCCATTACATTCATATTTTATCGTGATATTGATTTGACTTACATGAGGATATTTTAGTTCTAATCCGAGTGTTTTGTCTTTTCATTACGCTCGGGTCATCCTGGATATTTCAGTGTTTTGAAGATCATTATTTCTGGAGGACGAAGACGAAGATTGGTATAATCTATTACTAGTATTTATTCCACTGCATCATTTTGTTTCCGCTGCATTTTTTATTATCTATTGTACGTATAACTCTGATGATATTGTGTAAACTCTGTTTTATTGTATAGTATAACCAAATCTATATTAAACATCTTCATGAACTGTTTATTTGATTATTATATTTTGTCATTCCACTGCGAGATTCTGTGTTTTGTTTTTTTTCTTCTATTTCTTAAAATAAAACCCCATTTACTATCCACCTTTTTGATTGTTTAACTTGGACATGTGTGGTTTATTGTCGACTTGAATGGTCAGAAAAGTGGGTCGTCACATCTGGTATCAAAGCTTTGGTTTAGAGAAACCTTGGCCCTATTGGGGAATAACTCATTTGTAATAGGGTTACACCCTAGAATAAGTTTGAGTGTATATATATGAGAGAGCGTATTTGTTAATATTATAAAATTGTTTTATATTGTGTTGTTTGAATTATTAAGTTTGAATTGTGTGTTCTAATCAATTCGTTTAGCTAACTTTATCGACAAGAATTCCAAAACACTTGAAAAAAGCAAATCGCCATAATATTGTTTTCGAAATTGGTAAATGAAATAATTTTACCTAGGATTATATTTTATATATAAAAGAATAATTTTCTGAAATTTAGATATATATAAAATATGTTGGTTGTTGGGAAGGATAATATTCGTTTATTATCATTACCATTTGATTTGTTAATAGTCTAACTATTGTAAGTTATAAGGAAATGAAATTTTATGAATATGGATTATGAAACAAGATTGCAAATGAAATGAATTTAAATTAGGAATTTGTGAATTTAAATTCTAATGCTTTTGAAATTGGATTTCAAAGATTTTGGAAAATAATTTTAATATTATTTGGAAGCATTTTCGAGTAGAAATTATTTTCAGAGGAATTTAAAAAGAAATGAATTCAGTACTCTCCTTTTCTATCGCTGGAAAATAATTTCGGTGATGACTACGCAGCATCATCGACTTTCATTTTCGGGTCTCAAAGTGGGAGATACCACTTAGTAGCTTTGCTACGAGACTGTTTGATAAAATGATTTTGATTTAAAATTTCTTAAGTATGATTTGATATATGTAAAAGTGATAAGTATATATATTATTTCAAATTGATTTGAAATGAACCCGGTATTTAAATTCTTAAGTTTCCATCAATTAATGATTCTGAATTGTTAAATTGAAAGTGAATTTTAATAATTGAACTTTTAAAGTTAAAATATGTAAATGAGGCTAAGTGTTAGATGAAATATGAAAATCTAAGTTGTAACTCTTAAATTAAATGATAATAGAATTTAAAACTAGTTTAAATTGTTGAACATCCTTGTTAATTATAAAATGAATAAGATAAATTTGTATAATACTCAATTGCATTCTAATAATATATATAAAACTTACCAAATGTTAAAAGTTAGAATGTTAATATGGATATGTAATCGAATGTTATACAAGTAAATCAAATTAAGTGATAAAAATGTTCAAAATAAATTGTGTTTAAAGAGACGTTTGTAAATAAGAAATTATACGCTTAATTAATGTTTTAAAGGATGGTAAATGAATAATTTGAGTAATAAATAGGAAAAATGCTATTTAATATATGAACTTAAGAAAATAAACAAATAATTAAATAAATCATGTCTTTGTAAATGATTATAAAATTAAATGTAAATTTGCAAAGAATGTTTGAAATTAAAATTTGTAACTATCGGAGATAATTAAAAACTTGAATGTAATGGTATAAAAGAAGATGAAGCTTATAAAATGGAAAAAAATTAAGAAATTGATTAACGAAATGTTTCACAAATAAATATAGCATTAAAATGGAAATTATGAAAAAAATGTGAATTAAGTTGTAAAAGAACTTAATTAATGGTATAAGAAGAAATTTATTAATAATGTTAAAAGTTAAAGAAAAAAATGAATATTATAACATAAGTATTGTGAAATGCCGAAGTAAAAATTTTATAACTTATAGATTGATAAGTATAAGTTAACAAATTTAGCTAATATGAAAGATATGAAAAAAATCTGAAATGAGATGTGGAATTCAATTTAACTTAAGTAAGTTGATAAAATTGAACTCTAATGGTAAAGTGAAATTGAATATAATAAATTTTAACATTTGAATGTAAGTCCATTGGATTTAAGAGAATGTAAATTAATATAATGTGAATTCGTTGAGTGTGAATAAATAAATATGAACACAATGAAGTGGAATAAAGTGAATATAAATCAAATGAATGGAAATGAAATTAATTTGAATCTATTAAAGCATTCGAGTTGAATATAAAATCATTGAGAAATTGATAAAATGACTATTAATAATTGGATGTAAATAAATTGAAAGTGAATCAATTCGAAATGCTAATGAGAATTTTATTTTAATAAGTAATGGAAGTATAATAAATTCAATGTTGGATGTAAATAAATGGAGGAAGATATATGATTTTATGCTATGAATTAGTTAGCTTTGATTATTTTGAATGGGTGATGGTTGCTTTTGTTGCGAAGCATTGTATGCTGCTTTGGTTGCATATGATTGTTGTGTCGTTAGTAGTTGCTTTTGTTGTCATTCATGCTTTCTATATCTTTCTATATATAACTAATGTTCAAAATTTGAGTTGAGATAGGTACACGAATGTAACGACCCGTAATTTCAAATAAATAAATTTTTTTAATTTTATAAAGTTTTGTAACTTAATATTGGGAGAAATAAAATTTGTAATTTATTTAATGAAATAATAACCAAAATGTAATGTAACAATGTTAATTAAAGTTAATCATTTGAATGAAATCCCAATTAATTGGAATAAGTTAAATGTTATGCTTGGCTATAAATTGAATATAAGGAAACAAATGTAGATATTGGATTAATTTAATGAAATAATATATAATTAATAATAATTGATTAACAAATGTAGATATTGGAGTAATTATAACATTTGCTTGTAAATAATGAACTTATAAGTGTGATTAAAGGTTAATGGTAACAATTAATATATGTTAACTATTTATTTAATCTGTTAAATTTAAATTGGAAATCAACTTTTATAAATGTAAATAAATGTTACATTAATGTGAGTTAATTCAATGACTGCAAATTGTGAATGTAATAAATGTATAGAAATGTTAATTATATTCAAAAGAAAAATAATTAATTTAATAAAAGAATGAAACCAAGATAAATAAATTAACTGGAATGATTGTAAAGTTAAAATTGGGAAATTATAGATTCACTATTTAGTTCATTGATAATAAATTGGAAATCTATTGCAATTAATTCACTTAATTAATGCAGTTAATTTTGATTAAATTGATTATTGTAGAATATTTATTCAATAAGATGTAACCCAATGTAAATTTTATTCATAATATGAAAATTGATTGAATAAAAAGATTTGAAATCAAATTAAATCAATTTATTGGAATTAAATTTTTATTTAATTGGATTAATTGCAGTTGAAATTGAACACTGTAATTATTGAAATAATTAACATCGGAATTGATATGTAAATTTACTTTAAATCATTATAAATGTCCAAGCAATCAAAAATGATGGAAACTATTAGTTACTAATTTGAAATAAAAAGGTGATTTAATTTATTTAATTATTAATTTATTCGATTAATGTGAAAATAGCCATTTTGGCCACTGACTCGGATTTCGACGAAACCAGTTTCATCGGATCCGTAACGGTGAATTATTGTAGGATTTCAAGTTTCGTAGCGATCGGACTTGTCGTTTGATTGTACGGACTGGAAACACCTAGAAATCAATTTAATTAAATTCGATTAAAATCAATTTAAAAATAAGCTGATTTTAAGTTATGGAATTTGGACTTGAAACCTGTAACAACCCGCATATTTTACGAATGTATATTTAAAAGTTTTATTTAAATATAGCATCGTTAATCGGATTAAAGTCCGAAAAGCTACTTTTTGTAAACAGACGAATTGGGACTCGAGACCACTTCCATGGAGTCCAAAATGACGTTTACAACTTTTTTGAGTATAAACATCGATATGTTTGGAGTTGGGTGAATTTTTCTATTTTTCTATTGGGCTTTGGGTTTGGGTTTCAGCTCATTACTCATCTAATACCCTACACTACACTCAACTTCCTTCATTCATTTTCATTTCCTAACACTCTCAATCTTAAGAGAAAATGGGGGAAAGAATGGGAAATTAGAATTCCAAACCCTGGTTTAATTAGGAAATACGAATTCTAGCTCCAACATCAAAGAGAAGCTAAGGTAAGCATCCTCTTCTTCTTCTCCATTTCAATCTCTCTTCAATTCTCAGAAATTCCTAACCCTAACTTAGGAAAAACTTCACCTTTGAAAATAGATTGAAGATTCTAGAGGTGTGTTGAAGAGGAATTGTTCTTGCCTTGTTTTAAAAGCTTCTCATTCATTGTTTTTGGGTTTAAAGGTGAGTTCTTTAACTCACATCTACGTCTATAGCTTTCATTGTTGTTAGGTATGAATTCCTAACATCTATTCCGTTTTCATTTGCTTTTATTTGAATTGGTTTTGTGAATTCTCCAATTTTTGGTTTTGAAATCCAATTTTATGAAAATCCTACTATGGATGTTTGGACATGTTGTTTTGGGGTGTATCAAAGAGCCTACAAGGCTGGGTAGTCGCATGGCGTAAATCCCTAGTCGTTGTTGTCGTCCGATCGCTCCCGATATGTTTTGGCCATCATTGGCCTAGGGTAATTTCTGCCCAGCTGAGTGGTTCAAACTTCTGAAATGCAAGTTCAGACGTTTGGATTCAGGCCTGGAGGAAAAATATACACGGCAGAAAATAAAAAAATGGCAGAGAACAACTTCAGACGTCTGAATTTATGGTTCAGACGTCTGAAAGGGGTTTCAGACGTCTGTTTAGAAACTTCAGACATCTGGGTCGTTTTCTGGAATATTTCCAGAGACCAAATCCAGACGTCTGGGTTGACTCCCAGACGTCTGGAACTATGCAGATTTGCCTAATTTTTGAGTAAATTTCCAATGTTTATCGATTTATGTCGATCTGATTAGTTGTTATCACTTTTATCGACTTTGATGACTTCTTCCTTTGGATTTTTGGAATATCCATTTTGATGGATTTGGTATCGATTTCTTTGGACTTGATTCACGTCTTCGTATGTGAGTTTTCGATGATTGATTGTTTCTACAATCATTTCTGTGGTTTGTCACTTTAAAATACAAAGGTTTCTATACTTGTAGTAAATACACAAACTCTTTCACAAAAATGATTTCAACGTTATTTTTAATACAAAGCTAGTTTTTAAAACCGTTTTCCAATCTATTAGTATATACAAACATTTACCTCATTCGTACGAGAAATCCAATTAAACGGCTTAGCAAAACAAGTGGTATGAAACGCTTGCGTTTACTTTGTCGGTTAATTCTTAGACTTGTTCGATTGAAATCTTGTGACAACTTTCGATTGGAAATCTACAATTTGTTCGTAAATATTTAAGTTAAGCCAGTGGTTATGGGACATGAAGCTAAACTCATTTATTTACTTGCTTAGTGTGGTTCACACTTTTTATTGATCGATGATGATCATTTTGTGATTTAGACTAGCGATGTGCGATGTCTATTTGTTTGCGTGGGGACTAAAAACTCCATTTGTGGAACTTCGGTTTAATTTGGTGGGGTAGCGACCCATGGTCTTCGGGCCGTTTGTGGAGCTTCGGCTCAAACTTGATGGTTAGTGACCATGGAATAGTGTTCCGTTTGCGATACACGTGTTGGTGAGTTTTCATGCTCCCGTTTGTGATAGGCCTTCCCCCTTTGTGATTTTTGGATTTCTAGTTGATGATTTCTAGAATTTGTGTTTCACCAATTTTGATGATAGGCATTGATGACCTCTATCAATTATTTTTGTTTTGGTGAATAATTTAAAGAATGTGATTCTTTTTGGATGTTTGAGATGATTTGAAATACTGTATGATTTTTGTTGTTAATTGATGTATACTTGTCATAGTATGGCATCATTGTTATCATTCGTTTTAGTTATATCTCTTATCCTATCTCATTTTATCTGATATTTATAACTAGACTGATCCGTTTATTATTTTCTTCTTAAATAATACTCGGGTCAGACCGAGGTATTTCAGGTGCTTCTGCTTGACTTCTTACCAGGATCCGTCACATGACTTTTGGCTAACTTCTTTAGCTTAGTAGTTTTTTTTGTTATTATACATTTGAGATAGAAACTCCTTGATGTATAATTATTCTTTTGTCTAGCACTTGTACCTATTCTTTTGAGATGTAGTGGACCTTGTATGACCACTACTTTTATGTACACTTCTATGTGATATATTCATATCTGTTTCCGCCTTCGTGATATGAATGTTTGTGACTGATTTGTGTTATGTTTATTTCTATATTTGTTTACGAAGTCCGTATAGCCATTGTGTGGTAGCTTTGAGTTTGTATTTGATATGTCGGATTTCTTCTTGAAATGAAATGTAAGTTATATTATTTGACATATCGGTACTCACACAAAGTAATTGCACAGATGGTCGCTCCTCAACAGCATTATTCTTCGTTCTAGTCGACGACATTACCCAGTAGTGTCCTTGGCTAGCGTGAGTATAGAGGTGGGGCGTCATAGCTTGGTATCAGAGCCAAACTTCGGAACGATGTAGAATAATCTAGCAAGGATCGTTGTCCTAAGTCTTTCTTAGGAATCGTGTCATAGGATTTAATTCGAGTCTTCGTACCATTCTATCCTATTTCTTTTAATGATGCCTTGTTTTATCAATCAAGTCTGTTTGATATTCATTCTGTGAATAACCTTTTCCCTCTTCTTTCTTTCTTAAAGAAGAGAAATGGTTAGATCTGGCAGTCCTAGCGCTGGTCAATCCAGTAGACCATCTCTGGATGGCGTATTCATGTCTGCCCAACAACTTTTGGATCTTGTAAAGAATCAAAGGTTTATCTGTGCTTTGAGTAAAAACCCCAAAAAGGTTTTACCTCTGAAATTAGAAGTACCTTTCGACCAGTTTGTAGATATCACTCTTCGACTTGAAGAGGCCGATAAGGAAAGTGATGTTGAAGTTATGGATGCCAAACAAAACTTCAACATCTACAAGAAGAGGCATATTAAGTTCAAAAGCCCTAATCCCAACAAGAAAGGGAAGCAAGAAACTTCGGTAGCAAAGACTCCAACCTCTAGTCATGGACGATGCTACAATTGTGGTTCTACGGACCACTATGCAAATGAGTGCCCAAAACCATTTTTTGTCATTATTGCAAAAGTTCAGGCCATCTTTTATCTACATATCCCATACTCCAAAGTAGGAGAGAGGGAGAGTTGAATGTTGTGCAAGCTCCTAGTGACACTTCTCTTGGTCAAGGTATTTCTCATTCTATCCTTGATGACATTAATTTGTTTCGTGATTATCCTATTCGAGTTCTTTTTGACACGAGTGCATCTCACTCTTTTATATCAAAAGAACTTGTTGATTTTTTTTCTTTAAATATTATGGGCTTGAAGACTTCACTGAAAATTGCAAATCCGGTTGGTGGATCCGCAACACTCAGTTTGCTTTGTAAAGATGTCGATATTATTTTATGTGATTATTCTTTTCGAGCCGATTTGCATGTCATGCGTTACTTAGGCTTTGAAATTGATTTTTTAGGAAAGGATTGGCTTGATCATTATGAAGCCCACATCCTATGTCCTGAGCGGACTATATATGTTCGACATCCTCAATCTGTTAAGCAGATTTCTATTGTTTTTAATGATTTTGATTTCCAAATTCGGTGGCATCATTTTATTCTTTAAACCCACTTGATGAGGAAAGTGTTATTTCTCTCATTCAAGTAATTTGTGAATTTTCTGGTATATTTGAGCTTGTCTTAGGATTAGCACCTAAGCAATCTATTGAATGGTGCTAAGGTCTTTTCAGCTCGACCTTGCCACCGATTTTCATCAGCTACGAGTTGCGGAGGATAGCATTCCACTTACCGCATTCCGCACTCGTTATGATTCTTGTGAGTGGTTCGTTATGTCATTCGGTTTGACGAACCTTCTATCTTATTCCATCCATCTTATGAATCGAGTATTCTACGAATATCTCAATGAGTTTATCCTTATATTTATTGATTATGGATGAAAACAACAATTTAAAATTTGCAAATCTTTTTAATAAGATATTTATAAGTATGATTGGATTTTGTTCTTAAAACGAGCAAAGAATATTTATAAAATTTTTAAAAGACTTATTTATCATATAGAAGTTGATTTTGTGTTGTTTTGCCTATTGAGTGCTTTAAGAATTCTGGTCGATGCGCTTGATCAACGCTATCGATAGGAATCTCCTAAACACTATGATGAGACAGTCAGACACAGTAAATTGACTCGTAATATGTAAATTTTTCTAAAAAGATTATTACATAAAGTTAATTATAATTTTGAATTTCTTAGCTTTTGGGGAAAGAGGATCAATTAAAAGAACTCTTTTTCGATGCTTTTATTCTTGCGATTCACGAAGGGAATCAAGACTTTATTGTTTATACCGATACTAGTCGTATTGGTTTGGATGCCGTTCTCATGAAAATGGGAACGTGTTATCGCTTATGCTTCTAGGCAATTAAAGCCTACCAAGTCTAGATATGCCACTCATGATTTAGAGCTTGCAGCTATTGTTTTCGCCCTTAGAATTTGGCATCATTATCTTTTGGGAGAGAAATTTGTTCTCTACACCGATCATAAATCTTTAAAGTATTTATTTTCTCAAAAGGAACTTAATTTGCGTCAACAACGTTTGCTCGAGTTCCTTGCATCTTATGATCTTGATATTCTTTATACTCCCGGAAAGGGAAATCTTGTTGCTGATGCCCTTAGTCGTAAGCAACAAGCGGTTGTTTCCATGATGATATCTGAATGGAATGATCTCGAGACTTTATCCACTTGTGAGATTCAAGATCGTGAATCCAATTCATGTTCATCTCTTGTTTTGTGTACCCTTGAGGCCCATCCTTCTCTTTTAGACCACATTCTTGAAGCTCAAAAGCATAATCCCGAATTGGTTCTTCTTAGCCAAAGTTGTAGGGGTAAAATTGATATTGAAGGTTTGAAAGACTTTGATACTGATGCTCGTGGCGGTATTCGAAAATTTGGTAGACTTATTGTGCCAAATATTATTGATCTTCGTAAAGACATTTTAGAAGATTCTCATCGTTCTAAATTTACCATTCATCCCGGTAGTAGTAAAATGTACGCGGACATTGTAACGACCCAGAATTTTGAACAAATTAAATTGAGAATATTTAATTAATTTTAAATATTTGAACGACGATTTAATTTGAATCCCCGATATAACTTTGAAATTTGCGATTAAACTTTAAAATTTAATCGATGGAATGCTGAATAAAAATTTAAATCTTTAATTTAAAGTTGAAGAAAAATATTTCGAAAGCTTTTAAAATTCATATCGATATTACTGAAGGTAATAAAAGTTCCAGAATTGAATTTTAAAACTATTTTGCTCAGTTTTGAATTTAATTGTTTGAATCGATATTTAAAAATAGCCGTCCGAGGTGCAGTCTCGGAATTGGACGAAACCAGTTCCATTGGGTCCGTAATATTGAATTATTATCGGATTTCAATTTTCGTGTTAATCGGAGTTGATATGTGAGCACACGGTAAGTAAACGCTCTGAAATTAAATCGAGTTCAATTTGAATTTAAAATTTTAATTAGTCAATATCAATACACGTTTTCCCCCTTAAACCACGCCTAAATTTTTGCCAGGAATCACGAACGAAATCGTGGGGGCATGCTTCGTTCCATTTTAAAAGACAATCTCGTCTCCCTCTTCCCCATTTCAAATCAAAAACAAAAAAAATTCTCGTTCACAAAGAAATAATGGCCGAAGCTTTCAATTTCAAAATCAAGTATGGCCGCGTCTCTCTCATTCAAACGAACGACATTTCGAAAACACCTCTTCTTTCGTTTTAAAAAAACAACCGAGCGATATCAGAATATCGCGAGTCTCCCCTCCTTATTCTCGAATTCATTCATCGAGAGGGAATGTGTTCGCGTGCGAGCCTAGGGTATGGGTACGAAGGTGACGGAGGGATGCAGTCGGCGTCTTCGAGGTAGGATTGGAGTTCGCGAGAAGATCGGGGAGCGCCATTAAGTCGAGGCACAGGCGAGCGCCTGGAAGAGTTCGATTTGTGGGGGGGTCGTTTTCGTCATTGCTGGTTTCGCGAGGTCGACAGTGGAGGAAAGAATCGAAGCAGTGCACTCGCGATTTCTAGGGCAAGGTGTTCTGGGTCGCGTGCGATGTCGCGATGCGACTGGGCGATGGGCGTGCGACTCGTTTTCGTTCGACTGGAGGCAGTGGGTCGCGATCTGGAGTTCGAGCGGCGAGCAGAGGTGGTCGTTGGCGAAGTTCAATTTCTGTGAGGTAATTCGTTTTTCCTTTCTTTTGGGTTATCTTCATTTCGACTTGAATTTTAACAACAAATGATTTTATATAGATTAGAAAGAAAATGAAAGAATGATTAGTAAATGATAAAAATCTGATTTTGAAAATGAGAATTTATTTTAGTTAACCTGTTTAATTATTTTAAAAAGATTTTTCAAAGGTAAATAATTGGTTTAGAATAAATTATACAGTAAAGGAAAAATATATATATATACACACATACCAATATTTAACTACCTGTAGATTTTAAATAATATATTTAGGTGTTTAATGTATTTAATCAACATAATTAACAGTTTTAGAATTTATTTAAAAGGATTTGTTAACTTAATCATTAAAAGCAAATTTATTTGAAAAGAAGATATTTATTTAAAATAGAATCTGGGTGGAATATATTTATTTAAAGAAAGGGGATTTAGCTTAATTAAATAAATTTATTTAAAGGAGAAATTGGTTTAAATAAAATCATTGGATAATTAAAATTACCAAATGAAATTTATTATTCGATCTGTTCAAATATTAATAAATTGTATAAAATATTTATACAAGGTTAAAAATGGAGAAAAACAAACTGGAATGGAAATGGGATTGCAAATTAAAGCGAAGGTGAGATCTTCTCACTCAAATGAAAGTGGATTTTCTTTTACAGTTATTGATTGATTTGATTGTCTGTTTGGATTGTGATATTAGATATAGTAGGATATATCTATATATATATAGCAATATATACATATTGGCATATGTATATATTGGATTGATGATTTCCCGCCTCGTATAGCGGATGAGACCCTATTGCGCCGTTAGTAAGCGGATTATTTTTATAAAACCCATATACCGCGATATTCCACCTCGAAGTGGAATTGGTATTGTGCTAACGTCTTTGGATGCAGGAAAACAGGTTGGAGGGATCCAACTGGACCCCTCATATTGATTGAATTTATTTATACTGTGATATGAATCTGTGAATGATTATATTGATCATATTGATGCTTGGAAATTGTTTGAAAGCTAAAATTTAGCTGAATGGATGTTTGATATCATTGGATTCCAAAAATAAACGAAATTGAATTTTTGAAATTCAAGTAGAAATTTTTAAGTGAATTAACTTTAGAAATTTAATAAATTTGAAAAAAAGAATTTAAAAGAATAAAGGCTGATTTTTAAAATCTTATTGAATTAGTTCCAGAATCAAGTGAAGATGTTAAATAAATGAAATTTCGCATAATAGTGATTTTTAAATTGAAGAATTTAATTAAAATTTTGATTTCTAAATAGCTTGAAAAAGATAAAGGAATTTATTTTCTTAAAGAGGAATTTATTTAAAAGGAGATAAGTTGGAAATCCCTTTAGGAATTCAATTGGTAAATTGAAATAATTTGGGAATCAATGTAAAATGATTTCAATTTGAAGGATCCATTTAAAAACAGAATATTGAATAATTTGAGAAAAATAAGGAATTTATTTAGTAGTGATAAATAAATTTAGAAATCAATATTGAAATTGATTTGGTATTAAAATTTTTATAAATAGAAATGGAATTTATAAAAGTTGTTTATAAATCCGAAATCACTTATTTTGATAAGTAAAATATAGAAGTTAATAAAAAGAAGATTTATAAGTTGAAGTTGTTATTAAAACAGAAATAGAATTTATAAACTTCGTTTTATAAATTCGAAATCGATTGAATTTGATAAATTATATATATAGGAGATTATTGAAGAAGATATATTCGCGATTTTTGAATAGCGAATTATTATTGAAATAAAATGTGTAGAGATGATTGAAATTTGGTTAAGTGAATTATATTCACGATTTTGGACAGTGAATATATTATTGAACAAAATGGATATGTTTGGGAAAATGAATATTTTAAAATGGAGTTAATTGTTTTAACGATGTTTAAAATGATTAAATATCGAAACCATAGATTTCAACATTCATTGTTGAAATAGACGTTTTCGAGGAATAAGGAAATGATGGACTATAACACTGTTGTTATAGTAAATGATTTCCGTAAGGAAATATTTTGTATAGTATTGGGATTTACATATCTATCTTAAATCCGAATCCCTATACTAGTGATTTTGAGTCGTCGTAACGATGTTTTACGTAACATTCGTTTTGACTCAAATAAATGTTGTTATAGTAATGTTTTCCTTAAAGAATGAATTTATACTTAAATTTTGATTTAAGTATATCGAATATTTTCAAATGTTGAAAATAAATGATTTGTGAAATACTTATTATTAAATAAGTAAGGAAATGCATTCCCAAAATGAAATAAAACGTTTTGAGATTTTATCTTCTTAAAGATAAATTGAAATTGAATATTGAAATCGATTTTAAAATCGTATATCAGAAGATATTTTGAAATATAAATTCAATATGGAATTTATAAAGAAAAGGGAATCTGTTTAAAAATAAACGTTGATTTATTTTTGAAGCGTGGAAATTTTATATCTAGTAAAGATATTTTGGATGATAAAATAATTTGGAAAATTATTTGGAATCTGATGATGTCGCGCATCTTTATTGATAGTTAAATAACCGACTATCAATAATTATCCTTAGATAGGTATTTGTTGTGAATTGGATGAATTTGGAATGCCACACTTGTTTTTAAAATAAACGCTCACTATTCGGGTTAGCCGGGAAAGGACCATGGGGTCGTATAACCCATTCCGAATATGTGATACGTCGTTATGAATCGCATTCGAAGATCGGTGTTGAAGACCGGATATTTTTGAAAACGGAAGGATTACCGTCGAGTTACTCTACATCGGCTGATCTCCGGTTTAGAGGTTTTATCACCCTTAGTGACGGGAAGTCCGGACGTGATTAGAAATTTATCCGGATATGCAAGGGCTTCGTGAGAAGTGCCTTCGGTTCTGTTCGATCCCGGAACAGACTTGTATGGATTGTGTGTCTGACGTTACAATTTGAGATATAAAGCTGATTTCTTTCAAATACATATCTGTTGGTGGCGGAGAATTTATTCTCTTAGCTTAACACCCTTCTCTGAGACGTACGAGCTCAGAGGTTATGTAGTTGAAATTCATCAGCGATATACTCCCAATTTGGTAACGTGGCATACTGAGTGTTGCTGTGAAATGATCAGTGTTTGATCATTTGCGATATGATCATTTGTTTGATCTTATATCTTTGTGATCATAGGTTGATCATTTTGTTTGACCCGAAGCATGGCTTTGTAGAAAGCGTAGCTTTGTGGACGAGACTTCATCGAGCCTCACACCCCGGAAATGGTCGAAACAGGAAGAATGCGGCAAGGTTTTAGGGAGTAGCGCCCCTTAGTGTATGTCATTCCTTCTGGATAAAGGTGGTATCATGGTATGGAGCCCAGATACTTAACCTCTGTGGTTGCTGCAAATTTATTACTTTGTGGTTGTTGCGAATCGGGGATCCTCGGGAAGATCGGTGACGATCGGGGGGTGGCATACGCGTGTCAGTAGTTACCTATTTTTGCAGAGGTAACCCGACCTTGTGTTGGCAGAGATCCGGTTAGGTTCTCGGGTCGTCTATTCCAGGGACGTACCCATCGTGGATAGGAAGTTCCTTAGCCTGACCATTTGTTGGAAATCCAAATAAACAATACGTGACTTGTACGGTTTTAGTTGTAGAACCTATCATTCACTTATGGTGGTCACCACTGTTTGGATGGTAGCTATAGTAGGCATAAGTGCGGAATGCCTATGCTGGCTAAGATTAATATTATACTTTCGAAATGTTTTCTACACACTATGCACTAATAATAATATCAAAAATGATTTGATTTGCGTAGTAAGCATCTTTGACTATCATAAGAAGAAATCTCCTCCAATTCTGCGTTTGCATTGTGTGTGTGGTGGGAGGTCTTATGGTAGTTTCATTTTCCAAAAGCATTGCGAATTTGTTTTATTTTCTTTGTGAAAAATAACTGTTTTACGATCTCACACCAGTCACCATGACTGACTCAGAGTTTATTGTTTCCCTTCTAAACTCTGGGTGCCCACAAATTTTCCACACGGGTAGCCTAGAGTTATGTTATCAGGATAGTCTGGATATTCTGGAGCTTTGGAGATAAGCTGGATGGCGAGACGTAGTATTTGTATCTGATAGTATTTATTCCGCTGTGTATTCTGTATGAGGACAAGTTTATATAACTGTCCATTGTTGTATATTGACTCTGATTGATGTATGTATAAACTGATATAGTTCTTTGTTTTAAAAGACTATTGATTATCTATTATATGTTATTCCGCTGCGATATGTAAGATTCTGATATTGTTTTCTGTTCTGTTGTTCTTCCGTGTTGTTGTTCTTCTCTATTCTCTCTTTCTTCTCTTTTTCTTCCATCTTTTCTTCTTCCTCTTCTTTTAAACATTAAAGTTCGCGTTCCTCCATCCGATTGTTCGGCAGTTGCTATAGTGGACGTAGCAGTGTCGGGTTTTCGGAAGACGGATTTGCGGGTCTTTACAGGTGGTATCAGAGCATATGGTTAAGCGACAACCCTGCTCTGTTGGGTATTACTCATTAGAGATAGAGTCAGTAGTGCTCTAGAATGAGTTTGAGTATAATAATAGATATGAGCGCGTATTTGTTAGTTAATATAAAATTTGTTTTGTATTGTGATGATTGGTTTATTGAGTGGCATATGAACCTTCGTCGGCACAGTCTGCGCAACTGGATCGAAGGGGTTTCTAAACACTTGAATAGAACAATTCGACACAGTATTGTTTTTAAATAGGGTGAATGAAATAATTTTTGCCCAAAACTATTTTTGTATAGAAAAGAAATGTTTTTCTATGAAGTACTATAGTATATGGTTGCATGGTTGTTAGAGGTGATAATATTAATCTATTATCATTGAAATTAAATGAGAAATTGGAATTATAACTCCAAAGTTAAGAAATAAATTCACATACAAATGAAATTAAGGAATGTAAATTATAAATGTGAATTGTAATTTAAAACGGAATTTCAGAGAAGTTTTGGAAATGTTTTGAAAAGAATTTGTAAATTTTGGAGATTTGGAAAGTTTAAATTTTATTTTGATTTGAAAATGAATTTCAAAGGTTTTGAAAAGTATTTTGAAGGAATGAAAAGCTCTAAACTCTTTTCGGTTGCTGGAAAATAACTTTGGTAATGACTGCAGCATTATCGGTGTTCATTTTCGGGTTTCCAAAAGAGGAATTGCTGCCAAATTGTTTTAAATGGAATATTGTTTGAAAAATTTGGGTTTTGTTTTGGAAATTCAAAAGGATAATTTGAATTGTTTTCAAAATGGCTTTGAAAGGTTGAAAGGACTCTGGAATACTATATAAAAATATTTATGAAATATTATGAAATTGATAACTTATAAAATATTAAGATCTGATTGGAATGAAATTCAAATTGTAAATGAATTTATAACTTGGAATAGAATTCAAGAAGGTAATTGAAAATTTAAAATTCAATAATGGAATAAAATTGTGAATGAATGAATCAATTTGCAATTGCAAGTACATGAATGTAAATTGAATTCGAATTGAAATCCAGTTTAATATAAGTGGTTATAAACCAAAATAGTGAATTGTAAATAAATTTTGGGAGCGAACAAAAGTAAATAAAACTGGAATTGAAACTGAATGTTGAAGACAAATTTGAATAAATGAATTAGAATTTGTGATGAATTAGTAACTGAAACTAATTTAAAATAGTGCAGTTGTGAATAAAGAATAGTTGATAAAATTTAATATTCAGAAGTTAAACTGAATCCAAATTAGATTGTGAATTGAATTCAAATGAAATTTGAAACGCAAAAATTGAATGAAAATGAATATGGAACTTCAATAGTAAGCTAAAAATGTATAAGTAGTTTATATTGGAAATTTTGTAATTGAATGTGCAAAATAGGTTGAATGTTGTAACTAGATATTATGGCTAGTATTATACAGGTGTTAATAGAAATTGGAATTTTGATTTTGAAGATAAATTTGAATTGCTCGACAGAAGGTATGTATTTTAAATTTGAATATGAGATTTTCTGATTTCTTGTCTAGCCGCTTGGCTTTCTCTTTTCTTTTTGAAATCTGAGAGTCCGTAGGGACGTTTTGTAGTCGTGCCGTATTAGCCGCGCAAAGGAGACGCTGGCGAAATTTTTCGGAAATTTAGGGCGTTAGAAAATTTTTGAGAAAATTTTGAAGTTAAAATTTGAATTTAAACTCGAATTTGAATTTAGAAGTTAAACAATGTTGTTTGAAACTTATAATTGAAGTTGGAAGCTAGTTGAAATGATAACGAATCTTTAGTAGAAAGATTTGTTTTGATGAATTGATAAACTATTAGATGTTGAAAAATAGTAGACGAGTTAAGGACCTTTTTTCCTAACTTGTAATTTCGGGACGAAATTCTTTTAAGGAGGGAAGTTTGTAACGACCTAGAATTTTGAACAAATTAAATTGAGAATATTTAATTAATTTTAAATATTTGAACGACGATTTAATTTGAATCCCCGATATAACTTTGAAATTTGCGATTAAACTTTAAAATTTAATCGATGGAATGCTGAATAAAAATTTAAATCTTCAATTTAAAGTTGAAGAAAAATATTTCGAAAGCTTTTAAAATTCATATCGATATTACTGAAGGTAATAAAAGTTCCAGAATTGAATTTTAAAACTATTTTGCTCAGTTTTGAATTTAATTGTTTGAATCGATATTTAAAAATAGCCGTCCGAGGTGCAGTCTCGGAATTGGACGAAACCAGTTCCATTGGGTCCGTAATATTGAATTATTATCGGATTTCAATTTTCGTGTTAATCGGAGTTGATATGTGAGCACACGGTAAGTAAACGCTCTGAAATTAAATCGAGTTCAATTTGAATTTAAAATTTTAATTAGTCAATATCAATACACGTTTTCCCCCTTAAACCACGCCTAAATTTTTGCCAGGAATCACGAACGAAATCGTGGGGGCATGCTTCGTTCCATTTTAAAAGACAATCTCGTCTCCCTCTTCCCCATTTCAAATCAAAAACAAAAAAAATTCTCGTTCACAAAGAAATAATGGCCGAAGCTTTCAATTTCAAAATCAAGTATGGCCGCGTCTCTCTCATTCAAACGAACGACATTTCGAAAACACCTCTTCTTTCGTTTTAAAAAAACAACCGAGCGATATCAGAATATCGCGAGTCTCCCCTCCTTATTCTCGAATTCATTCATCGAGAGGGAATGTGTTCGCGTGCGAGCCTAGGGTATGGGTACGAAGGTGACGGAGGGATGCAGTCGGCGTCTTCGAGGTAGGATTGGAGTTCGCGAGAAGATCGGGGAGCGCCATTAAGTCGAGGCACAGGCGAGCGCCTGGAAGAGTTCGATTTGTGGGGGGGTCGTTTTCGTCATTGCTGGTTTCGCGAGGTCGACAGTGGAGGAAAGAATCGAAGCAGTGCACTCGCGATTTCTAGGGCAAGGTGTTCTGGGTCGCGTGCGATGTCGCGATGCGACTGGGCGATGGGCGTGCGACTCGTTTTCGTTCGACTGGAGGCAGTGGGTCGCGATCTGGAGTTCGAGCGGCGAGCAGAGGTGGTCGTTGGCGAAGTTCAATTTCTGTGAGGTAATTCGTTTTTCCTTTCTTTTGGGTTATCTTCATTTCGACTTGAATTTTAACAACAAATGATTTTATATAGATTAGAAAGAAAATGAAAGAATGATTAGTAAATGATAAAAATCTGATTTTGAAAATGAGAATTTTTTTTAGTTAACCTGTTTAATTATTTTAAAAAGATTTTTCAAAGGTAAATAATTGGTTTAGAATAAATTATACAGTAAAGGAAAAATATATATATATACACACATACCAATATTTAACTACCTGTAGATTTTAAATAATATATTTAGGTGTTTAATGTATTTAATCAACATAATTAACAGTTTTAGAATTTATTTAAAAGGATTTGTTAACTTAATCATTAAAAGCAAATTTATTTGAAAAGAAGATATTTATTTAAAATAGAATCTGGGTGGAATATATTTATTTAAAGAAAGGGGATTTAGCTTAATTAAATAAATTTATTTAAAGGAGAAATTGGTTTAAATAAAATCATTGGATAATTAAAATTACCAAATGAAATTTATTATTCGATCTGTTCAAATATTAATAAATTGTATAAAATATTTATACAAGGTTAAAAATGGAGAAAAACAAACTGGAATGGAAATGGGATTGCAAATTAAAGCGAAGGTGAGATCTTCTCACTCAAATGAAAGTGGATTTTCTTTTACAGTTATTGATTGATTTGATTGTCTGTTTGGATTGTGATATTAGATATAGTAGGATATATCTATATATATATAGCAATATATACATATTGGCATATGTATATATTGGATTGATGATTTCCCGCCTCGTATAGCGGATGAGACCCTATTGCGCCGTTAGTAAGCGGATTATTTTTATAAAACCCATATACCGCGATATTCCACCTCGAAGTGGAATTGGTATTGTGCTAACGTCTTTGGATGCAGGAAAACAGGTTGGAGGGATCCAACTGGACCCCTCATATTGATTGAATTTATTTATACTGTGATATGAATCTGTGAATGATTATATTGATCATATTGATGCTTGGAAATTGTTTGAAAGCTAAAATTTAGCTGAATGGATGTTTGATATCATTGGATTCCAAAAACAAACGAAATTGAATTTTTGAAATTCAAGTAGAAATTTTTAAGTGAATTAACTTTAGAAATTTAATAAATTTGAAAAAAAGAATTTAAAAGAATAAAGGCTGATTTTTAAAATCTTATTGAATTAGTTCCAGAATCAAGTGAAGATGTTAAATAAATGAAATTTCGCATAATAGTGATTTTTAAATTGAAGAATTTAATTAAAATTTGGATTTCTAAATAGCTTGAAAAAGATAAAGGAATTTATTTTCTTAAAGAGGAATTTATTTAAAAGGAGATAAGTTGGAAATCCCTTTAGGAATTCAATTGGTAAATTGAAATAATTTGGGAATCAATGTAAAATGATTTCAATTTGAAGGATCCATTTAAAAACAGAATATTGAATAATTTGAGAAAAATAAGGAATTTATTTAGTAGTGATAAATAAATTTAGAAATCAATATTGAAATTGATTTGGTATTAAAATTTATAAATAGAATTGGAATTTATAAATGTTGTTTATAAATCCGAAATCACTTATTTTGATAAGTAAAATATAGAAGTTAATAAAAAGAAGATTTATAAGTTGAAGTTGTTATTAAAACAGAAATAGAATTTATAAACTTCGTTTTATAAATTCGAAATCGATTGAATTTGATAAATTATATATATAGGAGATTATTGAAGAAGATATATTCGCGATTTTTGAATAGCGAATTATTATTGAAATAAAATGTGTAGAGATGATTGAAATTTGGTTAAGTGAATTATATTCACGATTTTGGACAGTGAATATATTATTGAACAAAATGGATATGTTTGGGAAAATGAATATTTTAAAATGGAGTTAATTGTTTTAACGATGTTTAAAATGATTAAATATCGAAACCATAGATTTCAACATTCATTGTTGAAATAGACGTTTTCGAGGAATAAGGAAATGATGGACTATAACACTGTTGTTATAGTAAATGATTTCCGTAAGGAAATATTTTGTATAGTATTGGGATTTACATATCTATCTTAAATCCGAATCCCTATACTAGTGATTTTGAGTCGTCGTAACGATGTTTTACGTAACATTCGTTTTGACTCAAATAAATGTTGTTATAGTAATGTTTTCCTTAAAGAATGAATTTATACTTAAATTTTGATTTAAGTATATCGAATATTTTCAAATGTTGAAAATAAATGATTTGTGAAATACTTATTATTAAATAAGTAAGGAAATGCATTCCCAAAATGAAATAAAACGTTTTGAGATTTTATCTTCTTAAAGATAAATTGAAATTGAATATTGAAATCAATTTTAAAATCGTATATCAGAAGATATTTTGAAATATAAATTCAATATGGAATTTATAAAGAAAAGGGAATCTGTTTAAAAATAAACGTTGATTTATTTTTGAAGTGTGGAAATTTTATATCTAGTAAAGATATTTTGGATGATAAAATAATTTGGAAAATTATTTGGAATCTGATGATGTCGCGCATCTTTATTGATAGTTAAATAACCGACTA
Organism: Allium fistulosum; assembly: GCA_030737815.1. Lineage (NCBI taxonomy): Eukaryota > Viridiplantae > Streptophyta > Magnoliopsida > Asparagales > Amaryllidaceae > Allium > Allium fistulosum. The sequence goes on along the minus strand of CM060901.1, from coordinate 100,650,119 downwards.
TCAATAATTATCCTTAGATAGGTATTTGTTGTGAATTGGATGAATTTGGAATGCCACACTTGTTTTTAAAATAAACGCTCACTATTCGGGTTAGCCGGGAAAGGACCATGGGGTCGTATAACCCATTCCGAATATGTGATACGTCGTTATGAATCGCATTCGAAGACCGGTGTTGAAGACCGGATATTTTTGAAAACGGAAGGATTACCGTCGAGTTACTCTACATCGGCTGATCTCCGGTTTAGAGGTTTTATCACCCTTAGTGACGGGAAGTCCGGACGTGATTAGAAATTTATCCGGATATGCAAGGGCTTCGTGAGAAGTGCCTTCGGTTCTGTTCGATCCCGGAACAGACTTGTATGGATTGTGTGTCTGACGTTACAATTTGAGATATAAAGCTGATTTCTTTCAAATACATATCTGTTGGTGGCGGAGAATTTATTCTCTTAGCTTAACACCCTTCTCTGAGACGTACGAGCTCAGAGGTTATGTAGTTGAAATTCATCAGCGATATACTCCCAATTTGGTAACGTGGCATACTGAGTGTTGCTGTGAAATGATCAGTGTTTGATCATTTGCGATATGATCATTTGTTTGATCTTATATCTTTGTGATCATAGGTTGATCATTTTGTTTGACCCGAAGCATGGCTTTGTAGAAAGCGTAGCTTTGTGGACGAGACTTCATCGAGCCTCACACCCCGGAAATGGTCGAAACAGGAAGAATGCGGCAAGGTTTTAGGGAGTAGCGCCCCTTAGTGTATGTCATTCCTTCTGGATAAAGGTGGTATCATGGTATGGAGCCCAGATACTTAACCTCTGTGGTTGCTGCAAATTTATTACTTTGTGGTTGTTGCGAATCGGGGATCCTCGGGAAGATCGGTGACGATCGGGGGATGGCATACGCGTGTCAGTAGTTACCTATTTTTGCAGAGGTAACCCGACCTTGTGTTGGCAGAGATCCGGTTAGGTTCTCGGGTCGTCTATTCCAGGGACGTACCCATCGTGGATAGGAAGTTCCTTAGCCTGACCATTTGTTGGAAATCCAAAGAAACAATACGTGACTTGTACGGTTTTAGTTGTAGAACCTATCATTCACTTATGGTGGTCACCACTGTTTGGATGGTAGCTATAGTAGGCATAAGTGCGGAATGCCTATGCTGGCTAAGATTAATATTATACTTTCGAAATGTTTTCTACACACCATGCACTAATAATAATATCAAAAATGATTTGATTTGCGTAGTAAGCATCTTTGACTATCATAAGAAGAAATCTCCTCCAATTCTGCGTTTGCATTGTGTGTGTGGTGGGAGGTCTTATGGTAGTTTCATTTTCCAAAAGCATTGCGAATTTGTTTTATTTTCTTTGTGAAAAATAACTGTTTTACGATCTCACACCAGTCACCATGACTGACTCGGAGTTTATTGTTTCCCTTCTAAACTCTGGGTGCCCACAAATTTTCCACACGGGTAGCCTAGAGTTATGTTATCAGGATAGTCTGGATATTCTGGAGCTTTGGAGATAAGCTGGATGGCGAGACGTAGTATTTGTATCTGATAGTATTTATTCCGCTGTGTATTCTGTATGAGGACAAGTTTATATAACTGTCCATTGTTGTATATTGACTCTGATTGATGTATGTATAAACTGATATAGTTCTTTGTTTTAAAAGACTATTGATTATCTATTATATGTTATTCCGCTGCGATATGTAAGATTCTGATATTGTTTTCTGTTCTGTTGTTCTTCCGTGTTGTTGTTCTTCTCTATTCTCTCTTTCTTCTCTTTTTCTTCCATCTTTTCTTCTTCCTCTTCTTTTAAACATTAAAGTTCGCGTTCCTCCATCCGATTGTTCGGCAGTTGCTATAGTGGACGTAGTAGTGTCGGGTTTTCGGAAGACGGATTTGCGGGTCTTTACAGACATGAAGCGACTTTATTATTGGGATGGAAAGAAATGTGATATTGCTAACTTTATTAAGCGGTGCATGACTTGCCAACTCGTGAAGGCCGAGCATCAAAGGCCCGGTGGGTTATTGCAACCTTTGGAGATTCCAATATGGAAGTGGGATCAAGTTTCCATGGACTTTATTAACGGTCTTCCGTGTTCTCGTTCGGGTCATGATAGCTTATGGGTGATAGTAGATAGACTTACAAAATCCGTGCATTTTCTTCCCGTTCGGTCCAATCGGACCGTACCTATTTTGGCTAAACTCTATGTCAAGGAAATTGTTAAATTGCATGGAGTTCCTACTTCTATAGTTAGCGATCGTGATCCATTATATACTAGTGGATTTTGGAAGGGTCTTCAAAAAGCTTTGGGAATGGAGCTTAATTTTAGCACCGCTTATCATCCTCAGTCCGATGGACAAATGGAGCATGTGCATCAAACTCTTGAAGATCTCCTTCGTGCTTCTATTCTAGATTTTGGTGGAAGTTGGGAAGATCATATTTCTCTTGTTAAGTTTTCCTATAATAATAGCTTCCAATCTAGTATTGGTATGGCACCTTTCGAGGCACTCTACGGAAGGCCGTGCCGATCTCCTTCGTGTTGGCTTGAAGCCGGTGAGAAGCTGGTTTTAGGTCCAGATTTTATTCGTGATTCCATAGAAAAGATTGACCCTATTCGTCATAGGATGAAAGAAGCTCAAAGTAGACAAAAATCCTATGCCGATAACCGAAGAAGGAAATTAGAGTTTTTTGTGAGAGATTTGGTGTTTATTCGTGTTTCACCTATGAAGGGTGTTGTGCGTTTCAGTCGATCGGGAAAATTAGCACCTCGATATATTGGTTCATTTCTCATCACCGAACGCATTGGTTGCGTGGCTTATCACCTTTTATTACCGGCTCAGTTTTCTGCTATTCATGACGTATTCCACGTCTCTCAACTACGGAAATGCCTTAGAGATTCCGATTCTATTCTTGAGCCCGGTGTAATTGAAGAAATTGAAGTTTCACCAAATTTGACTTATGAGCAACATCCTATTCGAATCATTGCTTTGGAAGTTAAACGCCTTCGAAATAAAGATGTTCCTCTTGTGAAAGTTCAATGGTCCTCAAATCCTAAGGATTGCTCTTGGGAATCCAGAGAATTCATCGAGCGAACACATCCGGACTTACTCTCTCATGCTCTTTAAAGGTGAACTTCTCATTTCAAAATGTCTTCTTTTATGTTGATTATGCCTTAATATGGTTGTTACTCTTTGTTTTCTTCTTAAGAATTGCGAGGATGCAATTTCTTTAAGGAGGGGAGTCTGTAACAACCCGCATATTTTACGATTGTATATTTAAATGTTTTATTTAAATATAGCATCGTTAATCGGATTAAAGTCCGAAAAGCTACTTTTTGTAAATAGTCGAATTGGGACTCAAGACCACTTCCATTGAGTCCAAAATGACGTTTACAACTTTTTTGAGTATAAACATCGATATGTTTGGAGTTGGGTGAATTTTGCTATTTTTCTATTGGGCTTTGGGTTTGGGTTTCAGCTCATTACTCATCTAATACCCTATACTACACTCAACTTCCTTCATTCATTTTCATTTCCTAACACTCTCAAGCTTAAGAGAAAAATGGGGGAAAGAATGGGAAATTAGAATTCCAAACCCTAGTTTAATTAGGAAATACGAATTCTAGCTCCAACATCAAAGAGAAGCTAAGGTAAGCATCCTCTTCTTCTTCTCCAACTCAATCTTTCTTCCATTCTCAGAAATTCCTAACCCTAACTTAGGAAAAACTTCACCTTTGATAATAGATTGAAGATTCTAGAGGTGTGTAGAAGTGGAATTGTTCTTGCCTTGTTTTAAAAGCTTCTCATTCATTATTTTTGGGTTTAAAGGTGAGTTCTTTAACTCACATCTATGACTATAGCTTTCATTGTTGTTAGGTATGAATTCCTAACATCTATTCCGTGTTCATTTGCTTTGATTTGAATTGGTATTGTGAATTCTCCAATTTTTTGTTTTGAAGTCTAATTTTATGAAAATCCTACTATGGATGTTTGGACATGTTGTTTTGGGGTGTATCAAAGAGCCTACAAGGATGGGTTGTCGCTTGGTGTAAATCCCTAGTCGTCGTTGCTCGTTCGATCGCTCCCAATATGTTTTGGCCATCATTGGCCTAGGGTAATTTCTGCCCAGCTGAGTGGTTCAGACGTCTGAAATGCAAGTTCAGACGTCTGGATTCAGACCTGGAGGAAAAATATACACGGCAGAAAATAAAAAAATGGCAGAGAACAACTTTAAACGTCTGAATTTATGGTTCAGACGTCTGAAAGGGGTTTCAGACGTCTGTTTAGAAACTTCAGATGTCTGGGTGGTTTTCTGGAATATTTCCAGAGACCAAATCCAGACGTCTGGATTGACCCCCAGACGTCTGGAACTGTGCAGATTTGCCTATTTGCCTAATTTTTGAGCAAATTTCCAATGTTTATCGATTTATGTCGATCTGATTAGTTGTTATCACTTTATCGACTTTGATGACTTCTTCCTTTGGATTTTTGGAATATCCATTTTGATGGATTTGGTATCAATTTCTTTGGACTTGATTCACGTCTTCGTATGTGAATTTTTGATGATTGATTGTTTCTACAATCATTTCTGTGGTTTGTCACTTTAAAATAAAAAGGTTTCTATACTAGTAGTAAATACACAAACTCTTTCACAAAAATGATTTGAACGCTATTTTTAATACAAAGCTTGTCTTTAAAACCATTTTCCAATCTATTAGTATATACAAACCTTTAACTCATTCATACGAGAAATCCAATTAAACGGCTTAGCAAAACAAGTGGTATGAAACACTTGCGTTTACTTTGTCGGTTAATTCTTAGACTTGTTCGATTGAAATTTTATGACTACTTTCGAGTGGAAATCTACAATTTATTCGTAAATATTTAAGTTAAGCCAGTGGTTGTAACGACCCGTATTTTTACGGATCGAACGATTGTAAAACTATCGACATTAAGTTGATTGATGTTGTTAAGTTGTTTAGATTTTAGTCGACCCAAAACTTAAGTCGTATGGAAGTTAACTCGTGTAGAGGCTTAGGTTGTAGTGTAGTTTAAGTCGTTCGGAGTTGAGTCGTGTAGGACTGGACTTAGGTCGTGTGTAGAATAGGTGGGTGGAACGACTTATGGTGTTGGACCAACCTAAGAAAGTGGGCGACTTAAGGATGAGTCGGTCGACCGGTTTGCTGACCTAGGAGATAAAGAGTTGAGCGACCTATAGGTTTGGCCGACTTAAGGTGGTTAGCGAGTTAGTGTCCACCGACTTAAGGGTTGTACCGAGTTAACGACTCATAGGATGGACCGACTTATAGGTTTGACCGACTTAAGACTTAGACGACCTAAGAGTTTCTCCGACTTAAGGTAGTTAGCGGCTTACCGGGATAAGCGAGTTAAGGATAGGTCGGCAGGGTAATTGGGTCGGTAGGTCGTCCCCTGTGTTAAGTTGTTGAGTCGTTTAAGTCGCTGAGTCGTAGGCGGTTTAGTCATTTAGTGGATAAGTTGTTGAGTCGTCAACCGACTTAGGACTTGGGTTTTGCGGCAGTATGATGAGTCTGAACTTCGTTAGGTCGGCCATATGGTTAAGTCGTAGGTCGGCGAGGCAGTTAAGTCGTAAGTCGGAAGAGGGTGTTAAGTCGGCGACGACTTAAGGAGGCGGACGAGTTAAGGTCATTTTCTGCCTATAAATAGAAGGGTTTGGCTCACTTTTTGGCACCGGTTTTTGAAGCGACGAAGTGCTGCCATTTTGAGAGCTCGACATCTACACTTCTTCACTTCTTTTCTCCACTCTAATCTAGTGCTTCCATCCATCCAAATCGAAGATCAAGATCGAAGATCCAAGAGCTAAAGTTGAAGATCTTCATCCATTGAAGAGAGATTTCATCGGTTGAAGTGAGATCTTGTCGGATCTAGCTTAGTTCTTCGCTGTCCAGATCTGAAGTTGTTATCTTTTGGATTGTTTAGGTGATTTGGTGAGTGGTGATTATCTCTCACACGGATCCAAAGGAGTATATCGGATTGTTGGCTCGATTTGGTGTTAAAATAGAGATTTCCATGCATTTTCTTCATCTAAAGTGTAGATCCATATAGATCCATTGTTCATGATGATGTTACATCCATTTTATCATATGTTAACCTATGCAAGTTCATTCATCAAGTTTGTAGAGATATAATCCATGTTTTCATGCTTATTGGACTTTCAACTCTTTAATTACGAAAATGCCATTATTGTTATAATTGTCTACTTAGATCATTTTTGAATACTTGATTGCTTGGATTGATGTTTTATTTGATTGATTGTTATGAACTAGATGATTGATGACTAGATTTAGATCGAAGGCGATTCAAAAGCTAAGGAAAAGGCTCTTGAATTGGAAAAGCTGTTCGTGGCATATGTAGCGGGATGATGAAGCTCTTATGCATAGATTTGATGATGTGATGTTGAGATGAGGCTTTGCGAGGATGTAATGAAGCGAGGCAATCATGTGATGAAGACTTGGTCTAATCCAGACGGGATCATTCCAAGCATGATGATAACTCGGTGATATGATTCGAGTTGAGGATAATGAATGGATATGAGAATAGTCGTCGAGGAGGATGACTAGGAGGCTTGGATAGCATCGTTGTTGAAGGTTCTAGCATGCTCTAAGCAAGAGTACGTTTGGGCAGATTCGATAGTCCCAACGGCCAACTGTTGATGGTCGAGTACTCTGGGCAGATTCGATAGTCCTAGGCACGGGCTGCGACGACGTGCGGGAGTTATGTCTAGAACCGGGGTTTCCATTAGCCCTTGACGGACGGCTGAAAGAATGTGCCGGTCATTCGATTAACGGTGATATCGAAGCAATGATAACAGTGATAGCCAGAGTCATGGATGTTTGGTTGTATCGTCATTCGGACTCAAGAGCGGTATTTTCTGGGTACTTATCTGATTTAGGCCTTGGTACTTGGAAAACATCGCCCTTGACTCGAGTGATAGTAGCTTTACTTTAAATTGTATGCTCTGCTATGTTTGCTCCTGCTTAGTGTGTGTCTGGGGGCTATCACTGTAGAATGAGGTTGGAGTGGGAGGGTTGTATTCCTATTCCTTTTCTTTTATGCTCTTTTGGTATGTTGTTAGTTAATCTACTGCTCACTAAGACTGTTGTCTGACTCAAGGCTTTATGTTTTAATTCTTATTGCCTTGGGCTGTTCGTCCATTTTGGGACGGGCAGACTAGGTAGCAGGTGACAGGTGCTGTTCTCTTCTCACGATGCTGATATCGAAGACGAGCTGGAGGGTTGCATATTATCTTCTTATTATATGTACTGGATATTCCGCTATTTTGTATTCTCTGAGAGATATGTAGTGAGGCTGGATGTATTGACTATGTGGATGCTTGTATTCAACTATTATGGAGTTTTATATGATGTCATTTTGTTCTGTAAAGCTTCACTATACATATGTTCTATTGTATTTTGTCCATGCGCTGTGAGTAATACGATAGATTCTGTTGTTTTAATCTACCCTGACAATCGTCCATGGTCGCCTGGCACACTTTACAGCGCACTACCTCTAGATTCGGTGCAGGGGTCATGGGCGGTCGTCACATTTGGTATCAGAGCCTTGGTTAATCGATTTTACCCAACGCTCGCCGTCGTAACTACGTATGAGAGACGTAATTGTATTTTGATGGATGAATACTATATATAATATAGTAGTTTAGTAGAGTTGAGTCCTTTATGCAGTTGTTTCTCTAGATGTTCTAATCATTCCTTTTTATAGATATTGAGAATGAGTCGAAGAGGGAGACCAGCTGCTAGGGAAGGTCGTGCTACTGAAGAGACTGCTGATTATGCAGCCATGTTCGAAGCTATGATGACTTCGATCATGAGAAGGATACCAGTTCCGGGGGCAGCAGTTGATGTTGGAGTTCAAGTCCAAACTCCGAAACCAGTGGATTTTGCTAAGTTGTGCAAGGATTATACTGCTCTCGGAGGGAAGGTTTTCTTGGGAATAGAATCTACCATTGAGGTCCAGAGGTGGATAGATGCTTGTAGAAGGATCTTTGGTGATTTGGGAATTGATGATGCAACTAAGAGAAAGTTGGCATCGAGGCAGCTTCAAGGGAGAGCCTCTGATTGGTGGAATTCTATTACCATCACTACTCCGGAGGAAGAGATTACTTGGGAGCAATTCCAAGTCAGATTTGAAGCTAAGTTCATTTCTACAGCTCAGAAGTCTGTTCTGTTCAAGAAGTTTGTAGAGCTCAAGCAGGGTGGAAGATCTGTTCTTGAGTATGTTTCTGAGTTTGAAGCTTTGTCCAAGTATGCCCGGTCATATATTGAATCTGCTTATCAGAAGAATGAGAAGTTTGTGACCGGCTTGGATAGTTATCTTGGGAGACAGTTGGTGGATCATTTGGATGATTCATTTGAGAAGCTTGTGGAGAAAGCTCTTAGGCATGAAAGTCTGTTTCCTAAGGAAGGATCTGTTGTTGCTGTGACCAGGGAAGAGTCTAAACCCCAGCAGGGTGGAAACAAGAAGAGGAAGTAGCAGCAGCAGAAGGGTAAGGATGGCCAGAAGAAGCCGAAAGGCGAGGTGACTTGCTACAATTGTCAGCAGAAGGGCCATTTCTCAAAGGATTGTAAGAATCCTAAGGTACCGATGAAGTGTCACAACTGTGACAAGCCGGGGCATTTCAGGAAGAATTGTCCAGAACCAAGGAAGGACAGGCAGATTGTGCAAGCCTATGCTTTAGGAGCTGTTCCGTCGTCTTCGAAAGCTCCTACTGCTGAAGAGAAGGGAAAGAGTGTGGTTGTTCAAGGTACTCTTTTCCTATGTGGTGTTCCAGTTAGAGTTCTGTTTGATACTGGAGCATCGCATTCGTTTGTTTGTAATGAACTAGTAGGCCGGTTAGGTTTGGAACCGGATATTGTTGATAGGCCATTGGTTGTGACTAATCCAGTTGGGGGTTCGTCTTGTTTGTGTATGTTATGCCGTGGTCTAGTTGTGTCGAGTCATGGTTGCTCTTTTGTTTGTGATTGCTTTGTTCTGAACTTTGCGGGGTTCGGAATTATTTTGGGTATTGACTGGCTTAGGAAATATGCGGCAAAGGTTGATTGCGAAAGGTTGGAAGTGACAGTCGAGAATGTGGAGGGGCGAAAGATTGTGATACGATGTAAGCATGAAGAAGGCGTCTTCATGAGCTTCATGTATTCGCTAGTTGTTCCACGGGATGGACTGTCATCTGTACCAATCACGAATGGATTCGAGGATGTCTTTAACGAAGTCAAAGGGTTGCCGCCGCATAGAGAGATCGAGTTTCGTATAGATCTAGTTGAAGGAGCCAGACCTGTTGTGATGCCTCTTAGGCGGATGGCGCCTAGGGAACAGCAGGAGTTGAGGGTGCAAGTTGATGATCTTTTACAGAAAGGATTCATTCGGCGTAGTGTGTCCGAGTGGGGTGCACCAGTTGTGTTTGCAACCAAGACAGATGGGTCGTTGAGATTGTGTGTGGATTATCGTGAGCTGAATAAGGTGACTAAGAAGAACAAGTATCCATTGCCGAGAATAGATGACTTGTTTGATCAGCTTCACGAAGCAAAGGTGTTTTCTCAGATGGATTTGGCAACGGGATTTCACCAGTTGAGAGTAGCTAAGGATAGTGTGCCGAAGACTGCTTTTAGGACACCATCCGGTTTCTTTGAGTGGCTGGTAATGCCGTTTGGATTGACTAACGCGCTGGCATATTTTGTGGATCTTATGAATAGAGTGTTCAGAGATCAGTTGAACAAGTTCGTACTTGTGTTCGTGGATGATATTCTGATTTATTCCAGAACTGAAGAAGAGCACAAGACGCACTTGCGTATTGTTTTGGAAATCTTACGGAAACATCAGCTGAAGGCTAAGTTTTCGAAGTGTCACTTCTGGAAGAGTGAAGTGAGGTTCTTAGGCCATGTGATTTCTGGAAATGGAATAGCGGTTGATCCCGCTAAGGTGGCAGCAATCCAGGATTGGGTTAGACCTAAGAATGCATCTGATGTGAGAAGTTTTCTTGGATTAGCAGGATATTATCGACGGTTTATCAAAGACTTCTCCAAGGTAGCTGCACCGTTAACAGGATTGACGAAGAAGAACCAAGTGTTCAGTTGGAATGCTAAGTGTGAGCAAGCTTTCGGAATCCTGAAAGAGAGATTGACGAGTGCTCCTGTTTTGACTATTCCAAGTGGGAATGATGAGATGGTGGTTTACACCGACGCATGTGGTACTGGACTTGGAGCAGTGCTGATGCAGAGGGATAAAGTTGTTGCGTATGCCAGTCGACAACTAAAGCCGCATGAAAGGAATTACCCAACTCATGATTTGGAGTTAGCGGCGATTGTATTTGCTCTGAAGATGTGGAGGCATTATCTGTTGGGAGTTCGATTCGAGTTGTTTACGGATCACAAGTCGTTGAAGTATCTTTTCTCCCAAAAGGATTTGAATCTTCGACAGCAACGTTGGCTAGAGTTTTTGGCATCATATGATTTTGGTATAGCTTATACTTCGGGAAAAGGTAACGCAGTGGCAGATGCGTTAAGTCGAAGACATGCAGGATTGGGAGCCATGTTTTCAGAATGGAAGAGTCTCGAGTATTTAGCTGGATTTGACTTCAGGCCTAGATGTGAATTAGAACCTGAGATGTTGGCAAACTTATCGATAAGACCCACTCTTGTGGAGAGGATTGGCGAGGGCCAAAAGCGAGATGATAAGCTTGTCAAGATTATCCGTGAATTGGAATCTGGATTGGATCCAGAAAAGGATAAAGGATTCGAGGTCGATCGAGAGGGTTGGCTTCGGAAGCAAGGACGACTAGTTGTTCCCGATATAGATGAATTAAGGAGTGAAGTGCTGAAGGAAAGTCATCACTCAAAGTTGACAATTCATCCAGGTGGGAATAAGATGTATCGGGATATGAAGAGAACCTACTACTGGGAAGGCATGAAGAAGGATGTTGGAGATTTTATTTCCAAATGTATGAACTGCCAGTTGGTAAAAGCCGAACAGAAGAAGCCAAGTGGATTGCTTCAGCCATTAGAAGTTCCTACATGGAAGTGGGAACAGGTGTCGATGGATTTTATTGATGGATTGCCTAGAACCAGAATGGGAAATGAAGGGATTTGGGTTATCGTTGATCGTTTGACCAAGAGTGCAAGATTCATTCCTGTTCGATCGACTAGGACGACATCAAAGTTGGCTGAGTTGTATGTTAAGTGGATAGTCCGATTCCATGGTATTCCGAAGAGTATAGTGAGCGATCGAGACCCATTGTTCACTAGTGGATTTTGGAAGAGCTTCCAGGAAGTTTTGGGAACCGAGTTGTGTTTGAGTACAGCTTATCACCCTCAAACAGATGGTCAGACTGAGAGAGTCAACCGAGTTTTGGAAGATCTCCTCAGAGCTTGTGTTTTGGATTTCGGAGGATCATGGGAAGATCACCTTCATTTGGTGGAGTTTACATACAACAACAGTTACCAGTCAAGCATTGGTATGGCACCGTATGAGGCATTGTATGGAAGACCGTGTAACTCTCCGACGTGTTGGATAGAAACTGGAGAAAAACTGATACTTGGGCCAGAGATGATTCGGCAGACTTCAGATTTTATAGAGATCATTCGGCAACGAATGAAGGCAGCCCAAGACCGTCAGAAGAGTTATGCCGATAAGCGTCGTAAGGATTTAGAATTCGACGTTGGAGATATGGTTTTTGTGAAGATTTCTCCACTGAAGAATGTTATCCGATTCGGGAAGAAAGGAAAATTGACTCTGAGATTTGTTGGACCATTCCCGATCATCGATAGAATTGGAAAGCTCGCCTATAGATTGGAGTTGCCGGAGATGATGTCGAGTGTGCATAATGTTTTTCATGTATCATATTTACGGAAGTTCGTGCACGACTCGAATACGGTGGTTTCTGTTGATAGCTATGAAGATTTCGAAGTTGATCCAGTTGATAGAAGACCTCGTAAGCCGCTTCGTGTTGTTGAAACCAACACGAAACAGCTTAGGAGGAAGGTAGTTAAGTTGCTCAAGATACAATGGAGTGATGATGATAACGACTGTACGTGGGAGGAGGAAGAGAGGATGAAGGCAGCTCATCCTGAACTCTTCAAGGTATGGCCCTAAGGTGTCGTCTCATCTCGCGATATTGTAACTTGTTCTAAGTCTTAGAATTCTGTACGCTAAGCTAGAATTGGATGAATGGTTTGTTGATTGCTATGGATGGTAGGCGTACAGAATAGTCTTTGATTGCTAGCATTGCTTGGAATTTCGGGGGCGAAATTCCTAAGGGGGAGAGAATGTAACGACCCGTATTTTTACGGATCGAACGATTGTAAAACTATCGACATTAAGTTGATTGATGTTGTTAAGTTGTTTAGATTTTAGTCGACCCAAAACTTAAGTCGTATGGAAGTTAACTCGTGTAGAGGCTTAGGTTGTAGTGTAGTTTAAGTCGTTCGGAGTTGAGTCGTGTAGGACTGGACTTAGGTCGTGTGTAGAATAGGTGGGTGGAACGACTTATGGTGTTGGACCGACCTAAGAAAGTGGGCGACTTAAGGATGAGTCGGTCGACCGGTTTGCTGACCTAGGAGATAAAGAGTTGAGCGACCTATAGGTTTGGCCGACTTAAGGTGGTTAGCGAGTTAGTGTCCACCGACTTAAGGGTTGTACCGAGTTAACGACTCATAGGATGGACCGACTTATAGGTTTGACCGACTTAAGACTTAGACGACCTAAGAGTTTCTCCGACTTAAGGTAGTTAGCGGCTTACCGGGATAAGCGAGTTAAGGATAGGTCGGCAGGGTAATTGGGTCGGTAGGTCGTCCCCTGTGTTAAGTTGTTGAGTCGTTTAAGTCGCTGAGTCGTAGGCGGTTTAGTCATTTAGTGGATAAGTTGTTGAGTCGTCAACCGACTTAGGACTTGGGTTTTGCGGCAGTATGATGAGTCTGAACTTCGTTAGGTCGGCCATATGGTTAAGTCGTAGGTCGGCGAGGCAGTTAAGTCGTAAGTCGGAAGAGGGTGTTAAGTCGGCGACGACTTAAGGAGGCGGACGAGTTAAGGTCATTTTCTGCCTATAAATAGAAGGGTTTGGCTCACTTTTTGGCACCGGTTTTTGAAGCGACGAAGTGCTGCCATTTTGAGAGCTCGACATCTACACTTCTTCACTTCTTTTCTCCACTCTAATCTAGTGCTTCCATCCATCCAAATCGAAGATCAAGATCGAAGATCCAAGAGCTAAAGTTGAAGATCTTCATCCATTGAAGAGAGATTTCATCGGTTGAAGTGAGATCTTGTCGGATCTAGCTTAGTTCTTCGCTGTCCAGATCTGAAGTTGTTATCTTTTGGATTGTTTAGGTGATTTGGTGAGTGGTGATTATCTCTCACACGGATCCAAAGGAGTATATCGGATTGTTGGCTCGATTTGGTGTTAAAATAGAGATTTCCATGCATTTTCTTCATCTAAAGTGTAGATCCATATAGATCCATTGTTCATGATGATGTTACATCCATTTTATCATATGTTAACCTATGCAAGTTCATTCATCAAGTTTGTAGAGATATAATCCATGTTTTCATGCTTATTGGACTTTCAACTCTTTAATTACGAAAATGCCATTATTGTTATAATTGTCTACTTAGATCATTTTTGAATACTTGATTGCTTGGATTGATGTTTGATTTGATTGATTGTTATGAACTAGATGATTGATGACTAGATTTAGATCGAAGGCGATTCAAAAGCTAAGGAAAAGGCTCTTGAATTGGAAAAGCTGTTCGTGGCATATGTAGCGGGATGATGAAGCTCTTATGCATAGATTTGATGATGTGATGTTGAGATGAGGCTTTGCGAGGATGTAATGAAGCGAGGCAATCATGTGATGAAGACTTGGTCTAATCCAAACGGGATCATTCCAAGCATGATGATAACTCGGTGATATGATTCGAGTTGAGGATAATGAATGGATATGAGAATAGTCGTCGAGGAGGATGACTAGGAGGCTTGGATAGCATCGTTGTTGAAGGTTCTAGCATGCTCTAAGCAAGAGTACGTTTGGGCAGATTCGATAGTCCCAACGGCCAACTGTTGATGGTCGAGTACTCTGGGTAGATTCGATAGTCCTAGGCACGGGCTGCGACGACGTGCGGGAGTTATGTCTAGAACCGGGGTTTCCATTAGCCCTTGACGGACGGCTGAAAGAATGTGCCGGTCATTCGATTAACGGTGATATCGAAGCAATGATAACAGTGATAGCCAGAGTCATGGATGTTTGGTTGTATCGTCATTCGGACTCAAGAGCGGTATTTTCTGGGTACTTATCTGATTTAGGCCTTGGTACTTGGAAAACATCGCCCTTGACTCGAGTGATAGTAGCTTTACTTTAAATTGTATGCTCTGCTATGTTTGCTCCTGCTTAGTGTGTGTCTGGGGGCTATCACTGTAGAATGAGGTTGGAGTGGGAGGGTTGTATTCCTATTCCTTTTCTTTTATGCTCTTTTGGTATGTTGTTAGTTAATCTACTGCTCACTAAGACTGTTGTCTGACTCAAGGCTTTATGTTTTAATTCTTATTGCCTTGGGCTGTTCGTCCATTTTGGGACGGGCAGACTAGGTAGCAGGTGACAGGTGCTGTTCTCTTCTCACGATGCTGATATCGAAGACGAGCTGGAGGGTTGCATATTATCTTCTTATTATATGTACTGGATATTCCGCTGTTTTGTATTCTCTGAGAGATATGTAGTGAGGCTGGATGTATTGACTATGTGGATGCTTGTATTCAACTATTATGGAGTTTTATATGATGTCATTTTGTTCTGTAAAGCTTCACTATACATATGTTCTATTGTATTTTGTCCATGCGCTGTGAGTAATACGATAGATTCAGTTGTTTTAATCTACCCTGACAATCGTCCATGGTCGCCTGGCACACTTTACAGCGCACTACCTCTAGATTCGGTGCAGGGGTCATGGGCGGTCGTCACAGTGGTTATGAGACATGAAGCTAAACTCATTTATTTACTAGCTTAGTGTGGTTCACACTTTTTATTGATCGATGATGATCATTCTGTGATTTAGACTAGCGATGTGCGATGTCTATTTGTTTGCGTGGGGACTAAAAACCCCGTTTGTGGAACTTCGGTTCAATTTGGTGGGGTAGCGACCCATGGTCTTCAGGCCGTTTGTGGAGCTTCGGCTCAAACTTGATGGTTAGCAACCGTGGAATAGCGTTCCGTTTGTGATACACGTGTTGGTGAGTTTTCATGCTCCCGTTTGTGATAGGCCTCCCCCCTTTGTGATTTCTGGATTTCTAGTTGATGATTTCTAGAATTTGTGTTTCACCAATTTTGATGATAGGCATTGATGAGCTCTATCAATTATTTGTGTTTTGGTGAATAATTTAAAGAATGTGATTCTTTTTGGATGTTTGAGATGATTTGAGATATTGTATGATTTTTTTTGTTAATTGATGTGTACTTGTCATAGTATGGCATCATTGTTATCATACGTTTTAGTTATATCTCTTATCCAATCTTATTTTATCTGATATTTATAGCTAGACTGATCCGTTTATTATTTTCTTCTTAAATAATACTCGGGTCAGACCGAGGTATTTCAGGTGCTTCTGCTTGACTTCTTATCAGGATCCGTCACCTGACTTTTGGCTAACTTCTTTAGCTTAGTAGTTGTTTTTGTTATTATACATTTGAGATAGAAACTCCTTGATGTATAATTATTCTTTTGTCTAGCACTTGTACCTATTCTTTTGAGATGTAGTGGATCTTGTATGACCACTACTTTTATGTATACTTCTATGTGATATATTCATATATGTTTCCACCTTCGTGATATGAATGTCTGTGACTGATTTGTGTTATGTGTATTTCTATATTTGTTTCCGAAGTTCATATAGCCTCTGTGTGGTAGCTTTGAGTTTGTATTTGATATGTCGGATTTCCTCTTGAAATGAAATGTAAGTTATATTATCTGACATATCGGTACTCGCACAAAGCAATTGCACAGATGGTCGCTCCTCAACAGCCTTATTCTTCGTGCTAGTTGACGGCATTACCCCGTAGTGTCCTTGGCTAGCGTGAGTATAGAGGTGGGGCATCACAAAACCTATTCCATTGAGTTTAAAGATATTGAAAACATCTATTTTTATATATGGGATGACCCATTTTTGTTTCGGGAACGAAACGGGCTTTTCGGATCATTTATCGTTCAACTTTCGAATCAATCTTGTCCATTCAATTTTTATTTCGAATCTGCCTATAAATAGCTCGTTATAAACTCTGGCTACTTCTTATTTTCAATTGTTTGTACATACAATTCTTTGTGGCTCCTCCTTTCCAATGGTAGAAACAAACTCCAATTCCCAAACCCTCAATTCAATTTCAAAATCAAATCCAAAATCAAACTCCTTAAAAATATATCGAATTATATATCAATTTGAAGCTCTCGATGAGCGTAATTCACTGCAATGATTCATTTTCCAATTTGAATTAACGTTTGACCATAAATTGATGAAGAAGTTTCGGCCGTTCATTGGCCATGGTCTCATTTAATGGTGAATCTACATCCTGGGGATGATCAAAGGGCATGGACGCGTAGAGGGTGTCGAGCAGGTTCGATCCATGAGGTTAGTTGGTCGATGTCATAAGTGAGTTCGCCGGATTTGGCCCTAGAAGGCATGCGACACCAAGCTCGGCCCGAGGCCAAGGGGCGGCTCGGCGTGGTCGAGATGGTGGCACGGGCGGATCGCGTCGATGATGATCAGAGGAGCGGCATATTTGTTCGAATGTGGTGGCGGCTATCACTGTGATGGCGTGTCACGTGATTGAGAATTAGGGTTTGAACGATTGTTTCAGGTATGACGTGTAATGAAAATATTATTATTTTATTTGTTTTAAAATTTAAATTATATAACTTCTAACTCGTATAACTTTCGCATATGTGGTCCGTTTCATGCGTGGTTTGCTCCGTTGCGATCGTATTAAAATTCCAGACATTTTGACGCTAGTTTGGACGAATTCTGAGACTGTTAAATTTTGGACCCTAATTTGGATTTCAAATTGATTTGAATCCAAAGGTGAGTGTTTTGACCCACTCACAAATTCTAAAATTTCTTATGTTAGTTAAATTAAATTTATAGTGTGATTAGAAATTTATTTATGGTTGTTTGGTATATTTAAATTGCCATTCCTGTTGATTTGAATTTATTTGAATTAAATTGTCATTTAATTTATTATTGAATTTAAATTGCCAGTTAATTACCTATAAATGTTAATATGTTATTTGTTGTAATTTATTTGGTTGAATTGGATGATGATTATGATGGATGTTTGATTTTATTATTGGATGATTGAATGTTATGTATATATTCTATCACACTGCAAGTTCCCTTAACTATTATATTGGAATATCACTATGGGTTGAAATGATACATACCCGAACGATCTGTAGATTAGGGAAAATCATTATGGGTCGAAATGATAGACTCGAGCGATTTTATAGATTTTATTTAAATTTGGGATTGCGGTTTGAAATGATATATAACCGTAAAATTGTAAATTGCGGATTGAAATGATAAATATCCGTATCACTTGACCCTAGGGTAGAGAATTATATACAAACACCGGATTGGTTAAATTAAATGATTTTAAATCCTTGATTTCGAATCCAGTTAAATGATATTTTGAAATAAAATTTGATTTATATAAATTGAATTACTATTGGAAAATCAAGTTTTATGTTGAAATGTGAATTGGTTTAAAGGAACTGCTTTAAAAATTAAATTGAAAGTTTAAGTTGAATTTCTAAGTATAAATGAAATTTTATCAGGATTGAGTTATTGAATTTGTTTGAAATATAACTTTGAAATGTATTGAAATTGGAAAATTTTAAATTGATATTTCAAACATGGATTGGAAAGAATTTGAATTGAAAATTCGGAATTGGGTTTTGTTGATTTGGAATTGTAAATGGTCCAGATATGTTGGAATAAAATAATTAGTTAAATTGATATTAATTTCAAACGCATGTTTTAATATAAACTACTTTAAAAAAAATATTATTTTAAAGACTTTAATTATTAAGATTTTCAAACTATTAAACTATTTTAACCTATATTAACTATATTAAATCATTTTAACCTATTTTAAACCATTCATTTTATTTTAAACTAATTAACCCATTTAACTTATTTTAAATCTAATTAATCTATTTTTAAAGCTATTTAATTTATTTTAATTATATTTAATCTATTTTAAAATTATTTAACTATCTTAAATCAAATTTAACAGTATCTTTAATCTATAACTAAACTATTTTAGAGGATTTTAACTATTTATAACTATTTTAACTATTTATAATTATTTAAACTATTTTCTAACTTTTCAGACTAAGTAGAGGGAGGTGTTTATATTCAAATTCACTGGTTTAAAAGCAAATTTGGTTAAATGATGATGTAACCTAAGTTGGCATTTAAATGTTATAATTAATTGAATACGATGATTTTAAAGTGAGGATTTAACCTAATTGGAAATATGATTTTTGAAAGAAATTATGATTTCGGAAATGATATGATTTCAAGGGTGAACATGATTTCAAAGTGAATATGATTTTGAAAGCGAATATAGTTTGAAAATGAATATGATTTCAAAGGAGATATGATTGGAAACTGGATATGATATTTTGATATAAACTGTGAATTGACTTTTAAAATGTAAAAGAACCATCCGGTGTGAAATAAGCATTTTTTTGTTAATGAGACTGGGATCGGATATTGTCATACTCTCTGCCAATACCGAAAACCACTTTAACAACTGTGCACGTGGTGGAGATTCCAGAAATAAAGTAAGATGGTTTGGAGAACGATTTCTGTATGAGGTATGACGTTACCCTGACTCCTGTGAGTCAGCTTAGATGTGACTAAAACATGAGCCACGCCGGGCCAAGTGAGGTCATTCCTCATATCAGACACATTTCATCGATACCATTCTATTACTTTGTGATTGATTTGGTGGCCACCCCTTGATTTTGATTTGGGAATGTGTTCCGAGGTGGGCGATAGTAGCTGCTATGCGTTACCACCAATCCGGATACGCAATTAGTATATCTACCCTGGCATTGCCTCGAGTGTCGTGTTCACATGCCCTAGCGCGCCTTCTACGAGTTTGTTTTGTACCATACCTATGGGGTGCCCTCTGTGTAAACCTCCAGTTTACGGAGGAGCGTACGGTATGTATAGACTATGGGAATATATAAAATGTGTTAATGGGGATATGGGTAACGCCTTAATGCTATTTTAATACTTTTACTTTAATGTAGACATATTATAATAGTGTATTGTACTACATAGTAGATAGTTTAACGGATCCTTAGGAGATGTGAATCCCAAACATCTCTTAAGTTACTCCACTCACGTTAGACACTAGATCAGAGATGTTAAACCCCGTAAACATCTCTGACGCCGTCACACGCATATTTACTGTTGATTTAACTTACATAAGATCTTTTAGTTCTGACTCGAGTGTTTTGTCTTTTCAATTCGCTCGGGTCAGCCTGAGCATTTCAGGATTGAGGACCTTATTTCTGGAGGACGAAGACGAAGATTTGTACTATTATTATTTATGATATGTATTCCACTGCATCATGTTGTTCCATTGCATTTTTTATTTATTCATGTTTATGTAACTCTGATATTTGTGTTGTAAAGTATAATCAAATGTATTTATAAAACAGCTTCATGAACTGTTATTTGATTACTATATTTTATCATTCCGCTGTGAGATTCTGTATTTGTTTTGTTTCTTTCTCTTTTTCTTATTTACACCACAACAATCTGCCCTTTTGAATAGTTTGAGTCAGGCAAGTCATTACAGTTGGTATCAGAGCTTTGGTTTAGCGATAACCTTAGCTTTGTGGGGTCTGACTCACTAAAAAAAGGTAGTAATACCCTAGAATTGAATCGCTGAGTGTATATATATGAGAGAGCGTATTTATCAGTGTTATAAAAGGTTTTTATATTGTGTTAATTTGTTCCGTTTTGTATTTATAAATTCTAGATTGGTGCATAGGACGCTATGACATCGATAGGGATTTCTAAATACTTAATAGGACAGACCGACACAATATTTGTTTTGAAATATAGGTGAATGAAATAATTTTGCCTATTATATATCTTTGTATATAAAATAATAATTTTATGAATGATATAGTTGGTTGTTATATATTCGTTTGTTAGGTAGTGAAATTCTATATAAATATTGATTTAAAATATAGATAGTGTAAACAAAATAAATATAAATTGAAATTTGAGAACTTAAGTTTCGGGATTTTTGAAAATTTCTTTCGAAAGACTTTGAAATATAATATTAGTATTATTTGGAAGTATTTTCCGAGATAAATATTTCAATGTGATTTGGAAGGAAGCTTTAAAGGAATTTAAAAGGAATAAATTCTATACTCCCCTCTCTGTCGTTGGAAAATAATTTCGGTGATGAGTGCACGCACCATCGACATTCATTTTCGAGTTTCAAAGTGGGAAGGCCATTGTAGTAGTTACTGCAGAATTATTTTGATAAACAAATATAAATTTCAAAGTTTAAATATGATTTGATATGAAAGTTATGAGTATATATATATATATTATTTTAAATGATTTGAAATGGAACACGACATTTAGTTCTTAAATTTCTATAAATTAGAGATTTCAATTATTGTAATGAAATGAAATTTTAACTATTTAATAATTGGAACTTCAAAAATTGAAAGTAAGAAATTAAATGCTAAGTTATAAATGAGATATGTAAGAAATTTGAAACTTGTAACCTGTAAATAAAAAGGGATATGAAAATGAGAAATGATAACTATTGAGCATTTTGCAAATTTAAAATTTATAAGATAAACTTGTGTAACATTCAATTGCATTCTTTGGACAATATATATATAACTTACCAAATATTTAAAAGTTGAAATATTTAATAAGAATATGTAATGGAATATTATACAAGTAAAATTTAAGTAATGTAAGTGTTTAAAGGAATTACTTTTATAAATAAGAATTTTGATATTATAATGGTTATAAACTTAACTTATAATTGAAATACTACTAAATAAAATGAAATAGAAAAGTGAGTACTATAAGTAAATAATTATAACTTAAGTTAATGTTTGAGGCTATTTATAATTTAAGTAAATCATAAATTGAGTACTATATTTAGTAAATGATAACTTCAGAAATTGTTGAAATAATTCAGAAAATAGATTTAATATTCAATGACACCATGTAAAGAAATGAATGTAAATTAAAAAGTAAGAAACTTAAGTATGAACATATGCACTAATGAATATTAATATCTAAAGTAAATCAAGTATATGAATTAATAAATGTGAACTAAACTGCAATAAAAAATATATATGTGATACTTAGATAATGAATTTAGTGATTATTATAAACAACTGAATGGGAATAACTTATGTAAGAAATGAATGTAAAGAAAAGGAAAAGAAGTTTGCATTATATGAATAACTGAGAATGAGTTTTGTAAGTAGTGAATGGAAATAAATGAAAATAAGTACTGAATGAATGAATATGAATTCATTTACAAAGAAACATATATAGTACTTTAAGAATTGATTTACATATGTTTAAATAATTATATATGAGTAACATATGTAAGAAAATGTAAATAACAAATGTAAATAAATGAATGTGAATGAATGAAATAATCATTGTATGAATGAAACTGAGGAAAGGTAAATAATATGAAATGAATTTAATAAGAATGAACTTGATTAATGCTTGGAGTCATTGTTTGGTTGTTTTGACTTATGGATGTTTGGGAAAGGATACTTCTAATTGTTGGGATGTATGAATAATCTATTAAGTTTTATCTAAGAGTGTTGAGTATATGGTTTACTTAGTAGTTATTTGTCATTGTATACAATTTAAAAGTTTCTGAACCCGAACAAGCCATTTGTTTTTCTTGCTATGGATGGAAGGTTGATTACTTTGATTGCATGTAATGACTGTATGCATTTGGTTGCAAGTGCTTGTTGTATGTTGTTTGCAAGTGAATATTGTTATGTTGAGTTGATTTGTTTGTTATAAATTGAGACAACTTAAATATTTTTCTTATAAAATTATTAACTTTTTGGATTATATAAGTGAAATATAGGTTATGGAAGCAATTGCTATTGCTTTTAGCTTAATAAGATAAGAGTTATTTGCCTGACAAATAGGTACGTTCTCGGATTACGGTTTTCTAGCGATATTATATTGTCTTTCCCGTGGTTTGGGATATATTATTTTGAAAATTATGATATATATTGTTATAATTAACATAGCATGTCGTTCTACAGCGTTCTCTGAAACGCTATGGTAGGATATAATAGCGTTTTTAAACGCTATGAAAGCCCCTTTTTGTCGTAGTGCTAGCTCGGCCGAGGGTGGAAGTGGCCGTGGGTTGTAGAGGGGTAGAGGAGTGGTTTTGGTTTGTTTTTGGAAGTGTAGTGATGATGTGTGTGTATATATATCATAATTTTCTTATAACTTTTCTCAACATGAAGAAGCCATTAAAAAACTTCATAAGAAGAAGAAATGAGTGAATGGAGTGATTGAAGTAAGTGTGTAACGACCCGGAAATTTTAACGATTTTAAATAACATAATTAACTAAAAAAATTCTTGAAAATATATAATAAAATTTTACCAATGAAAATTTGATATTAGGTATGCGTTTATTTAAACGTAGCAAGTGTCAGAATTTCATCAAGAAATATGAAAGTTTGTTTGCTTGTGATATTTCAATATTTAAATTTAAAATCAGTTAAATTTGTTGGAAATAAAATATTTTCGAAATCTGAATATTTTTATATAATAAAAATGTAAATCTTTTTCTGAGTGAGACATCGTATTTCGTTTCACCAAATTTGGACTGCTCTAGCTCCATTTATATTATTTTCGACGGTTTAGCATCATTTTGGCAGCGAATATTGACTTTTGATAGGATAGTCGTATCACTGATATCTGTGTACCATTCTCTTCGTCTCGTCGTGCCGATCTCCGTAGTATATTCATTTGTGTATTTCAGCGTCCGGTGCACGATGAAATCTGCGAAACGATTAGCCGTATTGGTACCCGTTTTGAACCTTTTTGGTTTCCCAATGGCTATTCATTTATGCACCGTGTAATCCAATAGCCACTAGCCTTTTAATATTCCTAGAATTTATTTCTATCTTTTACAATTCCCTAGTTTCAATTTATAATCCACTGGTTCGTTTCCGTTTATGGTTCCCTGCTTTCTTTCTCGTAACTTCCCCTTTATCTTTGAAAATAAAAACAATAAACTATATAACTAAAGCTTAAATTTCTTGTAGCTGCATCCATGTTTCTCCTGACAATCGCAACTTCATGCTCCACCCTGCTACTCGTCCCTTCCCTTTATCCACCGCCGTTCTCCTTCAAACCCGCCACACCGAACTCACCCAAGCTACCATGCCCCTCTCTTTCACCTTGCCTCACCACTGACCTTCCGAGCACCTCTCCGTGCCTGGACAGCAGCAGATCCACAACCCATGGCCGCCTTAACCTCAACATCCACCCTTACTCCCTCTTGCCGAGCATCCTTCCAACGTCCAAACACGGATCACCTCGTGCTCCGCTCCACTCAGCTCACATAACCCGCCTAACCACATTCACACCTAACAGCACTTCACCATCACACCCTAGCGGCCTTGTTCATCTCCAAACTCCGACCACCCTCCAAAGCTCTACACGTGACAGCCTCGGCCAAGCAACCTGCCCTCTTCCAACACCGCAACCACCTGCTCGGCTAGTTTCACCCGCATCTCCAACCACTCACCCATCGACCCATCCTCTTCTTTGTTTTCGTTCTGCTGGTTTGAAAATTATATATATATATATATATATATATATATATATATTGGTTTATATATATATATGTTGCAAAATTCTGGGAAGCTGCTT
Organism: Allium fistulosum; assembly: GCA_030737815.1. NCBI lineage: Eukaryota > Viridiplantae > Streptophyta > Magnoliopsida > Asparagales > Amaryllidaceae > Allium > Allium fistulosum. Next base: position 100,626,104 of record CM060901.1, on the reverse strand, counting down.
AATCTCCCACCCACCACGTCAGCCCCATTTAGCTCCTTCGTCCTTGTGCTTCCTCACTAGCACGTCGCCGTCTTCCGAGCGCCTACCCAAGCAGCTCATCCCTCTCTTTCTTTATTTATATATTGATTAAAATATTGATTTTAATACATGTGTTTAAAAAGAACATTGATTTTAAATATTGATTTTTTAAAATATAAAATATGGGTATTTTGATTTTAGAATATATGTGTTTTAAATCTAATATGTATTAAGAAATAATGATTTTGAGATATAATATATATAGATTTTATGTTGATGTGTGTTTTAAAATTTAATATGGATTCTAATACATATATATAAAGATTTTATGTTAATATGTGTTTTAAATTTAATATTGGTTTTAATATATATATATATATATATATAATTTTGATATGTGTTTTAATTGAATATTGATTTTAAAATATAATATATAAAGGTTTATTTTGAATACGTGGGTAAATTTTAGATTTTAAAAAAATTATATATTTTGTTTTCATCGATTAAAGTCCATCGTGCTTTGCTTTGGAATTCGTGCTTGGATTCGTAGCTCATTTCATTGTCAAATTTCTCTAGCCTCGAAAGGTGAGCAATCACTCGCGATTAACATTCTTATGTTAGTAAATTTAATTCACATGAAATGACGACTGAAATGTATTGTTAAATTTTAATTTGTTAGTGATTAAATTATTGAATATGATATATTATTATTTAAATTGTTCACCTATGATTGATATGACACCATAACATTGTTGAATATATGTATATGATATTTAAATCTGTTAATTATGTTATATGCTCATCATTGATATGTTATGTTATTTTATTTTATTGTTATTCTATTGCTCTCACTTTGCAAGTTCCCTGTTAGTTAGAAATTCCCTATTGGTTGAAATGATACATACCCAAACGATCTTATAGATTAGGGGAAAATCGTTATGGTTGAAATGATAAACCCAAGCGATTTTCATTGATTTTGAATTACGAGATTGCGGGTTAAAATGATATATACCCGTAAATTTAAATAATTACGTATTGAAATGATAAATATCCGTATCACTTGACCATAGGATAGAAAACTATATAAGGATGCCGTTGGTCTATTTTTTTAAAATGATTTCCAAGGTTTTGAAAGGAAATATATAGGTTTTAATAAATATTGATTTTAGATATAATATAAAGATATTTTAATATAAGTGTAAAATTTAGATTTTAAAATTATATGTTTTTGGAAATTTTAAAATTTTAAGTTAAGTTTTAAAATATAAATATAGATTATAAAATTTTACTTATAACTTTATTATTTTTAAATATATAAAATAAGATTTAAAATAGACTTAATAATAATAAGATTTAATCTAATAAAATTTAATATAATAAATAAAAATTTAATTTAACTAATATATATAATGAGTTTAAATATTTATTTGAATTTATATTAATATTTTGAAAATAGATTTTTGTAATAAATTTTATATATATGAAGTTTAAATATTTATTTAAATTTATGTTATTATTTAAAAAAATAGATTTTTGTAATAACTTAGGTAAATAAAGGTTGGAAAGATAAGTTATGTGGACATACAATTTAATTTGTTTAAGAATTGAATTTAATAAGTATAGATTTAAACTTATTTATTTTGAGATTTTAAAGATATGAGTTTATAACTTGATAACTTGATTTTGATAAAGGTGATTAAGTGAATATTTTAGAATTAAATATAACTGAAGTTAGATATTTAAATTATTGATATTGATTTAAATTTGTAATTTGGGATTTTATTTAAATGATATTAAAAATGATTAAGTGGATATTTCCAAATATAAATAAAATTAATGTTGAATTTTGAAATATAAATGAAATTTATCAAATTGAGTTATTGTAAATCATTCGAATATTTAAACTTTGAAACCTATTGAAATGGGAAATGGTTTGAATTTGTAGTTCAAACCTGGATTTGAAATCGATATAAATTAAAATGGTTTTTATGAGAATTCGAATTGAATCTTAACCTTTCAATTGAAATTATTGAACTGAGATTGATTTAAATTGAATTTTGGAACTAAAGTTGATGTGAATTGATTTGTGAAATTGGAAGGAACAATTCTAACTTGAAACTATTTTCGTTATATATATTTTAATATATAAACTATTTTAATCTATAACCTATTTTTAAATATATAAACTATTTTAGTTTATAACTATTTCAATATATATGAACTATTTTCAATATTTAAACTATTTAAGTTGGAACTGTTATGATTTAGATTTAATGGATTTAAATGCGAATATTTTGATATGATGGTTTAAACTATTTTGTGGTTATGATTTTGGAAATGAATATAATTTAAAGTGAATAATGATTTCGAAAGTGAATATGATTTCGAAAGTGATATGATTTCGAAACTGTATATGATTTCGAAAGTGATATGATTTTGAAATGAATATGATATTTTGATATGAAGTATGAACTGTTTGAAATAAAAATGACCACGGTGTGAAATAAGCCTTTGGTTGTCAAGGTGACCGGGATCGGATATTGTCATACTCTGCCAATATCGAAAACCACTTTAATAAATGTGCACGTGGTGGAGATTCCAGAACAAAGTAGGATGGTTTGGCGAACGTCTGTATGAGGTATGAACGCAGCCCTAACTCCCTCGTGTCAGCTTGATGTGGCTAAAACAGGAGCTATACCGGGCCAAGTGGGATCGCTCCCCCTATCGGGCACATTTATTCAATACCATTATATTACTTTGTGATTTGATTGGGTGCACCTTTGATTTGGGAGTGTGTCTCGAGGTGGGTGGTAGTAGCTGCTATACGTTACCACCAGTCCGGGAGTGCAAACGGTAGAATCCTACCTTGGCATTGCCTCGCGTGCCTTGTCACATGCCTTATCATGCCTTCTACGAGTTTGGTTTGTACCGTACCTATGGAGTGCTCACTGAGTTTCCCACTGGTTTGGTGGAGCTTACAGTACATGTATAGACTATGGGAATATATAAAATGTGTTAAGGGGGATATGGGTAACGCCTTAACGCTATTTTAATAGCTTATAGTATCCGTTCAGCTTTCAGTTATTCTAGTTGTTTATGTTAGTCTTGTCAGTTGCTTTTGTACTTGAGACTACTTTGTATTTAAGATTTCTGTTGTATTTTTCTTTAAACTCTGATGTTCTGTAGTAGTTTCATGAACTACTATTTATCTATTTCCGCTACTTATTGTTATATTACTCTGTGTCTGTGATTCTGTGATTGATTTATTTGCTGTATATGCTAAGTTTTGCCAAATATAAAAATTAACAATCTATTGTTTTGAGAAATTCAAGTCGGACATGTATGGATGATTGTCGATTTGAATGGTTCGAAATGCCAGGTCGTTACAGTTGGTATTAGAGCTCTAGTTTAGGCAAAACTTAGCATATGGAGTAAAAACTCATTAGAGATAGGGTGGTAATACCCTAGAATGAGTAAAGTTAATTACAAAATCATCTTCGTTCGAGCTTGGAATTCTTTGTTAGGATCCTCTTTGATATGGATTTCTTTTGAATTTTGGAACTATCCCTTTGTTCTAAAATCCTTTCTTGTATTTTCCTGTTCGTGTTCTTCTTGATACTGGAGCATCCCATAGCTTCATTTATTTTGATATCTGCAATTAATTTGAGCACATCTTGCAACCTTAATTGGCAACTTTGTCATTATGTGTGACTAATCCCATCGGCGGTTCCGCCAACCATAGTATGATTTGTAAAGGGGTGAAACTCCTTTACAACAGGCATTGATTCACCAGAGATTTCTACGTCCTCGACTTTGATGTTGTTATCTCTTGCAAAGCTCAAACCATTTCTTTAGTAGACGACCAGGGTAATTCTCTTGTGATCGAGGGTCGATTTTCTCAAGATTATGCAGGCGGTTTTATTTTTTTGTTTGATTCTCATCCTAGTGATCTTGACTCCACCCCTGTTGTCAACTATTTCCAGATGTTCTGGTGAAGTCGTTTCTCTTCCTCCTAAGCGGGAAATTGAATTCCGCATCGATCTTGCTACCGGTTTACACCAGCTTCGTGTAGTCCAAGAGAGTATTTCCAAGACAGCTTTCCGAACGGAGAATGGTTTCTACGAATGGTTAGTCATGCCCTTTGGATTAACCATCCTGCCTTCTTCGTCGATCTCATGAATCGCGTTTTTCATGATGTTCTCAACAAGTTTGTCCTAGTTTTTGTTAATGATATTCTCATTTTCCTAAGTCTCGGTTGACTCGGTTAAGGTCGTCGCGATTAATATAAGTCTATCCATCTTTCCTCTTTTGTAATTTTATTATCTTATCTCCCTTTCGAGCCTATTTCCTAGTTAGAATTCTCTTTGATTAGGATCCCTCTAAATTTGAACCTTTATCCTTGATCTAAAATCCAGTCTTGAATCATCCTCCGAGGAGGGTATATGTAGTTTATATAAAAATATTTTATATTGTGTTGTTTGATTATTAATTTTAAATTTTGGGTTTTGATCGATTCGTCTGGCCAACGCTATTGTAACAACCAGGATTTTTGTAATTTCAATTATCGTCAAAATGACAATTTAATTCAGTTGATAATTGTTATTGGAATTCAAATCGAATTTGAAATGTGAAAATTGTTTGATTGCAATTGAGATTTATTCGGGTTAAAATTCTTTAATAAAATGTTGGGTAAACGTTGAAGGGCTTTAACTTATAATCTCAGCCCACATTTTTAGAATGCTGTGATATCTATCAAAGAAAACCCGTTCCCTTTTTTCGTTCTTTCCATTCACTTTCGTAACCCTAAACCTAATCAAAGAAACGAGAATGGCGGCCTCGTCTTCGTCTTCAAAAAAAAACTAGAGCTCGCATAGATCAGAGGCGTCGAATTTAGGGCTTTGATCGATTTTTGGGCCGCCACGGCTTCGAGTTTCCCTTGCTGTTCCTCACCACCGCGTCGCTGACTCGTTCAACCTATTCACCGTCCGATGGCGATTTATCCAACTTCGTTCGAAATTGCTTCGGCTTCGCTTCGACTGCTCGACTCGTGTCTTTGGTCTTGCTCGTTGATGCTAAGGTGAGAAAAATCTCACATCTAATTCGTTCTGGTTATGGTACTTCTGCAATGAGGTTTTTGATTCGAATTCTGTCTATCTTGGCCATTGGTTTTCGTTCGATGTTGCTAAGCGAGGTTGTTATAAGAATTCCTAGTGTGCTATGTCGTTCGACGTGGTTTGTTGTTAATGATTTACGACCTGTATATACATTGTTTTCGGTCATTTTGAAATCGAGAATTTCTCGTTGACTTCGATATGCTTTTATGACTTCGGTCCTTTTACAGTAATATTGGCCTTGACTTGGTTTAAATTTGTATTTATCCCTATAGTATACTCGAACTGACCTTAATTTTGCATTTGGTCAGCGTACTTGGGTCAGTGGCATTGATATCTTTAGCTCGAGTCGCTTGATCACATATATCTGGCTGTTGAACTTGTCTGAATCATACTAGTTCACTGTATTGTATAGTTGTATGCATATGCACTGATTGTCCTTCACGTTGCCTGACCCTGTGCATATTTCAAGTCACTGTTTACATGTGCATTGGTCCATTGGTTCATTGCAGTTTGGCATGGTCTTCATGTACATTCATTGTTATGTAGTCTGCACTTTTGCATTTTGATCTCAGGTGGAAATTCTTGTGTCTGGTTTACTTGATGACATTGGGGCTGGTGTAGTTGTACACTTCATCACTTTAAAATTGTACCTATATCTTCGAGTGTGCACTAGGTCTCTGAGCTGGTGACATTTGATCCAGATCACTCCTACTCTTTGGTCTGCATACCTAATGTGTTCACTGACTTGATGTCTGATAACACTCGAGACTTATTCATGTAGTTTGCATCTGTTTAGCTGTTCTGACCTACATACTTGTTTTGATATTGGGTCAGGTTCCTTTTGTTATTCACTGGTTTCACTTGAGTCCGATCTGATTCATTTGTCTGTTGATTAGTTGGTTGGTCTGGTCATTCCTGTAACTAGTCTGCACCTATATACTTTAAGGTGAGATTACCACTGCCTATTTCAAATTGCATTTTGTTGTTCACTGCACTTTGATGGCTAATCATTTGTATACATACATTCTTGTATGTATATATGTGTGTGGCCACTGCATTCTGAAATCCTGTATTTGGGTTTGACATGTGTATTTCATTTTGTCTCTGGTCTTATTTATATTGAACTCGTATTTGGCCTTGCTGTGCCTTTCTTGTGTTTGTTATGATTTGTGGCTGTGTTACTTTATCTTGAGTACACATGCTATTATCATTCGTTGCCTTGTTCTAGACTAAGAAATTTATACTGTCCAGTTACAGTATTAAATATAATTGTACAATTAGTACATTCATGCTTTGGAAACTATTTGCACCCAGTTGCATTCTAGTCTTCATACATATATATGCAGTGACGTATGTATATACATTAATTGATATGTATATATGTATGTTCGAATTGCATTTTCTTTTCTCTTGGAATGATTGACTTTGTTTTGGAAACGATTCATTTTACTTGTATCAGTATATGCTAGAACCTTACCATTCTGGCTCATGTATTCACTGTGCATTCATTGTTTGCCAAATTAATTCACTACATCTCCACATACCTGTTACACTTGTTGTAGTGTACCATGTTGATTCCCATAGTAGATTTATGTCTGCACTTGAACATAGTCTTGTATTTCTTCACTGTATCAATTTGAGTTTCTTCAGTCAGCTGCCATTGTGCATCTGGATTTGAGTTTATTCATTCTTATATTGTTGCGTAGTTTTTGTTGTTGTTGCAGTTGCCCTTGAATACTTGTGGTTACACTGCACTTGGGTCTGATTTTCGTTGCTCTTTGAAGGAGCACATGACTAGTTCATGTGTCTTCGACTGTGACCTTGTTTACACCTTGCTTTGTTTCACTGTCCGGCTTGTCACTGCAAGTTGGTCTTGTAGCTTTGTTATATCACTGTATTATTGACATGAACTAGCAATATCACTTGTTGTAGTTGCAGTTTGTATAGTCGCCGTGCCCTTGAACTTATGTGGTGGCTGCATTTTCGTTGCAGTCCTACCCTTGTTTCTATGTGGTGACTTTATATTCGGTGGTGGCGAGGCAGTGCACGCGTGTGTGCACTGCAGCCACCCAGAATTGACAGTTTTGAATTGATTTAGTCGATTTGATAAATTGTTTATTTATCTCTGTTGATGATTTAAATCTGTTGATTTATTGTTTAACACTGTTTGGTGCTAAAATTTTCGTTATCTGATTTCTTTGTTAAAAGGATTGGATATACGAGATTTCTGTGATTGTCGTCTATTTGATTATCTGATTATTATTACTGCTATGCACTAATAACTGAGTTTGAATTAGACTGACCCGTGTATTATTTTCTTTCGAATTTAATACTCGGGTCAGACCCGAGTTATTTCAGGTTGTAGATTTCCTTCTTTAAGTTGCTGTTTGAGCTATGAAGACTTTTCACATCTTTTGGAGTAATCGTGTCATAGTATAGGTTGATATGTATTCATGTATATTAGTTTATAATGTACGTGTATATATAACTTCCAGAGTCGACAATTGTAGTTGTATCATATGTATTGTATCAACTGTATTGTAACTGACATCAGTTATATATATGAGACTTTTGTTTTTATCTGTGTTCCGCATCCTTTGCGTATCTGTGTTGTTTTTATATATATTGTCCTAAACCATTATGAACCATCGTAGTTCGTTTTATACTAGTATTGGATATGTCGATGGAAGTGAATAAATAAGAGATGAAAAATTTAAAATATATGCCACTCCTATCGAGGTAATCAATACTATTGTAAGGCCAACTACGGATGGCCGCTCCTACCCAGCCTTATTCTTCATAATAACAGACAGTATTTCTTTTAATACTCTTTGTTATTGTGAGTATAGAGGTGGGGCGTTACAGTTGGTATCAGAGCTTGGGGTTTATGGACATAATATAAAACATAACTTAGATGGAACATGTGTTACAACTATTTGTCGATGTTTTCTTTGTGTTTTGAGTCAAAACTAAAGTTTTGAGATTATGATGAAATTTTTAAATATCTTTATTTAAAAATAAAAGTGAAACTGTCTTCGCTGAGTACAACTGATAATCTTTTTGATTTAAAAAAAATCAAAATATGAAATTGAAATAAATTTCATTTGCTGTTTACATAGCTGTGTTTATTTTGTTTCTTTGAGAATTTCGAATCTGAATTGAGGATTCGAAATGATTGCAGTTATGTGATTCTTGTTGAGATTTTTGCTGATTTTCTTTTATGCTAATCACATGTTGATTAGATTTTTGCTGTTTTGAATTATCTTCATTAAAGATATATTCGAAAGATTTCTTTGTTCATTTTGTAGTACGTGCAAATTTGAGTTGCACGTTACTGCATTAATTTTACGTTGAACCGATGCTTGGTTATGAAACGTATTTTGTTGCCGTTACCTTTATAACGGGATTTTTACACTAGTGCTATGCTTTGAAGCACGGAGTTTAGTTGAAAATTTTTATGAATGAAAATTCATTGGTGTTACATTGTGGTGTAAATTATTTTGATGAGATTTTGACGTTTAAAAATTACTGTCGCTTTGGCTTCAGTAACCGTCAAATTTTAAAAGTGGATTTTCAAGCGGTTATACCGCAATGCAGATTTGTGACCCGTTTTTACGGTATTTTGAGAAGTACAATTTCCTTATCGAAATTGTTACTAATATTGCTGCTTTAATCAAGTAAATGGGAAATCGTTTTAAAATGAAAATTGTTTTATAAAAATTTCTAACAGTTTGCACTTTCAAAAGAAAAGGAAAGTAAGTGATAATCACTTATGAGATTTATGGCATTAAGACCCAAGTAAGGGCAGCCAATTATTTTATATGAAAATCATATTATGATTTATGTTAATCTTTATTTCTCTGAATAAATATATGATGATCAAGAATGGCATTTTGATTGAATTTTTGGTTGCTGTTTTAATTTGTTTTTGGCTAATTTTGTTTTGAGAATTGTTTAATCAATCATATAACCTGATTACAGAAATGAGTTTATGACTCAGTTTTTATAAGAAAATAATTTGATTAATTTACTGAGAAATATGGTATTGAATAATAATAATGGATTAGGCAGTATGAACAAAGAGGTTTATGCTCATGTCTAGTTCATTTAAAAATTGATATGAACAAAGCAATATGGAAAAAAAAAATTGTGATCAAGCAGAAATGACTCTGAAATGGGTTGTAAAAAAAAAAATTGGCATGAATGTTGGTATGTTTAGATATGATTTTTAAAGAAATTAAATTCCCTACTTATGAAATGAAGAAAGGATTACAAGAGTATTTCTGGAGTTAAAAAGGAAAAATTCCTTAAATGAATAAATATGTATGGTCTCTAAATTACCAAGTAATTTAGGAGAGGTGCCTTGATCTACTCATCATCAGGTGGATGGTGGGTATGTGCATGACTTGTTAAAGTCCTGAAGGCCTCTGTGCAAAGGTTAACAGAATTGAGTCCTTTGCAATGCACACTTTGTGTTCAAAGGCAAGAGTTTGGACCATATAAAAATGTAAAATGGAACTGGAAAATAAGCTAGGCAGTGTGAACAAAGGAGGTTCATGCTTATGTCTAGATTGTTTTAAATTGGAGATGAACAATGCAATAAATTATTTATGTGCTGATTTGTTCAGATCTAAAGCTAAAATGTTTTATAGGTTTTTCTTTAAAACCTTACCCTATGTTCACAATAGAATTGAGTATAAGAATTTTTAAAGAATTCTACTGGATTTGTTTAAGAGATCATGACATTCTTGAATATAGGAGATATGCAAGTGATAAAACAAATTTTGAATGAGACAACTGGAGAAATGAAATAAAACATTATTTTCATGAATGAAAGTATGGACAGTTGAGATTTTCTGAAATAAGAAATGAGATTGGTCACTAGATTATAAAACTAATCTAGGAGAGAAGCCTTGATCTATTCATCATAAGGAGTATGATGGGTATGTGCATGACTTGTTTAAGTCCTATAGGCCTTTGTGCAAGGGTTAACAGAATTGAGTCCCTTGCAATGCACACATGGTGTTCAATGGCAAAGAGATATGACCAAATTAAATTGATAAATCGAGATTTAGAGCTGAGCTATGGAATTAAAATGAGTTAATTCCATAAGAGTATGTGTACATGTATACTGTATTGAACAATTGAATAATTGTTGATTTGAGATTCGATTATCGTTTTTGATAATTGAATATTGGTTGATTTGAGAATCGATTATTGTTTTGATAATTGAATAATTGTTGATTTGGGATTTCTGATTATCGTTTTGATAATTTGGCAATTGCTAATTTTGCTGATTGTAAGATTTTCTAGTCTCTAATTGATTCTAGATTATGTTGATTATATTAAACTGCTGTTTTCTGTCTATCTCTGTTGATAGTTATAGTTTGCTGATTATGAAGTTCGTGTTTTCTAGTTATCTGTTGGATAACTAGCTATTTGCAGTTTTGCGATTTGCAAATTTTGTTTTCTAATATCTTTGTTGATAATTAGATATTGCTGTTTTGTGATTTCTGTATTCTAATTATCTAATTGATCATTGAATATTGTGGATTTGGACTGAGTTTGAGTATTGAGTTGCTTGGTCCTTGCATTTCCATTGTACAATCTCGTAGTTTCTTTGATATTGCAGTCTTCATGATTCGTAGACTTGAGTTTTACCTATCAAGTTCACTTGAACTTTGATACATTGTTTTATACAATGATGGTTACTTTCGCACTGGGCCTGGTGTCACGTCACTGACCTGATGCACTTGAGCCCTTGCCTACCTTATATATACTCTGTTTCACTTGATAGTTGTAGTGATGTATTCCATAGAGTAACTAGACTGACTTGAGTATGGTTCACTCGAGTTGCCTTCCTTGATTTACACTGAACTTGTATACATTCATTTGGTCATTTGGGGAGTTGGTCCTGCATTTTGTTGTACCTGTACCTGTAGTTGTCCAAACCGATTCTTCTGAAGTTTCAGCTTGTAGATCTGTTGTTCGTATGTTGCATACATTGTTGTTGAGTCGCTTTGTTACATCACTTGATATTTGTGGTATTTGCAGTTATATCACTTCGAGCTGCAAGTTTAGTTGTTTATAGGTTGGCAACTGGTATCTGTAGTTCATGTTTCATTAAGTTTGATGTGCTCGTGATCACTGTAGTCTGTCCCTGCAGTCTATCTGGTCACTGTAGTTGCATTCCATTCATTTGCAGATATCAGTGCTCGTCCCTTAGTTGTTCATCTTGTAGTTCATTATGAGTTTGTGGATGACATGAGAACTTTTGTTCATTTTGTTCTGATTGCACTCTGCTGTCAGTATCACTGCATTGTTTTAGGTTTCAGATATAGTTGCTTGGTCCCTCATATTGTTTCAGGTGTACTCTGTATCACTTTTGATGTAGTTTGCATTTCAGTGTATCCTGGTGGTTACTGTTTCGGCCTGAATTTGATCATTTAAGCGTCCCAATCTTTAGTGCTCGAACTCTGTCCATACTTGCACACTGACTCACTATTCTCTATACAGTATCTAAACCTTATTATATGCACACTTGGTTCGTGACCTTTGTGCTCGAGCTTGATCTTGCAATTTCCAGTTTCATAATTGCTTCATGTAATTGGGTAGTTTGGTCTTCATTTTGCTATTAGTATTGCTCCATGTAAATAGGGTGTGTTTGATTCACTTGTCTGGTTGGTCATGAGACTATAGCATGCATCATTCATGTCAATTTCTTTGGCGTTTGTATTTCCGACCTTTATTTTTCTACCTTTACCAATTTATGTTAGAAAATTTATTGTTAGTAATGACCTTAATTATGAAAATTGTGGGGACGCAATTTCTATAAGGAGGGGAGTCTGTAACAACCAGGATTTTTGTAATTTCAATTATCGTCAAAATGACAATTTAATTCAGTTGATAATTGTTATTGGAATTCAAATCGAATTTGAAATGTGAAAATTGTTTGATTGCAATTGAGATTTATTCGGGTTAAAATTCTTTAATAAAATGTTGGGTAAACGTTGAAGGGCTTTAACTTATAATCTCAGCCCACATTTTTAGAATGCTGTGATATCTATCAAAGAAAACCCGTTCCCTTTTTCGTTCTTTCCATTCACTTTCGTAACCCTAAACCTAATCAAAGAAAAGAGAATGGCGGCCTCGTCTTCGTCTTCAAAAAAAAACTAGAGCTCGCATAGATCAGAAGCGTCGAATTTAGGGCTTTGATCGATTTTTGGGCCGCCACTGCTTCGAGTTTCCCTTGCTGTTCCTCACCACCGCGTCGCTGACTCGTTCGACCTATTCACCGTCCGATGGCGATTTATCCAACTTCGTTCGAAATTGCTTCGGCTTCGCTTCGACTGCTCGACTCGTGTCTTTGGTCTTGCTCGTTGATGCTAAGGTGAGAAAAATCTCACATCTAATTCGTTCTGGTTATGGTACTTCTGCAATGAGGTTTTTGATTCGAATTCTGTCTATCTTGGCCATTGGTTTTCGTTCGATGTTGCTAAGCGAGGTTGTTATAAGAATTCCTAGTGTGCTATGTCGTTCGACGTGGTTTGTTGTTAATGATTTACGACCTGTATATACATTGTTTTCGGTCATTTTGAAATCGAGAATTTCTCGTTGACTTCGATATGCTTTTATGACTTCGGTCCTTTTACAGTAATATTGGCCTTGACTTGGTTTAAATTTGTATTTATCCCTATAGTATACTCGAACTGACCTTAATTTTGCATTTGGTCAGCGTACTTGGGTCAGTGGCATTGATATATTTAGCTCGAGTCGCTTGATCACATATATCTGGCTGTTGAACTTGTCTGAATCATACTAGTTCACTGTATTGTATAGTTGTATGCATATGCACTGATTGTCCTTCACGTTGCCTGACCCTGTGCATATTTCAAGTCACTGTTTACATGTGCATTGGTCCATTGGTTCATTGCAGTTTGGCATGGTATTCATGTACATTCATTGTTATGTAGTCTGCACTTTTTCATTTTGATCTCAGGTGGAAATTCTTGTGTCTGGTTTACTTGATGACATTGGGGCTGGTGTAGTTGTACACTTCATCACTTTAAAATTGTACCTATATCTTCGAGTGTGCACTAGGTCTCTGAGCTGGTGACATTTGATCCAGATCACTCCTACTCTTTGGTCTGCATACCTAATGTGTTCACTGACTTGATGTCTGATAACACTCGAGACTTATTCATGTAGTTTGCATCTGTTTAGCTGTTCTGACCTGCATACTTGTTTTGATATTGGGTCAGGTTCCTTTTGTTATTCACTGGTTTCACTTGAGTCCGATCTGATTCATTTGTCTGTTGATTAGTTGGTTGGTCTGGTCATTCCTGTAACTAGTCTGCACCTATATACTTTAAGGTGAGATTACCACTGCCTATTTCAAATTGCATTTTGTTGTTCACTGCACTTTGATGGCTAATCATTTGTATACATACATTCTTGTATGTATATATGTGTGTGGCCACTGCATTCTGAAATCCTGTATTTGGGTTTGACATGTGTATTTCATTTTGTCTCTGGTCTTATTTATATTGAACTCGTATTTGGCCTTGCTGTGCCTTTCTTGTGTTTGTTATGATTTGTGGCCGTGTTACTTTATCTTGAGTACACATGCTATTATCATTTGTTGCCTTGTTCTAGACTAAGAAATTTATACTGTCCAGTTACAGTATTAAATATAATTGTACAATTAGTACATTCATGCTTTGGAAACTGTTTGCACCCAGTTGCATTCTAGTCTTCATACATATATATGCAGTGACGTATGTATATACATTAATTGATATGTATATATGTATGTTCGAATTGCATTTTCTTTTCTCTTGGAATGATTGACTTTGTTTTGGAAACGATTCATTTTACTTGTATCAGTATATGCTAGAACCTTACCATTCTGGCTCATGTATTCACTGTGCATTCATTGTTTGCCAAATTAATTCACTGCATCTCCATATACCTGTTACACTTGTTGTAGTGTACCATGTTGATTCCCATAGTAGATTTATGTCTGCACTTGAACATAGTCTTGTATTTCTTCACTGTATCAATTTGAGTTTCTTCAGTCAGTTGCCATTGTGCATCTGGATTTGAGTTTATTCATTCTTATATTGTTGTGTAGTTTTTGTTGTTGTTGCAGTTGCCCTTGAATACTTGTGGTTACACTGCACTTGGGTCTGATTTTCGTTGCTCTTTGAAGGAGCACATGACTAGTTCATGTGTCTTCGACTGTGACCTTGTTTACACCTTGCTTTGTTTCACTGTCCGGCTTGTCACTGCAAGTTGGTCTTGTAGCATTGTTATATCACTGTATTATTGACATGAACTAGCAATATCACTTGTTGTAGTTGCAGTTTGTATAGTCGCCGTGCCCTTGAACTTATGTGGTGGCTGCATTTTCGTTGCAGTCCTACCCTTGTTTCTGTGTGGTGACTTTATATTCGGTGGTGGCGAGGCAGTGCACGCGTGCGTGCACTGCAGCTACCCAGAATTGACAGTTTTGAATTGATTTAGTCGATTTGATAAATTGTTTATTTATCTCTGTTGATGATTTAAATCTGTTGATTTATTGTTTAACACTGTTTGGTGTTAAAATTTTCGTTATCCGATTTCTTTGTTAAAAGGATTGGATATACGAGATTTCTGTGATTGTCGTCTATTTGATTATCTGATTATTATTACTGCTATGCACTAATAACTGAGTTTGAATTAGACTGACCCGTGTATTATTTTCTTTCGAATTTAATACTCGGGTCAGACCCGAGTTATTTCAGGTTGTAGATTTCCTTCTTTAAGTTGCTGTTTGAGCTATGAAGACTTTTCACATCTTTTGGAGTAATCGTGTCATAGTATAGGTTGATATGTATTCATGTATATTAGTTTATAATGTACGTGTATATATAACTTCCAGAGTCGACAATTGTAGTTGTATCATATGTATTGTATCAACTGTATTGTAACTGACATCAGTTATATATATGAGACTTTTGTTTTTATCTGTGTTCCGCATCCTTTGCGTATCTGTGTTGTTTTTATATATATTGTCCTAAACCATTATGAACCATCGTAGTTCGTTTTATACTGGTATTGGATATGTCGATGGAAGTGAATAAATAAGAGATGAAAAATTTAAAATATATGCCACTCCTATCGAGGTAATCAATACTAGTGTAAGGCCAACTACGGATGGCCGCTCCTACCCAGCCTTATTCTTCATAATAACAGACAGTATTTCTTTTAATACTCTTTGTTATTGTGAGTATAGAGGTGGGGCGTTACAGCTATCGATAGGAATTCCAAACACTTGAATAGAACAAACTGACACAATATTGTTTTTGGAATTTGTAAATGAAATAATTTTATGTATGATTATATATATAAGTATAATTTTTTTGAAATTGGATAGTTAAATCAATTGGTTGTTAGAAATGATAATACTAGATTATCATTTACTATTTTGACAACATTCTTAGACCATTAACTATTGTTGTATGTTATAAGGAGATGAATTTTTTTAAACTTGGTTATAAATCTAATTTACAAATGAAATGAGTTTAAATTAAGGATTTGAGAATTTAATTTCCGATGCTTTTCAAAATTTGGTTTTCAAAGTTTTGGAAAATATATTGTTTGAAAGTATTTCCGAATGGAAATTGTTTCCAAAGAATTTTAAAAGAAGTAAGTCAGTACCCTCCTCTTATGTCACTGGAAAATAATTTCAGTAATGACTGCAGCATCATCGACATTCATTTCGAGTCTCAGAGTGGAGAGACCACTTAGTAGCTTCGCTGCACTTTTGATTTGGAAAATGGATTTGATTTGAATTTCTTGAGTATGGTTTGATGTATAAATATATATATATATATATATGTATGTATATGTATGTATGTATATATTTATAATCAATTGCATTCTAAAACATATATAACTTACCTGAAATATTCAAAACTTTGAATTGTAATAAGAATATGTAATTGAATAGTATATGTATAAATCTAAGTAATAAGATGTCCAAAAATGAAATTTATATGGTTTTAAATTAATTGTTGTATCTGGTACCATGTATTTCGAATCCATCTTTCTTTTCTGTTGCTTCTATTCTCCTATCTCGTTCCTTTTCGGGGACGAAAAGTTTTGAGTGGGGCAGAGTGTAACGACCTGGAATTTTTAACGATTTTAAATAACGTAACTAACTAAAAAAATTTGAAAATATATAATAAAATTTTAGCAATGAAAAATTGATATTTGGTATGCGTTTATTTAAACGTGGCAAGTGTTAGATTTTCATCAGGAAATATGAAAGTTTGTTTGGTCGTGAAATTTCAATATTTAAATTTAAAAATCAATTAAATTTGTTGGAAATAAAATGTTTTTGAAATCTGAATATTTTTTATATAATAAAAACGTAAATCTTTTTCTAAGTGAGACGTCGTATTTCGTTTCGCCAAATTTGGACTGCTCTAGCTCCGTTTATATTATTTTCGACAGTTTAGCAGCATTTTGGTAGCGAATATCGACTTTTGATAGGATGGTTGTATCGCTGATATCTGTGTACCATTCTCTACATTTCATCGTGATGATCTCCGCGGTATATTCATTTGTGTATTTTGCAATCCGGTGCACGGCGAAATCTGCAAAACGATTAGCCTTATCGGTACCCGTTTTGAACCTTTTTGGTTTCCCAATGGCTATTCAGTTATGCACCTTGTAATCCAATAGCCACTAGCCTTTTAATATTCCTAGAATTTATTTCTATCTTTTACTATTCCCTAGTTTCAATTTATAATCCACTGGTTCGTTTCCATTTCTGGTTCCCTGCTTTCTTTCTCGTGACTTCCCCTTTCTCTTTGCAAATAAAAATAATAAACTATATAACTAAAGCTTATATTTCATGTAGCTGCATCCATGTTTCTCCTGAAAACTACAACTTCATGCTCCACCCTGCTACTTTTCCCTTACCTTTATCCATCGTCGTTCTCCTTCAAACCCGCTACGCCGAACTCACCCAAGCTGTCGTGCCCCTCTCTTTCACCTTGCCTAACCACTGATCTTCTTAACACCTCTCCACGCCTGGACAGCAGCATATCCACACCCCACAACCGCCTTAACCTCAACAGCCACCCTTACTCCCTCTTTCCAAGCATCCTTCTAACATCCCAACCCAGATCACCTCGTGCTCCGCTCCACTCAGTTCACACAACCCGCCTAACCACCTTCACACCTGACAGCACTTGACCATCACACTCTAGCGGCCTTGTTCATCTCCAAACCCCGACCACCCTCCAAAGCTCTACACGTGACAGCCTCGGCCAAGCAACCTGCCCTCTTCCAGCACCACAACAACCTGCTCCGCTAGTCCTACCCGCATCTCCAACCACTCATCCATCGACCCATCCTCTTCTTTGTCTTCGTTCTGCTAGTTTGAAAATTATATATATATATATATTAGTTTATATATATAGGTTGCATAATTCTGGGAAGCTGCTTAATCTCCCACCTGCCACGTTAGCCCTATCCAGCTACTTCATCCTTGTGCTTCCTCACTAGCACGTCGCCGTCTTACGAGCGCCTGCCCGAGCAGCTCATCCCTCTCTTTCTTTATTTATATATTGATTAAAATATTGATTTTAATATTTGTGTTTAAAAAGAACATTGATTTTAAATATTGATTTTTTAAAATATAAAATATGGATATTTTGATTTTAGAATATATGTGTTTTAAATTTAATATGTTTAAAGAAATAATGATTTTGAGATATAATATATATAGATTTTATATTGATATGTGTTTTAAAATTTAATATGGATTCTAATATATATATATATATATATATATATATATAAAGATTTTATGTTAATATGTGTTTTAAATTTAATATTGGTTTTAATATATATATATATATATATTATTTTGATATGTGTTTTAATTGAATATTAATTTTAAAATATAATATATGAAGGTTTATATTAAATACATGGGTAAATTTTAGATTTTAAAAAAATTATATATTTTGTTTTCATTGATTCAAGTCCATCATGCTTTGCTTTGGAATTCGTGCTTGGATTCGTAGCTCATTTCAGTGTCAAATTTCTTTTGCCTCGAAAGGTGAGCAATCACTCACGATTAAGATTCTTATGTTAGTAAATTTAATTCACTGAAATGACGTTTGAGATGTGTTGTTAAAATTAATTTGTTAGTAATTAAATTATTGAATATGATATGTTATTATTTAAATTGTTCACCTATGATTGATATGACACCATAACATTGTTGTATATATATGATATTTAAATCTTTTTATTATGATATATGCTCATCATTGATATGTTATGTTATGTTATTTTATTATTATTCTATTGCTCTCACTCTGCAAGTTCCCTGTTAGTTAGAAATTCCCTATGGGTTGAAATGATACATACCCTGTAACGACTCGGATTTTTCATCGTTTGATTTTGAATATTTATGTGGTTTAAAATATGGATTTGGAATATAATTTGATTTTTGAATATGAAGATGTTGGTTGGAAATTTTAAAATGAATTTAAATTCCAAATATAGCGATTTACTGAATAAATTTAATTATTGAATTTATAATTGAAAATCGTTAAATAATTTGAAATTGGAGTTGTTTATGAATCATAAAGATTTCTAATGTTGGTATAAAATTCTATTTGAATTATAAATTAGTTAGTAAGATTTTAAAACTGAAATTTTAAACGATTTCGTAAAAATAGGAAATCGTCGATTTAATCGACGATTTAAAATAGCGATTCGGGGCGGGGCACAGTCTCGAAATTTGATGAAACCGGTTCTATTGGATCCGTAATAGTGTGTTATTATCGGATTTCAAATTTCGTAGCGTTTGGAGTTATCGTTTGGCTATACGGGAGATAAACGCGTTGAATTTAATATCGAAAATTTAGTATAATAATTGGGTCCAAAAAGCTATCTTCTCTATACGATCGAATTTGGACTCGAAACTTGTTCCACTGCGTTCATAAGAAGTGTATAACATTATAAACACATAGCGGCATGCCTCAATAGGAGGTCGAGATTTCACAGTATGTGATTCGAGATATTTTAGATATAAAATAAATAATATTTATAAAAATAAACTTAGTCATCCTAGAGAAGCCACCATACCTTCTCAAACATGCCACTCATCTCGTACAAGTCACCCTCTTCCTGTCTAAGTCGCGTCTATTTCTCTTCTTCTTTTTAAAACTAGGTCAGTTCAATTCGAAAAAAAAGCAAAACCGAAATCGACTTACTTGAAATTAATTCAAAAAATATATATGTGTGACGACCCAAAATTTCGGATGTTTGAAATTAAAATATTTAATTGATTGTAAATATTTAAAAGTTTAATTTTTAACTTGGATTTCAAATATCACTATTTATTTGATAATCAAATTATTGAATTTAATAATTGAAAGTTGGGTAAAATATTGAATCTTCAGTTTTAAGCTTGTTAAAAATAATTTGAAGGCTTGTAAAATTTATATTGATAGTTCTGAAGATAATAAAAGCTTTTAAGTTGAAATTGGAAGTGATTCATTCAGTTTTAAAAATATATCGTTTAAATCGATATTTAGAAATAGCCTTCCAAGGTATAGTCTCGGATTTCGACGAAACTAGTTCCATTGGATCCGTAATAGTGTATTATTATCGGATTTTAATTTTCATAGCATTTGGAGTTGTTGTATGAGCGTACGATATATAAACGAGCTGAAATCTATATCGAAAATTCAATATAATAACTGGGTTCAAAAAGCTATCTTCTCCATACAATCGAATTAGGACTCGAAACCTTTTCCATTACGTTCAGAATAGGAGTATAACATTATAAACGCCTATCGGCAGCCTCGATAGGATGTCGAGATGTTGAGTTGCATTTATCGAGACAATTTGAATTTAATATATATATATATATATATTTGTATTTTAGTCAACCTTCAGCTGAGATTATAGCACATCAAACCTTTTTTCTCCTCAGCAGCTTTTGTCTCCTCTGCAATCACTACAGCTCATCTGCTACACGCAAAATCATCTCCACGTAGACATTTCTTTCCCTTTATTTCATTTCAATACCGATATCATATGTTTTAAAAAAAATCCAAACCGCAGCTCATATTTTCCATCCTTCTTCCAGTCGAGCTCGTGAAAAAAAATCACAATAATGGCCGATCAAAAATCATCCACTTCCTCTACTTCATTTTCAAATTCAACCGAAAGTCTATTCATTTTAAAAAAAAGAATCAAAACCAATTTCTATGGCGAAACAGTTAAAGGAAAAATCACATCTTCCACCCTTTTCAAATAAAACCTTCCACAAATCAAATCGAGTTCGAGATACGATCGCGAATACTCGCGGGGGTCGCAAGCCAGTGAGGCCCACGTCTTCGTTCGAAAGCAGAGTCGCTCGTGATGGAGTGGCGACGAAGAGATGTGGGCGCAAGAGGCTTGGGTTTACGAAGCTTCAGGAAGGCGTGTCGCAGTGCATTAGGTCGGAGGCTCGCGTTGTTAGGGCAAGTTGAAATTCGAGGTACTGGGTCGTCATGGTTCCTCAGAAGATTGGGAGCATTCGAAATCGGTTGTAAGGCTCGCGAATGCTTGAGATGGACGAGCTGAAGGAGGGCGAGGGATTTCGTGGTTTCAGAGGCTCGACGATGTTCAATAGTGGTTGATTTCAGTAAGGTATTTTAATTTATTTTATCTTAGTTTATATCAGTAAATGAATATGTATACATTTTTACTGTAAAATTAAAACTATATATATAGTAAAACAGAGAAGATTTATTACAGCAGAAAAAAAAGAGAAGAAGAAGAAGGAAATATATATGTTTACAGTTTTTTTTTAAATCAATGTGTAAATGTAAAGATACCTAGAGAAGAGTATACACACGCACATTTTAATTACAGTTTCATTTTAAATTTATGTATTAAAGTGATTTACTTGTTTAATTAGCTTATTTAATTATTTTAGCTTCATAGAAATTATAAAAGGAAAACTAGTTAAAATAAATCATTAGTTTAAATAAAATTTATTAGCTAAGTTAAATTTATTTAAAAAGGTAATTAATTATTTGATTAATTCAGATATTAATAAAATCATCTAATGCGTGACAAGGTTAAAAACAGGGAAATTAAGGCAAGATTGAAGTGATTGCAAAACGAATCAAAGGTGAGTTAATCTCACTCTTCTGGATTTTTATTTAAATTTAAATGGTTAAATTTAAATAATTGGTTGAATGATTGAATTGATTGGATGTGGTATATTATATAATAGTATATAGTATATATTGGAGTGATTGATTTCCCGCAATTATTTAGCGGATGAGACCCTATGCACCGCATAATAGCGGATGATATTATATTAATCCCATATACACCTTGAAGTGGAATTGGTATTTTATATTGTGCTAACATCTGTGGATGTAGGGAGACAGGTTGGAGGGATCCAACTGGATTCCTCAAATTTATTTAGATTGTTTAATATCCTGTGTTATGATATTCTATGATGAATTATATTGATAATTGGAATGTTGGATGCTATGGTTTGATTGGATATATTTGGGTATACTGAGTTACCTAAAATATATAGATTGGATTTTTAAATATATATATATATATAAGAGAGAATTTTTAAGCAAAATAATTATAGAGAATTTAAAAAAAATTAAAGAATGAAGTGGGAAAGGATAAAGTGATTTTTAAATTCTAGTAAATAAACTCCGAGTATGGAAAGGAGATTTTGAATAAAAGGGGAAATAATGAATTTTAAGACTTAAGGATATTATTTAAAGGAATGAGAGATTTATTTTTGAATTCAGAATTTAAAATGGTTTAGAAAGAAATAAAAGAAGCATCTTGGAATAAATGTGAAAATTTGTATTCTCAGTTAAAGTAAGATCTTAAATCATCACAAGGAAGTTAAACCTGAAAATTTATAAGTTTTGAAATAAAAATTGGATAAGTAAAGAAATTATTTTAAAATGGAGTAAACATTGGAAATCAATTTGGAAATTGATTAAGTGTTTGGAACTGAAATTTTGAAAGGAAGTTAAGGCTCTAAAATTTATAAACTGGGTTGTAAAGTGAAGTAATATATCAGTGGAAATAGAAAATATTCGTGGAATTTATTCCGTGAAAGAAAAGTGGTTTTGGAAAACTGTTTTCAAAGGGTTGCAGTGTAGAAAATATCTTGCGAAGATATTTTGAAATAAATAATTTGGGAAATTATTTATGTTTGATGGATGTTTTATGGATGTTAATTGATAGTTAAATAACCGACTATCAATATTGGCCAATGCGCTGATCGTTTCGAAGAGACCGGGATCGGTTTTAATTTCTCGAAAACCACTTCGATCCGGTTTGAACGTTTTCGGGAGGAAGACGAGTTTGAAATCGAAGATGGAGCAGTGAAGTGCAAGGGCTAGTCGCTACTAATCCTGAGGGTGATTCCAAAATGGATGTAGTAGGAATAGTGCCTTCGGTTTCGTTTGAACCCGGGATGGACTTGTATGGATGAATGCTTTCAGAACATCGTTAGGTGGACGATGAGCATTCTAAGTGAAATGTTCTATAAAGGTAACACTTAGCCTCGAGCCTCATCAACCGAGAATGACTGAAAATCAGGGGTTATGCAGCAAGGCTAAGTGGGTAGCACCCATTAGGGTGAGGTCATCCCTGTCTAGATGTCCCCTTTTTATTTCGGCTTAGTGGGCGGTTGCTGATCCCAACCGCGGGGTGATCTTACTCGGGATTATCCAGTAAGGGGTAGTCCCGGCCTTGTGTTGCAGGGGATCAGGCGTGGTCCTTGGTACGCTGATCTAGACCAGGTACTATGACAGGTGGTACCCCAGTGCCTAGTCATTTGTCGGAAATACATTCTCCCTATGCTCCTTTATGGTTTTGATTGTGCCCAACTATTGCTGAAACGTGAGATGCAAGCATTTCAGCTAGATTCTATCTTACTTTCTATAGACACTATTATAATATCAGACGAATTTGATAAAAATGTTTTGGCTATCGTAAGGTAAAAACCCGACATATTTATTTGTGGCGTGGTCTTACGAGTTGCTTTTGATTTCAAAGGGTTTGGAAAACTTTAATAATCCAATTGAGTGTGTTTTCTCACGCTGGTTTTCCAGACTGACTCGGGTGTTATTTTATTATAATGCTCGGGTCAGACCGAGTATTATAGGATACAGGTTATGATGCTGTGGAGCCCAGGAGACGAGCTGGATGGTGAGACGTATCACACGTATATGATGTATATTCCGTTGTGTTGTGTATTTTGTGTATTCTGTATGTGGGACAAGTTATTATAACTGTCCTGAATTGTGATGTTGATTATATTGTACTCTGATGTTGTATTCTGGTGATGTATGTATAAAGAGATATAGTTTCTTTTCTGTAAAGATCAGTTATTATCTATTATATTTTATTCCGCTGCGATGGTTGTATTCTGTTGTTATTTTGTTTCTTCTTCTTCTACCTCCTTCTTCTTTAACACTAATGGTTCGTTTTTCCGTTCACTTTGAGTCGATATGTTGGAGAATAGTGTCGGTTCATGGGGTATGGGTTTGCAGGCTATTACAGTGGCATCAGACCTTAGGCTAGTGATAACCTTGGCTCTGGTGGGAATTACTCATTAGAAATAGAGTCTGTAGTACTCTAAGAATGAGTTTGAGTGTATTAATAGATATGAACGCGTATTTGTTAGTGAATATAAAATGGTTTTATATTGTGTTGGTTGATTTATTGAGTGACTTATGAACTCTGGTCGGAACAGTCCGTACAACTGTACCAATAGGGGTTTCTAAACACTTTAATAGAACAATTCAACATAGTATTGTTTTAAAATGGGTAAATGAAATAATTTTGCCCAAATTATTTTTGTATATAAAGAAATAATTTTTATAAATTATTATAGTATTTGGTTACTTGGTTGTTAGGAAGCGATAATATTAAATTATTATCATTTAAGTGTAAAATTGAATAAGAAATCGAATAATAACCAAAGTTAAGGAAATAAATTTAGGTAATAAAATGGAATTTGTAAATGTGAATTATAATTGAAATTGAAAATAAAAAATTCCAGAGTATTGTTTGAATATAAATTGGATGGATTTGAAATTGGGAATTTTTGGAAGTTTAAATTCCTTTGAGTTTGAAAATAGTTTTCAAAGGTTTTGGAGAAATAATGGTGATATTATTTCAGAAATATTTTTTGAATTGGATTTGAAATCTGGAGAGATTTGGAATTTAAAAATATTTGGTGGGTTTTAAAGAGATAAAAGCATTTAACTCTCTTTCGGTCGCTGGAAAATAATTTCGATGATGATCGCGACATCATCGGTGTTCATTTTCGAGTTTCCAAGAAAGGAATTGCTACCTGGATGTTTTGGATTGGTGTTTGTTTTCAAAAACTGGGTTTTGGTTTTGAAATTCAAAGAAATAGTTGGTTATACCAAAGGATTTTGGATATAATTGATTTCAAGGGTGATTTTGAAGTGTTGAGAAATTGCTTAAAACTCTGAAAGTTAATTAAAAATGTAGTGAAATAAGAATGTATGGATTGTGAATAAATTTAAAATGGAATGAAATTTATATAAATTGATATGAATATGAGTTCGCTTGGAATTATAAATGAATTGAAGGTGAGTAAGTGAGTTGTACATCACTTAAATTGAAGGTAAGGGTAAGAATAGCAAGTGAAAGCAATTGAATTGGTGATTGAAACCTTATTAATTACTTATAAGTACTGTTTGGTATGTATGGCTTATGAAATCCATGTGTTAGCTATTGAATATGAGTGAAATGTGAATAAATTTTCTATATATGGCACTTACATGTTTGAATTGAGTAAGTACAGGTATAGGGAAGCCGTGTGGCTGGATTTGGTTGCGCTAATTGCTAAAATAATAAGTCGCTTGCTTAAAAATGCTAAATAAAGGTACGCATACACAATAAAAAGATAGGGAATATGAACTGTTGTTTGTTTTCTTGTTTTTCGACCGTGTGAGTCGATCTATATATATTTATATCTCTTGTCAAAATTCAAAAGCTCCTCCGTACAAAGGAGACTTGTAACGGCCCACTATTTTGGACCATTCAAATCGACAATGATCCACACATGCCTGACTTGAATAATTCAAAATAACAGATTGTAATAAAATTTGGAGCAAATAAAATCAAATACAGAATCACAGACATAGAATATCAGAATAACTCGCAGCGGAAATTAAAATACCATAGTAGTTCATGAAGCTACTATAACAAAATCTCAAACAAAATACATAATATCAGTGTGAAAAAAACATATACAATAGAAGTCTCAAATACATAGAAGTTTATAAATACCAGAACTGAAATAGAACAACTGAACTGAAAGGAACAGATAACTAGACAAGCAGAATCTCCAGCGATTCCTAGCTCCAGAAAAGAAATCCAAAGCTAAGCTGTAAATACTCAGGCTAACCCGAGCGTAAAGTAAAACACAAAACACTCGAGTCAGGACAATATATACTTATATAATGTAAACCAACTCAAGTGAACTGTAGTAGAAGTGCACAATAACTCAAAGGATGCTTAGGATCGCCCATCCTTTAAGGATCAGTTAAACTATAAATTAAATACATCCCGTGGTTAAAATTTCAAAATGGTATTTTATACTTCAAAATCAAATATCATTTCAAAATTCAATATCATTCAAAAATCCATTTCAAAATATCAAAATATCGTATCTTCCAAACCACATTCATTTATTTAAAATACCACTTCAACACACATTTCAAAATAGTTTATATTTCAAAACAAATTACTTCATTTTAAATCATAAAATGAAGTTATTATATTTAATAATTAAATTATTAAATTTCCAAAAATTTAACTTTTCAAAGTTCATTCATTCACTTAATTTTATCAAAATAGTGAAAATTCACCTTTCGTAGCATTTAGAAAATGCTACGGAAAGTCACATTCAAAATAGTTCAATTTAACAAAAGACAGCATTTAAAATGCTGTAATAGGGTTACATTAGTTCAAATAAACTTAGTTAAATTCATCAATTATAACATTTACAGAAATGCTATAATAGCCTTTAACTAAATTTAGCCATTTGGTTCATTATTATCAACTACAACATTTACAAATGCTGTATTAATATTTACATTAGAATTAATAGCATTTCAGAAATGCAGTTAATTAACTTCAAATATTCAGTATAATTTCACAAACAATTATATTTTTATTTAAATCATTTTTTTACTTATAAAATCATATAATTTCACTTTTATAGTCATCATTTAAACACCCTTATATTCATGATTTTATAAAGTTAAATTTCCATTCAAAAATCAAAATTTAATAATAATTCACTTATTAAATTCCAACATTAAATTTTAAATTCATTAAATTAAATTTAACTTAACACTTAAGTTTAAATTTTCAAATATAACTTAATTTCATTTTTATTTACTTAACTTAAAATTTACTTTTAAGCCAAATTCATAAATTTCCAATTTTAGTTATATTTCAAAATTCCAACTTAAATATTCATTCATTTCACATTTTAACTTTATTCAAAAATTATTAATATATTATAAAATCATTTAAATTCACTTTAATCCAAATTATCATGAATTTATCATATTTCATATTTAATTTAAATTCCAATTATCACCAAATTAAAATTTCCCAAAATAACTTACATTTCAGATTTTCTAACTTTACCATTAATTTTTTTTTGAATAAGAACTTTACCATTAATTTATTTCACTTATAAATTTTTAGAAAATCAATAATGCTTTACAAAAATCATTTTTAATCAAATTTAAATCAATATTTACATTTCTAAAAGATTTTAAAATTTTTATAAAAACATATTTTAACTACGGGTCTGTATTTCATTTTTTTAGCTTAGGTAAAGTGATACGGGTAATTCCATTTCAACCCGTAATTTACAAAGAAAACCCGAGTTTGATCATTCCAAACCCGCATTCCCAAGTAAATGAAAATAATTGAAAATCATTCAGGCCTATCATTTCAGCCCATAACGATTTTCTCCTATTCTAAAGTCCGTTCGGGTATGTATCATTTCAACCCATAGTGATTCTAATCTAAAGGGAACTTGTAGTGTGATAAACTGATAAAAATAACAGAACAACATAATATAATAGTAACATATGATATAACAGGTGTTTAAGCATGAGTGAACATCATATAATCATAACATAGCAGATATAATATGGTGATGCATTTTACAGATTCAAAAGTGGTCAATTTACTAGTTATATAGGTATACACTGTCTGGTGAGAATAACTCACTTGTATAAGCTGGAGATGACAACCAAAACAAACAGCAAAGGATCTTCAAAGGCACGATAACACAACAAAGATTTGAGAGTGGGAGAGCCAAAGCTAATTGCCTTGTCAAATGTCAAACAAAACAAAGTACAATATGAATTACAAACCAAAATATTTATAACCAATGCTAGGAATAAATACACAACTCAAAGCTAGAGCTTTTGCACTTGCATTCAACATCATATGCTTCAGCCATAGGCTGAAAAAGCACTTTTATGGGATGGATTTGGATCAGGTTTAGATCAGGTTAAGGTCATATAGGTCGGCCATAACAATATATAAAGGAGAAGAGGTATATGTGTGCATGAACACACAACTACAAGGTAACTACATGGATTTCAAGGCCAACAAAGGTCTCGGCCAAGGGATGATTGGACCAGGCCTGATCTGGAAAGATCAACTACAGGTGTTACAGAGGTCCAAGGCTCAAGTTGTGGCTGGTGGTGGTGGTGGATGGTCGGCCAAAGTGGTGGTAACAAGAGGAGTTCGGCTAGCATGGCTAAAGTGGAGTTTTTGTCATTTTTTTGGTGGATCACCATCATGGATGGCTTCGGCTATGGGATGGCAGTGGGAAGGAGGGGATGATGGCTGGTTGTTGTGGTGGTGGAGGCGGCCAAGGTGATGCAGTGCAGAAAGTTAAAGGCTTAGGTCGCTCACGACCTAAGGCGAGTGTAGGTCGTTCACGACCTAAGGAGTCAGAGGAGGGAACAAGTGATGCCGAAGAAAGTGGTTGCACAAGCCAATTTGGTGAAGTATTAGGTCGCATACGACCTAACAAGTTGATAAGTCGGAACCGACCTAAAAAGAATATCACCGAGTTAAAGTTGGGTGAGCAATGTTGGGAGAATGAAGTTCTAGGTCGGAACCGACCTATGGAAGGATGTTCGCGACCTAATGAAGTCTTAGAGTCGTATCAACGACCTAGTGTGACTCGGCAACGACTCAAGGAAAATTTCTGCGAGTTAACAAGTCCTTTGAGTCGTCTGAACGACCTAACGAGTCATGCTTGAAGTCGCGAAACACTGGATGCTGTTGATTCAACTGCCGAGTTAATTTCTACCGTTGATCTTAGGTCGCTGATATGGGATGCGCAAGTTTTAGGTCGCGAAGCACGGGATGCCGTTGATGTGTCTGCCGAGTTAACCTCTGCCCTTAATTCCCTTTAAACGTTGATTTGGAATACCGCTAAGGTTTTAAGTCGCAGAAACTTGTAACCGAAGATCTTGATGCCGCGTCCATCTGAACCATTGATTCTTGAAGCTGTGAAGAAACTGTTGTTAGGTCGCTGCCGACCTATGCTAAGTCGCGTATATTCTTAGGTCGAATCATCCTAGGTCGTAGGTCGTTGCCGACCTAAATACTTGTAATATTTTTAAGGTTTTTCTGAACTGTGTTGTAAATGTTGAGTCGGAAGTCTTTGTTAAGGTGTAGGTCGGAAGCCTTAACTCGGAACCGACTTAATACTTGTAATTTCGTTGTTTTTTTTTTGTGTGAGTTGTAAAATGCCTATAAATAGGTCGAGACTCTCATTTGTAAAAGGTTGTTGATTTTTGAATAAAATTCTCTTTTGATTGCTTTGTGCTTTCATTCCAAATTGGTAGTTGAGTGTAATCTCCTATCTCCTCTTTCGGTTAATCGAGTGCGCTCGATTCAACGATTGTAGAAGCCGATTCGCGGAATCAAGTGCGCTTGATCAACGCTTGAAGAATTGAAGATCTTTGAACCCGGTATCGTGCGCGATCAACGAGTTCGAGATAGCTAGAGTTCGGTATCTTCGGATCAACGAATTCGGGCAATTCAGCATTCATCAATCCATTGACTGCTACTTTCACCGATCTACATTGTTTTGAATTATCCGCTGCGTCAGTTTTTGGTATCAGAGCTTGTTCTAGCCAATCATAGCTAGATCGAGACTTGGAGCCTATTCAATTTGAAGAAATTTGCCGAGATTGAAGGTTGTTATCACGACCGAGAGGAAAAGAGTCATCATTATCGAAGATTGTTTGATCGGATTTGCATTGGAGGCCGAAACTTTGTCCATCGTGTTCATCGCGATTTGCTACAAAGTGGAAGTTTTCGATCCGTTTCATTTTGGATCAAAATCCGGAAAGTGTTTGAATTTGAAGTGTTGAAGAATTTGTGAAGTTTTCAAGTATGCCGCCAAGAAGAGCTAATCGCCACCAAAACGTAGAAGCTTTGTATCGAAGAGAAGAAGCTGATGAGATGGAGCAAAGAATCAATGAGAATTTTAGTGAGAAGCTTAATGAAGGAATTGGCCGGTTAGAGAGGCTTATGACGGAGATGAATCAAAATCGGAGAAGGGTTTCACCAGAATCTAACCATGGGGGTAGTAGAGTCTCACCGCATTCTAATCGAGACCGAAGTGTTGAAAATGATCAAGGGCGTGGAAGGAACGTGAATGATCATGCACGGAGGAACGTTGATAGAAGGGATGATGGTGGAAGGCGCAATGGTAGTAGAGATGTTGGTGGTCAGAATCGACATCGTTATACATCTGATTTTGAAGAGGAGTATGATGGTGGTAGTGTTCAAGGAAGAGGTCAAGGAAGAAACTATTCTGAATATGATCACAAGTGGGAGTCGGGGATGAAGACAGAAATTCCTGAATTCAAGGGTGGTATGCAAGCAGAGGAGTTCCTAGATTGGGTAGCTAATGTTGAAGAGATTTTTGACTTTAAAGAAGTTCCAGAACATCGTAGAGTGAAGTTGGTTGCTACGAGGCTGAGAGGTAGAGCTTTGGCATGGTGGCAGCAAACCAAGCTTACACGTGAACGTATGGGGAAGTCAAAAGTTGAATCTTGGGAGAAGATGAAGAAATTGATGAAAGCAACGTTCTTACCTTACAATTATCAATCTTTGATGTATCAACGTTTGCAAAACTTGAGGCAGGGCACAAAGACAGTTAATGACTATGCTGATGAATTCTATCAACTTATTGCGAGGAATGATATTATGGAAACAGAAGAGCAGCTGACATCTAGGTTCATTGGAGGATTGAGAATGCAGATTCAGGATATGGTTAATATGTTCGATCCAAGATCTGTAGCAGAAGCACATCAGAAAGCGTTGGCTTGGGAAAAACAAGGGAGACGAGGAGGAGGTGTGTTTACAAATTCCAACAATCCGATGAAGGGAGTTAGTGGGAGTTCGAATGTTTCAAAAGCTATTGCAAAACCAGTTGTGAAGGAGGTTGAGAAGACAAGGGTTAACAATGGTTTCAAATGTTACAATTGTCAGGAATTGGGTCATAAAAGCAGTGAGTGTCCAAAGCCAAAGAAGAGAACCATGATTGCAGAAGTTGACGATGAGGATGTTGATGGAGATTGTTCTAATCCAGCTGAGGAGGATGAGCAGGATATTGCGTCAGGAGACGAAGGTTGTAACCTAATGCTGAGGAGATCGTGTTTAACACCGAAGCAGGAAGAAGCTAGTTGGTTGAGGAGTAATATCTTTCAGTCAACATGTACTATTCTGGGGAAGGTGTGTAAGTTTGTGATCGACGCAGGAAGCTGTGATAATATTATTTCAACCGAAGCTGTGACGAAGTTGAAATTGAAGACAGAGAAACATCCGAATCCATACAAGTTAGCATGGTTGAGAAAAGGAGGAGAAGTGAAAGTGGATAGACGAGTTCGTGTACCATTCTCTATTGGGAAGAAATACAAAGATGAAATATGGTGTGATGTAGTAGAGATGGATGTTTGCCACTTATTATTGGGAAGACCATGGCAATATGATCGAGCAGTACTACATGACGGTCGGACCAATAGCTACAGTTTTATGTTTAAAGGCACGAAGATTATCAAAGAGATACACGAAGAGGGACATGTTGGGAGAGACCGTACTTTACAGTTGATTTCACAGTCCTACTTTTGGCCATCGATGAGGAGAGAAGTGGAGAGATTTGTTGAGCGATGCCATATCTGTCAAGTTTCGAAAGGAACTGCGACTAATGCGGGTTTATATATGCCGTTACCGGTACCTACTAAACCATGGGTTGATGTGAGTATGGACTTTGTGTTGGGGTTGCCGAGAACGCAGCGTGGTAATGATTCCATTTATGTGGTGGTTGATCGATTTTCGAAAATGGCGCATTTTATTGCTTGCAAGAAGACGGCAGATGCTGTTCATGTTGCTCAGTTGTTTTTCAAAGAGATCTATCGACTTCATGGATTGCCAGAATCTATTGTGTCGGATAGAGATACTCGATTTCTGAGTCATTTTTGGTTGAGTTTGTGGAAAATGGTGGGAACAAAGCTGAAGTTTAGTAGTGCTTATCATCCGCAAACTGATGGACAAACGGAGGTGGTTAATCGATCGTTGGGAAACTTGTTGAGGTGTCTTGTTCAAGATAATCTGAAGAGTTGGGATGTGAAGTTATGCCAGGCAGAATTTGCTCATAATCATGCTGTGAATCGAAGTACTGGGTTCAGTCCATTCCAGATTGTCTATTCTAGCTTACCGAAAGGACCGTTAGATTTAACGATGATACCACACTCAAAGGGGACAATTAAGAAAGCTGTTGACTTTGTTGAAGGGCTGACGGAGTGTCATAAAATCGTTCAAGAACGATTGGAGAAAGCAAATAAGAAGTATAAACAATCTGCAGATTTGAAACGACGAAATGTTGAGTTTAATGAAGGAGATATGGTTTATGCAGTGTTAACAAAAGATCGTTTTGCAGTGGGCGCGTACAACAAGTTGAAAGCCAGGAAAATTGGTCCGGTGGAAGTTGTGAAACGAATCAATGAAAATGCTTATAAACTGAAGCTGCCAGATGATGTGTATACATCTGACGTATTCAATGTTAAACATCTTGTACCATATCATGGGGATGAGTTTGTTGGGGATGAAGAGTGTGCAAATTCGAGGTCGAATTTCTCTCAACCAGGGGAGGATGATGCAGTGCAGAAAGTTAAAGGCTTAGGTCGCTCACGACCTAAGGCGAGTGTAGGTCGTTCACGACCTAAGGAGTCAGAGGAGGGAACAAGTGATGCCGAAGAAAGTGGTTGCACAAGCCAATTTGGTGAAGTATTAGGTCGCATACGACCTAACAAGTTGATAAGTCGGAACCGACCTAAAAAGAATATCACCGAGTTAAAGTTGGGTGAGCAATGTTGGGAGAATGAAGTTCTAGGTCGGAACCGACCTATGGAAGGATGTTCGCGACCTAATGAAGTCTTAGAGTCGTATCAACGACCTAGTGTGACTCGGCAACGACTCAAGGAAAATTTCTGCGAGTTAACAAGTCCTTTGAGTCGTCTGAACGACCTAACGAGTCATGCTTTAAGTCGCGAAACACTGGATGCTGTTGATTCAACTGCCGAGTTAATTTCTACCGTTGATCTTAGGTCGCTGATATGGGATGCGCAAGTTTTAGGTCGCGAAGCACGGGATGCCGTTGATGTGTCTGCCGAGTTAACCTCTGCCCTTGATTCCCTTTAAACGTTGATTTGGAATACCGCTAAGGTTTTAAGTCGCAGAAACTTGTAACCGAAGATCTTGATGCCGCGTCCATCTGAACCATTGATTCTTGAAGCTGTGAAGAAACTGTTGTTAGGTCGCTGCCGACCTATGCTAAGTCGCGTATATTCTTAGGTCGAATCATCCTAGGTCGTAGGTCGTTGCCGACC
This sequence comes from Allium fistulosum, assembly GCA_030737815.1. NCBI lineage: Eukaryota > Viridiplantae > Streptophyta > Magnoliopsida > Asparagales > Amaryllidaceae > Allium > Allium fistulosum. The sequence continues at coordinate 100,592,935 of CM060901.1, read as the reverse complement.
TAAATACTTGTAATATTTTTAAGGTTTTTCTGAACTGTGTTGTAAATGTTGAGTCGGAAGTCTTTGTTAAGGTGTAGGTCGGAAGCCTTAACTCGGAACCGACTTAATACTTGTAATTTCGTTGTTTTTTTTTGTGTGAGTTGTAAAATGCCTATAAATAGGTCGAGACTCTCATTTGTAAAAGGTTGTTGATTTTTGAATAAAATTCTCTTTTGATTGCTTTGTGCTTTCATTCCAAATTGGTAGTTGAGTGTAATCTCCTATCTCCTCTTTCGGTTAATCGAGTGCGCTCGATTCAACGATTGTAGAAGCCGATTCGCGGAATCAAGTGCGCTTGATCAACGCTTGAAGAATTGAAGATCTTTGAACCCGGTATCGTGCGCGATCAACGAGTTCGAGATAGCTAGAGTTCGGTATCTTCGGATCAACGAATTCGGGCAATTCAGCATTCATCAATCCATTGACTGCTACTTTCACCGATCTACATTGTTTTGAATTATCCGCTGCGTCACAAGGGGATGGAGATGGAGGAGCCGAACCTAAGTAGGTGATTGCAAGTGCAAAATCAACAAAAATCAAGTAGAAAATGAAAAAAAAAAGCGAAAGATTTTTAACAAAATTTTGTACAGGAGATAGGCCGAACCTTTTTTAGGGTTGAGAAGTATTTTGTTTTCATGAGAAAAGAATGGGAAAGTCAGCTGAAATAAAGGTATAAGGTCAGCCAATTGAATGCATGAGTTGTTGGGTAATGAAAAGGCAAATGAATGTGAAAAGACAAAGCATATAAAAGGTCAAAAACCTTTCATATTTCTTAATTCTTTTTGCAATTTTAAATACTTGTAAACTACATATAAATAAAGATAAAACACGAAAATATAATGAATGGAATAAAAATAAATAAAAAAAATTTAAATAAATATAATTAAATTAGGAAAATAGCTTAAAAATAGAAACTAGATTATAAAATTGAAAATAATTACACTAAGCTTTGGAAAAATTATAACATCACTTAAAAAATGTTTTAAAATAAAATATATACCTAATATGTCATATAACACATATTAGAACATGATTTAACAAATAAAATATTATTTATATAAATTAAAATAGACAATTTTACTAAATAAATCAATGTACACATAATATTGTAAAAAGCATAACTTTCACAATATAAATCGGATTTCAACGAAACGAAAAGCAGTACTCTTGAAATTTTATTTATTTTCATAATAAAATATAAAATTCAAGAATTCAAATATTTAAATTTTAAATGTAAAAGTCAAAGTTTGACCAGATTGACCAAAAATCCACTTTTTTGGAAAATATGCTATTTATCAGGTTTGAAATTATAATTCACATAAAAATCATCATTTATATTTAAAATAAAATAATTTATTCATTTTAATAAATAAAATAAGGTTTTAAATCAAAATTCAAATAAAATAAACAATTAAAAAAATCACAAAAATTCAGGGTTGTTACACTCTCCCCCACTCAAATCTTTTCGTCCTCGAAAAGAACGAACAAGGAAGAATAAGGAAAAGCAAGATAGAAAAAACAAATAGTACCTGAAAACAAACAATTCCGGATTCGAAGCACGAATGCTCTCCTCCATCTTTTTGGTACAATCTCGATCATCAGTACTTTACAGTACTTTGATCAGACTAACAGATTTCCTTCTCTTAGCTACTTCGTACCTCTACTGACAATACGAAGTGGCTTCCTCTCGACAGTCAGATTAGGTTAAATATCCAACTATCAAGAGCAAAAGTCTGAACCAAAAAGAGATGAACAAGAAAATACTAGAGAAGATGAGAGATGTGGAATACATCATGCACTCCTGAAAGCTTCTCGGGCAAATTCAGATGATAAGCCAAAGAACCAACTCTTTCCACAATGCGAAAAGGACCGTTGAAGAGGAAAAGGTAGGAATAGGTTGAAGGGAAAATAGGTTAAAAGACAAGGATGAACCATTAATTTAAAACCACTTAAATTTCAATTGGAATTCTTTAATACTTAATAATTTGGTTAAATCCATTTTATTATATCCATAAAAGTCATTAAAATTCAACTTGTTAGTTAAGAAGTAAACAATATTTAAAACACTTTAAAATCTTTTAGAAAGGAAATAACTGATCAAAATATCCTTTATATAATATTTTATCAAAATACTTTTATAACTCGATGTCTTAACAAGTTTATCCTCGTTCCTGCAGACTCTGGCAGTGCGTTGATCAGGCGCAAAGCTAGAATTCTCCAGGTACTTAGTAGACTTGTTTCAACACCCAGTGAAAATACTGGAAAACTTTTAAAAACAGATATGGAAAGTACAATCCAAACAAAAAAACAAACAAAACCTTTGTCTAACCATGGATCGCAGATACACAAAGGTTACGCCTGGATCCCCCAGGAAACATCTGTATCCGTAAGCTTTCTCAGCCCTGCGAATTGCGCCATGATGACTAGTAGACCGCAGATACACAATGGTTACGCCTGAATCCCCCAGGAAACATCCGTATCCGTAAGCTTTCTCAGCCCTGCGTATTTCGCTACTAATACGACCCACATAGATTACAGGATACAGAATGGTTACGCCTGAATCCCCCAGGAAACATCCGTACCCCTGGGCCATCCAGCCAGGTGAATTACGCTATGTAGTAGCGCTCGTAAGACCATGGGTAATGCCATGGAATTCGATGGACACTCGAGTATCATATCCAGAAAACCAAAAATCAGAGAAATGTCGATAGAATGAATCCACAATGTGGCCACAAAGCGGATATCAAGCAGAAGGCACTTTCCATATCTTTACTTCGAAAATATGTATCATATAGTACCTTTTCAAATCACTTTCAAATATCATACTTATATAAAGTCCATTATATATATGATTTTATTTTCAAATCAAATACCTTTCCAAAATCAAAAGTATATCAAATCACACTTATATAGACTTTAATTATATAAGATTTCACTTTTCAAATAGAGTATCTTTTCAAATCCATAGTTTTCGAATCAACATCATACTTATACAAACCAATTTTTATATAAGTTCGATAACTCCCAAATCAAGTATTTAGTAACACAAGGTTCTCAAATTTCAATTTGTTTCAATATCAATTCAATTTTCAAAATTATATACGCTTTCACCCAATTATTCTTCCAAATCAAATATCTTCAGTTTCAAAGTTTCCAAAATAATAAATTTAGAAAATAAATCCAAATTTCCAAATCAATATAATTTAAGTCAACCAATTCATTTCCAAAATCATCTTATATTTACATAAGGTCCCTCTTATATCAAAATCAAAATTTTTAGAATAAATTTCGCTGCATGAAGAGCCATATGGGATTGAACATCTTTGCTTTATAAAAGATTTTTAATTTAGAATAGTTTTGTATATAAAATAGTTTGTAGAATAGTTCGTATGTAAAATAGAATAAAACAGTTTGTTTAAGAAGAATAAAAGAAAAATAGTTTTGAAAAATGGTTTTAAATTGATAGTAGTTTTTCATAAAAGAAAGAATTCCAATTAAATTACAAAAATATTTAACCCAACAACTTCCAATTTCAGCGGCAAGTATATCAATGATATTAGAATATAATATGTACATATGTCATCATTTCGCAAAGTCACATTCGATCGCTCGCTCGATCACACAAGTTCGCTTTCGAACTAGTATTGTCCATTCGACTTCCCTAATGCGGATTTCGATATTGTTTCTAGACTAGAAACCATCAATCTCCTTGCATAGCCATATACTATGATAGAGAATTCTAGAATCAAGCCCAAAATCCACATCAAATATTCGCCATCAAGAATCAAATGAAAAATCCTAACACGAAATGGTGTAATTCACCTCGAACTTCTGTACTCAAACTTGGATCAATTTAATTATGCGAATAAAACAGCAAACGTACAACTTATGTATCTATTACAACTTGTCCAATATATAGTTTTATAAAGATGTTACCCAGTTAAAACATTTAAACTAAATTTATTCAAAATATTTTGAAGACCAAATTCTTTTCAAAACATTTCAAATCTAAATTTCATATTAGAAAAATTCAAAATAGCCTTATTCATTTACTTAACAAAGCAGTTTCAACTTATTTAAATCATATTACTACATACTTTAAACATACATACCAAACTTATATACTTTATACTTTTCAAAATTACTTAGCTTTGAAAAGTTAACCTTGATTTGGAAGTGCTCGAACCTTCAAAATAATCGAAGAAATCATATTTCAACCCAAGAGTTGTAAATCACCAACAAATCAGTAAATCAATTTCAAAAGATAGGTTTCAAATCCGAAACTCGAGGACTGAACACCGGCTCAATTCAAATTGTTCAAATATATACATATATCTTTCAAATATCACATCACACTTCGGAATTTGAAATCAAAATTAGTTTCACAAGTCACCCACATAACAAAGCTACCGAAGTGGCCTCTCCCCCACTCTGAAACTCGAAAATCAATGTCGATGATGCATGCATTCATCACCGAAATTATTTTCCAATGACATAAGTGGGTTCTGGACTTCTATTTTCTCAACTTCTTTTGAAATTTCTTCGAAACCATTTGAAGCTCATTAAAATCATTTGAAACATTTCATATTTGGAAAATTCTTTCAAATCGTATTAATATATATTCCAAAATCTTAAACAAATTTCAAAAATGCCGGAGTTCAATCACTCAAATTCACATTCAAAACCTTCGGTTACAAATCTTCTTATATGAAATCATTTCTTATATAAATTTCAAAATTTCAAATCCTTTTGAAACTTCAAATTCTCATTTTAAAAGGGTATATAATCCTTATCGAAACATTTCTCTTTTATATAAAATATGGTCATCCTTATCAAAATAACAATTCCATGTATACGCAAATTCAAAATAAAATCAACATACATTTCCAAGGAGTGATTCAAGGATGGATTTCAAAACAAACAGAGGTTCAAATTTCAGATCATACGAAAACAGGGGCACAAATATCTTTAGTTTGACAACTTCAGATAAGCAAAAGATACAATAGAGTTCACCGAGAGCAATCTAACATACTACTGGTAACAAATAGATCCACAGGATATCACTCTACATAAACAAAGCATCAGTATTAATTCTTCTGGGTGGTACTTCAACGGGTCCAAAACACTCCCCCTCAATGTGCCCCTAACTCCTACACTTCAGGCATAAATGCACCATAGTCCCATCTTCCTTCTCGAACTGTGGGTACATAGCTTTCTTCCTGAAATGACCCTCTCTTTTTATTTCTTAATTTGTAAGGATTTTTTTTACATAGAGATGTATATATATATGAGATATACATATACATATTTCTGAAGCCTAGAGTCATTTTTTTTCTATCATACAACATATATCCAGGATCAAAATAATTAACCAATATAAATATATCAGTACATTCACGAAGACATGCACATACATGTGAGGATGTATATGCCTCTCTTGTTTGAATCAGAGTTCTGGAAAACAAGAGGATATTTGATTGATTGAGTTTAATCAATCCACACATAGTTCGGTTCAAATATATGCAATAAAATTTCCATCCATACATGAATACATATATATATTTTTAAACTCCTGGTTCTTTGCTAAATTCTCTAGGGAGTATAAATCCTAAAAACTAGATAATTGTAATATGATTGTCTATAAATTAATGGTTTGGTGCTTGTGCTCTGGGAAAATGATATAAGTTCCTATCATTATCTATGTTTGATTTTTTTCCTATAAAATCTGTCTAGAGTACAGGCCCTATTCTGGAATATTTTTAAGTGATATATCACATTCAAAACTTAATTCTTTGATACTAGTATGCTATACTAAATGAAATGCAAACTTAAATGGGTTTCCTGTAACTATGGGTGTCCATAGCATGGTTCATCCAGGCTCTTTGTTATGGTGTAACCCATATGGTCTTAAAAATGCATTTTGATCAAAGCCTGAGTGAAAAGGAATTCTGATTCATGTTGAAAATACAAAGGTAACAGGTGTGTTAATATCTGTACAGATCATGTTTAAATGCTCATATATATGCAACTCTTAAGACCTTGCTTTCAACTCCTATATTACAGATTCTTCCTTTTTTTAAAACAAGGTATAAAACATTTGTATAAAACAAGTTGAATTATGGAAACATTACAGACATATAAAAATACATTCTCTCTATGCTTATTATCTTTTATATACATATGCCCTGGTAGAAAACTAAAACCATTTAATTTTCATAAGATTCAACTATCCAGATTTCCCAAAACTTAAACCCTTTTTTTTTAAAGACTCAGGATTGACTAATACCTTTATAAAATGTAACCATCCAATTTTATCATAGTACTCTTGCTCATTACTTACAAGATTTAGATTAACTACTTCAAAATCTCAGATAATATCCAGATTTTAAATTCTAGTTACAAGTCAATCTCTTAGCAAAATACTTAACAAAATATCCATCCAATATTCAACACTTAATACAGGTAGAAATTTAAATCATCAATACATGCAGATTTCATCATTTAGGCTCTTATCTAACTAAATTTAGCATGCTATACTCTTCTTCTCAAAGCCTTGCTCCTACTCCTACTTAGTTGCTGCAGACCCTGAAAATGCATTTGAAGCTGCCCCATATTAAATGAGACACCCCATATGTCATTAGCACACTAGGGTCAGACACATGTCTGGTATGAGAAAATCCACTAAAAACAGTTTACAAAATCAAGTTAAAGTTAAAACAGGGATATATGTATATAACTCTGCCTTTAGAAAACAAGTAATTCATGTGTGCATGTTCTGTGTCAGTGTGCAGGTGCACACTTAAGTCTGCCCTTCCAGAAACCTCAAGAAGACATGGTACATTCATACATTCATATAATTCAATCATGAATCAAATAAACATCCATACAAACAAGGAAATCACCCAAAATGAATTAAATCATTTATTCACTATCCAGATTTCATTCCAGGAAAACTCCAGTTCCTCTTTATATCAAATTCTTTTACTTTGATATATTTATCTACCTTGGTCTGATCTGCAATTAATTGAATCAATGGACACACTGTAATGAACTAATTCACTCCATTACACAAAGATCTCAGGACTTAAACAAGCCATGTGTCAACTTGTATTACTCAAGAAAACAAGTCATTCCTGCAGTGTTCTTGACCCCCATTTCCTAGTCAGGTTTTAGTTAATAATAACTCTTCTGATTTTTCATGGCTAAACCATTCAGTGATTCATTTCACTAACATAAACTTCCATATCATGGCATCTCATATTATTCATGACCAAACAGAGACAAATAGGCAAACAACCATTGGTGACTAAATAAATAAGATTCTGTACGTATATTCTGGTATTTTTAAAAGGGGTATAGGCAAATAACATTGGCTTATGGCTTTTGAGAGAGTTTTTCCTTTTGCAAACATTTGTGCTTGAGTTAAACTCAGAGTGACCTAGTTTCACTGAATTACAAAATTTGTTTGCTATGCATATGAACATTTATATATTTTCATTGAATCAGGAGCATCAGCACATAGGCAACCCTATTGCACCCCTAATTCCTTTTTGTCTTAACCCTTAGCACTTATACATGAGTATATTGCATCTCAACATTGTTTACATCTTTCTGGGTTGAGCCAAAACTAATACTACTTGCCTATTTTCAACATTTTATTTTCTGGGTATTTGTTTATGTTCCTAAACATTAACATATCGGAGATCTGGGTTTATAAAACATATATGTATACTAACAATACTTAAAACTTTCATATAATAAAACAAGTAGAACAACCAAAGAGAATCAAAACATTTTCAGTTCTAAAATCACAGATAAGCATTCACATATGAAAATACACTTTCAAGAAAATTACTTATAACTGGCTGCCTACATTAGGACTTATTGCCTTAGATTTTGAGTGAGTTTTCTCACCTAGCTCTCTTTCACTTCCTAGTTGACTGGTAAGTCTCTGCCTTCAAATCTTTTCTTCACTTGTATTATATTTATATAATATCTATATATTTTTCTCAAGAGCTATCCGGGAAGAAGAAGGTTTCTCCTCTTCACTGCCTATTTATGCAGGGTTTTTCTTAGGGTTTAAGGCACTAGCTAAAGACATTTTTGCCCATCAGAAATTATGCCATTTGCATTTAGTTTTTAAACCCAAAATCTTACCCTCCCCGACTTGGGTTTGTGAAGAGAAAGTGGTTATATCTTTTGGTTATTTTCAGAGATTTTCTTTTCCAGAAATTACTTTTCCTTTTGTCTACTATCATGTTAAAAGTGTGACTTGATATTATTATTTATCAAATATCCTTCCTAATTCTGTCTATACAAAACACTTCTCTGTTTAATCTCATTTTTCTATTTTCAGCTTTCATTTAAATAGTATGTACTTCCTTTATTTATTTATAAGAGGATTTCTTCTTTTTATATCTTCATTCTTTTTCTTTCTGCCTATAATTAAAATATGTTTGTATATTTTATTTTGCTGATTTGAACTCTAGTACCTTATTAACATATCTATATATATGTATATAAGTCTTACTGAAATAATTAGTACACACACATATGTATATATATTTGTGCATTATTCTTACTGACACACACATGCACATGTACACTCAAAAATATTCAGTAGCATCCATATATGTATATATTTATTTATGCATATAGATTTTAAGGATACTATTTCCATACACATCAATCATGTGTTCATTCTTAGCATTCAGGAATTAAGCTCTAGCTCATGTGCATTTCATGTGCACACATGTACACACATACAGATACACTATATCAAGCTATATCAATTCCCTTATAAATTTGTTTAAAAATTATTTTAAACTTATTTATATATATATATATATATTTTAAATAAATTCCTAAAATCTTGGGTCATTACATACACCCCACCTTTTTAGAAATTGTGTCCCACAATTTTCCTAAGCTTAAATAAATTTTAAACTTATTTCAAAGAACAAATACATTCTCAGCCCAATAAATTTTTAGTTCTATCATAGTAACTAAAAATATATACACTTAAAAAATGAAAACAAATTAAAAATCAGAATTACCTTTAATCTGAAAATTGCTTAGGATAATTCATCCTAACTTTGTCTTCTAATTCCTATGTGCAATCACTAGGATCAAGACTCCACTGTACCTTCACAAGTTTCAGAGATTTATTCCTCAACTTCTTCACATCTTTTGCCAAAATTCCCATTGGATCCTTTTCATAAATCAAATTAGGATTTATCTGCACTTGGGTTGGGGTCTCAAGAATTTCTGTCTTATCATGGACCCATCTTCTCAATTGTGATACATGAAAAACATCATGCATCCCTTGCATGTTTTCTGGTAATTCCAGCTTATATGCCAACCAATTCTTTCTAGAATTTTGTATGGCCCAATATATCTTGTGGTTAACTTGCCTTGTTTCCCAAACCTCTGTACATTTTTCATAGGTGATATTTTGATGAAAACAAAATTTCCCACCTCATATTCCACCTGCTTCCTTTTTATGTCTGCAAATTTCTTTTGCCTATCTTGAGCTGCTGCCATTCTTTTCCTTACCAACTCAATTTTCTCTTTAGTTTTTTGTATGTACTCAGGCCCTAGAACAGCTCTTTCCCCTGCTTCTACCCAACTTACAGGTGACAAGCATGGCTTGCCATATAAGGCTTCAAATGGAGTCATTCCTATGGTGCTTTGATAGCTGTTATTGTATGTAAATTCAGCTAAATGGAGATAGTCTTCCCAGTTGCCACCAAAATCCAGTGCACATGCCCTTAACAAGTCCTCTAGAACCTTGTTCACCACCTCAGTCTTCCCATCTGATTGTGGATGGTAGGCAGTGCTTAAGCATAATTCACTTCCCATGGCTTCTTGAAAACTTCTCCAGAATCTTGAGGTGAAGATGGTATCCCTATCACTCACAATAGTTTTGGGAATGTCATGTAATCTTACCACTTCTTTCACAAATACTTGTGCTAATTTTGGTGCATTCCTTTCTGATTTGACTGGGATGAAATGTGCCACTTTAGTTAGCCTATCAACTATCACCCATATGCTTGTGTTTCCTCTTTTAGATCTAGGCAGTCCATCTATGAAATCCATAGATATATCTTCCCACTTCCACTGTGGTATGCTAAGAGGCTGCAACAACCCTGATGGCTTCTTTGTTTCAGCCTTGACTTGTTGGCAAGTCATACATTTTGCAATGTATTTGGCCACATCTGATTTCATTCCCTTCCACCAGAAATCTCTTTTTAAGTTTTGATACATCTTTGTACTGCCTGGGTGTATGGAGTATTTACTTCTATGATATTCATTCAATATTTCCTCCTTCAACTCCATGTTCTCTGGCACACATATTCTATTCTGGTTTCTTAAATAACCATTTTTGTCAATATGGTAATTTATCACTTCCTCCCCTTTTGATATGAGAACTTTCTTCTCCCATAAGTTTGTGTCTTGTTCTTGCATTTTTCCTACCTTCAAAATTAAATCTGATTGAAGTGTTATCAAGCTCAACTTCCCTCTCATTTCCTGTGCACCATGCACATGTACATCCATGTGCACATAATCATTCTCCCCAATTTCTAACTCGGCAAGCAAGGACAAGTCCTTAAATTCTTTTATCATTATCATGGCTAACTTAGCATGTTGTCTACTTAGAGCATCAGCAACTTTGTTTGCTTTTCCTGGTGTATAGAGTATGTCCAAGTCATAAGCAGCTAAGAACTCCACCCATCTATGTTGCCTCATATTTAAATCTTTTTGTGAAAATAAATACTTTAAAGACTTATGGTCAGTGTAAAGTTCAAACTTAGTGCCTAACAAATAATGTCTCCAAAGTTTCAAAGCATATATCACAGCTGCTAATTCAAGATCATGTGTGGCATACCTTACTTCATGGGGTTTAAGTTGTCTGGATGCATATGCAATGACTTGGTCCTGTTGCATCAACACTGCACCCAAGCCAAACCCACTAGCATTAGTATATACAACTAACTCTTTATTTCCCTGGGGTACTTTCAAAATTGGAGCATTCACCAATGCCTCCTTCAACTGTTCAAAAGATTTCTCACACTTCTCTGACCAAACAAAAGCTTGGTTCTTTCTGGTTAGGTTAGTAAGTGGTGTAGAAATTTTTGAAAAATCTTTTATAAATCTCCTATAATATTCTGCCATCCCCATAAATGATCTCACTTCACTCACTGTGCTAGGCCTCTTCCATGCTTGAATAGCTACTTCTTTATTGGGGTTTACAGAAATCCCTTTGGCAGAAATGACATGGCCAAGGAAATGTACTTCCTCTTTCCAAAATACACATTTTGAAAATTTTTCCTTTAAATCTTTTTCCTTTAATCTAGACAAAACCAGGTGCAAATGATTTTTATGTTCTTCCACTGTTTTGGAATAAATTAAAATGTCATCTATAAAAATAAGCACAAATTTGTCTAAATAATCTCTAAAGGTTCTGTTCATTAAATCCACAAAGTATGATGGTGCATTGGTCAAACCAAATGGCATAACCAGAAATTCATACAACCCATACCTAGTGTTAAAGGCAGTGTACTTAACACTTGACTCCTCCACCTTCATTTGATGAAAATCAGATGCTAAATCTAGTCTAGAGAATATTCTTGCCCCAGCTAATTGATCAAAAAGATCATCTATTCTTGGCAATGGGTATTTATTTTTAATAGTTACCTTGTTCAATTCTCTGTAATCTATACAAAGTCTTAAGGAACCATCTTGTTTCTTAACAAATACCACTGGTGCTCCCCAGCAAGAATTACTTGGTCTTATAAAACCCTTTTCTTCCAATTCCTCTAACTGTTTCTTTAATTCTTTTAGTTCATTTGGCCCCATTCTAGTTGGCTTTTTAATCACTGGGCTTGCTCCTGGAACTAGATTGATTTGAAACTCTACTGGTCTATGGTGTGGAACAGCCTTAACTTCCCCAAACACATCCAAGTATTCATTGACTATGGGAATTTCTTCAATGGTTAGTTCACTGAAATCTTTTTCTGAGTCAACTAAATGATATAGTTTTCCCTCCTTAGCTACTTCACATAAAACTGTGATTCTCTGGCCTCTAGAATTTTGCAATGATATGGTGGATGAGTCTAAATTAATTATGGATTTAAATTTCCTTAACCAGTCTACCCCCAATATAACACCTATATTTGGGTAATTCAAAACATATAAATTGGAAATAAGAATATTTCCTCCTATGGTTAATTCCACATCCACACAAATCATGTTTAAAACACTAGAACTCACCAGTGGACTTTGTATATACAATGGGGTTTCAACCAATATGCAATTTAGTTTTAGCATTTTAACTAGTTCATAAGAAATCAAAGAGTGAGCTGCCCCAGTATCATATACTACTGCTATGGGTATGGTACAAATAAGTAATGTACCTTCCACTTGGCTATGGTTTTCAGCATTACTCTCCACTGTGCATGTGCCTTTGCCTTCCAAATTTGCCAACTTTCCCTGCTATTTATACTCAGGACAATTCCTCTTCATATGCCCCTCTTTCCCACATAGATAGCACTTGAAAGCTCCTCCTTTCAATTCTGGGCACCTAGGCTTGATATGCCCTTCCTTTCCACACTGATGGCACACAATTTTCTTCTTGGTTTCCTTAGCCTTGACATCTCCAGTGCCTTTGTTACTGACCTCTTCCTTCTTCTTATCATAAGGGTGATATCTCCCCTTACCCTTCTTGGTGTTATTGTTCTTAAAATTTTTGAACTTCTCCCTCTCCTTGTCATGCTGCTCTAACCTCAAAGCCAAGTCTATTACTTGATCAAATGTCCTGTAAGCATAAGGTAACATGGCTCTGCTAAGCCCTGGGTTTAAACCTTTAATGTACCTATCATTCTTGGATGCTTCATCTGCCACAAGCATTGCTCCATATGTGGAAAGCCCCTCAAACTTTTGAGTGTATTTAGTGACACTCAAAGTTCCTTGCCTAAGTCTAATAAATTCTTTTAGTAAGGTGGTCTTAGCTGATGCTGGTATGAATCTTGCTTCCAACATCTACTTGAATTGATTCCAAGTGATTTCATTCTCACCTCTCCCTGCAATGATTACCTCCCACCAGCTTAAAGCTGCTCCTTTCAGCTGCCTTGAAGCCACTTGCCTCTTCCTTTGATCATCAAGCTGAATTTCCATAATACTTTCTGTCCCTTCAAAGCTTTTGCCTCCTAAATGAGTATAAGTCTTGAGTAATTTGGAGAGCTCTTCATGGGGATTTTCTTGCCTTTGTCTTGCCCCATCCCTAAATGCTCTCACCAAATCTTGCAGATTGACCATTGGTGGTGCATTGGAGGATCCTGCTCCCTGATTTGGTGGTCTTCCTACCATAGTTTGCTAATAATAATTTACATAGCTGGTTAGATTTATATATTGTTAACGGTAAAAAGTGAACGCTAACACCCGGTGTGTGTAATAGGATTGTGAAAGCACCACCCGTTGGTACGGGAACAGAATATAAGCTGAAAGTAGCGGAAAAGCAGTAAATGAACAACAGATTTATAGTGGTTCGGCCCGTAATTGAGCCTACATCCACTTTATAGTCTTTTATTGCTGATTCGGTTACAATTCGATACAATATCCTTCAAAATACAATACAACTTGATTATGAAAGCACTCTTGACTACTAGCTCAATCTTTGATGATGAAACTCGACGAATCCGTGTAGGATGTTAGGAGCTCTTCTCGAAGATTGTTGTAGTGTCTTGAATGCTTGAGGATCTTTGATTGCTGAATGAGAGGAGGCTTTGACAGCGTAACGGCGCTTGGAGAAATGAATTGCCCAAAAGTCCCCTTCATGTTGGAAGTGATGGGGTATTTATAGGAGCTGATCTGGACTCAGGAAATTTCTCTAAGTCTTTAAGTCGTAGCCGACTTAGGGTAGATCGGTGACGAGTTAAAGAATAGGGTTAAGTCGGTGACGAGTTAAGGAATAGGGTTAAGTCGGTGACGAGTTAAGGAATAGGGTTAGGTCGGTGATGAGTTAAGGGATGGTTGTTATGGGCCCATCCTGTGGCTGTCTTTGACAACTATTAAGTTGTAGCCGACTTATCAGCCCTTAACTCGTAAGACCTTAATTCGCTGAGTCGTTAAGTCGGAACCCCCTTTCTTTAAGTTGTAGATAGCTTAACTCGTTGAGTCGTTAGGACCTTGAGTCGTAGGCTATGAATCTCTTAAGTCGGAGCATTTCATAGCTCGGCATTGTTAGGTCGGAGCAGAGTTAACTCGCAATCTTAAGTCGACCATTTGTTAAGTCGGTTGGCTTCTAGGTCGGCACATATCTTAAATAGTTAGGTCACAAGCTCCTTTAGGTCGCAAGCTTCTAGGTCGCGAAGTTCCTTTCTGTTGCAAGGTCGTGAACTTTCCCGTAGCCTTAGGTCGCTGGGCAAGTTAAGTCACTGAGTCTCTTAAGTCGTAGGCCTGATGAGTCGTAGCATGTTAAGTCGAAACCTTCTTAAGTCGTATAGACTTTAAATCGTTGAGTAGTTAAGTCGGAGACTTCTTAACTTCTTAAGTCGTAGGTCGCTTAACTTGCTGAGTCGTCAACTTGTTAAGTCGTAAGCCGCTGTAGGTTGTAGTCCGCTAACTCGCGAAACTTTTAGGTCGTAAGTTCTCTTCAGTTGCTAGGTCGTAAGTCGTCAAGACCACTTAGGTTGTAGGCTTTTTAACTCGTCAGCTTCTTGAATCATGGCAATCTGAGTCATCCATTTCTTAACTCGTAGGTCGTTGCTAAAGAGGAGTTAACATTTGCCCCTCGAAGTACACGCCTTAAGTCGTAAGTCGTGTGCTTCGATTTCCCTAGCTCGCTTTTTGATGAGTGCGCTAGACCGTGACCGACTTAAGATGAGTCGTAGGTCGCGAACGACTTAGTACAAGTCGTAAGTCGGATGTGTCGATTCACCTTTCACTGTCCCAGGGCATAAATAGCTTAGGTCGTTTCTTCTTCTCCTTCACCTGTTTCATTCCGTCATTCGCAAGTATTCAAGTTCTTCTCAGACAAACTCAATTACTCGCTCGCCAGACATCTTTGATTTCGTATTGCGTAAGTGGATTCGATTGCTATTCATTCCTTGATTATCACCCAATTACGAATCCCATTTTCACCATCGACCCCCCTTTTCTCATGCCGTACTTCTCTGCAATCCTTGTTTCAATTGATTACTGATGGGTTTGAGACGGCTTGTCTTGGTTTTGGGTAGTCGGTTAGAACAAGACGATGGATTGCGGCGATTCAGTTTGACTGATTTGTGATTGGTGATGGAATATCATTACACTAGGTGTATGGTGATTTCGAAATGATTGAATGCGTTGAGGGGACGAGAGTTTTGGTTGAAGGAGAGGCTAATGGGTTAACGGGTTAGGAGTTCGGCGAATTGATGTACTGGGGAGAATGAACGCCTTAACACCTTTGAACAGAAATCGCGACTTAATTTTTGACGACCTTAAGTAGGTCGTAGGTCGTAGGTCGTTAACGACCTAGGACATTGCAGACTTGAAACTTTTCCTTGCAGTGCGACTTAAGGACTGACGACTTGATTTAACTCATAGCTTGTCCCTTAGGTCGTGGACGAGTTAGCAGATGCGTTGTTTCAAACCGAGGCTTCATATCTCTGAGTGCTATGGCTGATGACTCGAACAATTAGACAACCAACGACTTAACTCATAGGGAATCTTTCTTAGGTCGTCGCCGAGTTAGTACTTAAGGTTTAATCTTGCAAGCACATCTGAATGACTAGGTCGTGGACGAGATAGCCCTTAACTCGTAACTCGCGAACCCATCCGAACGACTTAATAACTTGAACTTTATGACTTCGAATTCTTGGACTTGAATGACCTGACTTAAGAGAACATGCCTTGAACATCTTGACTCGCCTAACACGACCTAAAAGCTCCGACTTATGATAGGTCGTTTAACGACTTAAGACTTAGATGATTTTGCACAGAAGTTGGCTGAACTCTTGAATTTGAACTGTGTTGTGTTACCTCTCACACTGTCTTGAATTTAATGCTAATAACCTGCTTAACACGACATTCACAGAATACTGGGACGAATATACTGCCACTGACTGCCCACATCGAATGACAGATTAGTTGATAAAGAGAAAATTAAATTAAATGAACTGTATGAGTGAAATGCTACACAATAACCAACTCAAGTGAAGTATAAAAGCAAAATCGTAATGGTAAATTAAAACTGATTTGTCTGCATTAACACTACACTTGAGTATTAACAAGTTCTGAAATCTCATATTCGCCTGATTGTTAGTTAGTTTAATTCCAGTTATACTTGTTTTTTCTTGTTTTCATTAGTTTTGCACAGCACTTCACACTTCTAGGAAACGTGCACCTTCACTTTTGAACATTCAGCTGATTGTGTAGAATGGCGTCTCATCAAGAAGACTTGGAACCAAGTGGAGAAGCTTTTCCAATTGCTACCCCGTTGAATGATCCTCCGGAAAGGACTCCTACTACTCTGAGTCATAAAGTCTTCCGTCAATTATGCGCCCAGTTTGGCATTGCTGAATCTGACGCTTTGCTCCCTGGAGTGAATGACACTGCTGATAGGCCGCCCCACGGCTTTGTCGCAGTGAACCGCCAAATGTGCCTGAGTGGAGCGATTCCGCCGTTTAATGACTGTCTTCGAGAACTTCTCCTTCGATTGACTATTTCTCCCTTTCAACTTCATCCTAATGGCTACGCCATCCTGCTGGGACTGTGTGTGCTTTTTAGGAGAATGCTGGACCGCTTTCCCAGCTTTGGAGAAATTTGCTTCCTGTGCTCACTTACAAAGAACAAAGACCATCCCTATATCACAGTTGTAAGGAGTGCCAGGAACCGTAAATTGATTATTGGTCTTCCTGAAAGCGTTCCTGGGTTTCTAAGCCAGTTTTTCTTTGTCCGCTGTCCCCCGGGATTTTACGCCATTTGGAGAGTGGGAAGTAAGACTATCTATCTTTTCCCTGCGTTTTCTAAAATTCTTTGAAGTCCAAATTGTCGAATGTTAACTTCTTTCTCTACTGTTTCAGCGCTCCCTCCCCCTTCTAGGGAAACTCGTCACAAAACTACCTTCGAGAGGCTTATGGCCGTGCCGGTCGAGGAGAGGAGTGTTCAATTTCTATTGAGAGATGAGTTCCTCCACGAATTTGGACTCTTACATCCTTCCCGTTCCACTCAGCCACATGAAGTCCCTGATTCTCCCGTTGAGGAGTCAGATGCCCCTGTTCCTGCTAAAGAACTTTTACCGCAAGAACTTACCGCTGAGACTTCATTGGTAAAGTGTTCTACTCCTACTGACATTGCTGGATCGTCCAGTAAGTTAGCACTTGCCCCGGTTGATGAAGAGGAGGAAAATCTTCACACTCTTGAAAAGACGGCTGAGGTGGAAGTTGAAAAAGAGAATTCTCCCCTGCACCATGGCGATGATACTTTTGACAGTCTGAGCGACATCATGATAACCTCTCAGGAGCTTTTTAAAGATGATGTTTCTAAAGTGGTCCCTCCTGTTGTCGAAGCAACTTCTTCTTTGCAACAAACCACAACGCCTTCCACACAACTTATTGCCATTCCTACACCCAAAAGTGGTTTGTAGTCTGATGCGCGTAGTTTGCACATCACACACACTTAGAATTTTGGCACTTATATGCACTTAGCTTCTTCAACTTGAGGATTTCTAAAACTGGTCTTTTTCTTCAATTTCAGGTTCTCTGATGGGGCAAAGCGGCTCTTACTACAACAAATTCTAGCGTTACGGAAGCCGTGAGGCTTATGACTTTAGGAGTTATATCGGTGCTGTGAAGGAAACTGATGAGGAGAGGGCTGCCAGAAAGGCTCACGAGAGGCGAGCTCATGAAGAGCGTCGCCGGAGAGAAGATGAGGAATACTATGGGAGTAGGGACGAGCGACGTGACTCTTCCCGCAGAAGCGACGATCCTTACAAGAGGAAATCTTACGATGATAAGGGGAAGAGTCATACTTCCGATGATTCCAGCAAACGGATCAGACTTGGCGAGAAAGATACATCTAATATCTCGGAAAAGACTACCGCTTCTATTCCTCCTAATACATCTTCTGGTTCTCCTGCCCTTAAGGAGTCTGACATCCAGACAATCATTAATAGGCAACAGTACCAAGCTGGAGATGGTCCTCCCACACTCCAGAGCCGATTTCCGAATTGGTGTCTGAAAGGAGTGCGTTTTGATTTGGATTTGGTCCCCATTGATAAGCAGGCGATGCTGAAAAATGTCGATGCTGTAAAGCTTGACATCGAAAGAATGTCTGGGTGGCAGAAGCTGGTTGATGAACTTCAAAGGGTCAACCATATGAACCTTGAGGCAATGATGACCATGGAGAATGATAAGTCCGAGTGGGACAAATGGCGTAAGCAGCATGACGCGGAGATGAAAAGCATTAGCGATGGTTATGGGAAGCTCGAAGCTGAAGTTGAAAGACTTAAAAAAGAGCTTGCTACTTCTTCCACTTCTTATTCTCAGAAAGAAGAAATGCTTCAAAAACAAGTTCGAGACGCCCATGCTGCTCAGAGAGATATTGAGGTGAAACTCGAAGCAGAACAGCAGGTTACGAGAAAATACCGCGATGATGCTGTTCAGCTTCGAGAGAAAGTCAGCTCTCAAGATTTAGAAATTATAAGACTGCAATCTCAGCTACTGAAGGCTGAAAGAGAACGTGATGAAGTTCTTTCTGGTAAAGCTGCAGCCGAAGAATCCCATAAGGCGACCATAGCCACCGTTGACGCGACTCTGTTCGACTTTTATATGCATTGTGTCCTGGGGTGTGAGAGCCTTTCATTTTTGGGACCAGAATATGAAGTCACCTTAGCGGAAGTATGGGAGGCAATCATTGACTTATTTGGTGATGCCGGATATTCTGAAACAGATCTTCAAGCTACCTACTTAAGTGAGAGCGATCGCGCTGCCCTTGCCAAAGGAAAAGAGCAGCTTATCCGAGTGCGGGCCGAGGCGACGGGAGAGAAGCTTCCTGAGAAAGAAACACCTCCTATTGCTCCTGCTTATACTTCGGCTTTAGCTCATGCGGATATTACTGGCTCTAGTTCTCATTCCACGCCTCCCGCTGAGGTTGACAAAGAAACTGTAACCACCCCTACAGAGGAAGAGGCAATGAAGGACTTCCAAGCTCGGGAATTTGAGATTGATCTCGCTAAACCGGCTTCTCCAGGTAACTTTGACGATGCACGGTCTTCTTTTTTCTCGGAGAATACTGATTTTGATTTCTTTTATTATGCAGCAGACGTGCCAGAAACTGCCCCAATTCTTCCTTCTTCAGCTGCCGTTCCTCCTCCTTCTCAAGTTATTCCTCTTCCAGCTTCTCAACCAGGTTCACAGGAAGAACCAATAGCAGCCCTTCAAGGTTTGGACGAACCACCTGCTTCCGAAGAGCAGAAGGCAGAAGGTCTGGAAGATAGCGAGAAGACCCCGGAGCGGTCTTTTGACTACGACACAAAGCTTTCTACATTTCTTGCTCCGGGAAGTGAGTCTTCCTCCAAGAAGAGGGGAAAGCGTGTGGTTTCGAAGAAAGGAAAGAAGAGTTCTTCTGCTGCTGGGGATGAAGCAGAGATTGATCCGGCTGAGTCTCTTTCTCCTTCTTCTCCGATACGGCCTACGAAGCTAATTACCAGGCCGGGTAAAAGCTCCAAGGGTGGGAAGAAGGAGAAATGAGTTTGATTTTGTCTTTTTTGCTTTTTGTATTGACCGGAGATTGTGCGGATACCGGTCTCCGCTTCTTTTTGTAACCTGTACAATGTAAAAAATTTCTCATAGTGTTGAAATAAATAGATATTTTTCTTGTACAAATCCTTGTGTATGTAGGAATACATCTGTTTTTCATTTGAAGTGTAGAGTAAACGATTCTTTCTATTTGTACAAACTTTTTGTCTGTGTTTCAAGAACGCATTTACTCCATATCTTTATTACGTGATATTGCAATGAACTTGTGGTATGTCGCTTGTATATTACTTTTATTAATGTAACTGAATTGTATAATGTTGCCCCCATACCACAAGTATATTGTAATATTTCTTGCTTTCACAAGACCGATACTCTTATTTTAGAGAATAACTTTCCACTTTTTCAGGGAAGAATTATTCTGCTTTTAATAGAGTATATCTTGTCTTTGGAGAAATTTTTATTTTCTTTTTCTTCCTGAAGAACACTTCGACTTCTGGGAATGATCACTTTTATTTGTTTGAAAGTGAATTTTCCTGCACAGTGAAATGAGCTTCTAAAGAAGGTTTTGATTTTTGTGCCCCAGTAAAGGGTTTATTTTTGGTACTTCAAGCAAGGTGAAGTACGCCTCTGAAGAGGTCTTTTGGTCTCCGAAGAGAAGCAATTTTGGTCTTTGAAGAGAAGCAGTTTTGGTCTCCGAAGAGAAGCAGTTTTGGTCTCCGAAGAGAAGCAGTTTTGGCATTTCATCTCTGGTGAAGTGGGTCTCCGAAGAGAAGCATTTTGCACTTCTACACGGGTGAAATGTGCCTCCGAAAAGGGCTTTTTAGTATTTCATCTCTGGTGAAGTGGGTCTCCGAAGAGAAGCATTTTGCACTTCTTCACGGGTGAAATGTGCCTCCGAAAAGGGCTTTTTAGTATTTCATCTCTGGTGAAGTGGGTCTCCGAAGAGAAGCATTTTGCACTTCTACACGGGTGAAATGTGCCTCCGAAAAGGGCTTTTTAGTATTTCATCACTGGTGAAGTGGGTCTCCGAAGAGAAGCATTTTGCACTTCTACACGGGTGAAATGTGCCTCCGAAAAGGGCTTTTGCCTCCGAAGATGGCTTGTGCCTCCGAAGAGGGCTTGTGCCTCCGAAGAGGGCTTGTGATTGCCTGGAAGTTACTTTCTCATGGTTGGAGGGGTCCACGGGACAGGCGTAAGTTATTTGATTGGATGTTTGTTTGTACAAACGATCGCAATCAATTAACAAGGTGCCCCTTTGGTAGTCCCACCGATCTTTTTGATTGAGGAAAGCTCTCCATTTATTGGCGTGCCTCGTTAGAGGGCTTTGTTGACCCTTGGGAAGGAGCATCAGTTGGTTGGTGTGCCAGGAAGGTTACGTCTTAGGGGCAAGTAGATCCATGGGATGGACACAAGCTGCCTGATCGGATGCATCACAATCAGTTAGCGAGGGTCTTATTCCTTCTGCTTGGGAAGGTATCCCTTTGGTGGATCTACCTGCTTTCCTGTTGAGAGGCATACCTCCCTTTGGCTGCTTCCATGTTTGCCCGCTCATGTTGTATCATCATCCGCCAATCTGCGATCCTTTATCATCGTTTCCAAGCGCGTGTTCCTTCCTTTTGCAAGTAAATCGCTTTATCCGAAGAAGTAGACTTCACTGTTGAATGACTCCACAGAGTAAACGCAAGTTATTTGGTTGGATGCCTTTTTATATCAACGATCGCAACCAGTTAACGAGGGCTTGACATAGTGGAGCCGTCAACTTTTTATGTGAAGTTCCTCTTGTATGGGATTTGAGTTTTGAAATTTTTGTTGCTTGAAATTTGCTTTAATAAATGATTTGTAAGGCTCGCTTAGCTTTGCGATGGGTGAGCTTTGCTTTAATGACCTGCAGTATTAGATCGATATTTTAGCAATACATTTAGAGTATTTACACATCGAAATATAACAGGCATTTTATAATAGAAAACACAATGCATAGTTTTTCATTATTGAGTCACGCTGATTTCTCAGCGGTTTACAATGCAGAAGTTACACATCCATCATTATCTTTACAAATTCAAGCAATGCTGTTAAGTAAAAATGAATGCTAGTTATTGTTGTTTCAGAATCTCCAAGCTGGATTTTCATTTGTGCTTGATTCATAGCTTTTGGATTTTTATGTCAGAGAAAGTGAGAGATGCCCCAGTCGCAGTTTTGTGGGTAATTAGTAGTCATCCCAACTTCTGCTTGCTGGGTATGGTCCCCCTGTGATAGCATTAATGACAAGCTTTTCTGAATCTTGCACTACAGTGTTGTTGTGAGAATCGGATTGATGGGTAGGGTGTTGTTGATCCCGAGTGGATGAGGTTGGATCGACTCCGTTCCTTTTAACGTATTGTTGGAGTTTACCCTGCTCTTGCAATTCTTCAATCACCTTCTTTAATTGGCGACATTGGTCAGTGTCATGGCCAGGTTGATTGTGAAATTGGCAGAATTTTCCATTACGCTTTGCCCCTCTCGTCATCTCAGGTGGCTTAGGATACCTGACAACGTCCTTTGTTGCAAAAAAGATATTTCTTGGTGTATCAGTTAAAGGAGTAAAGTCCGAAGGATTAAAGCGGCGAGGTTTCTTTTCATTTCCCTGGCCTTTTCCTCCTTCATTCTCCCTTTTCTGACTTTCAGATTCTCTTTTCTTAGGTGGGACATTGTCATTATCAGTCTAGGCAGTAACCACTTTTGATGTTGCAGAAAGGCTTTCAAGGCGAATGAACTCATCGGCCTTTTTATAAAATTTATCAAGTGAGTTCGGTTCCTTCATCTTTAGCCATATCCCAAATTTACTCGATTTATCAATGGCTCGCATCAAATAAGTCAGGATCATGCGTGGTTCCGCATTTTCTACCTCGGCTAAAGCTATATTGAAACGGCTCAAGAAAGATTTGATTGATTCTCCGGGCGCTTGTTCAAGGTTAGACAATGACATTATATCCTTAGCTTTTGAAGCATACAATCTGAACTGTTCTTTAAACTTTTGCGTTAAGTCGGAGAATTTATCTACAGACCGAACTGGAAGCTTTGTGAACCAAAGTAAAGCCACACCTTCTAGGTATACCGGAAAGTATCGACACTTGATCTCGTCTGACGCTCTTGCACCGGTCATATGCCAATCGTACTTGTAGAGGAAATGATTAGGGTCACTGGTTCCCCTATAGGCTTGGATAGTAGGAGGTGCAAATTTCCTTGGAAACTCCGCTCTTAGGATCCTTTCAGTAAACGGAGTTCTGCTTGGCGCAAATCCCCAGTCAGCCTCATCCTCTTCCCTTTGCATGCTCTCTTTCATGATGCGGCCAACCATTTCAGACAGGTACTCTTTATTGTTCAAAGACACCTCCGGGCAAGCATTAGTTCTTCCCTCGGAATTTTTCCCGGGCATATGCTCATGACAAGTTGGTTGCGGCATAGAACCATCAGCTTGGAAAGGTGGCATTTCAGGAAGAGTAGTTCGATGGTTTTCTGGTTGACGATTTGCCCCGAGCAGAGCACTTAATCTATCCATCATCAAAGCGTTTTGAGTTTCAATTTGTTGGTATAATCCAGAAACTGCGTCATCCAATTCAGCCCTGGTGACTCTAACGGTTGGAGTTGCTTGGTCTGTTATTGGGGAAGCGGAAGTTCCTTCGTGAGCATTTCCGGATCTGATAGGTCTACCTCTTCTTCCAGGAGCCATTATTTCAGATCTGGTTTTTTAAGAGAGGTTCTTTTTATGAATCTTTGAGAAGCAACGGTGGATGATCGCCTGAGTTGGGTTCTCAGTGAAAGCACCAAAATGTTAACGGTAAAAAGTGAACGCTAACACCCGGTGTGTGTAATAGGATTGTGAAAGCACCACCCGTTGGTACGGAAACAGAATATAAGCTGAAAGTAGCGGAAAAGCAGTAAATGAACAACAGATTTATAGTGGTTCGGCCCGTAATTGAGCCTACATCCACTTTATAGTCTTTTATTGCTGATTCGGTTACAATTCGATACAATATCCTTCAAAATACAATACAACTTGATTATGAAAGCACTCTTGACTACTAGCTCAATCTTTGATGATGAAACTCGACGAATCCGTGTAGGATGTTAGGAGCTCTTCTCGAAGATTGTTGTAGTGTCTCGAATGCTTGAGGATCTTTGATTGCTGAATGAGAGGAGGCTTAGATAGCATAACGGCGCTTGGAGAAATGAATTGCCCAAAAGTCCCCTTCATGTTGGAAGTGATGGGGTATTTATAGGAGCTGATCTGGACTCAGGAAATTTCTCTAAGTCTTTAAGTCGTAGCCGACTTAGGGTAGATCGGTGACGAGTTAAAGAATAGGGTTAAGTCGGTGATGAGTTAAGGAATAGGGTTAAGTCGGTGACGAGTTAAGGAATAGGGTTAGGTCGGTGATGAGTTAAGGGATGGTTGTTATGGGCCCATCCTGTGGCTGTCTTTGACAAGTATTAAGTCGTAGCCGACTTATCAGCGCTTAACTCGTAAGACCTTAATTCGCTGAGTCGTTAAGTCGGAACCCCCTTTCTTTAAGTTGTAGATAGCTTAACTCGTTGAGTCGTTAGGACCTTGAGTCGTAGGCTATGAATCTCTTAAGTCGGAGCATTTCATAGCTCGGCATTGTTAGGTCGGAGCAGAGTTAACTCGCAATCTTAAGTCGACCATTTGTTAAGTCGGTTGGCTTCTAGGTCGGCACATATCTTAAATAGTTAGGTCACAAGCTCCTTTAGGTCGCAAGCTTCTAGGTCGCGAAGTTCCTTTCTGTTGCAAGGTCGTGAACTTTCCCGTAGCCTTAGGTCGCTGGGCAAGTTAAGTCACTGAGTCTCTTAAGTCGTAGGCCTGATGAGTCGTAGCATGTTAAGTCGAAACCTTCTTAAGTCATATAGACTTTAACTCGTTGAGTAGTTAAGTCGGAGACTTCTTAACTTCTTAAGTCGTAGGTCGCTTAACTTGCTGAGTCGTCAACTTGTTAAGTCGTAAGCCGCTGTAGGTTGTAGTCCGCTAACTCGCGAAACTTTTAGGTCGTAAGTTCTCTTCAGTTGCTAGGTCGTAAGTCGTCAAGACCACTTAGGTTGTAGGCTTTTTAACTCGTCAGCTTCTTGAATCATGGCAATCTGAGTCATCCATTTCTTAACTCGTAGGTCGTTGCTAAAGAGGAGTTAACATATATATATATATATATATATATATATATATATTAACTCAAACTTGATCATCCAGTGATCAATCCCTACAAAATATTTTACTTATACTTTTGTTTCTTAAGTTTTTAATTTCATAGAAAGATTTGATTTTAATTTTCAACTATGTTTTAGTAACATAGCTCAGATACCAAATGAAATGACCCTCTCTTTTTATTCCTTAATTTGTAAGGATTTTTTTTTTACATAGAGATGTATATATATATATGAGATATACATATACATATTTCTGAAGCCTAGAGTCATTTTTTTCTATCATACAACATATATTCAGGATCAAAATAATTAACCAATATAAATATATCAGTACATTCACGAAGACATGCACATACATGTGAGGATGTATATGCCTCTCTTGTTTGAATCAGAGTTCTGGAAAACAAGAGGATATTTGATTGATTGAGTTTAATCAATCCACACATAGTTCGGTTCAAATATATGCAATAAAATTTCCATCCATACATGAATACATATATATATTTTTAAACTCCTGGTTCTTTGCTAAATTCTCTAGGGAGTATAAATCCTAAAAACCAGATAATTGTAATATGATTGTCTATAAATTAATGGTTTGGTGCTTGTGCTCTGGGAAAATGATATAAGTTCCTATCATTATCTATGTTTGATTTTTTTCCTATAAAATCTGTCTAGAGTACAGGCCCTATTCTGGAATATTTTTAAGTGATATATCACATTCAAAACTTAATTCTTTGATACTAGTATGCTATACTAAATGAAATGCAAACTTAAATGGGTTTCCTGTAACTATGGGTATCCATAGCATGGTTCATCCAGGCTCTTTATTATGGTGTAACCCATATGGTCTTAAAAATGATTTTTGATCAAAGCCTGAGTGAAAAGGAATTCTGATTCATGTTGAAAATACAAAGGTAACAGGTGTGTTAATATCTGTACAGATCATGTTTAAATGCTCATATATATGCAACTCTTAAGACCTTGCTTTCAACTTCTATATTACAGATTCTTCCTTTTTTTTAAAACAAGGTATAAAACATTTGTATAAAACAAGTTGAATTTTGGAAACATTACAGACATATAAAAATACATTCTCTCTATGCTTATTATCTTTTATATACATATGCCCTGGTAGAAAACTAAAACCATTTAATTTTCCTAAGATTCAACTATCCAGATTTCCCAAAACTTAAACCCTTTTTTTTAAAGACTCAGGATTGACTAATACCTTTATAAAATGTAACCATCCAATTTTATCATAGTACTCTTGCTCATTACTTATAAGATTTAGATTAACTACTTCAAAATCTCAGATAATATCCAGATTTTAAATTCCAGTTACAAGTCAATCTCTTAGCAAAATACTTAACAAAATATCCATCCAATATTCAACACTTAATACAGGTAGCAATTTAAATCATCAATACATGCAGATTTCATCATTTAGGCTCTTATCTAACTATATTTAGCATGTTATACTCTTCTTCTCAAAGCCTTGCTCCTACTCCTACTTAGTTGCTACAGACCCTGAAAATGCATTTGAAGCTGCCCCATATTAAATGAGACACCCCATATGTCATTAGAACACTAGGGTCAGACACATGTCTGGTATGAGAAAATCCACTAAAAACAGTTTACAAAATCAAGTTAAAGTTAAAACAGGGATATATGTATATAACTCTGCCTTTAGAAAACAAGTAATTCATGTGTGCATGTTCTGTGTCAGTGTGCAGGTGCACTGAAATGACCCTCCTATTTCTACCCTAATTTCATAAGGATTTTTTTTTTTACTTCATCAAAGGGAATTTAAATCAAATAGAAATCAAAATGCCATACAAGCTATTGACATAGCCACTTGTTTCTTTTTAAATAGGCAAATTAGGCAAAATCAGCAGTTCAGACGTCTAAATAATTATGACAGGCGTCTAAACTTAATCCCAGACGTCTAACTAATTATGACAGATGGCTCAGAGATTTAAAATTGAAACAGAGAGAAAAAGACATTTTGAACTAAATTCAGACATCTAATTTTTTTTTGTGACAGACGTCTACATTTAACCTCAGACGTCTAAATTATTATGACTGACGTCTAAGTTTAATCTCAGACGTCTAAATGATTAAGACTGACGTCTAAATTCGATCTCTATGTACATACATATGCACATTCAATTTATATGTGTCTGGATGTCCACCTACATTCATTTACACTTTTAAGTTTGATTTAAACTTCCTTTGAACTATCAGAGATGATATATAGATTGATCATTCATTACAAATATATTTTCCAGGGTCATTTTCTTTTTCCAATAAACAAAATATATCCAGGATCAAAACAATTAACCAATATAAATATATCAGTACATTCACAAAGATATGCACATACATGTGAGGATGTATATGCCTCTCTTGTTTGAATCAGAGTTCTGGAAAACAAGAGGATATTGGATTGACTGGATTTAATCAATCCACACATAGTACAGTGTTATATGCAATAAAAATTCCATTCATGCATGAATACCTATATATATATATATTTTTAAACTCCTGATTCCTTGCTAAATTCTCTAGAGAGTATAAATTCTGGAAACCAGATAAATGTGATATGATTGTCTATAAATTAAGGGTCTGGTGCTTGGATTCTGAAAATGATAGAAGTGTTTATCATTATCCATGTTTGATTTTCTTCTTATAAAATCTGTCTGGAATTTAAAATGCATTTGGTTAAAATCTAAGGGAAATCCAGATTCCTATTACAAATACAAAGGAAAAGGTGTGTTAATATTTGCACAAAACATGTTTATGTGCGTATATAACTGCAACTATTTGGATCTGGCTTTCAACTTCCTTATTACAGATCCTTTCTTTATTTAAAAATAAGACATGAAACATTTGTATGAAACAAGTTAAATTATGGGAACCTTGCAGTCATATAAAAACATTCAACCTATGCCTATTATCTTTTGTATACATATGCCATGGTAGAAAGATAAAACCATTTAATTTTTTTCTGAGAATCAACTATCCAGATTTTCCAAAACTAAAATCCTTTCCAAAGACTCAAGATTTATAAATTCCAGATACAAGTCAATCTCTTAATAAAATGCTTAACAAAATATCCATCCCATATTCAACACTTAATACAAGTAACAATTTAAATCATTAATACATGTGGATTTTATCATTTAGGCTCTTATCTAACTAAGTTTAGCATGCTATAATCCTCTTCTCAAAGCCTTGCTCCTACTCCTACTTAGTTGCTGCAATCCCTGAAAAAGCATTTGAAACTGCCTCATTTTAAATGAGACACCCCAGATGCCATTAGCACACTAGGGTCAGACACATGTCTGGTATGAGAAAATTCACAAAAGCAATTAGTCAATTAGGTTAAAATCAAACTAAGTACATATACATGAAGTTCTGCCCTTTGGAATCAGATCATACTTGTGTGCATGCTCTGAGTCATTGTGCCTGTGCACACTTTAATTTTTCTTTCCAGAGACTACATATATATATAAATATGGCACATACATTCAAGCATACAATTCAGTCATAATCAAACAATTATTCACACCAAACAGGAAAATAACCAAATATGAGTTAAATCATTTATTCAATCCTCATATTTCAATTTTGGGAAAAACTCTAGTTTTCTCATCATCTCAAATATTTTTCCCTTGGTATATTTATCTATCCTGGTCTCATCTGCAATATTTATGAATCAATGGACACACTGTAATGAACTAATTCACTCCATTACACAAAGATCTTAGGACTTGAACAAGTCATGTGTCAACTTGTGTTACTCAAGAACACAAGTCATTCCTGCAGTGTTCTTGACCCCATTTTCCTAGTCAGGTTTAAGTTAATAATAACTCTTTTGATTTTCCATGACTAAACCATTCAGTGATCAATTTTACTAACTAAAAACATCCATATCATGGCATCTCATATTATTCATAACCATACAGAGACAAACAAGCAACAACCATTGGTGACTAAATAAATAAGGCTCTATATGTATATATATACATTCTGGTATTTTAAAAAGGGGTATAGGCAACTAACATTAGCTTATGGCTTCTGAGAGAGTTTTTCCTTTTTTGCAAACATTTGTGCTTGAGTTAAACTCAGAATGATCTGGTTTCACTGAATCACAAAATTTTGTTTGCTATGTATATATATATCTTTTTGCATTTTTATTAAATTAGGAGCATCAGCACATAGGCAACCCTATTGCACCCCTAATTCCTCTTTGTCTCAAGCCTCAACACTTATACATGAGTATATTGCAGCTCAATATGTTTTCATTTCTCTGAGTTAAGCCAAAACCAATACTACTTGCCTATATTCAACATTTATTTTATGTTCCTAAGCATCTACATATCAGAGATTTGGGTTCATAAAACATATATGTATACTAACTACACATAAAACTTTCTTATAAATAAACAAGTAGAACAACCAAAGAGAATCAAAACATTTTCAGATTTAAAATCACAGATAAGCATTCATATATGAAAATACTCTTTTAAGAAAATTACTTATAACTGGCTGCCTACATTAGGACTTATTGCCTTAGATTTTTGAGTGAGTTTTCTCACCTAGTTCTCTTCTTTGCTTCCTTAATTAATTGATGAACTTCTGCCTTTAGCCTCAAACTCTTTTCCTTCCCTTGCCTTATGATTTCTATGGTGTTGTTTCTTTTTTTTCAAAGTTCTTTTCTGAGAAGGAGAGGAGGCTGCTGCATATACATGTATATATACAGGGTCTTCCTTAGGGTTTTGGGTATTGGCTAAAGCCATTTTTGCCCACCATAAAAATCAAGTTATCTGTATTTTATTTGAACCCAAAATTCTACCTTTCCCGGCTTAATTTAGGTGAAGAGAAAAGTGGTTACATTCTTTTTTGGTTAATTTCAGAATTTTGCTTTTTAGAAAATACTTTTTCCTTTGTCTACAATCATGCTAAAAATGTGACTTGATTTTGTTATTTACCAAATACTCTTCCTAATTCTGCCTATACCAAGCATTTCCCTGCTTTATCTTATTTTTTTTTTCAATTTTTAGCTTTCATGTAAATGGTATGTACTTCCTTCATTTATTTATAAGAGGATTTCTCCTTTTTATATCTTCACTCTTTTTATTTCTGCCTATCTTTAAAATATGTTGGTATATTTTATTTTGCTGATTTGAACTCTAGTACCTTATTAACATATCTATATATATGTATATATGTATATAAAGCTTACTAAATTAATTAGTATACTCATCTGTATATATTTATACATTATTTTGTACTGACACACACATGTATATGTACACTCAAAAATACTCAGTAGCATTCATATATATATATATATATATTGCTTATGCATACAGTTTTTAAGGATTTAATCTACATATATATATATATATATTCCCATCCATATCAATATGTATTTATTCTTAGAGTTCAGGGATTTTTAGCTTTAGTTCATGTGCATTTCCTGTGCACACATGTACACACATACTGATACACTATCAAGCTATATCAATCCCCTTTCAAAATTAATTCAAAAATTATTTTGAATTCATTTATATTTGTCAGAATAAATTCCTAAAATCTTGGGTCATTACATACACCCCTCCTTTTAGAAATTGTGTCCCACAATTTACCTAAGCTTAAAATAAATTTTAAACTTAATTCAGAGAACAAGTACATTCTCAACCAAATAAATTTTTAGTTCTATAATAACTAAAAACATATGCATCTAAAAAAAACAATCAAAAATCAGAATTACCTTTAATCTGAAAATAGCTTAGGATAATTCATCCTAACTTTGTCTTCTAATTCCCATGTGCAATCACTAGGATCAAGACTCCACTGTACCTTCACAAGTTTCAGGGATTTATTTCTTAACTTCTTCACATCTTTTGCCAAAATCCCCACTGGATCCTTTTCATAAATCAAATTAGAATTTATCTGCACTTGGGTTGGGGTCTCAAGAATTTCTGCCTTGTCATGGACCCACCTTCTCAATTGTGATACATGAAAACATCATGTATACCTTGCATGTTTTCTGGTAATTCCAACTTATATGCCAAGGGACCAATTCTTTCTAGAATTTTGTATGGTCCAATATATCTTGGGGTTAATTTGCCTTGTTTTCCAAACCTCAGCACATTTTTCATAGGTGAGATTTTGATGAAAACAAAATTTCCCACTTCATATTCTACCTGCCTCCTTCTCATGTCTGCAAATTTCTTTTGCCTATCTTGAGCTGCTGCCATTCTCCTTCTTATTAACTCAATTTTCTCCTTAGTTTCTTGTATGTACTCAGGTCCTAAAATAGACCTTTCTCCTGCTTCTACCCAACAAACAGGTGACAAACAGGGTTTACCATATAAGGCTTCAAATGGAGCCATTCCTATGGTGCTTTGGTAGCTGTTGTTGTATGTAAATTCAACTAGATGAAGATAATCTTCCCAGTTGCCCCCAAAATCCAGTATACATGCCCTCAACATGTCCTCCAAAACTTTGTTTACTACCTCAGTCTGCCCATCCGATTGAGGATGGTAGGCAGTACTTAAACATAGTTCACTTCCCATTGCTTCTTGAAAGCTTCTCCAGAATTTTGAAGTGAAGATGGTATCCCTATCACTCACAATGGTTTTGGGAATGCCATGTAACTTTACCACTTCCTTTATAAAAATTTGAGCTAATTTTGGTGCTGTCCTTTCTGATTTGACTGGGATGAAGTGGGCTACCTTGGTTAGTCTATCCACTATCACCCATATACTTGTATTACCTCTCTTAGATCTAGGCAGTCCATCTATGAAGTCCATAGATATGTCTTCCCACTTCCACTGTGGTACACTAAGAGGCTGCATCAACCCTGATGGCCTTTGGGTTTCAGCCTTGACTTGTTGGCAAGTCATACATTTGGCAATGTGTTTAGCTACATCAGATTTCATCCCCTTCCACCAGAAGTCTCTTTTCAAATTTTGGTACATTTTTGTGTTGCCTGGGTGTATGGAGTATTTACCTCTGTGATATTCATTCAATATCTCTTTCTTCAATTCTGTGTCCTCTGGTACACACATCCTATTTTGGTATCTCATATAACCATTTTTATCAATATGGTGATTCATCACTTCCTCCCCTCTTGAGAGGAGCATTTTCTTCTCTAATAAGTTGGCATCCTGTTCTTGCATTTTTCCTACCTTCAGAATTAAATCTGGTTGAAGTGTCATTAAGCTCAACTTCCCTTTATCTTCTTGTGCACCTTGCATCTGCTCATCAATGTGCACACAACCATTCTCCCCAATTTCTAACTCAGTTAGCAAAGACAAGCCCTTAAATTCTTCTATCATCATCATAGCCAATTTAGCATGCTGTCTACTTAGAGCATCTGCAACTTTGTTTGCTTTGCCTGGTGTATAGAGTATGTCAAAGTCATAGGCAGCTAAGAACTCCACATCTATGTTGCCTCATGTTCAAGTCTTTTTGTGAAAATAAATATTTTAGAGACTTGTGGTCAGTGTAAAGTTCGAACTTTGTGCCTAACAAATAATGTCTCCAAAGTTTTAAAGCATAGATCACAGCTGCTAATTCGAGATCATGTGTGGCATACCTTACTTCATGGGGTTTAAGTTGTCTGGAGGCATATGCAATGACTTGGCCTTGTTGCATCAACACTGCACCCAAGCCAAATCCACTAGCATCAGTGTATACAACTAATTCTTCATTTCCATGAGGTACCTTTAAAATTGGAGCATTCACCAATGCCTCCTTCAACTGTTCAAAAGACTTTTCACATTTTTCTGACCAAACAAAAGCTTGGTTCTTCCTGGTTAGGTTAGTGAGTGGTGTAGAAATTTTTGAAAAATCTTTTATAAACCTCCTATAATACCCTGCCATCCCCATAAATGACCTCACTTCACTCACAGTGCTTGGCCTCTTCCATGCTTGAATAGCCACTACTTTATTGGGGTTCACAGAAATTCCTTGAGCAGATATAACATGGCCAAGGAAATGTACTTCCTCTCTCCAAAATACACATTTTGAAAATTTTGCCTTTAAATCTTTTTCCCTTAATCTAGACAAAACCAGGTGCAAATGATGCTTATGTTCTTCCACTGTTTTGGAGTAAATTAAAATGTCATCTGTAAAAATAAGCACAAACTTGTCTAAATAATCTCTAAAGGTTCTGTTCATTAAATCTACAAAGTATGATGGTGCATTGGTCAAGCCAAATGGCATAACCAAAAATTCATACAACCCATACCTAGTGTTAAAGGCAGTGTACTTGATGCTTGATTCTTCCACCTTCATTTGATGAAAACCAGATGCTAAATCTAGTCTAGAAAATACTTTTGCCCCTGCTAATTGATCAAAAAGATCATCTATTCTTGGCAATGGGTATTTATTTTTAATAGTTACTTTGTTTAATTCTCTATAATCTATACAGAGTCTTAAGGAGCCATCTTGTTTCTTAACAAATACCACTGGTGCTCCCCAGCAAGAATTACTTGGTCTTATAAAACCCTTTTCTTCCAATTCTTCTAACTGTTTCTTTAATTCCTTTAGTTCATTTGGCCCCATTCTAGTTGGCTTTTTAATCACTGGGCTTGCTCCTGGAACTAGATTGATCTGGAACTCTACTGGTTTATGGTGTGGAATACCCTTGACCTCACCAAACACATCCAAATATTCATTGACTATGGGAATTTCTTCAATGGTTAATTCACTAAAGTCTTTTTCTGAGTCAACTAAATGATATAGTTTTCCTTCCTTAGCTACTTCACATAAAACTGTGATTCTCTGACCTCTAGAATTTTGCAATGATATGGTGGATGAGTCTAAATTAATTATGGCTTTAAATTGCCTTAGCCAGTCTACCCCCAATATAACACCTATATTTGGGTAATTCAAAACATATAAATTGGAAATAAAAATATTTCCTCCTATGTTTAATTCCACATCCACACAAATCATATTTAAAACACTAGAACTCCCCAGTGGACTTTGTATATGCAATGGGGTTTCAACCAATATGCAATTCAGTTTTAGCATTTTAACTAGTTCATAAGAAATTAAAGAGTGAGTTGCCCCAGTATCATATACTACTGCTATGGGTATGGTACAAATAAGTAATGTACCTTCCACTTGGCTATGGTTTTCAGTGTTACTCTCCACTGTGGCTTTGCCTTTTCCTTCCAAATTTGCCAATTTTCCTTGCTGTTTGTACTCAGGACAATTCCACTTCATATGCCCCTCTTTCCCACATAGATAGCACTTGAAAGCTCCTCCTTTCAATTCTGGACATCTTGGTTTGATATGTCCTTCTTTTCCACACTGATGGCACACAATTTTCTTCTTGGTTTCCTTAGCTTTGACATCTCCAGTGCTTTTGTTACTAGCCTCTTCCTTCTTCTTATCATAAGGGTGATACCTCCCCTTACCTTTCTTGGTGTTATTGTACTTAAAATTTCTGAACTTCTCCCTTTCCTTGTCATGCTGCTCCAACCTCAAAGCTAAGTCAATCACATGGTCAAAAGTCTTGTCTGCATAGGGTAACATGGCTCTGCTAAGTCCTGGGTTCAACCCTTTTATGTACCTATCATTTTTGGATGCCTCATCTGCCACAAGCATTGCTCCATATGTGGAAAGCCCCTCAAACTTTTGAGTGTATTCTGTGATAGTCATGGTTCCTTGTCTAAGTCTAATAAATTCTTCTAGCAAGGTAGTCTTTGCTGATGCTGGTACAAACCTTGCTTCCAACATCTCTTTGAATTGATTCCAAGTGATTTCATTCTCATTCCTTCCTACAATGATTACTTCCCACCAGCCTAAAGCTACTCCTTTTAGCTGTCTTGAAGCCACTTGCCTCTTTCTTTGATCATCAAGTTGCATGTCATTGAAAATTCTTTCCAATGTTCTCAACCATGTTTGAATTTCCATGATACTCTCTGTCCCTTCAAAGCTTTTGCCTCCTAAATGAGTATATGTCTTAAGTAATTTTGAGAGTTCTTCATAGGGATTTTCTTGCCTTTGTCCTGCCCCATCCCTAAATGCTCTCACCAAGTCTTGCAGATTGACCATTGGTGGTGCATGGGAAGATCCTGCTCCCTGATTTGGTGGTCTCCCTACCATAGTTTGCTAATAATAATTTACATAGCTGGTTAGTTTGATTGGTAATTTTATTATTTCAGTGGTTTTTTTTTCACACTGAAAACATTGATATATATATTTAGTTCCTTTAAATTTTTATTTCTATCTATGAACTTGATCTTTACTTCTACTATGTTGAATAACATAGCTCTGATACCAAATGAAATGACCCTCCTATTTCTACCCTAATTTCATAAGGATTTTTTTTTACTTCATCAAAGGGAATTTAAATCAAATAGAAATCAAAATGCCATACAAGCTATTGACATAGCCACTTGTTTCTTTTTAAATAGGCAAATTAGGCAAAATCAGCAGTTCAGACGTCTAAATAATTATGACAGGCGTCTAAACTTAATCCCAGACGTCTAACTAATTATGACAGACGGCTCAGAGATCTAAAATTGAAACAGAGAGAAAAAGACATTTTGAACTAAATTCAGACATCTAATTTTTTTTTGTGACAGACGTCTACATTTAATCTCAGACGTCTAAATTATTATGACTGACGTCTAAGTTTAATCTCAGACGTCTAAATTATTAAGACTGACGTCTAAATTCGATCTCTATGTACATACATATGCACATTCAATTTATATGTGTCTGGATGTCCACCTACATTCATTTACACTTTTAAGTTTGATTTAAACTTCCTTTGAACTATCAGAGATGATATATAGATTGATCATTCATTACAAATATATTTTCCAGGGTCATTTTCTTTTTTCAATAAACAAAATATATCCAGGATCAAAACAATTAACCAATATAAATATATCAGTACATTCACAAAGATATGCACATACATGTGAGGATGTATATGCCTCTCTTGTTTGAATCAGAGTTCTGGAAAACAAGAGGATATTGGATTGACTGGATTTAATCAATCCACACATAGTACAGTGTTATATGCAATAAAAATTCCATTCATGCATGAATACCTATATATATATATTTTTAAACTCCTGATTCCTTGCTAAATTCTCTAGAGAGTATAAATTCTGGAAACCAGATAAATGTGATATGATTGTCTATAAATTAAGGGTCTGGTGCTTGGGTTCTGAAAATGATAGAAGTGTTTATCATTATCCATGTTTGATTTTCTTCTTATAAAATCTGTCTGGAATTTAAAATGCATTTGGTTAAAATCTGAGGGAAATCCAGATTCCTATTACAAATACAAAGGAAAAGGTGTGTTAATATTTGCACAAAACATGTTTATGTGCATATATAACTGCAACTATTTGGATCTGGCTTTCAACTTCCTTATTATAGATCCTTTCTTTATTTAAAAATAAGACATGAAACATTTGTATGAAACAAGTTAAATTATGGGAACCTTGCAGTCATATAAAAACATTCAACCTATGCCTATTATCTTTTGTATACATATGCCATGGTAGAAAGATAAAACCATTTAATTTTTTTCTGAGAATCAACTATCCAGATTTTCCAAAACTAAAATCCTTTCCAAAGACTCAAGATTTATAAATTCCAGATACAAGTCAATCTCTTAATAAAATGCTTAACAAAATATCCATCCCATATTCAACACTTAATACAAGTAACAATTTAAATCATTAATACATGCGGATTTTATCATTTAGGCTCTTATCTAACTAAGTTTAGCATGTTATAATCCTCTTCTCAAAGCCTTGCTCCTACTCCTACTTAGTTGCTGCAATCCCTGAAAAAGCATTTGAAACTGCCTCATTTTAAATGAGACACCCCAGATGCCATTAGCACACTAGGGTCAGACACATGTCTGGTATGAGAAAATTCACAAAAGCAATTAGTCAATTAGGTTAAAATCAAACTAAGTACATATACATGAAGTTCTGCCCTTTGGAATCAGATCATACTTGTGTGCATGCTCTGAGTCATTGTGCCTGTGCACACTTTAATTTTTCTTTCCAGAGACTACATATATATATAAATATGGCACATACATTCAAGCATACAATTCAGTCATAATCAAACAATTATTCACACCAAACAGGAAAATAACCAAATATGAGTTAAATCATTTATTCAATCCTCATATTTCAATTCTGGGAAAAACTCTAGTTTTCTCATCATCTCAAATATTTTTCCCTTGGTATATTTATCTATCCTGGTCTCATCTGCAATATTTATGAATCAATGGACACACTGTAATGAACTAATTCACTCCATTACACAAAGATCTCAGGACTTGAACAAGTCATGTGTCAACTTGTGTTACTCAAGAACACAAGTCATTCCTGCAGTGTTCTTGACCCCATTTTCCTAGTCAGGTTTAAGTTAATAATAACTCTTTTGATTTTCCATGACTAAACCATTCAGTGATCAATTTTACTAACTAAAAACATCCATATCATGGCATCTCATATTATTCATAACCATACAGAGACAAACAAGCAACAACCATTGGTGACTAAATAAATAAGGCTCTGTATGTATATATATACATTCTGGTATTTTAAAAAGGGGTATAGGCAACTAACATTAGATTATGGCTTCTGAGAGAGTTTTTCCTTTTTTGCAAACATTTGTGCTTGAGTTAAACTCAGAATGATCTGGTTTCACTGAATCACAAAATTTTGATTGCTATGTATATATATCTTTTTGCATTTTTATTAAATTAGGAGCATCAGCACATAGGCAACCCTATTGCACCCCTAATTCCTCTTTGTCTCAAGCCTCAGCACTTATACATGAGTATATTGCAGCTCAATATGTTTTCATTTCTCTGAGTTAAGCCAAAACCAATACTACTTGCCTATATTCAACATTTATTTTATGTTCCTAAGCATCTACATATCAGAGATCTGGGTTCATAAAACATATATGTATACTAACTACACATAAAACTTTCTTATAAATAAACAAGTAGAACAACCAAAGAGAATCAAAACATTTTCAGATTTAAAATCACAGATAAGCATTCATATATGAAAATACTCTTTTAAGAAAATTACTTATAACTGGCTGCCTACATTAGGACTTATTGCCTTAGATTTTTGAGTGAGTTTTCTCACCTAGTTCTCTTCTTTGCTTCCTTAATTAATTGATGAACTTCTGCCATTAGCCTCAAACTCTTTTCCTTCCCTTGCCTTATGATTTCTATGGTGTTGTTTCTTTTTTTTTCAAAGTTCTTTTCTGAGAAGGAGAGGAGGCTGCTGCATATACATGTATATATACAGGGTCTTCCTTAGGGTTTTGGGTATTGGCTAAAGCCATTTTTGCCCACCAGAAAAATCATGTTATCTATATTTTATTTGAACCCAAAATTCTACCCTTCCCGGCTTAATTTAGGTGAAGAGAAAAGTGGTTACATTCTTTTTTGGTTAATTTCAGAATTTTGCTTTTCAGAAAATACTTTTTCCTTTGTCTACAATCATGCTAAAAATGTGACTTGATTTTGTTATTTACCAAATACTCTTCCTAATTCTGCCTATACCAAGCATTTCCCTGCTTTATCTTATTTTTTTTCTATTTTTAGCTTTCATGTAAATGGTATGTACTTCCTTCATTTATTTATAAGAGGATTTCTCCTTTTTATATCTTCACTCTTTTTATTTCTGCCTATCTTTAAAATATGTTGGTATATTTTATTTTGCTGATTTGAACTCTAGTACCTTATTAACATATCTATATATATGTATATATGTATATAAAGCTTACTAAATTAATTAGTATACTCATCTGTATATATTTATACATTATTTTGTACTGACACACACATGTATATGTACACTCAAAAATACTCAGTAGCATTCATATATATATATATATTACTTATGCATACAGTTTTTAAGGATTTAATCTACATATATATATATATATTCCCATCCATATCAATATGTATTTATTCTTAGAGTTCAGGGATTTTTAGCTTTAGTTCATGTGCATTTCCTGTGCACACATGTACACACATACTGATACAATATCAAGCTATATCAATCCCCTTTCAAAATTAATTCAAAAATTATTTTGAATTCATTTATATTTGTCAGAATAAATTCCTAAAATCTTGGGTCATTACATGCACACTTAAGTCTGCCCTTCCAGAAACCTCAAGAAGACATGGTACATTCATACATTCATATAATTCAATCATGAATCAAATAAACATCCATACAAACAAGGAAATCACCCAAAATAAATTAAATCATTTATTCACTATCCAGATTTCATTCTAGGAAAACTCCAGTTCCTCTTTATATCAAATTCTTTTACTTTGATATATTTATCTACCTTGGTCTCATCTGCAATTAATTGAATCAATGGACACACTGTAATGAACTAATTCACTCCATTACACAAAGATCTCAGGACTTAAACAAGCCATGTGTCAACTTGTATTACTCAAGAAAACAAGTCATTCCTGCAGTGTTCTTGACCCCCATTTCCTAGTCAGGTTTTAGTTAATAATAACTCTTCTGATTTTTCATGGCTAAACCATTCAGTGATTCATTTCACTAACATAAACTTCCATATCATGGCATCTCATATTATTCATGACCAAACAGAGACAAACAGGCAAACAACCATTGGTGACTAAATAAATAAGATTCTGTATGTATATATATATTCTGGTATTTTTAAAAGGGGTATAGGCAACTAACATTGGCTTATGGCTTTTGAGAGAGTTTTTCCTTTTGCAAACATTTGTGCTTGAGTTAAACTCAGAGTGACCTAGTTTCACTGAATTACAAAATTTGTTTGCTATGCATATGAACATTTATATATTTTCATTGAATCAGGAGCATCAGCACATAGGCAACCCTATTGCACCCCTAATTCCTTTTTGTCTTAACCCTCATCACTTATACATGAGTATATTGCAGCTCAACATTGTTTACATCTTTTTGGGTTGAGCCAAAACTAATACTACTTGCCTATTTTCAACATTTTATTTTCTGGGTATTTGTTTATGTTCCTAAACATTAACATATCGGAGATCTGGGTTTATAAAACATATATGTATACTAACAATACTTAAAACTTTCATATAATAAAACAAGTAGAACAACCAAAGAGAATCATAACATTTTCAGTTCTAAAATCACAGATAAGCATTCACATATGAAAATACACTTTCAAGAAAATTACTTATAACTGGCTGCCTACATTAGGACTTATTGCCTTAGATTTTGAGTGAGTTTTCTCACCTAGCTCTCTTTCACTTCCTAGTTGACTGGTAAGTCTCTGCCTTCAAATCTTTTCTTCACTTGTATTATATTTATATAATATCTATATATTTTTCTCAAGAGCTATCCGGGAAGAAGAAGGTTTCTCCTCTTCACTGCCTATTTATGCAGGGTTTTTCTTAGGGTTTAAGGCACTAGCTAAAGACATTTTTGCCCATCAGAAATTATGCCATTTGCATTTAGTTTTTAAACCCAAAATTTTACCCTCCCCGACTTGGGTTTGTGAAGAGAAAGTGGTTATATCTTTTGGTTATTTTCAGAGATTTTCTTTTCCAGAAATTACTTTTCCTTTTGTCTACTATCATGTTAAAAGTGTGACTTGATATTATTATTTATCAAATATCCTTCCTAATTCTGTCTATACAAAACACTTCTCTGTTTAATCTCATTTTTCTATTTTCAGCTTTCATTTAAATAGTATGTACTTCCTTTATTTATTTATAAGAGGATTTCTTCTTTTTATATCTTCATTCTTTTTCTTTCTGCCTATAATTAAAATATGTTTGTATATTTTATTTTGCTGATTTGAACTCTAGTACCTTATTAACATATCTATATATATGTATATAAGTCTTACTGAAATAATTAGTACACACACATATGTATATATATTTGTGCATTATTCTGTACTGACACACACACATGCACATGTACACTCAAAAATATTCAGTAGCATCCATATATGTATATATTTATTTATGCATATAGATTTTAAGGATAATATTTCCATACACATCAATCATGTGTTCATTCTTAGCATTCATGAATTAAGCTCTAGCTCATGTGCATTTCCTGTGCACACATGTACACACATACAGATACACTATATCAAGCTATATCAATTTCCTTATAAATTTGTTTAAAAATTATTTTAAACTTATTTATATGTATATATTTTTTTTAAAATAAATTCCTAAAATCTTGGGTCATTACACTTCCCATGCTGCCTCTCAGAACAATTCCTGGCTATATGCCCAAACCTCCTACAGTGGTAGCAAACAGTTGATGGGCCAACTGATGCAGTGGGTGTAGATTTCACCTTCTTCACCTCCTGGCAGCGACTAGGAAAGTGCCCCTCCTCATGGCATCTAAAGCAGAAGACCTTGTATCGGAAACGCTTGCCCCCTTTCTTCTTTCCTTTACCTCTCTTCCCACACATGGCAGCATAGTGACCCATTTCCTGACACCGATAACACATGACATGTTTGTAAGGACCAGGTCCTGCCCTCTCCCTGCACAGCTTTTCCCACTTCTCGACCGCTTCCTCATGCTCCTTACGGGCCAGTGCTCTTCGTGCTCTACGAGCTGCTTTCTGCTCTTCTGATTTTTCCATTTCCGAAATGACTTCCTATCAACAAAAGAGTTCGGATCAAACAAGATAGAAGTTCAAAATTTTTGGTGAATCCTAACAAAAGGGATTACTAACAAGGTGGATACAGAGGGGGTGAAGCTTAGAAAATTTTACTTTCAAAGCAAGAAAATTTTATAACAAAATAATCTTTGAAAATTCTTTAAAAATCATTAGAAAATCATTTTATACTTCGAAAATACGTCCTCTCACAAAGAAATGATTCTGAGATTGATTTCACTCATTCTAGGGTATTTCTACCCTATCTCTAATGAGTTTTTGCTCCGCAAGCTAAGGTTTGCCTAAAACCTG
Source organism: Allium fistulosum (assembly GCA_030737815.1). Lineage (NCBI taxonomy): Eukaryota > Viridiplantae > Streptophyta > Magnoliopsida > Asparagales > Amaryllidaceae > Allium > Allium fistulosum. The sequence continues at coordinate 100,550,963 of CM060901.1, read as the reverse complement.
GCTCTGATAACAAATGTAATGACCCACTATTTTGGACCATTCAAATCGACAATAATCCGCACATGTCTGACTTGAATAATTCAAAATAACAGATTGTAATAAAATTTGGAGCAAATAAAATCAAATACAGAATCACAGACATAGAATATCAGAATAACTCGCAGCGGAAATTAAAATACCATAGTAGTTCATTAAGCTACTATAACAAAATCTCAAACAAAATACATAATATCAGTCTGAAAAAAAATATACAATAGAAGTCTCAAATACATAGAAGTTTATAAATACCAGAACTGAAATAGAACAACTGAAAGGAACAGATAACTAGACAAGCAGAATCTCCAACAATTCCTAGCTCCAGAAAAGAAATCCAAAGCTAAGATGTAAATACTCAGGCTGACCCGAGCGTAAAGTAAAACACAAAACACTCGAGTCAGGACAATATATACTTATATAATGTAAACCAACTCAAGTGAACTGTAGTAGAAGTGCACAATAACTCAAAGGATGCTTGGGATCGCCCATCCTTTAAGGATCAGTTAAACTATATATTAAATACATCCCGTGGTTAAAATTTCAAAATGGTATTTTATACTTGGAAATCAAATATCATTTCAAAATTCAATATCATTCAAAAATCCATTTCAAAATATCAAAATATCGTATCTTCCAAACCACATTCATTTATTTAAAATACCACTTCAACACACATTTCAAAATAGTTTATATTTCAAAACAAATTACTTCATTTTAAATCATAAAATGAAGTTATTATATTTAATAATTAAATTATTAAATTTCCAAAAATTTAACTTTTCAAAGTTCATTAATTCACTTAATTTTATCAAAACAGTGAAAATTCACCTTTCGTAGCATTTAGAAAATGCTACGGAAAGTCACATTCAAAACAGTTCAATTTAACAAAAGACAGCATTTAAAAATGCTGTAATAGGGTTACATTAGTTCAAATAAACTTAGTTAAATTCATCAATTATAACATTTACAGAAATGCTATAATAGCCTTTAACTAAATTTAGCCATTTGGTTCATTATTATCAACTACAGCATTTACAAATGTTGTATTATCATTTACATTAGAATTAATAGCATTTCAGAAATGCAGTTAATTAACTTCAAATATTCAGTATAATTTCACAAACAATTATATTTTTATTTAAATCATTTTTTTACTTATAAAATCATATAATTTCACTTTTATAGTCATCATTTAAATACCCTTATATTCATGATTTTATAAAGTAAAATTTCCATTCAAAAATCAAAATTTAATAATAATTCACTTATTAAATTCCAACATTAAATTTTAAATTCATTAAATTAAATTTAACTTAACACTTAAGTTTAAATTTTCAAATATAAATTAATTTCATTTTTATTTACTTAACTTAAAATTCACTTTTAAGCCAAATTCATAAATTTCAAATTTTAGTTATATTTCAAAATTCCAACTTAAATATTCATTCATTTCACATTTTAACTTTATTCAAAAATCATTAATATATTATAAAATCATTTAAATTCAATTTAATCCAAATTATCATGAATTTATCATATTTCATATTTAATTTAAATTCCAATTATCACCAAATTAAAATTTCCCAAAATAACTTACATTTCAGATTTTCTCACTTTACCATTAATTTATTTCACTTATAAATTTTTAGAAAATCAATAATGCTTTACAAAAATCATTTTTAATCAAATTTAAATCAATATTTACATTTATAAAATATTTTAAAATTTTTAGAAAAACATATTTTAACTACGGGTCTGTATTTCATTTTTTTAGCCTAGGTAAAGTGATACGAGTAATATATCATTTCAACCCGTAATTTACAAAGAAAACCCGGGTTTGATCATTCCAAACCCGCAATCCCAAGTAAATGAAAATAATTGAAAATCATTCAGGCCTATCATTTTAGCCCATTACGATTTTCTCCTATTCTAAAGTCCGTTCGGGTATGTATCATTTCAACCCATAGTGATTCTAATCTAAAGGGAACTTGAGTGTGATAAATTGATAAAAATAACAGAACAACATAATATAACAGTAACATATGATATAACAGGTGTTTAAGCATTGGTGAACATCATATAATCATAACATAGCATATATAATATGGTGATTCATTTTACAGATTCAAAAGTGGTCAATTTACTAGTTATATAGGTATACACTGTCTGGTGAGAATAACTCACTTGTATAAGCTGGAGATGACAACCAAAACACACAGCAAAGGATCTTCAAAGGCACGATAACATGACAAAGATTTGAGAGTGGGAGAGCCAAAGCTAATTGCCTTGTCAAATGTCAAACAAAACAAAGTACAATATGAATTACAAACCAAAATATTTATAACCAATGCTAGGAATAAATACACAACTCAAAGCTAGAGCTTTTGCACTTGCATTCAACATCATATGCTTCAGCCATAGGCTGGAAAAGCACTGTTATGGGATGGATTTGGATCAGGTTTAGATCAGGTTAAGGTCATATAGGTCGGCCATAACAATATATAAAAGAGAAGAGGTATATGTGTGCATGAACACACAACTACAAGGTAACTACATTGGTTTCAAGGCCAACAAAGGTCTCGGCCAAGGGATGGTTGGACCAGGCCTGATCTGGAAAGATCAACTACAGGTGTTACAGAGGTCCAAGGCTTAGGTTGTGGCTGGTGGTGGTGGTGGTGGATGGTCGGCCAAAGTGGTGGTTGAAGTGGTGGTAACAAGGGGAGTTCGGCTAGCATGGCTAAAGTGGAGTTTTTGTCATTTTTTTTGGTGGATCACCATCATGGACGGCTTCGGCTATGGGATGGCAGTGGGAAGGAGGGGATGATGGCTGGTTGTTGTGGTGTTGGAGGCAGCCAAGGGGAAGGAGATGGAGGAGTCGAACCTAAGTAGGTGATTGCAAGTGCAAAATCAACAAAAATCAAGTAGAAAATGAAAAAAAAAAAGTGAAAGATTTTTAACAAAATTTTGTACAGGAGATAGGCCGAACTTTTTTTAGGGTTGAGAAGTATTTTGTTTTCACGAGAAAAGAATGGGAAAGTCAGCTGAAACAAAGGTATAAGGTCAGCCAATTGAATGCATGAGTTGTTGGGTAATGAAAAGGCAAATGAATGTGAAAAGACAAAGCATATAAAAGGTCAAAAACCTTTCATATTTCTTAATTCTTTTTGCAATTTTAAATACTTGTAAAATACATATAAATAAAGATAAAACACGAAAATATAATGAATGGAATATAAATAAATAAATATAATTTAAATAAATATAATTTAATTAGGAAAATAGCTTAAAAATAGAAACTAGATTATAAAATTGAAAATAAATACACTAAGCTTTGGAAAAATTATAACATCACTTAAAAAATGTTTTAAAATAAAATATATACCTAATATGTCATATAACACATATTAGAACATGATTTAACAAATAAAATATTATTTATATAAATTAAAATAGACAATTTTACTAAATATATCAATGTACACATAATATTGTAAAAAGCATAACTTTCACAATATAAATCGGATTTCAACGAAACGAAAAGAAGTACTCTTGAAATTTTATTTATTTTCATAATAAAAGATAAAATTCAAGAATTCAAATATTTAAATTTTAAATGTAAAAGTCAAAGTTTGACCAGATTGACCAAAAATCCACATTTTTGGAAAATATGTTATTTATCAGGTTTGAAATTATAATTCACAAAAAAATCAACATTTATATTTAAAATAACATAATTTATTCATTTTAATAAATAAAATAAGGTTTTAAATCAAAATTCATATAAAATAAACAATTAAAAAAATCACAAAAATTCAGGGTTGTTACAAGACTGCCAAATTTTTTTGGAAATTTTGGGAGTTAGAAAATTTTTAAAATTTTCACTAACGAATATTGAAATCTAATTTAAAGGTTTGTATGTAAAGTAAGGTGAAATCGAAGAAATTGTTCGAAGAAACTAAAGGAAGAAAAAGTTTGCAAATAAACTTTTATTTGAGATTTTAAATAAATTAGTAAGTGAAACTAATAAAAGGAAATGGTTAATTAAATATGGGTTGAGATAAGGTAAATAAAATTCAATATTCAAAGTTTGAAGACAAATTGAATTCAAGTAGAATTGAAGATGGAAATCTGAATGGAAATTGGGAAAAGTATTGAGATTTGAAAATAATTAATGAATTGAGGCAAATTGAAATTTATAAGGAATTGGAATTCAATTTGAATATAAACTTCGGTAGTAAAGAAGTAAAATAAATAAAAGAACAATTTATATTGGACTTAAGAAATGAAGGATGAAATTATTAAGTAAATTGGTATTGGGAATATACTAAGTAATTTTGGGATTAAAAAAATATACTAAGTGAATAATTGAATGAAGATTTAAAACTGGAAATGGGGAAATGGGATGGTTGTAAATAAGTGAATGGAAATCAAAATAAATGTGAATAAAAGAGAAAATTGATATAGTTGACAATCAATTGGAATTAATACGTAGGATGTACGTATATTATTTTATTCGCATAATGGTTTGATCCAGATTCGAGCACAGAATTTCGAGATAGTTATATCGATCCGAGTTAGGATTTTTCACTCGATTTTCGACGGCGAACCTTGGATATGGATTTTGATTGATTCTGCAAATTCTCTATCATAGTTTACGGCTATGCAAGGAGAATGACGGCTTCTGATCAAGAAACCAGATCTGAGTCCGCACTAGAATGTCGGGTGGATGATACTAGTTCGGAAGTGAAATTGTGTGATCGAGCGAGCGATCGAATTTGGTATTGCGTACGGATGATATATGTGCATCGTACGGGCTTAAGTAAAGTAGATATTGAAAATTTGTAAAGGAAATGAATAAAATGATTTGGGTTCTGTAATTGGATATTATTGCTAAGTAGGACACAGGTGTTTAAAAAGCAAAAAGGAAATTGGGATTTTTGATTTCAGAAGATAAATGTGATTTGCCCGACTAAAAAGGTATGTGTTTAAATTTCTGTATGAAAATTGATGACTTCCTTGTCTAGCTAGTTGGCCTTTTGTTTTCTTTTGAAATTTGGGGGCCCGTAGAGGCATTTGGTAGTTGTACCGAGCTAGCCACGCAAAGGAGACACTGGCAAAAATTTTTGAAAATTTAGGGAGTTAGAAAAATTTTGATAATGTAAAATTGGATTTTAAATTTAAATTTGAATGGTTGGGTAGGTGATATTAGTTGGAAACTATGGAAGGTTTTGGGAAGTTAGTATGGTGATAGTGTGTCTTAAATAAAAGAGTATTTTGAGAATTGCTTGAAATTGTTTGGTTTTGGGAAAAAGTAAACGGGTATTGGACCATTCTTCCTAACTAGTAATTTCGAGGACGAAATTCTTTTAAGGGAGGAGGAATGTGACGACCCGAAATTTCGGATGTTTAAAATCAGAATATTTAATTGATTGTAAATATTTAAAAGTTAATTTTTAACTTGGATTTCAAATATCACTATTTATTTGATAATCAAATTATTGAATTTAATAATTGAAAATTGGGTAAAATATTGAATCAGTTTTAAGCTTGTTAAAAATAATTTGAAGGCTTGTAAAATTTATATTGATAGTTCTGAAGATAATAAAAGCTTGTAAGTTGAAATTGGAAGTGATTCGTTCGGTTTTAAAAATATATCGTTTAAATCGATATTTAAAAATAGCCTTCCGAGGTACATCTCGGATTTTGACGAAACCAGTTCCATTGGATCCGTAATAGTGTACTATTATCGAATTTTAATTTTCGTAGCATTGGAGTTGTTGTATGAGCGTACGATATATAAACGCGCTGAAATCTATATCGAAAATTCAATATAATAAGTGGGTTCAAAAAGCTATCATCTCCATACGATCGAATTAGGACTCGAAACCTTTTCCATTGCATTCGGAATAGAGGTATAACATTATAAACGCCTAGCGGCAGCCTCGATAGGATGTCGAGATGTTGAGTTGCATTTATCGAGACAATTTGAATTTAATATATATATATATATATATTTGTACTTTAGTCAACCTTCAGCTGAGATTATAGCACATCAAACCTTTTTTCTACTCAGCAGCTTTTGTCTCCTCTACAATCACTGCAGCTCATCTACTACACGCAAAATCATCTCCATGCAGACATTTCTTTCCCTTAATTTCATTTCAATACCAATATCATATGTTTAAAAAAAATCCAAACCGCAGCTCATATTTTCCATCCTTCTTCCAGTCGAGCTCGTGAAAAAAAATCACAATAATGGCCGATCTAAAATCATCCACCTCCTCTCCTTCATTTTCAAATTCAACCGAAAGTATATTCATTTAAAAAAAAAAGAATCGAAACCAATTTCTATGGCGAAACAGTTAAAGGAAAAATCACATCTTCCACCCTTTTCAAATAAAACCATCCACGAATCAAATCGAGTTCGAGATACGATCGTGAATACTTGCGTGGGTCGCAAGCCAGTGAGGCCCACGTCTTCGTTCGAAAGCAGAGTCGCTCGTGATGGAGTGGCGACGAAGAGATGTTGGCGCGAGAGGCTCAGGTTTACGAGGCTTCAGGAAGGCGTGTCGCAGTGCATTAGGTCGGAGGCTCACGTTGTTAGGGCAAGTTGAAATTCGAGGTACTGGGTCATCGTGGTTCGTCAGAAGATTGGGAGCATTCGAAATCGGTTGTGAGGCTCGCAAACGCTTGAGATGGACGAGCTGAAGGAAGGCGAGGGAATTCGTGGTTTCAGAGGCTCGACGATGTTCAATAGTGGTTGATTTCAGTAAGGTATTTTAATTTATTTTATCTTAGTTTATTTCAGTAAATGAATATGTATACATTTTTACTGTAGAATTAATACTATATATATAGTAAAACAGAGAAGATTTATTACAGTAGAAAAAAAGAGAAGAAGAAGAAGAAAGAAATATATATGTTTACAGTTTAGTTTTAAATCAATGTGTAAATGTAAAGATACCTAGAGAAGAGTATACACGCGCACATTTTAATTACAGTTTCATTTTAAATTTATGTATTAAAGTGATTTACTTGTTTAATTAGCTTATTTAATTATTTTAGCTTCATAGAAATTATAAAAGGAAAACTAGTTAAAATAAATCATTAGTTTAAAATAAAATTTATTAGCTAAGTTAAATTTATTTAAAAGGGTAATTAATTATTTGATTAATTCAGATATTAATAAAATCATCTAATGCGTGACAAGGTTAAAAACGGGGAAATTAAGGCAAGATTGAAGTGATTGCAAAACGAATCAAAGGTGAGTTAATCTCACTCTTCTGGATTTTTATTTAAATTTAAATAGTTAAATTTAAATAATTGGGAATGATTGAATTGATTGGATGTGGTATATTATATAGTAGTATATAGTATATATTGGAGTGATTGATTTCCCGCAATTATATAGCGGATGAGACCCTATGCGCCGCATAATAGCGGATGATATTATATTAATCCCATATACACCTTGAAGTGAAATTGGTATTTTATATTATGCTAACATCTGTGGATGCAGGGAGACAGGTTGGAGGGATCCAACTGGATTCCTCAAATTTATTTAGATTGTTTAATATCTTGTGTTATGATATTCTATGATGAATTATATTGATAATTGGAATGTTGGATGCTATGGTTTGATTGGATATATTTGGGTATACTGAGTTACCTAAAATATATAGATTGAATTTTTTTTAAATATATATATATATATAAGAGAGAATTTTTAAGCAAAATAATGATAGAGAATTTAAAAAAAAAATAAAGAATGAAGTGGGAAAGGATAAACTGTTTATTAAATTCTAGTAAATAAACTCCGAGTATGGAAAGAAGATTTTGAATAAAAGGGGAAATAATGAATTTTAAGACTTAAGGATATTATTTAAAGGAATGAGAGATTTATTTTTGAATTCAGAATTTAAAATGGTTTAGAAAGAAATAAAAGAAGCATCTTGGAATAAATGTGAAAATTTGTATACTTAGTTAAAGTAAGATCTTAAATCATCACAAGGAAGTTAAACCTGAAAATTTATAAGTTTTGAAATAAAAATTGGATAAGTAAAGAAATTATTTTAAAATGGAGTAAACGTTGGAAATCAATTTGGAAATTGATTAAGTGTTTGGAACTGGAATTTTGAAAGGAAGTTGAGACTCTAAAATTTATAAACTGGGTTATAAAGTGAAGTAATATATCAGTGGAAATAGAAAATATTCGTGGAATTTATTCCATGAAAGAAAAGTGGTTTTGGAAAACTATTTTCAAAGGGTTGCAGTGTAGAAAATATCTTGCGAAGATATTTTGAAATAAATAATTTGGGAAATTATTTATGTTTGATGGATGTTTTGTGGATGTTAATTGATAGTTAAATAACCGACTATCAATATTGGCCAATGCGTTGATCGTTTCGAAGAGACCGGGATCGGGATTAATTTCTCGAAAACCACTTCGATTCGGTTTGAACGTTTTCGGGAGAAAGACGAGTTTGAAATCAAAAATGGAGCAGTGAAGTGCAAGGGCTAGTCGCTACTAATCCTGAAAGTGATTCCAAAATGGATGTAGTAGAAATAGTGCCTTCGGTTCCGTTCGAACCCGGGACGGACTTGTATGGATGAATGCTTTCAGAACATCGTCAGTTGGACGATGAGCATTCTAAGTGAAATGTTCTATAAAGGTAACGCTTAGCCTCGAGCCTCATCAACCGGGAATGACTGAAAATCAAGGGTTATGCAGCAAGGCTAAGTGGGTAGCACCCATTAGGGTGAGGTCATCCCTGTCTAGATGTCCCCTTTTTATTTCGGCTTAGTGGGCGGTTGCTGATCCCAACCGTGGGGTGATCTTACTCGGGATTATCCAGTAAGGGGTAGTCCCGGTCTTGTGTTGCAGGGGATCGAGCGTGGTCCTCGGTACGCTGATCTAGACCAGGTACTGTGACAGGTGGTACCCCAGTGCCTAGTCATTTGTCGGAAATACATTCTCCCTACGCGCCTTTACAGTTTTGATTGTGCCCAACTATTGCTGAAACGTGAGATGCAAGCATTTCAGCTAGATTCTATCTTACTTTCTATAGACACTATTATAATATCAGACGAATTTGATAAAAATGTTTTGGCTATCGTAAGGTAAAAACCCGACATATTTATTTGTGGCGTGGTCTTACGAGATGCTTTTGATTTCAAAGGGTTTGGAAAACTTTAATAATCCAATTGAGTGTGTTTTCTCATGCTGGTTTTCCAGACTGACTCGGGTGTTATTTTATTATAATGCTCGGGTTAGACCGAGTATTATAGGATACAGGTTATGATGCTGTGGAGCTCAGGAGACGAGCTGGATGGCGAGACGTATCACACGTATATGATGTATATTCCGCTGTGTTGTGTATGTTGTGTATTCTGTATGTGGGACAAGTTATTATAACTGTCCTGAATTGTGATGTTGATTATATTGTACTCTGATGTTGTATTCTGGTGATGTATGTATAAACAGATATAGTTTCTTTTCTGTAAAGATCAGTTATTATTTATTATATTTTATTCTGCTACGATGGTTAGATTATGTGGTTATTTTGTTTCTTCTTCTTCTACCTCCTTCTTATTTAACCCTAATGGTTCGTATTTCCGTTCACTTTGAGTCGATATGTTGGAGAATAGTGTCGATTAAAGGGGTACGGGTTTGCAGGCTATTACAATATGTAAATCGTGACTTCCTTCTTACTCGTCTCCAGTTCAAAATCGAATCGGAAAAAAAATTGATTCGCATGATAGGAATCGCGATTGGCAGGAGTTAGCGACTCGAGTATCGTAGAGTGGTGGCTTAGGGCAGGCTCAAATGGCAGTCAAGGATTTTGTTGCTGGAGTGGCAGTAAGGTGGACGCGAACGCATTCGGGGGTTCAGCATGGTGGCGGCATTTGTCGTAGGGATCAATGATGTAGTCGCGTGCATTCGTGCCAACTTTCGCGACATGGGAGCTCGTGTAATTTGTGCGACCTGATGGAGATGAGGCCGCGTTTAAGGTTTGGGTCGATTTGGGAAGATGGCACGTGTGGGGGATGACGACGCGGCAGAAAAGAAGGGGTCAGCGTTGGTATGTGGTGACTCGGCAGACTGTGGTGAGGCGTCAGTGGATTCCGGTGAGCTAGGGTGATGTCGCGAAGGGATTCGAAGGCCTGTGATGTCGTGTGTTTGAAAGCTGGAGTCTTTAGACAGAGAGGGATTTGCATTAATGAAGGTAATTAACGCTTATAATTAGTTAATTTAATTTATTAAAGAGTAATTAATTGTTTGATTATTTCAAATGTTAATAAACTGTATAACGTTTATACGAGGTCTAAAATAATGAAAAACAAATCGGGATTGAAATGGATTGCAAACAAAAATCAAGGTGAGAAATTCTCACTCATTTGGATTGCCAAATTTAATTTTAATAGTTAAAATAAATTATTGGATGTTTGGTTGAATTTATAGATTGTTATATATTGAATGATATATATATATATAGTAGTATATATATGTTGTTAGTTGGATATATTCTCGCATATTTCAACGGATGAGACCCTATGCACCCCGCATAATAGCGGATGACCCTATATACCGCGATATCCTCCTCGAAGTGGGATTGGTATTTTTATGTTGTATTAACATCTGTGGATGCAAGGAAACAGGTTGAAGGGATCCAACTGGATTCCTCAAAAATGTTGATTTTAATTTCATATATAACGATATATGATGTGTTAGAACAATCTGTTATAGATTATGGTTGTGATTTGAATAATTGGATGCTATAGTAGCACTGGCCTGAATTATGGTATTTTAAATACCATAAATATTATTTTTTAATTTGAAGGAATTAAAGGGATTTTAGATATAAAAATATTTATATTGGAATTTGGATTATTTTAAAGGAAATCAAGTTGGATAAAAGAATAAATTTGATTTTTTGGGTTTGTACTTAACTATTCGGAAAATATTTTAATAGGGGTTTTAAAATAATTTATATAAAGAATTTTTAAATGATGGATATTTAAACGATATTTTCTAGAAATATGGAAAGAAGTTGAAATCGATATTAAAAATAAAAATATCGAATTTTTAAGAGAATGGACTTATAGAATGGAATTTTATAAACGAAATTAGTTTTATAAAAAGTGAAACTCAAAGGAGTTATAAAATTTATAAACGATGTTTATAAATAATGGAAATCAATATCTGATGATAAATTGGGAATATAAATTTACAGAAATAATTTATGTTAGAATATGGAAATAGGGTGAGAGAAAAATAGTCGATACTATTTAGAAGTGGAAATGGATAAGGAGATCGAAATGGAAGCGATGTAATGGAAATTGAGAGGAATTTATAAATTGAATTGGTTATTGAGATTTTAAAAATATATTTTTAAATTTAAGAAGTTAAGTTTGTTTTGAAAAGGAAAATTTTATTTATTAAACTATGAAATTTTAAACTAGTAGAATTGAAATAATTCGGTAAGTGGATTTTTTCAAATATTTAACATTTATTGTAATAAATCCAAAACTTTAAAAACCATCTTTAAAAAGTGATGTTATAAAAAGTGTTTCAATACTTTAGATAATTACTTGAACATGTCTTAAAAATAAATTATTATTCTTTTAAATACTTGTTATATATATAGGGTTTTGTAATGCTTTAAAATTTATTTATAAATCCTCTCGAGAATCGGGAAACGGGGTTTATTCATTAGAGGGATTATAAGAGAATTCTCAAAAATTAAATTGGAGAAAAAGTAAGAAAATTTCCGAAGTAGTTAAATAAAAGTGAACTTCGAAAAATGACATAGAATTCATAAAAGAAGTAGAAAGGGAAATTGGAATTATAAGCAAGTATATTTGACTTTGGAAATACTAAAGGGAATTAATTAAGGAATTCCGAAACTTATAGAATTCGTTAAAAACTAGTCAAGGAATTTACATATAAATTGTAAATGATTTTTGAGAAAATAGAAAATAGGAAATAAATGGAATACTTCCTACGTGTTGAACATAAAATGAATTTGGGAAAAAAAATTCTAAGTATTGGAATGGTTGGGAATATTCCGTTGAATATATAAGGATTTGAAATGGCTTCAAATGTTGGAATACTGGAAGTAGTTAAATACATATCTTATAATGATATTTTGAAAACAAATTTTGGGAAAATATAAAATAAGGCCTGATGCCTGCTTATGGATGTTATTTGATAGTTAAATAACCGACTATCAAATATTGGCCAATTTCGTCGATCGTTTCAAAGAGACCGGGATCAGATTTAATTATCCGAAAACCACTTCGATCTGATTTGAGCGTTACGAATGGATATCGTGAAGATAGTAAAGACGGTGGTTCGGTTTGTCCAGACCTAGGACAACTTGTATGGATGAATGCTGTCAGAACATCGTCATTGGTGGACGATGAGCATTCTAAGAGAATTTGTTCTTGAAAGGTAATCGTAGCCTCAAACCTCATCAACCGGGAATGACTGAAAATCAGGGGAGATGCAACATGGCTAAGTGGGTCGCACCCAATTAGGGTATGTTTATCACCTTTCTAGATACCCTCGGATATTATTACTACGGTGCGCGGAAGAACTCAGTAAGGGTGGGAACACCCGGGGTGATAGCGTATTCGGTCTATCCAGGTTAGGGGTAGTTTGGTCTTGCATTGCAAGGGATCCCAGCGTGGTCCTCGGTACATTTTTCTAGATGTGTACTATGATAGGTGGTACCCCAGTGCCTAGTCATTCGTATGGAATCCATTCTTCAATACATGCCTTTACGGTTTTGATTGTAGAGCCTAGTATGGTGGAATTTAATTAATGTAACAATTTCGACTATTTGAATAAGTATTTGTACCTAGACACTATTATAATATCAGATGATTTTGATATAAAATGTTTTGGTTATCGTAAGGTAAAAACCCGTCGTGTTTATGTGTGGCGTGGTCTTACGAGATACCTTTGTTTTTCAAAGGGTTTGATAACTTTAATAATTCAAATTGAGTGTGTTTTCTCACGTTGGTATTCCATGAAAATGTGTACGTGCTAATATAGTACACACGGATCGTGTAATATGATGTATAACACACAAATATATGACTAATCACAGATAATAGAAAATTCAGTAAAATAGAAAAATCACACCAGAGATTTTTATACTGGTTGGGAGCACCGTCCTACGTCCAGTCCCAGACTTCTATCTGGATTTTCACTACCAACTACCTCGCTTCACCCGGAGGAACTCGTTTACAACACCCGAGCAGACGAACGGGATTTCACGCCTCTAATACACTGAGGACTTCAACACTTGCCTCTTACAACACCGAGGACTTCAACAAAGATGAATATAATTGTTTGTTGACGGTATGTGTTCTTGCTAACACAATTTTGTCACTTGTAGTACAAACTTCCTATAATCTTATCCTCAAATAGAATAATTGTATATATGAAGATTTGGAAGTGGATATCGTATTGAATCAAAAGAATGTTAAATAAATTCTAGGATTCAAAACGATATATGATAGAATATGAGCAATTCGAGCGCTTGAGAGTTCAAGATAGAGATCAATAGAATAGAGATTAGAATAATAGAATTGGTCTATTGGAATAATGATTTCATGATGTTTATATAAGAAATAAACAGTTGTAACCCTTTGTGAAAAGGTACAAACAAAGGTCATGATCATTGGTGAAGAGAAAGAGAAGCAACAGTTGAAGAAAAGGAAGTGTCTATACGAAAGGTTGCTTTCTATTTGAAAACGGTCGACAGGTCAAAATAGCCCAGTAGACAGGAATTTGAATATATATATACGTTATGTACACTTGTGCACGTTATCTGTGCATTCTGGGCAGAAACAGTCGACCGCCTGGTTTTAACCGGTCGACCGGTTTACCTCAGATTGCACAGTTAATGTGCACTCATACATATATAAATATATATATATATATATTCGAAGATTGAAGGTATGAGATTATTTGAGTATAGATTTTAACATAAATAACACTACTAACATACCAAATAATCAACCTTGTCTCTTTATAACAATGAATAGCTTCTTTTTGTCGATCACAGCTTATCCCTTTGTCAGAAATCAAAACTCTATAAAAATCTTGACTCAACATTCTCCCCCTTTTTGATTGATGACAACATAGTTATGAATCTCCCTCTGTATATGATCTCCCCCTGAGATTGTGCCTGTAAATCTATATTTTCCTGCATATATATTGTTAGCGCAATTTTCTCCCCCTTTGTCATCGACGAAAAGGAGTAGTTAAATAGAGGATGTAAATGATATAAGCCAGATTATAAGCAACATAAAACTACTACCATAGATCAAGGGTTAAGATTCACTTTCTCTTTTCTTAAGTGGGACCTGCAAAAAATAAAATTAAGTCCATGGTACCCACTTTTTATGGGGTCCTAAGAGTTAGGTCTTAGGAGTCCAAACCCATACGGGTCCGGTATCCTCTTTATATATATAATTAGTATTAAGATGCACAGTATTCATGAAATTCTGAATATATTTGTTCCTAATCAAATTGTTATTTGTTTTAGGAACCCATATTTTGATAGTCTTGACATTTTTCTTCTGAAATTTAACAACTGGTTTTGGTTTGGAATATAATAAACTAAGATTTTTCTTAGCTTCAGTCTTTTGTACTTTCTTCTTCCTTTCATTACCAAGATGTTTCTTGGTTTCTTGTTTCTTATATCCTAAACCTTGTTTATTTGAAACAGATTGTGAACTTTAATGATTTTTGTCAAATTTTCTCGACCTTTGTTAAAGTTAGAAACATTTTGAGTAATGTCATCTAACTTAGTTTGTAAACTAGCCTTTTCTAGGTCCAGAATTTTGACTTTTTCCTTAAGCTCATGATTTTCAGTAGTGAGAGCATCATTTTTCTTTTTTTGAGTTTCAATTTCTTGACTCAAAAGAGATAGTTGAGAGTCAACATTAGATGATGATTCTTGAAGTTTTTCAAGTTCTTCTTCTAATATTTTCTTCTCGTCTTTTAACATATCTCGTTCAAATTCTGCTCTACTCAAATCTGCTTTGGCTTCTTTTAACTATCGTTTTATGTCTTTATATTTGACTATCAATTCAGCATTAATATCAAGTACTTCATCAAATGTAGGAATTTGTACCTCATCTTCTGTTGCCATGAAACTGACATTTGCTTGTTCATCTTCTGTATCACTATCACTTTCTGATGAGTCTGTATCATCCCATGTTACCGAGAATGCTCGTTTCTTTGATTTGTCCTTCTTATATTTTAATTTGTCATTTTCTGACTTCTTCTTTTGCTCCGGACAATCCTTGTGCATGTGCCCTTTTTTGTGACATTTGAAGCATTCTATAGCGGATGATGTTGATTTATTTGATCCAGATTTCTTTCTGTTATAACGACTGGCTTTTCGCTGTTTTAGGAATTTTTTGAAACCTTTTGCAATGAATGCCATATCTTCATCTTCAGACTCTGATTCATTTTCGTCTTTTTCAGCATGGAATGCCACGTTTTTCTTTTCTTCTTTTTGTTCCTTTCTAGTCTGCAAGTTAGCTTCATTGGACATTAGATTTCCTATCAATTCATCTGGCTTCATGACGGAAAGGTCTTTAGCTTCTTCAATTGCTAATACTTTTCCTTCCCATTCACTAGTCAGAGAATGTAGGACTGTTGAAACAACATCAAAATCAGAATATTTTTGTCCTAAGCCAATAAGTGCATGGTGGATAGTTTGAAACCGTGAATACATGTCATTGATTGTCTCATTCGGTTTCATTTTGAAATTTTGAAACTGACTTTTCAGCATGGCTATTTTGGCTTGTTTAACCTTGTTAGTACCTTCATGAGTAGTTTTCAGCGTTTGCCAAATTTTATATGCAGTAGTGCAGATACTAACACGGTTATATTCATTTTGGTCTAATGCACAAAACAACATATTTATTGCTTTTGCATTTACGGCTGCTGCCGTTTTCTCAGCCGCTGTCCATTCTAAATAATCCGTTATTGGATTCACTATTTCTTTTTGAGTAGCATTCCAGGCATCATAACTATTTGATTGCATAAAGAATGACATACGTGTTGCCCAATAGCTATAGTTAAGACCATTGAAAAATGGAGGTCTTTGTGTCGATTGACCTTCTGTGTAAGTGGTGTTTTGAGTGCTAGTACATGCGTTATTTGCCATATTACAAGAATATATCAAATAACTGTGTTACGGTTATATGATGACCATGCTCTGATACCAAATGAAAATGTGTACGTGCTAATATAGTACACACGGATCGTGTAATATGATGTATAACACACAAATATATGACTAATCACAGATAATAGAAAATTCAGTAAAATAGAAAAATCACACCAGAGATTTTTATACTGGTTCGGAGCACCGTCCTACGTCCAGTCCTAGACTTCAATCTGGATTTTCACTACCAACTACCTCGCTTCACCCGGAGGAACAGGTTTACAACACCCGAGCAGATGAACAGGATTTCACGCCTCTAATACACTGAGGACTTTAACACTTGCCTCTTACAACACCGAGGACTTCAACAAAGATGAATATAATTGTTTGTTGACAGTATGTGTTCTTGCTAACACAATTTTGTCACTTGTAGTACAAACTTCCTATAATCTTATCCTCAAATAGAATATTTGTATATATGAAGATTTGGAAGTGGATATCGTATTGAATCAAAAGAATGTTAAATAAATTCTAGGATTCAAAACGATATATGATAGAATATGAGCAATTCGAGCGCTTGAGATTTCAAGATAGAGATCAATAGAATAGAGATTAGAATAATAGAATTGGTCTATTGGAATAATGATTTCATGATGTTTATATAAGAAATAAACAGTTGTAACCCTTTGTGAAAAGGTACAAACAAAGGTCATGATCATTGGTGAAGAGAAAGAGAAGCAACAGTTGAAGAAAAGGAAGTGTCTATACGAAAGGTTGCTTTCTGTTTGAAAACGGTCGACAGGTCAAAATGGACCAGTAGACAGGAATTTGAATATATATACGTTATGTACACTTGTGCACGTTATCTATGCATTCTGGGCAGAAACGGTCGACCGCCTGGTTTTAACCGGTCGACCGGTTTACCTCAGATTGCACAGTTAATGTGCACTCATACATATATATATATATATATATTCAAAGATTAAAGGTATGAGATTATTTGAGGATAGATTTTAACATAAATAACACTACTAACATACCAAATAATCAACCTTGTCTCTTTAAAACAATGAATAGCTTCTTTTTGTCGATCACAGCTTATCCCTTTGTCAGAAATCAAAACTCTATAAAAATCTTGACTCAACATTCCAGACTGACTCGAGTGTTATTTTATTATAATACTCAGGTCAGACCGAGTATTACAGATTCAGGTTAGGATGCTATGGAGCTCAGGAGATGAGCTGGATGACAAAGACATATTTTCCATACTTGATTTGTATTTCCGTTGTGTGAGGACAAGTTATTAAACTGTCTAGATTTATTATTGTCTATTTTACTCTGATAATGGTATGTATATTAACAGTATAGTTCTTGTATTTAAAATCTGTTATTTTATATTATATTTTGTTCCGTTGCTATTATGAGATTCTGTGTTGTTGTTTTCTGTTTTTCTTCTTCACCCAAATGAACCGGTGTTTTACGGCACTTGATTTCTCAGCATTCTATACAGCGGACGTATTGATGTTAATTTTCGAGGATCGAAAACCCTGGTCATTACATGTGGTATCAGAGCTGAAGGTTAAGCAAGAACCTTGGCTTTGGTGGGAATTACTCATTAGAGATAGGGTCAGAAGTACCCTAGAATGAGTTTGACTGTATTAATAGATATGAGTGCGTATTTGTTAATGAATATAAAATGTTTTATATTATGTTGGTTGATTTATTTAGTGGCTTATGAACTCTGGTCGGCACAGTCTGTACAACTGATCGATAGGGGTTTCTAAACACTTGAATAAAGTAATTCGATACGGTATTATTTTGAAATGGGGTAAATGAAATAATTTTACCCAAATTATATGTTTGATATAAAAGAAATAATTTTTTGAAATTATTATAGTATATTGGAGTGTTTTGGTGATAATATTATAATCTAACAAGATTATAAAATTTGAAATGGTTTATATAACCAAATGAAAATTTGTATAAGTATAAATTATACAAATGGATTATAATTAAAATGGATTCAAACCAAAATTTGGAAATTTAAAATTCTGGAAGCTTAGAGAAATGTTTAAAATGGGTTTGAACTAAGTATTTGGGAATTTTCCGAAGTGGCTGGAAAGAGAAATGGTGATACTATTTTTAGGGTATTTTTGAATGGAAATTGTTTTAAATGGATTTTGGAATTGATGAAGCACTGAACTCACTACAATCGTTGGAAAATAACTCTGGTGATGATGGTCGCATCATCAGTGTTTATTTTCGAGTTTCTAAGTGACGGATTGCTACCGAAATAATTGATATGGAGATTTGTGGTGAAAACAAGTGTTGTTTTGGAAATTTCGACTTTTAGATAAAAACCAGATTTGGTTTAAATGTAAAAAGTGGGATTTGGTATATATATATATATATATATATATGATTTGAAATAAAAACCGGGTATTTGAATTCTGAAATCCCTAGCTAAAGGTTTTAGAAATATTAATAAGGAAAGAAGTGTGAAAACTGAATTTTGAAATTAAAATTTAAAGTGAGAAAGTTAAAAGGGAATTCAACTTAAGTTGAAGGGATTAAATTTTAAAAAAATTAATTGATTGTGGTTTGAATGGAATTTATGAAATGGTGAGTTAACTTAAGCAAAGTTAAATGGAATAAATAAGTAAAGTGAACTAATTAAATGAATTGAATTGAGAAGTATTGGATGTGTATAAATGAAGGAAACTAGTAATATGAATTGAAACAAATATAAATAGGTGATTGAATTTAATGTGATGGAGATATCGAATATAAAGTTTGAGTTGTGAAATGGATATATAACTAGAAGTTATAAAATTTGAAATGGAATCAACTCAAATAAATAATTTATGAAGATGTGGAAAATAAATTGTAGGAGTTGGAATTCAACTTACGCAAAAGTTAAAGAAAAATAAATTAAATGAAGTGATTTTAATAAATATAAGTAAGGAATTATGGAGAAGCTTTAAATTGGAATTGAATTCTTACTTAAACTAATTAAAATGAATGGTATGAAATTTAAATTTAACGTAAGTTAAGTTAAATAAAAATTGAATTGGAATTAGAAATGAAATCAAATAGAATTATATATAGAACTGGAATGGTAAAGCAATTTTATAACCATAAGTTATAAAATTTGAATGGCGTATGAATTGAATTTGAATAAATAAATTTGAATAGCTTATAAAATTTGGAATTAATGGAATAAAAGTATATTTAAGCCATAAAGTGATGTATAATCTTGAGTTAAAAATAAAATGTGAATATACTCGAGTATAAAATTGTGGGGAATGTGAGAAAATAAGTTGTGTAACTTATAAAAATTGGAAAAGTGGAATAGAAAAACAAAAATAAAAATAATTGGATGTTCTAGTAAAGAAATAAAAATCCAAACCTGGATTATAAAATAAATTTGAACTCAAGTAAATCAAATGGAGTGATTTTTGAATAAAAATCTGATATTGAATGCAAAATGGAACTTAACTAGGTTGAATAAATTTGATTGTGAAATTAAAGTGAATATTGGAATTGGAACTTGAGTTATAAATAAAGATTCGACTTAGTGTAAGCGAATTAAAAATATTTTGGGATGTGGTCGAATAAAATGGAATTGTATTGAAATAATAATGGCTTGAGTTATAAATAAATTCATTGTGAGTGTAAACAAATTGAATATGGCCGTGGGTTTTATTTAAATAAACTCGAACTTGAGGTTAAGTTTGAAGTGGATTGAGTGAATGAACTAATTAAATTAATTAGTAAATGGAATGGAATTTGATTTAAGTAAGAGTCAATCTAAAATTGAAATGGAATTTGATTGAAATGAGAATAAACTCAAGTTTATAGTTCGATTAATTGAAAATAACGGATTAACATAAGTTAATATTTTTGGATGGAAGCTTGGCTCAAATAAAACTGTGAAGGGGTTATTTAATAAATTAGCATGGAATGATTCCGAGCTTAATAAAATGGATTTGAATATAGTGAATGTGGATATGAATGGAGTGCAACTGAATTGATCGTGAATAAATTTGAAATGGAATAGAATTGAATATAAATTGAGTTGGGATCAATTTAAAATAGCTATAAATCGTAATGATTATTTTATTAAATAAATATCGCCGAATTTGCATAGAAAAATTGGCGTTTGTCGTAAACGGAAGTAAATAAAATTCTGTAAAGTAATGGAGAGTGAATAGATTGATTTTTAAATTAATTTGAAATGGATATGGGTTTATTTGGTATAAATATGAATTGAATGCAATAAATTTGGTTGTAAATCATTTCAAATTGAAAGAAATGATATATGGATCGATTGAAAGTAATTAAATTCGTATTGGAACCATATAATTGCTTATAAATATATGTTTGGCATGTGGTTTATGAAATTCATGTGTTTAATTAGTTAAATGAATGAAATGTTAGTGAATTTCATATTTTGGTACTTACGTGGTTTAATTGAGTAAGTACAGGTACCCGAAGGATATTGGGCTAAAGTGGGGTTGCGTAATTGCATATAAAATAAGTCGCTCGCTTAAAAAGGCTAATATAAGGTACGTTTTTGGATTAAATACCGCAAAATATAAATATTGAAATATATATTTTGTTTTCCGACCGTGTGGGTTGATGTATATATTTTTGTCTCTCTTGTCATATTGCAAAAGGCTCTCCGTACAAGGGAGACTCTGCCAAAAAAATTTGGAAATTTAAGGTGTTAGAAAATTTTTGTTAACTAAAAAGTTGATGTTCAAATTGAAATTGAAATAAGATATTTTGAGTCAGAAATGGAAACTAAATGTTTGGATGAAACTAAAGGGTTTAGAAAAGTGGATATCGAGTTTTAACTAAGTGGGTTTGGACCGTTCTTCCTGCCTTAGCTATTTCGGGGACGAAATTCTTTAAGGGGGAAGGAATGTAATGAACCAGATTTTTCGTCATTTGATTTTGAATATTTAAGTGGTCTAAAATATGGATTTGGAATATAATTTGATTTTTGAATATGAAGATATTGGTTGGAAATTTTAAAATGAATTAAATTCCAAATATAGAGATTTACTGAATAAATTTAATTATTGAATTTATAATTGAAAATCATTAAATAATTTGAAATTGGAGTTGTTTATGAATCAAAAAGATTTCTAATGTTGGTATAAAATTCTATTTGAATTAGAAATTAGTTAGTAAGATTTTAAAACTGAAATTTTAAGCGATTTCGTAAAAATAGGAAATCGTCGATTTAATCGACGATTTAAAATAGCGATCTGGTGCACAATCTCGGAATTCAACGAAACCCGTTCCATTGGATTCATAATAGTGTGTTATTATCGGATTTCAAATTTCGTAGCGTTTGGAGTTATCGTTTGGGCGTACGAGATATAAACGCGTTGAATTTAATATCGAAAATTTAGTATAATAATTGGGTCCAAAAGCTATCTTCTCCATACGATCGAATTAGGACTCGAAACTTGTTCCATTGCATTCAAAATAGGGGTATAACATTATAAATTCCTAGCGGTATGCCTTAATAGGAGGTCGATATTTCACGGTATGTGATTCGAGATATTTTAGATATAAAATAAATAATATTTATAAAAATAAACTTAGTCGTCCTAGACAAGCCACCATACCTTCGCAAACATGCTACTCATCACGTACAAGTCACCCTCTTCCTGTCTAAGTCGCGTCCACTTCTCTTCTTCTTTTTAAAACAAGGTCAGTTCAATTCGAAAAAATAAAAAAGCAAAACCGGAATCGACTTACTTCAAATTAATTCAAAAAATATATATGTAAATCACGACTTCCTTCTTACTCGTCTCCAGTTCAAAATCAAATCGAAAAAAAGTTTGATTCACGCGATAGGAATTGTGATTGGCAGGAGGAAGCGACTCGAGTATCGAAGAGCGGTGGCTGAGGGCAGGCTCGAACGGAAGTCAAGGGTTTCATTGCTGGAGTGGTAGTAAGGAGGACGCTAACGCATTTGTGGGTTCAGCGTGGTGGCGGTAGTTGTCGTGGGGGTCAGTGATGTAGTCGCGTGCATTCATGCCGACATTCGCGACATGGGAGCTCGTGTAATTTGTCTGACCTGATGGAGACGAGGCTGCGTTTAAGGTTTGGGTTTATTTGGGAAGATGGCGCGTGTGGGGGATGATGGCACGGCAGAGAAGAAGGGATCAGCGTTGGTATGTGGTGACTCGACAAACTGTGGTGAGGCGTCAGTGGATTTCGGTGAGCTAGGGTGATGTCATAAAGGTATTCGAAGGCCTGTGATGTCGTGTGTTCGAAAGCTAGAGTCTTTAGGCATAGGGGGATTTGCATTAGTGAAGGTAATTAACGCTTATAATTAGTTAATTCAATTTATTAAATAGTAATTAATTGTTTTATTATTTGAAATGTTAATAAACTGTATAACGTTTATACGAGGTCTAAAATCGTGAAAAACAAGTCGGGATTAAAATGGGTTGCAAACAAGAATCAAGGTGAGAAATTCTCACTCATTTGGATTGCCAAATTTAATTTTAATAGTTAAAATAAATTATTGGATGTTTGGTTGAATTTATAGATTGTTATCTGTTGAATGATATATATATATGTATAAAGTAGTATATATATTGGTAGTTGGATATATTCCCGCATATTTTAGCGGATGAGACCCTGTGCACCTAACATAATAGCGGATGACCCTATATACCGCGATATCCCCCTCGAAGTGGGATTGGTATTTTTGTGTTGTATTAACATCTGTGGATGCAAGGAAACAGGTTGGAGGGATCCAACTGGATTCCTCAAAAATGTTGATTTTAATTTCATATATAACGATATATGATGTGTTAGAATAATCTGTTATAGATTATGGTTGTGATTTAAAAATATCATATTAAAACGATACTTTAATTTCATATATAAACGATATCTTCTAGAAATATGGAAAGAAGTTGAAATCGATATTAAAAATAAAAATATCGAATTTTTAAGAGAATGGACTTATAAAATTGAATTTTATAAACAAAATTAGTTTTATAAAAAGTGAAACTCAAAGGAGTTATAAAATTTATAAACGACGTTTATAAATAAAGGAAATCGATATCAGATGATAAATTGGGAATATAAATTTACAGGAAGAATTTATATTAGAATATGGAAATAGGGTGAGAGAAAAATAGTTGGATACTATTTTTGAAGTGGAAATGGATAAGGAGATCGAAATGGAAGCGATGTGATGGAAATCGAGAGGAATTTATAAATTGAATTGGTTATTGAGTTTTTAAATATATATTTTTAAATTTAAGAAGTTAAGTTTGTTTTGAAAAGGAAAATTTTATTTATTGAACTATGAAATTTTAAACTAGTAGGATTGAAATAATTCGGTAAGTGGATTTTTTTCAAATATTTAACATTTATTGTAATAAATCCAAAACTTTAAAAACCAGCTTTAAAAAGTGATGTTATAAAAAGTGTTTCAATATTTTAGATAATTACTTGAACATGTCTTAAAAATAAATTATTATTATTCTTTTAAATACTTGTTATATATATATATAGAGTTTTGTAATGCTTTAAAATTTATTTATAAATCTTCTAGAGAATCTGGAAACGGGGTTTATTCATTAGAGGGATTATAAGAGAATTCTCAAAAATGAAATTGGGGAAAAAGCAAGAAAATTTCCAAAGTAGTTAAATAAAAGTGAACTTCGAAAAATGAAATAGAATTCATAAAAGAAGTAGAAAAGGAAATTGGAATTATAAGCAAGTATATTTGACTTTGGAAATATTAAAGGGAATTAATTAAGGAATTCTGAAACTTATAAAATTCGTTAAAAACTAGTCAAGGAATTTACAAATAAATTGTAAATGATTTTTGAGAAAATAGAAAATAGGAAATAAATGGAATACTTCCTAAGTGTTGAACATAAAATGAAGTTGGGAAAAAATATTCTAAGTATTGGAATTGTTGGGAATATTCCATTGAATGTATAAGGATTTGAAATGGTTTCAAATGTTGGAATACTGGAAGTAGTTAAATGTTAGGAACTGGAGATAGTGGTTTTGATGACAACAACCTTTGTAACTTATTTTATTATAACTTATATACTAACACTATTGTCTAGATATATATGAATGTTATTATGCAAGATATATATAAGGCAGGTAATGATTATTGAATACTGTACAGTATAAAGATCAAGGATGAAGAAATCAAGTTTGAAGACTCATGAGTATCAAGATCGAGATTTCAAGATATGTGTCTAGTTTATTGTTAAAACTTCATAATAGCATGGAAATCTTCATTCCGAATTTCATTTGGGATGGAACCCATTTCTACCTTCTTGGTGGCTTAAAAACCCACGACAAGTAGCTTACAAACCTATGACAAGTGGCTTACAAACCCACGAACATCCTGGTTTTGTACAAGTTCTCGATTCCTGATGTGATGAGATATTCTGCAGGAAGAAGCTTGCAAAACTACTTTAAACTGGTTTTTCAAAACGATTTTCAAAACTGCTTTTCAAAATATTTTAGCCTTCAAATTATCTTTTCGAATGATTTTCAAATGGGTGTTTTAGCCTTAAAATATTCTTTGTTTTTGTGTTTTAAAACATAGTAAAATTAGTTTATTTTACTCCAGAGTCATTTCATTTTGTTTTCATTTCAATACCATTTTCAAAACAAATTTTATATTATTTTTTAACATAGGGATGTCGACATCATGGGATACCCCATGTCGACATGGTGGCCGTTGAGTTCAAAAGTTTCAATTTTCAAAAGAAGTGTCTATTCGTTTAAATCTCTTCACGAATGGTTATGACTGTTGGTGCTCTATAAATAGCCTTCACAAACGATTTTTTTAACTAACTATTTTCATATTTTCTTCACTCCTTCTCCACAAATCCATATTCTAAAATTTTCATATTTTTTAAGTTTGTGCCGAAATTCTGCCGAATTCTCAAGTGAATCTGTTAGGTACGTTCATACCACCACCGAATCAGAGTGAGAAAGGAGGCACCGGACGAAATACACCAACCACCGAACCATGCTTCTCCACGCTACTACCGGACCACTTGCTTCCGGTCCAAATTCATTGCCTACCGGACCACTTGCTTCCGGTCCAACTCCATTGCCTACCGGACCACTTGCTTCCGGTCCAACTCCATTGCCTACCGGACCACTTGCTTTCGGTCCAACTCCATTGCCTACCGGACCACTTGCTTACCGGACCAGCCACTCCACTACCTGCCGAACCAAACCCAAGGTATCCCTACCGGACCAACCAATCGCCGAACCATCCACTACCGAATCAACCTCCACCGGTTCAACCTCTACCAAACCACCCACTACCGGACCAATCCACTTCTCCATCCACTACCGAACCAACATCACCAGGCCAGATCACGTCAGCCCAGGCCCATCAACAGCTATATACTTCGAAGACCCCTACCCCCAGCCTCACTCTATAAATAGAGGGGCAGGGGTACAACAATGGGGGACAAGTTTTGAGAGCTCAAGCACGGATAGAACTTTCAAACAACATTCTTTTACTTGTATCAAAGCTTTGTACTTGTAATCAAAACAAGAGAAGAGAAATAACATATAAAGTGGACGTAGGCACATTCTGGCTGAACCACTATAAATTTGCGTGTCTTTTTACAATTTAGCCCCCGCTTTTCATATATCTGCATAAATCTCCAAAATCACTAAGAACAACATAAGAACTATTGAATCATACGACTTTGAGGTGTTTGTCCATTTTTTGTGCAAACATTTTTGGTGCTTTCACGGAGAACTAGAAGCTCGAAGCTTCAGCTTCATCCACTTAACAAGTTTTCCTAACAACATCGTCCGCCACTTGGAAAACATGCCTCCCAAATAGAGAAAGAATGTTAACAAAGGAAAAAACATCGCATCCAGCAGTCTTCCAGATCCAGCTGTCACGAATCAAGTAAATCGTCCTCCTCCAGCAACAGTAACAAATGAAGGACAGGCTAACCCAACCACTCCTGCCACAGAACAGCCTGCAGCAATTACTAGGGCAGATTTGGACAGAGTTGTGGTTGAAGTAACTAACCGCTTCACGTCCCAGCAGGAAGCCTTGGTGGACCATCTCATGTCACGCTTAAGGGATGCTGAAGAATCCAACCGCAACACTGAAACATGGGGCGAGTCCCAGTCTGGAGGATCTCAGAGACAACAAAGATCTTCCTTCTTCGAAGGAGCTAACGGCGGAAGTAGCCATGGTAGGAGCCGAGACCGAGCACAGCCCGAAGTTAGGCCTGAGGAAACGTTTGGTACCAAACCAACGGGGGAGGTACCGGACGGAGGTCAACTGTAGCTGAGCCTGTCATACTGCCTAACCACGGAAACGCCAGTGAACGGGGCCGAGCTAGAGTCCAGCCCGAAGTTGGACCCAAGGAAGTGCTTAGATCAGAACCCGGCAGGGGAAGATCAAGGCAAGGGCCAACTGTAGCTGACCCTAGCATGCTCCCAGAATATCAAAGGCAGCCGCTGGAAAATATGAGAAACGATAGACGATACCATCCCTACAGGTCATCTGGACGGAATCAATCCCATAGAACAGAACCAAACTCATTTCTATCTGCTCCAAATTCTGATGAAAGGATGGCATGCTTATTCAGAGAGTGTGTCCAACGGGAGCAAAGAGATCGAGGGATAGGCGCTAGGGTAACCAGCCTTTTCGCCCGCAATATCGAAATTGCTATCACCCCCCGAGAATGGAAGATGCCGACAATGGAACCTTACAAAGGAACCTCCGACCCCGTTGTACACTTACAGAGGTACACGCAACATATGCTCATGAGTGGAGCAACAGAGGGAGTACTATGCAAATGCTTTCCGCTCTTCTTAGCAGATCTCGCTACCTCCTGGTTCTGTCATCTACCCCAGGGATCCATCAGCTCGTGGGAAATGTTGAAAGAAAAGTTTATCAGTCAGTTCTGCATCCATGTGGAACAACCTAAGGACGCTTATTCCTTATCCAGCGTCAAACAGAAACCTGGAGAAAAACTGCAACAATACCTAACCCGATTCAATGCCGCAGCAGCCGCAGTCCAAGATGCCGATGAGAAGCTTATCCTAATGGCCCTCTGTAGTGGTGTGCATCCGGACACTAAATTTGCTAGAAGGTTGACGAAAGAAAAACCAGCTACTTTACCCGATTTCTTCCATGAAGCCGGGAAATACATGAGGCTTGAGGATGCTGCCGTTGAGGGGCAGTCAGGATAGCAAAATAAGGCAACTCACAGCAACGCCCCCGCTGTGGCAAGGGACGTTCGAAGAAATGATTCCAGAGACAATGCTGGGGGCAAGAAGGGAGAAAAGCGCCTATATCGGCCTGGGCCGAGATTCGACACTTACACTCCTTTGAACGAGACCGTCGAAAATATCTTCCTTGCCACCCAAGGCGAAGTTAGATACAAACGCCCACCATACAAGAAGGAATCAGATAACGCGCAGAAGTCTGGAAAGTTCTGCCGCTTCCACGAATCTCACGGGCATGATACCAATGAATGCCATCATCTTCGGGATCTGATTGAGGAACACATCAGAAGGAAGAAACTGGAATGTTATGTAAAAAGTCAGGACAGGAGTCCAGCTCCTGCCAATGAAAACCCAAGGCTACCCTCATCAGATACCGGCAGAGGAAACCGCAACGCTAGCAGCTCTAGTCAAGAGAAAATAGTGGTCCATACCATCTCAGGAGGACCGCACATCGCGGACAGAAGCTGGAAAGAGATGGAAAGGTATGGAAAGTCGCTTAGAGACAATAAAGACTGTGTCAATTCGGTTATAGAAGAGCGCCACCCGAAGCGGAAAGAAAGTAATGACATCACGTTCGGTAAGCGTGACCTAGAAGGAAGGCAGTACCCTCACATGGATCCCATGGTCATCTCTGCCCGACTCGGTCCCGCCGAAGTTTACCGAATCCTGGTAGACACTGGAAGCTCAGTAAACATCCTGTTCAAACACGCATTCGACAAAATGAAGCTATCAATGAAGGATGTATCTCCCTGCGATAAACCACTACACGGTTTTACTGGGGATGCTAAGATGCCCCTCGAGCAACTGGACCTCTTTGTTGAGATTGGAAGCCATCCCCGCTCCATTGTACGGAAGCAGACGTTCGTGCTAATAGAAAACCATTCGGCCTACAACGCCTTCTTAGGAAGACCAGCCTTGTCTGACTTCCAAATTGTCCTAGCCCCATGGTGCCTAAAGATGAAGTTTCCAACGGACAATGGAATAGGGGAAGTAGAAGGAGACCAGGACATTGCTCGAGACTGCTATGTGACTGAACTTCGCAACAACCACAGGAAGGATAAAGGGAAGGGTGTAGAGATTGCCCTCTGCACGAAAAGTCTAGAAGCATAGCAACTAAAGAAAGCCCCTCCTCTTCGATATACCAGCGACCCTTTCAATGAACTAGACCCTAGGGACAAAGAGGAGGAGGCCACCGCCGAGCCTGCAGAGGCTATGGAGTTTATATCTGTAGACAAGCACGACTCAAGTAGACTATTGAAAATTGGGTCCCAACTAAAAGCCGAATTGAAGGAACAACTCATCGATTTTCTCCGCCATAACTTGGATGTATTCGCATGGTCACACGCTGACATGACCGGAATCTCCCCCGACATAGCATGCCACGTATTAAACATTGATCCTACCAAGGCGCCAGTAAAACAAAGAAAGAGAAGTATGGGGGCAGAACGATCAGCAGCCCTCGATAAAGAAGTAAAGAATCTACTCGCCAATGACTTCATACGAGAACCTAACTACCCGGAATGGATCGCCAACCCAGTACTGGTAAAGAAGGCTAATGGGAAGTGGCGAACCTGCATTGACTTTTCCAACCTAAACGACGCCTGCCCAAAGGATTGCTTCCCACTTCCCCGAATCAACCAACTTGTAGATAGCACAGCCGGGCACGAGCTCCTATCCTTCATGGACGCATACTCAGGATATAACCAAATTCCTATGCATGCTCCCGACCAAGACCACACTAGTTTCGTCACCGACCGGGGTTTATACTGCTATAAGGTAATGCCTTTCGGACTTAAAAATGCAGGAGCCACCTACCAGCGCCTCGTCAACAAGATGTTTGCAGGGCTAATAGGACAAACTATGGAAGTATATATGGATGACATGCTGATAAAGTCAAGGAAAGCCAAAGATCACGTAAGCCACCTAGGCGAGATGTTCCAAGTACTTCGACAGTATGGAATGAAGTTGAATCCACTAAAGTGCTCCTTCGGAGTGTCATCAGGAAAGTTCTTAGGATTCATCGTACATGCCAGAGGGATTGAAGCAAACCCCGAACAAGTCCAAGTGCTAAGGGATATTGTAACGACCCGTAAATTTCAACTGTTTTAATATACGTAATTAGTTGAAATTTTGTGAAATTTTAAACGATAAAATTTTGAAATATAAATTTGATATTTGGAATACGTCTAATTAAACATAGCAACTGGTAAATTTTCGTCCGAAAATACAAAAGTTTATTTCGCGCGTAAATTTACTTCAATTTAATCAGTTAAAAAGCGATGCAAATAAAATATTTCCGAAACCTAAATATTTTTACATAGAAAAATTCTAAACCATCTTCTGAGCAAGATGTCAGTTTGTCGTTTTTGCAAATTCGGACATCTTTGGCTCCGTCGATCTTATTTTTTTCAGCGTTTTCTTGCATTTTCCGCTAGTAGAAAATTCAAATTTTTATAATTTAATCATACCACTGATATCTGTATACCGTTTTGATCGTCTCGTCGTGCTGATCTCTACGGTATATTCCATTCCGTGTTTTGAAGTCCGGTACGCAACGGAATTCGCAAAACGGTTAACCGTAACGGTCCGTTTTGTTTCTCTGTGACCATTAGTTATCCAATGTTTAGACCAATGGACAGTTGCTTTTATTGGTACTTGAATACAGCTTTTCGCGTTTTATTATTCCTTGGCTGTTGCTGTTCCCTAGTTAATTTTATTAGCTGGTTCATCTTTTAACTTTGATTATCTGTTTGTTTCGTTCTATCTTCATTGTGAAAAAGAAATTCAAACTCAGTTATATTTTACTTCCTCTTCCAAAATAGTACAGCAGCACTAAAGCCTTACTGCTCGTTCACCCTCTCTCCACCTCATTCCTCCTTCACCACCGAGTCCTGCTTTTCCCACCTGGCAGCAAACCAACCCCATGCCTCATCTGCCTTCTCCTCCCTAGCACGTCGTTTCATCCACGTCCAGCAACCCTCCGGCCTCGACCACCAATATCATCTCCTCTCCACCAATTCGCCTTTACCACTTCCACCTCTGATCCTCCCGCTGCCAACACCCGCTTAGCCTTCGCGTCATCCTCCTCGCTCGGCCTTCCACTGCACCTCCACCACAGTTCTCCTTCCGCCTTGTCTCATCAGCTCCCGGTACCTTCCTCCTCCCTCTTCCTGTTAGCCACTTCCTCCACCGAGTCCGCCCACATCCGTAGCAGTCCCGCCAAGGTCATGCCCAAACGCCTCACTTCCATCACCACGCAGTTCCCACCCAAGCTCTCCAGCCGAGCTCATCACCACATGGCTAAAGCGATGCCATCAACCTTCTGGTTTTCTTCAATTCTTCTTGCAAATGGTATTGTATATAAATAAAATTCTAACTATACCTATATAGTAGATTTACTAGAATTTGATGTGTATCCATTCTTATATTTAAAAGGGGTTCTAGCTTTTATATACATATAAGATTTGTATTATCTGATTAAAACTCATACATAGGTTTATATATATAAAGTGATTGTATATTAACTTGGTTATATATATTTAGTTTATCTGTAGTACATTGTATTTGGTAGGTGTTAGTTTATATATTATAGAGTATACACGTATGTTTGCGATTATAGGTTGTAAATATTATTATTATTATTTTTCGTATGCATTTAAGTGTATAGGTCTAGGTCTTCTAGCCGCTGCTGACATGCGAAGCTATCTATTGAATATGTATGCTTTAATATAAAGTGGAGGTTGCGTGTTTTGAGGCCTATTGCAGGTACATATGTATTGGGGTTATAGTGCATATATTCTTAGAAAAATATATTAGTATTATGGTGGGCATGAATAGCGGTAGGATGGTAGAGTCTATATATTATTATTACTGTGATCTTAAATCTCATATGGTTTATATATGTTATTTGCCTTATTGTTCCTGTAGTTAGTATGTAAGTTAGCACATGATTTATATTTCTATAAGTGTATATGAGTCTGCATATATAAAATGTACATTAATATATATTTTATTAAGTTATATTTTGCATGTAAAATTGGCTAGCAGTCTGCATAAGTTGGTCTAGTTATGCAAATTATATATACATTGAATTTCAAATAGTATTATATGTGCTGCACTTTATATATAAGTTGTATTTTTAAACAAGGTAGGGTACTATATATATGTATACTATATGTCAGTACTCAAACTTTAAGGTATATGAATAAGTTGTCGTATAGTTATACTAAAATGTTTAATAGTTTAGTCTGCATACATAATTGATCAAGCCGTACATATATAGTGTTTATATTATATTGTTTGTTTGTTTAAAATATAATATATTGTTATATTGATTTGAAAAAAAAAATGATTTAAAATATAGGTATCGAAATTTATTTTGAAATATGCGTATATACATAATTCTTGTTTCTGTCGAGCCGATTTTAATTGTTTCATCGATTCCTGTTACCAGATCTATCCGTCGAATTCGTGCCATCTTGCTTTGATTCAGAATCAACTCGATTTCAGCGTCAAATCCTCTCTAGCCTCTAAAGGTGAGCAATCACTCACGATTAACGTTCTTTTATTTATTAAATTTGATTTCAATTGAAACGACAATTGAAATAGGCTGCTGTTAGATATTTACACTGTTATTACCTGTATCAGTTCACCTGTGACATCTGACACCATTATCTGTTATATATGCAATGATAATCCAGTTTGGTTGTTAAATGATTGATTGTTTGATGTTTACAATTGGACGTTAAAATTGTAATGTATAAAGTGATAAATATTATGCAAGTAAATTTGACGTAGGATAATAAAAATTTGAATTGACATATATGTTAAATTTGATTAGTGAATATGACCCCTTTTAATTGTTAAATTAATTGACATATAGAATAGCGATAATTACCCTTTGAACCATCGACGTATATTTGATTAATTGTTGTAGTGTTAAATTTGAAATGGAATGACAAGTGAAAAACCGTATAAATAATTAGTAGAATAATCTTTAATCTACATGAAATGATAGTGTAGATTCTAGAAATAATTATATTAATTCGTACAAATAACAATGCGAATTAATACGATTATTTCGGGATTATTTGAATTGATTATTGGATTGTTATTGATTGTTGTTATTGCTTGTTTATTTACTTTGACACCATCCCAGTTATCACACTGCAAGTTCCCTTTGCTATGTTTTGATTTTGAATTGAATTGGAATCGGGTTGAAATGATAAATACCCAAATTGAACTTTGACCTAGGATAGGAAATTAAATAAAACCCGATTGGTCAATAATTTGATTTAAAAATAAACGAAGATTTTATTTGAATAAAGAATATAGTTTTGAAATGAAGTTGAAATTTGGATTTTTATGAAAGGAAAATGTTAATATTTAATAATCTGAAACAAAATATTAACAACGTAATTGATGAAAAGAATGTTGTTAAATTTGAGAAATTATAATTAAGTTGAAATTATTAAAATTTGAAATGATTTAATAATTAAGTTTGAAATTATAATTAAGTTTGAAATTATTAAAATTTGAAATGATTTAATAATTAAGTTTGAAATTATAATTAAGTTTGAAATTATTAAACTTTGAAATTATTTAATAATTAAGTTTTGAATTATTTAATAATTAAATAAGATTGAATTATTTAATGATTAAATTGAATTGAAATTCTTTAATAAGAAAAATTGAACTTTTGAATAAGTGAATTTTACTTCGTAAATAATTGAAATTGAGTTTTCTTTATTAATTAAGTTTTAGAAAATTATTTAAGAAAGTAAATAAGTGAAACTGAATTTCTGTAACAAGAAATGAAATGTGATATTTTTGGAATTAATGTAAGACCTGTAATTGAAAGAATTGATTTGACGAATTTAATATATTTCAAAATTGTAAGTTTTGATTTAATGAAGTTGAATTTAAGAAATTGACTTAATGGATTGGAAATTAAATAGAATTGATTTGAATGATAAATTTACTTAACGAATATTGAATAAAATCGAAAAATGAAGTTAAACTGATTTGAATGTTAAATTAAATTGATTTAAATGATTTCGGAATGAATCTTATATACGAATTTAAATTGATATTTTAATTGTTTAAATAAAGATTGAAATTGAATTATAAGATTTTGAAATTATGAATTTGGAAGTTTTGAAACGTAAATTTTGGAAATTGGTTTGGAAAGACAAATGAAATGTTTAAAAAAAAGGTTTATAAATTCTAATTGAATTGAAATTGATTTGGTTTTGAAATAAATAAACGACCAATCGGTGTAATAATTACGAAAGTTATTAAAGAGACCGGGATCGGTAATGGATATACTCTCTATCTAAACCGAAACCACTTTAATAACTATGCGCGGAGTGATGATCCAGAACGAAGTGGTTGGAATGATGTATGTGATGACTGAAGAAAGAGAACGATAATGGATAGCCTTGACACTTGTGTCAAATTGGAAATGACTAAACCAGGAGCCGTGCCTGGCCAATGGAGGATTAGCTACCTCAAGTGGACACACTTCTTCGAACTACTTATTACTTGTTGTCGATTGGTGCACCCTTGATTTTGGGAGTGTTGTTTCACGGTGTTGCGGACGCTGCGGCGTTGCGTTCTCACCAGTCCGGATCAGGCAAACGGTAGTATCACTACCTTGGGTATTGCCTCATGTGCCTTGTCATACTTGTATCCCTTTATTCGCGACCACTATGATTTTGGTTTGTACCTTTAGTATATGGATTGCCCTCTGGTGACTTCCGGTTTTGGGGAAACTACGGTCTTGTATATGCTTTTGAGAATAAAAATGTGTTAAGGGTGGAATGGGCCATGACTTAACACTATTTTGATATCTTTATATTACTGATAGACATTATCTACTTATCGTACACTACTACATAGTAGATAGTTTAACGGATCCTTAAAGGATGGTTATTCCAAACATCCTTTAAGTTACTTGTATTTCAATTGTTATTTCACTTGAGTTGGATTTATTAATATAAGAATGTTAATCCTGACTCGAGTGTTTTGTATTTTGCTTTACGCTCGGGTCAGACTGAGTGTACCAGTATTCGAGACTCACCTTTGAAGTTGGAGCTTTGCTTGAAGATCCAGCCATCTATTCTGCTTTCAGTATTCGATGATTCCAGTGATGTATTCTGATTTGTATCTGATGTATCGTGTTACTCTTCCGTTGTATCTGGTTTAACTCTGATGTATCGTTTTACTCTTCTGTTGTAAACTCTGATGTATTTTATATATTCATATAGTAGCTTCATGAACTACTATCTCTTTTATTTCCACTGCACTTATTACTCTGTGTCTGTGATCTGTGATTATATTTATTTACTGTATATGTTCAGTTTTGCCAAATTTAAATTAACAACGCGGTATTTTGAGCAATTCAACTCCGGCATAAGTGTCTACCTATACACTTATAATGGATGCGAATGGTCCAAAATTCCGAGTCGTTACAGATATCAAGATACCTTCCACTCGGAAGGAAATGCAAAGTTTGAATGGAAAAGTGGCCGCCCTAAGCCGATTCATCTCCAAGGCAACAGACAAGTGCGTTCCCTTTTTCGAAGTTCTAAAGAAAGACAAAGGAAAGTTCGAATGGACTGACGAATGCTTAACCGCTTTCCTTAACTTAATCGAACACCTCCAGAAACCACCGGTACTCTCGACTCCAAGCGAAGGCGAAGAATTATACCTATACCTTGCTGTGTCATCTCACGCCCTAAGCGCTGCCTTGGTAAGGGAAGACAACCGCATGCAGCGGCCAGTTTACTTCGTCAGCAAGAGGTTTACTGGGGTAGAAGTCAGATATCCTAAACTCGAGAAGCTAGCATACTGTTTACTAATCACATCACGGAAATTGCGTCACTACTTCCAGTCCCATTCCATCAAAGTTCTGACCGATCAACCACTGAGGCAGGTACTCCATCGTCCCGACACTTCTGGGCGACTACTTAAATGGTGCATTGAACTAAGTCAGTATGATATCACCTATCACCCTCGCACCGCCATCAAGGGACAAGCCATGGCTGATTTCATTGCAGAATTCACTACCAACGAAGATAAGGAGCAATTGGAAATAGCAAAGGACATCAAGTGGAATCTCTTTGTGGATGGCGCATCGAACGAACAAGGCTCGGGGGCAGGTGTGGTAATAATCACTCCCAGGGGGAATAAGCTGCACTATGCTATAAGGTTGGAGTTCGCTGCCACCAACAACGATGCAGAATATGAAGCGGTGATAGCTGGATTAGAACTTGCCATAGAAATCGGAGCCAATTCTTTGTGTCTTCATAGCGATTCTCAACTTATTGTTAACCAGATACTAGGAGAATTCCAAGCTCGAGAAGAACGACTCATAGCATATCGAAAGAAGACCAAGTTACTTCTCAGCCGATTGGACCACTACCTAGTCAAACACATCCCTCGGGAAGATAACCAAGAGGCCGACGAATTGGCGAAGTAAGCAAGCGTGAGAGACATCGCCATCTTCGGGGCAGTAACCATCTCGAAGCAACTGGCCCCAAGTTTTGAGCAAGTGAATCTGATAGCTACAACCGAAGAAGCAACTTGGATGACTCCCATCCGAGACTACCTACAAAGCGGCACGCTACCTAATGGGCGTAACGAAGTCAAGAAAATCTTGAGGAAAGCATCCCGCTACACAATACAAGAAGACGTCCTCTATCGGCGCGGATTCTCTAACCCATTATTAAGGTGTGTCGCTGGGAGGGAAGCCAAGGAAATCTTATCTAACATCCATCAGGGAAGCTGTGGAGATCACACCGGAGGGCAAACTTTAGCAAAGAAGACACTCCGATATGGATATTTCTGGCCTACCTTAAGCAAGGACGCCTTAGATTTCGTCAAAAAGTGTGACAGATGCCAGAAGTTTGCTAAGATTCCACGGCTACCAACAACTGAAATTACTCAAATGACCAGCCCTTGGCCCTTCGCAATATGGGGAATCGACTTAATCGGCGAACTGCCAATGGGCCGAGGCGGGGCCAAATATGCTATAGTGGCAGTCGACTATTTCACCAAATGGGCGAAAGCGGAACCTTTGAATAAAGTATCTTCAACAAAAGTTATCAACTTCTTGATCAAAAATGTTCTGTGCAGGTACGGAGTCCCACTCAAAATCATATCAGACAATGGACTTTAATTTGACAGCGAGGAATTCGCCAACTGGTGCAAAGAACACGGAATTCACAAAAGCTTCTCATCCGTAGCGTATCCCCAGGCAAACGGACAAGTCGAAGCAGTCAACAAAATTCTGAAAACTCTAATCAAAAAGAAGCTCGAAAAGTCAAAGGGCGCTTGGGTGGATGAACTCCCTACGGCACTATGGGCCTATCGCACATCTTTCAGAACATCGATGGGGCACACTCCTTTCTCTTTGGCATACGGATCGGAGGCTATTCTCCCAGTTGAAACCTTTGTGCCTTCCCACCGTAGGATCCACTATAACCCAGAAGAGAACAAAGAACTCCTTCACATGTCTTTGGATCTAGTTGAGGAGAGAAGAAATGATGCAATCCTTAAAGCAGTAGCCCACAAACAGAAAGTGGCGGCACAATACAACTCCAAAGTCAAGCATCGTACCTTACGAGAAGGGGATCTTGTCCTCAAGCGAATCTTCCCTTGCCCCGGAGCACTAGACCCAATCTGGGATGGACCATATGTAATCCATAAAGATCTCCACAACAGAGCTTATATTTTGTCAGACGGAGAGGTGTTCCAGAGGGCATGGAATATCCAACACCTCCGTCGATACTTTTCTTAACTTGTATTGCCCATATGAAGTGAATTAACAAAGAGAATCAGTGGACGTAGGCATTTTCGTGCCGAACCACTTTAAAAAATCTTGTATCTTTTTTTAACTTATTCCTTTATATCTTGGCTGCTTGTTAACTTTATCCTTTTCTGTTGGACAAAATCCTATGCATACAACATTTCAAATCGAGGCACTCCACAACACAACTTCATCTGGACAAGACCTAACAGGTACTATGCGAATCTATGCCCTCGCCAATGAGACACTTTCACTCCAGCATCCCTCTGCTGCGGGTTAACTCATTGCTCGCGACGGCCCTTAAAGCCAACTGTAATGAGCCGATTATAAGCCACCGAGAAGGCCGACTATAGCCGAGGCAGCTCATTACTGCGTTCGGCTCGCCGGCAACTGTGAACCGATTATAAGCCCCAGTATAAGGTGTGGCCAGCCAAGGGCAGTTCACGGTTGACGATCGGCACCCACGCTAGCCGGCCATAGTAAATCGAATAATACCCACGATTACGGGCCATGATGGCCCGGGTAGTTACTGTGCGCGATCTCGGCTCCGATGTGTCTTAAGTACGGCTGTGGTAAAAAAGAATTAACTCCCCGCGGAGGCGTAAGATGGGTGACAAATGTCTCCAAGACCCACAGCTAGGGAAAGTGACTACAATGCCCGTTTGCCACGAACTTAAGCACATCGAAGGCCTTCCGTGATTGGAAGTTTTACTATTTCACATATTTCAATTTTACTTAAGAAACTTTTCTCCTATCCTCTATAACAATCCCTGAAGTGCAGGACACAAAACAGGAGACACTCACTAATAGAAGCGGATACTCACAGCAAAATACTGGACCGCATCCCTTACTCGGTCACACAAGATATTCAAAGTTGCCATCTACAAGCAAAATATAAGGGGCGGTATTTCCTTCTTTCATATATGCCTATAATTTGTTCACACCTCACGCTAACACTGCAAGTCATGAAATTATGTTTTAAACAAGAACCTGACACCAAACACAATTTAATTACAAGAATATGCATAGCTATATTTCTTAGGCAACATGTCAAAATAGCAAAAACATTCAAAAGACGACAAGATCAGCTTAAGTTAAAGGATTGCACATCAAGAATAAAGCTATTTATTACAAGTAGCAAGAATTACAACCTAAAAGTTACTCTACTGTTTTAAGACTAACATATACTGCCATGTCAAATCCATAAAAAGAATTCTCCAGGTCTAATCAGGGAGCCGGCTGCGTAGGAGTCTTGTCCTTGTCCTGTTGCCCACCTGTCCGGTCAGAAAAAGAAATCATTAGTGATAAGCAACAGAGTTAACAAAAGAAGAAACTGATGAAGTAGAGATTACCAGCAACTTCCCCTTGATCGTCTTGGTCATCATCCCCTACTTCCACACCTGCCTCCTCAACAGCGAACAACCGCATCCCCTCTTTCACCGATGTCTTCTCCTCCTTGGTAAACTGAGCAGTGACCACATCCATCCTAAAAGTCGCTCCACCCTCCTTATCCACCTCATCCTTGGCCTCCTCTAGAGCCCTGAGGTAAATCCTAGCCATAACCCAGGGGTAGTCGTCCATCCAAGATAAGCTGCCCTGCTTCCAAGTGCGAAAGTACATGTCCTGCAGCATATCGTCCATCATCCCCTCATTTTCCTCAAACTCCTTCATACGGGCCTCAGAAACCGATAGCCTTGCAATGGCAGCATCCCTTTCCAGTCGGTATCGCGAGCAGTCAGCTTGAAGGGACCTCCTCATCACCTCCATCTCCTCCTTTAGCCTGACCTGAGTAAGCTCTACGGCTTCAAGCCTCCCCGACAGCTCCTCTACCTGCTCAAGATCCGCCCTCCGAACCTCATCCACTGTCGAGATGGCCATATTTATCTGCTCCTTGCAAGCAGCCTCCATCTTCCACAATTCCGCCTTACTAGCCTCCTCCATAGTCTTCCTCAACCGCCCGGAGGCAGCCTCATGCTGAGAAATCTGAATGGCCTGATCAGCAAGCTGTTTGGCCTGATCCGAAACCATCAATCGTAGTCGGATGTTGGCACTCCCGATCTCCTCTCCAGCCTTAACCAGCCGGGCATGATGCCCCATCAGCTTCCTAGTCTCCTCCGCCACCCGATCAATATTAGCCTTGGCCTCGTCTCCCATGGTAATTACCCGAGTGGTAAGTAAATCGAGATCTAAGGACTTAGCCTCATCAAGCACCTGTACCATGGGATTGCGGGGAAGAAGGTGCTCACCGGTAACCTCGTCAAAGGTAATATCATGAGAACCTGGATCCAGATCAGGGTGACACGCAAATGGATTACGAGCCAGACCAGGACGATCAATCTGCGTAACGGTAGGATTTTCAGACAGGTGCGGAGAGAGTACGAACTCAATATCCTCCTCTGTGATATCATGAAGGGGCTGAATTGGGGGCTGGGGACCGAGTGAAGGTTCGGATAAGGGATGACTCCTTTTTCTCTTCTGAATACCCTCTTCAATAACCCCGAGAAGAGGACGGTAGTCGACTACATCCCCGGAACGGTGGGTCGGAGTCTTCGGCTTGGCGGAAGCTTTGGAGAGCTTGTATTGTTCAAGCCTGTGCCGAAGATCTGAGGCCTTGGCCGTTTTACCTGCTCCTGATATAAAGAACAAGTGTCACAAGCTTACATTGATCCATAATTCGAGAAAACACGATAAATTAAAAAGATAAAAGAAGAAAGAAAACACATCTGTGGTTGTACAAACCCTGGGGAGGAGTAGGATACTGCAATGAGTCATGGATTTCATTCCAGGACGGGAGCGGATCATAAAATATTCCTAAGTCCCTATCATAAATGGAGCCCGCAGGAGTCAAAAGTTCACCTTGAGTCGTCGGAGCCACCTTGGCTGGAATAGTCTGAGGAGGCTCGCTTGCACCAGTCCCAGCCTTGTCAGCTTTCCCGGATTTCTCTGTCAAAGCCGGTTCCCCGTCCAGCCCCTCAAAAGCTTGGTGGAATGCATCATCCGTCCACTCCTGAATCTCGCCTGCCTGCCCAGGAAGCAAGGCCCCGATGCCATCGCCACCTTCCCGGTCACCTCCACCCTCACCTCTCTCCTCCTCTACGTCTTCCTCCCCCTGGGTAAGTGGACAATTGCTGGGGGAAGGACCGTCCGACTTCTTAAGTTTCTTACCTCCGACGGCTGGAAGTTTTGTGAAAGGTTTCCTCTTGCCACTCTCTACCGTGACACCTCCCTTAGCCTGAGCAGTCGCCCTCTCCTCCGCCGTTTCCCTCAGCTTGACTACTGACTGCTGTGGAAGGATCAAGTTATACTCCAGAAGGGTCGCGTTTCTGATCAGGTAGGCAGCTGATCTATCTCTCCCGGGGATAGCTTCTATCTTAGCCGCCGTCTGAACCAGGCGATCAGTCTCCACAACCGCAAAGCCACCTGTCGCTAGCAAAAATGAAAACGTATGAGAAGGAGCATCGCAGTCAGAGTGGAAATTATAAATAAAGCATCGACTTACATCCAGAGGTGAAACGCCGAATAGAAACAGAGTCGTCCCTGACAAAGAACCACTCCGTCTTGAACATGCTGTATTTAGAATACAGATCCAAGACCGGCTTGAAGGTTACCGCTGACTCCAGGCTGATGTATGGGGACCCCTTCTTATAGCCCCTCAGATTATATAAGTACCGGATCTCCCGGTTGGAAGAAGCACGCCCATACTTCCTCTGGAAGATGACAAAGAGGCTCACCAGTATAGCATAGGAGTTGGGTTGAAGCTGGAATGGGGCCACCTTTAGATATGTAAGGAAGCTGGCTACCCAAGCATTAAGAGGCGGGATGGCACCACACATACAGTGGTATCTGCTGTAGGCGAAGTACCCTTCGGGAGGGTCATATGGCATCACTTCTCTCCCTAGCAACAGCATGCGCGCCCTATCAATTCCGAAAGAACGGGAGATGACATCAAGCTGCTCTTCCTTAAGGGAGCTGGGAAAGCAATCAGGCGGGGAGTTCAGAAGCTCCTGAGGACCGTACCCGTCCACTAGTGATCTCGGGGTAGATCCGTGACGTTCCGGTCCTGGCTGAGCAAGGGGCACTGCGGAAGATTCTCCTTCGCCCTGGGACTTCTTTTTATCCGATCGAGTTTCTGCTTTGCGAGACATTATCTGCAACGTCGAAAAGACATGTTGTTAAAACAGAGAATACAAACAAGCAAGTACATATAGCCCGGAATTTCGCTCGTGATATAAAAAGTGAAAAAATCAAGTTCATTCGGCATTCCCATTACACAAAGGCCCATTTGGCATTCACATTACTCAAGCCCATTCGGCATTCACATTACTCAAGCCCATTCGGCATTCATATTACTCAAGCCCATTCGGCATTCACATTACTCAAAGGCCCATTCGGCATTCTCGTTACCCAAAGGCCCATTCGGCATGCTCATTATCAATTTCGTTCGGCATCGAAAGCCCTTAGGATCATTCGGTAAAATAAAGAGAATCAACTTTGAAAACTCGTTCGGCAGAGGAGGATTTACCTGGTCCGGCAGTTAAGGTTGTTTCGACACAATAATTGACTCGGCAGTTCAGGAGCTAACACAGCTATTTCGTTCGGTAAGGAATAACGAAGGGATGTGTCTCCTACTTATAGAGGAAGGTTGGATATGCCGGACCATCTGGTTCGTTTCTCTGGCCGAACATGGTCGTCCAAACTAAAACAAAGCATGACATATATTGAGCATATGCCCTACTTTGGGGGGCAAGTGTTAGGTACGTTCATACCACCACCGAATCAGAGTGAGAAAGGAGGCACCGGACGAAATACACCAACCACCGAACTATGCTTCTCCACGCTCCTACCGGACCACTTGCTTCCGGTCCAACTCCATTGCCTACCGGACCACTTGCTTCCGGTCCAACTCCATTGCCTACCGGACCACTTGCTTCCGGTCCAACTCCATTGCCTACCGGACCACTTGCTTACCGGACCAGCCACTCCACTACCTGCCGAACCAAACCCAAGGTATCCCTACCGGACCAACCAATCGCCGAACCATCCACTACCGAATCAACCTCCACCGGTTCAACCTCTACCAAACCACCCACTACCGGACCAATCCACTTCTCCATCCACTACCGAACCAACATCACCAGGCAAAATCACGTCAGCCCAGGCCCATCAACAGCTATATACTTCGAAGACCCCTACCCCCAGCCTCACTCTATAAATAGAGGGGCAGGGGTACAACAATGGGGGACAAGTTTTGAGAGCTCAAGCACGGATAGAACTTTCAAACAACATTCTTTTACTTGTATCAAAGCTTTATACTTGTAATCAAAACAAGAGAAGAGAAATAACATATAAAGTGGACGTAGGCACATTCTGGCTGAACCACTATAAATTTGCATGTCTTTTTACAATTTAGCCCCTGCTTTTCATATATCTGCATAAATCTCCAAAATCACTAAGAACAACATAAGAACTATTGAATCATACGACTTTGAGGTGTTTGTCCATTTTTTGTGCAAACAGAATCAAATTAGAATCTCATTCTTGTTTGATTCTCTGCCCTCTCTCGAAGATTAAAGTGCTATTCAGAGTTATAGGATCAATTTGTAGTCAAAAATTTATCGAGTCTCTCTATAAGGTGTGGTTGTGCCTGGAAATCAATTGGGTAATCTTGTGGCCCGTAAATCAAGAGAGTTTGCCCCGGACTCGTGAGGCAGGAGGGTACCTCAAGGCCTTTAGAAACTGAGGATTGTAATCTTGACTTTGGTACATTAAAAATCTGTATGAGGTGTTCTGCCTTGGTACAGGACTGGATGTAGGGTAACTCCGAACCAGTATAAAATCCGGTGTGTTCTTTCCTTTTACTGCTTTTTATTTACTTTCTGCATCTGTGTTTGATTCTGTGATTGTTCAGTGATTAAGTTCTGCATTTGTTTGTGTCATAATTTTAATTTAGTCCATATAAGTCGTAGAATCCATTCAACACTATTCAACCCCCCCTCTAGTGTTAAATTAGCCTTAAGATCCTTAATCTGCACTCCCTTTGAATTGGTATCAGAGCATAGGTTTTCATAGTTTTCATAATCTGAAACTTGAAAAGTTGAAAATGGCATTTTTAGAAAATTTTGTTAATACTAGTTTGAATCTATACATTTCATCAAAGTATCAGAAGTCTGCATGTAGTTTTTGTAACGACCCACTATTTTGGACCATTCAAATCGATAATAAATCCACACATGTCGGACTTGAATAATTCAAAACAATAGATTGTAAATAAATTTTGGCAAAACTCAGAATATACAGTAAATAAATCACTGATCACAAACACAGAGTAATATAACAATGCAGTAGAAGCAAAGTAATAGTAGTTCATGAAGGTACTATATATATAACAGAGTTAAACAAAATTACAGCAGAATTTATGAATACAAAGATG
Organism: Allium fistulosum; assembly: GCA_030737815.1. NCBI lineage: Eukaryota > Viridiplantae > Streptophyta > Magnoliopsida > Asparagales > Amaryllidaceae > Allium > Allium fistulosum. The sequence continues at coordinate 100,507,204 of CM060901.1, read as the reverse complement.
CCTCAATACAATATTCAATACAAGAAGATCTTAATACATCACTGGAATCAACTGAATAACTGAAAGCGAAATAGATAGCTGGATCTCCAAGAGAAGCTCCAACTCCAAAGGTGAGTCTCGAATGCTGTATCACTCAGTCTGACCCGAGCGTAAAGCAATACACAAAACACTCGAGTCAGAACATACATACTTATACAATGTAAACCAACTCAAGTGAACTATAATAGAAAAGTACAAGTAACTTAAAGAATGCTTGGGATCGCCCATTCTTTAAGGATCCGTTAAACTATCTACTATGTAGTAATATTCGCTATTATAATAATGTCTATAATAAAATAAACTTACTTTTAAATAGCGTTAAGGAGTGACCCAATATTCCCCTTAACACATAATAGTGCCAATTGTCTATACAGTACCTACATACCTCGAGAGGCTACGAGAAGATACTCCATAGGTACGACACAAATAGAAACTCGTAGTAAAGCTCGGTATGGTAGGTGACACGGCACAACTAGGCAATGCCAGGGTAGATATACCAATTACGCATCCGGGCTGGTGGAAACGCATAGCAGCCACTACCACCCACCTCGGAACACACTCCCAAATCAAAATTGAAGGGTGGCCACCAAATAAATCACAAAGCAATAGAATAGTATCAAAGAAATGCGTCCGATCAGAGGTGCTACCTCATTGGCCTGAGAATAACTCCTGTTTTAGCCACCTTATGCCAACTCACGGGAGTCGGGTCCACGTTCATACCTCAATAGGATCGTCGCCACCATCCTACTTCATTCTGGAATCTCCACCGCGTACACGGTTGTCAAAGTGGTTTTCGGTATCGACAGAGAGTATGCCCATATCCGATCCCGGTCTCTTTGCCAACCAATCGTTATTATAACCCATGGATATTTATTTCAAAATCCTTTACTTTAAAACCCAAAATATCATATCCATTTCAAAACTAGTTTATACTTCAAAACTAAAATATCATTTGAATAAACCCAAATTTCCAATCACTGGATATTTCTTTCAATTTATTTAAAGTTGAAATATTCCTTTTTAAATCATCCTAAACCAAAACCACTTTATAAAGCCATATTCTTAAATCTTAAATTGCAAATCAATATATTCAAAACAATTCTTAATTAAATACTATTTCAAATAAATTCATTTCCAAAGGTCATAGTACTTTCAAAGTTATAACAATTTCGACATCAAAACAACTTGAAACCATAATATTTTGAAATCATAACAATTTAGAAATGTTATTCTTTGAAAATCATAATACTTAGAAAATCATAACACCCTTAAAATAATATTCATTTAAACCATTGAAATTCATTGTCAAATAATATTCATTTCAAAGTTGTAGCATTTCTAAGTTCATTCATTTAATTATAAAATTTCCAAAACATTGTATTTTCAGCTAACAACAGCACTTATAAAGTGCTACAGTAGATATATTAGTAATATTTCAAAACATTGTCAAATTTAGAAACAGCAGCACTTATAAAGTGCTACAGTAGGTATTAGAATTTCAAAACAGTTTAGTTTAAGAAACAGCAGCACTTAGCAAGTGCTACAGTAGATATTTAGTTATTATTTCAAAACAGTTTACTTTCAGCAGCAACAGCACTTACAAAGTGCTGCAGTGGCTCTTTGGTCATTCCAAATTATAGTTTAGTTTCAGCAACAACAGCACCTACAAAGTGCTGCAGTAGCTCTTTGTTATTTCAGAACTTAGTCTATTTCTAGAAATGACAGCTTTATTTTAAAAAAATTCAGAAACAATAAAACTTAAAATTTGGTCATTTTAACTTATAAAAGTCATATTTTTCGCTTCAAAAATATTCATTCGGATATCTTAACTTATGATTACATAAAATAAACACTTAATAAGTAAATATCCAATTTAAACAATAATTCATTCATTAAGTCAAAAGTAAATTATTTTCTCAACTTTTACTTTAATAATTAACTTAATACTTTATTTTAAAATACCCATTTCCCAAGTAAAATTTTAATTTCCCTTTATTTACTTAACTTAAAAGTTTTCATTTAAAACCAAATTTCCAATTTCCAAGTTAAGTCATAATTAAAGTTACATTCTTCCATTTAAAAATCATAACTATTTATTTTACAAAACATAACATTTCCCAAAAGAATATTTTATCATAGTTAATGTAACAATAAATTTTCTTTTAGATTTATTCATTTAAACATCAATTAACTATGATTTTCTAGTTAAATACATTTTATTACAAAATATCCAATTAAAACAGTATTCCATTCATCAGTTCAAAATACATTATTTATTACACAAAACATGTCTGTTTCATAAAGTAAAATTCATTACCATTACTAGGTTAGATTTAAAATTCCATATTAAGTCCAATTATATTATTAAGTTATTTATCATCAATAAATGTCTTTAAATTCAATTTAAAACCAACACATCTTTAAAATTTCCATTAAAGCCACTTATTGACTTATAATGTCTTAACTTATAGAAAACCAACATCTTCTTATATTTAAGTCATTTAAATCAAACCTTTTAGCTCAAATTTCATATATTTAAAGCATTCAAAATATTCAATAATTTTTTAGGACAATATTATTTAAAAATATAACCATGGGCCTGTATAATATTTTCTAACCTAGGTCAAGTGATACGGATATGTATCATTTCAATCCGTAATTTAAAAAGAAAAATCCGGGTACTATCATTTCAAACCCGCAATCCCAAGTCAAATAAAATAAAATAAAAATACAATAAAATCACTCGAGCCTATCATTTCAGCCCATAATGATTTTTCCTTATTCTAATATCCGTTCGGGTATGTATCATTTCAACCCATAGTGATAGGGAACTTGCAGTGTGAGATACAGTAACTAAAATGAACAGTATAACATATAATAACATATCAGGTAATGTAACAGGTATATAAACAGCATTTAACATCAAATAATATATCACAGGTATGTATGAATAACAAATCAATTTATACAGATTCACTTATCATCATTTCACAATAATATAAGTACGTATGTCTAGAGTGATAAAACTCACCTTTTTAAAGCTGGAGATAACAAACAAGAGACACAAAACAAATTGTGAAAGCATGACTAGGCACGAACAAGATTTTTTGTAGAAGGAGAGCCAAGATCCAAACTTGTAAACAACATAATATCATGAATATAAGATTATGATTCAACAAAAGAAATTTTAAACCAAAACAATACAAAGATATGAAGGAAAATGACATAACCTTTGGTAGAACAAGACAAGTGGCTCGGCCACTATGTAAATGGGCTAGCCACACCATCACATGGCTCGGCCATGATCATTCAAGGGCATCTATGCTCGGCCATAGTGGTCATAAGGCACGGCTATGGACAAAGGAAGGTGAAAAGAGGCAAGTTACAAGGCATGGAAGGCTACAAGGCATGGATCTAGAGGATTTTTTGCAATTTCGGTGATGGATTTTGATCTATAGGTCACGGCCATGTTTGGTGGATGGTAATGAGGTGATGCAGGTGATCATGGAGAAGGTGGAGAGAAGATGAGGTCGGAAATATAGTGGAGAGGCCGGGCATGCCTAGAAGAAAACAAAGGAGAAACTAAAAGAAAAATAGAAGAAGAAGGTAAGGAAAAGCCATGAAAAAGAGAACTTGCTTTATTTTATTTTCATGCTAATGAATTAGATGAGTAACTATTGTGTACGTGATTCACAAAGTAGTAGGCGGCTAGGGTTATGAAGATGAATGGCCAAAAGAATGGCAAGCATTAAAGAGGCTAGTGAATGAGGGGATTTATTTCCTATTTAATAACATAACTTATGTAATATCTTTCAATCAAAAGAGGCAAATGAGGAAGTGAGATATTTGGGAAGATTTGTACGTGATTTTCAACTCGATATGCACGGCTATGAGGAGTTTGGATGGCAAGAAAGTGGAAATGAATGTTAAAAAATGGAAAATGCAGGAGTTACGGGAAAAAGAAACATATATATTTTTTCTTAAATTTGTATAAAATGTTACATTTCTAAATGTGAAATCTTGTCAATTGTACACATCAATTAAGATTTAAAACCAATTAATTAATTTACCTTAGTTCCATTCCTTTTACCAACTTATTACCTTATAATAAGTTTACGTTTCTATTTATTTTATACATTCACACCTCCCGTTACTGCATAAATTCTCATTAATGACATTAAAGATTTTCTAATTATTTTATAGACTAAATAGGCAACTTATAATAGTTGTTATCACTACCCTTTTATTTACACTTAAGTTTATCATATATTCAACTAATTATCATAATTACTTACCTAATATTGAATTCATTCAATTACTATCAATTATACAAATTTATTTATTTATACACCACTTACCCTTATTTACTTATATTCAAATTTATACTCAAATATAACTGTTATAACAAAATTAATAGGCCAATTAAATAGTAGTTCACACCCGTTACTATTACTTTAATCCACATTAATGAATCCATTATTATTTACAACCAAATGTTACAATTACTCAATTAACATCGATTTACTTCAATTTCTATTTATCACATATTATCTCATTAATGATTCAACATTCACACTTATTCCACACTTGTTTCTTATATACAAATTTATAACTAATTTACATTATTTCATCATTGGGACTTCATTTCAATTGTTACTAATTAGTTCTAATTACCATTGCTCAATTATTAATAGATAAAGTTTTTTTTATATTAAATCCCTCAAAACTTATTAACCTAACAAAATAAATTATTGAAAATTTTACGGGTCGTTACAGTTTTTATGAACAATCAAGTTATCTACCGAATTGGTTTACTATGCAGGAACAGACATGTTACATGGCTTTTGAAGAATCAACAACCAATGGACAAACTATGCAAATTGAGAAAGATAAATGGATACTTGATAGTGGCTGTTCAAGGCATATGATTGGAAATCCCGAGATACTCAATGACACTATATATCAAGATGGTGGACTGGTCAACTTTGGAGACAACTCAAAAGGATATGTGATTGGAATCGGCAATGTCGGTAATTCTAAAACTCCTCTTATTTATGATATTTTTCTAGTTAGGAATTTAAAACATAATCTGCTTAGTATAAGTCAACTATGTGATAAAGGATTTAAAATTAAATTTGGAAAAGATCAGTGTCACATCGAAGATAATAAGTCAAATATTATCTTTGAAGGAATTAGGAAGAAAAACATTTACATCCTTAGTATGAAAGTTTCAAATGATAATTTATGTCTTTTGCCTAATACAAGTGACCCTTGGATTTGGCATAAAAGATTTGGTCATTTAAATTTCAGACTGTTATCTAGGTTATCAAAACTTGACTTAGTTAGAGGTCTTTCCAAGTTAAACTTTAAAGTAGATAGTATATGTGATGCTTGTCAATTAGGAAAACTTAAGAAAAGTTCATTTATATTAAAAGATATGATTTCTACTTCTAAACCTCTAGAATTACTTCATTTAGATTTATTTGGTCCATCTCAAGTTCAATCAATTAATCACAATAAATATGTTTTTGTAATTGTAGATGATTATTCTAGATATACTTGGACAATTTTTCTTAAACTTAAAAGTGATGCTTTTGAATTAATTTAAGAATTTTGCTAAAAGAATTCAAAATCAATTTTCTTTAAAAATAAAAACTATTTGTAGTGATCACGGTGGAGAATTTGAAAATGAAAATTTTGAGAATTTCTGTAACCAAAAAGGAATCACTCATAATTTCTCTTTTCCAAGAACTCCACAACAAAACGGAGTGGTAGAACATAAGAATAGAACGATTCAAGAGTGTGCTAGAATAATACTTTGATAGTAACTTACCTAAAAACTTTTGGGCTGAAGCAGTCGCTACAGCTTGTTATATATTAAATAGGATTTTAATTAGACCATTAACTAATAAAACACCATATGAATTACTTTACAATAAGAAACCCATAGTAGCTTATTTTAAAGTTTTTGGTAGTAAGTGTTTTATTCTTAATACAAAAGATAATTTAGATAAATTTGAACCTAAATCTAACAAAGGTATCTTTATCGGATATTCTAATAGAAGTAAAGCATTTAGAGTTTATAATTTAAGAACTAACACTATTGAAGAAACAATGCATGTATCTTTTGATGAAAATTTTAAAGATACTGTGCAAATAGAAGATGAAGAAGATTTTGTAACTTTAAATAATGAACCTAATGAAACTAATTGTGAAATTATTCAACCTAATAAAAGAATTAGACTATTAAAAGGTCATCCTGTAGAAAATATACTCAGAAATATCGAATCTATAGTTAAAACAAGAAATCAACTACATAGTATGAGTAATGTAGATTTTATATCAACTACTGAACCTAAAAATCCAAAGGAAGCATCATCTGATGATTCATGGATTCTTGCTATGCAAGAAGAATTGAATCAGTTCACCAGAAATGATGTTTGGGAACTTGTTCCTAGACCTGAGGATAAAAGTATAATTGGAACAAAATTGGTTTATAAAAATAAAATGAATGAACTCGGTGAAGTCATGAGAAATAAAGCTCGTTTAGTCGCGCAAGGTTATTGTCAAGAAGAAGGAATTGATTATGACGAAACCTTTGCATCCTTAGCAAGACTAGAAGCTATCAGGATTCTACTTGCTTTCGCAAATTACAATAATTTCAAGTTATATCAAATGGATGTTAAAAGTGCTTTTCTAAATGATTTTGTAAAAGAAGATGTTTATGTTTAACAACCTCCACTTTTTGAAAATAATGAATTTCCAAATCATGTATATAAATTAAAGAAAGCTTTATATGGTCTGGAACAAGCTCTAGAGCCTGGTATGAAAGACTAAGATCTTATTTACTACAATCTGGTTTTGAAATTGGTAAAATAGATACAACTCTTTTTATTAAAAGAAACAAAAATGATATTCAATTAGTACAAATATATGTAGATGATATAATATTTGGGTCAACTAATAACATAATGAATAAAGAATTTTCAGATATAATGACTAAAGAATTTGAAATGAGACATATGGGAGAACTAAGCTTCTTCTTAGGACTTCAAATCAAACAATTAGATAAAGGAATTTTCATTAGTCAAGAAAAATATGCCAAGGATTTAATTAATAAATTTGGATTGACCACTTCTAGTGGGAAACCAACTGAAACGACCCGGAAATTTCGATCCCAAAAATTCTAGATAGTTAGGAAAAGAAGAAAGAGATAGAAGAAGCAGAAACAGAAAATCAATCTCAGAATCTCACATCCGCGCAGCAGTTAACTATAATATCAAATAATATTCTTTACACAAAGAAAGCCGTATTAGTCAATTACATTTTAATACATTAGTGTTACAACATTTTACAATCACTGGACAGTTAAAATAACTTGTCCCAGATAAATAACAATATATCACAGCAGAATACACTCCATACGTTCCTTCCATCCAGCTCGCCTCCTGAGCTTCAGAACATCATTACCTGAAAATCTGTAATACTCGGTCTGACCCAAGCATTACATTAGAGTAACACCCGAGTCAGGCTGGAAACCAGCGTGAGTAAACCCATATAATTTTGAAATATTAAGATATTAATCTTATTTGAAATTCCAGGGTAACTCGTACCTTCCTACGAGTTCTTAACTTATTTAAGTCAATCACTTATTTCAAACAATATCTAAGAATCATTATCCAGTTTAATATCCATGATTCTTAACTTGTTTCATTCCAGCCTGTTTACTTTTAAATCAAATTTTATAAAGAATTGTTGTAGATTACAGATCGAAGTGGTTTCGGGTATTTACTGATACCCGACCCCGGTCTCTTCGAATCCAATGTCATCTTTAATCCAAGGTGTTAAGTTTAAACAATACAATTTGTATTCAGGATATCATATCACACCACAATTTATCTCAGATAGATAACCTACATTATCACAGTTCAATCAAAGTATCTTATCTCACAAAGCATCACAAATCACATATCAGTGATATTAAATAATCTAATTCATTATCCCTAATCAAGATTAATTAATTACCTAATTACAATTAATTACATATCCCAGCTTAATTAGGATTAATTAATTACAAACCATTTGTTATTACCTAAATTAATTAACCATCCTTAATCACTTTCATTAATTAACTAATACTTATATTAATTAGCTATCCTTGCTTAATTACATTAGTTAAATTTACCTTAATTAATTTCATGGATTAATTAACCTTAATTAACAGTGATTAATCACATTAATTAAATATTTCTTAGTTATTAATTAATTACCTTTAATTATTAAGTAATTAATCAAAAAATAATCTTTAAATCACCCAAACTTTAATTAATTTCACTAATTAAATATCTTAATTAATCACCACCTTAATTAATTAAGATAAATTCTTTACCTTCATTAATTACTTATTAACTTATTTAGAAAACATTTAGGAATTTATCAAGTTCCTCTTTAAAAACCAGATAACTCAACACACTAAAACCCGAGCCAAACTCAATTACCCGAGCCAAAACCCTCATCTCCACGCGTACTCACTTGACTTCGAGAAAAACTTCCGCCTACTTCGATCCTAACCCGAGCCGATCCTCTTCTTCCCCAAAACCAACCAACCCAGATCAACGAAAATGCACACGTGCACGTGCACGGTCGTTCCGACCACCATAGATCAACACCTCGAGCCTCGACCCTCGACAAGTCGTCGACAACCCCACCATCCTCCTCAACCTCCCAGATCAACGAATCCAACAGTAAATCGAAAACGAGTCGATCGATCAAAAACTGGAACCCATCCAGATTGGAATACTTCCATTCGCCATTGCCTCCGACCACCGAGTCTCCCGCCGACCAACCCAAAGCTGTCCCACGATCCCTCGCTCTGATTCCCCTACATGTGATCGCCTCTGGTGTATCGTCGATGGCGTACGAGCATCGACAACCCCAACGACCAAAACCAATCATAAAACCCTAAAATGCCTCCGACCAGCTGCCTCGACCATCAAAAAAATCCCCTACCATTTTTCGTATGATCATCAACCCCTAAGCCATCTACGACATCAACCAAGAGTCTCAACTCATCATCGATCGTCGGCAATTGACGAAATACCCAAAATCAATCAACTCAGCATATCTCGACTAATACCAAACTGAAAATTATGATTTGATTTCCAAAATTCATCAATTTACAATACGAATTTGTTTATGCAATTCAAACATGATTTCCAGATAAACAAATTTAGACTTATATTTTATTTTCTCTGTAATTTATCATTTTTGAAGAAATTACTTAGTATAAATTCTTAATACCATTTTAAAATTGATATTACCATATTACAATCCTTTCTTATTTATAGATCATAGCCTAAAATTGATTATAGGGGATGATATGAATTTTTTTTTTATGATGAAGTTGTTCCTGTAATTCAACACAGAAGTGTATATCTACACATATACACAGACATATCATATATATTTACACATGCATTCAAATCCAAACATTCTTGTAAACATTTATACTATATCACTACAACATTTCATCACATGCATCAAAGTTTAATCACAGATTTAAAACTGTTTTTAAAGAAAAAGTTTACTCACTTTTCATTCTTTGAACAGAGCCTGTTTCCACTTGTTTTGATCCTCCTGTTTACTTGAGTTGCTTTGATCTTTTTTTTATATGGCAGCTTTTAGTTTTCCTTAATACCTAAGTTTGTTCGAATGAAAGAAATGTAGACAAGATAGAGGTACATATAGGAGGAGTGTGCTGCAGCTCTTTTATACATAGCAAGCTTCCCCTTTTATTTTATTTTTTACTTTATTTTCTTTTGGTCAGCAAACTTTTTTTGACCTAATATGATTTTGTGTTTTGTGTGCTTGAAAGAATAGGTATTTAATGTGGTGTTTCCTAAGTTGACTACATGGATATATAGATATGCTCTTATCAGCATACCCATACACACATTTTATATGTTTGTCATCATTTGTACATTTCCATTTTATGACTTTCACCATTTCATTTAACATATGAACGTATATACTTACTTATGTGTATTTTATTATTATACATGTTTCCATTTATACAAATTTTTATATATGTTATTCTATATGAGCCTACATTCATATACATGCATGTTCATATACTCATATCTTATGTGTTTTCAATTACCGTATACATATTTATGTACTCGGATGTATATGTATATGTATTTATATTGAACATCATCAAACTTGTATATGATATATATATATTTATGAATTTTTTTTTAAATGGTAGAGCTTATCTATACATAAAATTTCTTTTCTTCTCTACAGTATTTATTCTATCCAGAGATTTATAAGCCCATATTCAATATAGTTTTTAAGCCATTTATATATCCAATATTTTTTTTATTATCAGAAACTTATTCATTTAACTGATTAAAACTAATATTCCAATAATTTAAACCAGTTAATTACCCAATTATCCGATGTTAAAATCCGGGTCGTCACATTCCTCCCTCCTTTAGATCTTTTCGTCCCCGAAAAGAAACGAAGCCCGAATTATTAAAATGCTTAAAATCAGATAAATTTTCTTTGATCATTTTTTTAAAATACTTTAAAAATCTATATAATATTACTAAAATAGTTTTTATAAAAATACTTTTATAACTCGATGTTTCGACAAGTCCATCCTTGTTCTCACAGAAATTCGGTCATACGTTGATCAGGCGTAGGACTGAAAATCTATAAGTACTTGGTAAACCTGTTTTCAACAACCAGTGAAAATACTTGAAAAATAATTTTATTGAAAATATTGAAACAGTTTTTTTGAAAATAGAGAAAATATCTTTGGTGAGAATGCTCTGGAAATCATCACCCTCATCCATGGTCGTAGTTAACCCGATGGTTACGTTGCCATCCCGGCAAAATCCATAGATAACTATAGGCCTCCACGCCCCTCGATTACACCATGGAACCCGCTACAGATCGCAGTTATACCCGGGCTTTACGTTGCTATCACAGCAAAAACCCATATAACCGTAGGCATCAGCGCCCTCGAATTTCGCTGCTAAAAGAATGAAACTCCTCCACTTGATCATAGATCGTAGTCTACCGATGTTATGTTGTCGTCCCAGCAAAATCAAGTGTAGACTATTGGCACTCATCCTCCACACGATTTTCGCTATGATTCACACAGTAGATCACAGCGACATCAAGTTACACTGTCGTCACAGCATAACCCAAATGCCCCTGTAGGCATCAGTGCCCTCGACTTTCCCTACCCAACAATCCTCAGCAACTAGTTTGTCCGGACTCCTCACAGGATCAACTTTAGAACCCCCCTTAGGGCTCAAGGTAGTACCACCTTGTGGCACTCCTGAGAAGTTCATTCAAGGGAGCGCCTTTTTCCCCAGAGCCACTTCAAAACACTTTATACTATACACATATAGTATTTCCAAATCATACACCTAGTATGAATTTCATATAAATCTCCTTTCGATTATCCAAAATCGATAATTCACAAACTAGACTTTCCATATTCCAAATTTGATTTTCCTCAAAATCAAAAGCCTTTTTTAGAAATCCATAGGTTCCCAAAACTTTTTTCCAAAATCATTTTCACAAAATCCTTTATATATACATATATATATATAATAACCTTGGGAAATTTTTTTTTCTTCATACTTGTATAAATTCTCTTTTTATACCTCAAATATTTTCAAAACCCTTTTCTTCAGGCAATAGATTCAACAAGGGGAGTTTACCATATATAACAAAGATATATAACTTAGTTTATTCCAAATCAAATATCCAAATTTGATTACTCTTTTATAAAGTTATTAACCACATTACTTTTCTTCATAAAGTGAATCTTTAATCATAGAAATTTCCATTTTACCTCATCATATATTTCACAAAATATACTCTCAATTTCAAAAATCATTTACAGTTCTTATCCACAAATTTTCAATATCAACTTTATTCAAACCCGTACGATGTCCACATATCATCCGTACGCAATATCAATCTGATCGCTCACTCGATCACACAATTTCACTTCCGAACTAGTATTGTCCTCCCGACTTCCTAATGCGGACTCAGATCTAGTTTCTTGATCAGAAACTGGCATTCTCCTTCCATAGTCACATCTATGATAGAGAATATCCAAAACCAATCAAAAATCCATATCCAGGTTCGCCGTCGAAAATCGAGCGAAAAATCCCAACTCGGATCGATAATACTATCTTGAAATTCTATGCTCGAATCTGGATCAAATCACTATGCGAATAGAATAATATATGTACATCCTGCATATTTATCTTCATTGATTATCAGTTAAATCAATTTCCTTTCTATTCATCCTCACTTTGATTTTATTCACTTATTCACATTTGCCTTAATCCCCATTTGGATTACCATTTTAATTCTTATCTCAATTGGGTATTTAATCATAAACAGATTGAACTCCAATCAGTTTATATTTAGAAAATAGCTTGAAAAATTCAAAAATAGATAAGTAGTTGAAAAATAATTATTAGTTTGTAAAATAGCTGTAAAATAGTTATGTATTGATAAAATAGTTATAAAATAGTTAAATAGTTATAGAAATTTTTAAATAATTGCAAAATGGTTGTAAAATAGTAATTAATTTGCAAAATAGTTGAGAAATAGTAATTAGTTTATAAAACAGTTGTAAAATTGTGAAATAGTTTTAAAATAATTATAAAATAAGTATAAAATAGTTTGGCTTTAAATAGAAGGGTTGTGAATAGCTTGGAAAAATAGATTTAAGAAAACTTATTCTAAAAATAATTTGTTGGAATTGGTTTTAGAGTCAAACAGTTCCACTACCCAATCTTTATTCCCATCAATTCAGTTTTAATTTTCCACTTTCATTTAAATTGACTCAATTCCAATTTAGATAACTTCAATTTCCATCGAAATTGATTTAATCTCAATTCAAGTTGAATTAACCTCAATTTCTTTCCAAATTCAGATCAAATTCAATTTGATTTTAAACATATTCACTTTAATTACAATTTCAAATTATTCAAATTAATTTAGACTAATTTCAAATTGAATCCACTTCAATTTCAAATCACTTCAATTTCTATATGAATTAATCCAATTCAAATTTCCCATTTGAATTTTATACTTATCCATCTTCAATTCTAATTAATTCAAACTAAATTCAATTTGAACTAATGAAATCTGAATCTCAACTTTAAACCACCTCGAATTATATAAATTTGAGTTAAATTTTCAAATGTTGATTTAACCCCTTAAATCAAACTAACTTTTATTTTTAAATCAATAATCCCAATCTTTAAAGAATTTAATTCTGAGTCCAATTCTCAAAATTCCATTTTAAATTATCTTTATTTAACATATTTCAAAACTCAAAAACAATTAAACCTATAGATTCTAATTTATTATCCATTTTTAAAACCAATTCTCAGTTTCATATATTATTTATAATAATGGAATGATATCAGGATAAATAAACATCCAAATTTATCCAAACATCCATTTTTAATTTCCAAATCTCAAACCCATTTTGAGATCACTCATAATTTCCCATTTAAACCAATCATTTAACTTCCCTAAGTTAAATCTCAATTTCATCTTGAAATTCCCAATTCAGGTTGTTTGTTAACTTATTTAACTTTCCCAAAGTTAAATTCAATTTAATTTTATTAACCTTACCCAATTTGAATTCTTGCTTCAAAATTTAAACTTCATATTAATACTCTTATAAGTTCAAAACTTATCACCTTGGATATCACATCTCACTTCAAATTTAAAACTCAATATTTAGAGTTCATTTCAAACCATTTTTGATATTATGTATATTCCTCATATATACATATTATTTTCTTTACACACCAAGTTATCCTTAAATTTTAAACCACCTTTGGTTTTTTTAATTCAAACGAATTTTCAAACAACCCTTGTTTGCAACAAGTCCCTTTTATTCAAATAATACTTATTTATTATTTCTTTTAGCATTTGAAACAATTTCAAAACTTTTCAATTTACATCCTTTCTAATTTACAAGTTATTCACATCTAACGGTTACTTCCTTAAAACATTTATTTGTTTATTGGAAAACAATCATCTTATTTAAACTCAATAACCATTTATTTTCTGGTTTGAAACCATTTTAATTCATCTTATTCTAAAATCACTTTTACTAATTCAGGATTTTATTTTCAGTTTGAATCTATTTCAAACTTATCTTCATCCAATTTCAATTTGGTTGTATTACTATTACCACTTAATTCTCATTATTTTATTTAACTCCAATAATCAACAACCAATTTCTTTAATAATTGGAAAATTTTTACTTATATAAAAATCATTCAATTTTAAAACCGATTTTAAAATCTTTACATAAGAAAATAACAAGTACGCACTCGTATATATACACTCAACTCATTCTAGGGTACCATTGTCCCTATCCTTAATGAGTAAACTCACCAGAGCCAAGGTCCTCGCTTAACCTTCAGCTCTGATACCAAATGAAACGACCCGGAAATTTCGATCCCAAAAATTGCAGATAGTTAGGAAAAGAAGAAAGAGATAGAAGAAGCAGAAATAGAAAATCAATCTCAGAATCTCACATCCTCAGCGATTAAAATATAATATCAAATAATATTCTTTACACAAAGAAAGCTGTATTAGTCAATTACATTTTAATACATTAGAGTTACAACATTTTACAATCACTGGACAGTTAAAATAACTTGTCCCGGATAAATAACAATATATCACAGCGGAATACACTCCATACGTTCCTTCCATCTAGCTCGCCTCCTGAGCTCCAGAACGTCCTTACCTAAAAATCTGTAATACTCGGTCAGACCCGAGCATTACATTTGAGTAACACCCGAGTCAGGCTGGAAACCAGCGTGAGTAAACCCATATAATTTTGAAATATTAAGATATTAATATTATTTGAAATTCTAGGGTAACTCGTAACTTCCTACGAGTTCTTAACTTATTTAAGTCAATCACTTATTTCAAACAATATCTAAGAATCATTATCCAGTTTAAATATCCATGATTCTTAACTTGTTTCATTCCAGCCTGTTTACTTCTAAATCAAATTTTATAAAGAATTGTTGTAGATTACAGATCGAAGTGGTTTTGGGTATTTACTGATACCCGACCCCGGTCTCTTCGAATCCAATGTCATCTTTAATCCAAGGTGTTAAGTTTAAACAATACAATTTGTATTCAGGATATCATATCACACCATAATTTATCTCAGATAGATAACCTACATTATCACAGTTCAATCAAAGTATATTATCTCACAAAGCATCACAAATCACATATCAGTGATATTAAATAATCTAATTCATTATCCCTAATCAAGATTAATTAATTACCTAATTACAATTAATTACATATCCCAGCTTAATTAGGATTAATTAATTACAAACCATTTGTTATTACCTAAATTAATTAACCATCCTTAATCACTTTCATTAATTAACTAATACTTATATTAATTAGCTATCCTTGCTTAATTACATTAGTTAAATTTACCTTAATTAATTTCATGGATTAATTAACCTTAATTAACAGTGATTAATCACATTAATTAAATATTTCTTAGTTATTAATTAATTACCTTTAATTATTAAGTAATTAATCAAAAATTAATCTTTAAATCACCCAAACCTTAATTAATTTCACTAATTAATTATCTTAATTAATCACCATTTTAATTAATTAAGATAAATTCTTTACCTTCATTAATTACTTATTAACTTATTTAGAAAACATTTAGGAATTTATCAAGTTTCCTCTTTAAAAACCAGATATATCAACACACTAAAACCCAAGCCAAACTTGATTCCCCAAGCCAAAACCCTCATCTCCACGCGTACTCACTTGACTTCGAGAAAAACTTCCGCCTACTTCGAGCCTAACCCGAGTCGATCCTCTTCTTCCCTAAAACCAACCAACCCAAATCAACGAAAATGCATACGTGCACGTGCACGGTCGTTTCGACCACCATAGATCAACGCCTCGACCCTCGACAAGTCGTTGACAACCCCACCGTCCTCCTCAACCTCCCAGATCAACGAATCCAACAGCAAATCGAAAATGAGTCGATCGATCAAAAACTGGAACCCATCCAGATTGGAAAACTTCCATTCGCCATCGCCTCCGACCACCGAGTCTCACGCCAACCAACCCAAAGTTGTCCCACGATCTCTCGCTCTGATTCCCCTACATGCGATTGCCTCTGCTGCATCGTCGATGGCGTACGAGCCTCGACAACCCCAATGACCAAAACCAATCATAAAACCCTAAAATGCCTCCGACCAGCTGCCTCGACCATCAGAAAAAATCCTCTACCACTTTTCCTGTGATCATCAACCCCTAAGCCACCTACGACATCAACCAAGAGTCTCAACTCGTCATCGAACGTCGGCACTTGACGAAATACCCAAAATCGATCAACTCAGCATATCTCGACTAATACCAAACTAAAAATTATGATTTGATTTCCAAAATTCATCAATTTACAATACGAATTTGTTTATGCAATTCAAACATCATTTCCAGATAAACAAATTTAGACTTATATTTTATTTTCTCTGTAATTTATCATTTTTGAAGAAATTACTTAGTATAAATTCTTAATACCATTTTAAAATTGATATTACCATATTACAATCCTTTCTTATTTATAGATCATAGCCTAAAATTGATTATAGGGGATGATATGAATTTTTTTTTTATGATGAAGTTGTTCCTGTAATTCAACACAGAAGTGTATATCTACACATATACACAGACATATCATATATATTTACACATGCATTCAAATCCAAACATTCTTGTAAACATTTATACTATATCACTACAACATTTCATCACATGCATCAAAGTTTAATCACAGATTTAAAACTATTTTTAAAGAAAAAGTTTACTCACTTTTCATTCTTTGAACAGAGCCTGTTTCCACTTGTTTTGATCCTCCTGTTTACTTGAGTTGCTTTGATCTTTTTTTTTATGTGGCATCTTTTAGTTTTCCTTAATACCTAAGTTTGTTCGATTGAAAGAAATGAAGGAAAGATAGAGGTACATATAGAAGGAGTGTGCTGCAGCTCTTTTGTACACAGCAAGCTTCCCCTTTTATTTTATTTTTTACTTTATTTTCTTTTGGTCAGCAAACTTTTTTTGACCTGATATGATTTTGTGTTTTGTGTGCTTGAAAGGATAGGTATTTAATGTGGTGTTTCCTAAGTTGACTACATGGATATATAGATATGCTCTTATCAGCATACCCATACACACATTTTATATGTTTGTCATCATTTGTACATTTCCATTTTATGACTTTCACCATTTCATTTAACATATGAATGTATATACTTACTTATGTGTATTTTATTATTATACATGTTTCCATTTATACAAATTTTTATATATGTTATTCTATATGAGCCTACATTTATATACATGCATGTTCATATACTCATATCTATGTGTTTTCAATTACCGTATACATATTTATGTACTCAGATGTATATATATATATATGTATTTATATTGAACATCATCAAACTTGTATATGATATATATATGTATGTATGTATTTTTTTTTAAATGGTAGAGCTTATCTATACATAAAATTTCTTTTCTTCTCTACAGTATTTATTCTATCCAGAGATTTATAAGCCCAAATTCAATATAGTTTTTAAGCCATTTATATATCCAATATTTTTTTTATTATCAGAAACTTATTTATTTAACTGATTAAAACTAATATTCCAATAATTTAAACCAGTTAATTACCCAATTATCCGATGTTAAAATCCGGGTCGTCACACCAACTCCAATGACAACTAATGTAGCTTTAAGTAAAGAAGATAAATCAAGAGATGTTGATCATAAATTATATTGGGGAATGATTGGTTCGCTGCTTTATATAACAGCAAGTCATCCTGACATCATGCATAGTGTATGTCTCTGTGCAAGATACCAATCTCAACCTAAAGAAACTCACTTAAAAGCTGTTAAAATAATTTTAAGATATGTAAAACATACTTTAGATTATGGTTTATTTTACTCTAAAAATGATGTATTTGATTTAATTTCATATTGTGATGCTGATTACGCTGGTTGTAAATCAGACCGAAAAGTACAAGTGGAACTTGTCACTTTCTAGGACATTCTCTGGTTTCCTAGTTTAGTAAGAATTAAAACACTGTATCCTTGTCAACAACTGAAGCAGAATATATATATGCTGCTTTGACTTGTTCTCAAGTTATATATATGCAATAAACTTTAAAAGATTTTGGATTAATTATAACTAAATCACCAATTTATTGTGATAATACTAGTGCAATAAACTTATCTAAAAATCCAACTCATCATGCTAGAACAAAACATATTGATATTAGACATCATTTTCTTAGAGATAATATAAGTAAAGAAGTCATAACTCTTGAATATATTAATACTGAAAAACAAATTGCTGATATATTAACCAAACCATTAAATGAACAAAACTTTACTAAATTTAGAAGAGAATTAGGTATATGTTCATTAAATGAAATATAAATTATAAATAATACAGGTATAGTTAATAATTAATATAAATAAATAAAATTCAAAAATTGAACTGGGCATGTCGACATGACCCATCCCCTATGTCGACATACAGGCCGAGATTTTCAAATTTAAATTTCCCTCTAAAATTAGTTATTTGGTTATATATTTATATATTTCGACTTTTACTCCTTTCCTCTGTTCTATTCTCTGTAATAAACTTCTAAAACAGTAAATTAATGGCTTCCTCTTCTAATAATGAACCTTCTTTACCCACTTCTCCTCATTCTGACCCTTTTCAACGTTCCACACACGTACGAGTCATCAAATTACAAGAGAAGATGAAAGATTTGCTTCAAATGATGACGGAAATTCAAGTGAGTCAACTGCGAATGGCTAGAGAACAAGATATGCAAGGTAGAATTCTTAGGAATTTACAAAAATTCCTTATGGATAACCATGCCAGTCCCATTGTCATCGAAGAATAGTCACAAGCCATGGATTCTAAAGAAGAAGAAGAGCCTATGGAAGAACCACAAGAGAATCAAGAAGAAGAACATCCTCTGCTGAATCCGGATGTTCATATGGACGAAGACGATGGCGTGATTTGCGTTGGAGAGGTCCTTTTTGACGCTAATGGGAACTTAGTCGAACAACGTGGAAACTTTTGTCTCCACTATCCAAATTGTTCGGTCAATAAATCACCAATAGTTAAGGGTCCTCGTTAAGCGTTTTTTGTTTTTCGTAATGTTCTTCTAAAAACAATCTTTGGTGTATAAAATCTCGAATTCCATTTAACTTAGGATGCTATATTTAACTCATACATAGTTATTATTCTTATGTCATATGTTTGTTTATCTCATTTTCTATTAAGTTCAAGGTTTGTAGGTTATTGATTTGTTGATGACAAAGGGGGAGAAGTTATATAAAATAGTAGGCTTGGAGTAAGGGGGAGTTGTTGGAGTAAGGGGGAGTTATGGTATGATCGAAGTGGTAAGTATATTTTATAAGGTTGTCATCATCAAAAAGGGGGAGATTGTTAGGAACTGGAGATAGTGGTTTTGATGACAACAACCTTTGTAACTTATTTTATTATAACTTATATACTAACACTATTGTCTAGATATATATGAATGTTATTATGCAGGATATATATAAGGCAGGTACTGATTATTGAAGACTGTACAGTATAAAGATCAAGGATGAAGAAATCAAGTTTGAAGACTCATGAGTATCAAGATCAAGATTTCAAGATATGTGTCTAGTTTATTGTTAAAACTTCATAATAGCATGGAAATCTTCATTTCGAATTTCATTTGGGATGGAACCCATTTCTACCTTCTTAGTGGCTTACAAACCCACGACAAGTAGCTTACAAACCTACGACAAGTGGCTTACAAACCCACGAACATCCTGGTTTTGTACAAGTTCTCGAGTCCTGATGTGATGAGATATTATGCAGGAAGAAGCTTGCAAAACTACTTCAAAATGGTTTTTCAAAACGATTTTCAAAACTGCTTTTCAAAATATTTTAGCCTTCAAATTATCTTTTTAAATGATTTTCAAATAGATGTTTTAGCCTTAAAATATTCTTTGTTTTTTTGTTTTAAACATAGTAAAATTAGTTTATTTTACTCCAGAGTCATTTCATTTTGTTTTCATTTCAATACCATTTTCAAAACAAATTTTATATTATTTTTTAACAAAGGGATGTCGACATCATGGGATACCCCATGTCGACATGGTGGCCGTTGAATTCAAAAGTTTCAATTTTCAAAAGAAGTGTCTATTCGTTTAAATCTCTTCATGAATGGTTATGACTATTGGTGCTCTATAAATAGCCTTCACAAACGAATTTTTTAACTAACTATTTTCATATTTTCTTCACTCCTTCTTCTCCACAAATCAATATTCTAAAATTTTCATATTTTAAGATCGTCCGAAATTCTGCCAAATTCTTAAGTGAATCAAATTAGAATCTCATTCTTATTTGATTCTCTGCCCTCTCTCGAAGATCAAAGTGCTATTCAGAGTTATAGGATCAATTTGTAATCAAAAATTTATCGAGTCTCTCTATAAGGTGTGGTTGTGCCTGGAAATCAATTGGGTAATCTTGTGGCCCGTAAATCAAGAGAGTTTGCTCCGGACTCGTGAGACAGGAGGGTACCTCAAGGCCTTTAGAAACTGAGGATTGTAATCTCGACTTTGGTATAATAAAAATCTATATGAGGTGTTCTGCCTTGGTATAGGACTGGATGTAAGGTAACTCCAAACCAGTATAAAATCAGGTGTTCTTTCCTTTTACTGCTTTTTATTTACTTTATGCATCTGTGTTTGATTCTGTGATCGTTCTGTGATTAAGTTTTGCATTTGTTTATGTCATAATTTTAATTATTCCATATAAGTTGTAGAATCCATTAAACACTATTCACCCCCCCCCCCCCTCTAGTGTTAAATTAGCCTTAAAATCCTTAATCCGCACTCCCTTTCATTAAATACATATCTTATAAAGATATTTTGAAAATAAATTTTGGGAAAATATAAAATAAGGCCTGATGCCTACTTATGGATGTTATTTGATAGTTAAATAACCAACTATCAAATATTGGCCAATTTCGTCGATCGTTTCAAAGAGACCGGGATCGGATTTAATTATATGAAAACCACTTCGATCTGATTTGAGCGTTACGAATGGATATCATGAAGATAGTAAAGATGGTGGTTCGGTTTGTTCAGACCCAGGACAACTTGTATGGATGAATGCTATCAGAACATCGTCATTGGAGGACGATGAGCATTCTAAGTGAATTTGTTCTTGAAAGGTAATCGTAGCCTCTAGCCTCATCAACCGGGAATCACTGAAAATCAGGGGAGATGCAGCAAGGCTAAGTGGGTTGCACCTAATTAGGGTATGTTTATCACCTTTCTAGATACCCTCGGATATTACTACTACGGTGCGCGAAAGAACTCGTCAAGGGTGGGAACACCTAGGGTGATAGCATATTCGGTCTATCCTGGTTAGGGGTAGTCCGGTCTTGTGTTGCAGGGGATCCCGACGTGGTCCTCGGTACATTTTTCTAGATGTGTATTGTGATAAGTGGCACCCCAGTGCCTAGTCATTTGTATGGAATCCATTCTCTAATACGTGCCTTTACGGTTTTGGTTGTAGAGCCTAGTATGATGGAATTTAATTAGTGTAACAATTTTGGCTATTTGAATAAGTATTTGTACCTAGACACTATTATAATATCAGACGATTTTGATATAAAATGTTTTGGTTGTCGTAAGGTAAAAACCCATCGTGTTTATGTGTGGCATGGTCTTATGAGATACCTTTGTTTTTCAAAGGATTTGATAACTTTAATAATTCTAATTGAGTGTGTTTTCTCCCGCTGGTATTCCAGACTGACTCAGGTGTTATTTTATTATAATATTCGGGTCAGACCGAGTATTACAGATTCAGGCTAGGATGCTATGGAGCTCAGAAGATGAGCTGGATGACAAAGATGTATTTTCCATACTTGATTTGTATTTCCGCTGTGTGAGGACAAGTTATTAAACTATCCAGATTTATTGTTGTCTATTGTACTCTGATAATGGTATGTATATTAACAGTATAGTTCTTGTATTTAAAATCTGTTAGTATATATTTTATTTTTTTCCGCTGCGATTGTGAGATTCTGTGTTGTTGTTTTCTGTTTCTCTTCTTCTACCTTTTCTTCTTCACCCAAATGAACCGGTGTTTTTCAGCACTCGATTTCTCGGCATTCTATACAGTGGACATATTGATGTCGATTTTCGAGGATCGAAAACCCCGGTCGTTACATACCTAAATGATCTTATAGATTAGTGGAAAATCGTTATGGGTTGAAATGATAAACCCAAAGGATTTTAATTGATTTTTAATTTTAGGATTGCGGGTTGAATTGATATATACCCGTAAATTTAAATAATTGCAGATTGAAATGATAAATATCTGTATCACTTAACCATAGGATAGAAAACTATATACGGACACCGTTGGTCTATTTTTGAAAAATGATTTTCAAAGTTTTGAAATGAAATATATGGGTTTTAATTAAAAAAAAATTGCAAAGCCAGCAGGGATTAATGGCCCCTACCATATATTAAAAAAAATTACAAACAATGATGGCAACCATCCTACAAATACATACACACCTCTTCTTACAAACAAAATGCCAAAAGGCAATTGCCTAAAATGTTTAGCAATAGAGAGGACCATTATGTGTTTAGCAATAGAAGTACCATAAAACACCCTATTGTTCCTTTCCATCCAAACTAAATACACAAACTTCTTTAGGACCCTTAATAATAAATCACCTTTATGTATCTTCCACCTTGTAGTTTTAATAAATATTAATTTTAAATATATATAAAGATATTTTAATATATGAGTAAAATTTAGATTTTAAAATTATATGTTTTTGGAAATTTTAAAATTTTAAGTTAAGTTCTAAAATATAAATTATAAAATTTTACTTATAACTTTATTATTTTTAAATATATAAAATAAGATTTAAAATATATTTAATAATAATAAGATTTAATCTAATAAAATTTAATATAACAAAATTTAATAAAAAGTTAATTTAACTAATATATATAATGAGTTTAAATATTTATTTGAATTTATATTAATCTTTTGAAAATAGATTTTTGTAATAACTTTTATATATATTAAGTTCAAATATTTATTTGAATTTATGTTATTATTTTAAAAAAAATAGATTTTTGTAATAACTTAGGTAAATAAAGGTTGGAAAGATAAGTTAAGTGGACTTATAATTTAATTTGTTCAAGAATGAACTTAAATAAGTATTGATTTAAACTTATTGATTTTGAGATTTTAAAGATATGATTTTATAACTTGATAACTTGATTTTGGTTAAGGTGATTAAGTGAATATTTTGGAATTGAATATAATTGAAGTTAGATATTTAAATTATTGATATTGATTTAAATTTGTAATTTGAGATTTTACTT
The DNA here is from genome assembly GCA_030737815.1 of Allium fistulosum. Lineage (NCBI taxonomy): Eukaryota > Viridiplantae > Streptophyta > Magnoliopsida > Asparagales > Amaryllidaceae > Allium > Allium fistulosum. The sequence continues at coordinate 100,483,612 of CM060901.1, read as the reverse complement.
AAATGATATTAAAAATGATTATGTGGATATTTTCAAATTTAAATAAAATTAAAGTTGAATTTTGAAATATAAATGAAATTTATCAAATTGAGTTATTGTAAATTATTCGAATATTTAAACTTTGAAACCTATTGAAATGGGAAGTGGTTTGAATTTGTAGTTCAAACCTGGATTTGAAATCGATATAAATTAAAATGGTTTTTATGAGAATTCGAATCGAACCTTTAACCTTTCAATCGAAATTATTGAACTGAGATTGATTTAAATTGAATTTTGGAATTAAAGTTGATGTGAATTGATTTGTGAAATTGGAAGGAACAATTCTAACTTGAAACTAAATTCGTTATATATATTTTAATATATAAACTATTTTAATCTATAACCTATTTTTAAATATATAAACTATTTTAATTTATAACTATTTCAATATATATAAACTATTTTCAATATTTAAATTGTTTAAGTTGGAACTGTTATGATTTAGATTTAATGGATTTAAATGTGAATATTTTGATATGATGGTTTAAACTATTTTGTGGTTATGATTTTGGAAATGAATATAATTTAAAGTGAATAATGATTTCAAAAGTGAATATGATTTCGAAAGTGATATGATTTTGAAATGAATATGATATTTTGATATGAAGTATGAACTATTTGAAATAAAAATGACCACGGTGTGAAATAAGCGTTTGGTTGTTAAAGAGACTGGGATCGGATACTGTCATACTCTCTACCAATACCGAAAACCACTTTAACAACTGTGCACGTGGTGGAGGTTCCAGAACAAAGTAGGATGGTTTGGCGAACGTCTGTATGAGGTATGAACGCAGCCCTGACTCCCTCGAGTCAACTTGATGTGACTTAAACAAGAGCTATACCGGGCCAAGTGGGATCGCTCCCCTATCGGGCACATTTATTCAGTACCATTCTATTACTTTGTGATTTGATTGGTTGCACCTTTGATTTGGGAGTGTGTCTCAAGGTGGGTGGTAGTAGTTGTTTTGCGTTACCACCGGTTCGGGAGTGCAAACAGTAGAATTCTACCTAGGCATTGCCTCGCGTGCTTTGTCACATGCCTTATCGCGCCTTCTACGATTTTGGTTTGTACAGTACCTATGGAGTGCTCACTGAGTATCCCATCGGTTTGGTGGAGCTTACAGTATCCGATAGACTATGGGAATATATAAAATGTGTTAAGGGGGATATGGGTAATTCCTTAACGCTATTTTAATAGTTTACTTTACTATAAACATTATTATAATAACGTATTGTACTATGTATATAAATAGTTTAACGGATCCTTAAAGGATGGGATCCCAACATCCTTTAAGTTATTTGCATTCCACTTGACATTTCACTTGAGTTGATTTACTTGCATAAGAATGTTAATCCTGACTCAAGAGTTTTGTGTTTTGCTTTATCCTCGGGTCAGACTGAGTGTCACGGCATTTAAGACATACCTTTGGAGCTTGGAGCTTTACTTGGAACATCTATCTCTATCTGTTCAGCTTTCAGTTATTCCGGTTGTTTATGTTTAGTCTTGTCGGTTGCTTTTGTACTTGAGACTACTTTGTATTTGAGATTTCTGTTGTATTTTGTTTTAAACTCTGATGTTCTGTAGTAGCTTCATGAACTACTATTTATTTATTTCCGCTGCTTATTGTTATATTACTCTGTGTCTGTGATTCGTGATTGATTTATTTACTGTATATGCTAACTTTTGCCAAATATAAAAATTAACAATATGTTGTTTTGAGCAATTCAAGTCGGACATGTGTGGATGATTGTCTTGAATGGTTCGAAATGCCAGGTCGTTACAAAGTGCATGTATTTATAGATTTTTCATGTCTTAGTCCTTAAGAAACTTAGCCAAAATATCTCACATTCTCTCCATCACTTCATGGTCATGGCTTCTACCCTCCATCATCCTCCATGTGCTTGGCCCACACCCCCTTCCATCATCACCATCATATCATTGTATCTGCATTGACTTTTGTATGCTTAAAGGCGAAGTATAAGAGAAATATCGTGATATTTGTTTCATTTATATACATGTATGTATGTTTATTTGTATGTGTATGTTTATGTGCATGTATGGATATAAGTGTGTATATTTATTTTATAAGGTTGCAACGACTTAAAACAACTTCTATTCGTTAAATCATTACGAATTCTGATTTCGATCTCCGGTCATATTTTTACTTCTTAGTTAACATACTTATATTTGTAAACAAAATTTAAAAACTAATTTCACATCATTATAAATGAATTAAAATGATCACGTTTGAATCATAAAACAATAAAAATCCATATTAAATAATTGTTTACAAAAAGTGTTGTCATATCGATAAATCGTTATGAATTTTCTTATATTTTTGAATCAAGCATATATCTTGGTAAAACTATTATAATGATTTATCACTACTATATAACTAATTAAAATGAATTATTATCATTTTAGAACAATTATTCAAATCAAGAAGTGCATGTATCCAGTTCCATGCGTGACTTTTGACGATTATAGAATGGTTATTGATAAAACGACTTTCATCCATTTTATGATATTTTTCTAAAGTATATATTTTCGTAAAAACTTATTCAAAATAAGATTACCATTATTATTCATTATTCAAAACATCATAGTTTATGTTAAAAAAGCTTATATGTAACAACCCGTCTTTTTCCGATAATTAAAAATATTAAATTAAATAAGATTTTGAAATTTAATAATTGTGAGAAATTAAAATTTGTGATTTATTAATGAGAAAAATAACTAGAATGTAATTTAATAATGTTGATCCAATTTAATTGATAACTATTTTAATGTAATTTCAATCAATTGAAATAATTGTAAAGCTAATTTGGTTATAATTGTAAATAAGGGATAAATTGGTAATTAACGGAATTAAGGAAATTGAAATGTTATAATTAATATAGTAAAATGATAACTGTAAAAATATGAATGTAATAAAATGTAAACCAATGTTAATTATATCCATAAGGTGATAGTTGATTTAATAATAAGAATGGAAATCAAAATAATAGAATTTATTGGAATTTAAATTATAATAAATAGGTTTTATTCCTATTGTAATTAATCTTAAAATTTATTTAATATTTAAATATTGGATTTAACATAGAAACCGTATTGTAAAAGATTATTAATTTTTGTGTAATCAGAAATGATGAAAATTGTTAACTATTAAATTTGAATTTAAAAGTGATTAAATTAATTTAATAATAATTTATTTAATTAACGTAAAAAATAGCCAATTTAGCCATTGTCTTGGATTTCGACGAAACCAGTTTCATCGGATCCGTAACAGTGAATTATTGTAGGATTTCAAGTTTTGTATCGATCGGACTTATCGTTTGATCGTGCGAGCTCGAAACGCGTAGAAATCGATTAATAGAAATTAAATGAATATAATCTGATTTTGAAAGATACTTCTATATACTTTTGAATTAAGGAGTTGAACGAAAGTAAGGTGACGTGTTATTTCAATTTTTAACCTTTATTTTATTATTTAATTGAAAATTTAATCTTCTAACATCGATAACTTTTTCATACAAGCTCAGATTCACGTGTGGTTTTCTCTGTTGCGATCGTATCGAAATTCCGGATATTATGGAACTGGTTTGGCTACATTCTGAGACTGTTAAATTTTTGGGCCTAATTTGGCTTTTAAATCGACTGAAAATCAAGAGTGTTTTAACCCACTCACAACTACTAAACTATCTTATGTTAGTTAAATTAAATTTATGATATGATTAGAAAATTTATTGATTTCTGTTTGGTATATTTAAATTGTCATTCAAATTTAATTTGAATTTATATTGAATTTAATTACCATTTAAATTAATATTGAAATTTAATTGCCGGTTAAATCCCTGATAATTATAACCAGTTTATTTGTTGTGATTTATTGGTTGATTTGAATAATGATTTCGATGGATGTTTAATTGTTGATATTTGGATGATTGGATATTATATTTATTTATATGTTGTTATCACACTGCAAGTTCCCTTAGTTTGTTGTTAGGAAAAATCACTATGGGTTGAAATGATACATACCCGAATGGACTTATAGATTAGGGAAAAATCGTTATGGGTTGAAATGATAAACCCGAGCGATTTTATAGATTTTTAATTTTATTCGGGATTGCGGGTTGAAATGATATGTATACCTGTAAATTTAAAATTTATTGCGGGTTGAAATGATATATATCCATATCACTTGACCATAGTATAGAAAATTATATACGGACACCAGTTTGGTTAAATTAAATGATTTTAAATCCTTGATTTTTTTTGGAATCCAGTTAAATGATATTTTGAAATAAAATTTGATTTATATGAGCTGAATTGTTTTCAAAATCCAAGCTTTAAAATGTGAAATTGAAATCGATTTAAATGAATTGTCTACATAATTTAAATTGAAATTCTAAAAGTTGAATTTTGAAATATAAATGAAATTTATCCAAATTGAGTTATTATAAACGTTTGAATATTTAAACTTTGAAATCTATTGAATTTGAAGTGGTTTAAATTTGTATTTCAAACATGGATTTGAAATCGATATAGATTGAAATGGTTTTAATGAGAATTTGAATTGAAAGATTAAAATTGAGTTTTGTTGATTTGAAATCTGGATATGGTCCAGATTTGTTAAAATGGAAGATCTAGTTTAATTTGATATTATTTTCAAATTAATTATTTTAATATAAACTATTTAAAAATTATTATTTTAAAATTTAGATTTTCAAACTATTTACTATATAAACCATTCCAATAATCAAACCATTTTGTACTAAACTATTTTTAACTGTTTTAAAATCCTTAAACTATTTAAACTATTAAACTATTTTTAACTATTTCTAACTATTGTAACTATTATAAACTATTTTTAAGACATTAACTATTTTAATATATAACCTATTTTAATATATAAACAATTTCTAATATATACCATTTTAACCTATAACCTATTTTTAAAATATAAACTATTTTTAATGTATAACTATCTCAATATATAGACTACTTTCAATATTCAAAATTGTTTAAAGTTGGACTGTTACGATTTAGATTTAATTGATTCAAATGCGAATATTTTGATATGATGGTTTAACCTATTTTTGTGGTTATGATTTTGAAACGAATATGATTTAAGGTGAATAATGATTTCGAAAGTGAATATGATTTTGAAATGGTTATGATTTCGAAAGTGAATATGATTTTGAAATGATTATGATTTGGAAGTGAATATGATTTTAAAGTAAATAATGGTTTCGAAAGTTATATGATTTTGAAATGAATATGATATTTTGATATGAAGTATGAACTGTTTGAAATGTAAAAGAACCAACCGGTGTGGAATAAGCGTTTGGTTGTTAAAGAGGCCGGGATCGAATATTGTCATACTTTCTTCCAATACCGAAAACCACTTTAACAACCTTGCACGTGGTGGAGAATCCAGAATGAAGTAGGATGGTTTAACGAACGCTACTGTATGAGCTATGAACGTAGCCCTGACCCCCTCGGGTCAGCTTGATATGACTAAAACAGAAGCCATGCCGGGCCAAGTGGTATCGCTCCCCCTATCGGGCACATTCTTTCGATACCATATTTATTACTTTGTGATTGATTTGTTGGCCACCCCTCGATTTTGATTATGGTAGTGTGTCTCGAGGTGGGCGGTAGTAGCTGATATGCGTTACCATGAGTTTGGATCCGCAAAACAGTAGTATCCTACCTTGGGCATTGCCTCACGTGCCTTGTCATATGCCTTATCGAGTCCATTATGAGTTTGGTTTGTATCGTACCTATGGAGTGCTCCCTGAGTATCCCACCGGTTTGGTGGGGCTTACAATATCTATATAGACTACGGTATTTGTATAAAAATGTGTTAAGGGGGATATGGGTAACGCCTTAACGCTATTTTAATACTTTACTTTACTGTAGACATATTATAATAGCGTATTGTATTACATATGTAGATATTTTAGCGGATCCTTAGGAGATGGAATCCCGAACATCTCTTAAGTTATTGCACGCACGTTAGACACTGGATAGGAGATGTAAAATCCCGTAAACATCTCTGAAGCCATTATACTCATATTTACTTATTTTAATTTAACTTACATAAGATCTTATAGTTCTTACTCAAGTGTTTTGTCTTTTCATTACGCTCGGGTCAGTCTGAGCTTTTCAGTGTATTGAAGACCATTTTATTTTGGAGGATGAAGACGGAGATGAATCCACTATTTATTATATTTATTCCACCGCATCATGTTGTTCCGCTGCATTATTTATTTATTCTTGCTGTATGTATAAGATCTACATTGTAAAAGTGTAATCAAATGTTATTTGTAAAATAGCTTCATGAACTGTTAATTTGATTATTATATTTTGTCATTTCGCTATGAGATTCTGTTTTTTGTTTTTCCTTCTTTTCTATTATTTTATTATTTACCCCATTAACAATCCTCCCTTTTGAATGGATTGAGTCGACATGTGTAGTTTATTGTTGATTTAAACTATACAAAAAGGTGGGTTGTTACATTATATTTGAATATTTTAAAAATAAATAAAATTTATCAAAGTGATAAATTTGTGGGTTGTTACAGTTAGCAGTTAGGGTTAGAGTAAGAGAGAGAAGTTAGAAAAAGAGAATATAGAAATATATGCAAAAGGTTATAAATTGAAGTGTATACTATAAGGTTAGAATTAGAACCAAGAGAATAGAATGGTGCAAAAGAAGAAGGGATAGAATGAAAGGTTATGTGTGAAAGCAAATAGGTGTTTGTGCCCTATGTGCTTGGTAGCTTCCATATTTTGTTTTAGTGATTATGCTTTGTGCGGCTATGTGATCTTACTATGATAGTATTATTATGCTAATTTGGTGAGTGCATTTGACACATCTTCATATATGATTTTATGTTAACAAGTATTTTATGTTGTATTTGGGTGACGTTTGTGAGTTGCTCGTACCAAGCTTCAGTTTGATCCGGACGTTTATTTCTATGATCACTTTGGATACCCTTGTGTGAGAGTAGTTCAGTAGGAATAGATTTAGAGTGCTTAATGCTATGTGATTGCTTAGAGTGGTGCGGATAAGGATGCTTAGTCTCGACAAGGAGCATATTTTAGTTATATGTTACACCTAAGTATGCCTTTTTGTAAAAATAAATTGGTGAATTTTGTTTTATGCTAGATGCTCGACATATGAGTCCATAACTCTGTATTCAGGGTTTATGTAACAACCTGCTTTTCTGTACATTTAAAGTTGACAATAAAACATACAGGTCCATTCAAATTGAATGAAAAGGCGGACCGTTTAGGGTAAAAAGAAAATAAAGACAAAACATAATCTTACACGAATGGAATAACATATACTATTTCAATATATAATCTTTACAGCGGAAATTTTTAAATACATACATCAGCCTGGACAGTTATAAATAATGTCCTTACAAATGCTGAAAAATGACAAACACAGCGAAAAAGTAAACTACGACCATACATTGATGAAGATCTCCAACTATCCTCTGGAAACTCCAAGCATCTTCAGCTAATCCCGAAACTACTCGGATCTGACTCGAGTATTAAAAATACCCGGATTAGTCTGGCAAGCCAGCATGAGAAACGCAAATCATATATATATAACAGTGTCATAGATCGACTTTGATGCCAAACAAAACCTTTAAAAAGAAGAGTATCTCATAAGACCACACCGCACATAAACACAGATGGGTTTTCACCTTATGATAACTAAAACATTTTTATCAAATCATTTAATATTATTTCTAATGAAATTGATTTGAAAACACTTTTCAAATAAATGTATAGAATCTTAACTGGAATTGTTACATTAATTAAATTCAGTAGAATAGGTTTACAACTAAAACATTAAAGGCTCGTATTGGAGAATGGATTTCATACAATGACAAGGTAAGGGACTACCTTCCGATAGTACATCCCTAGAGGAATGTACGAAGGCATAGCCCTGCTACCCTCTACCAACACAAGACAGACCTACCTCTACCATAGATAGTACCAAATATGACATCACCCCAGTCATTCCCAACCCATCTGAGACGTCTCATAGCATATACAATAAGCCCGATATATAGAGGGTGATCTAGAAAGGTGATGAACATCTCCTAATAGGAGCGACCTACTTAGCCCTTCCACATCTACCTTGTTTTTGTCATTTCTGATATGCGAGGCTTAAGGTAACATTTTACCATTTAGAGAACAAATCCTACTTTGAATGCCACATTGTCATTTCCAACAACACACTAATTGATTTTTGCAAAAGTACAACCTCTGAGTTTGTACATCTCAGAGAAGGGTGTTAAGTGTAAGATGGGTTACCTCCTACACCACCAAATAGATGTATGTTTGTAAAAATCAATGTACGTTATCTTAAAAATGCAAGCAGACACTCGTCTATACAAGCTGTCCAGACACAAGACAAACCAAAGGCACTCTCCTACCACATCCTGTCAGGAATCAACCCTAGGATTAGTAGCGCAGTCATTTCATCGAAGATTTTCAGAATGAAGCACTACTACCACCATATATATAATATGGAATTGCGGGGCTAGTGGCAAGCAACCCTACATTATGAAGATCTCCGTCTTCAAAATTATTATCTTTAACATGTTTTCACTTTCGAACGTATATTATTTCGAAGTGGTTTTCGGATAGGAATCAACCAAATCCGACCTTGGTTTCTCCGAACCAATTATTGGTAAATGATGTCAAGTATATAGGTGATTATTATTCAAGTAATCAATATCTTTTATCCAAGTAAAATATCTCTTTAGAGATATACATTTTTTTAAATCATATTCGGTTTCAGTATATATGGGATAATTAAACCACTTTTATCAAATCATTTGGTTAATTAAAATCCCTTTTAACTTTGGAAATACCAAAACATTTCATCTTTAATTACATAGGAAAAGTATAATTCAAATCTTAATAAAGATTTCACATTTCCAAAACATATCTTTAATGGGTCAAAACAATGTTATTTAAGACATTGTTTACTGTAAATGCAAACCAATTAGTATTGAATAAAAGGGATCCATAAATTTTAGACCGATTATACCGAATACTAATTTCCGAATTTAACCTGTACCATTCATCGAATAACGGTGAAATCACATTTTAAATTCATATGGATGGTACGAGTTCCCACCTCGGAAATTAATATGGAGTTTAACTAGAATGCTTTCTTTAACAACCAAATCCTATTTTAAATATTGTATTTTGGAAAGCCCCAAAACCTCTTTTCTTTTATCTTAAGAAAATGCGGTCTGGTAAATCAAATTAGCTATCCCCTTCGTCGTGCCAGTCTGGATAGCTAGAGCGAAACCCAGACACTGGTTGTCCAAGCGCGGGTTCTAGAGACTATCTCTCTGTCACCCATAAGGCGGTCAAGTTATTTGATCAAATCTAAATTCTTTAAAATTCTCTATTTATTATTTGAAAAACATTTGCAAAAGATTTGGAAAGAAAATCCCAAGTTTAAATCTTAATTTCAAAAGTTACCAAAAACTACTGCAAAAAGTGCTATGAGTAGTGTTTTTAAAGCTTCTTTGATCAAAATGCTAATTTCATTCCCCATATGTCCATAATAACTCAAATACTTTTTAAAACATTTTAATATATTTATGGAATTTATTTCATATTTTTTATGATTTAAAGATATATATTTTAAAGATTTTACCACTTTGGTTACCGAACTGCCAAAGCGCGACATTTTTGAAAACTTAATTTGTACATATCTCAAACTTTACTAAATGAAATCTTGATTTTCTTCTTTTGTTTGAAAACTATACTCATTATGGTCCGGAAAATTCTTATTGCAAAGAATTCCGACTCATATTCCATTCTACACATCCGTTTAACTTTTCAGGTCACGAAATCGCGAACTACCGAAATGCAACGGCTTATTTTTACTCCATTTTCCAAACTTTCTCAAACTTTGCCGAAATGAGTTTTAATGTTTATAAATCATTTTAAACTATTTTAAAGAGGTTTAACAATGTCATATATACCACTTCACTATATAAAGGAAAGTGATTCCTTGTTGTAAATTCGATGTGTATTATACCATGAATCATTTCTATATCAAACAGACATATCATCAACATCCAAATCATGAGGATCAAACATAGAAAACATCCATATCAAAAATATCATATAATTCATAAAATTAATAGTAGAGTTTCTCATATTTATACGACATGTTAAACTATATATTACTTTTTCTTCTTAAGCAACCATCAAGCATCATTAATTAACCAACCAAACATCGCATCCACTTTTAATAGTCATGTTAACTTATTTAAAACCATTTTATAATAAATTTATAGTTTTTAGAAGTATATTTTAAATCGAGTTCTCACCATAATATCCACTACTCCTCGATGCTTCCTGAAATCATCTCGGCGGCATTTCTCTCCACAAATTTCACTTCGAAGCTCCCCGGATCTCGCTCTTTGCCTCAAATAGTTTCGACCTTGACCTTAAAAGTGTTGGAGCTTAGCTTTGAAGAGGGAGGAGGTGGTGGCCATGGGACTAGAGGAGGTAGGGAGTTATTTGGATTTGATTCGGAAGTGGATCAACATTGATTTCATATGGATATAATTTATCTTTCTTTTTGCCTTATTTTTCTTCATAAATTTCCTAAGATGAAGAGGCCATTAAAGACCATTAGGAAGCTTGAGAAAAGGAAGATGAAGATGAAGAAATATGTGAATGAAGGTGAGAATGATGCTTGTATTTAAAGGCAAAGGTTTGGAAAAAATATCATGATATTTCCATTAGCTTTCACATCACCATTTCACCTCAACATGTGTTTGCTTACACCCCCTCCATCACCATTATACACGCAACCAACCCCCCTCCTCATGCTCCTCCATGTGCATAATGTGAAGTGATGTTTTGTTTTGATTTTTTGTAAGTAAAAATCTAGATTTTTTTTATAAATATTATGATATTTATACTCTTTACCATTAGTAATAAGTGAATGTAAATGGTAGTTCTAATGTGTTCGTATGTGTACATGGATGTAAATATTTGTATATGTGCACATGTATGTCACATATAACAAATAATATTGCATAACTTCTCTATGTTAAATCGTTACAAATTCCGATTTCGATTTTCAATCACATTTTCACTTATAATTTAAATTTCATATAAATGTAAACAAAATTTGAAAACTAATTCCTTATCATTATTAATTAAATAAAATAATCGCATTTGAACTATAAAACCATATAAACCAATATTAAACAAGGGTTTACAAAAAGTGATGTCGTATCAAAATGTTACGACTTTTCTTATATTTTTAAATCAAATATATATCTTCATAAAAGTATCATAAATGATTTATTATCACTATATAACTAATTAAAATGAATTATCGTCATTTTAAAACAATTATTTGGATATTTAACCTTAATTTAAATATATCAGAAAATATATATAAGTGATGACATCCCTGATGATGTCATAAATATATTTTATTTCCAAAAAGAAAAAAAATTATCTTTATTTCATATTATTGCTTAAATGGATAAATAAGTGTATGTATCCAGTTCCATGCACGCTGATATTGAGAAAATCTTAATTTTTTCTAAAACTGATTTTTGTCGTTTTTTCTGATGAAAATCCCATATATTTATATTTGTTAATATACTTCTAAAACAAGTTTACAATTATTATTTATTGTTCAAAACATTATAATTTGTGTTATAAAATCTTTTATTTGAATATTTCAAATATATTCAAAGTGATAAATTTGCGGGTCGTTACAGTTTAATTTGGTGTTATGTTATTTGTAGTAATTTGTTACTATTATATTTTATGTCGTTGCAATGGCGAACAATTGTATGGGCAAATGCGGTGCAAAAAAATTTCATTTTAGGTGGAGTGTTACAAGAACAGGTGCCAAATTCACAAATTTTAAAAACAATTTCATACTGCGGTTTAATAAAAAAAATTATGGTATGGTTTTGTTATTTATTGAACCTACAAATTGATTTAATAAGCCTACATACATTACCTTCTTGCATAAGCATCATGAAATGTTCTGATTGTGTCATATAAACCCCTTCATCAAATTCACCAAATGAAATTTTAAAGCCTATTTAATGAACCTCAAGCGTATAAATAAATGGTAATGCAATAAATGTCCTTATAGTAGATTTCAACCTACAAAGGCACATGTATCAAAATCATCTGGCCCCTCTTTCTGAGAAAACCATAGTATAGCTAAATTTTTATGAACTCTTATCTTTTCATAAGTGTCCACTTATTGGTTTAGAACAAGGAGGTAAATCTAGCAATTTCATTTTTCATTACCCATAATAGAATCCATTTCATTATTTATATTTCATGTCCAAAAGATAAATTTTGATACTTCATTGCTACATTAAGTGTCAAAGAATCTACTTTACACATTTTGACATCTACAAACATATCTTGAAGCTTCAACCAAATATATGCCAAATTTGACACCAACGTTTATTGTTTTCTCGTTCTTTTGCTACTCCTAAGAGACTCAAATATATCGCCATATTCATCATTATTTGAATCAAAGTCTCCATTGATTCATGGGTAGGCTCATTGGCCTCTATCATTTCAGGAATAGTGGTATCAACTTACATTGCTTCATCAATAGATTGACTGAGTTAAAAAAATATTTATATTAATTTTCATAAAACACATCTTTTAATTCAACTACGGTGTTACCTAAACATAATGATTATGCTTTATAATTTGGAGCTATGTCCCTTGTTATCCTAAGCATATCCTAAGAGAATGCATAAAATAACCATTTATCCCAAATTTCTATTCTGCATCCAAAGCGGTCAAACACTAACCCTATAACTCATGCTTCATATAGAAACTAGTATTAGGATCGAATAACATAATAACATCAATCATTTTAGTTAATGTCGTATTTCTTGTTTCTTGTGTTGTATATGTAATAAACGTCTCATGTAGTATTACCACTTATTCAAAAATATGACATATTGGCATTTACTGCTTTCGTTGTAAGTATTATAATATTAGAACCATGTTTATTATCTACTTTAGTTTTATATGTCATAAATGAACTTAAAACTTCATTTTCAGCATTCTTAAGATAAACATATCAATACTTGGAGTTAAACGTGAGTATTCATTTGTTTTAACCGAACAAACCAACAAAACCAAATAAGTGTGGTCAGTTTGGTTAAGTTTTGTTAGTTAATTGATTAGGTTTGGTTTTTATTTTCGTAATTATTTGGTTTTTTAATTTGTTTTGATTTTCAATATTGTAAAACCAAACCAACTAATTAAATCCAATATAAAACTTCAATTAATTATAAGAAACATATTATCAATGATAATTTATATTATTATCCTAACAATAATATTTTTCTTTCAATTTATGTTAGTGTTTGTGAAAGAAAAGCAGTTTGTTTTTAATAATTATAACTTCATCAATTATTTCATTCATATGTTATTTTAGCAACTAGAATGTAGGATCGAATTCACCGTAGAGGAGGGGTGAATAGGGTGATACTATTAATTATAAAAATTTAATGCGGAAGTATAAAATTATTTCAACACAGATATAGCAGAATAACAGCAGCACAGATAATAGCAGAATAATAAAAGCAGAAAATAGAACACACAGATTTACCCAGCTTCGGAAAAACCCTGCCTACGTGCTACCCCCAAGGTTTCTACTAGAAATTAAGTAGTCAGACGCTTACACACGTAAACTCGCGACACCCGCTATCGACTAACCTAACTCTACGCTCAAAACCCTACCATAACTCAGCCACTGAGTTGCGAATTCTCGAACTACACCACCGTAGTTCGTCCCCTAGTCATACGACTAGACTTTACAATAGTTTAAAAATAAATTACAAATTAAAAAGACAATTTAAACAACAAAACCCTAATTTTTAAAAGATAGAAGCCCAAAGATTGCCGGCCCAAAAAAATAAGTAGGCGATAAACAAAATCTCTTTCTCCTTTTATTTATGTCGGCACGTTCTATTCTTAGTTTGTGAAAATGGCTTCTTGCTCGTTCTTTCCTCTATGCGAAAACTAGGGCTTGTGATAAATTGATGAAGCCAACTAATTTTTTGTCGAATACAATTGCTATTCCTCTGATTTGCTTCGGCAATCGACTGTTTCTTCGATTTGAACACGGCTCCTTCAATTTTGATCGAGTTCGGCTATGAATTGGTATGTAATTTGTTACTTTTGCTTTACTGTTTAACTTGCTTGAACTCGATGCTTTTTACGGCCGATGATGATTGGGTTTTATAGGATTCGAATTCCTATATTTTCGTTTGTATAAATTCATTTGAATTCGTCAATAATTTTGTTCGGCCACTTGATTATGTTTGAATGCTTGAGATGATTTCTGACTTCTTCAATTTCGTATAATTTTACGATGGCTTGCTCATTACGGCTTTGAATTGCTTTGGGAAACTTTTCTTGCTCGCCACGGTTTCGATTTCTACCATTCAAATTTGACTTTGATTTGAAATCCCCTTATTTTTGGTTCGAACTTCTGCATCACTATATCCTGTACTTGTACATTACATTTTTCACTGTGACTTCGATACTTTGATTTTGTGATGATATTTTGAGTTTGTTTGAAACCCTATGTCCAGTAGCTTGGTTCTCTGGTCTCTGTAGCATATATATGTTACTTGTTAGCATTGTCCACAATTTTATATGTGTACATCAGTGTCATCTTTATGACCTTGTCTAGTCTATATGCATTGCTGTCTCATTGGCTTGTTCCTTCGAGTCTATGCTGTTGAGACTTGATTGCATGTGAAATTTTGATGTTTGTTGCCATTCACTTGTTTACTTCATTTGCTCCTCTGGCCACTTGCTGTTCATTGGTCTATCTGGTTCATGCTAGCCGAGTTGTCCTATTACACTCATGTTTGAATCTTTAGTCTGTCTTGGAGCATTTTGTTTTCTGACTTGTATTCAGTTGGTGTTGATTTATGCTTTGTTGTTGAGCTTGTACTGTGTTTCACTTGAATTTTTACCTGGTTTTGTTTACATGTGCACGGCTTGGTCTTGTAGTCTTCAATTGCACAATGTTGTGTTTTCACTGGTTCAATGTATGATCTGCACTTCCACATTGCTATGTTGTATTGTGTTGTGTATGATCTTCGACATTTCATTCGACTGCACAGTGCACTTTGTTTCAGTCTACTTTGTTGTACTGTATATTCATTCTTATGCAATCTGCATTTGCTTGTATACTTCACTGTATCCATATTTTTGGCATTGTTTATATATATATATATGTGAGTTCATCCATACTTCTGTTTAGTACTGGTGCACTTGATATCTTCACCTCATTGTACATTTCCTTGAGTCAGGTTCCAATGTGTATGCACACATGTCTGTTGCATATGTATACATGTAATTTTGCTTGCATGATGGACTCTGGTAATTACATTGTTGTTTGGGTTCATATGCACTTGATTCATATTATTGCTGTATATATCTCTTTTTTAAATTGCTTCACCATTGGCTGTGTACATGTGTTCATGTACATTTGGGCCAGGTCTTGTTTCTCTAGACCGTTTTATTGAACTTGCACCTGTGTTGAATCCAGCTTATAGCTCGGGTTTGACCTTGTGCTCGTATCGTGACTTTATTTATATTGCACTTGAGTTGAACCCAACTTTTAATTGGGTTTGACCTTGTGCTCACCTGTCCCTGTAAATTTATCAAGTGTATATTAGTGTGAACGGCCTTGTGGCATGTACAGTGATACACTGTGCATGTCACAAGCTGTTCGTTTATGATGAATTCAAAATTAAATGATGACGAACAACCCAAATAACTGAGACAAATAATATTTTTTTAAATCATTTTATTTTACACTGCAAAATATTTTCTTTTTAATTTTAATGCGTTAGTGTTTATTTTGCAGATTGCTCAAATGCTGGATTCAATCTGGAATAGAGTTGAAGATAGATACGAGTGAATGAGTGATATGTAGTGAGGTGCATTTGTAAATGAAAATTTGTGATGTGATTGAAATTGTAATGTATTTGAAATTTGTATATATATATAGTGAGAGCTCAAATTTTTACTATTCAAAATTGTAATAAATATTTGTTTGAATAAAATATCCATTTGAATTTAAATTCTGTGTTATTTATTTTATTCAGCGAATATTTATTTAATTATGTGAAAAATAAAATAGTACATTAACAAATACATTTGAATGAATATATATATGTTTATTATCATCAAATAAAAATCATATACTCGCATATTCAACAATCTCCCCCTTCGATGATAACAAACATATATTTAAGATTTTGAATTTATTAAATGTATTTGATTATTCAATTTGCTCCCTCTATTTGAATGCTCCCTCTCTACACAAAGCTCCCTCTTCATATATGCATGAAAATAAATATTCAAATGAGCCTAGATGCAAATAGAAAATATTTGACCTTTATTTTCCAAAATCTTAGCTTTTCTCTCCCCCTTTTGTTATCAACAAAAGAGTAATAGTGTTAGAAAAATAGAGATAAAGTAATAGACATTAATACTCAATCAGGTATAAATATTAAATTTCAATAAAAATCAAACAAAAATCATAAATACTCTGTTTGACGCATATTACATTTTAGAATGATATGGATGATGTCATCATATAAAACCATATAGTTGTGTCTATTTATGGTATATTTATATCAGGAATTTGAATATCCACTAACCATGCATAACCGTTAGGACTTTTAAACGAGATTAGTAGTATTCCAAATTAAAAAAAATGAATTCAAGTATCTTCTAACCACGCATAATCGTGAGGACTTTTAAATGAGATTGGAATCAACTTGTCTATTAATCAATCAATTTTGATATGCGTTCCATACATGCATAACCGTGAGAACTTTTAAATGAGCATGGAAGCACATAATCAAAAATTCCAAGTAATTCACCCATGCATAACCGTGAGGATTTTTAAATGAGAGTGAATACTTTGGATGTTTTTATTTCTTAAAAATATAATAAAATGAAAAACGAATAATTTCCAGTTTAAAATACCACATATTGACATACTATATTGGATTTAGATGAGTGATGGTTGATAGAAATATGATAGAAATAGAAATGATCATGGAATTTTTACCAACAAAAAGTTTTTATACTCTTGTTTAAATTTCTAAAGAAATTTACTAATTATACTGTCTCAAGTTATAATATATGATTAATATCAACACTCATCACTTTTTTCAATCACTATTTATCTTTTTGATAATCAGTGGGGAGTCAGATTAGTTAATATAGTCATTTAAAATCAAATTCAAGAATAATTATAAAATCAAATTTTCCAAAATGACTAATCTGAAACAAGGTCAACAAAAATGATTTTCTAGAAGGGGTTTTATAAGAAAAATGTCTGCTATTTGAAAATTATTTGAAATGAAAAATATGCAGATACTTTCTTAGAAAAACGATGCAATTACTGAATGTCTCAACATAAGTCACGTTTGTGACGCCCCACCTCTATGCTCACAATAACAAAGGTTATTATAAGGAATAACGTCTGCTATTGCGAAGAATAAGGCTTGTTAGAAGTGACCATCCATAAGTTATGCCTTAGACGAGTATTGATTACATCGATAGGAGTTGTATAAATTACTCCCAAAGATATATATTCAATCCAAATCTAAAACGAAACTACGGTGGCTTAAGAAAAATCCAGAACAACTCATAATAACAATAACTCAGATAGTATAATCACATCAGAACAGAAATATCAGATATATAGCGGAAGACTAGTCTGGAATACATGCTACAACAATCGATAGTTCACATGAACCGATACATATACATATCCATCAATACATACATAAGATGAGGACTAATAAACCAAAAGAACTCCTCGAAGGCTAGGCAAAAGATGAAGTGATATCCCAAAAGCTGAAGCTGCAACTGAATCAGAGATAGAGACTACCCTGAAATGACTCGGTCTGACCCGAGTATTATTTAAAAGAAAATAATAAACGGATCAGTCTAATTTATTCTCAGAAATAAGTGAATGATAAACAACACTTAAACAAATAATTATAGTCTCGAATGAGACTATACAGCATAAATAATCAGCATTGTTTAAATGAAGAAATCTCAATTTAAACTCCATCAAAATCAGTTTTCGAATTCACAATTGAATTTAAAACAGCAATACGCAAATTTATAATCTCAGATGAGATTATACTCAAACTCAACTTCCAAATTCATAATTGAATTCAAAGCAGCAATTCCCAAAGTCCAGAAATCAAAATAGATAACTAGAAAATCGTCAGTCACAAAATCTAGAAATCAAAACAAGATAACTAGAAAATCAGCATAAAAGATGGATCGATCCCAGCAGATGGCGAGTTTTAGCTACGCCGCACGTGCATCTCAGAGTGGCCGAAGCCTACCAAGTACTCAACATAATTTTGGCGCTCATCAGATTGACCCGAAGGTCCGCAGAGTGACCCGAAGGTCTAGTACTGGTATTTGACCCGAAGGTCTGCAGAGTGGCCCGAAAGCCCAACAAATGACCCGGAGGTCCAACAAATGACCCGAAGGTCCAGCAGAGTGGCTCGAAAGCCAAATAAAATCATCAAACAGCAGATGTTTCAATTAACGAGTCCGGAATTAACCGAAATAGTAAAAGTGTGGTTCCATACTCCGCACTTTTGCTAAATCGTTTAAATCTCTTCATCATTTCCTTGAAAGTGCAAAATTGTGTATTTTATAAAATAACATTTTACGTTCTCAAACGGACAAGTCCGGAATTAAGCGAATCAGTAAAAGTAAGGGTTCATAGTTCTCAATTTTGCTGAAGCGTTTAAATCGCTTCCTCATTCTTTTGAAAGCGTAAACTGTAAAAATTTTGAAAACGATTTTATTTTAAAACGATTTTGAAAACACGTGATTAAATCAGCAACAACTGTAGCAATTTCGACGAGGAAATTGCGCATCACAAAATACCGTAAAAACGAATACCAAATTAGTGTCGCGGAATAACCGCTTGCAAATCCACTTTAAAATTGACGGTTACTGAAGTTAAAACAGCAGTACTTTTTATTCGTCAAAAATGTCGACAAAATAATACGTTTCAAAAGATAGCACCGACGTACAAATTTCCGTTATAAAAATAACGGCGCAAAATACGTTTTACAACGTAACACCGGCTCAATAAAATATAACAACAGACTGCACCAAAATTTTCAAGCATGAAAATAAAATAGGAAGCATTACATGCGTTCATTAATACATACCTGGACTAACATACTTGCGTGTGTGCAAAATGCAAAACAAAAGAATGAGATATAAAGGACCTGATACATATTTACACATCCTTAATGAATACACTACTACTAGGACCCTTTAATTTATACCTCAATTTGCATTAACGTACGCAAGGCTTAAAAACTCCCCTTCCTAATGAAATAGTCAGAAGTGTAAATAACTTGGATATTCAATTGCAATGACTACATGCATAAAACACTATCTGACATATACCAAAATGTGATAGAGCCTGCAAATAGGTATGCACGCAACTTATATAAACACACTCACCCAGACAACATTTTTCAACATTACACTACACGTGTAAAGCAAAAGGTGACTAGACCTATTTAAAATTTCCATGCAAGTATAAGTGAATGCAAATCTGGGCATCAACCTACATTGGGCGTGAAATATACTCATGCAATTAACAGAGATGATGCACACACATGTTTTAAAGATGATATACTCGCATACATTGAGAATTTACCACCCTAACACGTTTTCATATGTATGTGCAATTGTAGTATAACCATGTAAATAGAATATGACGTGCACTGACCATTTTAACACATGCAACTGACCTTTATACGAAATGACACGCATGCATTTTTATAGAGCCTGGTCACTAAACCCACATGCACGTATAATGTCGAACATTTAGATTTATATAATCATATGCGTAAAAGAAGATTGCATTAAAACTTTATGCAGACAAGTTTTGAAATGCATACAGGGTTTGAAATACAAATAGGGTTTTCGAAATGCATGTTATAACCTGGCTTCCAAGAATCCATTTTTCTATTTTTTCTTTTTTAAGTCAGAGCACTAGCTCACGCTAATATTTGAAGTAAACCCATAAATATCACTGACCATAGATTAGAAGTGTGAGTATAAAACTCACCTAATTTGCTTCCAAAAATAGTTAGCATCTAGATCCAAAGAAAAAGAGGCAAGTGGTAGGTACCGCCATTAAAACATTCTCGGGGCTGCTGGAAAATGGAACGAAAGACTAATGTAGCTTTTCACTTTTTCTTTTCAAAATAGTGAACAAGTCAGAGGTAATGTGGGCTGGCAATGCATTTGGTACAAATGCATTAATGAGGGAAACGTGCACTGGAAAGAAAAGGACGAGTTGTACTAAGTGGTGATAGCAAATTCATATTTTGCTTTAAAAACTAGCGGTATGTAGCCTGAATTTACGTTTTGCATAAAGTTGGAATTCACAATTTGCATGTAACCGAAGACGCATGCATATGTGAATGGAGACACGCACATATATGGATGAAGACGCATGCACCATTTCCCCTATGCACGTGAAGGCAAAGATGCAATTCATTTTTCCACTGACGTTGCGAACGTCTACCACTTAAGTTCAACTGATTATGAAATCATTTTTTTTCCATTGCAAATTTATTTTATCAAATTTCTATTTAAAATATTCACTCCGACAGTAATTCAAAAATTACGGTCGTTACCGATTTTTAAATTATTTAATACGACGGTAAAAATTACAGTTGTTACAGACTCCCCTCCTTATAAAAATTGTGTCCCCACAATTTTCATACTAGAAGCAGTCAATAACGTAAATAATTCATCACAACAAAGGTTCAAAATGGATAAGATGAATAGGAATGCTCACCTCTACCCGAAGAGGAGAGAAAACTCGGATAAGAACGCTCGATAAATTCTCTGGTTTCCCAAGTGCAATCTTTGGGGTTTGCTGACCATTGAATTTTCACGAGCGAGACTTCTTTATTCCAAAGGCGTTTAACCTCCTAAGTTAGCACACGAATAGGATTTTGCACAATAGACAAGTCGGGTTAGATCTCAAGATCTTGCAATATAGGAGGATCAATAATAGAATTTGAATCTCGAAGGCATCGACGAAGTTGAGACACATGAAATACGTCATGTATTCCCGAAAACTGAGCAGGTAGCGATACACGATAAGCAACTGGGCCAATGCGTTCTGTAATAGGAAACGGTCCAACATATCGAGGAGCCAATTTT
Source organism: Allium fistulosum (assembly GCA_030737815.1). Taxonomy (NCBI): domain Eukaryota; kingdom Viridiplantae; phylum Streptophyta; class Magnoliopsida; order Asparagales; family Amaryllidaceae; genus Allium; species Allium fistulosum. Next base: position 100,462,236 of record CM060901.1, on the reverse strand, counting down.
CCCGGAGTGACTAAAACGCACTACACCCTTTATCGGGGAAACACGAATGAATACGAGATCGCCAACAGAAAATTCCAAAGGCTTCCTACGGTGATCGGCATAAGATTTCTGCCTATTCTGAGCCTCCTTCATTCTCTGTCTAATAACATCAATCCTCTCCGAAGAATCACGAATATAATCGGGGCCAAGAACTAACTTTTCCCCCGATTCCAACCAACAAGATGGTGATCGACACGGCCTTCCGTAAAGAGCTTCGAACGGAGCCATACCGATACTGGATTGAAAACTGTTGTTATAAGAAAATTCAACAAGAGACAAGTGGTCTTCCCAACTACCACCAAAATCAAGAATGCAAGCTCGAAGGAGATCCTCTAAAACCTGATTCATCCTTTCAGTCTGACCATCAGACTGTGGATGATAAGCTGTACTGAGATTGAGCTTAGTGCCCAAAGCTTTCTGAAGACTCCACCAGAAACCACTAGTAAAAAGCAGATCTCTGTCACTAACAATCGAACTAGGCACACCATGAAGTCGAACGACTTCTTTAATAAACAGCTTCGCCAACAAAGGAGCAGTCCGATTGGACTTGATAGAAATAAAATGGGCTGATTTAGTCAATCTGTCAACAATCACCCAAATACTAGTATGGCCCGACCTCGAACGAGGTAGACCATCAATGAAGACCATGGAAATCTGATCCCATTTCCATACTGGGATCTCAAGAGGCTGCGAAAGACCACTGGGACGCTGGTGTTCTGCTTTAACAAGTTGACAAGTCATGCAACGACTTACATAACTTGCAACATCACGCTTCATACCTTCCTAATAGTATAAGCGTTTCATATCAGCATACCTCTTACTACTACCTGGATGAATAGTATACTTAGAACGATGACAGTCCTCAAGAATGTCATTTCTAAGATTAGAAATATCAGGCACGATCAATCTACCCTTCTTCCGGATACAACCATGAATATCGATATCGAAATCCTTTAGAACATCACTTCGGGATCCCGCTTTACAACTCTGAATAAGATAAGAGAGATCTGGATCTTGTTTCTGGGCATCGGCAACATGATCCAACAAACTAGGACGAGCTTCCATGCTAAATAAAAGCACGGAAGGATTAGAAACTGAAGGACGGTCTCTAATATCACAAAGAGATAGAGCTTCCAATATATTCCACTCTGCTAGCATCATGGAAACAACAATTTGCTGCTTGCGACCAAGCGCATCAGCAACTCAATTACCCTTACCGGGGGTATACAGAATATCGAAATCATATGAAGCTAGAAATTCGAGCCAACGCTGTTGTCTCAAATTAATTTCTTTCCGAGTAAATAGATACTTCAGAGATTTAGGATCAGTGAAGAGAATAAAACGCTCGCCCAAAATAATGTCGCCAAATCTTTAGAGCAAAGACTATGGTGGCTAACTCCAAATCATAGGTAGCATAACGAATCTCGTTAGGTTTTAATTGTAAAGAAGCATAAGTAATAGCACGTTTTCTTTTTGCAAGAGAACGACACCCAAACCAATACGACTAGCATTAGTATAAACAATAGAGTCTTGGTTCCCTTCGGGAACAACAAGAATAAGAGTATCGGAAAAGAGTTCTTTTAAATAATCTTCTTTTCTGAAAAGCTAAAACTTCCAAAATTACAATTATCTTTATGAAATCATTTTCCAGAAATTTTTTTTTTTTACTTTTTATAGGTCAATTTATTGTGTCAAATTGTCTCATCAAAGCGTTTAGGAGATTCCTATCGATAACGTTGATCAAGCGCATCGACCAGAATTCTTAAAGCACTCAATAGGCAATACAATCACAAAATCATCTTTTATATGATAAACACAAATCCAATTATACTTGTAAATAAATCTTATGAAAAGGATTTGCAAAATTTTAAATCGTTGTTTTCATCCAAAATCAATAAATACATAAATGGAGTCATCGAGATATTCGTAGAATACTCGATTCATAAAATGGGTGAAATAAGCTGGGCAAACTAATGACATAATAAGTCATTTATAAGAATCATAATGAGTGCGAAATGCGATAAGTAAAATGCTAACTTCCGCAACTTGTAGCCAAATGAAAACCGGTAGTAAGATCGAGTTGGGAGAAGAGCTAGAACGAATAAATCGCTTGACTTCCAACTCAGATAATTGAAGCTTGAGTTCCTCATTTTCCTTAACAAATATCCTCGTGGGAGGACGTCTGACAGGATGAGCATCAAAGATAAGATCAATACGGAACTCAATTTCCCTATTCGACGGCAAACTCGAATTAGGCTCAAAGACAACAGAAAAATCATAAACAACTGGAATATTTAGCTATAACAGCCTCCGATTCGAAGGAAAAATGGTAGCATTCGAAGTACGGTCCATACTTCGAAATACAATAGATAACTGCTCAATAGCATCGGGATGTTTGAGATATAAAATTCTTTCGAGACATAGGATTTGAACTTCATAACGGACGAGCCAATCCATTCCCAAAATCATATCAAAACTAAGATGATCTGTAACATGCATATTTGCATGAAAATAAAAACCACAAAGAATAATCTCAACACCAACACACAATAAACCAAGAGTAGCGGATCCACCAATAGGATTCGCAATCCATAAAGGGTCGTAAAGAGTAACAACATCCAAAGGAACAACAACAACGAGCTCCTTTGATACGAATGAATATGGTTCACCCGTATCGAAAAGAACTCTAATAGAACGGCCACAAAATAAATAAAACCTTCCAAAACAGAAGGAAGAATACCCTTGGGCTGAGAAGAATCACCAGAAGCTTAAGCAACATTAAGCTTCCTAGATTCGAAACCCTTAAGAGCAGTAGGACAATCAGAAACAAAGGACTTTCCTTGTTTTAACTCAAGGAAACTACGAGCAAGATTGGTAAGGAATTTTTAACAAATGGAATACTACGGAAATATAAGATATATTCCTAGACACATTCCAACATGTTAAAGCGGATAAAAGTTTTAAGACCAACGAAGGAATCGATTAGAATGGCACGAATAAAACCCTCGACTAGTTGTAACACATGTTCCATTCTGCTTCTGTTCTGCGTTTATTATAATTTGTTCTGAATCTCAGCTCTGATACCAAGCTGTGACGCCCCACCTCTATGCTCACAATAACAAAGGTTATTATAAGGAATAACGTCTGCTATTGCGAAGAATAAGGCTTGTTAGAAGCGACCATCCGTAAGTTATGCCTTAGACGAGTATTGATTACATCGATAGGAGTTGTATAAATTACTCCCAAAGATATATATTCAATCCAAATCTAAAACGAAACTACGGTGGCTTAAGAAAAATCCAGAACAACTCATAATAACAATAACTCAGATAGTATAATCACATCAGAACAGAAATATCAGATATATAGCGGAAGACTAGTCTGGAATACATGCTACAACAATCGATAGTTCACATGAACCGATACATATACATATCCATCAATACATACATAAGATGAGGACTAATAAACCAAAAGAACTCCTCGAAGGCTAGGCAAAAGATGAAGTGATATCCCAAAAGCTGAAGCTGCAACTGAATCAGAGATAGAGACTACCCTGAAATGACTCGGTCTGACCCGAGTATTATTTAAAAGAAAATAATAAACGGATCAGTCTAATTTATTCTCAGAAATAAGTGAATGATAAACAACACTTAAACAAATAATTATAGTCTCGAATGAGACTATACAGCATAAATAATCAGCATTGTTTAAATGAAGAAATCTCAATTTAAACTCCATCAAAATCAGTTTTCGAATTCACAATTGAATTTAAAACAGCAATACGCAAATTTATAATCTCAGATGAGATTATACTCAAACTCAACTTCCAAATTCATAATTGAATTCAAAGCAGCAATTCCCAAAGTCCAGAAATCAAAATAGATAACTAGAAAATCGTCAGTCACAAAATCTAGAAATCAAAACAAGATAACTAGAAAATCAGCATAAAAGATGGATCGATCCCAGCAGATGGCGAGTTTTAGCTACGCCGCACGTGCATCTCAGAGTGGCCGAAGCCTACCAAGTACTCAACATAATTTTGGCGCCCATCAGATTGACCCGAAGGTCCGCAGAGTGACCCGAAGGTCTAGTACTGGTATTTGACCCGAAGGTCCGCAGAGTGGCCCGAAAGCCCAACAAATGACCCGGAGGTCCAACAAATGACCCAAAGGTCCAGCAGAGTGGCTCGAAAGCCAAATAAAATCATCAAAATCATCAAACAGCAGATGTTTCAATTAACGAGTCCGGAATTAACCGAAATAGTAAAAGTGTGGTTCCATACTCCGCACTTTTGCTAAATCGTTTAAATCTCTTCATCGTTTCCTTGAAAGTGCAAAATTGTGTATTTTATAAAATAACATTTTACGTTCTCAAACGGACAAGTCCGGAATTAAGCGAATCAGTAAAAGTAAGGGTTCATAGTTCTCAATTTTGCTGAAGCGTTTAAATCGCTTCCTCATTCTTTTGAAAGCGTAAACTGTAAAAATTTTGAAAACGATTTTATTTTAAAACGATTTTGAAAACACGTGATTAAATCAGCAACAACTGTAGCAATTTCGACGAGGAAATTGCGCATCACAAAACACCGTAAAAACGAATACCAAATCAGTGTCGCGGAATAACCGCTTGCAAATCCACTTTAAAATTGACGGTTACTGAAGTTAAAACAGCAGTACTTTTTATTCGTCAAAAATGTCGACAAAATAATACGTTTCAAAAGATAGCACCGATGTACAAATTTCCGTTATAAAAATAACGGCGCAAAATACGTTTTACAACGTAACACCGGCTCAATAAAATATAACAACAGACTGCACCAAAATTTTCAAGCATGAAAATAAAATAGGAAGCATTACATGCGTTCATTAATACATACCTGGACTAACATACTTGCGTGTGTGCAAAATGCAAAACAAAAGAATGAGATATAAAGGACCTGATACATATTTACACATCCTTAATGAATACACTACTACTAGGACCCTTTAATTTATACCTCAATTTGCATTAACGTACGCAAGGCTTAAAAACTCCCCTTCCTAATGAAATAGTCAGAAGTGTAAATAACTTGGATATTCAATTGCAATGACTACATGCATAAAACACTATCTGACATATACCAAAATGTGATAGAGCCTGCAAATAGGTATGCACGCAACTTATATAAACACACTCACCCAGACAACATTTTTCAACATTACACTACACGTGTAAAGCAAAAGGTGACTAGACCTATTTAAAATTTCCATGCAAGTATAAGTGAATGCAAATCTGGGCATCAACCTACATTGGGCGTGAAATATACTCATGCAATTAACAGAGATGATGCACACACATGTTTTAAAGATGATATACTCGCATACATTGAGAATTTACCACCCTAACACGTTTTCATATGTATGTGCAATTGTAGTATAACCATGTAAATAGAATATGACGTGCACTGACCATTTTAACACATGCAACTGACCTTTATACGAAATGACACGCATGCATTTTTATAGAGCCTGGTCACTAAACCCACATGCACGTATAATGTCGAACATTTAGATTTATATAATCATATGCGTAAAAGAAGATTGCATTAAAACTTTATGCAGACAAGTTTTGAAATGCATACAGGGTTTGAAATACAAATAGGGTTTTCGAAATGCATGTTATAACCTGGCTTCCAAGAATCCATTTTTCTATTTTTTCTTTTTTAAGTCAGAGCACTAGCTCACGCTAATATTTGAAGTAAACCCATAAATATCACTGACCATAGATTAGAAGTGTGAGTATAAAACTCACCTAATTTGCTTCCAAAAATAGTTAGCATCTAGATCCAAAGAAAAAGAGGCAAGTGGTAGGTACCGCCATTAAAACATTCTCGGGGCTGCTGGAAAATGGAACGAAAGACTAATGTAGCTTTTCACTTTTTCTTTTCAAAATAGTGAACAAGTCAGAGGTAATGTGGGCTGGCAATGCATTTGGTACAAATGCATTAATGAGGGAAACGTGCACTGGAAAGAAAAGGACGAGTTGTACTAAGTGGTGATAGCAAATTCATATTTTGCTTTAAAAACTAGCGGTATGTAGCCTAAATTTACGTTTTGCATAAAGTTGGAATTCACAATTTGCATGTAACCGAAGACGCATGCATATGTGAATGGAGACACGCGCATATATGGATGAAGACGCATGCACCATTTCCCCTATGCACGTGAAGGCAAAGATGCAATTCATTTTTCCACTGACGTTGCGAACGTCTACCACTTAAGTTCAACTGATTATGAAATAATTTTTTTTTCCATTGCAAATTTATTTTATCAAATTTCTATTTAAAATATTCACTCCGACAGTAATTCAAAAATTACGGTCGTTACCGATTTTTAAATTATTTAATACGACGGTAAAAATTACAGTTGTTACAACGTTCCACTAGGAATTTTTCTATCAACTAGATTACCAGTGTAATTTGCATCTGAATTTCCCTTTGACTCAAGATTATCATTAATTGAATGTTATAGACCAAACCGTGAAGTGTGCAACCAAATATCTCAAAATCATTTTTAATGGCTTTTTAATAAAGTTCTTTTGAATTTGAATTGAAGTCGTGTAAATAAACAAACAGTGACCATAGTGTCAGATCCCAAAGCAATAAGATAAGCACATATATCCATGTGTATTATAAGTAATTAGCATCAATAAAACATCATCATTAGTCCAAGCAATTCTATATGAAATAGTTCAAAGATGATTAGTCAGCATTTTGAATAATTCAGAATCAAAATCATCATTCATTTCTTTATAACATAACTGGCTGATTTAAATTCAGATTATGGTGTAGATTATCACATTTAATATATCATTCAAGATGAATATACCATTACCTGTTTTACCTTTATCGATAATATTTCGTTGTTGCCCATTGTGATTCTGCCACCTTTATACTAGGTTAAAGAACTTTGATTTGTCGCCCTTGTGTGTCTGGAACAGCCAGAATCCAGATAATACTGTTGTTATTCCTTAGCCTGCCACCACACTTACACGATAAAAGATTTTTGTGACCTATTTATTTTTATAGGTCCATGGTTGTTAGTGGCAATAGATTTTGAAAAATAATTTTGTGGAGACCCAAAACTATTTATATATGTTCCTTTCGGCACCCAGATTTATTTAACTTTGAGGGATTTTATATTCTTGCATTTTGGAACCCCAAATTGGAATAGTTTTCACGTGTTTGGGTCTATACCAACAAATATTTTGATTGTGTCCAATTTTTCTACAAATTGTGCACTCGGATTTGACTTGATTAATTTTTCTTTTAACAGGTTCAGATTGATTATACCCAAGTCCTTGTCTATCTGTATTAGCATTTTGTTTTCCTATTAGCATATTTAGTGATCTTTCACTTTTGGAAAATTTTCCTAAAGTTGTAGACAATTGTTGGACTTGTGTTTTGAGAGATTCATTTTCGTTCAATAATTGTGTGCACCTTTTAATAGAATTTTCTCTCCTCGTGTTTTCGCTTTCTTTCAAAATCAGAATTTCATTTTCAAGTGATTTTATTTTATTTTCTGATTTTCTAATCTCTTCTTCGAATTTTGGACACTTATCACACTTAGGGCTTTTACTTTGATAGTTTTTAACTAATTGATCAAGCTGTTTATTTAAATCTATCAAAGTTTCCCTTTGTGGTTCAATTTTGGCGTATCTTTCCCTAAGTCATTCAAAACAGCCATTTACTTCGCGGAAATATATAAGTAATTCTAAGTGAGTGAGTTTTGATACCTCGCTTGGCTCGTTATCATCGCTATCAGTTATATCACCTCGAAGGCACAGATCTCCTTTCTCACTCTCACTGCTAGTACTTTTATGATCATCATCACTTTTATTCCACGTGGCTGCAAAACTTCTCCTTTTTTATTTCTTTGCTTGGCCGAGTCGATTTCGGGGACAATTGGGCTTGATTTGGCCAGGTTTGTTGCACTTGTGACAGATGATCTCCCGCTCTTCTGGGTTGTCTAGTGCTTTGATTATTCTGCTTTTCAATTGTTGATCTAGAGCTAGATTTCTGTATTTGTGATTCCACCTTTTGAATTTCTTCATTAATAGTGCCAGTTCAGCTGCTCCATCATCATCGTCACCATCATCACTTTCAGTTGTTACTCTTAGAGCTATTAATTTCTTTCGAGTATCTCCTCCTTCACGCTCTTCCTTGAATTTCATTTCTAGCTCGTAAGTTGTGAGATTTCCGATGAGTTCTTTGACTTTGATTTGTTTCAAATCTTTTGATTCTTGAATAACTGTGACTTTTGCTTCAAAACTCCATGGAAGGACTCTAAGGATTTTTCGGACTATTTCCAATTCCATGTATGATTTCTCGAGAGCTTTTGATTTGTATACGATATTGGAAAGTCGTCTGTACATCTCTTTGACATTTTCTTCCTTGGCCATTGTGAAATTCTCGTATTCGCTACTCAGCATGGCAAGGGGAGATTCTTTGACTTGAGATGTTCCGTCGTGAGTCACTTCTAGTGTGTGCCAGATTTCCTGTGCAGTTAGACAATGTGAGACACGATTAAATTCAATTTGATCCAATGAACAGATAATAGAATTCATAGATTTAGCATTAGTATTCTGTAGTTTATTTTCTAGATCCGTCCATTGATCCATCGGTTTTTCTATTTCCTGATTATCTACAACTATAGTTGGTGCTCTATAACCTGTCTCAACAATATTCCAAGCGTCAATGGTTTTCAGAAAAAATTTCATCATATTTTTCCTGTAAGCATATTCACCATTGAACATTGGTGGTCTAACTATGGACTGACCCTCAGCAAAAGCATTATTAAAAGAAGCCATTTTAAAAATTCAAATTTTTAAAACAAAATTTGGTTTTGAAAAATCCAATTTTTAAAACAAAAATTGACTTCTGTTCCTAGCTCCGATACTACTTGTAAGATCGATTTCACCCTAGACTGGGGGTGAATAGGGTGATACTATTAATTATAAAAAAATTATGCTGAAGTATAAAATTATTTCAACACAGATATAGCAGAATAACAGCAGCACAGATAATAGCAGAATAATAAAAGCAGAAAATAGAACACATTGATTTATCCAGCTTCGGCAAAACCCTGCCTACGTGCTGCCCCCAAGGTTTCTACTAGAAATTAAGTAGTCAGACGCTTACACACGTAAACTCGCGACACCCGCTATCGACTAACCTAACTCTACGCTCAAAACTCTGCCACAACTCAGCCACTGAGTTGCGAATTCTCAAACTACACCATCGTAGTTCGTCCCCTAGTCACACAACTAGACTTTACAATGGTTTAAAAATAAACTACAAATTAAAAAGACAATTTAAACAACAAAACCCTAATTTTTAAAAGATAGAAGCCCAAAGATTGCCGGCCTAAAAAAACAAGTAGGCGATAAACAAAATCCCTTTCTCCTTTTATTTATGTCAGCATGTTCTCTTCTTTGTTTGTGAAAATGGCTTCTTGCTCGTTCTTTCCTCTGTGCGAAAACTAGGGCTTGTGATAAATTGATGAAGCCGACTAATTTTTTGTCGATTACAATTGCGATTCCTCTGATTTGCTTCGGCAATCGACTGTTTCTTCGATTCGAACACGGCTCCTTCAATTTTGATCGAGTTCGGCTATGAATTGGTATGTAATTTGTTACTTTTGCTTTACTGTTTAGCTTGCTTGAACTCGATGCTTTTTACGGCCGATGATGATTGGGTTTTATAGGATTCAAATTCCTATATTTTCGTTTGTATAAATTTATTTGAATTCGTCAATAATTTTGTTCGGCCACTTGATTATGTTTGACTGCTTGAGATGATTTCTGACTTCTTCAATTTCGTATAATTTGACGATGGCTTGCTCATCACGGCTTTGAATTGCTTTGGGAATTTTTTCTTGCTCACCACGGTTTCGATTATCTACCATTCAAATTAGACTTTTATTTGAAATCCTCTTCGACCTTATTTTTGGTTCGAACTTCTGCATCACTGTATCCTGTACTTGTACATTGCATTTTTCACTGTGACTTCGATACTTCGATTTTGTGATGATATTTTGACTTTGTTTGAAACTCTATATCCAGTAGCTTGGTTTATTGGTCTCTATAGCATATATATGTTACTTGTTAGCATTGTCCATAGTTTTATATGTGTACATCAGTGTCATCTCTATGATCTTGTCTGGTCTATATGCATTGTTGTCACATTGGCTTGTTCCTTCGAGTCTATGCTATTGAGACCTGATTGCATATGAAATTTTGATGTTTGTTGCCATTCACTTGTTTACTTCATTTGCTCCTCTGGCCACTTGCTGTTCACTGGTCTATCTAATTCATGTTAGCCGAGTTGTCCTATTGCACTCATGTACGAATCTTCAGTCTATCTTGGAGCATTTTGTTTTCTAACTTGTATTCAGTTGGTGTTGATTTAAGCTTTGTTGTTGAGCTTGTACTGTGTTTCACTTGAATTTGTACCTGGTTTTGTTTACATGTGCATGGCTTGGTCTTGTAGTTTTCGTTTGCACACTGCTGTGTTTTCACTGGTTCAATGTATGATCTGCACTTCCACATTGCTATGGTGTATTGTTTATATATATATATATATATATATATATATATATATATATATATATCTGTGTGTGTGTGTGTGAGTTCATCCATACTTCTGTTTAGTACCGGTGCACTTGATATCTTCACCTTATTGTACATTTCCTTGAGTCAGGTTCCAATGTGTATGCACACATGTCTGTTGCATATGTATACATGTAATTTTGCTTGCATGATGGACTCTTGTAATTACATTGTTGTTTGGGTTCATATGCACTTGATTCATATTATTGCTGTATATATCTCTTTTTGAAATTGCTTCACTATTGGCTGTTGACATGTGTTCATGTACATTTGGGTCTGGTCTTATTTCTCTTGACCATTTTATTGAACTTGCACCTGTGTTGAATCCAGCTTATAGCTCGGGTTTGACCTTGTGCTCGTATCGTGACTTTATTTATATTGCACTTGAGTTGAACCCGACTTTTAATTGGGTTTGACCTTGTGCTCACCTGTCCCTGTAAATTTATCAAGTGTATATTGGTGTGCACGGCCTTATGGCATGTACAGTGATACACTGTGCATGTCACAAGCTGTTCGTTTATGATGAATTCAAAATTAAATGATGACGAACAACCCAAATAACTGAGGCAAATAATATTTTTAAAAATCATTTTATTTTACACTACAAAATATTTTCTTTTCAATTTTACTGCATTAGTGTTTATTTTGTAGATTGCTCGGATGCTGGATTCAATTTGGAATAGAGTTGAAGATAAATACGAGTGAATGAGTGATATGTAGTGAGGTGCATTTGTAAATGAAAATTTGTGATGTGATTGAAATTGTAATGTATTTGAAATTTGTATATATATAGTGAGAGCTCAAATTTGTATTATTCAAAATTATAATAAATATTTGTTTGAATAAAATATCCATTTGAATTTAAATTCTGTGTTATTTATTTTATTCAGCAAATATTTATTTAATTATGTGAAAAATAAAATAGTACATTAACAAATACATTTAAATGAATATATATGTTTATTATCATCAAACAAAAATCATATACTCGCATATTCAACATAGACAACATAACTCATTCGAAGATGAATAAATTAAGTCAACCGAACCAATTTTTTTCGGTTTAGTTGGTTTCAGTTTTGAAAAGTATCGGTTTGTTTTGGTTTGGTTTTCTTCAATAATGGTTAGTTTAGTATTGATAATTTTAATCGATTTCAAGCTGAACCAACTACTAACTCACCCCTGCGTATTAGAATAATTATCATTGAAAGTAACAAAATACTTATTTTCTCCTCTAATAAGAGTACTATGCATATCACATACATCACCAGATAAGTTGCAATATACCGAAACTAATACAATTAAATATTAACGAAAATGGTTATTTAGTTATTTTAGTTAAGAAACGTATCCTACCAATGTAACGGTCTGCATAAAGAAGACACTTAATACATCCTCGGTATTCGTGTGTCGATCATTTAGTCATTTGGGGTGAAAAAAGAAAAAGACAGAACAGAATCCCACATCCTGATGAGTAATATATAATATGAACAAGACTTTACAAAAGAAATCACCCTTTATTATACACAACATCATAGTACTCTAACCTATTATCAGCCTGGACAGTTATAGCAGTCTATACTTACACTTGTTGATAAATACAAACAAAACAAAAACAAAAATAGTGAAAGAATAGAAGATACATGAATATGTCTTGGAGAATCCAGCCCGTCTCCTGAAAGCTCCAAAGGATCCAGCTAAATCAGGAAAAATATACTCGGGCTGACCCGAGCATTATAGGAAAATAACGCCCAGGTCAGTTTGGTAAAACCAGCTTGAGAAAAGCTCAAAACAAATCATATGGATTATTATATTTGACCTTACAAATTAAAAAGTATCTCGTAAGACCACACCGCACATAAATATGGACGGGTTTTACCTAACAATAATTAAAACATTTTATTATAAAAATCCAGTGGTATTATCGTAATGTCTAGGTTTAAAATAAATATGGAATATGGCTGAAATGCTTGCATCTCACACTTCAACATATTTGGGCACATCAAAGTCCGTAAAGGTACATATTAGAGAATAGGTTCCAATGATGGCTAGGTAAGGGACTACCTTCCAATGATACGCCTCTAGAAAATGTACTTGGGGCTACAGACGCATCTGCCCCTTTGCTACACAGAGCTGGCCTGCCACTTTAACATGACAAGCCGGATTACCTCACCACTTTGACATTGAGGCTGCTTTACTCTGTCCCTTGATGGCTGCACGCAAAACAACTCCAAGGGACAATCTAGTATGGGATAACGGATCCTAATGGTAGCTAACCACATGCCTCTACTGCGTACCCTATTTTAGCCATTCTTCTGGGTTGTGAGTCTTAAGGCTACACTTTTACCTCTTCTAACATAACATCTTGGAATGCTAACATGCCCTCCAAGTGGAGATGCAATGCTAACATTCATCCATATAAGTTGCTACGGGATCGAACAAGCATTCAAAATTTTACTGTCTTCCATTTTGGAATCACTCTCAGGAAGGATAGTATTGCTCCATATCATACTTCATTGCGAACGTTATTAGATTGGAGTGGTTCGGGAAAATCTGGAAAACCAGTGTCTCTAAGACTAAGCGATAATTTCCGGCTAACCCAATTCTGGTTCTTTGGAAGTATGCAACAAGTATTCGAGTGCTCACCGGGAAACTCGAATATACAATCATACTTCCTAAACCAAAACAGGTCAAGATTGACAGTCGGTTATTTAATTATCAAATAAAAAACAACAACAATTCAAAGATTTAATTACCCATAGCAACCGCTAAGCCTCAAAACAATTCTTTCATTTATTAAAAAAAATTTCAAAAGTGTTTATCAAAAACATCCATATACTTATCTCACCGACGGAAGTATATTCACAAAACATTTGTGAAAGGTTTCTCATTTACAAATCATGTCAAAGGATAAAAAAAAATGTTATTTAATTGGAGATAAAGATAACCTCAAATAATATTCCTTCAGTGTTAAGTGTGGAACAAATGTCCATACCACCAGAATTAAGAAGGTCGGTTAAAGGAAATCAAATCTCAAATTCTTTTATAATTTCCTTCAATAAATCCTTTTAACAAATCTCTTTTGTACATAATATTTCCTTTACCCAAAACTCCAAATCGTTTTGCAAAAATTCTTTTATAAATATTCAAAACCATTAATAACACTCTTTATAAATCCCCAAAATCAGTTATAAAACTTCATTATTCAAAACAAAACTCCTTGAATAAAACTTAATCCATGAAGTTTCCTTGATAAAATCAATTATTTAAAACACCTTTAAATAAACAAGTTATTATTTAAAACATTCTTCATTTAATTATTTTTAAACCATATTAACAAAACATTGATTTTAAACATTCATTTAAAAAGATTAAATTAACTTCAAACATTTAATAAAATAATTGTTTAACTATCTTTTAAATATCATATTTAAAAATAATAATAAACTTTAAACCATTTCAAAAGGGATAAAATGAAATATTGGACTTTACAAAATCAGAAGGAAGCTTAGTGACCATAATGGTTCATTTAATTGGTTTTAACTTATCCAAGTTATAACATGAGTATTACATAACAAGTAGATATGTAAAGGGAATCAACCAATAACAATCAATCAACATATGGGTAAATATCCAAGTTAATAAAATAGTAGAATGGATTTTATTTCTACCTAATAGATGTCAACATAATCTACTTGGTTTCATATTCAAATTGGGGTTACTTAAGAGTAGTCAACAAAGAAATCCCTTTGATTTAAACATCTTCTAAAAGAATAGTTACTTTAAACAAAACTGATCTTAAAAAATAAAGTGTTTTAAACCAATACTTAATAATTAAATAACATTTAAACTCTTTATTAAATAATGATTAAACCTTTAATTAATAATAAAAAAATAATTAACTATTAAATAAATAATTAAATAATAATTATCCTTAAAGAATTAATTGAATTATAGTTAGTTTTTACTTAGGTAATTAAACCATAAATAAATCTTTAATTAATTATTATTTAATAATAATTTAAACTTTTAAATAATAATTAAATATTAATAAATTAGTTACTTAATCCTTAATTTAAACTCAAATAATAAATTAAACCTTTATTTAAAATAATTGAATCATGATTAAGTTTTAAATTGAATCTTACTTAAATTTAACTTGATTAGAAATTAATTAATAATTTAACCCGTTCTTGAACAAATAAATAATTTAATTAATCTTAATTAAATATAATAAATTATTAAATAATAAATTAAATAATAATTAACCTTTTATTGATTAACAAATTATAATTGACTTACTTAAAAATAATTAAGTACTAATTACCCTAACTTAATTAATTAAGTACTAATTACCTTAACTAATTAATTAATTAATTAATCATTAAATAATTAATTAATTAATAATTACTTTTAAATATTTAAAATATATTTGAAAAATACTTTTCAAAAAGATACTTAAGTTAAAACATTTTAAAT
This sequence comes from Allium fistulosum, assembly GCA_030737815.1. Classification (NCBI taxonomy): domain Eukaryota; kingdom Viridiplantae; phylum Streptophyta; class Magnoliopsida; order Asparagales; family Amaryllidaceae; genus Allium; species Allium fistulosum. The sequence continues at coordinate 100,447,068 of CM060901.1, read as the reverse complement.
ACAAAAAGAGTTCGTTTTTCACGAACTCCATTATAGCGACTATCGCTATACGACCTGAAATTCTAAATCGTATTTTATACTCTAAATAGCTTTAAAACTCTATCTTTAGTTACTTTTATAACTCATGAACAAAGTTTTTGAAAACTAGAAGTGAAGTTTAAAACTTTTCATAAAACATTTTCTATATTTAAAGTAAAGAAGCCACTTATACAAGGGATTCTGATGTCGCCGTACAACCAAATTTGAAGGCTAACTTCTTTAACTTATAACACCCAGTATATCACGAATAATTATGACATGCCATATATATAAAATAAGATAAAGTTACTACCTTTTAATCCTAGCTTCACTTATTTACTTTAATTTCAAGTCCATAACAAATATTATTTCCAAGCATGTGCAGTTAATGCCCCGCTATTACCCCGCTATAACCCTGCTATATCTCATAGCAGATTTCTACCGCTATAATTTTTTCATATAGCCCCAAATATAGCCTTTCCGCTTTAAGCCCCGCTATTTCCGCGATATCCCGTTATTCCCGCTATATTCCGCTATTTCTTGCTATATCTTCTTTAAAAGCAATAAATTGAAAAATGAAATTTATGCATTAAAAAAATTATGAAATTAATTTATTTAATTGAATTTTTAATATATTTTCAGAAATGAAAATACTCTAATATTCTACTAAATTCAATTATGTTACATAACAGTATTACGTTTATTTACAGTATTTTAACACATGTTTTCATTTAAAATTATTTATGTATTAATTATTATTCAATTGAATGTTAATTTTTTATTTAATTATCATTTATATATTTGTAAAAACATTAAGTATGAGTTTTATATGCTATTTTAGAGTCATCCACTATATCCCACTATATCTTCGTTGTATCCCCGCTATGACTTTTTGCACCTCCGCCACATTGAATATGCCGAGCGCTTTAACTGCACGGATCCAAGCATACATATATACACATATAAACCCAAATCAACGCTACATTTACCCATACAAGAATGATTAATCAAAAAGGTATACTTTAAGCTTCAAGTTAATAAACTTCAAATAAAGGTGGTGGCTTTCTTGCCTAAAAGCTAACCAAAACAACATGACCTTCACTAACGCTCGAATGTGACCTTAGATCTTTGCTTTGACTTTGGAAAAATGTGATTTTGGAGGCCTTTAAGGCATATGGCGGTTCGGCCTTGAGTGACAAAGGGCTCGACCAAGGTTTCAAAGAGGGTATGGGCTTGAGCTTGTGTTGAATCGACTAACTTTCTATCGAATTAAAAAATAGCCGAAAAATTGTAATAAAAATAATCGCAAGCGCACGACGTACAATTTTAGTATGTGGCGAGTACGGGTCGATCCGCAGAGAATTGAAAGTGATTTTAAAATTTCTACTCAATCAAATTAAACCAAAAATTTGAGATGTGTTAACTACAATTCCTAAAACTAACAAAAAATAAAAGTGGATAAAAATATGAGAGTAGAAGGCAATTTAGAGGCAAATCCCTTCTCATGATCACATAAATCAACAATAATGAAATTATGATCTCTCTTTTTTGGTCATTTGTGAATTTAGTTAATGTGTTTATCATAAGTATGGCCTATTTGTGCTATTAATTAGCCCAACATAAACCATCAAACTTTAACACACCCACTAAACCACTTGTTAACTCTCATGAAAATGTTAATGAAATTAAAAATAAAACCTATTCTAAGCATGATCTATTTACTATTGATTCGCTATATAGACCATCAAATTTTGATTCTAAAATTCACTTCTTTACCATAATTATATGTAGATGAAGAGGTAATTTGTGTTTATGTTTGTTTAAGCATAGCCTATTTGGTGTCAACAACATAGGCTATCAAATTCAAAGCTAAACAACAAAATATATACCACATCAAACATTGTCATTAAGCACAAAAAGAGATCAAAAATTAGCAAAATGTTGAATCTCGATGATTAAGAGAGCTTCATTACCCCTAAATTGAAGGGGTTTAGCTTCTCATATTTGTTATCATTTCAACAAATGTAGAGTTCAACATTAAACAAAAAAACAAGAAGAAAATGCTAGCTAATTAAAATAAAAAATGAATTAAACTACTTGCATAAATAAATCTAAACTACTAACATGAAAGGAAATAAACAAGAAAAGAACATGAAAGAAAATTGCATGTAAATAAATTGCATTAAGAAAATTACATAAGAGGAAAAGGATAAGAAGCCATGAAAGAGAGAAGGAGAGTTTATATTTATAATTTGTGCCTCAAACTAAACTAACTAAAGAGGAGGCTAAGAGCTTCATTACATGAAACATAAGGGGTATTTATACATTCCTAAAACCCTGATGCATATTTTGGGGACTACCCAAAATACTCTTGAGGAAGTGTGGCCACCAAGTTATCATTAGCATGAATTAATCCTCCATTAAGTGTACATGTAACTTTAATGTGTGCATTAGTTCTTAATTGTACATCATGGTAAGTGGGTAGGTGGGGTCCTCCATGATTCCATGAATTGATTTATTTTCATCTTCATTTGCCTTATAACTCTTATGCATGCATATTTCCACGAAGCCTTCTTCCATTTGAATCCAAATTTCTACAAAATAACATTAAAATATCTAAGTAAATTTTCTAAAATTAAATCATACACAAAAATGACCATTTTGCTCCCATATGAAGATGAATAAATGATAATTTGAAGATAATTTAAATTTTGGTTTAAATATGTAAAAATACCCTATATGCTCATTTATTTAATTAAATTAGATTAAATATGGAAGTAAAAAATATGCACATTTACGTGCACATCAAATACCCCCATACTTACCTTTATTCATCCTCGAATAAACTAAAACTAAGATAAATCCAGTTTTGTAGGAAGCACGATTGCATTGAGCGTATGCAATAAGCCATTAAACCTCTAAGGTGTCCCTAGTAGGATGAGTGTTGTCTCGTGAGGGTTTTCAGCGGATACTGCTCACAAAATCCAAATGCAACATGAAAAATTCCTAAATGCAAAATTTATTTACAAAGACATGGGTGCAAGTTTTTGAAAATATTTACAAATGAAAAAATTTACTTTCAAATTGACACGAATAAGTTAAATATAAGTTTTGGTCATTATCAAGAAATTTAAGTCCTTTTACTTGTCAAAATTTCCAACAAAATTAAGTTATCATCACAATTAGACTTAAGTTTGACTAGTTGTTTCGGTTGATCACATAGTGCAACTATGAAATAGACCTTAGTTGATTATCAAATTTTATCAAAGTGGTATTTTCATTTCTTTTGAATAACAAGTCAAATCAAATAAGTGAAAATAGTGCTTGAATTTCAATTGCTTACTCTCTCTTTGTTTGAAATATTATTGATATTAACAATATTTACATCTCAGATAAACTTAGGCCAGATATATCACCCATGAACTGCCTTTCGGACTTATGTGAGGGGAATACAGAGTGTAAACACACAAGTGTGTACACCTATCGATTGTAAGCATTATTAATAAAAGAACTTTTATATACATACACCTAACTCAGATAAATTGAGGCCGGATATACTGATCATGCAATGCCTTTCGGGCTTAAGTGAGAAGGGTACAGAGCATGGCGAGTGTACACACTTGCATGTGAACACATGACTCTAGGTGTTTCTTATTTTTATAAAAAAACCATTTTTTATGTTTTATATATATATATATATACTTTTTTTTTCTTTTTGTTTTTTTTAAGAGATAGTTTTCCAAAATCATCTTAGTACCATTTAACTTAGAAGATAAAAAATGTTACATTCTTTAATTTAAATTCACCACTTTTTCAAATAAAGATTTTCCATTAGGATATACTTCATAATTATCACCCACGAACCTTCCTATATACTAGTTAAACCATCGTTACTTGTAATAAAACTTCTGTTTGCACAAAAAATGGACAAACACCTCAAAGTTGTATGATTTAGTAGATCTTATGTTATTCTTAGTAATTTGAGCGACTTATGCAAATACGTAAAAAAACAGGGGCTAAAATGTAAAAAGACACGCAGATTTATAGTGGTTCAGTCAGAATGTGCCTACGTCCACTTTATATGTTATTTCTCTTCTTTTGTTATGATTACAAGTACAAAGCTTTGGTGTAAGTAAAAGAAAGTTGTTTGAAGAGTTCCTTCCGTGCTTGAGCTCTCAAAACTTGTCTGCCATTGTTGTACCCCTGCCCCTCTATTTATAGAGTGAGGCTGGGGGCAGGGGTCTTGGATGTATATAGCTGCTGGCGGGCCTGGGCTGAGGGAATTTGGCCTGGCGCATCTTGGTTCGGCATCCCTTGATTCGGTGGAAGGAGTGCAAAAGGTTTGATGCCGTTTCATTCGGTGGAGGGTTTGGACCGGTGGGAAGTTGGTCCGGTGTAGGCCGGTTCGGTAGTTGTTGGAGATGTTACTTGGTTCGGCAGCATTGGTGAGGTTTGGTTCGGTGTGGAGTTGGGAAGGTTGGTTCGGTTGGTTCGGCAGGAGGTGGTTCGGGTGAGGTCTGCCGAATGGTGCCTGCCGAATGGGGTTGAGCGAGGTCTGCCGAATGGGTCTGCCGAATGGTGCCTGCCGAATGGGTCTGCCGAATGAAGCGAGTTTCTTGGTCTCCAGGTCTTCTGGGTGAGAACACGCCCAACATTTGCCCCCCAAAGTGGGGCATATTCTTGAATATGGCGTGCTTTGTTTTGTCTCGAGTGACCGTATTCGGTACCTGAGCCGAACCGGATGGTCCGGTCATTCATTCTTCCCTTATAAATAGGGGGCTTAGGCCATCGCTTTTCCTATCTGTCGAATTATAGTGTTAGCCGGACCAAGTTATTAGCCGAATCAAGTTATCAAATAAATCAAGCATTCTAGCCGGACCAAGTAATTTAGCCGAACCAGGTACGATTATTTCTGCCGAATGAACTATTGATTTGTGCCACCGAATGACCTATTGATTTGTATGCTTTGGACTTTAAGTGAAATTCCAGACTACATTGTTTGTATGCTCTAATGATATAATTTCCCTGTGTTTGCAGATAATGTCTCAAAGAGTGGAAACCCGATCAGGTAAAAGGAAGTCCGGGGGCGAAAGAGAGTCCTCGACCGTGCCCCCAGCTCAATCAGGATTGGAGCGTCATGGGCCCGCCCCAAGGTCATTAGTGGATGGACATGGTCCCCAGGAGCTGCTGGATTCCCCGCCTGACTGCTTTCCTAGCTCTCTCAAAGAGGAGCAGCTCGATGTTATATCTCGTTCCTTTGGGATCGATAGAGCCCTCATGCTGTTGCCGGGCCCAGGAGTCATGCCATACAATCCTTCCGAAGGGTACTTTGCTTATAGTAGGTACCATTGTATGTGTGGTGCTATCCCGCCTCTCAATGCTTGGGTAGTCAGCTTCCTCACGTATCTAAAGGTGGCCCCATTCCAGCTTCAGCCCAACTCTTATGCCATACTGGCGAGCCTTTTCGTCATCTTTCAGAGGAAGTACGGGTGCCCTCCTTCCAACCGGGAGATCCGGTACTTATATAATTTGAGAGGCTACAAGAAAGGATCCCCCTACATTAGCTTGGAGTCAGCCGTGACCTTCAAACCGGTCTTGGATCTGTACTCTAAATTCAGCATGTTCAAGAAAGAGTGGTTCTTTGTTAGGGAAGACTCCGTTTCAATCCGGCGCTTTACCTCTGGATGTAAGTTGATGCTTTTACTTATAATTTCTATTCCGATTGCGATGCTTCTTCTCATACTTTCTCATTTTTGCTAGCGACAGGTGGCTTTCCGGTTGTGGAGACTGACCGCCTGGTTCAGACGGCGGCTGAGATAGAAGCCATTCTTGGGAAATATAGATCATCTGCCTTCTTGATTAGAAATGCGATTCTTTTGGAATATAACTTAATCCTTCTGCAGCAGTCTGTAGTTAAGTTGAGGGAAACGGCGGAGGAGAGGGCGGCTGCTCAGACCAAGGAAGGTGTTACGGCAGAGAGTAGCAAGAGGAAACATTTCATAAAACCTCCAGCTGTCGGAGGTAAGAAACTCAAGAAATCGGACGGTCCCTCCCCCAGCAATTGTCCACTTACCCGGGAGGAGGAAGACATAGAGGAGGAAAGAGGCGAGGGTGGAGATGGTCGGGATGGTGACAAAGGTGGCGATGGCATCGGGGCCCTACTTCCTGGGCAAGCGGGCGAGATTCAGGAGTGGACGGATGATGCGTTCCACCAGGCTTTTGAGGGGTTGGATGAGGATCCGGCTTTGGCAGAGAAGACCGGGAAGGCGGACAAAGCCGGGACTGGTGCAAGTGAGTCTTCTCCGACCATTCCAGCCAAGGTGGCTCCGACGACTCAAGGTGAACTCTTGACTCCTGCATGCTTCATTAATGATAGGGACTTAGGAATATTTTATGACCCGCTCCCGTCCTGGAATGAAATCCAGGACTTATTGCAGTATCCCACTCCTCCCCAGGGTTTGTACAACCACAGCTGTGTTTCTTTTCCTTTTTTAACTTATAATTTACCGCGTTTCTCGAATCGTATAGTAATGTAAGTTTGTGACACTTGTTCTTTATATCAGGAGCAGGCAAGACGTCCAAAGCTTCAGACCTTCGACATAGGCTTGAGCAATATAAACTTTCCAAAATTTCTGCTAAGCCGAAGCCCTCAACCCAACGCTCCGGGGATGTAGTCGGCTACCGTCCTCTTCTTAAGGTCATCGAAGAGGGTATTCAGCAGAGGAAGAGGAGTCATCCTTTATCCGAAACTTCGCCCGGTCCTCAGCCTCCGGCTCAGCCTCTTCATGATATTACTGAGGAGGGTAGCGAGTTTGCACCTTCTCCGCACCCGTCCGGAAACCCTTCTGTTATTCATATCGACCATCCCGACTTGGCTCGTAATCCATTTGCGGGTCATCCTGATCTGGATCCAAGCTCTCATGATATTACTTTTGACGAAGTCACTGGTGAACACCTTCTCCCCCGTAACCCCATGGTACGAGTACTTGATGAAGCCAAGTCCTTAGATCTCGATTTACTCACTACTCGTATAGTCACTATGGGAGATGAGGCCAAGGCTAATATTGATCGGGTGGCAGAGGAGACCAAGAGGCTGATGGGGCATCATGCTCGGCTGGTTAAGGCCGGAGAGGAGATTGGGAGCGCCAATATCCGACTTCGATTGGTGGTTTCAGATCAGGCCAAACAGCTTGCGGATCAGGCTATTCAGATTTCTCAGCATGAGGCTGCTACTGGGCGACTAAGGAAAACCATGGAAGAGGCCAGTCGGGCCGAATTGTGGAAAATGGAAGCTACTTGCAAAGAGCGGATTGACATGGCTATTGCCACGGTGGATGAGGTTCGAAAAGCGGATCTCGAGCAGGTGGAGGAATTGTCCGAGAAACTTGAGGCTGCAGAGCTTGCTCAAGCTAAGTTGAGGGAAGAGATGGAGGTGATGCGGAGGTCCCTTCAGGCTGATTGCTCGAGATACAGATTGGAGAGAGATGCTGCCGTCGAAAGGTTGTCGGCTTCCGAGGCCCGGATGAGGGAGTTTGAGGAGAATGAGGGAATGATGGATGACATGCTCCAGGACATGTATTTCCGAACTTGGAAGCAGGGCAATCTCTCTTGGATGGATGATTATCCCAGGGTCATGGCTAAGATCTATCTTCGGGCTTTGGAAGAGGCCAAGGCCGACGCGGATAAAGATGGTGGCGTGGCCTTCAGCATGGATGCGGTCACAGCCCAGTTTGCCAAGGGGGAGAAGGCGGTAGTGAAGGAGGGTATGCTGTTGCTCGCTGCTGAGGAGGCAGGGGTGCAAGTGGATGATGACGACCAGAGTGGCCAGTAAGCTTATGCTGGTAAGTTTTCCTTTTCAGCTTCCCGATTAACTTGGTTGCTTATTACTAATGAATCCTTTTTATGACCGGACAGGCGGGCAACAGAGCAAGGACAAGACTCCGACGCAACCGGCTCCCTGATTAGACCTGGAAAATTCTTTTTGTAGGCTTGGCATGGTTGTATATGTTAGTCTTAAGACAGTAGAGTAACTTCTAAGTTGTAATTCTTGCTACTTGTGACAATCAACATTATGCTTGACGTGTAAAAAAAAAAAAATTTTAACTTAAGCTGATTTTGTCGTTTCTTGAATATTTGTTGTTATTTCGACATATCGTATGAGAAATGTTAGCTATGTATATTCTTGTAATTAAATTGTGTTTGATGTTAGACTCTGGTTCTAAACCATAATTTTATGACTTGCAATATTAGCGTGTGGTGTGAACAAATTATAGTCATGTATTTGTACATAAAAGAAGAAAATACCGCCTTTCATGTTTTAATCGTAGATGGCAGTCTTGAATATCTTGTAGAACCGAGCATGGAATGTAGCCGAATGTCCTGCCACTGTGAGTCCCTACACCCATTGGCGAGTATCTCCTACTCTGTATCATGTACTTTAGGGATTGTTATAGGGGATAGAAAAAAAGCTTTTTAAGTAAAATTGAAATACGTAAAAAAGGTAAAACTTCCAATCACGGAAGGCCTTCGATGTGCTTAAGTTCGTGGCAAACGGGTTTTGTAGTCACTTTCCCTAGCCGTGGGTCTTGGAGACATTCGTCACCCATCTTACGCCTCCGCGGGGAGTTAATTCTTTTTTACCACAGCCGCACTTAAGACACATCGGAGCCGAGATCGCGCACAGTAACTACCCGGGCCATTATGGCCCGTAATCGTGGGTATTATTCGATTTACTGTGGCCGGCTAGCGTGGGTGCCGATCGTCAACTGTGAACTGCCCCTGGCTGGCCACACCTTATGTTGGGGCTTATAGTCGGTTCACAATTGTCGGCGAGCCTAACGCCGTAATGAGCTGCCTCGGCTATAGTCGGCCTTCTCGGTGGCTTATAATCGGCTCATTACAGTTGGCTTTAAGGGCCGTCGCGAGCAATGAGTTAACCCGCAGCAGAGGGATGCTGGAGCAAAAGTGTCTCATTGGCGAGGGCATAGATTCGCATAGTACCTGTTAGGTCTTGTCCAGGCGAAGTTGTGTTGTGGAGTGCTTTGAATAGAAATGCTGTATACTCAGGATTTTGTTCAACAGAAAAGGATAAAATTAACAAGCAGCCAAGATACAAAGGAACAAAAAAAGAGACAAGGTTTTTTAAAGTGGTTCGGCACGAAAAGGCCTACGTCCACTGATTCTCTTTGTTAATTCACTTCATATGGGCAATACAAGTTAAGAAAAGTATCGACGGAGGTGTTGGATGTTCCATGCCCTCTGGAACACCTCTCCGTCCACTGTTGACAAAATATAGGCTCCGTTGTGGAGATCTTTATGAATTACATATGGTCCATCCCAGATTGGGTCTAGTGCTCCGGGGCGAGGGAAGATTCGCTTGAGGACAAGATCCCCTTCTCGTAAGGTACGATGCTTGACTTTGGAGTTGTATTGTGCTGCCACCTTTTGCTTGTGGGCTGCTGTTTTAAGGACTGCATCATTCCTTCTCTCCTCGACTAGATCCAAAGACATGTTGAGGAGCTCTTCATTCTCTTCTGGGTTATAGTGGATCCTACGGTGGGAAGGCACAATGGTTTCAACTGGGAGCATAGCCTCCGATCCGTATGCCAAAGAGAAAGGAGTGTGCCCTGTTGATGTTCTGAAAGATGTGCGGTAGGCCCATAGTGCCGTGGGGAGTTCATCCACCCAAGTGCCCTTTGACTTTTCGAGCTTCTTTTTGACCAGAGTTTTCAGAATTTTGTTGACTGCTTCGACTTGGCCGTTTGCTTGGGGATATGCTACGGATGAGAAGCTTTTGTGAATTCCGTGTTCTTGGCACCAGTTGGCGAATTCCTCGCTGTCAAACTGAAGTCCATTGTCTGATATGATTTTTAGTGGGACTCCGTACCTGCATAGAACATTTTTGATCAAGAAGTTAATAACTTTTGCTGAAGATACTTTATTTAGAGGTTCCGCTTCCACCCATTTGGTGAAATAATCAACTGCCACTATAGCATATTTGGCCCCGCCTCGGCCCATTGGTAGCTCGCCGATTAAGTCAATTCCCCATATCGCGAAGGGCCCAGGGCTGGTCATCTGAGTAATCTCGGTTGTTGGTAGCCGAGGGATCTTAGCAAATTTTTGGCATCTGTCACACTTCTTGACGAAATCTAAGGCGTCCTTGCTTAAGGTGGGCCAGAAATATCTGTATCGGAGTATCTTTTTTGCTAATGTTTGCCCCCCGGTGTGATCTCCACAGCTCCCCTGATGGATGCTGGATAAGATTTCCTTGGCTTCCCTTCTGGCGACACACCTTAATAATGGGTTAGAGAAACCGCGCCGATAGAGGATGTCTTCTTGTATTGTATAGCGGGACGCTTTCCTCAAGATTTTCTTGACTTCATTACGCCCGTTGGGTAGTGTGCCACTTTGTAGGTAGTCTCGGATGGGAGTCATCCAAGTTGCTTCTTCGGCTGCGGCTATCAGATTCACTTGCTCAAAACTTGGGACCGTTTGCTTTGAGATGGTTACTGCCCCGAAGATGGCGATGTCTCCCATACTCGCTTGCTTTGCCAATTCGTCGGCCTCCTGGTTCTCTTCCCGAGGGATGTGTTTGACTAAGTACTGATCCAATCGGCTGAGAAGCAACTTGGTTTTCTTTAGATATGCTATGAGTCGTTCCTCTCGAGCTTGGAATTCTCCTAGTATTTGATTAACAATAAGTTGAGAATCGCTGTGAAGACACAAAGAATTGGCTCCGATTTCTATGGCAATTTCTAGTCCAGCTATCACTGCTTCATATTCTGCATCGTTGTTGGTGGCAGCGAACTCCAACCTTATAGCATAGTGCAGTTTATTTCCCCTGGGAGTGATTATTACCACACCTGCCCCCGAGCCTTGTTCGTTAGATGCACCGTCCACAAAGAGATTCCACTTGATATCTTCCGTCATTTCCAGTTGCTCCTTATCCTCGTTGGTAGTGAATTCTGCAATGAAATCAGCCATGGCTTGTCCCTTGATGGTGGTGCGAGGGTGATGGGTGATATCATATTGACTCAGCTCAATACACCATTTAAGTAGTCGCCCGGAGGTGTCGGGACGATGGAGTACCTGCCTCAGTGGTTGATCGGTCAGAACTTTGATGGAATGGGATTGGAAGTAGTGACGTAGCTTTCGTGAAGTGATTAGTAAACAGTATGCTAACTTTTCAAGTTTAGGATATCTGACTTCTGCCCCAGTAAACCTTTTACTGACGAAGTAAACTGGTCGTTGCGTGCGGTTGTCTCCCCTTACCAAGGCAGCGCTTAAAGCGTGAGATGACACAGCAAGGTATAGGTATAATTCTTCGCCTTCGCTTGGGGTTGAGAGTACCGGTGGTTTCTGGAGGTGTTCGATTAGGTTAAGGAAAGCGGTTAAGCATTCGTCCGTCCATTCGAACTTTCCTTTATCTTTCTTTAGAGCTTCGAAAAAGGGGACGCACTTGTCCGTTGCTTTGGAGATGAATCGGCTTAGGGCGGCCACTTTTCCATTTAGGCTTTGCATCTCCTTTCGGGTGGAAGGTATCTTGATGTCCCTTAATGCTCGGACTTGTTCAGGGTTTGCTTCTATCCCTCTGGCATGAACGATGAATCCTAAGAATTTCCCTGACGACACACCGAAGGAGCATTTTAATGGATTCAACTTCATTCCATATTGCCGAAGTACTTGAAACATCTCGCCTAGGTGGCTTACGTGATCTTTGGCTTTCCGCGATTTCACCAGCATGTCGTCCACATATACTTCCATAGTTTGTCCTATTAGCCCTGCAAACATCTTGTTGACGAGGCGCTGGTAGGTGGCTCCTGCATTTTTAAGTCCGAAAGGCATCACTTTGTAGCAGTATAAACCCCGGTCGGTGATGAAACTAGTGTGGTCTTGGTCGGGATCATGCATAGGAATTTGGTTATATCCTGAGTATGCATCCATAAAAGATAGGAGTTCGTGCCCGGCTGTGCTGTCTACAAGTTGGTCGATTCTGGGAAGCGGGAAGCAATCCTTTGGGCAGGCGTCGTTTAGGTTGGAGAAGTCAATGCAGGTCTGCCACTTCCCATTAGCCTTCTTTACTAGTACCGGGTTGGCGATCCATTCTGGGTAAACAGCTTCTCGTATGAAGTCATTGGCGAGTAGATTCTTTACTTCTTCATCGAGGGCTGCTGATCGCTCTGCCCCCATACTTCTCTTTTTTTGTTTTACAGGCGCCTTGGTAGCATCAATGTTTAATACGTGGCATGCTATGTCGGGGGAGATTCCGGTCATGTCAGCGTGTGACCAAGCGAACACATCCAAGTTGTGGCGGAGAAAATCAATGAGTTGTTCCTTCAATTCAGCTTTCAGCTGGGACCCAATTTTCAGTAGCCTACTTGAGTCGTGCCTGTCTACAGATATAAACTCCATAGCTTCTGCAGGCTCGGCGGTGGCCTCCTCCTCTTTGTCCCTAGGGTCTAATTCATTGAAAGGGTCGCTGGTGTATCGAAGAGGAGGGGCTTTCTTTAGTTGCTATGCTTCAAGGCTTTTTGTGCAGAGGGCAATCTCTACACTTTTCCCTTTATCTTTCCTGTGGTTGTTGCGAAGTTCGGTTACATAGCAGTCTCGTGCAATATCCTGGTCTCCTTCCACTTCCCCTACCCCATTGTCTGTTGGAAATTTCATTTTCAGGCACCATGGGGCTAGGACAATCTGGAAGTAAGATAAGGCTGGTCTTCCTAAGAAGGCGTTGTAGGCCGAATGGTTTTCTATCAGCACAAACGTCTGTTTCCTTACAACGGAGCGGGGATGGCTTCCAATCTCAACAAAGAGGTCCAGCTGCCCTAGGGGCATCTTCGCATCTCCAGTGAAACCGTGTAGTGGTTTATCGCAGGGAGATACATCCTTCATTGATAGCTTCATTTTGTCGAATGCGTGTTTGAAAAGGATATTTACAGAGCTTCCCGTGTCTACCAGGATTCGGTAAACTTCGGCGGGACCGAGTCGGGCAGAGATAACCATGGGATCCATGTGAGGGTACTGTCTTCCTTCTAGGTCGCGTTTATTGAATATGATGTCATCGCTTTCTTTCCGCTTTGGGTGGCGCTCTTCCATAACCGTATTGACACAATCTTTATTGTCTCTAAGCGACTTCCCATATCTTTCCATCTCTCTCCAACTTCTGTCTGCGATGTGCGGACCTCCTGAGATGGTATGGACCACTATCTTCTCTTGGCTAGAGCTGCTAGCGTTGCGGTTTCCTCTGTCGGTCCCTGGTGAGGGTAGCCTTGGGTTTTCATTGGCAGGGGCTGGAGTCCTGTCTTGACTTTTTACATAACGTTCCAGTTTCTTCCTTCTAATGTGTTCCTCAATCAGATCTCGAAGATGATGGCATTCGTTGGTATCATGTCCGTGAGATTCGTGGAAGCGGCAGAATTTTCCAGACTTCTGTGCGTTATCTGATTCCTTCTTGTATGGTGGGCGTTTGTATCTAACTTCGCCTTGGGTGGCAAGGAAGATATTTTCGACGGTCTCGTTCAAAGGGGTGTAAGTGTCGAATCTTGGTCCTGGCCGATATAGGCGCTTTTCTACCTTCTTGCCCCCAGCATTGTCTCTGGAATCATTTCTTCGAACGTCCCTCGCCACGGCAGGGGCGTTGCCATGGGTCGTCTTACTTTGCTGTCCTGACTGCCCCTCAATGGCAGCATCCTCAAGCCTCATGTATTTCCCGGCTTCATGGAAGAAATCGGGTAAAGTAGCTGGTTTTTCTTTTGTCAACCTTCTAGCAAATTTAGTGTCCGGATGCACCCCACTGTAGAGGGCCATTAGGATAAGCTTCTCATCGGCATCTTGAACTGCGGCTGCTGCGGCGTTGAATCTGGTTAGGTATTGCTGCAGCTTTTCTCCGGGTTTCTGTTTGACGCTGGATAAGGAATAAGCGTCCTTAGGTTGCTCCACATGAATGCGGAACTGACTGATAAATTTTTCTTTCAACATTTCCCATGAGCTAATGGATCCTTGGGGTAGATGACAGAACCAGGAGGTAGCAAGATCTGCTAAGAAGAGCGGAAAGCATTTGCACAGTACTCCCTCTGTTGCTCCACTCATGAGCATATGCTGCGTGTACCTCTGTAAGTGTACAACGGGATCGGAGGTTCCTTTGTAGGGTTCCATTGTTGGCATCTTCCATTCTCGGGGGGTGATAGCAATTTCGATATTGCGGGCAAAAGGGCTGGTTACCCTAGCGCCTATCCCTCGATCTCTTTGCTCCCGTTGGACACACTCTCTGAATAAGTGTGCCATCCTTTCATCAGAACTTGGAGCAGATAGAAATGAGTTTGGTTCTGTTCTGTCGGATTGATTCCGTCCAGACGACCTGTAGGGATGGTATCGTCTATCATTCCTCATATTTTCCAGTGGCTGCCTTTGATCTTCTGGGAGCATGCTTGGGTCAGCCACAGTCGGCCCTTGCCTTGATCTTCCCCTGTTGGGTTCTGATCTAAGCACTTCCTCGGGTCCAACTCCGGGCTGAACTCTAGCTCGGCCCCGTTCACTGGTGTTTCTGTGGTTAGGCAGCATGACAGGCTCAGCTATAGTTGACCTTCGCCCGGCACCTTCCCCGTTGGGTTCGGTACCAAACGTTTCCTCAGGCCTAACTTCGGGCTGTGCTCGGTCTCGGCTCCTACCACGGCTACTTCTGGCGTTAGCTTCTTCGAAGAAGGAAGACCTTTGCTGTCTCTGAGATCCTCCAGACTGGGACTCGCCCCATGATTCAGTGTTGCGGTTGGATTCTTCAGCGTCCCTCAAGCGTGACATGAGATGGTCCACCAAGGCTTCCTGCTGGGACGTGAAGCGGTTAGTTACTTCAACAACAACTCTGTCCAAATCTGCCCTAGTAATTGCTGCAGGCTGTTCTGTGGCAGGAGTGGTTGGGTTAGTCTGTCCTTCATTTGTTACCGTTGCTGGAGGAGGACGATTTACTTGATTCGTGACAGCTGGATCTGGAAGACTGCTGGATGCGATGTTTTTTCCTTTGTTAACATCTTTTCTCTGTTTGGGAGGCATGTTTTCCAAGTGGCGGATGAGGCTGTTAGGAAAACTTGTTAAGCGGATGAAGCTGAAGCTTCGAGCTTCTAGCTCTCAGTGAAAGCACCAAAAATGTTTGCACAAAAAATGGACAAACACCTCAAAGTTGTATGATTTAGTATATCTTATGTTATTCTTAGTAATTTGAGCGACTTATGCAAATACGTAAAAAAACAGGGGCTAAAATGTGAAAAGACACGCAGATTTATAGTGGTTCAGCCAGAATGTGCCTACGTCCACTTTATATGTTATTTCTCTTCTTTTGTTATGATTACAAGTACAAAGCTTTGGTGTAAGTAAAAGAAAGTTGTTTGAAGAGTTCCTTCCGTGCTTGAGCTCTCAAAACTTGTCTGCCATTGTTGTACCCCTGCCCCTCTATTTATAGAGTGAGGCTGGGGGCAGGGGTCTTGGATGTATATAGCTGCTGGCGGGCCTGGGCTGAGGGAATCTGGCCTGGCGCATCTTGGTTCGGCATCCCTTGATTCGGTGGAAGGAGTGCAAAAGGTTTGATGTCGTTTCATTCGGTGGAGGGTTTGGACCGGTGGGAAGTTGGTCCGGTGTAGGCCGGTTCGGTAGTTGTTGGAGATGTTACTTGGTTCGGCAGCATTGGTGAGGTTTGGTTCGGTGTGGAGTTGGGAAGGTTGGTTCGGTTGGTTCGGCAGGAGGTGGTTCGGGTGAGGTCTGCCGAATGGTGCCTGCCGAATGGGGTTGAGCGAGGTCTGCCGAATGGGTCTGCCGAATGGTGCCTGCCGAATGGGTCTGCCGAATGAAGCGAGTTTCTTGGTCTCCAGGTCTTCTGGGTGAGAACACGCCCAACAACTTCATTTTTATTTTTGTTAAGACAAATAAATTTTCAAAAATTTTAATTTAATAACCAAAATCCTATACTTATATTT
Organism: Allium fistulosum; assembly: GCA_030737815.1. NCBI lineage: Eukaryota > Viridiplantae > Streptophyta > Magnoliopsida > Asparagales > Amaryllidaceae > Allium > Allium fistulosum. The sequence goes on along the minus strand of CM060901.1, from coordinate 100,431,088 downwards.
TATAGTGTTTGTTTAAAGGTAAATCAAAATGCTAGAAAGAAAATTTGTTTTGGATTTTTTGATTTTTTTTTTAAGTTTTGAAAAGAAAATGCAAAAAATAAACCATGAAAAATAAAAAATGAAGATGAGACTCCCTCCCACATTTAATTTTGACTGTGTCCCCACAATCAACCCAAGTGAAAGAAGGAAATAAAATAAAATTAAAAATATGACCTATATTTACATGAAAATGAAATGATTATTATTTAACACAACATCAGAAAATATAATGTTAAAGAGTAAATGAAACGGTCTTCAAAAGACCAATTCATTTGTCTCGTCAAGTATGAGAGATATAGCTTAAGCACAAAAAACCAAACCATAAAAGATTTCAAAGTTGAATGTTGATTTGGAAAAATGAATGTTGTTTTATTAAAAATCGTATGAGTTGTTTAATTTTCGATGATTTTTGGGGTTGGTAGAGTAATAGTTGAAGTTCAAGTTTATTTTCACCAAATTGAAATTCAAGCTTATCATTGAAAACTTCTTCATAATTATTGATTTCAAAATATAAATGGTGATTTAAATCTTCCCCTTCAGAATTCAACAGCTCATCTTCGAAAAGTCCAAAAATATTATGTTCACAAAATTCGTTTTTCTTTGTTGGATTATCAACAACTTCATTGTAGGTATCAATTTCAAAAATCTAAAGTTGTTGTATTCAATTTTTCAAAATCGAAAAATGGAAGATCGAACTTTAAATTTGGTTCCACACTCTCAAAAGAACTGAAATCCAACTCAGTTACCATATTTTCAACAACTTCATTAAGATTGTTGTTTCAATTTCAAAAGTTGTTATTTGAAAATCGTCAATTTTGGTAAAAGGTGGATTATCACTTGACTCGTCGCATGTTGGGATTTGATTTTGTTTCTCACGTTGTTTCATATATGTTTCAAAAAACAAATCTATGTGATTTGTCTCATTTTCTTCCATTTGCCCAACAAAATCAAACTCATAATTATTAACTGGAGGATTTTCAATTTGAAATTGTTGAGAACAAAAAATTTCACCATGATTGAAACAACTCCCAAAAGTCAACATGAATCCAAAATGAGCTAACAAAATGCAAACAGCAACACAAAGAAATCAAACAAGGTCAGGTATAAGCATGGATGGTCAAGGCAATGCTCAAAGCCATACAGCAGTAATGACACAAGTGTACCATAACAGAGCAGTGCAAGTGCAAAGCAGCTCAACATTAAGAGGCAATACACAAGAACTCAACATTTCAATCAACCCATTTGGACATCAAGATATGTACAGTGAACACATACAACATGGATTCAAATCAGAACAGTGAGGCAAAAACATAACAGTGAACATGAGATCACAGTACAAGCTTGGATCAGGTGAACATGGCAACATGAGCATGCAACAATCATACACTCACAAACACACATGTATACATATATTCATATATATATATATATATATATGTATACACATAATCAGTTCAAAAAACAAAGTCAACATGAATATAGATCAGTTTAACTCGAGTACACATGAAGCATCAACTCAAACCAGAAATATTAAGTGTACATCAAAATGCAGACTCAAGTGTACCAAGTGTATCAATCTAGAGTAAATCATATGCAACCATGTATGTTCAGGCATGAACATAACAACACAAGTGAAGCCTCAACAGAGACACGGAGAAGACTGTGATAACAAACCACCAGACTAAATGGAACAAGGAACCAAGACTGACTCCAAAATGCAAAAGCTCCACACAGAAATGACAACAGTGCATCAAATCAGTACAGACTCAACAAGCCAGCATTATTTGTTTTATGGAACTCGCAAGTGATAAACAAGAAATATAAAAATTCAAAACCGTGGGAAATGAAATGAAAAGTCAAGTTTTCAAAATGGCAAAGTAAAAGCCGATAACGTGAATTGATGAAGTCACAATGCCAGCGAAGATTGGAACAGAGGTAATAACACGTATTAACAAGTTACTCTCCGAATTCATTGAGGAAAAGAACAAGAATCAAATTCAAATACCAAGCTACAATCAAGGAACGAACTAGTCAGAGGTCTCAACATCATACGATCAAAAATCAACGTAGAAAACAAAATCACAAATTATTAAAACCAAAACTATACGAACGTAAACTAAGGGATTCGAACCCTATAAATACCCATTAACATCATAGGCAAAGGGCATTTGAGTTCAAGACAAAAATCTAGAGTATATTCTTAAATCGAAAACAATTTTATAACTCGAATCGAATTCGAGTTCAAGCAAAAAATACCAGAGCAATTCATTGAAGAAAATCAAAAACCCAATAACTCGAATCAAAATCGAGTTCGAAAGCAGATCAAGTCGAGCATAATCATAATCGATAAAAGGCAATTCACGTACCATCTCAAAGCATTGATTCGAACTCGACTAATTGAAGCAACCGCATGTACTCAAGCTAGGAATCAATTGAAGAAGCAAACCAGTGTTGAAATCATCACGTCAATTGATTGATATTAAGGCGGCGACTTCGATCTTGATCAAAGCCCTGATTTTACACAAGCCCTAGTATTCGCGAGCAAAGGAAAAAGGAGGCGGACATTAATTTCACAGAGCAAAAAGGAAACGGTCGAAGTTTTTACACAGAAGAAAAAAAAAGGGGAGACGTCTTCTTTTAATTAGAATTGGGCTGGTCTCCAATTTTTTATTGGGCTATAATTCTTATAGTAGGATTTTAATTTAGTTTTATTTTCAATTGTAATTTTCTTTTCTTTTTAAACCATCTAACTTTCTAGTTGTGTGACAAGGTTACGAACTACGGTGGTGTGGTTCGAGAATTCGCAACTCAGTGGCTGAGTTGTGGCAGGGTTTTGAGCGTAAAGTTAGGTTAGTCATTAGCGGGTGTCGCAAGTTTACATGTGTAAGCGTCTAACTAATTAATTTCTAATAGAAATCTTGGGGGCAGCACGTAGGCAGTTTATTGCCGAAGCTGGGTAAATCTGTATTGTTCTATTTCTTCTTTTATTATTCTGCTATTATCTGTGCTGCAATTATTATATATATTTCCGCATTAATTTTTATTATTATTAGTATCACCTTATTCACCCCCCCTCTAGGGTGAAATCAATTTTCCAAGTGGTATCAGAGCTAGGAACAAAAACCATTTTTTGTTTTAAAATTTTGATTTTTTTTTTCAAAAACCAAATTTTGTTTTAAAATTTTGATTTTTTAAATGGCTTCTTTTAATAATGCTTTTGCTGATGGTCGGTCCATAGTTAGGCCACCCATGTCAATGGTGAATATACATATTGGAAAAATAGAATGAAATTTTTTCTAAAAACCATTGATGCTTGGAATATTGTTGAGACGGGATATAGGACACCAACTATAGTGGTAGATAATCAAGAAATTGAAAAAACGATGGATCAATGGACAGATCTTGAAAATAAACTATAGAATGCTAATTTTAAAGCTATGAATTCTATTGTGACGCCCCACCTCTATACCCACGCTAGCCAAGAACACTACGGTGTAGTGCTGTCAACTAGCCCGGAGAATAAGGCTGTTGAGGAGCGACCATCCGTGTAATTGCTTTGTGCGAGTACCGATATGTCAGATAGTATAACATGCATTTCTATTTCAGGAGGAAATCCGACATACCGATACAAACTCAAAGCTACTACACAGTGGCTATAGTAGTTTAGGACAATAGATATAAAGATAACACAGATAACATAAATGCGAAACACAGATGGAACAAAAAGTCTCATATATATAATAACTGATGTCAGTTACAATACATTTGACACGGTACATATGATACAACTACAACTGTCGACTCTGGAAGTTATATATACAAATACATTATCAACTAATGTACATGAATACACATCATCCTAATCAGTACACTGACTACTACAAAAAGACAAAGACAACTTCAGAAGATGTGAAAAGTCTTCATAGCTCTAGCAGCAACCCAAAGCTAAAAATCTACAACCTATAAATACTCGGTCTGACCTGAGTATTAAATTCAAAAGAAAATAATACACGGGTCAGTCTAATTCAAACTCAGTTATTAATCAAGAATCAATAACAATTAGACAACAGTCAGAAAAAATTCACCTATCTGATCCTTTAACAAGGAAATAGGATAACGATGAAAGTAACACGTAACAGTGTTAAACCATGAAATCAGCAGATTCAAAAATATCAACGAAGATAATTAAAAAGATTATCAGTAAAGATACTTTAGAAAATATCAGAATTTCCTAAATGGCAATTACAACAAAATCATCAAATTAAACCAAAACAAAATGTCAAAGTATCACTGCAACAATGAACTGTGGATGGACACAGTGAAATTCAAATGTACACTAGCAGCTGATCAAACATGTACACATGAATGGATAGACAAGCACAGTCTACATTAACAAGTGAATGAACAGAGCACATGACTACAGCATCAATGCAGAAGCACACAGGTGAAAGCAAGTTACAGACAAATGTACATGAATGCACAGTGTTCAAGTAAAACAGTGTTGAACAAGATGATCAAGTAACCAGAGCTACCCAGGGTTCAGATGAACAAATATCACAAATGAAGGCAGGCAACAGACTCAAGAGTATACAATTCCGAATGCACATGAGCAACAGGTCATATATGAAGTATGTACAAGTCAGGTATCAACATATCAATGTCAAGGCCATAGTCAACAAACAGTTCAAACAAGCATCAATGTACACTGGAATGAATGCAACTTCAAGTGACTACTGGAATGAATGCAACTTCAAATGACTACTGGGATGAATGCAACTTCAAATGAACACACACCGTGCATCAGTGTCAACATCACCATGTACAGGCAGGCAAACTCAAGTGATCAAGTCTGTCAACATGATACTGCAACAATACAAATAAGGATGAACTCAAATGCAGACTCAAGTTTATATGAAGTAAATTGGATACAGCCATCAACACGAACAAAAGATCATCACAATGCAAACTCAAGCGTGAAGACAACAGAAGTGATGTCAGAAGTCATACAGTTCAGACTACACAAATATCACAAGTTCAAGTCCAACATGATCAAGTTCATCAATGCAGTTCAACAGAGAAGATGACTCAAGTACAACTCAAGAAATAAATAGTGAAGTGCAACAGAGAAGAGACCAGAGAAATACAGGAATATGCCAAGCAACCAGACCAGCAACAAAATGACCAAACTTTGCATTTAAATTCAAGAATATATACATACACACATCATATGTATATATGCACATATATAGTCTTGAATAAACAGGTCACAATGAATACAAACTTCAAGTGACAGTGGTAACTATACAAGTGAAAGCAAACAGTGAAGAACACTATCAAGTCGAATGCAACAGAGAAACAAAGGCACCAGTAAACAAAATGTCAAGGCAGTAGACAAAGTAAAAAGATCAAGTTAAAATTATGAAGGAACAGGAAGGCAGAAGACCAGATAAAATCACAAAGTCAAGCCATATATTTTAGTTAAGGAAATCAAATCGAAGCCAAAGACCACGAAAACAAACAAGCAAACGAATTCAAATAGATGTGAGAATTTACTCACCTTCTTCGACGTGGCAACCGAGAGCAACGAGAAATCATACCGAAATCAGAGAGGTGTCACAAACGAAGCCGTAGCTTCAATTCCAGAATCACCACAAGCCAGAGCTACAGAGAAGCCCTAAATTTCAAAAGCTCCAAGGAGCAACTGCGAACGAGCGCAAGCAAGACAAAAAATAACTAAGTCGTCATCGACGAATAGAAGAAGCTGAAGCTGAAGCCAAGCCAAGCCGATAAGCTTCTCAAGCCCTAATTTGTAAGCAGAGCGCAAAAGGGAACGAACGCCCCAAATTCCTCAAGCCCTAATTCAGTTGCAAAGAATCGTCGCCGCCATTTTTCTATTCTCAGAGAAAATAAAGGAACGGGCTAGAGAATGAAATGGGCCGGCTTAAAAGGGGAAAGGGTCTGCAATCAAAATGAAGAATGAATCGAGAAGGGGGGAAATCAGGTCGAACAAAATAAGAAAGGGAACGGGTCGAACGATTTTTCAAAACAATTTTAACTCGATAAAATTCCAATAAAATTTGGCGAACGATTTAATCACCTAGTGACGATCATTAATTGCTATGAATATCTGGGTTGTTACATCTATTATATGTTCATTGGATCAAATTGAATTTAATCGTGTCTCACATTGTCTAACTACACAGGAAATTTGGCACACACTTGAAGTGACTCACGAAGGAACCTCCCAAGTCAAAGAATCTCGCCTTGCCATGCTTATTAGCGAATACGATAACTTCACAATGGCCAAGGATGAGAATGTCAAAGAGATGTATGGATGACTTTCTAATCTCGTATACAAATCAAAAGCTCTCGGAAAACTATACACAGAATTGGAAATAGTCCGAAAAATCCTCAGAGTCCTTCCATGAAATTTTGAAGCAATAGTTACTACCATTCAAGAATCAAAGGATTTGAAACAAGTTAAAGTTGAAGAAATCATTGGAAATCTCACCACTTATGAGCTAGAAATGAAATTGAAGGAAGAACGTGAAGGAGGTGATACTCGAAAGAAATCAATAGCTCTTAAAGGAACAACTGAAAGTGAAGATGAAGATGATAATGATGATGGTGCAGCAGAACTGGCGTTGATAATAAAGAAATTCAAAAGGTGGAATCACAAGTATGGGAATCCAGCTCTAAATCAACAACTGAAAAGCAGAATAGTCAAAGTTCTAGACAACTCAGAAGAGCAGGAGATCATCTATCACAACTGCAATAAACCCGGTCATATCAAATCAAATTATCCTCAGAATTGACTCAGCCAAGGAAAGAAACCGAAAAGGAGAAGTTTTGCAGCTACTTGGGATGAAACTGATGAAGCTGATAAAAGCATTGGCAGTGAGAGTGAAAAAGAAAATTTGTGTCTTCAAGGAGAAACAACTGACAGTGATGATGACGAGCCAAGCGAGGTATCAAAACTTAATCATTCGCAATTACTTATATATTTTCATGAAGTAAATGGTTGTTTTGAAAGACTTAGGGAGAAGTATGCTAAAATTGAATCACAAAGAGATAGTTTGATATAATTAAATAAACAGCTTGATCAGTTGGTCAAAAACTATCGAAACAAGAGCCATAAGTGTGATAAGTGTCCATCACTTGAAGAAGAAATTAAAAAATCAGAAATTAAAATTAAATCACTTGAAAATAAAATTTTGATTTTGAAAGAAAGTGAAAACACTAGGAGAGAAAATTCTATTAAAAAGTGCACTTTGTTATTGAATGAGAATGAATCTCTCAAAACACAAGTCCAACAATTGTCTACAACTTTAGGGAAATTCTCCAAAGGAGAAAGATCGCTAAATATGTTATTAGGGAAACAAACTGTTAATCCTATTAGACAAGGACTTGGATATACTCAATCTGAACGTGTTAGAAGCAAAATTAATCAAGTCAATTCCAAGTGTACGATATGTGGTAAAACTGGACATAATCACAATAATTGCTGGTATAGACCCAAACACACAAAAACCATAACAATTTGGGTTCCAAAAGGCACGAATGTAAAATCCCATAGAATTAAACAAATCTGGGTGCCAAAAGGAATTAACATAGATTGTCTTGGGTCTACACAAACTTATTTTTCAAAATCTTATGTCACTAACAATCATGGACCTATAAAAAGAAATAGTTCATAAAAATCTTTTCTTGTGTAGGTGTGGTGGCAGGCTAAGGAACAACAAGAGTGATACCTGGATTCTGGCTGTTCCAGGCACACGACGGACGACAAATCAAAGTTCCTTAGCCTAGTACAAAGGTGGCAGAGTCACAATGGGTAACAACGAAAAATTATCGTGAAGGTAAAATAGGTAACGCTACATTTATCTTGAACGATATATTAAATGTTGAAAATCTGCACCATAATCTGATTTAAATCGGCCAGTTATGTGATAAGGAAATAAATGTTGATTTTGATTCTGATTTGTGCAAAAATGTTGACCGATCATCTTTTCATCCTTGAACTATTTCGTATAGATTTGCTTGGACTACCTATATTTCAAGTTTAGGTGATAAGAGATGTTGTTTTGTATTGATTGATGATTACTCAAGATACTCGTGGATATATTTGTTTATTTTACTGATTCTAGACCTGTTATTATGTTCCATGTTTGTTTATTGCACGGTTTTAATTCTAATCCAAAAGAATTTCATTTAAAAGCTGTAAAAAATGATTTTAAGGTATTTGTTGCACATTCCATGATTTGGTCTATGATATCCAATTTATGATAACTGTGATTTAAAGGGGTATTTAGATGCAGATTCTGCTGGTAGTCTAGTTGATAGAAAAATTAAGAGTGCAATGTGTTTTATGTTGAGACATTCATTAGTTGCATCATCTTCAAAGAAAATATCTGCATATTTTTTATTTCAATTGATTTTCAATTAGCAGACATTTTTTTATAAAACCCCTTCCAGAAAATAGTTTTTGTTGACTTCGTTTCAGATTAGACGTTTTAGAAATTTGATTTTATATTTGTTTTTGGATTTGATCTTAAATGACTACATTAACTAATCTGACTCCCTATTGATTATCGAAAAGATAAATAGTAATTGAAATAGTGATGAGTGTCGACATTAATCATATATTATGACTTGAGACGGTATATTTAGTAAATTTCTTTAAAAATTTAAACAAGATTTATAATAACTTTTGTTGGTAAAAATTTCATGACCATCTCTATTTCTATCATATTTATAATGACCATCACTCATCAAAATCCAATATAGTATGTCAAAATGTTGTATTTTAAACGGGAAATTATTCGTTTTTATTTTATGTTATTTTTTAGCAATAGAAACATCCAAAGTATTCACTCTCATTTAAAAGTCCTCACGGTTATGCATGGGTGAATTACTTGGAATATTTTTTTATGTGCTTTCATGCTCATTTAAAAGTCCTCACGGTTATGCATGTATGGAACACATATCAAATTAATTATTAAATAGACGTGTTGATTCTATTCCCATTTAAAAGTCCTCACTGTTATGTGTGGTTAGAAGATGCTTGAAATTCATTTTTTTTATATAAAAATTGGGAATACTACTAATCTCATTTAAAAGTCCTAACGGTTATGCATGGTTAGTAGATATTCAAATTTCTGATATAAATATACCACAAATAGACACAACTATATGGTTTTATATGCCGACATCACCCATATCACTCTAAAGTGGAATATGCACCTAACAGAGTATTTATGATTTTTGTTTGATTTTTTTTATTGAAATTTAATATTTATACTCGATTGGATATTAATGTTGTATTAATGTCTATCACTTTATCTCTGTTTTTCTAACACTGTTACTCTTTTGCTAATAACAAAAGGGGGAGAGAGAAGTTAAGATTTTGGCAAATAAGTCTTATTTGCATATTCCCATCTAGGTTCATTTGCATATTTTTTTTATTTATTTTCATTGTATATTTTTTTATTTATTTTCATGCATATGTGAAGGGGGAGCTTTGGTGTAGGGGGAGCATTCAAATAGGAGGAGCAAATGGAATTCATCAAGGTCAAATACATTTAATAGAGACAAAATCTTAATATATGTTTGTTATCATCAAAAGGGGGAGATTGTAGAACAATAGCCTATGATTTTTGTTTGATGATAATAAACATATATATATTCGTTTAAATGTATTTGTTATTGTACTATTTTATTTTCCACATAATTAATAAATATTTGTTGAATAAAATAAATAACACAGAATTCATATTCGAATAAATATTTTATTCAAAAAAATATTTTATTACAAATTCAAATAGTACAAATTTGAGCTCTCGATACATTTATACATTTTCAATTTCAATACAATTTCAATTACAACGCATTTTTCAATTTACAATGTCACCTGACTACATATTCACTCACACTCGTATTTTTATCTTCAACTCTATTCCAGTTTGTATCCAGCATCTGAATTATCTGCCAAATAAATACCGACGCAGTAAAATTGAAAAAGAAATATTTTGCAGTGTACAATAAAAGTGTGTGTTTGAAAATATCATTTGCCTCGGTTATTTGGGTTGTTCGTCATTATTTATTTTGAATTCATCTACACGAACAACTTGTGACATGCATAGTGTATCATTGTGCATGTCACAAGGCCATGCACACCAATATATACTTGATAAAATTGCAGGGATAGGTGAGCACAAGGTCAAACCCAAGCAAAAGTTGGATTCAACTCAGGTGCATGCAAACAAAATTTAGTTCAGAAAGTACAAAAGACTCAAGCCAATTCTCTAACTAATGTACACATGATGTCTCGACCAAAACAACAAAACATGCTCAGGTTCAACAAATATGACAACTGCCTCAATCACATGTACAAAGGATAGAGCAAATCCAGACTTCAAAATCAAACCAGGACCACTTCAAATGGAACAGTCCCGCTAGAACAATGCAATTGAACCAAACCAAACTTCAAAAGGCCAACAAGACCAGAATCACTTCAAGTGGAACAAGACAACCAAAAGTCAACATGGATCCAAAATGAGCTAACAAAATGCAAACAGCAATATAAAGAAATCAAACAAGGTCATGGATAAGCATGGATGGTCAAGGCAATGCTCAAAGCCACACAGCAGTGATGACACAAGTGCACCATATCAGAGCAGTGCAAAGCAGCTCAACATTAACATGCAATGCACAAGAACTCAACATTTCAATCAACCCATTTGGACATCAAGATATGTACAGTGAACACATACAACATGGATTCAAATCAGAACATTGAGGCAAAAACATAACAGTGAACAGGAGATCACAGTACAAGCTTGGATCAGGTGAACATGGCAACATGACCATGCAGCAATCATACACTCACAAACACACATGTATACATATATGCATATATATGTATACACATAATCAGTTCAAAGAACAAAGTCAACATGAATACAGATCAGTTTAACTCGAGTACACATGAAGCATTAACTCAAACCAGAAATATCAAGTGTACATCAAAATGCAGACTCAAGTGTACCAAGTGTATCAATCTAGAGTAAATCATATGCAACCATGTATGTTCAGGCATGAACATAACAACACAAGTGAAGCCTCAACAGATACACAGAGCAGACTGTGATAACAAACCACCAGACTAAATGGAACAAGGAACCAAGACTGACTCCAAAATGCAAAAGCTCCACACAGAAATGACAACAGTGCATCAAATCAGTACAGACTCAACAAGCCAGCATTATTTGTTTTATGGAACTCGCAGGTAATAAACAAGAAATATAAAAATTCAAAACCGTAGGAAATGAAATGAAACGTCAAGTTTCAAAATGGCAAAGTCAAAGCCGACGGCGTGAATTGATGAAGTCACAGTGCCAGCAAAGATTGGAACAGAGGTAATAACACGTATTAACAAGTTACTCTCCGAAGTCAACAACACCAATCAGCTCATTTTGTAACATTTTTCCGCTTTCAATTTGTAACGGTTATAACCGTTATAAATTTATAACAGTTATTTTCGTTACAATTATTTATCACGATTATAGCTGTTACTAAGTCTGGTAGTTTGGTAAATAATTAACAACAATATGGATAGGAGTGTCATTTTGTTTATTGTTGGAACGCATCCCGTTTCTCACGCTTCTAAATCATTTCCCACACTTCCAATATCATTTTCCACTATCGTTCTGTAAATCAAAAATTAAATCTAGGGTTTTCACCGCCTCCGTTATCGCCACCTCCGCCTATAGCTTCCCCCTCCACCTCGTTACCATTTTAAGATTACCCGCCTCTACCTTGATATTTGTTCTAGGTTTATCGCCACCTTCGCCTCGTTCCAGCACTGCCGTTACCAATTTATCGCCTCCATCCTTCTAGGCAGTGACAAAGGTGAGGTTCTCTTCTTTTTTCCTTGCACAATTTATTGCTAATTAATATTGAAGCAATCTTTATTCTCACCCTAACAAATCCTCCTTTGGAAGCAGATCCAACAACAAGTTTGTTGACAGTTGCTTGTGCAACAAACTCGATTATTGCCTTTAGTTATTTCAGTGTCATCAAGCACTATATCTTCACATTGTACCTGCAAAGTATTGCAAATTGAAACTGAGTATTCCTTCTGCTCCTAGGAAGTAAGTTGAATGCATTTTAATATTGTTGCAATTAGGTATTCACGAATCTAAATAATAAATTGACGTTTTTCCGACCGCAGAAACAACGAAAAGGGAGGAACAAATCCTTCAAATACTGATTGGGGGTGCTTTAAATCCTTTTCCAGCGCCATCTTTGTTTCCTCCTCCTTTGTTGACAAAAATCAAATATTGCATCATTCAATTGGTGAAGGTAAGACTAAATCCATATTTAATTGAGGATTAAAAAAAGATAATGGACACGAAAACATAAATGATGATGAATAGAATCTTACCACCCTTAGTATTGACATGAACTAATGTGATTACTTAGCCTTTGTATACAAGATTGTCAAGAATCCATTTCAATGCAATTTGTCTTACTTTATCCTTATCAATTTCCACTCCAATCGGTGAATTTGTGGCATTGGCATTATACTTTGGCCTATAATTCAACATAAATAAGTCTTTTTATGTTTTGTTTCTCATTTTCTTGTTATTTTACATCATTTTTACCATTAAGATTTCCCTTTCGACTCCTATTTTGTTCTATGTTTCTTCTTCTGTATCTTGCCAAGGAAAGGAGGGAAATAACTTTTATATTTTTGGAGTTCTAGAATTTTTATTGTTAGAGGTCAACCATCAGTTTAGGATGTTTTGCATGACTACTTTTGAAATAGTAAGGTTTTTCTCAGAGATCTTTTAGTATGCTATGCTGTTAGTCCTGTAGGAAATCAATTGATGTAGTTTGGAGGTAATGATCGATAAACATAACAGTCATTTATTGGGTACATCAAGTGGTTAATTTTAAAGTTTTTTATAAAAATGTATTGTTTATTATTTTACTAATTGAATGCTTGTTCAAAAAGTCCATGTATAAACATGACTGTTTACTGAAATAAAATCATTAAGTGGGAAACTGAATCTTAATCCCACTTAATGAATTAAACTAATAATGAATGATAAGTGATAGTATTTTATCATTTTCATAAATATAAAATATAAAATATAAAATACTATCACTTATCATTCATTATTAATTATGATATAGTTTAAATAAAAAGTTTCTAATTGTTATAGCTTCAAATGATTCAAAATTAGAACGATGCATCACACATCATAGACCGTACAAGTATACCTTGTTGAGTGAGGGAGTTATTTTCTTATTTACATCTTTAAGGCACAACTTTGTTTGTTCGTTTTTGTGTTTAAAGCATTGAACATGAACAAAAAATTACATCCTTCAACGAAACTTGTGCTTCTTTTATTATCCTTTATGTCGAGTTCATTGTGTCCAAAACGCTTCGGACTCCAGTGGAATTAAGTTTTTAAAGTTACGATTAAAATTAATAATTTGCATATTAATAATGTCAAATAAATGATCTATTTCCAATCCGGTTCTTATTCTCTTTCCATTTTCATATTCCGATTTACTCGCTCTGCTTCACAACCTAGAAGAGTATGCTTGATTGAATAAGCCAAGTTGTTACTTCATGTATAGTATATATTAGTATAATAGTATGTAGGTAAGCTGCATCATACAACAACAATGTATTGAGTGTTGTAAGATGAAATCTTGCAAATTATAACTGTCTTCACTATTGACGTAAAGTGAAGTGTTGTTTGCTGAAAAGAAAACTGTCAGGGAAGAGTAGGCTAGGAACTGATGCCTCTGGCAGTCACAAGACATATGACTAAATCATGCAATCTTATTTAAAAATTTGTGTCGTATACTGTTAATGTGCCACTACTGATTTTGGTAACCTGAATAAGGATACTACTGTTGTATCTTTGTTGCCAATACATTACTCTTTACAGTCATTTTTCTATGCTCTGATTACTGATTCCTATGTGAACATAAATAGGCAGCTTATAAAAATGAGACAGTTGCTTCTACAGTTTTAAATTACTTATGCCCACATCTATTTTTGGAACATGAGGTTCATCTACATCAACATAAATAAATTTCTTTCGCTATACAAGTTCAACCAAATACTGACAATTTGTATCAACTTAGAGATTTGTATAGTAGATGAAGCAAATTTTAGCTCTCTACCAGTTTATACAAGGTAAAAACTTGGTTACATACTTACATCCACTGTTTTTTTATAACCATGTGGTAACTTCATTTATTAGTTATATGTATGTGGAATATCTTTTAATAAAAATATATTACAACATCATGGAACAGCTTATATGATTTCATAACATCATTAATTAGTATTAAAAACATAAATTAGCTTTTGTATTCTCTTGTGTAACTCTATTTTCATTTCTTTTTTATTTATTTCTCGGTACTATATCAGATGACGGATATAGCAAATAAGTCGATCCTCACTGGTTTGCGTTCCTTGCTGTCCAACCAAAACTCAACACAACCCAATAGTCAACTGTAAGGTACATGAAACTTTTCATGAAGCATGCAACTTACAGTAGGGTATGCTATACAAAAAAGGATAGTACAATTGTATATTGTCCATTAGCATTAATATACTCTAAAGGTATGCAACTTACAGTAGGCTAAATCAACTAAAGGTATCAACGCTTTTAGTTTTTATTAAAATCTGTTGATTTCCTACTATTAGTTGCTTGAGTTTGAACTATTAAAACGTTTTGATTTCTTCGCTTATTTCTTGATTGTATATCACTGTCCAGAATTTAATCGTGTTGTGTAATTTAGTTCCCTTGAAAACGAGTGTGTGATCTATATTTTATCAATGAAACTGTAAACTAGTGTGTTATTTGGATCTCTTGCTCTGGAAAAAACCTATAACAGACTCGTTTTGCAGTGACCAGATATCTGACTTATTAGATTGAGCTTTATTGTACTTCACTTATATTCTGATACTTGATTGTTAAAAAGAAATTACTCATTCATGTTACTTTCTACTTATAAAATAAAAAAAGGTGAACACAAACCCAAGCCCTACTTTTTATGATTGATTGTTGTACATGTTTTTTGCATTACCATCTGTCATGCTATATGATACTCATCTGAACGTATATTTATAATGCATATGATTAACATATCCTTTAATCTTGATAGGTTGTTCATTCATGGAATACTCAAGATAGATATGCAGTTTATGCATTTTTATCAACTAGAAATAAACATGATGAACATATTGGGCGACAGGTAGCACATACAAAAAGCAGAAACAGGGTTAAATGGAGCTTCAGAGGAGGATCAGAGCTGTTTATTCAACCAAAAGCCACAAGAACTGGCTGTCAAAAACATCGATCTGCTCTGTTGACATCGTGTAACTCTTTAATTTCTTGATTTCAAGCTATCACCATTTTTCTTTCTAAATTCATCTGGCTAGGACAATGAATGAGGTTCAGAAATACATACTAAACTAGGATGCTCGTAACAAAGACAGTTGTACTCAAAATGTTGTTTAAGGTTATTGTTTCTTTTCAAAAAAATGCAGGCTTAACAAGTTCACAAATTGCTGCAAAAGCTTTTACATGGGGAACCATTGCAGTTCTTCCCTTCTACACACTAATGGTAGTAGCTCCCAATGCTAAACTTGTAGGTTATGTTTCTTTTATTAGCGTAAATTCTACACAAATAGGATAATATGACCAGTATTTTTTACACATAATTTTCTGTAAATGCAGACTAAAAGAACCATGGAAAGCAATACACCATACATCATTCTTGGAAGAAGTTGACCTCGACAATCAACTGGAGGAGGCAGGCTTGACAATAGTTGTGGAGGATAAAGCTGTAAATGCAATCAATACAAGTTTGTTAGCTATAGACGAGAGGGATGGGGAAGCTACCAATATGGATCAGGATGATGAACTCCATAAAGTCAATCGTATGGACATTGGTTTAGATAGTAATCTGGTAGCAGGTCGAGTAGTTGATGGCAGTTCATGTGGGGATTATGGTGGGGTAGGTGGTCTGGATATCGAGAATTGTTTTTACTATCCATGGAGATGTGAGTATGGGAGAGAAAGGCAAAAAAGATTATTCAAGTGGTGAGACATATGGGTTGGATGGCATGGAGAACGAGGAGAAAATCATCCCTGTACGTAGCATATATGGGGAAAAACTGAATCACGTTATGTATGGAACACGTACGAAGATTTCTGCGGACATTGTGCGGGAAAGATTCTGGTCTTGTGGAGGGCGAAGTCAGGTTTTTTGTGCTGATCTTGGTCAGAGGGAGTGTGTGGGACTGGAGGATACGTTTGGACGTGTTTGCTAGTAAATACTGGTTACCTCAGGTTTGTACTTCTACCTTCTCAGGTTTCAAACAAATAACTAAGCTATCAAAATAATTTGTTTTGGTCATGCAACTTAAAAGCAACACTATTTTCTTATGCAGTTATCTGGCATCTGCAGCATGTTCTCAAAGGAAATGACCGTTGCTTCTGCTTGGATTCACTTGCTAGCTGTGGATCTCTTCGCTGCCAGGTCTTTTTTTAAAACCTTTATTTATTAATTAATTTTGAATTATGTATGCTCATAGTTGATGAATATATAATTGTATTTATGCAGACAAGTATACTGTGATGGCATATTGAACAACATAGAAACAAGGCATTCTATTTCATTGTGCCTTCTCTTCTGCCCAGTCGGGATTGCGGTTCATGCCATTACCAAGGCACTTACCAAATATTTTTTGAACTATAATTTTTCGGAAGAGATGAAACTGGGCTGAGGAGTTAGTTGGGATGTCAATTTTTCCACAGGTTTAAAATTGTTTCTGCCTTTCTGGCCTGAGTGTCGTGTTCGTTGTTTGTAGGATCTAGAATTTATTTTGAAGTAATGTTAGAACTTGTAATATTTTGATTTCATACTCTTTAGTTATGTATGATGAACTTGTGAAATTTCGAATCTTCCTTTAATTTGTTGTCAAATATTTGTGCAATTTAAGTTGTATGTTTGGATGCGTAATTGCTTATTGTTATCAAAATTCTGTAATTTTTGATATGTATGTACCTACTGTATTATAATAGACAATTCTGTAGTGTAAATGCTAGCAAAAATGCAGCTCTACATGGTTTGGTAGCTTTAACGAACATATTCGTTACTAAAGACGAAATTTATAACGAGCATAGTCGTTACTATTGATGAAATTTATAACGAACAAGTGTGTTACTAATGATGAAATTTGTAACGGACAAGGTCGTGATAATTTAGAATGACAACCCCTTCTTCCACCATGAAAGGGGAAACTAAGTAACGGAAAATACCCTTTACAAACCGATGCAACTAATAACAAACTATTTCGTTACAAAAACTTATATTTCTAACAACAAAGTCCGTTGGTAAGTGATATATCTAATAACGGGTAGAGGCCGTTATAAATATTTGTAACGACATACCTCACGACTGTACCGCTCATATATCTGTTATAAATTTCATTTGTAACGACTATATTCGTTACAAATACACCTTTTTGGTGTAGTGTCATAGAGGAAAAGAACGAGATTCAAATTCAAATACCAAGCTACAATTAAGGAACGAACCAGTCAGAGGTCTCAAGATCATACGATCAAAAATCAACGTAGAAAAAAAATCATGAATTATCCAAACCGAAACTATACGAACGTATACTAAGGGATTCGAACCCTATAAATACTCATTAACATCGTAGGCAAAGGGCATTCGAATTTAAGACAAAAATCCAGAGTATATTCTTAAATCGAAAACAATTTGATAACTCAAATCGAATTCGAGTTCAAGCAAAAAATACCAGAACAATTCATTGAAGAAAATCAAAAACCAATAACTCGAATCAAAATCGAGTTCGAAAGCAGATCAAGTCGAGCAAAATCATAATCGATAAAAGGCAATTCATGTACCATCTCAAAGCATTGATTCGAACTCGACTATATGAAGCAACCGCATGTACTCAAGCTAGGAATCAATTGAAGAAGCAAACCAGTGTTGAAATCATCACGTCAATTGATTGATATTAAGGCGGCGACTTCGATCTTGATCAAAGCCCTGATTTTACACAAGCCCTAGTATTCGCGAGCAAAGGAAAAAGGAGGCGGACATTAATTTCACAGAGCAAAAAGGGAACGGTCGAAGTTTTTACACAGAAGAAAAAAAAAGGGGAGACGTCTTCTTTTAATTAGAATTGGGCTGGTCTCCAATTTTTTATTGGGCTACAATTTTTATAGTAGGATTTTAATTTAGTTTTATTTTCAATTGTAATTTTCTTTTCTTTTTAAACCATCTAACTTTCTAGTTGTGTGACAAGGTTACGAACTACGGTGGTGTAGTTCGAGAATTCGCAACTCAGTGGTTGTTATCTCGCCTTTTGGCAAGGCCGTGACACCAAAAAGTTGACTGGAAAACTAAAGACAGTTCGTCGTTAAAGTTCATTATACACTGTTTCACCATGGATATCAATGAATTTTGTCCGAGTCTGGATCAGGCTACAATTGATAAGACATGACAAGTAAAGCCATGCAAACCAACGTTCCAAGTTTGAAGTCAATCCGAGTTCGTACGCTCAAGATATCATCGATGCAAATTGGAGGAAATGACCTTGAGTTCGAATCCATAGGCAGAAACATGCGTTCGAATCCATCAAGCCAGAGTACTTCGAATCCACAGAGCTACTTCGCCTCGTAACCTTCAGATTGAACACCTTCGTATCCATCTGGGCTCGATGGTTCGTATCCATCACTCAAACCCATGAAGACATCTTGCCTCGTACCCATCAGATACTCCGCTTCGAATCCATGAAGCTACTCCACTTCGTACCCATCAGATGCTCTGCTTCGAATCCATGAAGCTACTCCACTTCGTACCCATCAGATGCTCTGCTTCGAATCCATGCGAGGGTGGCGTGTTCGAATCCATTAAGTGCCTTCCTTCGACTCCATCGAAATGAATACCTTCGAACCCATCCTATTATGATGACTTCGAATCGATTGGCTGTAGCGTAACATAATTGATTCGAACGATCACACCTTCGAATCCATTCTCTAGAATCCACTAAGTCAAGGCAGCAGAAAAGGTGGAGTCGACCCAGTCGTCTCGGAGCGAAAAGTGGCTCAACCCAGGAAATGCACACCACGTCATCGCAAAGGCACGCGAGGCCATCGAGTCGAGCCTATCGATTCGAACGAATCGAGTCGAAGCAAACGTGTCAACCAGGAATGCAATCTTGAATCGATCATAACTCGAGTTCTACAAGTTCAAATGCTATGAAATTTTCACAGAAGCTTAAGCACATGATGAAGAATGTCCACGCCAAATTTCAGCTCGATTGGATGATTTCTTGATCGATTCGAACCAAGGGTCAAATCGATCCCAAAGTGGGCCCGGATCTCCAGATTTCGGCCATATGGGCCCCCTGACGTACCAGAAATGGTCTCCCCTCATTTTAGGCGAAATATCAGCCTCCTACACCTATAAATAGAGCCCCTAGTCATTCAGAAAAGGGGTCGGAGAATTCTAAGTACTAAAGAGCGCCCAGATTCTACCAGATTTACTCCAGAACACCACCGCTATCTTAGATTGAGACTTAGCATATAATTTCAGTTGTACTACACTAGAAGAGATTGTAATCATCGAGTGAACATCAATAAAATCATCAACTTCAGAGTGGACGTAGGCAAGATCGTCGAACCACTATAAATCTCGTGTTTCTGTTCATTATTTCTGAATTGTGATACTTTGTTTGCTTAGATTTGAGATTTGTGTGTGAATATTGTTGATTTATATTCATACACCGGTGCTTTCACAACATCCGGGGTTTGTGACCAACTTTGGCGCAAACACTTTGGTGCTTTCACTGAGAACTGAACTCAGGAGTTCTATCATTTGAAAGTTGAATCAGAAGGCTAAGAGATTCAGATCCGAAGAATCATGACAAGACAAACAAGTAAAAGGCAGAGGCCAGAGCGAAGTCAGCACGAAGGGAGTCAAGAGGCTTCCTCAGGAGCAAACCAAGCTTCAGTCTTCATCACTAGGGAAGAGATGGAGACAATGATGAAGAGACAGGAGGAAATGATCCAGAATTTGCTTCAACAGATTGGGCAACTTGGAGCGCAAAATCAAAGAACAACCAGGGCCCAGAACGAAGCAGGACCATCCAACGCAGCGCCGGAGCTGGGGGGCACACACTTAGGACATGTTGATCCGAACACGGGAAGAGAGACAAGGACATCCAATCAACCTGACAGCGATAGAGGGATGAACGCTCAATCAGGGGGGAAAACACCTGAAAGCTCACATGGACTCGGGAGGCAGATCGAAGGTAGCGAACAAGGACTACAGCTTGGAGACAATGATAGATTGGCAGAGATGGTCATGCGAGCCATGAGAGGCGGGTTAGTAAACAAAGATCTTGAAGACGTGAACAAGAGTCCCTTTTCTCCTGCGATTAGGTTGGCTAGGAACCCACCAGAATTCAAGCTGCCAACAGTAGAAATGTATGATGGGAGGACAGACCATGCGGTCCATCTAACGAGGTATATAAGGCACATGGAAGTGTTGGGGGCATCACAGGAAGTCATGGCCCGATGCTTCCCATTATATTTGACAGACATAGCAGCTTTATGGTTCAGACAGCTAGAAAGCGGCTCCATTGGGACATGGACCGATTTGATTGAGAAATTTATGAGGCAATTCAGAGTTCATATTTCAAGACCCAAGAATGTGATGAGTTTGGCAACGCTAAAACAGAAAGCTGGAGAGTCTTTGAGGAATTTCCTGACGCGATTCAATGCGGCAGCAGCATCGGTGTATCGGCCAGATCCATCCATGGTTATGATGGCGGCTGTGTCCGGAGTAGTTGATGGCACGGAATTCAAAAATTCATTAACTAAGGATCCGCCAATGGATCTAGGAGAATTCTATCACGAGGCAGAAAAGTTTTTGCGATTGGAAGACGCTAATGCTGAAAGAGAAGAAGGAGAGGGAATAGAAGTTTATGCACTTAAAGACAAAAAGCCTCTCGAAAATGATTCAGGCAAGGATAAAGGAAAACGAAAGGCTGAGGACAATGGTGACAGGTCAAAGCGACTGCGGAGAGAGCCACGATTCACCACTTATTCAGAGCTGAATGAGAGTTTGGAGCGAATCTACCAAGATACACGAGAGCAAGTTCCCTACGGTAGGCCAATACGAAGGGATCCCACTGTTGACGAGAGGAAATCAGACAGATACTGCTTATTCCACGAACTGAATGGTCATAACACTAACGACTGTAGACATCTGAAGGATGAGGTGGAAGGGCACATCAGGAACGGTATGCTACTTCAGTATGTGAGAAGGCGAGCTCCAGTAGTGGAGCCAGAGCGACCACCATCTACATCAGCTAGGGGTGCCCCCGAGCCGGGACACCGTATGATTATCAATTAATTTAAATAACGATGAACAAGTCGTAAACCTCTCACCAACCCGGGTAAGTCATTTACACATGTGCAAGATCACGAGCGGTCCATAGGCGTGCTCTGAATGACTATTAACCCTATCGTTGTGGAAGTTTACACTTTGACATCCTTGCTTTGTTTTTGTTTCGTCTTGATTTGAACATTTGAACTTGATTTTGTTTAACATTTCTGCTAGAAACTTATTCTCAATGAAAAAAATGCTACTTGTGATTTCATAACGGCTAAGTCACTTACACATGTACGAGATCGCGAACGGTCCCTAGGCATGCTCTGAGATGGCGATAAACCGTTGCAACAAACAATCCGGGAATTCACCCGAACGTGAAACCTGGTATTGATGATACTAAGTCCCTCCCCGGGCACACTCAAATCGCCTCGAACGGCACCCGACCGCGAACGGTCACAATTCGATCGCGAACGATCACACTTCGCCACGAACGGCACCCGACCGCGAACGGTCACAATTCGATCGCGAACGATCACACTCGACCACGAACGGTCACAACTCGCCTCGAACGACACCCCTCACCTCAAATGGCTTGATCACGAACGGTCGTCATTTGGGGCCATATAGAAATACTAGATCGCGAACGGTCGCATTCCACCTCAAATGGCTAGATCGCGAACGGTCGTCATTTAAGGTAGTACAAAAAATACTAGATCGCGAACGGTCGCATTCCACCTCAAAATGGCTAGATCGCGAACGGTCGTCATTTAAGGTCAAATAAAACTATCAATGTCTTTGCAGGTCATCAACATGATATGAACATCCAACTTATGAAACTACAAAACACACCTTCCTATCGCAAGGCATGTTTTGGGGGGCAAATGTTATCCTGCCTTTTGGCAAGGCCGTGACACCAAAAAGTTGACTGGAAAACTAAAGACAGTTCGTCGTTAAAGTTCGTTATACACTGTTTCACCATGGATATCAATGAATTTTGTCCGAGTCCGGATCAGGCTACAATTGATAAGACATGACAAGTAAAGCCATGCAAACCAACGTTCCAAGTTTGAAGTCAATCCGAGTTCGTACGCTCAAGATATCATCGATGCAAATTGGAGGAAATGACCTTGAGTTCGAATCCATAGGCAGAAACATGCGTTCGAATCCATCAAGCCAGAGTACTTCGAATCCACAGAGCTACTTCGCCTCGTAACCTTCAGATTGAACACCTTCGTATCCATCTGGGCTCGATGGTTCGTATCCATCACTCAAACCCATGAAGACATCTTGCCTCGTACCCATCAGATACTCCGCTTCGAATCCATGAAGCTACTCCACTTCGTACCCATCAGATGCTCTGCTTCGAATCCATGAAGCTACTCCACTTCATACCCATCAGATGCTCTGCTTCGAATCCATGCGAGGGTGGCGTGTTCGAATCCATTAAGTGCCTTCCTTCGACTCCATCGAAATGAATACCTTCGAACCCATCCTATTATGATGACTTCGAATCGATTGGCCGTAGCGTAACATAATTGATTCGAACGATCACACCTTCGAATCCATTCTCTAGAATCCACTAAGTCAAGGCAGCAGAAAAGGTGGAGTCGACCCAGTCGTCTCGGAGCGAAAAGTGGCTCAACCCAGGAAATGCGCACCACGTCATCGCAAAGGCGCGCGAGGCCATCGAGTCGAGCCTATCGATTCGAACGAATCGAGTCGAAGCAAACGTGTCAACCAGGAATGCAATCTTGAATCGATCATAACTCGAGTTCTACAAGTCCAAATGCTATGAAATTTTCACAGAAGCTTAAGCACATGATGAAGAATGTCCACGCCAAATTTCAGCTCGATTGGATGATTTCTTGATCGATTCGAACCAAGGGTCGAATCGATCCCAAAGTGGGCCCGGATCTCCAGATTTCGGCCATATGGGCCCCCTGACGTACCAGAACTGGTCTCCCCTCATTTTAGGCGAAATATCAGCCTCCTACACCTATAAATAGAGCCCCTAGTCATTCAGAAAAGGGGTCGGAGAATTCTAAGTACTAAAGAGCGCCCAGATTCTGCCAGATTTACTCCAGAACACCACCGCTATCTTAGATTGAGACTTAGCATATAATTTCAGTTGTACTACACTAGAAGAGATTGTAATCATCGAGTGAACATCAATAAAATCATCAACTTCAGAGTGGACGTAGGCAAGATCGCCGAACCACTATAAATATCGTGTTTCTGTTCATTATTTCTGAATTGTGATACTTTGTTTGCTTAGATTTGAGATTTGTGTGTGAATATTGTTTATTTATATTCATACACTGGTGCTTTCACAACATCCGGGGTTTGTGACCAACTTTGGCG
Source organism: Allium fistulosum (assembly GCA_030737815.1). Classification (NCBI taxonomy): domain Eukaryota; kingdom Viridiplantae; phylum Streptophyta; class Magnoliopsida; order Asparagales; family Amaryllidaceae; genus Allium; species Allium fistulosum. The sequence continues at coordinate 100,407,220 of CM060901.1, read as the reverse complement.
CAAACAGTGGCTGAGTTGTGGTAGGGTTTTGAGTGTAGAGTTAGGTTAGTCATTAGGGGGTGTCGCAAGTTTACGTGTGTAAGTGTCTGACTACTTAATTTCTAGTAGAAACCTTGGGGCAGCACGTAGGCAGGTTATTGCTGAAGCTGGGTAAATCTGTGTTGTTCTATTTTTGCTTTTATTATTCTGCTATTATCTATGCTGCAATTATTATATATATTTCCGCATTAATTTTTATTATTATTAGTATCACCCTATTCACCCCACTCTAGTGTAAAATCAATCCTACAAACTTGTCACACAAGCCAAGCCAAATATTAACCTCGATGAGAGACTCGGTACCGTTGAACTTCCTATTACTCAAAATCTTAAAGTCACGGCATAGGAAGCAAAGTCTAGTGGGGCTTGATCTGCGGCCTTTCCTCAACAACATACGACTTAGATTCAAAAACACTAGTATTCATAATTGTTTGCTACCTGAATTCATATCAAATACCTTAGAATATTTCCAAGAATAAGGTTACTCCAAATCAAGGTTAATAAGAAAGGATTACCATGAGAGAATTCCTAAGAAAAGATTATTCCAAAGGAAGAGATACCCAAGGAAGGGATTTTAAAGGATACTTGAGGAGGGATATCTTCTTGATATATCTACACAAGAATTGCTTAAAATCTTTCCTTTGTATATAAAATATATTCCTATGTAAAATCATTTCATCTACCAAATTTAAAACAATATTGTGTCGGTTTGTCTTGTTTAAGTGTTTAGGAACCCCTGTCGATACCGTGGCATCCCACGTCTCGACCAGAATTCATAAACCACTTAACCGATAAACCAACACAATATAAAACATTTTGTAATCACTAATAAATACATACTCTTATATATAATACACTCATACTCATTCTAGGGTCTCACTTACATGATCGCAAATGTGTTTACCCCACCAGGGCCAAGGTTCTCGCTTAGCTTTGCTCTCTAATACCAAATGTAACGATCTGCCTTTCTTACACCAAAAGATGACACTTAATACATCCTTGGTATTCGTGTGCCGATCATTTAAGTGTTCGAAAGACAGATCATTTGGGGTGAAGAAAGAGAAAGACAGAACAGAATTTCACATCGTGACGAAGAATATATAATATGAACAAGACTTTACAAAAGAAATCATCTTTATTATACACAATATCAGAGTACACTAATCTATTATCAGCCTAGACAGTTATAACAACCTGTCCTTACAATTGTTGATAAATACAGACAAAAACAAAAAAAACAAAAACAGCAGAAGAATAGAAGATACGTGAATATGTCTTGGAGATACCAGCTCGTCTCCTGAAAGCTCCAAAGGATCCAGCTAAATCTGGAAAAATATGCTCGGGCTGACCCGAGCATTATAGGAAAACAACGCCCGGGTCAATCTAGTAAAACTAGCGTGAGAGAAGCTCGAAACAAATCATACGAAATACTATATTTGAAAAACCTTTCAAAATAAAAAGTATCCCGTAAGACCACACCACACATAAACACGAATGAGTTTTTAACTTACGATAACGAAAACATTTTATTATAAAAATCTAGTGATATTATCATAATGTTTAGGTTTAAAATAAATATGAAATATGGTTGAAATGCTTTCATCTCACATTTTAATACAGTTGGGCACATCTAAGTCTGTAAAGGTCCGTATTGGAGAATGGGTTCCAACGATGGCTGGGTAAGGGACTACCTTTCGATGATACACCTTTGGAAAATGTACCTAAGGGCTACAGACACATTTGCCCCTCTGCTACACAGAGCCGGCCTGCCCTTTAACATGAAAAGCCGGATTACCTCGCCCTTTTGACACCGAGGCTGCTTTATTTTGCCCCTCGATGCCTGCACGCAAAACAACCCCAAGGGAAAATCTAGAATGGGATAACGACACTTAATTGTAGCTAACCAAATAGCTCTGCTCCATACCCTATTTTAGTCATTCTTCCAGGTAGTGAGGCTTGAGGCTACACTTTTCCTCTACTACTAACATACCATCTTGGAATGCTAACACTGCCCTCCAAGAAGAGATGCAATGCTAGCATTCATCCATATAAGTTGTTTTAGGATTGAAAAAGCATTCAAAATTTTGCTATCTGCCAATTTTGAATCGCCCTCAGAAAGAATAGTATAGCTTCATATCATACTTCATCACGAACATTATTAGTTTGGAGTGGTTCAGATAAATCCGAAAAACTGGTGTCTCCAAAACTAAGTTATAGTTTCCAACTAACTCAATTTCAGGTCTTTGGAAGTATGCAATAAGTATTCGAGTCCTCCCCGGGGAACTCGAATATACAATCATACTTCCTGAGTCAAAACAGGTCAAGATTTGATAGTTGGTTATTTAATTATCGAATAAACAAACAATAACAATTCAGAGATTTAATTACCCATAGCAACCACTAAGCCTCAGACAATTCTTTCATTTATTAAAAATCTCTTTTCAAAAGTGTTTGTCAAAAACATCCATATACTTATCCCATTGACATAAGTATATTCACAAAACATTTCTAAAAGGTTTCTTATTTACAAATCATATCAAAGGATCAAAACAAAGTGTAATTTAAATTGGAGATAAAGATAACCTCAAATAATATTTCTTCAGTGTTAAGTGTGGAACAAATGTCCATACCACTAGAATTAAGAAGGTCGGTTAAAGGAAATCAAATCTCAAATTCTTTTATATATTTCCTTTAATAAATCCTTTTAACAAATCTCTTTTGTACATAATATTTCCTTTACCCAAAACTCCAAATCGTTTTGCAAAACTTCTTTTATAAATATTCAAAACCATTAATAACACTCTTTTTAAATCCCAAAATCATTTATAAAACTTCATTATTTAATACAAAACTCCTTGAATAAAACTTAATCCATGAAGTTCCCTTGATAAAATAAATTATTTAAAACACCTTTAAATAAACAAGTTATTATTTAAAACATTCTTCATTTAATTATTTTTAAACCATATTAACAAAACACTGATTTAAATATTCATCTAAAAAGATTAAATTAACTTCAAACATTTAATAAAATAATTGTTTAACTATCTTTTAAATATCATATTTAAAAATAATAATAAACTTTAAACCATTTCACAAGGGATAAAATGAAATATTGGACTTTGCAAAATCAGAAGGAAGCTTAGTGACCATAGTGGTTCATTTAATTGGTTTAACTTATTCAAGTTAAAATAGGAGTATTACATAACAAGTAGATATGTAAAGGGAACCAGCCAATAACAATCAATCAACATATGGGTAAATGTCCAAGTTAATAAAATAGTAGAATGGATTTTATTTCTGCTTAATAGATGTCAACATAATCTACTTGGTGAATTATGGCAGAACTGTGATTTATTCTGCCAAACAGATGTCATTGGGTATCATATTCAAATTGGGGCTACTTAAGGGTAGTCGACAAAGAAATCCCTTGTATTTAAAACATCTTTTAAAAAAATAGTTACTTTAAACAAAACCGATCTTCAAAAATAAAGTGGTTTAAACCTTTAAACATTTATTTAATAATTAAACAACATTTAAACTCTTTATTAAATAATGATTAAACCTTTAGTTAATAATAAATGAAATAATTATCTATTAAATAAATAATTAAATGATAATTATCCTTAAATAAATAATTAAATAATATATAGCTTTTACATAGTAATTAAACCATAAATAAATATTTAATAATAATTTATTTTTTAAAATAATAATTAAAAATTAATTAATTAATCCTTAATTAAAACTCAAATAATAAATTAAACCTTTATTTAAAATAATTAAATCATAATTAAGTTTTAAATTAAATCTTAACTTAAATTTAACTTGATTAAAAATTAATTAATAATTAAACCCTTTCTTAAATAAATAAATAATTTAATTAATCTTAGTTAAATAATAATTAATTCTTAAATAATAAATTATATAATAATTAACCTTTTATTGATTAACGAATTATAATTGACGTACTTAAAATAATTAAGTACTAATTACCCTAACTTAATTAATGATTAAGTACTAATTACCTTAACTAATTAATTAGTTAATCATTAATAATTAATTGATTGATTAATAATTGCTTTTAAATATTTAAAATATGTCTGAAAATACTTTTCAAAAAGATACTTAAGTTAAAACATTTTAAATTCAAAAAGAGTTCGTTTTTCACGAACTTCGTTTATAGCGACTATCGCTATACGACCTGAAATTCTAAATCTTGTTTTATACTCTAATAGTTTTAAAAACTCTATCTTTAGTTTCAAACTTACTTTTATAACTCATGAACAAAGTTTTTTAAAACTAGAAGTGAAGTTTAAAACTTTTTCTAAATTTAAAGAAATGAAGCCACTTATACAAGGGATTCCGATGTCGTCATACAACCAAATTTGAAGGCTAACTTCTTTAACTTATAACACCTAGTATATCACAAACAATTATGACATGCCATATATATAACATAAGGTAAAGTTACTACCTTTAAATTCTAGCTTCACTTATTTACTTTAACTTCAAGTCCATAACAAACATTATATCCAAGCATACATATATACACATACAAATTCAAATCAACGCTATATTTACCCATACAAGAAATGATTAATCCATAAGGGATACTTTAAGCTTCAAGTTAAAAAAATTCAAATAAAGGTGGTGGCTTTCTCATGTAAAAGCTAACCAAAACAAGGCATTAAAAAGTTTTATTAATTCTGGATCATATGCAAGTTGAGTAGATAGTGTTATAAATTGGATCATGTGGTTTTATCCTTCCATACTGGTGGTTGTTCCTGTTTTCTCTTTTGTAGATTGTCTCACATCACCAAAATAATTGTAATTATGGTATGATAAATACCAAGTTCCACACATCCTCAGCAAATATTTGTGATGTGTTGTGTGGAGAATGAGTATCGTATTGGTTTATCCCACTATTCAATCACATTGGATTATGTGTATACAATTTGTATTGAATTCAATTTCTGGTTAGAGGTCGAAAGGTACATCTTTCATGGTCTTGTTAGTGGTTTTGCTAGTCAATATGTTCTTGTGTAACACGTCAATCGTATAGGGTATATTCGGAATTTCAAAAGGACACAGTGGACCATATTCATTGAATTTCTATTAATAGTAAAGATTAATATTCAATTTTAATGTTGCATCGCACATTTACCTTTGTCCACAAATATAGTCTTTGGCCAACATATATTTATCGAACTTGAAGAATTTCTAACAAACCTATTTGGAAGACTACTTAATACAAAGTTCTTCCTAACTTCATAAACATAGCATATATTATTAAGTCTCAAAACTTTTTCAGAAGTGAATTCTAAATTCACTGTCATTTTCCCTTAACCGTTGCTTTGGTTCTCCCTCTCTATCTCTCTCTCTCACATACACACATCATGCTCAACATATTCAAGTATCTTCAATCGACTCTTGTCACCACAACTATGCTTGGTAGCACTAGAGTCGATTCAACAAGAATCATCTAATCTAATCATATTGATTTTAGAGATTACAACCATAAATGTCCTTTTGTCGATTATTATTACTTTTGACGAAAGGACAATTGTTGTAAAGAGTTTTGATTTTCAACAACTCAAGCAATCATGCACTGCTCTGGCCTTCTTATTCTGGAAATTTTGCATGTTCGAAAGTTTCCTCTTTCGATCAAAAGTGTGATGCAAGGTACCATTAGTGTGAACATTTGATATATCCTTTATCTTTTCATCTCGAATTCATTTTTGCCTCCATTTTTCTACGACCCATTACTTTCAAGGTTGTTCAGAGTCATTTCCTCCATGTACTGCAATAGTTTTCATTTATCCTTTTTCAAGAATGGGGAAGTTCATCTATTATGAACGAGTCCTTAATCTCCTCATCTATATTCATATTATGGTGATTAAATTGGTTCAGGATGTGCATAATACTATTGAATTATTCTACTACTAGTCTAGCATTAGTCATTTTATAATGGCAAGAACCTTATAACAAGCTATGTTGTCTAATGAGTACTTGCCTTATATTGTATCCCCAACGTCATTTGAAGTAGGTATGTCACATATTTAATAATGTATTAGTCAACGTGCTGTAGACGCACCCATTGACACTATTGTCATTTTATTCTCATTTCATTCTAGCCTACGTCTCTAAAGTAGTTTACCATCAAGTTCGATCAATTTCAACTTCGTTAAAACAAAGACTATCATGAGTCCTACCAATTGTTAATGCATCTTCTCTACCAAATAAACAAAGAAAACGCCATTGAATCTTTTCAACTTTATAAAATTAATAACAAACTCCTTCAAACCGCATAGTGTCGCCGCTTCAAACTATTACCTGAATGTTGATAGATATTATTTTGGAATCTAGCTTTAGGTAATTGAAACTATGGTTGTGGTGGAAATGATAAATAGTTTGCTCCAAAATGCATTACAAAGACATTTTTTAATATGACATTTTCCCTCGCTACTATTCTTTAGAATAAGTGGGTGCACCAAGTCACATCAAATTCTTTGTCAAGGTACAATGAGATCTGCCAAGAAATCTCCAATTTATTATACTCATGCAAACAACATTTATTGAGACCTTCCTTAAAACTTGTAAACTCGTAGTTGACGAGAGTATCAAATTGGTTTTTTCCAACATTACAACCCCTAATTGTGATAATTTAAGAAATCATGAACAAGAAAGTAAAGAGAAACATGGTATAATTTTTGGAATTTACCGACTGTTTCAAAATTGGATTACAAACCTATATATGTTATGCATGTGTATGAACAAAGGAAAACTTCTGCTGCCAATTAACAATTCAAATAAGAATAAGGGTAATAGCAAAGTTATATCGTTAATAATGGTTGTAATACGTTTGGTATCACACTATTTTATGTTAGTGTGTGTCACACTATTTTATGTTAGTGTGAACTACCAAAAACATCCTTCTGTAGATATTATCGAACCTTAATATCACTTAAAAATAGAAGCTAACAATTAACCTTTTCTTATAGATCCAAAACACCACTCTACCAATATTACCAAATCTTAATATCACTTAAAAATAGAATCTAGCAAGTAAATTTCATTTATAAATCCGTTTTTTATTAATTAATAATATAAATAAAAATTTAAACTAACTGTTGCAACTTAAAAATAAAAATTCAAACTAACAATAAATTAGATGTTGCAACTAAAAAATAAAAATTCAAACTATTCGACGTCTTAATACTTTGTAACATTTCTACAACCACTGATCAATCCATTGAAATAACCAACTTTTTTTCTTTTCTTTTTTTTTCGAGTTCAATAACACAATTTACTTCGTGTTTCCAAGCAGAAATATATTTTGAACCTAAACTCAACACAACTAGATCGAATAACAACGTATGGGTAAACACATACACTACTCATATCTTCAACACATCATATCAAAGTTCCAAAGGAATAAATATCAAACTTGAAAAAACTTAATATATAATTTTAATTTAGGGGACTTTAGTTTTAAGGACACATTTTAGAAAAAATTAGATCCAAGGACAACTAACTTTAATAATTAGATCAAGGATGAAGACCAAATTGGATTATGTAAACCTCAAATTCATCTTAATTACTCATCTTCATTAAATTAATAAAAAAAAAAGAATGACACTCGAAACTGTAAGAAATAAAGTGATTTCAAAAATGTTTTAGTCAATTTGAAACACCTCACCTTTATACCATAATATCTAAGAGTATTACAGAACAATACTGTCAGATAATACAAAAAATGTGGCTATATGGAGTACACGCATGAATATTCCCTTAGACTAAGACCGGTACATATTGAAACATCAAATAAATATCTCACTTATACATACACAATATCGTTACAAAACAATAAACATGTATGCCTCCAGGATAGAAAAATACATAATGTATAGTAAATAACAAAGAACACAGAGTCAAAATCGCAGCGATAATATATAATATATGCTACAATATTATCATAAGGATACAATACATCTCAAATGTCAATTATCTCAATTAATGCAAAGTATGATCAATATATAATACAACCGCAGACATAAACAATGTATTAAAGTCACTTAAATATCATGTAACAATCCTAATATAAGTCGCCACTAAGCCCAATAAAACACATGTTGGTCATGTCGTCCTTGTACCTGAAATGTATCGGCTGACCCAAGTATTATATAAATAACAAACGAGTCATACTATGTCTAATCAAGGATCTATAACATGAGTAACAGGATATAAACAAGGAATAGTAACAAGATAACACTACCAGAGATACTCAAAATATCAGAAGACATGTCAAAGTATGTATATAGATATAGAAATATATGTATGGAATATCAATCTTATGCCACAAATAATCATCAAAGCATCCTGTCTCCCAAACAACTCAAAACTATATGAACAATCAACTCTGATATCAAAAGATGTCATCACCCATATAGAAACACATCAAATCAGAAATCACAGAATCAATACAGATGAATGATTCATACATATTCAGAAATCATCAACAAATCCATAAATATCAATAAATGAGATATCAGCAAGTATAATCAGGCTAGCACGAAGCATTATCCAAATATATCTCCCAATCTCGATAAAACATCATTATCAATACATATAAAATATGATAGGATAGGCTTCCTATCAATATAAATGAGAATCCACTATACTCTGGACAAGTATCATAGGCATAATCTCATCTTCTCATAAATAAATTATCAGAATACATCGTGATGGGAAATGACTCTACGATAGACATGAAGTCCCAAGTAGAGTCATACACATATAACAATATATGGATCATCAAACCATATCTATACCACAGTGAGGTGTATCAATAGCACATGCCAGTTTATAACTCCGTTAGTACCAGAAAAGAGACCGATAACACTAAGCAAGCTCCAGAGACATGGAGTCTTTACAGTCTTATTTTCCTCTACAGTCATCGTGACATGTACCCGCCGATGTGCTCGTCAATGCAAGGACTCATAAGTTATGACACTACCCTTTCCCCTATAGGTAACAGACTGTTGGCCTAGGTGACACAGGGCAAACACGTGCATAGTAGCAGCACAAAGCTATATAATGTAATGTCACGGATCTCGGATGCGACCCCACTATCATGCCGCTAGGGTGGATTCTAGTCATTTGGTCCTCTCCAACAAATATAATAGGAGCACATCATAATAGTGGCATATAAAACCATTACGTGATACTTAAACATTTATTCACTGTTTATAAACTACGCTCAAACTACACAATATTTTATATAATGAGTCCAAAGAATAACCGAAAAAACATTACCAAATGCCACATCCCAAATGGTATTATAACTCTGTTTATTCAAATTTCCCATCATACAAAATAGAAATATCACGAAATCATATAAGGATTTCATCACCTTATCATATCAAATCATCAATCAAATCTATTTCAATAGTGAATCATTTATAACATAGATATATGTATACTGAAAGTAAGAAATCAAAAAACTCGAAAATCAAACATAAATGTAAATTTATATAGATGTGTGTGTGTCTGTGAAGCACAAGTTAATAATTCATAAGTAACTGTATATTGAAATTTCATAAACTATACTTCGAAAACTCTTAATTAATAAAAATTACTTATTTTCCAAATATTATATATATACATCTTTTGAATAAGCAATTCAATCCAAAACATTTTTCCTTAAACAAGTTAACATTCTCTAAAATATAATAATTTACATTTCCAAATCCAAAATAAAACATTACTTTATATACTCCAAATCAATATACAGGGAAAGACTAAATAGTAAAACTATAAAATAGATAATCTTAACAAATATAATTATAAAATAGCTAGGTCGATATCTAATAAAATCATTTTCTTTATTTTATCATATATAAGAAAATAATTACTTGGAAATAAACAATAAATAGATATTCATGGATTTATGAGAGATAAACTCAAGTATAATCTTATTATTCACATTGGATATCAATTTCTCAATTTTAATAAAATTAATAAATAGTTAAATATTCGCTAATAACATCGGAAAACTTATTTTAATCAATTTAAATTTCCAAAATAGTTTTTAAAGCTACATATTGCTTATAGAAATTATTTCATAATTATGATTAAAAACTATCAATAAATAATTTCAAACTAACCAAATCAATTTATTATATTTAAAATATATGAAATATATTTCTAAAACTTTATTTGTGTCCAAAATCTCATAAAATATCTTTTGGAACTTGTAAAATATCAAATAAAGAACATTATATATTTTTCTATAATCTTATAAGGTTTTTATAGAACTATTTTATAGTCAAGTATAATATCTTAATAAAATTTATGTAAGAGTTTAACTGTATTTAGTTTAGTTTATTTAAATGAAATTATAAATGTCATTGATTATTAAAATATGCACACACACCCACCATTTCAAACACACACACAAAAACACAGCCACACACACCAAAAACTCAGCCATGCACACATTGGAAGCAACGCAGATGAAGGTCGACCGATCACCTCCACTGATCGACCGCATAGGTCAACTGGTGGCCCCAATAAGCCGACCGGTTAGCGACCATCTTTGCCCAATCGATCGCTTGTATGAAGCGATTTCTTCCCCTATGTCGATCGTTCCATTACCAGCTCAATGCACACACTTAAGTCACTCAAGCACAAACTCAAACAATGAGAATATAGATTAGAGCATAGGTGTATGAGTGGAAGACACTCACATGTACACGTGCATTCCTCTTTTTCTCCTTCTTCGTATATACGCACGCGCGCACACAGCTCCACACACCAGCAACAAGACTCGATCTCCTCCTCACCATAGACGCATATAGGTATGGAGATACACATATTCAAAATTTATGAATTTAGATAATGTGATGTTTTAATACGTACCAGTATTAGTTTAAGAGAATATTCACGTACGTAACCCATATAGCCTCATTCTTCGTATTTTCTGACAATGTTACTCTGTAATACTCTTGTATAGTATGGGTATAAAGGTGGGGTGTTTCATGTATTTAAAAAAAAACTACTAATATTTTATTTCTATTACATCACCTTTATAAAATTTATTTTCCACATTTATAACTTATTCAAATTTTTAAATACAAAATTTTCACAATTTAAATCCTTTTATTAAATAATTTCAAAACCAATGAATAAATCTCCAAATTCCAATTTAATTAATTAAATTTCTATTATTAACTTTAATTAATTATTATTTAAAAATCAGGTTGTTACACGATTAACGTTATCATAAAAATATAGAAGTAAACAACTCGGAAAGCTAAATGAATATAGCTTTATAACTTAAAAATAACGTTATATTATAGCACTGAAAATATAGAACTAAGCAATTTAAAAGCTAGTCTCGTTTAGGATTTGAAAAATGTTAGTAGTAAATAATGAAGCTACATACATTTAGCTTTCCATCATGTTTTTTCCTATATTCTTTTCTCCCACATTCACAAGGAAAAAAATTGTTTCCGTAATTAGTTTTTATTATTTTTGGTATATTTTTCTCAAATTCGTATAAAAATGTTTCCATAATTAATTTTTATTATTTGTAAACGTTAATGTGTGTTATTGATTTAAAATATTTGGATTTTATCCCATTAAAACTTGAAAGTTGTCCTTGATGTGAATAATAAAAATTGATTGTCTTTCAAAATAAAAAGAAGAACCCAAGACCGAAGTTATAAAACAAATGCTAAATTTTCTACAAGAATGCCCTCAAACAAGCCCTAGCCTTAGAGTATTGCAAAGTTCAAAACAAACAAAACAATTGCAATTGTGAACAAGGACTCTTTCATTGCCGGACTGTAAGTGAAAATCCAACTTGTATTATCCATTCTTTTTGCTATGCACCAGAAACATCATACATATTAGTGTTTTTTGCTACGCACCAGAAACATTTTTTAAAATTAAATAACATAAACTAATATACATAAAAAAAAATGGTAAATTTACTTGTTTCCATTAAGGACCGGCTGAGTTCCTTTTCAAATAATTGACATTGAGTCAATGTTATGATATTTTACTTCAGTTCTTTTCAAAGTAATTAGCTTTGGGGAAACCCAATTTTTAGGCAGCACATAAAGTATTGATGTAAATCGTACCTCTTTTCACTCAAGAAATGCATCCAAATTCCAAAAGATCAAATAACTTAAATGGATCCAACTTTTTTATTCTAAAGAAGAAATATAATGATCATATGCATATATAATTTCATCAAGAATTTCTCTAAACCGTCCAAACTATGAATATATTCGACCAAACTCGTGGAACCAACTATTTTAAAGGAATAAGAAAAGGTCAGCTGTGCAGTTATCGTAATGCATGATTGCATTTTATTCTTCCATAAAAGTTCATATACTTACCTAAAAGCTTACAACATCATCCTCAAGTTAAGAAAACTAATATAATCCCTTTTGCTCTGCAATAACCTTCACAAGAAATGAGAGCCTCCTTAAAATCTCCAAGAAATTTAATTCTTGTTCTTCAAGCGCCACCATCTTTTTTTCTTTGTTTCAATCGGCTGATCTGCAATGTTTTATTCATATATAGCATATCAGAAAAGACAATAAAAATCAGGAACAATAATGAAATTTAAACCATGGAAAAAAAAATAGCTGAACATGCATATAATGATAGACATAAAAAATTGAAACTTGCCTCCTTCATGATAAATGGAGTTGTAGTGCACCTCAGCCCAAAAGCTCAAGAAAATAACTGCATTTACAGAATTTAAAAAAGGTTTGATGAAAATTAGGCAGCCACCATATTTAAAACAAATTTTATAATTAAGCTTGAGAAAAAATAAACTTGTATTAATCTATCATTCTAAACTTATTACAAAAATAGGTCATAGTTTTCACCATGTCATGTTTTGTGCTTGTGCGCTTTTTGAAGTTTTGTGCTTAAGCACATTCAAAACCGCTTAAATACAAATTTGTGTTTGCACTTTCATGCACAAATAAAATCCTGACCTGGTGAAAGCCAAGTCTACTTTTGTAATAAGTTCAGAAGGAAGCTTATACTTGAAATATAACATTCAAAACTTAACTGCATGTACCTCGTTTGGATCTTTCTTCGGTAGGTAAAATCTCGATATAGCATGTATCTTTGAAAGATGTAATGACAAATATTTTAACACCATACTGCACAAGGTAAGAGTATTAAAGAAAATGGTCATAAAAATGGTCGCTTTAAAATTCAATGAAATAATGACACCCATTTTGAATACTTGAAAACAGAGAAAAATAGCTAAAATGAGATAACAACATACGGAGTCGGCAGCAGCCTGTAAGGTAACATGATCGCCCCATTCCCCGCTCCTATTTCACAGCAGAGAAAACAATGTAAATAATATAATAATGTTACTATAAGTTTTGACAATGTAAACAATACAATACCTGGAGAGCTTTTTCAAGTAGTCACTGTAAGCCATAGGTACATATCCCTCATAATTTTCCGGATGGGTCTTAAGCTGAGACATTTGAAATTGACATACAATTATTTATCCGTGAGTTGTAAAGAAAAAATGTTGAAAATAGTCAATGGTGTTGATGACATAAGCAGATATACCTGGTTGAGGATTTGCTGCCTTACAAACTTGTGGTGTTCAGGAGAGCGGTAAAATTGATCAGACAGAGCTCGGAACTATACAAAGAAAATAAAACAGTATAAACCATAGCACAACTCAAAAATGTACAAATGACATGCATAAGTTAACGATCTGCTGTGTTTTTGCAATTTCTTATACTTTCATGCATGGTCTGTGCTAGAAAATTTTGGACTGGGGCTTTTAAAACTCCCCTGTTGATTTTTTCTTTTTCATACTAGGAAGTATTGGATTGGGCTAATTCCTTTTACGCATATCATTCTAATTATGTTGCTCGTTTACAAAACTTTGGATCTTCACACATATTCTAACCCCTTCAAAATTACATTTTAAATCAATGGTAAAAATAAATATTTTCAACTGCTTACATTCAGCTACGAATTTCAAAGGATTAAAAGTTTTGAAATGATTCAAACTTTTGTGAATATGATCTATGCTATTAAAAGATATCAAGTTAATCTGGAACTTTTTTACATGAAAAGATGATGAAGAATCTGAAACATTCTACTCATGTTAGATAAAATCTATATATCACGATATATAGACAGAATTGTCAGCGACTCAGCTATAGTAACAATCGTTTATATATGACAACAAACCTGACAAATAAGCCTAAAAAAACTGGGTGCAACAAACCTGACAATTACCATCTCCTTGGACCTTGAGCTCAACCAGATCATACAACTGCAACCTAATTTGTGAATCACAAATTTCAATGCCCAAATATTCAAAGTTTTAAAAGGAAAAAATATGAAACCTCAGAATTGATGAAGTCAAACAAAGTACAAGTTTATAGCCCTATTCATACCTATAGATGTAAGACAAGCCTACAGAGATATGGAAATAACTGTTTTAAAGCAGCCTGTGTTAGGTTTGTGGCTTATATAGACTTTGAATCGATGGAGTGGGGTGTGCCGACTGAACAAGAATAGTCCCACATTGAAGAAAATATGGAATTATCGTGGTGTATATATGGATTTGGTAGCATGTAACATTGAGAATTTCATTTGTTGCAACAAAATCTTACCAAAACTGTGTGTCAGCTAGTTGTTTCAATACGGAACAACATAACCAACCATCCTATTAATATCAACATAACCAGCCATCCTAGATGAAAAATGCATGTAAATGTCGATGCATGGTACACCATGATGATAGTTGTCACACATTTTGTCATAGGTGCTGATCATTTTCTGTCAATCTCTTTCAATGAATGGGTTGATTCTCTTTTTAAATGCATGGTACACCATGATGATAGTTGTCACACATTTTGTCATTGGTGCTGATCATTTTCTGTCAATCTCTTTCAATGAATGGGTTGATTCTCTTTTTAAATGTCATGTGTCATGTTTGAGATGTCTCTCAACCGAAGTCTCGATTGAAACCATAAAATTATGGTCATCCGGGTCAGTTTCAACTAGCTAAAATGTGATATTAGAAGGAAAAAAATCAGTTTCGTTGCAAAAATGAAAATGAAAATGATATTAACAACAGATCATTTTGTTGTCAATAAACTAATTTTTAAAAAGTACTGAGAACACATTATAGAGTCTAATTTGAGAAGAAATCATTCTTTTCATGTACTTTCACTATCAAGTTTGAATTTGATCAGTTATTTTGCTATTTGATTTCATCGAAAAGAAGAAGTTAACGGAAAAGGATAAACGCTGAAAGAAAGGGGAGAAAGCGATGCCAGTGGATGTTAGCTATTGGGCAATGTTGCTTGGTTATTTCATTGTATTTAAAATTTAAAGTTTAGGTAAGATGTCAAACATAGAATCAAGTTTTAATTGCTGCTGCATTAAGAGATCTTCAAATATAAAATATTTCTAATTTTAAAATTCTGATACATATGTAATTTTAATAATATGTGCCCTGATCAGGCATTCAGGAATAATCAATGAAATTCGAAATCAATCTATGTAATAAACTTTTGTAAATGGCAAAATCTATTGAAATGATTAAAATCTTCAATATCCAAAACCAGTACCCAAACCTCAAATCTTGCTGCCCAAAAGATGCAATGAGGATGATTGTTTTTATACCCAATTTTATTAAAGTAAATGATGGTCGTGAAAAAGAGCCATCGAAGATGTAAACAAAGAGCCATCGAAGATGTAAACAAAGAACTATCAAAGATGTAAGGAAAGGGCAATGAAAATGTTAAAAAAGTGCTATCGTTCCTCTACCAAAAATGCTATCGAAGTTGTAGAAATTCCCAAAGTTGTCCATGTGTCAGTTTCTTATTGGACTAAATATGCCACGTCAACGTAAAAGTAAGAGTGGAAGAGAGAGAAATGGTTTGTACCCAAAGTGCCATGTGTCGTGTCGATATCGTATCACGTCATCAAGCGGCAAGATGATCTCAATTGTCCAAAGTAGTCACTCACCACGTGTCAAGAATCCAATGATGTAATTTTACTATAAATAGACATGTACCCCCACATAAGAATAGGCTTATCATAAATTCTTTTCTTCCTCGTTTTTCATTTGCAATTAAGATATTTGAAAAAGCTTGATTTGGTACTTTCATTGCCGCCTAGGTCAAATCGGAATTAGTTAATTGTGATAAAGGACTTCTAGATTTTATATTTGCATACTTGTCTTCGAGGATCTCGTCTAGCACAAGTATCATTCGACTTTAATTCTATTGAAAGTTAGGTCAAATTTTAGTAACAATTATTAAATCTGAATCACCGTACCACTGTTATCAAAACTCTTAAAATCTTTCAATTTAAATCCTATTTCAAGTTGGATCTCTCCTTTTACGATTCGATTTACATTCCAATTCAAACTCCGTTAAAATTCAATTAAGAAAAACCACCTAGTTCATATTGTTATATTTAATATACTTATGGATCCATAATTCTCATTCTAATGTCTTTGAAACAAAATAAAAATATAATAAGAGAGAAAATCGAGTTTCGGGATTAGATGTAGAAGTTGAAATGTCAAAATAAATTCCAAAGTGTGTACAAAGCTTAAAATATTGGTATTTTAAATCTATAATTTATAATTTAAATCACGTTCAATTTAAAGTTCGCATTTTACGATTTATGAATTGAATCCCGTTTTAAAAACTTTGCACCACATTTTTTCACAAATTCAAGTATACCGAGTTTTGGATGATTTAAGATATATCACTCCGTATAAGAAATATTTGAATGAAGTTTTTCAAAGGTAAGATTTACCTATGAAATATCTATGAAGTGATATACCGCTCAGCATTGTTGTCAAAAATCTTGAAATTTTACGATTTAAATCCCGATTCGGATCGGATCTCTCCCTCTACGATTCGATTTATATTCCGATTCAAACTTAGCTAAAATCACAATTAAGAAAACATTCAACTTGGATTAACATACTTAATATACTCATTTGGATTCACAATTCTAATTATAATATTTTCAAACTAAAATAAAAATGTAATAAGTGAGAAAATTAAGTTTTAAGTTTAATTGTATAAGTTCAAACATTAAACAAGCCTTAAAATATGGATTGTTTGAATATACGATTTACGATTTGAATCCCGTTTCGATTTAAAATTTGAACTTTACGATTTACGATTTAAATCTCATTTTGATAACCTTGCCGCTCAGTATGTTAGTATAACTACTAGCATACATGTTATTTCTTTCAAAAATTGAATTTGAAATCCAAAATTAGAAACATTGGACCAAATATTCCTAAAATATTTTGCATGACGGGAGTCTCATGACGAACTATGTTGAACGTTTGGGGTAAAAAAGTTCCTAATAGAAAATTAGACTCAACAACAGGTCTCGCATTCTCCATGTAATGCACTATTTGTAAACGTTTTACAAAGTTCAAGAATTCAGTTTCCATTTCGTTCATTTGATATTTTTGAAATTTCAGTCAGTTTCGAAAATTCCAAAAATTCCGACTATGATTTTATTTCGGGTTTTGATTCATTTTTCTATAAAATTAGATTAAAATATGGTACATACCTATATTTACTAAAAACGTATGGATTATACATTAAAAAATTGATTCAATTATTAATTTTACTGTTCTTTCATGTTATTTCTGCTGAATTCGAAATTGATAGAAGTATCATGATTTTTTGTGAGACTATTTAATCACCTATCCAATTTTTATTATCTTGCTTGTTTCATTGTCTTTATTATTCTATTACATGTTTGTTGCATCTTTTCATTTTGCGTTGTTTTTTATTGTTTTTCAGGACTTTTGAGAGCAAATCCAAAATTTAGACGGAAACCGGAATATATGCTGGATTCCGTCCCGGTTATCACCATAATCGGAATGGGATAATTGGAATTTCTCCACAATTTTTAACTAAGTTTTGTTCATAGCACAAGGGTGTAACGTTCAATCTTTTGAACCGACAACCAAATTGGAGAATTTGTTTTAACGTTCAATAAATTACAAGTCAATTTGGGAACTGCAAACAAAAAGTTCACAATAATTTTGCCTGACATTACCTTATATTCTTTCCTTCACTGCACAAATGCCTCGTTTGGGAATTCTAATCATATAAAGGGTGAGAATACTTGCAATAAACATTTGTGAAAACATAAATTATTTTGAGAGATGCCATTCGGAAACTTTCCTATTATACACTTGTTTAGAAATGCTCATATGAGTCGACAGACAATTTCGTAGTGTCTAATTGTTGCACATTATTTCTTAAGATGCAAGGAGAAGAAACAAGCATATGTTTTATTGTTGCTGTATGAACTTAGAAATTATGTTAATCATCAGGGTGAGTGTTTTTACCTTGACCTTTTTAAACAATCTCTTTCCAAACAAACCTCCCTTATGGTTCATACTTCATACCATATTTAACCAACATTTTTTGCATTGATCTATGCACCTAGTTTGGCCAATATATGTTCCTAGCTTTATTACTTCTAGCATGTTAAACATAACTGTTATTTAATCATGACGTGCATTCTTAAATACTTAATCATTACTTGAATACAAAAGGGAAATCTTTCCTTACATAATAAAGCAAATAAAATCTGTAACAATGACAAGTACTGGAGACCGGCATATATCTGAAGTTATACATGATAAGAAGAATTACTTAATGATGATACCTGTCTAGAAGCCTTTGATGGTCTGATGTTGCTTCATCAATAGATGGAATTTCCCCATTGATCCGTGGGACATGCTGCAAATATTAATCAACTGATTAGAGAAGTACACTGGTCAGACAAATTGAATATCAAAATTACAACAACAGAAAAAAAGAAGGATCATAGACAGCACGTTCTACTTTCTTTCTATATGGATCGCTGTGTCAAACCTTCAAAGCACAATCAAGAGCCATCCTATATCATATATTAATATTATCATTTACCTAATTTATATGATGCAATCAAGTAAAAAGAACTTAATGAAAAGCTACCAAGTCTAAGATGATGAGGGAAATGTATTAGGCAAACATATTTTAGAAACACATTTATGTAAGCATATGGTTGATACATGCAAGCATAAATATCAGGGACGACCAAAATAGTAGAAAACTGAAATCAATTTGGCTATGTATTTAAAAAGATTGCAGTATTATTACTGAAATATATGGATACCGATACTAGCGTTTACAAAATAAGTTGAAACTAATATGAATATCTAACTAGATTAAGAGTTGTTTATTTATTTATTTATTGTTTAACTTACAGGAATAGGAATCATCTGATTCAATCTTCTTCCTACTTCTCCTTCAAGTGTGGAGTAATCATTGTAAAGCTCTAAATTTTCCCAATCAAATGATACTTCACCTGGAGTTGAACATGAACTTGAAGAATTTACATCTGCCTCTTCACAAACACATTCATTCCCTTCAAAATTTGCAGATGTGATGGTCAATCGATAAAGTATAGGAAGAAAGAAAGAAAAAACATAGCATAGATTTTATGTACTTGTATTTACCTGAATAGAAATCTCGAGGAGTAAACCAGTCCTGCATAAGAACAGATGCTTGAGAATCTTCTTCACCCTGCTGAGAAGAACCATTTTCTTCAGCAACAGAAAGTCGTGAAAATTCTTCCTGAAGCGCATAAGCCAGAATCTCATCATTCTCTACACAAAAACGATCTGTGCCATAACTACCTTCTCTACTATAGAGTCCATCATAATAGTGGGAATCATTTTGGTTATATGCTTCACAATAACCATGATTAGGAAACGGTTCAACATGAAGTATATCCATACCCCAGCGAAGAATATCAGGATCTTGTTCATACATAATCATCTATAGTACCTGAAACAAATACCTATCAGACACATGACCTGATATTCGTGCAAAAATATCATCACTAGTAGGGGGAAATGGTAGAAACATTCATTTTTCATTTAAGAACAAAGAATCGTATTCATTCCTGTTCTTTAAAACCAATTTGAACAAGTTTTACTACTTGTGAAACTATAAACCCCATGAGGCTGCCCAATTGGTGTGTGGTGCGTTGATTGATCAAAAGTGATGAGTTTCAAACCCCATTAATGCGACGGTATGTAAAACCCTATGATTGCCATGAAATATGTATATTTTCTTGAAGTTAACAAGCAAATGATACTTCTATTAACCTACAATGCAAAATTGTTTAGCTAAAAATATTGTTTACTTTGTTGGTCAAGGGAGAGGTTGCCAATAATAAGTAGTTCTGATTTCGGTCACATATCAACAAAATATAAATTTGCTGCATGATTGCACGAGCTCCCTACTTTGTCATTATAAACATTTTTTTCTATTGAAAACCACATTTCTCATCAAGTTAAAAAAGGTGTAACTAGAATCCAACTGCACCATTTAAATTGTCAGAACGAGAGAAAACCGCATTTATTCCATCTTGAATCAGTTATTAAAAAAATAACAGCTAGAGAAGCCGATCAGAAATTGATGCTAGTATCAAGCTTTCTCTAGGAAATCAAAGGAATTGCGGTAGCTAAAGGATTCCAATTGTCAGTATAACATACTATGCATAATTTAAATAAGTACTGTAACTGGCAAATGAATACACCATTAAGTTATTAACAAAGAATCCTAACAACTAAAATTGACCAATAACCACATTAACTGAATCCGTATACAATTGTTTAATAACCAAGATGCAATCATAAATCAAGTAAACCACAATTCAATTCATTACAAAATACTATCTCGAGTTTATCAAACAATCAAATCTGAGTTTTATATAATATTTAATTTGCACCGAATCAACTCAAAAAAACAAATATAAATTACTTCTACTCAACAGAACTTCAGCACTAATATGATCCCAAATCTTTAAAATTGAAAATGACATAAAGGTTTTTCAAACCAAAGTGAGAAGAAACATAGAATTTAGATAGATTTCAATAACTTACTTGAACTCAAAGAAATCCGTTCGCAAAGCTTCTGAAGAAATGGAATAGAATCGGCAATTTATAGAATTGATGAATCGAACTAAAAAATTAGTGCGATATCGAGACGCCACACGCCAAAATTTACGAGCACAAAATGAAAAAGGAATCTCGTCTACCTGTCCGATTTAATCGGCGCGGCCTGATTTCTGATTTTGTTTGTTCTTCTAATACGCACCCAGATATTCGCCTCTCGCCGATACGTAGGTCATCCGCAGGGACAATCCTGGCCGCTGAATTGAGTGCCACGTGGACGGACGGGAAAGGTTTTGGCTGGGGGAGATGGGAATCCCCGCCTTAAGTACGCAGCTGCAGTGTGCCAGAGTGTGGGGCCCGCAGAGTTTGAAAAATGGTTTCACTATTTATTTTCTTTCTAAATCAATCACGGTGAAATAAAAGAATTGAAAATCTAACCAACTTAATGCATGACACCTTAACCGATCATTTTTGATTCAGTTAACGGTTGACGAATTTTGATCTATCGACTAACCAATTATATTTTTCATATAATTATTTTTACTATTAAACCAACATTAATAATCGGTTTACCGTCCAACGATGATGAAAAATGTTAGTAAATAGGTGAATTATTACCGTTAAACGATTGACCGAATGGTTGATCGATTAAAACGAACGGTGAACCATGTTTAACTGTTCAATCAATCGCGATTAATTTTGGTCGGACTACGCCGACCCATCCGATCGAAATTAATCGTTGATCGGTTAAATGAACCTCAACGGTTAATCGCTTTTATTAGCCGCTTGTTTCAGTTAACCGACCTCACCCATCCATACATGCCCTAACACTTAACAAAATTATCACTTGCGTTTGAAACAGATTACCACCGAAAATATAATCTGCAACATTTTCTGGTTTTACATTTCAAATAGAAGAAGTAATTCACATTAAATGAGTCGTCATAGAATAACAGTCTCATTTCTATGGCACTTTTCTTCAACTGCTATTACTAACGATAACCATGGACTATAGGAGTCTTTGGGGGAAAAAATCTAAAGTTGAAATTCTTACCAATTATTCTCATGTGATGAAATAAGTTAGGAAAAATCTAGTTATTTTAAATTCCTATTTGTTAGCATAATCATTCATATGATGTTATTTTAAATTCCTATTTGTTAGCATAATCGCTCATATGATGTTATTTTAAATTCCTATTTGTTAGCATAATCGTTCATATGATGTTATTTTAATGATTTTATGTTAAGTATTATTTAACATGTAATATGCATTAAATTATTATTGAATTATGATACATTAAACTAACGCTAAAGTTATGATACATCAAAGTATCGTTAAAATTATAATACACTAAAATGTCATCATAATTACAATAAAGTATCATTAAAATCATGATACATTAAAGTACAAATATTGGATTAACTAATTGCTTAAGAGGATTCCCAAAAATTTTTAATAAATAAATGTATCCTTCGTAATAAATATATATTTTAATGAATTTATTAACGAAATTCAATCAACTTGTTTATATGTATAGATTGGTTGTACCATTTTAGGAGAAAATAGAATAAATCATAAATTAAGGTTTAGGTTAACTGAACAAAAGGACAAAGAAGGGAAAATTGATAGGAAACGATGAAGAAGAAGAAAATAGTTTACGTAAAGTTATAAACGAGCGGAAAGAGATACTTGAATATATTAAAAACAAGGGCATAATGTAGACTATTTTCGAGGGAGTCATTGATTTGTACATAAAATAAAGGGAAAATTTTCTTAAAGGACAAAATATTCATATAGTTTAGCCACTAAGATATGTGGTCAAAAATTTTGCTACAAGGACAAACCCAAAATCAGCCCACTAAGAATATCCGGTCCCCTATAAATTTTCCCTCCCTTCTAATTTCATTCTATTTGTAATCCAACCTTTTTCCTAACTCCAAAAGTAGTGTTCTAAAATATGTCGCCCTAAGCAAGAAGTCATGCATCGACGTCGGTTGATGAAGTTTATGCAAGGTCATCTCAAGGCGGACAGGTCATCTCAACCAGGTCTTAAGGGGAAGAAAAACATATGTTAACCCTTGGCTACGAGAGTGAATTGTTACAACCGCCAAAAAAGGAAGATCACTACAAGGGATGAAGAAGAGACCATTTCATGTCCATAGGTGTACCATCAAGAAATGAAGACATTGAGATGTTGAATTCAAAATTTAAGAAGCTAAAGTGAGCATGCAAAAGGTAGGAGTTAGACTTTGATGAGGAAGTAGAGGCTGAAGGACCATTTAGCGAAAAAATCTTGTGACCGCTAAACTATTATGTTTGTATATCGAGACATCTACATTAATTAAATGGCATGAATGAGCTTATGGTTGTATGATTATACATACTCTAAACAAATTTTAATATTTGGTAATTCTACATACATTATATTTTATCTATATACAAAAAAAGCAAACATGGTTATGCATCGGCTTTATTTGCTCGGCGGTTATGTTGGGTAGTGGGGTGTTATACCATCGTAGTTCATAAACAAGCACTATACCAAATGCAATGCTAAGTAAACCCTTTATTTATTGCTCAATCGAACAACTTAACCCTTTACGTCTATCACATATTTTGAGCTCTTTACTAAACACCATCCCATCGAGCTCCATACATTCACAACAAAGCAACCTTTTTATACTTGCTTGATCTCATTACACGATCCCATCTCACAACACCGAGCTACCCTATATAAGTTTATTTATGCATTCTTGCTTGCAATCAGTCACCTGGGCACACTGTTGCTTGCTCTTATTTAACCTATCGAGCTTACACATACTTGCTTGTACTCAAGTTGCCCGAGCAACCTCGTTATGCCTTCTCATTTTCAACTTAACACTTCGCCCCTCGTAATTTTGAGTAATCTATTTATGCTCTCTCATATCTTGCCAAAAGTTGGACAAACACCCAATCGGATTATAAGTAGAGATTAATGAAGAAATAAATGTAAAATGAGGTAAATAACAAAAGAGAATTTATAGTGGTTCGGCAAATACTTTGGCCTATGTCCACTTAAACATTGTTGATGATTTATGAGATTCTTTACAACTGTGATTTCACAACTCGGTTGCTTACAAGTTGGGTAAGGATCCAACAAAGTATCGAGGTAAAATCGGTTAATTCAGAAAGTAAAACGGATCTCGTTTTTGTGCTTCTCTTCCTCTATTTATAGATAAAGATTAGCGAAATAATCTATGAAACCTTCTTTCCTCGTTTCCCATGTCAAGCAAGAGGCTCCAGAAAGAGATCATGGCTAACTCTGCATGTGCAATGTCGATTCTATATCGAGTGACCCTGACAAGTCGACACCGACTTATGGTCTTTTCTGTGCTTGCCTTCGTTTTGCCTTTGTTCTTTAACCTTTTGAAGTAAGTGTGTTAAGTCAGCAATCTTGACTCAGTGTCGAGTTGAGAGGTTCAACTCGGTACTGATTTGAGATTTGAACTTGCAATCTTTGATTTTTCTCTTCACCACTTAACTCGACTAGAAAGTGTCTAAGTGTTCTTCAAGTGGCAACAAAGTTCTACAACGATCCTTTGGACTTTACTTAAATTCTAGTTTTCAAAGTTACGATTCAAGATTTTTAGTTCATTTCACAACTATTCAATGGTTCCGACTTGTCCAAATACAGCTTGGTTCAAAAGCAGGATAACACTTGCCCCCCCCCCCAAAGCATACCTTATGTCAACAAGGTATATTTTGGATTAAGACAAGCTATCCACTTTAAACTCTCATCTGAATGAATATTTTCACCATGTGAACCGTTTTCACAAAGTAGTGTGTCTTCTCTGGATCGTCACGTCACTTTGAATAGTTACAGATTCATATCCTTTGGATGATATAAGAGTTCAAGAGTGTTGTTCGAGTTCGTCATTCGAATTTTGGAAATTCCTTGGAAGTCCTTTCTTTTAATCGATCGGGTAGGATTACTTTACTTTGATTGCTTCTATTTTCATTGTCCATTTCCATCAATTCCACTTCTTTCTTCTTCTTCTTTTTAATATTTCAACTCGGTATGGAGCTGTGAAGCATGACTCTGTATCGATTTTAGAAGCGGTTTTCATGTTTTTAAAATTACTTAAAGTACTTCCCCTTTCATTCTTTCACTTTTACTCTTGCCTACTACTTCTTTTTGCGATCTAGACGTTGAACCCATAGTCGACTTTCAACTTCCACCACAGTAATCGCTTAATTACTCCGTCGCTGACAACTTTGGTTGTCGCCAGCATCTAGGGCTGTCAATGGGTCGGGCCGAGTTGGGTTCGGGTCGGGTCAAGTCGGATTCGGGTTGATTTTAAATGGGTCGGGTTAACCCGTTTATTAAACAGGTCAAAAATAGCTCAACCCGAACCCAACCCGATTATAAACGGGTTGACCCGACCCGACCCGTGTAACCCGATTATAACCGGGTCGAGTCGGGTCGGGTCGGATCGGGTCGGATCGGGTCGGGTCGGGTCGGGTCGTAAATGGATCAAGTCAACCTGTATAAGGAATAAACGGGTTATAAACGGGTCAAATTCGAGTTCACGGGTCATAATCGGGTCGGGTCAACCCATATAAGTATAAACGGGTCAAATTTGGGTTCACGGGTCAACCTGAAACCCAACTGTTTATAAACGGGTCGGATTCGGGTTGACCCGAACTGTGCGGTTAAAGCCCCGCTATTACCCCGCTATAACCCGCTATATCTCATAGCAGATTTCTACCGCTACGATTTTTCCATGTAGCTCCAAATATAGCCTTTTCGCTTTAAGCCCCGTTATCCCGCTATATCCCGTTGTTCTCGCTATATTCCGCTATTTTTGCTATATCTTTTTTAAAAGAAATGAATTGAAAAATGACATTTATACATTATAAAATTTATGAAATTAATTTATTTAATTGAATTTTTAATATATTTTTAGAAATGAAAATACTTTAATATTATACTAAATTCAATTATGTTATAACTTATATAACAGTTTTACGTTTATTTATAGTATATTCGCATATGTTTTTATTTAAAATTATTTATGTATCAATTATAATCCAATTGAATGTTAATTTTTCATTTAATTACCATTTATATATTTGTAAAAACATTAAGTACAAGTTTTATATGCTATTTTAGAGTCATCCGCTATATCTTGCTATATCTTCGCTGTATCCCCACTATGACTTTTTGCACCTCCGCCGCATTGAATCTACCGAGTGCTTTAACTGCACGGGACCCGAAAATGACCCGCCAACTTAACCGGGTCGGGTTAACCTGCTAATTTCCGTGTAATCTTCAGATCGTGCTGGAAATTGATAGCCCTACCAGCATCCATCTAAGCTATCTGACCATTGATCCAATCGATTTATCCCCAAACTGATTCGAGTTTTGACTTGAATCTTTACATTTAGGTTATCGCTGCCATTGCTTTCAGACCATAGGTAGGTGGCACCACTTGGGGGATTGTTGATGTTAGCTATGGACTGTCAATCACACTCGGCTATGACTGAACTTCATCTTCTTCCCTTGACTAGATTACTGTGCAGTTAAAGCTCTGCTTAAGCCCCGCAAAATCTCCAATATAGCACGTAGCGCTCTTTGATTGCTATGCCTTTTCAATTTAGCGCTATTAAATAGTAGATCCACTTTAAGCCCCGCTATTTTCTATTACACTTGCTAAATCAAGGCTTTTAGCACCCGCTTTAGCAACATTAATATAACAAGGTTGATTTAGCTAGTTCTCTTTTAAGCCAAATCAACAAAGTTAGGGTAAAGACCTAATTTTAAGGCATAAATGCTCAATATAAGTTAGAAATCTACTGTAGTCGTCAAATTTGGTCAGCATAAATCATGATATTCTTCTGTTTTGTTATATTAGATTAAACAATATTTCTTTTTCCTACACAAATGATTTGGGAATGAAAACAAATTAACTTTAAATATTTTTTTTTATAGCTCATGAAGTTTTTTGCACCCCTACTATTTTTACCTATATCCCTGCTATATCTTTTTACATCTTCATTGCTATAGAATCGCTAAGTGCATTAACTACATAGTTAGACCATGGCACTTGAGAAACTTGAGTCTGAGCTTTGGCATTGAAGACCTGAAGCTAACCCAAA
The DNA here is from genome assembly GCA_030737815.1 of Allium fistulosum. Taxonomy (NCBI): domain Eukaryota; kingdom Viridiplantae; phylum Streptophyta; class Magnoliopsida; order Asparagales; family Amaryllidaceae; genus Allium; species Allium fistulosum. The sequence continues at coordinate 100,380,029 of CM060901.1, read as the reverse complement.
GTTTTTCAATAAGTTTTCTAGGCATGCCTGGGGTCATTGCCTTTCCTCACTTGCTTCAGATTAACTTTGTGTTCTACCGAGCCTTGGCTTGAGTTTTTGGATGGCCTTGGATTTTTAAAATTTTGGCCAAAATTTTCTAAGTATTAAAAAGGGAAAGATGAAATACTTAAGTAATTTTTGGTCGAATGTGAGATGATGGTTGAGTTCTGGTGAGACGATTTCAGACAATGGTCACATCAAACGCGCTTTGGCATTCAATGAACTTTTTCATCATTGTTTTAAATCAGACACTTCCCTCCAATGTCCCTGTAAAAAGAAGTTCCATGTTGCTCTGGATGATGGTGCTATTATCATAAATCATATGATAATGGGTAAATCCGACACACAGTTATGTTATGCGATGGGTTTCGTTTACCAGCACGAGAAAGCTATCTATACATAGTGTTCTTGTTTATAGTGCTTTGGACATATGGCACACAATGTATAGACTGAACTGCAAATCATTGCCCCCATCTATGTATATGATCCAATCGGTCAATACACGTTGACATCCATTGGGTCTTATTCATCGACCATATAGGGAATTATTTCAACATGAAGATTAGAGTTAAATTCTACCTGATCTTGCTCATATGTGAAGTTTCTCAATAGTTATGGATCGCGGATGCTCCTCGCATCTCTCTACGATGGGTGCAGATCAATCTACATTAGAGTTTGTTCCACCGACAACAAAATCGACCTCTACTTTGACATCTTCAATACCATCTACTTCATCACCTTTCCAGCCTTAATCACCTCGTCACCCAACAAAGCGATCTTTAAAGGTTGTTCCTTTTGTGACAGCAGATGAAGCTTTCATGGGGGTTGCCCCTAATATTGATCTTAGAGGTGATATAATTCTAGATAATTCTCAACGTCCAAGTTAAATGAAGCGAGCATCAGAAGAATTTGCAAGAGGCATGGCATTCCTTTCGAAGACATTCTAATTCCAGAGCCCTTTCATCGAGCCCATAATCCGCTCGAGGGCTACACTGTATGCAACCGATATACGTGTCTTTCTGGATGCATCCCTCCTTTTTCAATCACTTCATTTAACTCGTTCTCCAGTTTATGAAGCTTGCCCTATCCAGCTTCATCCAAATAGCTATGCCTTATTGAATAACATGTACATGGTCCGTCTTCATCATTTGGGCAGGGTGCGCACATTGGATGAGATTCGCTATCTATAGAGCCTCAAAAGTGGAAAGAAAATCCTTCTCTCACTTATTTGGAACCATCTAAGGGCTACTGTGTCATCATCACTGTTTGGAACAACCTTAGTTATTTGAAAAACAAGTACTTCTTTGTACGCTGTCCGCCTGGTTTTGTCTAGAAATGGCTATCAGGATGTAAGTTCCATTATCATACTTCATTTTGATGAAGTTATTCCTATTCGAATGGCTAACTTTGTTATTTCATAACTTTATAGATATTCTGAGGAGGCCTACTACTACAACTGTAGCACATACTCTTCAAGATTTGCAGGCCATTCTCGTAGAAGAGCGAAAGATGAAATTTCTTCTGACAGATGAAAGGATGTGGAAATTCCATATCTTGGATGGTGATCGTAGCTTTAGCCTCATGCCTACTACTCATAGGGGTGCTCAACCTACTTAAGAGATTAAAGTTGAGCCTCAGGCTGATAAGGACCAAGAAATTCCTCCCATCATTCAAGATCCTCCAGTCAATCAAGGGAATGAAGCAGATGATGATGATCATAACATCACCGAAGAAGGAGATGATAATGCCAATGATGACGATGATGATGAGGACTGGGTGACGGTAAGAATACGAATTTTGGTCATGAGTCTGCTGGAGAGATGGGTGGCGACGATCAAGCACCAGTTATTCCCGGTCCCCCAAAGCTAAAGATTATTTCACCCCATCCGGTTTCGCAGCAACATCAGGCTCCGATCGAGGGGAAACACCGTCTCCTATAACTGGTGATATATATGGTTTGTTCAGGAGCATTCTGGACAAAATTCCCTCTTATGGTCTCGACATTAGTATTGCTGATATTGATGATATTGATTCTCCAATTCGCATGATTATGGATGTGCCTTCGACTGTAGTAGGAGAGATAACCCCTATTAGTAAACTTCATGAGCATGGTACATGGGGGGTACTAAGACATACTAACACTACATGATACTTAAAAGTCATCACATGTTTACACTGCATGTGTTTTTCCTAGGTTTCCAAGCCTTAACTTGGACGTGTTTTCTTTTCAGGTACAATGGGTCGCTCCTGTCTTTTCGATGAACTCCAATGTTACTCTACTGATTACCGTAGACCTGATTCCTTGCATCAAAACCATGAGTCGTCACACGAATGTGACTCGACAAGGCCTCGTAGGAGAGAGCATGAAAGGCGAGAAGGAGAACACAAATGTCTTTATGATCGCGATAAAGGGTCCGGAAGGACATCTTCTACATAACATAGATCTCGCCCTTCTTTGCCCACAAGTATGGATCAACACTTGAAAAAAATCCAATCTTGTTCCTTCGTCCAAAACTCCAATTGCACCCACTTCAGCGTCACTTGCCACGTAGCCAATAACGTCTGCCCAAAAATCCCAACAGTCTACTCAACTGTCCGGGTCTGCAACTTTCGACCCTTCTAGACGAAGACCCGAAAAAGATCAAATTCATGTTCCTATTTCTATGGCAGTGACAGAATCTACTTCCAATCCACAACTCATCGTGCTGCAAAGAGCCTTCCCAAAATCATGCTTCGATGGAATTAAACTCATTTATAACTGAAGGATATTTTCCATGACGTAGCCATAAGTGTCACGGCTTGTGTGGCTGATGTGTATGATCAAACTGCACATAGAGGAGGCCCGCAGAAGTTCTTTCCAACGTTAAAAAGAAAAAGATTATAGCTCTTCTAGGGAAGGAGCTATTGGAGCAAGATAACAAGAGAATCATTGCTAATTTAGATAAGGAAGTAGACGGGCTTAGGAAATCTCATAAAGTTATGGAGAAGAAGTTAGAAGAAGAGAGAAAATCCTTTGTAGATAAGTCTCAACTGCAATAAAATCATATTGAGGATGCACACCATAGAAGTAATTACCTTGTTTTGGAAATTGAGACTCCAAAAGATAGTTAATGAGCAAGCTTTAAGAGTTAAAAATTTACAGGCTGCGTTGGATATCGAGAAAAAGGAAAAAGATGATGCTCTTGGTCAAGCCCAGGAGTATGTAGAGAAACTGCTTGATGGTAGGAAAGCACAAACGGACGTTGAATCTCATGCAGAAAATGCTGAGGAAAAAATCAAGTATGAAATAGAGCCTACTTTGGTTTGCTTCTACGCGAATGTTATTAAGTTTGGAAATTTGAGGTGACTTGATAAGGGATACCATGAGCGCTGGCCATGGCCTGGGAAGAGATAGTAAAGAAAGAGAGAGCACTCGGATGGTGTTGAGGTCGATGAAGATAGGTTGAAATATGACCTCTTAGACAATTTTGATTTAGATGCACTCATCAAAGGCAAGATTATGTTGGATGCTAAGGCTTTTGCTCCTACTGATGTACCTACTGGGATCTTTCCCAAATCCATTTCTAAAGATTTAGGTAAAAGTTCAAATCCTGCTTCTAAGGGACTCCCAGTAGAAACTCTCATTGTGATGGTAGCTACTTCCAATGTTATCGCTTCTTCCACATTAGGGCCTCTCACTTTTGAGGCTACTATTCTTCTTTCTAGTACTTCGATAGCTCCGGCTACCATAGTGACTTCGACGATGACAATTGCTTTGACATCTTCAGCTAACGTACAATATAACCTCGAGAAGCCTAATTATATATAGTAAGAATCCATCCTAAAACTGCCTATTCTGTCCCCAATCATCAAGGGGAGTAATTCGAGGACTCCTTTCCAAACATTCTCTACTTCTCCTAGGGGTATATCACTAACTTCTCTTATGTTCGAGAAGGCTCAAATGACACCCATCGATGTTGTCTCTACTCTTTTTTTCACTATCTCAAGTTTCAGGTCTACCTGTTCTAACCCTTTTACCGAAAGGAAATGTGATTTTAGGCACCCAAGCATCAACGATTGAATCTATAATCGTGTTTTCCTCAACTCAAATCCTAACTTCTTTAGCCAGTCTAATTCCCGGTCCTAACACCAAAAAGATCCACGCATTGGTTAAAAAGGTTATGGATGATCCCAATGTGATGTAGAGGGATGAGGACAACCATTATAGGGGCTACCGAGTATAAATCTGGGCCATTGATGCTAGAAGAAAAGACATAACATTACAAGTCAAGAAGGTCAAGGAAATTAAAAAGGAAAATATTTATGATGTTCCTCCCCTTCTCTCAGTTTCCTCACACATTCGATCACTTGTCATTCTAATTCTTGCCATTCTAATTTCTACCCCTAGAATGGTACGATTCACGTTGAGGCTTTCAAGTCTCCAAGGGATGATTATGATTGAGAAAAAGATCCCAAAGGTTATCTATCTGGCTGGAAAGAGGAGATTAAATTTTGGAAAAGACCAACTTCATCTTCTCCCGAGGGAAAGAAGGAAAGGGAAAAGAAGAGGAGGAATGCTTAGATGTTGTTTTTATGTTGTTACTTATTTTAGCCTTTTGGTTTCGCACGTGTATATTAGCCGTTCTTCTATGGGTACGACCCTCGCTTTCCTTTAAAGTGCTTCAGTTGTTGAAAAGATAGTTTTTCTTTCATACTTCCATGTTATTTTGCTTATATATGTAGTTTATTTATGTCTGTAATAATTGTATCTGGATTAGTGCAATGAGATTATTCGCCATAACTCTGTATGCATGAATAATTTTTCACCTTTGCTTATTAATATTTCATCACTTCATTCTGTTTATCGCTACCAAAACATTTCTTCATTGACTAACAAAATTATGACCAGTTGTCCAACTCCGTGGGCTATCTTGTTTGCTTTTGGTCAGGTTCCATTTGACCAAAAATAAGGTCATATCATCATATCATTTCCTATCTTCGGGAAGTGAGGCTTTGGATGTCTGTCTCTACTATGTTATAATAAGCACAAAGCAAGGTAGACGATAGAAGTCTTGCTTCGCTTAATGTTGCTTAAGCACCGGTTAAGCATCGCTTAAGCGTTGCTAATTTTTTTAGCATACCTGATCCGTACCTATATAAATATATTATAAAGAGATTATATTAAGTGTATTATATGTGTACAAGTGAACTATATGTGTGCCCACAAGTTAATCACAAAGAACCAAAGTTTAACTTTGAAGCTAACTTATAAATTCATTGATTTCTAAAGTTGAATATGACTTTCTCTATTCATTAAAAGTTAGCATACTCGAGTCGAGTACAAAATGTGTACATTCATTAGATAAAATAATCATATCCTAATGCAAATCAACCATCAATCCATATCATAAAAATTGAGAAAATTTTGTTGGGAATGTATTTTTTGCTATAATCCTCATTCGTTTTATTTTAAAAGTAATAATTTTTTTGCTAAGTATTGCTTATGCATTTTTTAAATTTAAGCAAAGCGCATATAAGCGCCAATTAAGCGCGCTTAAATACTCATCACTTAATCTTTTTGCTTTTTCAAAAAATTAAGCCTTGTGCATGTATTTAGCACTTAAGCGATGCTTAGGTGACGCTTAAGCGCACTTTTCATAACATAGGTCTCTAGATATTCATGCTCGAACTCGCCTATCTCTATGTGATGATTGTATTCATAAAAGAAGATTCAATCTCCATTTAGGTCCTTTCTCCGGGACCTTAATGTTTCAGATGCTTTCCTCTGGGCATCGTCATCAGACCTAACCTATTTTTGGGCTATAGTCTTGACCCTACCTATCTCCGGGCACTCGTCAAAAGGTTAGAGGTACAGGGATCAATCCTAGCATGATTATACTCTAACAATCTGATAATAGATTGAAAGAGTCTGTCTGTACATATCTCTAGTATTTTGATATCTATATTTTCAAAACTTAGAATATTCAATTTTGCTGTTGTTCACACAGCATAAAGTTAAGCTATTGAGAATGTAGTTTCATTGATCCGCAAAGCCACACTACACCAAATAGGCTCTTTTGTAACACTTTTTTCGTTTCAATTTGTAACGGTTATAACTGTTACAAATTCCCCACGCATATTTCTGTTACAAGCATTTACCACGGTTATTTTCGTTACCAAATCTGGTGATTTTGTCAATAATTAAAAGTAGCATGGATAGGAGGGTCATTTTATCTCTTATTATTCCTCATTCCATTTCTTACGCTTCTTGCTTTTATGTCAAAATTCGTTTTAGGGTTTTGCCTAGGGCAGCAGCAAACCGCGGGGCAACAAAAAAATCAAAATTTGTTTGCGATAATAGACGATTCTCCCCTCTCCCTCGAACTCAAAGATGTCGACGCCGCCTCAAACTCGCAGCCTCCAGTCACTCTCTCGACCTTCGACCGTCAACGCAGTCTTAAAGACTCGAACTGGAAGCTGTCGGCTCTAATTTGTTTTGCCCTAAATCATGTGAGTAACTGATTTTATAATGTTTTCTAGTTTATCATTCTGTAATTTGATTTATGTGTTATTTTCCCTAATTGGATTTCAACTTCAGTTTTACATATTTTTGTGCTGCTCATCCTTTGACCGTGAGTTCATTTCATAGTAAATTATTCTCTATTATTAATCAATACGCATTTAATTGCTTTAATTAGTCACTGCATATGTAGTTCATGCATTCAGGTGGTTGGGAAAAAAGGAAAACAAGTTAATCCCAAATAATTACTAACAACTGATATGGCTAATAATCGGTCAGTGATGATGCTTACTTTTTTATTAATAGTTAATTTTGTTTTTGCTAATGAAATGCCGGTCATAACTTTGCCATCATATTTTGAAGCTAATTTTTACTCTTGTTAATGCTTGCTAATTTTGTGCCTTGGATATATTGTAAAAAAAATTATCATTTTAAAAGAAAGAGGCAACAAAATGATAAAAATAATTTTTATCCACCTTGGGCAATCAAAACCATCAGGCCGGCCCTGTTTCAGGTTAGGGTTTTAATTTTTGAATTTTGGGAATTTCAATCAGCAGTAATTTTGATTTCAATCGATCTTCATGCGCCATCATGTTGGAGTCGAAATTGACCACCTGATTTTGTTCATCTGCAACGCACATGGATTGAGAAAAAATTGGTGGTTAGTTTATGATTATTCCACTTCTATGCTTCCAGTTTTCATGTAACTCCTGCGCAAATATCCTAGCTATGCTAACAATTTATTAGTTGTGGTTTACAGACTTTTGGGTTAATTCATATAATTTGGATATGTTTTACCGTTGTTTTTTTTAATTTACAACCAAGTAGTGGTTGTTCTGTTTAAAGGGCATTTTAAAGGCCTGTTGTATAATTTTGATTCCCAAAATGCTGCTTGAAGGATTGCAGGTAGAGTCAACCTGCCTATCCCTATCCTTGCTCAGTGTTTTAGTACGTGCTAAATTATTGAGATACGTATCTGTCGATAAATTGAAAACTGCTACCTTGATTCTGAAGGCTTCTCCATTTGATTTCAGTACTCTGTTGTCATTAAGTGCGATCATGAATTGGTGATCTACATTTGTGAATTGGTTGTATAGAGTTGCATTTTCTCCTTTTACCTGATCAACCTTATAACATGGATATGATAGCATGTATGTTTTATTCCGTGTATTAACATGTTATTTTCACTTATACAAAAAGTGCTCCAATTTAACAAGAAGTTGCATTAAGTACAAAAAGTCTAATACATATAGTAACTTCGCTGGTCATTGCTCATTTGGTACTAAAATGCAGTAAAGATCTGCAATAGGCATATAGAATTATTTTACTACATATTAATAACTTGTTCTATCAAGTTAGTATTTTTGAAAAGAATCCAGTTGGTTACATATTAATAACTTGTTCTATCAAGTTAGTAAGAGACGACTAATTTTAATGTCATGTCCAATTTATATACATTTGTTACAAACAAATGGTGAAGACCCGAACACACACTTTACTCGCATTTGGGTTGCAGTGCTATTCTTCTGAAATAATGAACCCAAAAAATACATCTTATATGCAGAATTTGAGTTTTGTTTTTTTGATTTATCTTTCAGCTGGACATGAGAGGTTCAGAACTCTTACAAGTTCATATTATAGAGGAGCTCAGTGGATTATTATGGGTATTTTCGATTTCCATTCTTTTTCTCCATTTACTAAGAAGTAATACAATTAACATCTAAGACATATTGAAATATATTGTGGATCCTGATAGTAGAACCAACATAAGAAAGTTATGCTACCAAAAACAAGTTGCTTACATATTCGTAAATCTATGAGTTTATGACGTAACAAGAAGGGAGACATTCACGGATCTTTTAGATATATGGGCTAAAGAAATAGACCTATATTCGACTAACCAGGACTGTATCAAGATGCTAGTTGGGAACAAAGTTGATAGGGTACTTGATCCGCTCTATATTATAGTTCTTCATCTTACAAAAAGTGTGTCAAAGATGACTTATGAATCTAATTCGTTGTATTTATTCAGGAAAGTGAGAGAGTTGTATCAAAAAAAGAAGGCATCGACTTTGCCAGGCAGTATGGATGTTTGTTTTTAGAATGCAGTGCGAAAACAAAAGTAAACGTTGAGCAATGTTTTGAGGAGCTAGTCTTAAAGGTCTGCAGCGCTTATAGATTTGTTTGCGTTATATGCTGTTTTATAGTGTTGAAATTTGTTATATCATATAACTTTCACTCTTTACGTTAGGTTATCATTTGATGATTTGACAGCTGAAATATAACTACATGTTGCAGATATTGGATACACCAAGTCTATTGGTAGAAGGTTCAGCTAGTGTGAAAAGGAAAAACATGTTCAAGCAGAACCAGACTCAGGCAGAAATGTCAGTTTTACTCATTCACATTATTTCTTGTTTTCATTGTCTAATGTCGTTGCATAGTTTCTCATTAGAATCAACCAAGTACTAGTAAAATTTTAGGGAATATAATGACCTAGACATGCCGTGCCACAATTATTATAAGCATCCGTATGATATATTCCTTTTCAAGATATAAGGACAGTCTTCATGATGCACCTTTTTCACATTCCTAGAAAATTTAAGATTTTTTTATAGCATAATTGAACTAAAAAGTGAAACTCAAACAATTTTTAATTTAAATAGAATAAATCATCTCGAACTCATTGCAGAAAAATGTAAAAATAAATCAAGGTGTGCAGGAAGTTTGGAGAATAAATAAATAAAGGCGGTGCTCCAATCTTTAATAAGGGGTAAAAAATTTATTTTTCAAAAAATTGATAGAAAAATAAAAACCCTTAAACCTGTAACTACCTTCGTTATTTCGATAATCATCTATCAGTTTTTGATTTTCTTTCCAATCAAATCTTATTGAAAATGATTTTCAATGAATCTTATCATTTTATTTTTCATTTTTCAATGGTATAATATTGAATTTTGTTTTGTAGGAAAAGTAAAATGACAACAATTTTTCCTCTCTGTTCCATCCTTTAGATTTTTCTCCACTTATGCAAAAGTAAATTTCTTTTGTTAACCCATTAAATAAACACGTGAGTTTCCTAACAACCTGCACACTACAAAAAAGAAGTTAAACACAAACAGTAATAGAAACGCACAGTATAAATAAAGAGCATCTTCCCACATTAACAGCAACCAAGCGACTTGTCTTTCATTAACTTTACATTATATACAAGCAAATCAAAATTGAAATTAACACACTCTAAAGCAATCAATGGACGCCCTCTTGTGCTCAAGAATTTTCAGCATTTTTGACACACTCTAGAGGGATGGTCAGAAGTTTGCGGTTTTGTGGGCAAATGGTGGTTGAATTGATTGTTGATGCTTTGCAGTATAAGATGGATTGGTGTGTTGCAGTTTTGACTTGCAGTCATAGTTGTGGTATTGGGTGACTGTGACTGAACTGGGATGGAAGTATTGAGTTGATGGACGAGCAGTTGTGGCAGCAGGCAGTTGTACATGAGCAGTTTGTGATGATCTTGCAATTGCGATGGTGGATGTTTGAATGTGGAGTGATGTCTGCTGTTGGAGTTGGATATGAGTAGTTACTGAATGATGAGCAAGGAAGTTTTCAAGTGTTGTTTGTATTGGGAATGTTTTATTGGTAGTGAGTTGATGATGGACAATTTGTATGTGAAATATATTAGTATGTGATGGGTCAGTTATGACAGTATAATGGTGAGTTGAATGCTACTGATGAAGTGTTTTGTAGGAAATTGTGGTAGTGTGAGTGACAGTGGTTGATATGGTTGTAGATTGTAGTTTGGGGTATGAAGCAGTTTGTGTTGGTCAGTGGTCGAGTGTATGGTTGGAGATGAAAAGTTATTCATATTAAGTGATTTTCATCATTAGTGATTCATTATTTATGTTCAACAAATTGTGCATCTGTCCTTTATTGTTAATTATTTTGTGATTAGCATAATTTTGATTTAATTTCCTACCTTTTCCTATTCTTTAATGTCAATTGCTATATGAAGTTTATTTGTTTGCATGTGCAATATTGACGTCCATATTAATGCATGTGTTGGTAGGTATATATGCATATTATAAAACATAGTGTGATGATACGTATTATCAACGATATGGATGATAGGTAATGATTTGTGAATGTTTTGAATACTCACGCTTATAACCGTGGTGAAACTCCAGAAAACTCACGCTTATAACCGTTATACTTCAAATTACGATTAAATCCAGATTTAACACACTTATAAACGTGATAGATATGAAATTTCCCACGTTTATAACCGTGATTCATCATTCTCACGCTTATAACCGTGAGTAAACACCATAACTCTCACGCTTATAACCGTGAGCAATACCCAAAATTATCACGGTTATAAGCGTTATTTTTTCTCCGATAATATTTGCCCACGCCACTTGGGACAACGCTTATAACCGTGGGGAATTTAATTTATCACGGTTATAAGTGTGATAAAATGGCCTTTTTGGTGTTGTGCCAATTTCTTTTATGAACATAAGAATGATAGACTCTGCCTTATTACATCAGAGCCTAGTCATATGTTTACAAGGATACATTTAAGTGAAATAACATCTTAGGTGCTCGTTAGTCCACTCTCTTTGAATCTAAATTCCATCAATAGTCGCTAGCTTGAATGTTTTGTCTCCAAGCTTATGTTCAATTGCAAAAAGACCTTCCCAATTCGGGCCAAGTGCCACCAGACTAGGAACGGCTCGTTTCAAAATGAGATCGCCAATCTCGAAATTCTAGTTCCTGACCTTGACATTGAATGTCGTGCTACTCTTTTCTAGTGAGCAACTACCCTCAAATCAGCCTCTTCTCATTTCTCATCGATCATGTCGAGGGACTCAAGCAAGAGTTCCTTATTCGTGTTGGGGTTGTAGTGAGATCTCTATTGAGAAGGAATTTCCTATTCAATTGGAACCATGACCTTTGATCCATAGGCTAAAGTGAATGGAGTATGGCCACTCACGGACTTATGAGTAGTTCGATAAGCCCATGGTCTTAGGGGTAATTCATCAACCCAGTTGCCTTTAACCTTCGTCAATCATTTCTTCAGGATGGATTTGGTTATCTTGTTCACCATCTCCACCTGTCCATTCACGTGCGAGTGTGCTACAACCGCAAAGCTTTTTTCAATTCGATATCTATTGCAGAAAATTTTGAATTAGTGCTTTCGAATTGCATTCCGTTGTTATTGATAATCTTTTGAGGTACTCCAAAATGGTATATGATTTTTTTACTACAAAATTGATCACTTTCCTTGTAGATCGTAGCCAGCGGTTCCGCTTCGGTCCACTTAGTGAAGTAGTCAACTGCAACAATGGCTTACTTCGCTCCTCCTTTGAACATCAGTAGCACACCACTTATATCAAGTCCCCAAACTACAAATGGCCATGGGCTGACCATTTGTGTAAGCACTATGGATGGGGCTCTAGGAATCTTTGCAAATCTTTAGCACCCGTTGCACTTTCTAGTGTAATCAACCGCATCCCAATTGATTGTCGACCAAAAGCATCAATAGTGAAGAATCTTGCTTGCCAAAGTCTACCCCCAGTGTAATCACCACAACTACCTTCATGTACATAGGCCAAAATCTTCTTGGCTTCTTCCTTGGTGACACATCATAGTAGGGGCAGAGAATCCTCTCCTTTATAGTACCCCTACCGGGATAATATATCACGGCACTTTGCGTAGGAGCTTCCTACATTCATTTCTCCAATTCAGGAGACTTCCCCTCAACAAGTATTCCTTGATTGGAGTCATCCATGACTCCTCTTCCATTTCGGCCTCTAAGATCCAATCGACATCCATCTAGTCGATGCTCGGAGCCAATAATACCTCTATTGGAACTAATCCCATAAGTTGTGCATCCCTAGAACTGGCTAGCTTGGCCAATGAATCAGCTTTCTTGTTCTCATTCTTGGAGCATTATTATGTAATATTCGATATCATTCAACAGTTCCAGAACCTTCATTAGGTAAGGGGCAAGTCCTACTCTCTTAGCCTAAAATTCCTTCTTCACCTGACAGACCACCAATTGAGAGTCATTGTATATATGCAATGATTTGACTTTCAATTCTTTCGCTATCTTGAGCCCTACGGTTAGTGCTTTGTATTCAGCTTCATTATTCATTGCAAGAAACTCAAGCTTTAAGGAATAACAGATTGTCCGTTCCTTTGGGGTTACTAAAACCACTCCTACCCTAGAGTTGCGTTCGTTGGATGCTGCGTCCATCTACAGTTTCCACTAGGCATGTCAGACCACATTTTCCTCTGCTTCTCCATCCCTGGTGATAAACTCGGCAACAAAATCAACCAATGCTTGTCCTCGTATCGCCCTCCTAAGATGGTAGGTTATATCATACCGACTCGGCTTAGTTTTCTACTTCAATAATCTTTCCAAAGTCTTGGTTCGGTGCAACACTTGTCTCAAAGGTTGATTAGTCAACATTTTTATTGGATGAGCCTAGAAGTATGGCCACAACTTCTGCGAAGTGATCAACAAGCAGTAAGCTAGATTCTCTAACTTTGGATAATCCTTCACTGCTCCAGTGAACTGCTTTTTGATGTAATACACAAACTTTTGGATTTTGGATTCTTCACGTACTAGGGCAGCACTCAGTCCGTGAAGAGACACTACCAAGTATACAAACAAGTCCTCTTCTTCCAAAGTCTTTGATAAGACTGATGGTCTCTCTATATAATCAAGGCCTGTAAAGCTTTCTGACATTCCTCCGTCCAGACAAACTTCCCTTCTCTTTCATGAGGGCATCAAAGAATGACACATATTCATCTGTTGCCTTTGAGATGAATCGACTTAGTGCAGCGACCTTTTCATTCAAGCTCTGCATTTCCCTCCTTATCTTTGGGGCTTTGGCATCTCTTAATGCCTTAACTTGCTCCAGATTAGCTTCTATGCCTCTTGATTTTACTATGAAACCCAAGAATTTGCCTGATGCAACTTTGAAAGAATATTTCAATGGATTGAGCTTCATCCCGTACTTTCAAAGCATATTAAACATCTCCGAGAGGTCTCTCATATGATTTACCGATCGTTGTGACTTTAGTAGCATATCGTCCACATAGACCTCTAGTGTACATCTAATCTAATCCTTGAACATCGAACTCACCAACCATTTCTAGGTAGCTCTAGCATTCTTCAGACCGAATGACATTACATGGTAATAATATAGTCTCAAATCAGTAATGAAACTAGTGTGCTCTTGATTTGGAACATGCATTGCTATTTGATTATAGTTAGAATGCACATACAGAACGATAATAGTTCATGTTCGGTAATTGAGTCCACCAATTGGTCTGGGCAGCAAGAAGCTATCCATTGTGCATGCTTTATTTAGGTTTGAATAATCGATGAATATCCGCATTTACTGTTAGGATTCTTGACCAGCACTGGATTCGATACCCATTCGAGGTATATAGCATTCGGATGAAGCCATTAGTCTTTAGCTTATCCATTTCTTCTTTCAATGCATTGGATTGCTCCGGACCCAAGCTGCGTGCAATGACCCATAATTTTTTATGATAAGGTATTTAAATAATTGATTTAAATATTGAATCGTTAATTAATTGACAGTCTCAAAAATATGGTTTTTCGCATACGATCGAATCAGGACTCGAGACTACTTCCGTTAAGTTCGTATCGACATTGCGAATAAAAATGAGTATAAGCATTGCTATATTTGAAGATCAAATGATCCAACAACCGAAATGATCTCGAAAAGCGCCAAATTATCATCCCATAGCACTGTCTCGGATAGCGACAAAAGTTATACCATCGGGATCCCAAAAATGAGGTGATGTATGCATATGAGTTTCGTTACGATCAGACGCAACATGTGATCGTAAGAGCTAGAAACGTACAACCGTTTATTTGAGAATTTAAATAAACAAATAATATTATATTAATAAACTAAACCCTCTCTCTCGCACACATTTTATACTTTACTGTTCCATTCCCTCTTTAGGAAAACATGGCCGCCTCCTCCCAATTATTTCAAAAATTAAAATTGGGCGATCCACTCCACTAAAAATCACGAAACCGTGTTTATTGAGATCATATGGAGAAGGGCTACGTGTCCATGGTGGTTTGGTGGGGTGCGTTGATGATTTTGATGATGGCCGTACATAGCTCGACAAATAGGGTTTCACTTTGCCATTGATTGAAACAACGATATGTTAAATGGAGATTATCGTTGGATTTCCCTTTGCAAATAGTACATTCCCACCAAGTTTCATCGAGTCTGACACACCATAGCCAACCGTGTCTGTATGAAGGAAGAGAGCTCGACTTCATGTTGCACTTCATAGGAGCAGTCGAGCTTCACCAGTTCGATTCTGGGGCAGAGAGCTTGCATAGCGTGGTGCGTAGGCGAAAGCGTTTCACAATTCCGTTGAGTAATTCATGAGATAGGGAGGAGAAAAGGTATTAAATGAAGTGGGTTTACTTGTGCATATCTCGTGCACATATAGGTGATTGGAGAAGAAGGATTAGGAATGAAGGCAATTAGCATAATTATCCTTATTTAAGTTTATCAATTGTTTATCTAATCTTGTTTCTTATAAAACCCATATCTTTTACATACAAGATCTGTTTTGAACACAGTTTCTTGCATTGCACTTGTGATAGAGAGCTCTACAATTTGGAGTTGGTTTGGTCAGATTTTATTGAGGTAAGTGATATTTTCTTTCACCGTACTATGATTGTTAGTATAGTATTAAAACGACGGTTTGAGATGATTTCTGACTTTAAAATGTGATTTCTAAAATACTTAAACTTATATCTTATTTTATAAAAGAACTAAAAGTGTTTTAAAATAATTTTAAATTAAATAACACATTTTCTTCCATTAATGTATTATTTTGACGATATTGCTAGGCTTAGGCTATTTTGGTATTAATACCACATTTGGTTGCTTGGATGCATTATATGTGTATTATTATAGATGTATGTAGGTTATTACAGATGTTAGTATGCCTATTGGTTGCATGTATGCTTGTTTTCTTAGTTTGGTTGAAAACGCCGATCGAAGAAGATATAGTAGTAGAAAATATCTCATAGGATAGGATTTCATGCATAGAACTTCATGCATGTTGATTGATCCGAAGAAGAATAATGGACTTGGGGATGTGCTTTGGATTTTAGGATGGATGCCGGACGTTTTAATTTGGTTTGTACTTTGCCGTTTCTGGTTAAGTACACGACTAAAGTGGTTGTTATCGACTACTCTGGGGTGGTCCATATCTACCATTATTGATGATGTCCAATTTGACCAATTTTGACATGGACGATGGAGAGGCTTCGAAGAGAATGATATGATGATTCGTTCATTCGTTCGACATTTGAATTAAGGCTATGGCTCTTCAACGAGCAGTTATGGCGTTGAAGCGAGGATGGTGCTTCAACGCGATGACTTCATGATTCGACGATGATGATTCCATGATAGGAAGTGAAGGCTTTAATGTTGAACAGCTGTCTTCGAGATGTAGAGTAACGGAATGGAAGGAACTGTTGGTGGAATGCTATGGGATGCATGATGACATTCTATGACTAATGATGGTTGTCCAGGATAGTTCCCAACTGTGACGACTTCAAACGGGAGTTATATGGAAAGCTCTGAGATCAACTCTGCTATAGATGTCCTATGCAAAGGGACCATTGATATTCGTAGGTTTCTAAGTGTATTCGTAAAGTAGGGGTATGTGAGGATGCTCACTTGGGCTATGTCATGTGCCTTGGATCAAATGATGACCCGATCTATTTACCTTGGACTGTTATGTCATGTGCAGTCTAGTTCCTAGCCTTTTGAGTGGCATGGATCTGAGTATTGAGAAACCGAAACATTGAGTAGTCCTTGAGTATAATGAGGTCATATGAGTATCATATATCCAATGCACTGAGTGAGTGATGTAAGGATGGATGCTAAGTTTTCTTTGGTTATTTATCACTCTAGGGATGTCACATGATATTTTTATCTTTTATGTAGATACCCAGACACCCATTAGTACTGACGTATTGTATACCCATAATGACTATATAGAGTAGCACATATCCTATGTTATGTGCTAGCCCTTTGGATGCAGGGATATGTCAGATATGATTCTACATACCCTCTATTCTATATACTATATCGACTTTTATAGTACTTTGAGAATGTTTATCACTCACACCAGACTGTTGTCCGACTTGAGGTTTTATGCTTTACTTCTTATTACCTTAGGTACTCTTAAATGAGTAGACTAGAAAACAGGTGTGAAGGGTACATGGAGTTCTGTAGATGGACTAACAAGAGGCAACATTTTCTCATACTTATATTTTGAGCTTATTACCGTTTATTCCCCTGTGTGACACTTTGAAACCTTGACAGCGTTGACTTATTATTATTAGAGGCATTTTATCAGTTGATTGTATTTATTAGTTGTACAAACTCTATTATTGTTTTGTATAACTGTATGAGCCTATGTACTCTGGTTCTGTGGTTCATGTAGTTATCATTGTCTCGCATGATATATATTTGTGATGACTATTATATTTTATCTGATGCGTTGTGAGATATATGACAGGTTATATAATTGTGTGATGTTTTTTCTTTCTCTTTTCTTCTATTCTCTTCTATTCTCTCCTCTTCTTTTACATTCCTCTTCTTTACTTCTTTTTCTTTCCCTTGATAATCATCCTACATCTACCGGATGCTCCAACTGTGCACTATTCGATTATATGAGCATCGGTGGTGTAGGAGGGTCGTAACATTTGGAATCAGACCTTAGGTTACTCTATCAACCTAAGGATATTTGAGAAGGGATCTTCGATGACTTGGAGTTAGATGATGCAATGAGGTAGAAGTTGACCTCTAGATGAATCCAAGGACGAATAATGAATTGGTAGAGTGCCCTTATAGCTTCAATTCCTGAGGATCATTTTACTTGGGATCAGTTCATAGTTCGCATCGAAGAGAAATTTATCTTGACTTTTCAAAAGTCAATGTTGTTTATGAAGTTCACCGACTTAAAGTAAGGTGATGTGTCTATGTCGGAGTATGTGGCCGAATTCAATACATTGTCGAAGTACAGTCTATCTTTCATTGGTACTCCACTTAGAAAGAATGAAGAATTTATCATTAGGTTTAGTGATCATGTTGGGAAGCGATTGATTAGTCATATTGATGAGAGCTCGAGAAGTTGATCAAGAAGTCTTTACGATATGAGAGCTTGTACCCAATGTTGAAGGATTGTCCCGAACAAGTTGAGCAGGGATAAACCGGAGAAGCATACGTGTTGAATGCTGTTCCGATTTTGTCGAGCGCTCCATCGATGAAAGAGAAGGGAAAGGGCATTACCTACTAGGGTATGCTTTCCATTTGTGGTGTACCCATGCATGTTTTATTTGAAGTCAAGGTTTCACATTTCTTCCTATCTAGTTATTTGATAGATAGATTAGGATCGAGGCTCAAGATAGTTAATGACCTTTAAATTATGATGAACCTTGTTGGGGGCTCAACCGGCCTGTATATGGTTTGTCTAGACTTAGCCTTATCGAGTCATGGATGTTTGTTTGTTTATTATTTATTTTGGATTTAGTTAGGTTCAGTAATATAGTCTGAGGATGGACTGGCTAAAGGAGAATAGTGGTGTGATATGAGAGGCTGTTAGTGACTTTAGGGACTAATAATGAGTGAAAGGTAGTGTCCGACTGCCCACCTGATGATGAGGTAATGGTTAGCTTTCTATATTCACTCGATATCCCACACGATGAGTTGTCATCTATGCATATAGCTAGAGAATGTCCGGACACATGCAATTAGGTGACTGTAAATGGTGATTGAGTTCCATATCAATCTGATTAGAGGTTCTGGACCACTAGTTATGCCTATGCCTTTAAGGCATCTGATGTCCAAAAAGTAGAGGAAATTAAAGGTGCGAGCAGATGACCTATTGAGGCGAAGGTTCATTCGTAGGAGCATATTTAAGTGGGATGCACCTATATAATTCGCCACTAAGGCAGATGGATCTTTGAGGTTGTATGTTGATTATCGTGAGCTGAATGGGGTGACAAATAAGTATCTGCTTCCACTTATTGATGACTTGTTCGATCATCTCTATAGCATTAAGGTGTTCTCTCGGTAGGACCTTGCGAAGTGGTTTTATCCTCTAAGAGTAACTAGGGAAAGTGTGTCGATCACAGTGTCTTATACGCTACTTTGATTTTGACTGATTGGTTATGTCACTCGAGCTAACTAACGTGTCAACATGCTTTATTGAATTCTTAAATCGTGTTTTGAGGAACCACTTGAGCGAGTCCGTGCTTGTGTTCATTGATGATACTTTTGACTACCCATGGACGAAAGAAGAACACAAGACACGATTGATGATTGTGTTGTAGGTGTTGAGAAAAACACCGATTGATGATGAGATTTTAAAATTATCACTTCTGGAGGAGGGAAGTGAGATGCTTGGGTCATGTCGTTTTGGAGTAGGACATTATTATGGATCCTACGAGTTACGTCAGTTTAGAATTTGAGAAGACCCAAGAGTGCTACTGATGAGGAGTTTCTTTGGATCTGCGAGATGTTATATACGTTTTACCAAATCTTCTCAAAGGTAGCAACATCATTAATCAATTTGATGGGAAAATTTAGAATTTTTATTTGAGACACAAGGTGTGGACATGCATTTGTGAGTCTGATAGAGAGGTCGACGAGTGCACCAATGTTAGTCATTATGTGTGGAAATGAGGAGTCGATAGTACACACATGCCTATGATACTTGACTAGGTGTGGTCTTGATGCTGAAAGGTAAGGTTGTCGCATATTCTAGTCGACAACCGAAACCGCACAAGAGGAAGTATCCGAGTCTTGATTTGGAGTTGGCAGGTGATAGTATTTGATTTAGAGATTTGGAGTTGGCAGGTGATAGTATTTGATTTAGAGATTTAGAGGCACTATCTATTGGGAGAGGGGTTCGAGTTGTTCATTGATCCTACATCATTGAAATATCTCTTCTTCTATAAGGATCTTAACCTTCGTCAGTAGTGATAGTTGAAATTCTTAGTCTCCTGCAACTTTTGACATTTCCTATACGCCCATGAGGGAAATGCACTCATTTATGCTGGAAGACATACTAGTTTGGGAGCAATATTCCCAGAGTGGGCTTAAGTTTATTGCTGGTTATGAATTCAGAACTCGATATGAGCTATGGCCAAAGATAATGGACAGTTTAACCATCAAACCTACTTTTATTTAGCGAATCGATACTAGTCAGAGGTGTGAAGCTAGACTAGCGTAGATCACGACTAAATTAGAGGAACGAGTAGTGCTGTAGAGGTGACACAACGCAGATTCAACTGAAACGGTTGACTCCGTATGGCTGAGATATTGTTTGTTCCTGATGTCGATTGGTTAAGCAATGATGCACTATGAGAGTGCTCTCGTTCGAGATTGACTATATATCCCGATGACAATAAAATGCATCATGATACGAGGTAGACATTTTATTGGGAAGGGATGAAAAAGGACGCTAGAGCATTCACGGATGAATGAATTGTCAGCTAGTAGATGCTGAACAGAAAAAGCCAAGTGGTTGCTACAACCGCTTGAGATTCCTAGGTAGGAACGAGGGTAGATATAAATGGGACTCATCTATGGAATGCCAAGGACTAGAAGTGAATATGAAAGCTTTGAGTCATAGTCAATAGATTGACAAAGAATGCTAGAATTTATATTCTTTAAGTCCAGCAGAACAACATCCGAATTAGTCAAGTTATATGTGGAATGGATAGTGTGATTATATTATGCGCCAAGAGCATTGTAAGTGGCCGAAACCCGTAGTTCACTAGTGGGTTTTTGGAAGAACTTACAAGAGACGTTGGGAAATTTGGCACTAAATTGACTAAATGATATCGAGACTGAACCTGAAACTTCGAGATTTCGTAGGCCTATTCATACCGATAGACGTGATACAAAACATGTTAGGAGGAAGACGGTGGAGTAGTGAAGGTTTAGTAGAATGAAAGCAAAGGTGATAGCATATGGGAAACCGAGAAGAGCATGAGAACAGCTTGTCCGGAAATCTTTACTTAGTAAGATTTCCTTTTTCATCGGCTTTCATATTGGATATCATATTTGATGTTTTATACTGGATAGTTTAGTATGCTGCATGTTAGGATAGACATGGATGTTATTTTTGATGTTTGATTTTATATATGTTTTTTTTATGCTGATGGTTGGCATTTGATATAATAGCTTATGCTTATATGGTTGTTAGGCATGCGGGATAGTTATGGTTTGATATAGCATATTTATTTGAGGCGATTGTTATATATATGATTTAGTATGTTTAAATACATGATGATGTGGCTATTGTGTATAATCCTCTTTGTTGCGTACTTATTCAGGTACATGAAATCAAGTGTTGCTATTTGGATGCTTACTCACTTTTATTCGCATCTAAATGGTATGCTCTTGTTATAAAAGAGGTATGTAACATCTGTAGTGTAGATTTGGGTATATATGCTTGGTTGTCCTCGGAAACGAGATGCCTCCGATATGAGATGTATATATACCTATGTTGTATTGGGATTTTTCCCAGACCTAGCAGTGCAAAGGAGGTGCTAGCGAATTTTTCCGAAATGCGAGGGGCTTCAAAATCCTATGGGTTAGGAGACGTTCTCCTTACTTTGGGAATTTCGAGGATGAAATCCCTTATGGAGGGCAGAATGCAACGTCCCGTAATTTTTTACGATAAGATATTTAAATATTTGATTTAAATATTGAATCGTTAATCAATTGACGATCCCAAAATACGATTTTTCGCATAAATTGAATCAGGACTCGAGACCACTTCCATTGAGTTCGTATCAATGCTGCGAATTAAAATGAGAACAAGCATCTTTAAATTTGAAGATCGGATGATCGGATGGCCGAAACGGTCTCGGAAAGCACAAAATTATCATCTTGGAGTGTTATCTCAGATAGCAATGAAAGTTATATCATCGGGACCGAAAAAATAAGGTGATGTACACAGATGAGTTTCATTGCGATCAAACACGTCGTGTGGTTGTACAAGCTCAAAACGTATGACCGTTTATTTGAGAATTTCAATAAATAAATAATACCATATTAATAAACTAAACCCTCTCTTTCACACACATTTCATACTGTACTGTTCCATTCCCTCTTTAGAAAAACATGGCCGCCTCCTCCCAATTATTTCAAAAATTAAAATCGGGTGATACACTCCACTAAAAATTGTGAAACTGGGTTGTTGAGATCGTATAGAGGAGGGCTACACGTTTGTGGTGGTTTGATGGTATGCGATGACGATTTTGGTAATGGCCATACATAGCTCGACAACTAGGGTTTCACATTGCCATTGATTGAAACGACAATAGGTGAAACAGAGATTACGGTTGGATTTCGCTTCGCGAATAATACCTTCCCACCTAGTTTCGTCGAGCCCAACACACTAAAGAAACACGTGTCCATGTGAAGGGGGGAGAGCTTGGCTTCAGGTCGCATCTTCATAGGAGCAGTCGAGCTTCACCATTTCGATTCTGAGGTGGAGAGCTTGCATAGCGTGGCGCATGGGTGAAAGCGGTTCGCAATTCCGTTGAATAATTCATGAGATAGGGAGGAGAGAAGGTACTGAATAAAGTGGGTTTACTTGTCTATATCTCGTGCACGTACAGGTGATTGGAGAAGAAGGATTAAGAAATGAAGGTAATTAGCAAATTATAATTATTTAAGTTAATTAATTGTTTATTTAATCCTATTATTTATAAAATCCATATCTTTTGCATACGAGCTCCATTTTGGACGTCGTTTCATGCGTTGTGCTCATGATGGAGAGCTCTACTACTTAGAGTTGGTTTGGTCAGATTTTATTGATGTGAGTGATATTTTCTCTCATGGTACTATGATTGTTAGTATAATATTAAAACAATATTTTTAGATGATTTCTAACTTTAAAACGCGATTTCTAAAATATTTAAACCCATATCTTATTTTATAAAAGAATTAAAAGTCTTTTAAAATGATTTTGAATTAAATACCATATTTTTTCCATTGACGCACTATTTTAACGATATTGCTAGACTTAGGCTATTTTGATATTAATCCCATTTGTTGCTTGGATGTATTGTATGTGTGTTATTATAGATGTATGTAGGCTATTACAGATGTTAGTATGCTTGTTAGTTGCATGTATGCTTGTTTGCTTAGTTTGGTTGAAAATGCCAATCAAAGACGATATAGTAGCAGAAAATATCTCATAGGATAGGATTTCGTGCATGCTGATTGATCTGAAGACGAAAGATGGACTCGGGGATGTGCTTCGGATTTTGGGTTGGGTGCCAGATGTTTTCATTTGGTTTGTACTTAGCCATTTTTAATTAAGTACATGACCAAAGTGGTCATTATTGACTACTCTGGAGTGGTCAATATCTACCACTATTGATGATGGCCAATTTTGACGTGGACGATAGAGAGGCTTTGAAGAGCATGATGTGATGGTTTGTTTGTTCATTCTTCATTCGACATTTGATTTAAGGTTATGGCTCATCGAGGAGCGGTTTTGGCATTGAAGTGAGGACGATGCTTCGATGCAATGACTTCATGATTTGATGATGATGATTCCATGATGCGGAGTGATGGCTTCAATGATGGACATCTATACCTCGAGATGCAGAGTAGCAGGATGGAAGGAATTGTTGGAGGAAGGTTATGGGACACATGATGACATTCTGTGACTAATGATAGCTGTCCATGATAGTTCCCAACTGCGACGACTTTAGACGGGAGTTGTAAGGATTGTCCTGGGATAAGCTCTGCTATAGATGTCATGTGCAAAGGGATCATTGATATTCATAGGTTTCGAAGTGTACTCGTAAAGCAGTGGTATGTGAGGACGATCACTTGGGCTATGTCATGTGCCCTGGATCAAATAATGACCCGATCCATTTATCCTGGACTGTTATGTCGTGTGCGGTCTAGTTTCTGGCCTTTTGAGTGGTATGAATTCGAGTACCGAGAAACCAAGACATCTAGTAGTCCTTGACTATATGATGGGGTTATATGAGATCATATATCCAATACACTGAGTGAGTGATGTGAGGATGGATGCTATGTTTGCTTTGGTTATTTTTCACTATAGGAAGTCACATAATGTAGTTACCTTTGAAATAGATGCCAGGACACCCATTAGTACTTTGATATATAGTACACCCATGACAACTACATAGAGTAGCATATATCCTATGTTATATGCTAACCCTTTGGATGTAGGGACATGTGAGGTATGATTCTTCTTACCCTCTATTCCGTATACTATGCTGACTTTTATAGTACTTTGAGATTGTTTATCGTTCACACCAGACTGTTATCTGACTTGAGGTTTTATGTTTTGCTTCTTATTACCTTGGATACTCTTAAATGAGTAGACTAGAAAGCAGGTGTGAATGGTACATAGATTTATAGATGGACTAGCAAGAGACGACGTTTTCTCATACTTATATTTTGAGTTTATTATTGTTTATTCGGCCGCGTGGCACTATAAAGCCTTGACAGCGTTGACTTATTATTATTAGAGACCGTTATCAGTTGAGTTTATTTTTCAGTTATATTAACTTTATTATTGTTTTGTATAAATGTATGACCCTGCATACTCTGATTTTATAGTTCATGTAGTTATTACTGTCTCGCCTGTTTTATATCTATGATGATTATTATATTTTATCTAATGTGTTGTGAGATATAGAACAAGTTATGTGATTGTGTGATGCTGTTTCTCTTCTCTTCTATTCTCCTCTCTTCTTTTTCTATTCCTCTTTTTTACTTCCTTTTCTTTCCCTTGACAATCGTCCTACATCGATCGGATGCTCCAACAGTGTACTATTCGGTTATATAAGCATCAATGGTGTAAGATGGTCATCATACTGCTCCTTTTCTACTTCATGGAAGGGCATCGCGGGTTCACATTGAATGCATGACATGCTATCTCCTGTGATATTCTATACATGTCAAAATGAATCTAGGAAAACACATCCAGGTTTTCCCTAAGAAACCCTACCAACTCCTTCTTCATCTTCATGCTAACTGGAGATCCGATCTTTAGGACCCGAGTGTGGTCATCTTAATGATTGGGATGTTAATCGTCAGCTCGGTTGGGGTTGCCCTTGAATTCTCTGGATCTTTCCTTGGATCTATAGACTTATAAATTTTACTATGCCGTCCGTGCCAGAACTTAAGCAGTGGTTGCTATGCGTCAATTGATTTGAAGTAGAGAGTCCTCTATGCACCTTTTCCCTTTTCACGTTGCTTTGCCTCTCTCAGCTTTACGACGAAGCATTCACATTATGTACTATGATCTCCTTGAATGGCTCCTACCCCTTTCACAGTTGGGAGCTTCATCATCAAGCACCACCGGGCTAGGCCACTCTGAAACTAGTAAGAGCCGATCAACCTAAGAAAGCGTTGTAAGCAGAGTACATATCTACTACAACGAAGGTCTACACCTGCATTCTCTTGTAGTCGCCTTCACCAAGCTCCATCGATAGGTCAATACATCCAACAGGCTCTGTAGTCTCTTTGGTAAACCCATAGTATGGGATTTACATGGCTTCACATTATGACCATTTATCCTCATCTGATCATAAGTTTTCTTAAATAGAATATTAATTGAGCTCCCATAATTAACAAGAACTTGTTTCACAGAAGCCGCTCCAATTACGACTGTAATCAATAAGGGGTCGAGCGTTCGCGCCTCTACCCCATCCACATCGTGATTCCTGAACATGGTATCATCAATCATCAACCTCAGTTGTTTTGTTGAAGCTTCATCTCCTCAGCAAAGCAACTCTCCTAAACAACATGTCTTAATGAACTTCCATACCTTTCCATCTCATTCCAACTTTTCTTGGACGGATGAGGTCCATCGGTAATAGTATTAATCACTGTTATTCTTTTAGGCTGCCTAGGTTCCTCTCCACTAGGCCTAGCCTGCCCCATTGAGCCATCTTTCCATAGGGTGTATTGTTCACTTCCTACCATCCTATGGGTCCTTCACATACTATTGAAGTTCCTTCTTACCGATCAGATCTTTGATTATATCTCACAAACGTTGGCACTCATTCGTATTGTGCTCGTGGATCTCATGGAAGTGACAATACCTTCCAGACATCTTCTCTCGGTCAATGGACACCTTCTAAACTGGCTTTTTGTATTTTTTCATACCCCGCATTGCAAGGTAGACGTTCTTAATGGTTTTGTTCGGTGGGATATAATCCTAAGGCTTCGTATATCTGGGCGCTTTTTAAAATCTAGCTTTCTACCTCAAGCCTCTTGGTTTCCTCTCTTTTGGTTATTACTCTTGATCCTAACATTGATCATAATGTTATCGACGCTCTCACCAATTTTCTTTACAACGACGTTGCTCTGCACAAATTTTGTAGATGTTCTTCCACCTGCCATTCCAACGGCCACATCTTCCTCTTTTAAGCGTAGATATTCGATCGCTTTCTGCTAAAACTATTCCATGATCGGTGGCGGTTTCATCTTAAGCCACTTACCAAAATTGGTATCTAGATGAATTCCTCAAATCAATGCCATTAGTAAAAAATCTTCCTTGGCATTACTCACTTCAGTCACAGCTGTATTGAATCTACCCAGAAAATTCTTCAGAGACTCTCCAGGACTCTAAAAAATGTTTGATAAGACATCATGTTCTTTGGTCAAGCAATGTGAAGTCGAAATTGTTTTAAAAACTCCCTAACGAGTAGGTCAAACAAATATATGGATCTCAGCGGGAGTCGAGTCAACCACATCGTAGCCATTCCTTCAAAAAATATAGGGAAACATTTACATCCCATAGCGTCAATATCTCTGGCAACATCCATGTGTCATTCGTAGTTCAAAAGATGTTGTTCGGATAAGTCGTTTCGTTATATGATGGCATCTAGGCATCACAAATCTCCAAGGATAATCCTTCCACAAAATATTTTCAATGAAGGGGTTCCTACTGGGAAAAGAACCCCAATCATCGTTGCTTCCGTGTTGGTTCTCATTCACCGACCTTCTGACCATTTCCCCTATATATTCAGAATCAATCATATCGATTGGACAATGATCACTAAGGCTTTCCCTGAACGTTTGGCTCTGCAAATGCTCTCGGTTAGTTTTGTGACATCTAGATTCCCCTATCTCTAGGAGAATTATTCGTCCATTCGTTCATTGTCTATGATCTCCCTATAATGGTTCGGTCGCATTAGTTGATTTCTCTTTAGCATTTTTCGGTGCCATAGATTTCTTGGATCCAATGATAGATTTTATAGAAATCTAAGCAATCATGGATCCTCCAACAATAATTTTTAGATCTAACATGGATTATAACAATCCAAGGTTCAATATAGATCCAAAGAGTGAGAATTTCTAGATTTCTCTGTGAAAGTGCCAAAATGTTAGCACCAAAGTTGGACAAACACCCAATCAAATTATAAATATAGATCAATGAGTAAATAAATTTAAAACAAGGTAAATAGCATAAGAGAATTTATAGTGGTTCAGTAAATACACTGACCTACGTCCACTTAAACTTTATTAATGATTTATGAGATTCTTTACAACTGAGATTTTACAACTCAGTTGCTTACAAGTCAGGTAAGGATCCAACAGAGTGTCGGGATAAAATTAGTTAATTCATAAAGTAAAAAAGATCCCAGTTTTGTGCCTCTCTTCCCCCATTTATAGACAAAGATCAATGATATAAGCTCTGAAACCTTCTCCCCACGTTCTCCATGTCAGATAGGAGGCTCCAAAAAGAGATCATGGCCAACTTAGCATGTGTAATGTCAACTCGAAACCGAGTTGACCCTTACAAGTCGGCATCGACTTGTGGTATTTTTTATGCTTGCCTTTGTTTTGCCTTTGTTCTTCAACCTTTTGAAGTGAGTGTTTTTGAGTCAGCAATCTTGACTCGGTACCGAGTTGAGGGGTTCGATTCAGTACCGACTTGAGACTTGAACTTGCAACCTTCAAGTTTGCTCTTCACCATTTGACTCATCTAAAAAGTGGCTACTGTCTTCAAGTGGAAATGAAGGTTCTACATCGATCCTTTGGACTTTACTTGAATTTTGGTTTTCAAAGTTATGATTGAGGACTTCTGGTTCATTTCATGACTATTCAATGGTTCTGACTCGTTCAGATATAGCTTGGTTCAAAAGTAAGATAACACATCTCCAGAAGATTCTTTATGCATGTTGACTCCTAACTAACTCAGGGGAGCTTTTACTCAACTAGGATGTACTGCCTAATATCAAACTCCAGTTCGCGTAACGTAAATTATTCAACTTGAACAAGATTCCTAACACTACCAGTAACTCACTCGCATGTTCCTACATCATATTGGAACTTTTAATCTAGCAAAATACGATGATGTGTCATGATAAAGAGTACTAACATGAGTAGTAGCTCATTATTTAAACCCTAGAGCTCACCCCTTTGTGTCACTCCCACTTGAGCTCCTAACAGGTTGCTGAGCACACTCTTGGACGGTTGGGACTAAATCTTAAGAGCTCCTTAATGCCAGGTTCTCCCACTTCTGGCAGGTAACCTTAGTGTCTGATATTTGACATTCGATAATCACTCGACACGTGGGCCTGACTGAAACAAATCAGACTTCAGTTCCAAACCGGTAGCCGAGACAGAAGCTTTGTATGAATAACAGGCCAATCCATGGCCTATTACAGATTTTTCGGGAAGGAAGTAAGAACCAAGCACAAGATTAGAGTGTGAGGCCAGAAAGTAAGCAGGTCTCACTCTACTATTAGTCTCATGTCAGAATCTCTCCCGACATAATGATAATCAAATCCAAAAAAATCAACTTAAATTGAAGATCGAATCATCTTGTATCACCAATATAATTATGAGAGTGACACGTTAAAATATTTGTGTGGACCTTATGTGCGACATACTATGCAGTTAAAGCCCCGCAAAATCCCCATTGTAGCACATAACGCTTTTCGACTGCTACACCTTTTCATTTTAGCGCTATTAATAGTAGATCTGCTTTAAGTCCCTCTATTTTTTGCTACACTCGCTAAATCAAGGTATTTTAGCATCCGCTTTAGCAGTACTAATATAAAAAAGTTGATTTGATTAGTTTTCTTCTACACTAAATCAATAAAATTAGGGTAAAGACCCACTTTTAAAGCATAAGTGTCCAATACAAGGTAGAAATCTATTATAGACACCAAATTTGGACTGCATAAATCATAATATTCTTCAATTTTGTTATATAAAATTAAATAATATTTCTTTTTCCTATACAATTGATGTGATAATGAGAATAAATCAACTCTAAATATTTGATTTTATAACTAATGAAGCTTTTAACACTTCCGTTATTTTCTGCTATATCCCCGCTTTATCCTCCCTGTAATTTTTTGCGCCTCCACCGCTGTAAAAACATTGAGCGTTTTAACTGTATAGACGACATAACTCAACTAAAGAGTTTCGTCATGTCAAAATACATATAACTAGGTAAACTGCTTCGCCTACTCGTCGCTGGCATCGGTTAGCCACCGACCACCAACTTTTGATCACCTTTATTTATTAAAGGTCTTTCCTCTTTGATCTCCTTTTTAAATTTGTCTTCTTGACTACTGCCCAAATTTCTTCAGTATGCTAGATGTACAATTTTCTCTCTGCCGCACTATTATCTCGTTTTAGTTTATATAGAGGCTAGGAGAGATTGTACAAGGGTTAGTTAATTAATTAATTAACCACCCACTAATTTATTTATTACCCAAGCTGCCCCACTTAGCACAAATCCCATGGTGCACACACTCCTATACGCCAAATCAAGCTGGTCGAACTCCTCTACGTCTTAATTAAGATTCCGTTTGACAATGACTTATTTTGAATTTTCTTAAAACGAGTTTTGAATAATAGCTTTTAAGTAGAGATGTTCGAACGTAATAAACTTGTAAGTAGAAATGCTTGATCAAAATCGCATATGAAATTGCTTCATAAGACGTAAACAACATACAATTGCCTCTCAAATTTACATTATCATTTGCTTTTACAAACTCCTTATAAGAACCGTCAGCCGTTAAAATTAAAAGAAGTTAGCTGTAGGTAGTTTCAGCTACTTACAAAAGGTTGTCAAACATGCTCTAAATACTCTTAACCAATGCGAGATTAAAGCTATTCATAAAGATTACATTGATGAGTTCTTTGGGGGCACTAATAGGTTGTAATTAACTACAATTTTTAATTAATAAGTGTCATGCTAAATGCTCCACGTTATGGACTTCGTTTTACCCAGCTTTGATTGGAATTATACTCTCGATCCAATTTTGGGTAAAATAATAATAATTTTAGATTATACTCCACTTTGTATGAAGTGATTGGGCATTACACTATGGATCAAAATTTAGAGTAAGTTGAAGTGTTGAATGCGGGCATTTAGCAGCTCTCAAATAATAAAGGCCTTTGACCAAATGAACAAAATTTTAACTTTTCTGTAGATGCTATCTCGAAACAGGTTGGTAATTCAAAACCCCCCAACTTGTATTAATATATATATGGAATAGATTTAGGGCAGACACAGAGTGGTGTTTAGACTAGAATTGACCACGCTGCATTCAAATATTCAACGGAATATTTGCTGAAATCTAGAAAAAAAGAATATGTAGAGATTAGAGTTCTAAGATTTCATGCATATCACAGTTTTTGTTTTGT
This sequence comes from Allium fistulosum, assembly GCA_030737815.1. Classification (NCBI taxonomy): domain Eukaryota; kingdom Viridiplantae; phylum Streptophyta; class Magnoliopsida; order Asparagales; family Amaryllidaceae; genus Allium; species Allium fistulosum. The sequence continues at coordinate 100,349,720 of CM060901.1, read as the reverse complement.
TGACTTATAATATGAAAATTGTACTATATTTGACCACACATGCAAAAATATGTATTCTGTCCATGCTAACATGTATTTGCTGCCTAGTATAAATTTTTGTTTCTTTTTCTTGTCTCAGCATATAAAAGTAAATAATCACTGAATTCTTTCCATGTTTGAACTGCATAGAGATTTTCAAGGTAAGCTTTTGTAAAACTGAAATTTCTTTAAAATATGTGAGAAGTTATTATTACACCTTTCATTATTGAAAAGAAAAGCAAACAATATACAAATTCATATTCAATAAATGGGGTATGTACTGGGTTACAGTTGGTTCATCTTCTTAGTTCAAAAAGGATAGTAGGACGTACTGGTAAACTTTTTGGTTGCTTTCTCCTCCAAATAAAAGGCTATAAACTAGTACAGAAATGAAACTGGAAATGCGGAAAGGGACAGTATGTTTTTTGTTTTGTGAGTCAGAGATGAAAGAAAAAGGTAAAAGGGAATCAAGTCTGCTTAGTTTTTGTCTCATACTATCTCAAAGGAATATTGCAGTACCAATTATACCATACCATGCACATGCTATGTTTTTCATGTTGCTTTGCTTAATGCTTGCTCATCTTCTGAACTCATTCTATAAAATTTAAAATAAAAATAAAATTAGAATTGATTGAAGGACAAAAGATTCCTTCTGCTGGTTTGAATTCAAATTTGAATTTTAATGGTGTAATTTGAAACTGAATGCACAAACCAACTCATTAGCTTTTGGTTGATCAGTTGCAAAATACATCATCACCTTACATATAAGCATCACACTGTCTTTTGTATAACTGAATAGCCATTTATTTGCTTGATAATGTTTTTTTTTCCTACCTAAAAGAATGCAATTTTGTCATATTCCTCTATAAATGCATGGGCTGTGTATGTACAGGCTGGTACATACAGCAGTGTCTAATATTATCTGAAACCACGACATTTTACACTCCTATGGTTTTTAAGCTATTTTTGTTTTCATAAACGTTTAGAATATTCCATATCTTTAAAACTAGAACTCCTATTTGAATTTATATGTAATAAAATTGTAAAATCAAAACTGTTGGTTGACATTCTAGTGAGCATACAATAAAGTAAGTCATTTTCTTGTTAATTAGTATTTTCCTAACGGGCTTTAAAGGCTTAAAGCTGATGTTTCTGAGGCTCTGTCTGAGATACATATTGCCAAGTTGATTTAATTTGCTGTTCTTTGACTAAAACGCTAATTAATCAGTTTGTATTTCTGTCATGTCATATGTTTTCTTCAGTCATTGGACTACCATGCTAGCATGCTAGTCTTCATTTCAGCCAGTTAAAAATATAAGACATACGAAATGCAGAATGTCAAAAGGAACAAACTGCATGAATTTGTGATATTTGTTAATAGTGTTATTTGTGAAACAGTCGTACAGAGATAAAACGGATTTCGAACCTGAAAAGAAATGAAGTTGACTCTATCCGAGTCTAATGTGCATTGTTTCCTTGAAACAAGATTGCGTTTTCTACAGCATTGAAGGTTTCTTTGGGCAATTGTTTTCCAAAATAAAATGTACGAAACCGAACGTCTCGATGAGAGCTATAAAATGGATATAAAATCCAAAAAGTTTGGCCCATGGATCTCACTAAAAAGTGAACCCGGATATTACTACATTATAACAAATATTAATGTTAAATTTTCCATACAAATGTAAGTCCTAGGCCTTTCAGAAGTTAACTGGAATAACTCTACCCGCTCACCCACTTTGTAAGTGGGTAAGGCCAACCAGTCACCTTTCTTCTTTTAGATGACCTGCTTGTGAAATATTATTGTACTCTTGTTAGTTGAAATAAAAGAGATAATTCGTAGCTTAGTTTAGGACATGTAGATGAGCAGGCCCGGCCCAGTCAATGTGCTGCCCAGCCCAGTATTTAAATCTAAAGAAGAAATCTTTTGAAAAAAAAAGTGTTACCCTTGTATGTTTTGAACCAAGCACACTTCAATGCAAAAGGTACACTTTACCATAATACCGGCAATAACAATGCTTACAGTTAAAAGTTACTCAAGCTCAAGTTATATTGTCTATTTTGGCAAATTATAAAAAATGCAATAATGGCCGATTCTCTAAAAATTAAAAATAACCCAATCTTTGATAATCTTGATCGGATTGGGACTCCTCTTCCTCCCCTTCTTCTTCTTCTCCCTCTAATCCTCTTTCACAGCAAATCAAAATCAGAGATAACCCTCCTAATCCGAGCAATACTATTATTGATGAAGATGAGTTTTAGAAAGTTATTTACAATAAAAAAGTGAGCAGAAAGGATTTAGCTTCTGATTTCAGAGAAACATTCAGAGAAAACCAGACTATATATACATCAAAATCTTCTTATTACAGGGAAATCTGATTCAAGAAAATACATTTCACAATCAAGAAATGTATCTAAGCCTATGATGAATTCAAGAAGCCATGTTTCCAACGCTCCAGCGAATGCAGTTACTGCACAGAAGCTACAGACAGCCTCTTCTTGGGCTGATCTTCTAAAGAAAAGAGGGTTAGACTCTGATTTCGATTTTCATTATGTTGCTCCTATCAATACCAACAATAAAAGATTTGTTACTGTGAAAGAGGATATAGATAAACGTACAGAGAATAAGTGGGGATTTTCAGTTATCGCTTATGTGTTCGGTCCTCGTCCACCATATCATCATTTCAAGATTTATATTTTCCGCAATTGGAACCCCACGACAACTTTGAAATCTATACTAGAAATAATGAGTTTTTCATAATAAGATTTTCCAAAATTGTTGACTGTGAAAAAACCCTAAATGGGGGCCCATATTTTATAAATGGCAAGCTGATTATATTGAAAAAATGGAGCAAGAAAATGAATTTCGACAGAGATCTTTTAACCACTATGCCAATTTGGATTAGGCTGCCTGAATTAAGTCTAAGATTATGGGATAAAGATACTTTTAGTGCTATTGCAAGTGTGGTGGGTATGCCCCTGAAGTCGGATGAATCAACTGCCAAAGAAATAAGAATGAGTTATGCAAGAATTCTTGTTGAAAAAAAAGCTGATGCAGATTTGCCTGATGAAGCTAACATCACAATATATGATGGTGATATTATAGTGCAAAAGATTGAATATGAGTGGATTTCTTCAAGATACAAATCTTGTGTATGTTTTGGTCATACAAATGAAAATTGTACTGCTAAAAAAGTCTGGAAAGAAAAGTGCAAAGAAAATGATGCTGCAGTAGAGATGAATGTAGAGAAAAATATGAATGTAGAGAAAAATATGAAAGCACAGAATTTATATGATAGATTGCAAATTGGATCAGTTCTACCGTCAAAGAATACTTTAAATCAAAATTCTTTTAATGATTTAGAGGCTCATGATATTACTATGGATGTAGGTAATGTAACTAATACTGTGTTTGTAATGGGAAGTAGGATGACCAACCATCAAAGTGTAAAACAAAGACTTAAAAATTGTAGATTATATTCATATAATAATCTGTGTAAATCAGTTTGAAAATAAAATTAAATAGAATAATATTATATATTTGCGAAAATTTAAATATACGATTTATTTGAAAAATAAAATGTCAAGACGTAAATGATTAATGCGCTTATATGTTTTAAAGTAGGAAAAATGGTCAATTATTTTATCGATCAGAGCTGGATGTACCAACAAAGAAGAGAAATTGGAGGCTCCATAAGTAAACATTTTCAAAATGGTGTACACGTCTTTATTGAATTCGCTTTAAGTAATAATGGAAACGATGAAGAAATTCGTTGTTCATGTAGTAGGTGTAAACTATTGAAGCATTTGATACTGGATATGCTAAAAAGTTCATTTGCGCCAATATGGTTTCGTGCCGAATTATTTGGTATGAGATCGTCATGGAGAACTTATAGCACCTAATCCCATACATTCGGAGAACGAGGTGGATAATGAACTTGTTTCGACGAATCTCATTGAAGATATGGTTAAAGATGCAGCATGTTTAATGTTTCCTACTGTTGAAGTTGATAGTAATGATGTTAATGTCGAAGAAGAACCAAGTATTGGAGCAAATTTTTTTATGATTTATTGGATGCTGCTAAGAAACCCATTTGGGATGGTTGTACAAGCAGTATTCAACTATCAGTAACTGCAGAATACATTGTGATGAAATCAAAATTCAACTTTACAGAAGCCTGGTTTACAGCTATAGTACAAGCTGCAAAACGGCATATGTCACCCGATAATTTAATGTGCGAAAATCATTATGAAGTGAAAAAACTTATGTCTGCTTTTGGTTTGCCGTATCAAAAAATAGATATATGTTTAAATGGTTGCATGTTGTTTTGGAAAGAAGACATCGGTCTTAGAAATTGTAAAATATGTAATCAAGAAAGTTACAAACCAAGAAAATAGAAGGGAAAGGAAGTTCCGTACAAGCGTATGCATTACTTACTCAGCACTCATAGGCTTCAAAGGTTATATGCATCTTTTGCAACCGCGCATCGTATGAGATGGCACCGTGTGAGAATACATGAAGAAGGTACGTTAACACACCCAACTGATGGAGAAGCATGGAAGTATTTTTATAAGACATACCTAGCTTTCGTAGCGGAGAGCCGTAATGTCAGACTTGGTTTATGTACGGATGGATTTTCACCGTTCTCTCAATTTGGTTCAAAATATCCATCTTGGCCTATAATCGTTACACCTTACAATTTACCTCCCTGGATGTGCATGAAAACTCCATATATGTTTCCACTATTGTCATCCCTGGCCCTGATGATTTGACACAAGGAATCGACGTATATTTACAACCGTTGATTGAAGAGTTGAAAACACTATGGTATGAAGGTGTTGAAACATACGACATTTCTAATTTTTTTTTCTGTATGTTCGTTTCTCTACTGTGGACTATAAGCGATTTTCCTGCGTATGCAATGTTATCTGGTTGGAGTACGGCTGGTCGTCTAGCTTGCCTTTATTGCATGAAAGAAATACAAGCATTTTCTTTACTGCATAGGAGGAAAATTTCGTGGTTTGACTGTCATCGGTGTTATCTCCATATTAATCATCCTTTTAGAAAAGATAAAAAACTTTACAAGTAATAGAGTTGAGACCTTGCGATCACCAACGATTTGGTCAAGCGAAGATATTTATGAGCTTGTAAAGGATTATTCAAAGATACATGAAACTGACGAACAAATTAAAATACAAGGTAAATCAACGATTCATAATTGGCGCAAACAAAGTATATTCTAGGAGTTGCCTTATTGGAAAAATCTCCTAATTTGTCATAATATCGACGTGATGCGCAATGAGAAAAACGTGTTCGATAATGTATTTAACACAGTTCTGAATGTTAAAGGAAAGACTAAAGACGATTTGAAATCAAGACGTGATATAGAAGCAATATGCAATCATCCTGAGCTTCATATGAAGCCAAATGACACAAAAAAACCCAAAGCATGCTATGAGCTAGACAGTAACCAAGTTAAATTACTGTTAAAGTGGGTGGAAGGATTAAGATTTCCTGATGGGATTTCCTATAATCTTCATAGATGTGTCGACTATAAGAACGGTAAACTGAGTGGGATGAAAAGTCATGATTGTCATGTAATGATGGAACATTTGTTACCCGTTGCATTCAAAGAACTTTTTCCCATAAAAGTTTGGATGGTTTTAACAGAATTTAGTTTGTTTTATAAGGAGCTTTGTTCAACTATCTTAAAAGTTGATCGTCTACGTAAACTTGAGGAAGAAATTCCTATACTACTCTGCAAACTGGAGAAAATATTTTCTCCTGGTTTCTTTAATGTAATAGAGCATTTACCTGTTCATCTTCTGTTTGAAACACGTCTTCAAGGTCCTGTGCAATATGGATGGATGTATCCGTTTGAAAGGTATTAATATTGAGTTGTTAAATTTTAGTTTAACCGCATGTAATAAAATTTAATTATAATTATTATTAACAGGTACTTGAATCATCTAAAGAAAAAAGTGAGACAAAAAGCACGAGTTGAAGGTTCGATATGCAAATCATATATCGAAAAAGATGTTTTGTTCTTTCTCTCTCATTATTTCAGTGACCATGTAAACTTATCTTTTGAAAGTGCTACATGAAATGATGAGGGCATTGAACAAGATTCTTCTGAATCAATGCTATCTATTTTTAGACAGCAAGGACGCCCTGCTAGAAGATGTGTGGAAGTATGGTTAGACGACAGAGATTACCATGTAGCCCACACATAAGCTCTTAACTATGCAGAAGTTGCGACATTTGTTAGGTACTAATGAATAACACATCTAAAATTATTTACTTGAATAATACATGTGTATATTAATTATAACGCAATATATTATCTATATATGCAATATTTATGAATCACAACATCCGAGCGGGGATATCAACAAAAACATTTCTACTTGGTTTTCGAATCACGTATATGATCCGGTAAATTGTATGGTCGATGAAGGGTTGAAACATCTTGCGATGGGACCAAAAAGAAAAGTCAAGATATCCAATATTCTTTGTCAATGGATACAAATTCAACATCAAAGAATACGAGGCTGAAAAATTAACTAACAATACCGGTGTATATGTTAAAGGTAGTGATGATCCAAATGATCACATAAATTAACATATTTCACCAGACCTACGGAAGAAGTTTATTTATTTAGATGCAACTGGTTCAGTAATGTTCTAGGCACGTGCGCAAATGATTGAGCATTCCAGATGGGAGCAGTTGACCACTGACTAGGAGGACGCGATCTTTGACTCTGTTATGGACCCGACCCAGAGAAACAGGTGCTACGGCTGCGGCAACCTATCGCTAATTTATAGAAATTAACTACGTTGTAAAATTTGCTTAATTTTTATAAAAGTTACGTAATAACTTAAACATATTTCTACTTGTTCTGTAGGCTCGGACAACACAAAGGGCTTACCAAAAGGCTCAGGACAACGCAGAGATTAATGAGCTTAGACAGCAGATTGTGCAGCTCCAGGAGCAGGACCACCTCCGAGCAGTGCAAATGGAGCAGCTCAACTAGCGTTTGGCCGATTATGTGGAGCGTCATGGTGCATTCCCTTCATCCGTGGTTCCGAAGTGGTTGATGAGTCTTGAGGTACGATTTACAGTTTTTTATGGACATGTGGTGTTGGATGTAGTTTTGTGTATATTAACATTGAGTGATGGTGATGTTAATTTATGGACATGTGGTGTTTGACATTGATTTGGTGGTTGATTTATGGAGTTGATATGTGGAGTTTGACGTTGGATGTAAATATTAGATGTAAATATTGAAGTTGGATGGGTGAAAGTGACGTTGGAAGGTTTATTTTGTAAATATTGGAGTTTGATGTTGGATGTTAATATGTTTGTGTTTGATATTATGATGTTTGAGTTTTATTTTATATTGATATTGATTTCAGTTTATATATGAGGCTTATATATTGATTTTGCCGAGTTATATATTGATTGTGGTATGGAAGCGCAGCAGGCAGTAGGGGGAAAAAATCGCCCAGATTACCGATGACCACCGACGGCCTACGGGTCAGTAAATCCGACGGAAAGCGACGGTGTTCGATGGATTATTGGCCACATTTTCTGATGGCGGGCGACGGATGCCGATGGCTTAATACCCGACGGCTAGCGTCGGCTTCCACCGGCTTAGTGGAAAAATAATTTCGTCAGAGCCATCAGAATATTCATCGAAAGAGCCATCAGAACAGCCATTGGATGCCGTCACAATGGTGCCGTCGAAGCCGTCGGAAACGGACGCAAGTCGTGGTCCGTATTCCGACGACATTTCCAACGGCATTTCCGACGGCTAGCGACGGCCGCTGATGGCTGCTAGCCATTGGAAATTGCCCTACTCCTTATAGTGTAGAGTATGTAACGCTCCTTAAATATTAGTAAATGTATTACTCATGGCTGCTGGAGGCACCAAGTGCTATGTACTTATAATTATGGAGTGACTCACTCTAGAATTTCCTGTTGGTTAATATAAAGGTCAAACCGAGAATCTCGAAGTGAGATATTACATAGTTCTCTCAATTAGAGAATACTTTTGGACTTCATTGTTGATGCTCCACTTTGATTATAGTTAAATCATGGCATGTTGTCCATCAAAATTCTATAGTTGGGTCTGAGTTCAAGCATTTGGAGTGAAACACTACTTAATAAAGGATTCGTCTCCTTATTTATGTAGTCTCATGGTCAACTATAGTCAACTCAAAGCAAAAGTCTTTAGCCAGAGCAATTCAGTTAATAATAATTGTTATTATTAAACCAAAAACTTTGTATTGGACTAAACAAGTTGAATGCGGACGATATTGGAATTTTGACCAAAACCAAATTCCATAAATCCTAAAGTTATATAGTTTTGACATTTATTAATAAGTCCTAAAGGGTAGAAATGATTGATTAGCAATTAATTTAAAATCTATTTTAATACACACACGTCTAATGAATTAAAAATAAAAATAGAATTCCATACACAATTTAATTTAAAAACATTTTTAATTATTATGGCCAAAAATAAATAAATATATTAATACCAATGTTATTACATTTATTAATAAATATAATTTTATATAATTATATACATATTTGTGTGTGTATTATATAAAATAAATTTCATATATATATATATATATGTTTATGTATATTATTCATTTTATTCGAAATTTGTAAATAGATATTTTGTTTAAAATTGTAGATTTGAGTTTGAATTTTTCTATGCCAAAAATTAGATTTTTAAGGTATTATTCCAATTTCAAAATATATTGAATTAGTCAAACTTGTTTTTCGATATATACACATTTACTATTATTATTATTATTATAATTTCATATATATATATATATATATTGAATAATAACCAAGGACAACAAAAGCATATATAAAGGGACTAATGGGTCAGTTGCAGTATAAATCCTAGCACCTATAAATGTACACATTAACCATGTACATTATTTATACGTTGCACGTGCAATTTACAAGTACGAGTGTATTTAATGCACTTATAAAATGTAATTAACTTAAAAACTTTTTATAAACAAATTAAATGAATAAGATTTTATTTAAAATATTTTATATTGGATCTAAAATCAATTAGACTTTATAAGCCCAACATAGATTCAAAATGGTAAAAATATATTGAAACTTACCAATTTAACTCACTACAATCCGACCCAATTCATTCAATGTTATTAGAGCCCAATAGCCTACACGCCCTAAATTAGCAATCTTTGGGCTAACTTAATAAATTTTACCCATTTAGTAGGATGTCTAGAAAGGCAGTGTTTAAGGTTGGATTTGGGTAATCAAGTACTCTGCCCTACCTGGCTATTGGCCTTGCCCGAAGGATGTTGTGAGCATAAAGAATATCCTAAATATAAAGGCTCAAATTGATTTTCGGCCATGGGATGATATTTAAAATTCAGTTTGAAAATTTGAAAAATGTATTTTGAATTTAAAAGCTAAATTTACAATAGAAAATAAATTTTTATAAATGATATAAAATATTTTAAAAATTGCTTTTGAAAATAAAATAATACTTTTTAAATTATTTAAAAATTAAATAAATTAGATTAAATAAATAAAGTTTAAATAATTGAATAAAAGATATATACTTGGATATATGTGTATATGTGTGTGTATGTGTGTGTATGTGTATCTATAAATGTATAGTTGAATATATATATATATATTCAACGGTTTAAGGTAAATAATAAATAAATATTTTTGAATTATTTAATCAACAATTTTTTAATTAAATAAAATTGATTGAGTAATTGATGATTAATAAAATAAAATATACATAAATGATGATATGTATGTATGTGTGTCTGTGTGTATAACATAAGTTTTATAGTTAATATTCATCTTAAATTATTTAGGACGAATAAAATTAAATTTTAAAATTTTAGAATAATTTAATTATTTAGTTAATTAAATAATAGATTAAAATTAATTAAATATGATTTAATTAATAACATATATAATAATATCATTTTAGTTAATCAAATTATAAAGAGTTATAAATAAATTAAACTTATATAATATGAATACATAAAACTAAAGTGGAATTGTAATAAACCCAGTTTAGGTTTAAGAAACAAGTACATTCGTACTATACATATACCGTGATTTCAGATGTGTCCGATACTTGAATTATGAGGGCATTTCATAAGAAATATATTATTTCCTAAATCGATAACACTCAATATATACACACACACATATATATTAAAGATTATGAATCTTTAATATAAGTTGTCCTCTACCATTTATTTATTGATAAATTACTTGCATACTCTTTAGTTGTTGATATTCATCAAGCTAGGGATGTTATGTGTAGTACTATTAAAATATTAACTAGATGGAGTAAGACACATGCACGAATATATTTTAGTATTCCTTAAGGTACGTGCATTTATACTTAGGCCATCACAAAATGGTAGGTATGAGTGAATAATCTCTTTCGATTTGTTGATATTCCTCATGGTCGAGATGAGATTAGAATAAAAGACCATGGGTTAGGTGTTGTATACGATACAATCAATAAGATGTTATTCATCGCATGCTGGCCTATGATTTGTTGATATTCCTCAAGGTCAGAATCTCAAGACAAGCGAATCCTAACACCCGCTAGAGAAATCAAAAGATTTCTCTTAGGGGTTTGAGAAGCATAACAGTCTATTGGAAGCTTATTAGATAAATGAAATAAAAATATTTAGCATATCTAATAATATAAGAACATCTGCAATGTATAAATTAAAAAAATCTACTTCAAAAAATTGTGCAATTAATATAATTGATAAAATGTATACCAGTACAAATGAACCGAACTAAGATTGACATTAAAATATAAATATATAGTTACCTATAAATCCTTTGGCATGTTGTCACTTCAAGACCCATGCAAGAGCTTAATTATACAACTACTAAAACATCCGTACCTTTGTCACTAGGTGTTTATTTGTCTAAGACTATGTATAGTCTTCTACGGGTTTTGAACTCTAAAAGCAATACAAGAATATGAATATTTAATCCATATTCAATCACATATATGTGTTATATGGTGAACATTCATGATTTGTAGTGTACAAAACCTAGATGAAATTAATTCATTCGAAATAAGAAAGTAAACCATAATGCAAGATTGTGTATTCAATATGATTTTTTACACTAAAGATATTATTGTGTTAGATATAGCACTAGACTAAGAGCTATAAGATAAACTTAGGTACTTGATCACTGAAATGTCAATTTTGACGAGTTTACATAATAGTGCAACTTATTCGATATCCTTAAATGTTAAAGAAGATCGAATACATTTTTGTAAATAGTTCACTAGGTCTTGTAGTAAGGGTTTCCTTTTGAATGGTACGACCATTTGAAAGGAAAGCGAATGTACGAGAGTGGATGTAACTTAAGGCACAGTTGGGATAAAGGAAGTGGATGGCCAGTTCTACTTTATGAATAGACATCGGGAATGAGAATTGTATAAAATATTAAAATATATTTAATATGGAATAAGAAATATAATTTCTATTATAAATTTATTTTTATTGTTTTCTACTAAATATTATTTCTTCGCGTTCAAGATATTTGATCCAAAAGTCTTGATTATAACCAAGTTGTAGCGAGTGAAATAAAATCCCATAACGAATGGTTGAACAAGGCTTCGTATTTCATACCCTATCATCGTAATGGCATAAATAGTGGAAGCATACCATATAACATTTCTTAGGCGTCACATCAAAGTACGAAAAAAAATTTGTTTTTGTAAACATACCAAATATTATCTATGAAATAATAACTGTTTTCAATATTGACTTAAAACGACATAGTTTTATTTAAATACGAATATTAGAATATTCGTAATAAGATGATACCATAATAATGATATTTTTTATAACAAAACTGATGCATCAAAAAATACAGAAATACCTTGAATTATTACAATTATTTTGGAATTATGGACTAAGTCGTAGTTTTGAGAAATTATTCTTTAATCACGTGATTATGAATCATATGATATTGGGGAATTGTATCTCAAATAATTAAGGGCAAAGCACCCATTTAGTGGGAGCGAGATAAGAGTTGGTGAACTCTTCAGATTGATACAAATAGATGTACGCAGTCCAAGATCTAATAATACAAAATTGTAATCACTTAATTAATTAAATTACAGATGAAATATCATAGAATGAATATGTGTATTTGATACACATGTGTTGTATTTATGATAAGTTCATTGAAAACAAAATAGAAGTAGTAAACACAACATGCAAAGGAAATAAGAGAATTTAATTTGATCAAATAGGTGAGTGTATTGAAAAAGGTTCTGAAAGTACCTAAAAACAAATAAGATTCGGTCACAAAAGTCACCCTTTCCTATGATACATAATAATGTATTAATAAGGAGCAATAGAATTTGTTGAACAAAGTACAATTGATAGTATATGAGATCATACAAGATAATAGATTATAAGAAACCCCAACATATCATAGGTCAAGGAGTAGACGGGCTGTGTGAGTTGAAAGACTGCACGTAATACTTGTTCGTGAGAGATCTTGTATGGAACACTCCAATTAGGTTAGGACCAATCAATATTGATTGGCCAATTTATGTTGTGAACATAAGTTTTGTGAACTATAAACCAAATCAGTTTTATATATATAATGCAATTCATAAAATGTTTATGGATGCTTATTCCATTGCATTAAGAACCAATTATTGTTTCAAGAAACACCAACTTCATGATGAAAGAATTTTCTTTTTGAAATTATTGGTAGTAAAATGGATTTGGATACGATCCAAAGATAAAACTGATTATGTAAGTTGAAATGAAATTAACTTAGCCAAAATAGACACAATGCATTAGACTGTTTAATAGGAATTCTCATATATAAAAAAGAAACTATGTGTTTTATATTAACATCGAGCAAAGTTAATAAAGCCATTAAGACTATTAACTCTGTAATATGGTATGATGCACAAATCTTGAATAGATTCCAAGTACAATATCAAAATATGAATTTGATAATTGTACCTGACGGGATATGATCCATCGGTTACAAATGTGACTTTAAAAAGAAGACCAGTGCAGTTGGAATAAAATAAGCAATGTTGATAAGAATAACATGATGAATTTCAGTTGTTGAAATTGGAATAAAAAATTTATCATTCAACGTGCTTAAGTTTATTTGAATTTTACTCGCAAATGTATTGCCTAGTATGACTTTGAGTTTTGATATATATATATATATATATGTTAAAACAAAAATATTCTAAATAATGATCTGGAATAAACGGTTTGCACGTAACAACCAAAGTGCGTCGAAGTCAGTGGGATCAATACCGAGTTTGTGGGTTTCAGATAAGAACCATGAACGATACAAAAGTATCATTCGATAAGCGTCCGAGTTGAATCAGTATTTTGGTAGAAATATAAAATAGTTTGATCTTCAGTCAAGATGCAGAGGAAGCTTTTGTTTGTATGAAAGAATATTAAAGGTACTGTAATATTTCCAAAAATATAAGTAAAGAACAAACTTATGATTGTTAACAATGTACTCGTGTTAAAATCATTTTAGTTTTGTTGTTTAATCCTTGATATTGGATTTGAAAATTATATCTTTTATAGTTAATATAAAAGGATGATGGGATAGTCACATACGATATACATAGACACCATATTAAAATATTTAATGTGGATTATATGGAATGGATTCCTTATGCATTGGCAATACGAATTATCATATATGCTATTTATTCTACTATATATCACGTTTTTTAGTGTACTTGGCACATTGAGAGAATACAAATTCGAATTAAGATTGCTGAATGGTATAAGAGTATTCTCGAGCATTTGTGAAATACTAGAGAATGTTTATAGAAACAACGAGCTTCTTATGAAGAAGTATTCAGATCGGAACTTCATAAGGGATATCAAGTATATTATGTCAATCCTAAGTTCATAATCAACCTTAGTTAAGGAGCTTTAAGTTGGAAATGTTTCAAATAAAAAGGTCGTGGTTGATTCAGACCAAAAGGCTATGTACATCGCCTTGAATAGGTCCACAATAAAAGCAATGTATACATATACATATACATATAGATGCACAAATTTGTAGCTGAGTTAAGGGTGATTCCAAATGTTGAGAATCTAATGTCATGGTCATGATACATATCATGATAGAACATAGAGCTCATTAGAAGTTGAGAGACATACTCTGTAACGCCCCACTCTGAGACCCACTGTAACAAAGAGTATTACGGGAGTAATACTGTCTGTTAAAGCGGAGAATAGAGTATAGTGGAAGCGACCATCTATAATCAAGCTATAACTATCTACCGAATACGTCGAAAGGTGGAATCTATTTAAATTTTTCTCAATCAGGTGGTTCGACATATTCGGTAAATACTTATAACAAAATTACAAATGGCTAAAGATCTATCAGGACAAAGCATAATAACATAATGAAATAGCATTACAGAACAGAATCACATAACAGATATAAAATCCTAGAACAATACATCATCAATACAGATCCAAATACTATAAGTGGGTACAAAGCCACCGCTCACACATGTGAGTCAAAAATATGTACATATCAAAGTCTGAATGATAATATAGTAGAAGAATAGTGGACAAATAAAGCGCTATCTATCAGCATAGCAGATAATGTCCAAGCGGAAGCACAGAAGCTAAGTCCAGAGACCTAACCTGAAACAACTCGGTCTGACCCGAGCGAAAACACTCGGGTCAGGCTAGCTAAACAATCAGTAATAACTGAGATATATAATAATGCGGTACATAAATAAAATAGTACTTATCCAAAGAGAAGTATATTATGAACCACATGAATATAATGACGATCCCTAATCATCAATAAACAATAAAAATCTCCAAAGAGAAATCAACACCAAAGTGTAGAATAAATAAAGTCGCCTCATATCATTGGCGTAGCCAAAGCCATAAAAAGATGCCCATAGGCAATAATCCCAATAGTGACCAGAGTCCGTGATCAATGCCCAAGCAAAGATCGATGCTCCAAAGAGCCATGGGGATATACTGAAAAGTCAATGAAATCAAACATTGAAAAGCAGTGTCCAGAGACACTGTGGATCCATAAGGTAATCGCACTTACATCGTATGGTTCCATAGAACCAACACCGAATGGCGGTACTCGAATGGATATAAAAATAATCAGATAATACAAGTTTTGCACGTGCACCGACCAGAGTCGTTGTTGCCAAGTACTGTAGAGTTGTGATCGATCACTCGCACCGATGCGAAACGCGCGAGACGGCGAGATCCTTCCCAGAAGGATAAAGGCCCAGAGGCACACGCCGAAAAATAAACTGCTCCATAGAGCAGGTGTCCAGAGACGGTTGCCCAGAGGCGTGGTGACCCAGAGGTCCAGTACTGGCCGCCCAGAGGCTAATGTGTCACTAACTTCTTGGAGAGGAACCCGCAAAGTGTTAACAATGAGTCCCATACCCCACGTTCGCACTAAACGGTTTCCTAACCAATAGCAAGCTCACACTCCAAACAATAAAAAGTCTACCTCATATCATCGGTAAACTAGACCCAAAGGTCAAAACGATCAATCGAATAGGTCGGGGATTAACCGGAAAGAAAATACACACGGTTTCCATAGGCCGGAGATTTCCTAACCGTTTAAGCACCTTTCCACTTCGCTCGACGTGCTAAAAGTGGGTGTGAGATTTTTATTATAGAAAATAATGGTGTAAAACGGATTTATAATTGATTTTCGGAATCACTTTTAAAACGGTCTTTTAAAAGGTCTCCTATTATGGAGTAATTAATTTAATAATTAAAATAATATTATATAATAATTTTCAAAAGCCATTTAGGAGTGAAAAATCTTTTGAAAATGATTCATAAAACCCGTGTACGAAATCTAGAGATAAATCTCAAAGAAATCAATGAAAACCAGAAAATCATCAAAAATATTCTAAGTGTTTGTAAACATTCAAAAACAGCTGTGAACTCAAGTTCGATAATTTATTTGGACCAGCAAACTGTGTCCAAATGTCATGAAAATTTGCAGGCATGTAGTCCAACATCCCTACTTTAATATGCAAAAAGAATTTCTGGAATCCGAGTTGAGACGAAGTAGCAGCGACGTCTCAAAGTTGGACCCAGAACAAGATTCACACTGTTTACAAACAGCGACAAGAGTTCAACTTCGACACGAAATTCGAAGTACCAAAAGAATGCCGATGATGCCTAAATTTTACAGAGATGGAGTTCGAAACTCCACCTTTCCAACGAGACCAAAAACGTCGAATTCCGACTTCGGATGAGATCGTGGCGGCATCATGAAGTGGAGAAAAGAATCTGGAACAGGGTTTAAAAAAAAATTATTTATTATTTTTTTTCTTTTTTTTCTCGGGACAGTGGTAAGAATGTACAATTTTGACCAAAATAACTTCGAAATTTCATAAAACTCAAAACATGAAAGTTTTAGCTCTAAATCTAAGCTTTCCAGAACATCCAAAATTATTAGATTTGGATAAGAAATGAGAGAGATACATGGAAAACAATATCAGATTGAAACTCAAGATAACTTGTTAAAGACAGAATTGGTCTTCTGTCTTTGAACGCATTTCAGGTCATCTAAATGGCAATATTACAGAAAACTCACTGAACAAAAATTGTAGCATATGTTTTAAGCTTTCCGGAACATCCAAAATTATCTAATTCGGATCAAAAACGAGTAACTTATGGCCAAATCAATTTCAGGGTTTTATTTTATCAACCTTGTAGTTTGTTGTCAGGTCAGCGACAAACAAACGTGATTTCGACCATTGAAACCACAAAATTAGGCAAAGCTCAAAACATGAAAGTTATAGGCTACAGAATAAGCTTTCCAGAACTTCAAGAAAATCTTAATTCCGATTTAAGATGAATGAGATATGCCTAATTTACTAACAGCAATAAACTAATTATAATTTCAGCTAGCATATATTACCTCTTTCCAAGCAATGAAAAGAAGATCAAAGAGTTTCACAATCTAAATGCACAAAAAAAAGAGGATTACAAAATAATTTCAGAAATTAAAGAATGAATTAGAGGTGGGTTTTGTGATTGCTATTACCTCTTTTAGTAGTTTGGATTAACTCTCTTTCATTTGGTGTAGATTGGAGTCTTGCTTAGGAGGCCATGACTAGGTTTTGGAGCTTTCTAATTAGGTTTTAGTGGTTATGAAATGAAGTGTTGGCTGAAATGGGAGAGTAAAAGATACTTTATAGGCTAATGGTTAGGGTTATTGGATCTAATACCCATTAGGACTTTGTATTATTCATGTGCATACATATATAGGCAATTTTCTCTAAGTACACTCTACATACAAATTACTAAATACATTTCAAACCATAGAAAATTATGAAAATATGTTAACAATTACTTTTAGCCATTTCATAAAATCCTATATCAACAATATTTTACATTTTAACCCCTAATTTTTCCAAAACACCGTTTATAGTTAATATTAGCCAAAATCACCATTTTGCAAATAAATTGCATATTAATTTCCCAAATCAAATATTGCACTATTTTACACATATAAAATTTTGCAATAATATAAATTACAAATTTCCCTAATTAATTTCCTTGAAATGCTCCATTTTACACTTAAGCCCAAAATATTAATTTATTCAAAATGACTAAATTTTGAACAAATTAGCCACATTAAAAATTCATTAATTGCTCCAATTAAATTAAAATCCAAATTTTAATTTATTATTTGGTAACCGCAATCACGGGTTGTTACATACTCCAAAAAATTTCACATGATAAAGGTAATTTATCAACATCAGAGGGAGTTGATTAATAGAGTAAACAATTAAACAACATGACGGATCCATTCACAAAGGAACCATCTTATTTCGTCCTAAGAAAACTGATCAAAGGGATGTGATCGAGATTCCATAATTATCCCCAAGTGCAGGTATGAGACTAATAGAGTTAGGGGCATGCCATATGGGCTATTCTGTAATATATTGTAAATTAATAAATCTATAATAAAACCTCTTTCGAAAAAGAAAGTGGTTTTCATTTTGTTATATACTTGTCATATTGAGATATGTTAATTAAGTATTTAATTTATCTATATTAAATAGAAAATACTTAAATGATATGTTATGTGATAGTAATATAATGTGTTGTAATCAGGACAAATTTATCACATTAAGAATAATATATTATTCTATATATTCATAGTTAATGTTTCAAGATAGAATATCAACACATACGTTGAGGCTAGAATACGCAATGCTCTCTAAATGTTGGGCAATATATTACTCAAGGCTGCTGGGGGCATGAAGGGGTTACGTACTGATAGTTATTAGGTAACTATGGAACACTCATTAAAGAGTTTTATGTTGATTGATATAATTAAGGCCAAACAAAGAATTTCGAAGTGACGATATTACACAGTTCTCTGTACTTGAGAATACCGTTGAACTTCAATATGAATACTCCACTTTGGTTATAGTTAAATCATGGCATAATGTCCATTGAACGACTATAGTTGGGTCTAAGTTGAAACATTGAGAGTGAAGCATTATTCAATAGAGAATTCATCTCCTTGGTTATATGAGATTAATACCATGGTCAATTGTAGTCAATTCAAAGTTAAAGTCTCTGGCAAGGGCAATTTAGTTAATAATAATTATTATTATTAAACCAAAGACTTTGTATTTGAACTAACCAAGTAGAATGTGGATGGTATTAAAATTTTAACCAAAACCAAATTCCATAAGTCCTAAAGTGGTATGGTTTTTACGAAGATAATTAGTGTAAGTAATCGTTACTACCGGGTACCGCTTAAAATAGTAAAATTGGATTTTACCAAAAAGACGTGTAAGCGATAAATTCGGCTAAATTGTCACATCACTAGCTAAGGTGATGTGTGAATATTAATATATGAATTGTTCGATATTGATCGCTGACTGAATTTACATCTTCGAGTCGCACAACCGTAATGTTGAATACTCCAAAATACCACATGATTTAATTAATGTATAATTTTTGTGAATTAATTAGTATTTATGAACCATCAATTATTAAATTTTATTTGATTTTTGTGTGCTTTTAGAAATTAATTGGGTGCATATGTAAAAGTTATATATGTATGTATCGATATACGATATCAATGGAAATTTAAATTTGATTTAAAACAATTATTAACTAAACAAGCTTGGGACCTTTGAAGACCCATCTAGGCACTTCCATTGCCAGCCATAGTATAGGAATCGAGCTGGGTCGTAGTGGGCTAAATGGGTGAATTTCATTTTTTTTACCATTTCGGATCTTTTCCGGGCTTAGAAAGTCTAGTTGATTTTAGATCCAATCTAAAATATTTTAAATAAAATCTTTATTTTATTTAATTTGTTTATAAAAGGTTTTATTTAGTTTAAGTTTTATAAGTGTATCAAATACAATCACATGTATGAAGTGTACGTGCAACATATAAGTAATGTATATGGTTAATGTGTACATTTATATGTATTCAGATTTACACCGCAAAAGATATATTTGTCCCTTTATACATGTCTTTGTTGTCCAAAGTTTGTATTTTAAAATTGTATCTACATACAATTATAAAATAATGTTGAAATAATAATAATTACAAATATATTCAAAACAATTTGTCTAATTCAGTATATTAACATCTTAAAAATCTATTTTTGACTTTAGAAAAATCCAAACTTAGATCTATAATTTTAAGTAAAATATCCATCCATAAATTTTGAATAGAATAAATAATATAATAATACTTGTATATTGATAAAATTTATTTTTAAATAAAAATTATATATGTATACTTATATGTACATAATTTTATAACATTATATTTATTAATGAATATAAAACGTTTATATTAATATATATATATATATATATATTAAATATTCATTTTTGGCCATAAAATTAAAAATTATTTTTTTTGATTAAATTCCATACGAAATTTTGGATGTATTTTTATATATTTAAAATTTTGATTTTAAATTAACTACTAATTATTAATTTACAATAATATATTTTATTTTTTTTGTTTAAATTGCTAAAAGGATATGTCTAAAAATTAATTTTTAACAAATTTATATACGTGTGTGTGTGTTTGTGTGTGTAAGCGTGTGTAATTAAATATATTGTGAAATTGTTTAGCCAATTAAAATGATTTTAAAATTCAAAATTATTCTAAATAAATTTAAAAACTGTACCTAAAATAAATGATATATTTTAACCTATTTGTTTCTGAATCAATTTATATATACATATATGACATCAAACAACACACATTTAAATTCGTTGTAAAATATCAGGGATCTAATCTATATAATCATGGTGATGTATATATATATATAATTAAAATAGAAATAGAATGATTACCTGAAGAATATGCTAGTGATTCACACCTTAAATGAATGAAACAACTCTAGATCTGATTGAACTACCTCCAGAAATTGCAATGATCTAGAGACGGACACCGCCTTTTATATTTATTTATTTTGGCTAGGATTTTACACAAAATATTCGTGGCCATAGCCCCATCATTCCTCAGGGGCACACAAAGAGAGAGAGAGAGAGCGGAAAATGAATGGCAAGAGGTTGGTTTAAATTGCATAAAGAAAGGTCTCTTTCTTTTACTCATTCCTTCCCTACTATTTTAAAAATAATTGGAACACTCAAACCACTCCTCCCATTCATCCTATGGCCAGCCAAGGTTAGGGGCTAGATGGGCCTTCAAAAGTCCTAATCCTATATAATAAATAATTTTTTTATATTACATTTGAATTCCCATCGATATCCACACATATAACTTTTATATACACACTCAATTAATCACTAATAACATAAAAAAATCAAATAAAATTTAATAATCAATATTTCATATATATATATATTAATTAATTTATAGCAAATATATATTAGATAAATTATGTGGTATTTCAGAGTTTCCAACATTAAGGTTGTACGACTCAAAGGTATAAATTCAGTCAGTGATTAAAATAGAACAATTCGAATATTAACGTTCACGCATCACCTTAGCTAGTGATGTGATAGTTTTGATTAGTTTAGCATTTACACACCTTTTTGGTAAAATCCAATTGGAGACTTCCTTACACGTTTTCAATGCTACTCTTATAACCTTTAGTTACTTTGACGATAATAATTACCCAATATCCATTGGGTGCAAATCTATGCAATGCAATTGTCACGACCATGCAAGTACCCCAATGGTAATAGACTATTGACATATGTGATATAGGGGTGGTGGCTTTCAGCCTTGGCTCTTGGCCATACATCAAAAAGTATGTCATGGATTCGAGGCGTGTCCTTCCAATCAGGCCACTAGGATGAATACTAGTATAATCTAGTTTTACTCCTAAAAAGATAATAGGAGTATACTACTCAATCATTCGATACACATATGGCTCTCAGCCTGCCAACCCTCAGTTGGCAACCTCTATGTAATTATCTTAAACAAAACCTTGTATTTTCATATATAAGTGACATTTACTCATAAAGAGTAACCGAACAAATATCAACTCAGGCATCCTACACCACCTACCGTTACTTGTCCATTTACTCAATGCCAGTAATTATACTCACATTATATAATTATTTCTATATAACAAGTTCAAAGAATAACTAGAGAAATTGTAACAACCTGGTGTTGAGCAGTAATTAATTAACGATGATAATAGTGTTTTAACTAATTAAAATGGATTTTTAAAGATTTATTAAGAAAGATTGGAATACATTTGTACATTTATGAATTTATAATGATTTAGATATGAAAAGGATAATTTTATATTTTATAAAATCTTGTATTGTTAGTAAATGTGATTAGAAATATATTTGAGGGAAAAGAAATTTTATTTTGATTAATGTTTTTGAGAATTATTCAATAATGAGATTTGAAATGTAATTAAGAAATGATTTAAAGAAAATTAAGTTAAAATATGAAAAATAATATTTTGTAAATTTGTATATGAATAAGAAATGGAGATTTATGTAGTAATAATTTTTATGTAAAGATTTGAATTGATTTTGGTTAATCAAGGGTTTCTTTTATTAAGTGGGCTTAAAGTAGTAGTTTTGATTTAATTAAATAAATATAAGAATTAAGGAGATATAATTCTATAAAATTTTATAATGTTTAACAAACATCTTGATAATGTAAATAAGATTTTATTTGAAGTTTTATGTTTTTTTGAATTGAATAGAAAATAGCTTTATAAAGAAGAAGAAAATAAAAGAAATGAAATGGGTTGGGTTATGTGTGCAAGCCCAAACCCAAATGTTGTTTCATGAAACAAGAGCCTATGTCTGGAGCCTTCTTTCACTCATTTAGAAAATGCAATTCACCTTCATATATTTTCTTAATTCTTCATTTTCTTCATGAAGTCAAAATAGAATCAAAACCCTCTTCATCTTTGATCAAAATAAAATCATATAATCAAATAAATTCCAAGATAAATATACGATGTTCTGAACACCAAACTACACTAATTATCAAGAATAAGTTGAAGTTTTGATCAAGTTTATAGCTATGAAATTTTCTTGTTTGATGAATTGAAGAAAATAGAATGCTATTTTGGATCTGGAGTTACAATTGGCCAAGGTGGGTGTTATTTACACTCACAACTATGTTTATAAATTTGATTTAATCTTATATTCATGTTGTTGTGTATGGAATTCGTGAAGGATTACACGATTTGAACTTATGTTGGATTAATTTGAATGAATTTGAATTATAGTGAAGTTTGAATAGAACTTGAATCAATTTCCATATGTTATTTTCTGAGCTTCAGGAATTCAGTCAACTAAACTAGTGTAAACTCCAAATTCAAGAGCAACATTCACATTTAGTCGACTTATTTTATTGCTTTTAGTTGACTAGTCTTAGTCGATTGAGAGAAACATTCAATCGACTGAACTGGAACAAATCCTAAACTCCAGAGCAATTCCCAATTCAATTAACTTCTTTATTGCTTGTTTCTCAATAGATTCAATCGATTGGAGAAGTGTTTCAGTCGACTGATCACTTGCTTATTGCAAAAACAAGTATAGCCTAGTGGTATGGCTTGTGCATTTCAGCCATCCCACCTAGGTTCGAGTCTTGTGTTGTCCTATTTTTATAAATATATAATTTAATGGTAAAAAATTATATTTGCATTGGAAACAAATGTGAATAATTATATAAAGTATATATAAAATTTTATGAAGCAAAGTTTTATTGAAACTTAGCATTTAAATATGTTAAAGTTATATTTATTATTTATTTTAAAGAAGTATTAACTTACAAAAAATTAGGAAATGACTTTTATAAATTGTGATTTATCTAAAAAGTTATTTGGAATGTTTTATAAGTATATAAATAAGGATTTGTATTGGTATTTTATTTTATATTTTAAAGATATTATAAAATGATTTAGAAACGAAGTATCTATTATAATATTAGATCTAATATTATTTCACCATATCTTTATGATTTTATTTTTTTACTTATTCTTTTCTCATTACCTTATTTGGTATGAATGATTCACCGTTGATATTGATTTGGGTTATATTTTAAGATGATACGGTGATGACATCATTCAGTTTGATTTATTGATATTTATTCTATGTGATGAGAACTCTGAATAAACAGATTAGTGATACCATTTGGTATGAGACTTTCAGTAACACTGTTTTGGTTATTCTTTGGACTTGTTATATAGAATAAAGAAGGGGAAGTGTGATGTAAGAGCAATGAATAAACAAACTAGTAACATGTGGTGGTATAGGACACCGTTGTGTTATTTATCCGGTTATTCTTTTGCTTGTGGGTGGCACTAAATACGGGGGTATGTTTTATGTGATCCTCGCTGCATTGAGTATTTGATAGTCATGTGGTGACTTACATGTAGAGCCATGTGGCGGCCATTGTATATATTCTATGTGTCTGTCTACCTTTGTCCGGCTCCCTTTATGGTTCGGAAGTAAACCAGATTGGCCAGTATCCATCCCGACGGTCTGATCATGGGGTTGCACCCTAGATTTACGACACCGTTGTTATATATCATATCGGATGTGCATCATGAGGTTTGGGTTAGGTGACCCATAGGGTAAGTGCCATACAGTCCCTTGTGTCACTTAGGCTTGTAGTCTGTTACATATAGGGGCAAACCAAGGTCGTAACCGAGGCTACACGTTGTCGAGCCATAGGTGGATATGAGTCACGATTTTCGTCGTGGTAACTAAGGCTGTAGGAACAAATCCGGCTACATAGCTATGGCATAGTAGACCCTGGGTTCCTGGAGCGGGCATATGGCCATCAGTCTCTCGTTTGGTTTCGGTTTGCATGTGGCAGATAAGCATATATGAAATGAGATTATACCTGAGACTGCGTATAGAGTATGGTTAATCCCATATCCCTCTTTGGCAAACGACCTACTTATTATTGATTATATTCAGGCATTGTTATGAGCTGGCTCAAATCCTTCTTATTGATTTTAGCGATTTGATGATGGTATTTTATAATATGAGATTGATAAATATTGTGGGCATTGCTTTGTCATTGGCTGACTTTATTTGAGGATATATCATTATTAATGATTTATGGATTTGATGGTAATTTCTGGATATGGACGATTCACCTATTGGATATGATTTTCTGGTTTTCTACTAGTTTGATTTATATGGATGATGACACTTTTCTACATGAGTTTCTTATGGATGTTGTTTGGAGATATTTTGAGACTATTATGCTATCACTATTATACTTTTGTATAGCGAATATTAAGCTCAGGTCCTTAAAATCAAACTTAATACACGAAAACTCCTCCCCAAAAAAGATTGTAAATTAGGTCCCTCGAATTAAGTTACTGAACAATTATAGACATTTATGCAATTATATCCAAAAATTACATAAATGTCTACAATTATTCAGTGAATAGTTGCGGAAATTTCTGCAATTTTTCAATGAATAATTATGGAAATTTCCGTAATTTTTTGATATAATTGCATAAATGTCTGCAATTATTCAGTAACTTAATTCTAGGGACCTAATTTACATACTTTCTTTGGAAAGCATGTTTGGTGTATTTTGAAACTTAATAGGGACTTTAGCCAAACTGTCCCTTTTGTAAATTATTACCATATATTATATTACCTCTATCATTATAGATGTAGTCTAACCCATGTGTTATTTATAATACTTTGGTCAGTCCGTGACATTTCATGTTCAAGGACAAGCTGACCATTTTGTGGATGTTGGGCATAGATGGAGACTAGGATGATATTATCTAGTCATTGTATATTATTAAGATGTCTTTGGATTCATGTATTGGATGTTTTAGTGACAGTGTATATTTGTTGTATATTGGATCCATGTATATTTTCCTATTATATATTATCGCAGCGTTTTGACTCTGTGCTCTCCCTATTATTTCTTATATATATTGTGTATTGTTCTGTCCTGGAGGAACACGTGCTTATTGCTTTGTACTGAGACCGTGTATGTATATGTGAGTTATTTATTAAAAGTTTAAACACGTACCGGTGTTAGTCCAAGGTAATATTCACGTGTGTATCCCATATCACCTCATTCTCCATATTATCTGACAGTATTACTTTATAATACTCTTGGGTAGTGTGGATATAGAGGTGGTGGTGTTACAGAAATATTACCGAAAGTCTCATACCAGACGGTATTATATCTCTGTTTATTGAATCTTCTCGTCACATAGAAAATAAAATCAAACTAAGCACACAAGAAAAAAATATTTTTAGTTATAACAATATATTAAAGGACCAAAAATCCTTTTTATTCTTAGACGATCAACATACCATTTTATCAATTTATATAAAATCCTAAAATAAGGATTTTATGCCTTATAATTCATTAATAAATCTCTTTTCCACATTTAAAATCATAGATATCTCTTTTATAATCAAACATTGTTTATAAAAATTGTAACGACCCATAATTTCAGTCCTTGGAATTTGGAATATTTAATTGATTTTTAAATATTAAAAAGTTAATTTTATAAGTTAAATAATTTGAATTTCATATATAGCGATTCATTGGATAATTAAATCGTTGAAATAAATATTTGGTATATTTAAAATAACTGAATCTTCAATTTGAAATGAATGAATGATTTTGAAAGTTGATTTAAATTCTATTTTGTTAGAAATGAAGATAGTAAACTTTTAAGTTTGAATATAAAGTGATTTCAAAAATAACTTGTTTTAATTAACGTGTAAAAATAGCCTTCCGGGGCACTGTAACAATCCGAAATTTAAGGAGAAATTAATAAATAATTATAAGTGAAAAGAAATAGTGTTTATAATTAGAATTAGTTTAGGTGCTGGAGATGGGAACCAAAGGACTGTGTCCGGGCAGGTTCGAATCCCAACACCAAACCATCAGTGGGAGTTTCAACGTTAAGCATCTGTGTGCGACGACTAAATAAAAGCGGGGTAGACACACAGCGTGGGGTTTACTTAAGTGAGTATCAATAAAATACCATGATCTTAAGGTTCCCCATGATCTCAAAATAAAAATAAAAATTAGAATTCGTTTGAAATTAGTATTGAAATTAATTGGCGGTAGATTTATTGAAATGTTTCAATTAGAAAGGGAAAGAGGAATTAAATTATAATGGTTGAGTTTAATATAAAACTTGCATTTGTGTCAAAATGGAATAAACATTTTAAATATAAATAAATGCATGTTTTGAGATAAATGAAATAAACTTTTCATTTTTGAATATATGTATGATTTTATAAACAGGGAGTTTGTTTTATTACAAAAGAGGAAAAAAAGAAAAAGAGAAAATGTAACCATATTTTTGTAAAAAGAAGGCATTTAATAAAATGAACGTTATATTTTGAAAAGAAAAAGCAAGAGTGTATCATGGAAGGATTGCCTTTCTTACAGAAAATATAAGGTATGTTATTTCTTCGTTAGTAAAGAATAAGGGTCCGTTTGGTTTTTGAACATAAAAACATTTATACTAATCAATTAATGTAATTGATTCCTCAATTTAAAGGTAAAGAATAAGGTTACTAATTAATACACACTATATATACACGTTTGTGGACATATGTTATTTTTCTAATTACAACAGATGTGAATATGGAAAAAATGTAGACATAACAATTCACATGTTAATTTACTTATTTCAGATGTAAATGTGGAAAGATATTGATATGTTGTTTATTTATTTATTTTAGACGTAAACATGTAAATTAAATGGGATGTTGAAACTGAAATGAAACATGCGAATAAAGAGAGACACATGAAAATTTAACCTGAAATAAAGTGCACAAATTAGAAATTAATTGAGGAGAAGAAAACGTTATTTATAGTTTGTATATTATTGAGGGTGTAATTAATTGAATTAAAGATAAGGCGCTGACAAGGCGCATTGTAAGATTTGACACAACAATGAGTCAGCAGAAGTTTCTAGAGACTCTAATCTACGGTTGAAAGCACACCTAAAACACTATAAATAGGACCTAAACTAACTTAGGTTTTCATTCTAAAATCAAAACCTAGCATCCATTTCCTCTCTCAAATATTTATCTACATTCTTCATGTATAAAATATAATTATATTATATATATACATTCAAATAAAAGATGGAGATTGTACAAATTAGAGGAGATTTCTAGAAAATTTTGGCTGCGGTAAAAGGGATTCTAACTTTTGTCTCAGGTGAGTGATTGTAATTATTTTAAGATTTTTTTAAGTAATTTAAAATAATAGGGTTTCCAATAGTTGTAGTATTACTACGATGTTGGAATAGCCTTTTTATTAGTTTCAGATTTATTTTCCAGTTTATTCCTTCTTAAGTTATTCTTTTTCAGTTAATTATAGTTTATTACTGTTAAGCATAGCTTTTTATTTATTTACAGATTATTTAGAGTATTTAAGTTTATTTACTATTATTTATGCCTTTATTTACATCTTTTTCTACGTTTTGGATTTTATGCAAGCGTCTATTCTCTTCTTCCTCCTTTTCTTTGCATATGGATTAGAATAAATTAAACGCGAATATGGATTATATAAGTGAGAATATTGAATGAAGAAAATAAGATATAAATTATAAAGACTGTAATAAATAATGGAATTGGACTGTAATAAATAAATTGGACTATAATATAAATGGAATTAGACTGAAATTATGCCTAATTATGACATTAATTGGACTGAATTAAAAAGAAATTGGCCTAGTTATAACTTAGGAATATACCTAAAATGAGTAAAAGATGAAAGAAGCTTATTTTCACACTTAGACATTGGGTAAGTAATAAGCATGATTATAACGTAGGTTATAATAAGAAAAAGAACAGAATGAGGCTTATTTCAAGACTTATGATAAATTAATAAGCAAAAATAGCAAGAATAATAGTAAAGGCTTATTCAAATAATTTATTTAAGTTAATAAGCAAAGATAGAAGTAGGATCCGTACCGGCAGCATTTCCCTTATGCTGTTTAGGGTAGATAGGCGATCAAAAGTTAAAGAGGAAGATCTGTACCGGCAACATTTCCCTTATGCTGTTTAGGGTAGATAGATGATCCCAATTTAAAGAGGAAGGTCCATACCGGTAGCATTTCCCTTATGCTGTTTAGGGTAGATAGGCAATCAAAAGTTAAAGAGGAAGATCCATACCGGCAGCATTTCCCTTATGCTGTTTAGGGTATATAGGCGATCAAAAGTTAAAGAGGAAGATCTGTACCGGCAGCATTTCCCTTATGCTGTTTAGGGTAGATAGGCGATCAAAAGTTAAAGAGGAAGATCCGTACCGATAGTATTTCCATTATGATGTTTAGGGTAGATAGGCGATCAATAATTAGAAGTCCGAATCATGGGGATTTTTACAAGGGGCGTAACTAGATTTTGTTTAACAGGGACCAGTACCAACAACATCCCCTATTATTTCTATGGGCATGGTGATCTAACATTAGCCTGAAGTGAGATGAGGGCACGCTTATGCTGTCTAGGTAAATCAAAGGTCAAGAGAGGGAGCAATAGATAGTGCGAACCAATGATGACCAAGCGTGCGACATCGACTAGGGGAGATAAGTCGCTATTGAGTTCCAAAGCGCTTAGTAGGTGTCTTCCGTAGACACTGGTGTCTTCCGTAGACACTGGTGTCTTCTGTTTAGAGACCATAGGGTCCGATCCACAGTAGACACATTAGTAGGAGACCGATCAAAGGGTAGAATTAGGACTTCAGCCTAATTAAAGTAGGATTGGGAATTCAGCCTAATCAAACCAGAAATCAAGGACAAGTGCATACAATCAAAGTCAACCTATCTTATAGTTAATTGTATTTATTTCTAGTTTATCTCTTTCCTATTTCCTTTGTTTCCTCTTTGTATACTAGAACTGTTGTAGAGTCTATTACTTTTATCTTGCTTAAAGACTCTAGTAATTACTATCATTCACTAGGCTTTTAGTCTGACCCACTCCTCTATTTTCCCCTTTCCCCCCATAGGGTAGCAAGAGCAAGGACGATAGATTGCAGACACTTGGAGACTTCTTTGGCAGAGATTTATTATGTATTTCTCTTCTTATTTTCAGTTTTTAGCTTATTCCATGTACTAGCACTTTGTGAGGGAAAGTTTGTACTCTGATATTTATGAGATGAGGTTTTGATTTCATGAGACATATATTGGTATTTTGAGACATATGATGTATTTGGTTTTATAATTCTATATTATGAAGTTTGACTTTTATAAAATTATTATTTTAATTGTTTCTTCTATTTTTATATATTTTGTCTTGTGAATCTTTGTCTCTGCTAGTTTTAGTTATACCTACAACGCACCACATCTTTTATTGTGTCCTTTTGGGTATACTAAGGGGTGTGGGGTGTTTCACTTGGTATCAGAGCCTAAGGTTACAGGATTCCTAAAAATTTATTTTAAAAAAGTTAAGTATTTTTCAAAATAACTGGTTTTAATAGTATTTTTCAGAAAAGAAGTTCTTTAATTTAGAATTAGTTTTCAAATAATAAAGAGTTTTTCTTAAAAATCCCCTCAAAGTCCAGTTCAAACTCCTTTCGATTCCGGAATATCACACTCTTCCATCTCTAGATCTTTGGTTGGTTGTTTGCACTAAGACATCTCTTTATTAGTAGACCCTATTGTTGTTTCAAACCCCATAGGAGGATCGACACACTTGTCTATGATTTGTAGGGGTTTGAAAATTTTTATACTAGGCGTAGAGTTTGATTGTAACGCCTAAGTACTGGGATTTCAGGGTATGGAATGGTTATCCACTTATGGTGCGATATTAGACTGCGAGAAGGGAGTCGTTAGATTAGGGACATGTAGCGGACAGACTCTCGAAGTTTCTTGCGACCCATAGGGGCCAGTCATGTTGAGCTTCCTTTATTACCTTGATTCATCACTATGAGAGCTAGATCCTATAAAATCGTTAAAGATTTCCCAGACATTTTGAGGAGGTTCTTTGTACACTTCGCATTCATCGGTTGAAGGCAAAATTCTTCAAGTGTCACTTTTGGAGTAAGAAAGTGCATTTTTTTAGGGCATAGAGAAGGTCAACTCATGGAAAGAGTTTGAGAAACGGTTTTGTACATTTAGGTTCAGATAAATGGATTTAACGGTAGTGCATTGGAATAAATATGAGCATAAAAGAGGAATAGGAGTAAAAGACTTTAGTAAGAAAATGAGCTTTCCAAAATTTAGGAAAGGCACTCCTAGGGTAGTAAGAAGAAAATCCATTTTATGCCTAGCCCAAAAAAATGAAATAGTTAGAATTGAAAAATTGAAAAATATAATTGTCAATATTTTTTAAGAAGTAAATATTGATTTTTTGAAAAAAAAAGTGGTATGAAATTTAAATTGGTTTTTATATGATGTCAATTTTGTTAAAAGTGAAATTCTTTTTGAAGAATTATAAGCATATATAGATCGCTGGTTTCTTTATAGGTAAACAAAGATTTTAAATATAAAAGCCTAGAGTGTATTAAGTATCGAAAGCATAGGTTACAACATTTATTGTTGTAATAGATGCTTTCATGGAAAATAAAGGGAGCATAGGCTATAACACTAGTGTTATAACAGGTGACTCCGAAAGGAAATGTTTTTACATAGTATATGAGGTTTATTAGTATTTATTTTTAATTAAATTCATACACTAGAATTTTTGGGTTGTAGTAACGGTGTTTTATGCCACATCTGTTTTAAACCCAAATAAAAATGAATTTTGAAAAGATAATTTCTAAGAGTAAAATTAAACGTGATTTGTAAAATACACTTATTATAAGGAAATGTTTTTGGTTATGGATATATTAGAGCAGTTTTGGAGGTGAGTTTTTCTGAAAAGAAAAGAGTAAGTTAGATATTAGAAGATGTCTATCATAAGAGAATGTAAATTAAACATACTTTATTCTATTGGAATGAAAAAAAGCAATGGTATAATTTTCTATGAAACCAATAAAAATATTTTGTGCAAGTTACAAAGAATACATGAAAGAGATGTACAAGGTATGAGAAGTAATATATTTTGTATAACTTATTTCGAAAATTATAAAATAAGTTCCTTATAGTTTCACCTAAACATGAAGTCCTCTTTTAAAAAGGTTCATAGAAGATTTTAGCGTTGATAATTTCTCATAGGAGAAAGTAGTTCCAATACATTAAGGTATGAGACTGTTAGGTATAACGAGAAGATGTTTTGAAAACACGTAAGGATATTTTAAAGATATTCTAAAAGAAAATAGTTTGGTGAAAAGGTAAATAAGTGTTTGGAAAACTTAATAAAAGTAAAATTTGAAAATTCAAATTTTTATAGAAAACTAAAAAGGTCTTTAAAAGAAAACGAGGAATATGTTTTAGAGTTAAAAGTTTCCCCTTTAGGTTTGGAAAATAATGTAAATTCAAAAAGCTGTGAAGACGCAAGTCTAGAAAGATAAGATTTCAAGTAACCTAGTATTTTTGAATTTAATAGAAACTTAAAGACAACACTTTTAAAGACAAAGGTTTTGGAATTTGATGTTTTAAAAATTTAGAAACCTCAGTTCTTTTAAAATAAAGTAATAAATACCAAACCAAGCTCTTAAATGTGGAGTAGATAGGAATCATTTCCTAGGTGTAACGGAAAAAGCGCAAAGCTATAGCAGCGATTACTTTTAAAAGTAATGATAGAAGCTCTCGTGGAGTGTGTAGGACACTAGTAAAAACCTAGGAATGTTGATTCATGTCTGCAGACTAAAGGAGAGCAGTTAAGTGAAATTAGTAAGATAGTAAGACACGCATGGTTGAGAATGGATATTCCTGATTTTGGAAGAACTTGGGAAAAGCATCTTTCTTTAGTGGAATTTGCATAAGATAGTAGTTCTCAAGCTAGCATTGGAATGGCACCTTCCGAAGCTCTTTACGAAAGACCGCGCAAGTTGTTTTTGTGTTGGATAGAGTCAACAGAGGTTAAAAAAACTTCGGAGAAGATTAAATGGATTAGGAGAAAATGCGTACTTCTTATCCACATCTCTCTTTGATACTAAATTTCGAATTTCCTATTTTCATTTTTAGTTTTGAATAGGTTCTTTCCTTTATCATCCCTTGGGAGGGTAGAACTTAGGATTTAACCTATGGATGATAGGATTTGATGTAAACATGTTATGTATGATGGATGCTAGAGGTTGCAAGTGTTTGCTAGTGGATGCTAATGGATGCATATACTTACACTAGGCACTATTATCTCTTAGGGATCGGCCTAACTAGGACACGAGAGCATATGCATATGGATGTGTGGCCATTTGCCCTTTTATTTTCATGGTTGCTATAAATGGATGTTTATCACATGGTTGTTTGCATTTGGATGATGATTGAAGCACACATATAGAACTATCAGTTATCATTAGGAATTTTTGCATTCATTTGGATACATAGCACATACATAATTGCATAAAAAAAAGGTCAACTGAATCAGTGGACTGCCTAATCTTTTGCATTAGTTAGGGACATTAACACTACACTAATTGCATAAGTAACATAAAGCATATTAGAAAAACTGAAGGGAAATGGATGAATGATTGAGTAGTTGGTTGTAGATATTGGATGAAAATATTTAGTTCATTCTTTTATCCTTAGAGATTTCGGGGACGAAATCCCTTAAGGAGGGGAGAATGTAACAACCTGAAATTTAAGGAGAAATTAATTAATAATTATAAGTGAAAAGAAATAGTGTTTATAATTAGAATTTTTTTGAAATTAGTATTGAAATTAATTGGTAGTAAATTTATTGAAATATTTCAATTAGAAAGGAAAAGAGGAAATAAATTGTAATGATTGAGTTTAATATAAGGACTTGCATTTGTGTCAAAATGGAATGAACATTTTAAATAGAAATAAATGCATGTTTTGAGATAAATGAAATAAACTTTTCATTTTTGAATATATGTATGATTTTATAAACAGGGAGTTTGTTTTGTTACAAAAGAGGAAAAGAAAGGAAAAGAGAAAATGTAACCATATATTTATAAAAAGAAGGCATTTAATTAAATGAACGTTATATTTTGAAAAGAAAAGGCAAGAGAATATTATGGAAGGATTGCATTTCTTACAGAAAATATAAGGTATGTTATTTCTTTGTTAGTAAAGAATAAGGGCTCGTTTTGTTTTTGAACATAAAAATATTTATACCAATCAATTAATGTAATTGATTGCTCAATTTAAAGGTAAAGAATAAGGTTACTAATTAATACACAACATATATACACGTTTGTGGATATATGTTATTTATCTAATTACAACAGATGTGAATATGAAAAAAAATGTAGACATAACAATTCACATGTTAATTTACTTATTTCAAATGTAAATGTGGAAAGATATTGATATGTTGTTTATTTATTTATTTCAGACGTAAACATGTAAATGAAATGGAATGTTGAAAACTGAAATGAAACATGCGAATAAAGAGAGACGCATGAAAATTTAACCTGAAATAAAGTGCACAAATTAGAAATTAATCAAGGAGAAGAAAACGTTATTTATAATATTTATATTATTGAGGGTGTAATTAATTGAATTAAAGATAAAGCGCTGACAAGGCGGATTGTAAGATTTGACACAACAATGAGCCAGCAGAAGTTTTTAGAGATTCTAATCTACGGTTGAAAGCACATCTAAAACACTATAAATAGGACCTAAACTAACCTAGGTTTTCACTCTAAAATCAAAACCTAGCCTCCATTTCCTCTCTCAAATATTTACCTACATTCTTCATTTATAAAATAAAATTATATTATATATATACATTCAAATAAAAGATGGAGATTGTACAAATTAGAGGAGATTTCTAGAAAATTTTGGCTGCTGTAAAAGGGATTCTAACTTTTGTCTCAGGTGGGTGATTGTAATTATTTTAAGACTTTTTTAAGTAATTTAAAATAATAGGGTTTCCAATAGTTGTAGTTTTACTACGATGTTGGAATAGCCTTTTTATCAGTTTTAGATTTATTTTCCAGTCTATTCCTTCTTAAGTTATTCTTTTTCAGTTAATTATAGTTTATTACTATTAAGCATAGCTTTTTATTTATTTACAGATTATTTACAGTATTTAAGTTTATTTACTATTATTTACGGCTTTATTTTCATCTTTTTCTACATTTTGGATTTTATGCAAGCGTCTATTCTCTTCTTCCTCCTTTTCTTCGCGTATGGATTAGAATAAATTAAACGCGAATATAGATTATATAAGTGAGAATATTGAATGAAGAAATTAAGATGTAAATTACAGAGTCTGTAATAAATAATGGAATTGGACTGTAATAAATAAATTGGACTGTAATATAAATGGAATTAGACTGAAATTATGCCTAATTATGACATTAATTGGACTGAATTAAAAAGAAATTGGCCTAGTTATAACTTAGGATTATAACTAAAAAGAGTAAAAGATGAAAGAAGCTTATTTTCACACTTAGACATTGGGTTAAGTAATAAGCATGATTATAACATAGGTTATAATAAGAAAAAGAACAGAATGAGACTTATTTCAAGAATTAGGATAAATTAATAAGCAAAAATAGAAAGAATAATAGTAAAGGCTTATTCGAATAATTCATTTAAGTTAATAAACAAAGATAGAAGTAGAATTTGTACCGGCATCATTTCCCTTATGCTGTTTAGGGTAGATAGGCAATCAGAAGTTAAAGTGTAAGATCCGTACCCACAGCATTTCCCTTATGCTGTTTAGGGTAGATAGGCGATCAAAAGTTAAAGAGGAAGATCCGTACCGGCAGCATTTCCCTTATGCTGTTTAGCGTAGATAGGCGATCAAAAGTTAAAGAGGAAGATCCATACCGGCAGCATTTCCCTTATGTTGTTTAGGGTAGATAGGCGATCAAAAGTTAAAGAGGAAGATCTGTACCGACAGCATTTCCATTATGCTGTTTAGGGTAGATAGGCGATCAATAATTAGAAGTCCGAATCATGGGGATTTTTACAAGGGGCGTAACTAGATTTTGTTTAACATGGACCAGTACCAACAGCATCCCCTATTATTTCTATGGACACGGTGATCTTACATTAGCCTGAAGTGAGTTGAGGATACGTTTATGCTGTGTAGGGTAAATCAAAGGTCAAGAGAGGGAGCAATAGATAGTGCGAACCGACGATGACCAAGCGTGCGACATCGACTAGGGGAGATAAGTCGCTATTGAGTTCCAAAGCGCTTAGTAGGTGTCTTCCGTAGACACTGATGTCTTCTGTTTAGGGACCATAGGGTTCGATCCGCAGTAGACACATTAGTAGGAGGCCGATCAAAGGGTAGAATTAGGACTTCAGCCTAACTAAAGTAGGATTGGGAATTCAGCATAATCAAAGCAGAAATAAAGGACAAGTGCAAACAATCAAAGTCAACCTATCTTATAGTTAATTGTATTTATTTCTAGTTTATCTCTTTCCTATTTCCTTTGTTTCCTCTTTGTATACTAGAACTGTTGTAGAGTCTATTACTTTTATCTTGCTTAAAGACTCTAGTAATTACTATCATTCACTAGGCTTTTAGTCTGACCCACTCCTCTATTTTCCCCTTTCCGCCCATAGGCTAGCAAGAGCAAGGACGATAGATTGCAGACACTTGGAGACTTCTTTGGCAGAGATTTCTTATGCATTTCTCTTCTTTATTTTCAGTGTTTAGCTTATTCCTTGTACTGGCACTTTGTGAGGGATAGTTTGTACTCTGATATTTATGAGGCTGAGGTTTTGATTTCATGAGACATATATTGGTATTTTGAGACGTATGATGTATTAGGTTTTATAATTCTATATTATGGAGTTTGACTTTTATAAAATTATTATTTTAATTGTTTCCGCTGTTTTTATCTATTTTGTCTTATGAATCTTAGTCCTTGCTAGTTTTAGTTATACCTACAATGCACCACATCTTTTAGTGTGTCCATTTGGGTATACTAAGGGGTGTGGGGGTGTTTCAGGCACTGTCTCGGATTTTGATGAAACCAGTTTCATTGAATCCGTAATAGTTTGTTTTTTTATGCCGTCGAATTTCTTGACGATTGGATGTATCTTTTGGGCGTGCGAGATCGAAACGCATAGAAAATTATTTCAGAAAATTTATATAAGAATTGGGTTTGAAAAGTTATCTTCTGTATATGATCGAATAAGGCCTCGAAACAAGTTCCATTACGTTTGGAATATGGTATAACATATAGAACGCCTGGCAGCACGCCTCGATTGGAGTTTGAGATTTTTGAGTGCGTCGAGTGGATTTTTTTGAATATAAAAATATAAGTAATATATGTACTTTGCAACCATAACTTGCCCATACCTTGCCCACGTTCTGACCATACTCCTTCCTTTAGAAAATCACGTTCATCAGAAATAGTTCGCCTTTAAAAAAATTAAAACGATCGAATCCAACGTCCTGTAATCACCAGAGCCACTTGAGACGTTTTTAGGCCTCAACATCAACCGGGGAGTTATGCGTTTGGGCAAAGGGAAGAAGATGGATAGTGCGATTGAGGTGGCATGGCTCGAGGCGGCGGACAATGCGATTGTTTTTGGTGTCGAAGTTAAACTCAATTTAACTCAAGATTCAATCTTTTTGAAAAATTTCAAGTTGAACTAATTGTTCAAATTTCCCATTTAATGTTTTCAATTTCGACTTAATTCATAGTTTGAATCCCGCATACTTTTCACAATATTGGTTTTAAACTGACTTCAAACCTTCCAATATTAAGTTTTCCACTTAACCTAATTCTCTACGAGTTCAAATTTAAATTCATCACTGAATCTATTAAATTTATTATGGATTATCATGTTGACAACTTCAAATTTGAAATCTAAATCCCATTTGAACTTTGCATCTGCTTTCTATTTCCAAAATGATCAACTAGTTCTTTAGTAAGCCATTCATCGACTTGGTTCCATTAGATTTATATCTCTATATTAACTATTTTAGGCATTAGTCTAAACTTGAAATATAAACTTTACATCAAAACTGGTTTGATTCATACAGTTAAGTCAACAAATAAATTTCCTTCCCAAAACGATATTTCATTAAAATATTTCTTTCCATACAAAATTATACATAGCTTAATACTTTTAAAACACGAACATAGAAGATTTTGGATTACAAAAGATAGTATTACAAAATATACTGATTTCTTCAAATATATTGATCGGTTTAAGATTCAGAATTATTGAGGACTATCGACTTCCTATCTAGTAGTACGCATCTTAGCCAAACTTCCCTCTTCGGTTTGCACTATTTCATGTTGTATTAAAGGAGGATTAACACATTCGAAGTCAACATGTCCCCAATTCCTACAGTTCCCGCAAAAATATGTGATGTTCCCATCCTTATCTATCGTCCTTACACTTTTCGCTCTAGCTGATCGGGCTATAGCTTGCTTTCCATGCTGCCTTTCGGTGCAATTTCTGGCTATATGTCTAGTCTGGCGACAATGATAGCAGACTTTCAATCTGTCGACTGGTAAATCGAGTGCGTGCTTCTTCCTTTTCACTTCATGGCAATGATTAAGAAAATGCCCTTTCCTTTGACATTTAAAACACACAATCTCAGGACGAGCGAACCGGTCATCCACATTCCTTTTCTTTCTCTTCTCTCGGCACGTAACGGCATAATGTCCTTTTTTATGACATCGATAACAGATAACATCATCATAGGGACCAGGTCCTTGCCTTTCATTGATTTTCCTTTCAATTTCCGCATGTTCCACTTCTGCTACTCTACGGGCAATTGCTCTTTGTTCACGGCGTGTTGCTTTTTGTGCTTCGGTTTTCGCCATTATAATTAACAAGATGTTTTCGAAGTTTCCTATTAAAATTTACAATCCTTATTAGCAGAGGTTGGATTATTCAATCATTTCCCAAGACAATTTGCAAATTTACATTATCTTGATATATAGGATTATTATTCAATCAAATTTGAGGTTCAACTCCGGATTTTTATTTCAAACATTTGAAATATACATATATATACATACTTGCGTATCAAACTTTGCTTGAAACATAAAAACAAAATTATTTTATTTTATTATTTTCGAAAATATTTAAAAAAAAATTACTTGAATTTTTTTTCTTTTTTCTTGTATATACTACTAGTATTGTTCTTTAATCATTTGAAATCAATTCTCAAAAGAATTCAGAATCAAACTCCCAAGTTATAGTTCAATAATCCCCTTTGCTATAACTAAATTGACATGTCTTTTTATTTCCCAATTATTACTTTGGAGATATTCAAAATATTTGATTTAAACCAATTCATTAATTCACTTAACTTATATTTTATTTTTCATAAATCTCAGCAATTCGATAATGGGTTTTCGAATGATCGGGACTCAAATCTAAGGAGACCTTACCGAAGAGCTATCGCAAACCTAAATTTAGAGAGGCGGATTTCCGAAAAGGATTTGAATTTTCAAAATACCTTTTTTAAAAAAAAAAACGATTTTATACTTCTTTAGATTTGAAAAACGATTTCTTTAAATTGATTCTAGTAACTATTCATATTAAACACCATAAACTAAGCTTTGTATAAACCAAAGCTCTGATACCACTTTGGTAAACCGACTAGGGGCGGTCAAAAGGGCGGGATGTTACAAAGTTTATATAGTTTAAACAGAATCAACCACAGAAACACAGAATGATAATTATATTTCACAACAAAAAGAATTTTTTTTCGTTTTCTTTCATTTTTCAAATATCAGAGTTTATACAATGTATTAAATTTATACAACGGAATATTTCTTTAAGTACAAAATCCCCGAAACTAAAGTGAGCGTTTCCCTCTCTCTCTAACTTCGCTGCCCGGAAACCTTTAAGCTGCAAAACACTCGGTCTGACCCGAGTATTACATTCAAAAGAAAATAATACACAGGTCAGTCTAATTCAAACTCAGTTATTAGTGCATAGAGGCAATAATAATCAAATAGACGACAGTCACAATAATTCTCGTCTATCCGACCCTTTTAATAAAGAAATCGGATGACGGTAATTATAACACTTAAAAGTGTTAAAGCAAATCAATAGATTCAAATTATCAACGAAGATATATGAAAGGATTATTAATGAAGATAATTTGCAAAACATCAGAATTGCCTAAACGGCAATTAACAACAAAATCTAATTATTAAATAAATAATTAGAAACTCATAATCCAATTATTAAAAAGATAATTAGACAACAACAAAATGACCAAATCAAACTAAATCAATTCAATAATTGAAATGTCACTTAAAACATCAATACTGATTGGCTGTAGTACACGCACGCGTGCACTGCCTCGCCAATATGGCATATGAAATACGCAATGAACCAGAAACAAATGGCCTCAAATCAAATCAAAATGAACCATCAAATGAACAAAGTGCTCATGAAGGCACGATGAAAATTCACAATCAATCACAAGGTCAAACCCAAAATACCGGATTCAACTCAAGTGTAGTCAGAAAAAAACAATCCATTTGCATCAATGCAATGCAAAACAACAAGGGCAAAATCGCAACAAAAGAAACTGCAGCCACCACAAATATTCAAGGGCAAGACTGCAACAAACTACAGCCACCACATGAATACAAGGGCACCGCAAATACAAACTGCAACTACAACATGTTGCAATTATACTTGAAAACAAATGCACAACATATGTAAAAATGAATAGCATCTAGGCACCAAGGCCACAGGTTGACAACAATTGAATTATTGCATGCAACCTGTACACGGCAGTTGGGATAACAAGGACACACAAGTGCCTAGTCTACAATTAATGTCCAGCAAAACAAGCACATAGGCAAGGCACCAGTACAACTCCATGAAACTGGATAACATGAAGCAGTAACTAATATACTTGAACATGAAGGCAAGTTGACACAGTTTCAAGCCGGAATGAACCCTGCAATAGGTACAAAATGTGTACCAAACAAATGCACAAATGCAACTGCAGATACAAGGAGTGTGTCAACATAAAATAAATCAGAGAATACAAACCTATCAAGCAATTAGGTGCAACAAAACTCAAACTCGAGTAAAAAGACTCAAAGCTATGCACCGAACTAAAGGCAGCATGAACGAAATTATGGTAGAGGTACAACACAGCAAATGGTCACGAGTATAACCAAGTCACAGTCGAAGACACATGAACAAGTCATGTGCTACTGACCGGAGACACAGGAAACAAGGAACAACATAAATAAAGCAAAGGACCCAACAGATGCAACATAAAAGATATCAGGTTCGAACAAATCCAAAGCCGAGACAGCTAGCAACACAAGAATAAGAATGCCCGTATGCATATATATGAATACACATACATATCAATATCAAATGAAACAGCACTTCAAATAAGCAAGTGTCAAAGGTAGTTCGAACAAATCCATCAAGACAATGTCGAAACCCAATTTATTTTTTTCAAAATCACTTTTATCAGGTCCCAATACAAAACAAAACAACCCAAAATATCAGATGAATACCAGCATCAAGTAGTAGTTCCAGGCTAATGATGTACAAGAGTGTTACCAGTCCAGTGAAACAAAAATGTCCAACAAAATGAACACAGCCATTGTCCACCGGCAATGTCGAATGACCAAGCAAAGATAAGGCAACACAACACAAATGCAGCAACTAGCACATACATATGCAGTGCAAACACAATTTCAAGTGGAACAGTTCGAACAATATCGAACATGTTAAGAAATCAAAATGGCCAAAGTAAACACGATCATTGTCAAGGCCGAAGTCATCAGAAAAATGGAGTTGAATTCACAAATCAAAATCGAAGTTGACCAAGTCAGAAATCAAGTGTGTGTAAAAATTTGAAAAAGTCAAAAATCAAATCCAAATAAAATAAGAAGGTTACTGCCGTAACGATCAAGGAAGGATCGAATGGTCTCAAACTAAAATCATGATAGTGAAGTAAAGGAAATATTTGATATGAACAAGTCAAATTTAAAATCGTGGTGGCCAAGATAGTTGACTGAGTTAAACATCAAAACCGTGGGAAGCAGCATCAAAATATACGAATTTGAATAAGCCAGATAATTCTCAAGCATCCAAACAATATCGATCGGCCAGAGAAACCGATTGACAAATTCGAACATATATACACGAACGAGAAAACAAAGATTCAAACCCTATATAAACAAAATCATCACAGCAAAAATCATCACAGCAAAAATCATCACGGCAAAAATCATCACAGCCGTGTAAAACAAGAAGACGAACCAGGACAGATAAAAATCATCAACATCGAAACAAAACTCGAACGATTGAAGAATGAAAATAGATGTGAGCGATAATTCACCCACCCTTGCCACGAATTGGAGCAGCCGTTCGAATTGAGGAAGAGTCGGAGCCGTGGTCCTCAAGAGACGAACGATCGACAACAGCAAGCAACTCGTCGAATCAATCTAACACCTAAAGTCAACGCCTTCGATTTCACGAAACCTAGTTTTTGAACGAAGAGGAAGAGGCCGCCATTTATTTTCGTTTTCTTTTGTTTAGGGTTATGATTTTTTTTTACGAAAAGAAGAGGAGCTTCGTATTTTATGAGGAAGGGGGAAGCGTGATTCCAGGCTGAAACAAAGGAAAGTCGCGTGGCTTTGCAGAGAAAAGATCGTGCCTGCCTACTTCTGATGTCGGCAAAAATTTAAATTTTAAATTTAAATTGAATTTGATTAAATTCCTACGCGTTTATACGTCGTATGTTCACACAAAAACTCCGATAAATACGAAATTTGAAATCCGGTAATAATTCAATATTCCGGATCTAATGGAACTGGTTTCGTCGAATTCCGAGACTGTGCCTCGGAAGGCTATTTTCAAATATCGATTCAAACGATACAATTTCAAAACTGAACAAATCACTTTCAAATTCAATTTTAAAGATTCTATTATTTTCAGTATTATCAATGTGAATTTTCTAAGCCTTTAAATTATTTTTAATTAGCTTTATACTGAAGATTCAAATTTTTATTCAACTTTCAATAGATTAAATTTTAAAATTAAATCGCCAATTTCATTCTGATAATTTGAAATTCAAGTCAAACCATCATTCAAATATTTAAAATAAACTAAATATTTTCAATTTAAATTGTCCAAAATTCAGGGTCGTTACAATAAAGGTTTAATCTTAAAAATAAGTCCATCTATTATAATGAAGGAATTTTGTTTTAAAAGAAGATAGAAATAATTTAATAAAATTATTCATTAACTATTTTATATAAGGTGATGTGTGTGCGCGCGTGTATACACATACATGTATCAAGATTCATTTATAAATGTGGAAGTTTATAAATGAGAAAATGTATATAGGTGACATTTTACAAAACAAATTGAAGATTTGTAAAATCATATTATTAATAAAAGGATAGAGTTATAAACGGTGTTTATAAATAAAGGGAAAACTTTATCATTGCATAAATTTGGGAAATAAATCATAATTGTGGATTTACAGAAATATATGGAATGCTGGTTTGGAAAAATAGTTGATTCTATTTTGAAAGTTGAAAGTGAGATGTATATGAGGATAAAGTTATAAATGGGGCTTTATGAATAAAGGGATTTTGTAAAAAGGAAGTTTTATAAAATAGAAAGAGATCCATAAATATAGTTTATAAATATGGAAATGATTATGTTAAGATTTAAGTACAGATTTTTATCAAGGAAATATATTTGGTTTTTAAGAGTTGGTTATTTATATTAATATTGTTTGAAGTTGTTTATAAATATTTTAATTTTTCGAAAGGTTAGTTGTTTAAGATTTTTAATATGGTTTGAAATTAAATATATTTATTTATCAATAAAGTTTTGGAAACTAATTATTATTATTTATAAAAATATGAAGATAAATTATTATTGTTTTATTAAGATGGTTTTTTAATTTACAAATTATTATTTTAAGATGTTTTAAAATTAATATTTATTTATTTATAATGATTACTATTATAAAATAGTATTTTAAAGTAAATGGTTAGAATTTATTTATAAATGTTTTCTAGATTTATAAACAGGGTTTTATAAACAGATGTGAGTTCTATAAGAGGAATCTTATAACATGATTTGGAAAATGTAAAGGAAGATTAGTTAAAGGGTAAAAGAGCTTTTTTAAAGGGTTAGATCTTTATAAAAGAATTTTAGAAATGATTTTATAGATTTATAAAAGGAGTTTATAAAAGGTTTTATGGACTTATAAAGGGGTCATAAATGAATTTTGGGATGTATAGAGGAGTTTTATAAATGGTTCCTAAGGTTTATAAAATAGTCTATAAATGGTTTCATAAATTTATGATGAAGATTATAAATGATTTAGAATTGTATAAAAAGGAAACCATCCTCATGTTTGGTGAATATACTTATGCCGTTGAGATAAGTATATGAATATTTTTC
This sequence comes from Allium fistulosum, assembly GCA_030737815.1. NCBI lineage: Eukaryota > Viridiplantae > Streptophyta > Magnoliopsida > Asparagales > Amaryllidaceae > Allium > Allium fistulosum. Next base: position 100,305,761 of record CM060901.1, on the reverse strand, counting down.
CAGGTATTGAAATATAAGGATTTGTGGATATATAAATATACGTATGTATTGAAATATAGGGATTTGTGGATATATATATCTTTGTTAAAGAATTCTACTACAATATTTACAGAATGAAATTAATAAATGGAAAGATTTATTAAAAGAGGGGAGTTGTTGCTTGTGTGCTTAACCATTGTTGGTTTTCCCTATGGAATTATATCCCTGATTGAATGTTGTTATTCGATAGTTAAATAACCAACTATTAAATTTGGACTCAAAATGTAACTTTGGAAATATCTAGGAGAAACACGTGAGTTATATGGCACAGTCATTACCGATGATGTTATATTGTGCGTATAAATCTTGTTTCGTTCTCCTAGGACAAATGATAAGGAAATCCATTGTAACAACCCTGGTTTTGCGATTACCTGTTAATAATAATAATAATAATAAATTATGATGAGATCATAATTTACTAATCAAGAGATAAATATAATCCGGGATAGATAATTTAAATGAATTATCTAAGTAAAATCTAAAATTTGAGTTTTTGGAATTTACTTGAGGAAAGTAGACTTAAACTATGAGATTGGTTGAATTTGAAGTAAAATAAATGATGGGAAATTTGTTAAAATTGTTTATTTTAAATAAACAATGAGTTTTGGAGAATAAATGGAATTTAAGATTGTTTGGTTGGGAATTAAGTTGAAAAAGTGTGAACAATGGAAATATGATAATTTGGGGATTTATCAAATTAATTAAGTGAGATAAAAGAATTTAAATCAACATTAATTTGTTGAAATAAATATAATGATGAAAAGTAACTTTTAAAACTTTATTATGTTAGTTTGTAACAAAAATGAGCAATGCACGATTTTAAATTGATAAAATGTAAAAAATTTGCAAACTATTGCCAAATTTGAATATTAATTATTTTGAATGAAGTGTTTGAATTTATTATGATGTATTTTATAAATAAAAAGGTAGAATCTTGTTCTAAAATAATATTTGGATGTAAAAATGAAGTTGATATGGTTTGTTGTATTTCATATGACAAGAAAATAATTTTTGTATAAATTTTGATGTTAAAAATAGTGTTTTATGTAATAGAAAGTGTAAATTGATGTATTTAATTAAAAATGAGGTTATAACAATGGAAAATGAATTTTATGGCAAAAATAATCTTTCATATGTTGTGAAAACATTTTGTTAACATAAACAATTTTTGTATAAAATTTATTTGGTTAAAAATGAGAAAATATGTGTAAATTATGGTGAATAAAAGGCGAAAACATGAATTTTCTTCGTCATTTTTCACTAAGTATTTATAATCGGCTAATGGGCTGTGGGTTACAACCCAAACCCAATTCTGGAATCTTTTGAGAAAGGCAGTACGTTCCTTTTTCTTTTTCTTTTTTACTTCTCCTTCTCAAAACAACCAGAGAAAGAAAATTCATGGCCTCTTCTTACCTCTTTAAAAACTTGCATCTGAATTTAGTGAAATCAATGAGAAATTAAAAGGGAAATTTGCAACTTTAAGTAAATAACAGGTAATCCATATCCAAATCCTAAAACCATTTAATCAAATTTCTGTTTGGAGTAGGGGATTGTCTGTAACATTTTCTTTTCTGTCTACATGTCCTTTTTCCTAGTTTCTACAGGTTAGTGAAGCCTATTTGCTCCGGAAAGACATCAACTTGCATCACAAACTTGCTCCAATTCATGCTAAGGTGAGTTAAATATCGAAAATTCTAACTTTGAATGAGTTCTGTGCTGGAATTGATTGAATTTGTGTTTACTGTAACGATAATTTTCTGTTGGAAAAGTTATAGTATAAATATGTTCCATATTGCTTCTTCTTGTGTTCATATATCCTTGTTCTTGTCTTGAATCCATGCCGGATTATTTCCGGATTGTTGTTCATGTGTTGTAGATTGAGTATGCCAAATTTCATAGTGTAAATCATCTTGTCGCTACCTGATTTTGTAGCTCAAAAATTGAATCGTAGAAGGGAATTGTAACAACCCGGGATTTTGTAAAAGTTAGTTATCGTCATTAGACGATTAAAATTGCTAACAAATTGCTGTTTGGAATTTTAATCGATTGAGATTCTTTTGAAAATTTGTTAAAGGAGTATGCGGGCTTTAGAATTAATTGTAGCCCATGCTTTATTCTTGTTTGTGGGTTTTAGTGTTATCTTGGCCCATTTGTTTGATGAAGAGATAGTATTCACTACCGTTTTCCCCTTTTCATTGGCATTCATTCGCAACCCGTTCCCCATTTCATTTTTCGAACGAAAACCCTAAACAAACATACGAAAGAAAATAAATGGCGACTTCATTCATTCGTCCCCCTTCTTCAAAATTAGGGTTTAGTCGCCGACTTCAATTTGTTCGATCAAATGATCGATTTCGTTGCTAGCTTCGTCCATCTGGGGGATTGTTTTCGTGTTTACTTGCGATCGATTGGTTGCGCTTGTCGAATCAAAGGTGAGTGAATTATCGCTCACATCTAATTCATTCTTAGTGCTATGCTTCAAATGTTTGATTTTTTTTTCTCGCTGTCTTTGGTTTTGAATTGATTTGTCGATGAGGTTAGTGTTTATATAGGGTTCAGATTCCCTTATTTTCGTTTATATGAAATTGTCAATCGATATACCTCGGCCTGCCTTTGTTTATGTGATAATTCTGATACACTGGCTCATTTCGGAATTCGACTTCTTTGTTCACTTTGACTTTGGCCACGACTTTGTTATAACTGTGTTGATATTATCTAGTTTTGCTTTGCCTTGCGAATTGACTTCGGCATTGATTTGAATTAGACTTCGGTCACTTCGAACAGCAGTTTGATGATGTTGAATTTTATTCGTGACTTCGGGCTTGATTTGTTCTTATTGTTCAACTTTGTTGTACTTGTTCAAGTTTGTGACTTCAACATTGACTTGAAACTGCAGTTACATTTCCTTTGTAGCATACTATGGCTCCATATTGTATTCAGTTTGCATTTGTGGCTGCACTTCATATATATATATATATATGCATTCATGTATGTATATATGAGACTGTTTGTCACACTGGCACGATTCTCTGTTTACTGGACAGTTTGGTATTGCTTGTTGTTCCATGACTTTGGCATTTTGCACTTTTATAGCTTCACTTGAAATTGCACTGTCTATTTGATTGTTGTACCTTGTACTGGCTCCCTTGTATTCAAGTGGTGGCTGCAGTTTCTTGTTGCAGTTGCCTTTGTATTCAAGGGAAGTCTGCATTTTTATTTTTGTATGAAGTTTTGCCTTAGTTATGATTTTGGGTCTCTCGGGTATGAATTAGTTTGTGCTACTTTGTATTGACCTGTAGCTTGAACTTGTTGGTTTTCTTCTGGAGTTGGTCTTGTTGCAGTTTGGCTTTGTGTACACGTATATAATTGTGTAGCTCGATTGTGCGATGTTGCATCACTTGTAGTTGCCTCGGTTCATACTCTATGTTGTACACATGTGCATTTGTACCACTTGATGTTGCACTTGCATGATCCTGTTTTGTAGTTGTATACTTGATGTACACTTTTCATGTCATTCCCTTAGCACTGTTGCATATGTATTCATCCCCTTATCTTGTTGGCATGAGCATTGCCTTCATACTTTGTAGTTATGCCAGTTACCTATGATCTTGTTTGATATTGATTTGAGCATGTTCTATTGGGGTTGGTGTTTTTGACCCTGAGCATGTGTGTCTGCTGCACATGTTTCATTAGTACATGCTGTTGCATTGCTTCATGTCATGTATTGATTTGGGTTTTCCTGTTCACATGTGGTCTTGTTGATGCTCTGGTCATACTGCATACCTGAGTGCATATGCATTGAGCTCTGGTTTCATTTTGTTTGATCATTAGTTCTGGCCTTTGTATATTGTCGCACTACTTCCCAGTTTTATATGTGAGACTGCTTGTATTTTGGGGCTTGTACCACGACTTGACAGAGTTGCTGCCATTACTGTTGGCACTGACTTAATCTTGTCTGCACTTTGATGATTAGGTTGCATTGCCTCTGACCTTTGGCATACAGCCTTCATTTATTTCGAGGCAGTATGCATATGGTTTGATTTGAGCCTGTTCTGGAATTTGTCAAGTGCATACTGGTTTGCTTTTGTTTGCAATTATGTTGAGTCATGCTAGTCGTGACTTGACCTTTGCAGTTTTGACTTACTGTAGTGGCGAGGCAGTGCACGCATGCGTGTACTGCAGCCACACAGAAACTTGGTTTGATTTGATCATTTTGAGCTTGTCTAATTATCTATTTGATAATTAGATTATGTGTTTCTAATTAATTATTGAATAATTGGATTTTGTTGTAATTGCTGTTTAGGCAATTCTGCGGTTTTCCTATTATCTTCATTGATAACCTTTTTATTTATCTTTGTTAATGATTTGAATTTGCTGATTTGTTGTTTAACAATGTTTAGTGTTATATCTATCGTTATTCGATTCTCTTATCGAAGAGTTGGATATACGAGATTTCTGTGACTGTCGTCTATTTGCTATTTAATTATTATTGCTTCTGTGCATTAATAACTGAGTTTGAATTAGACTGACCCGTGTATTATTTTCTTTTGAATTTAATACTCGGGTCAGACCGAGTTGTTTCAGGTTGTAGATATCTTGCTTTAGGTTGCTGCTTGAGCTATGAAGTCTTTTCATATCTTTTGAAGTAGTCTTCATCATTTTGTAGTAGTCGTGTCATTGTATAGGATGATATGTATTCATGTATATTATTGTCAATAATGTACTTGTATATATAACTTCCAGAGTCGACAGTTGTAGTTGTATCATATGTAGTGTGTCAAATGTATTGTGACTGACATCAGTTATATATATATATATGAGACTTTTGTTATCTGTGTTCCGCATTTTTAGTATCTGTGTTATTATTATATATATTGTCCTAAACTATTATGAACCATCGTAGTTCGTTTTATACTGGAATTGGGTATGTCGATGGGAGTAAATAAATAAGAGATGAAAAAAATAATAATAAAAATATATACCACTCATATCGAGGTAACCAATACTAGTGTAAGACCCAACTACGGATGGCCGCTCCTATCTAGCCTTATTCTTCATAATAACAGACAGTATTTCTTTAATACTCTTTGTTATTGTGAGCATAGAGTTGGGGCGTCATAGTTGGTATCGGAGCTTGGGGTTTATGGACATAATATAAAACATAACTTGGATGGAACATGTGCTACAACTATTTGTCGATGTTTTTATTTGTGCTTTGAGTCAAAACTAAAGTTTTGAAATTATAATGAAAATTTTAAATATCTTTATTTAAAAATAAAAGTGAAACTGTGTTTTGATGATTGAATAATTTGTGTTCTGTTATCAGAGTGCGCAGCGGAAACAGTGAGACTGTCTTCGTTGAATATAGCTGATAATCTTTTTGATTTAAAATCAAAATATGAAATTGAAATAAATTTCATTTGTTGTTTACATAGCTGGGTTTATTTTGTTTCTTTGAAAATTTTGAATCCGATTTGAGGATTCGAAGCGATTGCAGTTATGTGAATTTGTTGAGATTTTTGCTGTTTTGAATTATCTTCATTGAAGATACATTCGAATGATTTCTTTGTTCATTTTGTAGTGTACTTACAGATTTGAGGTTCACGTTACTGCATTAATTTTACGTTGAACCGATGTTTGGTTTGAACGTATTTTATTGCCGTTATCTTTATAACGGGATTTTTTACATCGTTGCTAAATTTTTGAAGCACGGTGTTTTGTTGACATTTTAATGAATGAAAATTCACTGATATTACATTTTGATGTGAATTATTTTGAGGAGATTTTGACGTAAAAAAAAATTACTGTCGCTTTAGCTTCAGTAACCGTCAAATTTTAAAAGTGGATTTTCAAGTGGTTATTCCGCAATGCTGATTTTGAGATTCGTTTTACGATGTTTTGAGAAGTGCAATTTCCTCTTCGAAATTGCTACTGAGGTTGCTGTTTTAATCATGTGTTCTGAAAATTGTTTAAATTTTTTACAGTTTACGCTTTCAAAAGAATAAGGAAGCGATTTAAACACTTCAGCAAAATTGAGGACTATGAACCCTCACTTTTACTATTTCGCTTAATTCCAGACTTGTCCATTTGAGAACGTAAAATGTTAATTATATAAAATACAAAATTTTTACAGTTTGCGCTTTCAAAAGAATGAGGAAGCGATTTAAATGATTCAGCAAAATCGAGGACTATGAACCCTTTCTTTTACTGATTCGCTTAATTCCGGACTTGTCCGTTTGAGAATGTAAAATGTATTTTTATAAAATACACAATTTTTCACTTTCAAGGAAACGATGAAGAGAATCAAACGATTTAGTAAAAGACATGGTATAGGACATGTGCTTTTGCTATTTCGGTTAATTCCGGACTCGTTAATTGAAACTTCTGCTGTTTGATGATTCTGATGATTTTGTGTGCTTTCGAGTCACTATGTTGGACCTTCGGGTCATCTGCTGGACCTTCGGGTCATTTGTTGGGCTTTCGGGCCACTCTGATGGACCTCCGGGTCAAATACCAGTACTAGACCTTCGGGTCACTCTGCGGACATTCTGGTCATCTGATGGGCGCCAAAAATTATGTTGAGTACTTGGTAGGCTTCGGCCATTTGTTGATGCACGTGCGGCGTAGCTAAAAACTCGCCATCTGATGGGTCGATCCAACCTTTAATGTTGATTTTCTAGATTATCTTAATTGATTTCTAGATATTTGTTGTTTCCAATTATCTACAGGTAATTGGATATTTGTTGTTTCTGATTATCGTTTTTGATAATCGGATATTTGATGTTTTCTGATTATCGTTTTTGATAATTAGATATTTGTTGATTTGATATTTCTGATTATCGTTTTTGATAATCGGATATTTGTTGTTTCTGATTATCGTTTTTGATAATCGGATATTTGATGTTTTCTGATTATCGTTTTTGATAATTAGATATTTGTTGATTTGAGATTTCTAATTATCTGATATTTTTAGATTATCGTTTTGTTAATTAGTTAATTGTGTTTTCTGGTTGTCATTTTGATAATCGGATATTTGATGTTTTCTGATTATTGTTTTTGATAATTAGATATTTGTTGATTTGAGATTTTTGATTATCGTTTTTGATAATCGGATATTTGATGTTTTCTGATTATCGTTTTTGATAATTAGATATTTGTTGATTTGAGATTTCTGATTATCGTTTTTGATAATCGGATATTTGTTGTTTCTGATTATCGTTTTGGATAATCGGATATTTGATGTTTTTTTATTATCGTTTTTGATAATTAGATATTTGTTGATTTGAGATTTCTGATTATCGTTTTTGATAATCAGATATTTGATGTTTTCTGATTATCGTTTTTGATAATTAGATATTTGTTGATTTTAGATTTCTGATTATCGTTTTTGATAATCAGATATTTGTTGTTTCTGATTATCGTTTTTGATAATCAGATATTTGATGTTTTATGATTATCGTTTTTGATAATTAGATATTTGTTGATTTAAGATTTCTAGTTATCTAATATTTTCTGATTATCGTTTTGTTAATTAGATAATTGTGTTTTCTGGTTGTCATTTTTGATAATCGGATATTTGCTAGTTTTGCTGATTATGATATTTTCTAGTCTCAAATTGATTCTAGAGTATGCTGATTTTATTGAATTGCTATTTTCTATCTATCTCTGTTGATAGTTAGAGTTTGTTGATTATGGAGTTTGTGCTTTCTAGTTATTTGTTGGATAACTAGATATTTGCAGTTTTGCGATTTGTGATTTGTGTTTTCTAATTATCTTTGTGATAATTAGATTTTGCTGTTTTCTAATTGTCGTATCGATAATTAGATATTGCTGTTTTGTGATTTCTGTATTTCTGATTATCTAATCGGTAATTGAATATTGCTGAAAATTTTGTTTACCCAGTTTAGCTGTTTTCTGATTATCTATTGATAGTTAGATTTTGTTGAGAATGTGTGAATTTCTTTTATGGAATTGAAAGATTTCTTTGGCGTTTGTGTTTTGACCTTTATTTTTCTAGCTTAACCAGTTTACGTTAGAAAAATAATTATTATTGACACCTTTAATTGTGAAAATTGCGGGGATGCAATTTTTATAAGGAGGGGAGTCTGTAACAACCCGGGATTTTGTAAAAGTTAGTTATCTTCATTAGACGATTAAAATTGCTAACAAATTGCTGTTTGGAATTTTAATCGATTGAGATTGTTTTGAAAATTTGTTAAAGGAGTATGCGGGCTTTAGAACTAATTGTATCCCATGCTTTATTCTTGTTTGTAGGTTTTAGTGTTATCTTGGCCCATTTGTTTGATGAAGTGATAGTATTCACTACCGTTTTCCCCTTTTCATTGGCATTCATTCGCAACCCGTTCCCCATTTCATTTTTTAAACGAAAACCCTAAACAAACATACGAAAGAAAATAAATGGCGACTTCATTCGTTCGTCCCCCTTCTTCAAAATTAGGGTTTAGTCGCCGACTTTAATTTGTTCGATCAAATGATCGATTTCGTTGCTAGCTTCGTCCATCTGGGGGATTATTTTCGTGTTTACTTGCGATCGATTGGTTGCGCTCGTCGAATCAAAGGTGAGTGAATTATCGCTCACATCTAATTCATTCTTAGTGCTATGTTTCAAATGTTTGATTTTTGTTTCTCGCTGTCTTTGGTTTTGAATTGATTAGCCGATGAGGTTAGTGTTTATATAGGGTTCAGATTCCCTTATTTTCGTTCATATGAAATTGTTGAAATTGTCAATCGATATACCTCGGCCTAACTTTGTTTATGTGATAATTCTGATACACTGGCTCATTTCGGAATTCGACTTCTTTGTTCAGTTTGACTTTGGCCACGACTTTGTTATAACTGTGCTGATATTATTTGGTTTTGCTTTGCCTTGCGAATTGACTTCGGCATTTATTTGATTTTGACTTCAGTCACTTTGAACTGCAGTTTGACGATGTTGAATTTTATTCGTGACTTCAGGCTTGATTTATTCTTATTGTTCGACTTTTTTGTACTTGTTCAAGTTTGTGACTTTAACATTGACTTGAAACTGCAGTTACATTTCCTCTGTAGCATACTATGGCTCCATGTTGTATTCAGTTTGCATTTCTGGCTGCACTTCATATATATATATATATGCATTCATGTATGTATATATGAGATTGTTTGTCACACTGGCACGATTCTCTGTTTACTGGACAGTTTGGTATTGCTTGTTGTTCCATGACTTTGGCATTTTTCACTTTTATAGCTTCACTTGAAATTGCACTATCTATTTGATTGTTGTACCTTGTACTGGCTCCCTTGTATTCAAGTGGTGGCTGCAGTTTCTTGTTGCAGTTGCCCTTGTATTCAAGGGAAGTTTGCAGTTTTATTTTTGTATGAAGTTTTGCCTTAGTTATGATTTTGGGTCTCTCGGCTATGAATTAGTTTGTGCTACTTTGTATTGACCAGTAGCTTGAACTTGTTGGTTTTCTTTTGGAGTTGGTCTTGTTGCAGTTTGGCTTTGTGTACATGTATATAATTGTGTAGCTCGATTGTGCAATGTTGCATCACTTGTAGTTGCCTCGGTTCATACTCTATGTTGTACACATGTGCATTTGTACCACTTGATGTTGCACTTGCATGATCCTGTTTTGTAGTTGTATACTTGCTGTACACTTTTCATGTCATTCCCTTAGCACTATTGCATATGTATTCATCCCCTTATCTTGTTGGCATGTGCACTGCCTTCATACTTTGTAGTTGTGCCAGTTACCTCTGATCTTGTTTGATATTGATTTGAGCATGTTCTATTGGGGTTGGTGTTTTTGACCCTGAGCATGTGTGTCTGCTGCACATGTTTCATTAGTACATGCTGTTGCATTGCTTCATGTCATGTATTGATTTGGGTTTTCCTGTTCACATGTGGTCTTGTTGATGCTCTGGTCATACTGCATACCTAAGTGCATATGCATTAAGCTCTGGTTTCATTTTGTTTGATCATTAGTTATGGCCTTTGTATATTGTCGCACCGCTTCCCAGTTTTATATGTGAGACTGTTTGTATTTTGGGGCTTGAACCACGACTTGACAGAGTTGCTGCCATTACTGTTGGCACTGACTTCATCTTGTCTGTACTTTGATGATTAGGTTGCATTGCCTCTGACCTTTGGCATACAGCCTTCATTTATTTCGAGGCAGTATGCATATGGTTTGATTTGAGCCTGTTCTGGAATTTGTCAAGTGCATACTGGTTTGCTTTTGTTTGCAATTATGTTGAGTCATGCTAGTCGTGACTTGACCTTTGCAGTTTTGACTTACTGTAGTGGCGAGGCAGTGCACGCGTGCGTGTACTGCAGCCACACAGAAACTTGGTTTGATTTGATCATTTTGAGCTCGTCTAATTATCTATTTGATAATTAGATTATGTGTTTCTAATTAATTATTGAATAATTGGATTTTGTTGTAATTGCTGTTTAGGCAATTCTGCGGTTTTCCTATTATCTTCATTGATAACCTTTTTATTTATCTTTGTTGATGATTTGAATTTCCTGATTTGTTGTTTAACACTGTTTAGTATTATATCTACCGTTATTCGATTCTCTTATCGAAGAGTTGGATATACGAGATTTCTGTGACTGTCGTCTATTTGCTATTTATTTATTATTGCTTCTGTGCATTAATAACTGAGTTTGAATTAGACTGACACATATATTATTTTCTTTTGAATTTAATACTCGGGTTAGACCGAGTTGTTTCAGGTTGTAGATATCTTGCTTTGGGTTGCTGCTTGAGCTATGAAGTCTTTTCATATCTTTTGAAGTAGTCTTCGTCATTTTGTAGTAGTCATGTCATTGTATAGGATGATATATATTCATGTATATTATTGTCAATAATGTACTTGTATATATAACTTCCAGAGTCGATAGTTGTAGTTGTATCATATGTAGTGTGTCAAATGTATTGTGATTGACATCAGTTTTATATATATATATATATATATATATATATATATATATATATATATATATGAGACTTTTGTTATCTGTGTTCCGCATTTTTAGTATCTATGTTATTATTATATATATTGTCCTAAACTATTATGAACCATCGTAGTTCGTTTTATACTGGAATTGGGTATGTCGATGGGAGTAAATAAATAAGAGATGAAAATAATAATAATAAAAATATATACCACTCCTATCGAGGTAACCAATACTAGTGCAAGGCCCAACTACGGATGGCCGCTCCTATCCAGCCTTATTCTTCGTAATAACAGACAGTATTTCTTTTAATACTCTTTTTTATTGTGAGCATAGAGGTGGGGCGTCACAGTTGGTATGAGAGCTTGGGGTTTATGGACATAATATAAAACATAACTTGGATGGAACATGTGCTACAACTATTTGTCTATGTTTTTATTTGTGCTTCGAGTCAAAACCTATGTTTTGAAATTATGATGAAATTTTTAAATATCTTTATTTAAAAATAAAAGTGAAACCGTGTTTTGATGATTGAATAATTTGTGTTCTGTTATCAGAGTGCGCAGCGGAAACAGTGAGACTGCCTTCGCTGAATACAGCTGATAATCTTTTTGATTTAAAATCAAAATATGAAATTGAAATAAATTTCATTTGTTGTTTACATAGCTGGGTTTATTTTGTTTCTTTGAAAATTTCGAATCCGATTTGAGGATTCGAAGCGATTGTAGTTATGTGAATTTGTTGAGATTTTTAATGTTTTGAATTATCTTCATTGAAGATACATTCAAATGAGTTCTTTGTTCATTTTGTAGTGTACTTGCAGATTTGAGTTGCACGTTACTGCATTAATTTTACGTTGAACCGATGTTTGGTTTGAACGTATTTTGTTGCCGTCATCTTTATAACGGGATTTTTTACATCGTTGCTAAATTTTTGAAGCACGGTGTTTTGTTGACATTTTAATAAATGAAAATTCACTGATATTACATTTTGATGTGAATTATTTATGAGATTTTGATGTAAAAAAAAATACTGTCGATTTAGCTTCAGTAACCGTCAAATTTTAAAAGTGGATTTTCAAGCGGTTATTCCGCAATGCTGATTTTGAGATTCATTTTATGATGTTTTGAGAAGTGCAATTTCCTCTTCGAAATTGCTACTAAGGTTGCTGTTTTAATCACGTGTTCTGAAAATTATTTTAATTTTTTTACAGTTTACGCTTTCAAAAGAATGAGGAAGCGATTTAAACGCTTCAGCAAAATTGAGGACCATGAACCCTCACTTTTACTGTTTCGCTTAATTCCGGACTTGTCCGTTTGAGAATGTAAAATGTTAATTATATAAAATACAATTTTTTTATAGTTCGCGCTTTCAAAAGAATGAGTAAGTGATTTAAACGATTCAGCAAAATCGAGGACTATGAACCCTTTCTTTTACTGATTCGCTTAATTCCGGACTTTTCCATTTGAGAATGTAAAATGTATTTTTACGAAATACATAATTTTGCACTTTCAAGGAAAAGATTAAGAGAATCAAACGATTTAGTAAAACACGTGGTATGGGACATGTGTGTTTGCTATTTCGGTTAATTCCGGACTCGTTAATTGAAACTTCTGCTATTTGATGATTCTGATGATTTTGTTTCGAGCCACTATGTTGGACCTTCGGGTCATCTGCTGGACCTTTGGGTCATTTGTTGCGCTTTCGGACCACTCTGATGGACCTTCGGGTCAAATACCAGTACTGGACCTTCGGGTCACTCTGTGGACCTTCGGGTCATCTGATGGGCGCCAAAAATTATGTTGAATACTTGGTAGGCTTCATCCATTTGTTGATGCACGTGCGGCATAGCTAAAAACTCGCCATCTGCTGGGATCGATCCAACCTTTTATGTTGATTTTCTAGATTATCTTAATTGATTTCTAGATATTTGTTGTTTCCAATTATCTGCAGGTAATTGGATATTTGTTGTTTCTGATTATCGTTTTTAATAATCGGATATTTGATGTTTTCTGATTATCGTTTTTGATAATTAGATATTTGTTGATTTGAGATTTCTGATTATCGTTTTTGATAATCGGATATTTGTTGTTTCTAATTATCGTTTTTGATAATCGGATATTTAATGTTTTCTGATTATCGTTTTTGATAATTGGATATTTGTTGATTTGAGATTTCTAATTATCTGATATTTTCTGATTATCGTTTTGTTAATTAGATAATTGTGTTTTCTAGTTGTCATTTTTGATAATCAGATATTTGATGTTTTCTGATTATCGTTTTTGATAATTAGATATTTGTTGATTTGAGATTTTTGATTATCGTTTTTGATAATCAGATATTTGATGTTTTCTGATTATCGTTTTTGATAATTAGATATTTGTTGATTTGAGATTTCTGATTATCGTTTTTGATAATCGGATATTTGTTGTTTCTGATTATCGTTTTTGATAATCGGATATTTGATGTTTTCTAATTATCGTTTTTGATAATTAGATATTTGTTGATTTGAGATTTTTGATTATTGTTTTTGATAATCAGATATTTGATGTTTTCTGATTATCGTTTTTGATAATTAGATATTTGTTGATTTAAGATTTCTGATTATCGTTTTTGATAATTGGATATTTGTTATTTCTGATTATCGTTTTTGATAATCGGATATTTGATGTTTTCTGATTATCGTTTTTGATAATTAGATATTTGTTGATTTGATATTTATTATTATCTGATATTTTCTGATTATCGTTTTGTTAATTAGATAATTGTGTTTTCTGGTTGTCATTTTTGATAATCGGATATTTGCTAGTTTGGCTGATTATGAGATTTTCTAGCCTCAAATTGATTCTAGAGTATGCTAATATTATTGAATTGCTGTTTTCTATCTATCTCTGTTGATAGTTAGAGTTTGTTGATTATGGAGTTTGTGCTTTCTAGTTATTTGTTGGATAACTAGATATTTGCGGTTTTGCGATTTGTGATTTGTGTTTTCTAATTATCTTTGTGATAATTAGATTTTGCTGTTTTCTAATTGTCGTATCGATAATTAGATATTGCTGTTTTGTGATTTCTGTATTTCTGATCATCTAATCGGTAATTGAAATTTGCTGAAAATTTTGTTTACCCAGTTTAGCTGTTTTCTGATTATCTGTTGATAGTTAGATTTTGTTGAGAATGTGTGAATTTCTTTTATGGAATTGAAAGATTTCTTTGGCGTTTGTGTTTTGACCTTTATTTTTCTAGCTTAACCAGTTTACGTTAGAAAAATAATTGTTATTGACACCTTTAATTATGAAAATTACGGGGACACAATTTTTATAAGGAGGGGAGTCTGTAACAACCCGGGATTTTGTAAAAGTTAGTTATCGTCATTAGACAATTAAAATTGCTAACAAATTGCTGTTTGGAATTTTAATCGATTGAGATTCTTCTGAAAATTTGTTAAAGGAGTATGCGGGCTTTAGAATTAATTGTATCCCATGCTTTATTCTTGTTTGTGGGTTTTAGTGTTATCTTGGCCCATTTGTTTGATGAAGTGATAGTATTCACTACCGTTTTCCCCTTTTCATTGGCATTCATTCGCAACCCGTTCCCCATTTCATTTTTCAAACGAAAACCCTAAACAAACATACGAAAGAAAATAAATGGCGACTTCATTCGTTCGTCCCCCTTCTTCAAAATTAGGGTTTAGTCGCCGACTTTAATTTGTTCGATCAAATGATCGATTTCGTTGCTAGCTTCGTCCATCTGGGGGATTGTTTTCGTGTTTACTTGCGATCGATTGGTTGTGCTCGTCGAATCAAAGGTGAGTGAATCATCGCTCACATCTAATTCATTCTTAGTGCTATGCTTCAGATGTTTGATTTTTGTTTCTCGCTGTCTTTGGTTTTGAATTGATTTGCCGATGATGTTAGTGTTTATATAGGGTTCAGATTCCCTTATTTTCGTTCATATGAAATTGTTGAAATTGTCAATTGATATACCTCGGCCTGACTTTGTTTATGTGATAATTCTGATACACTGGCTCATTTCGGAATTCGACTTCTTTGTTCACTTTGACTTTGGCCACAACTTTGTTATAACTGTGTTGATATTATATGGTTTTGCTTTGCCTTGCGAATTGACTTCGGCATTGATTTGAATTTGACTTCGGTCACTTTGAACTGCAGTTTGACGATGTTGAATTTTATTCGTGACTTCAGGCTTGATTTATTCTTATTGTTCGACTTTTTTGTACTTGTTCAAGTTTGTGACTTTAACATTGACTTGAAACTGCAGTTACATTTCCTCTGTAGCATACTATGGCTCCATGTTGTATTCAGTTTGCATTTCTGGCTGCACTTCATATATATATATATGCATTAATGTATGTATATATGAGACTGTTTGTCACACTGGCACGATTCTCTGTTTACTGGACAGTTTGGTATTGCTTGTTGTTCCATGACTTTGGCATTTTGCACTTTTATAGCTTCACTTGAAATTGCACTGTCTATTTGATTGTTGTACCTTGTACTGGCTCCCTTGTATTCAAGTGGTGGCTGCAGTTTCTTGTTGCAGTTGCCCTTGTATTCAAGGGAAGTCTGCAGTTTTATTTTTGTATGAAGTTTTGCCTTAGTTATGATTTTGGGTCTCTCGGCTATGAATTAGTTTGTGCTACTTTGTATTGACCTGTAGCTTGAACTTGTTGGTTTTCTTCTGGAGTTGGTCTTGTTGCAGTTTGGCTTTGTGTACATGTATATAATTGTGTAGCTCGATTGTGCGATGTTGCATCACTTGTAGTTGCCTCGGTTCATACTCTATGCTGTACACATGTGCATTTGTACCACTTGATGTTGCACTTGCATGATCCTGTTTTGTAGTTGTGTACTTGCTGTACACTTTTCATGTCATTCCCTTAGCACTGTTGCATATGTATTCATCCCCTTATCTTGTTGGCATGTGCACTGCCTTCATAGTTTGTAGTTGTGCCAGTTACCTCTGATCTTGTTTGATATTGATTTGAGCATGTTCTATTGGGGTTGGTGTTTTTGACCCTGAGCATGTGTGTCTGTTGCACATGTTTCATTAGTACATGTTGTTGCATTGCTTCATGTCATGTATTGATTTGGGTTTTCCTGTTCACATGTGGTCTTGTTGATGCTCTGGTCATACTGCATACCTGAGTACATATACATTGAGCTCTGGTTTCATTTTGTTTGATCATTAGTTCTGGCCTTTGTATATTGTCGCACTGCTTCCCAGTTTTATATGTGAGACTGCTTGTATTTTGGGGCTTGTACCACGACTTGACAGAGTTGCTGCCATTACTGTTGGCACTGACTTCATCTTGTCTGCACTTTGATGATTAGGTTGCATTGCCTCTGACCTTTGGCATACAGCCTTCATTTATTTCGAGGCAGTATGCATATGGTTTGATTTGAGCCTGTTCTAGAATTTGTCAAGTGCATACTAGTTTGCCTTTGTTTGCAGTTGTGTTGAGTCATGCTAGTCGTGACTTGACCTTTGCAGTTTTGACTTACTGTAGTGGCGAGGCAGTGCACGCGTGCGTGTACTGCAGCCACACAGAAACTTGGTTTGATTTGATCATTTTGAGCTTGTCTAATTATCTATTTGATAATTAGATTATGTGTTTCTAATTAATTATTGAATAATTGGATTTTGTTGTAATTGCTGTTTAGGCAATTCTGCGGTTTTCCTATTATCTTCATTGATAACCTTTTTATTTATCTTTGTTGATGATTTGAATTTGCTGATTTGTTGTTTAACACTGTTTAGTGTTATATCTTCCGTTATTCGATTCTCTTATCGAAGAGTTGGATATAAGAGATTTCTGTGACTGTCGTCTATTTGCTATTTAATTATTATTGCTTCTGTGCATTAATAACTGAGTTTGAATTAGACTGACCCATGTATTATTTTCTTTTGAATTTAATACTTAGGTCAGACCGAGGTTTCAGGTTGTAGATATCATGCTTTGGGTTGCTGCTTGAGCTATGAAGTCTTTTCATATCTTTTGAAGTAGTCTTCGTCATTTTGTAGTAGTCGTGTCATTGTATAGGATGATATGTATTCATGTATATTATTGTCAATAATGTACTTGTATATATAACTTCTAGAGTCGACAGTTGTAGTTGTATCATATGTAGTGTGTCAAATGTATTGTAACTGACATCAGTTATATATATATATATATATGAGACTTTTGTTATCTGTGTTCTGCATTTTTAGTATCTGTGTTATTATTATATATATTGTCCTAAACTATTATGAACCATCGTAGTTCGTTTTATACTGGAATTGGGTATGTCGATGGGAGTAAATAAATAAGAGATGAAAAAAAAAATATATACCACTCCTATCGAGGTAACCAATACTAGTGTAAGGCCCAACTACAGATGGCCGCTCCTATCCAGCCTTATTCTTCGTAATATCAGACAGTATTTCTTTTAATACTCTTTGTTATTGTGAGCATAGAGGTGGGGCGTCACAGGAATTCAACCTGTAGAAATCGCGTAGTTATGGTCGACCATGCAAGTGATGGGTCGACCTTAGGGTCGACCCATGCAAGTGATGGGTCGACCTTGGGGTCGACCTATCCATTAACAAGGTCAGCCTGTAGGTCAACATGTCTACCTTAATTTTTGCCTGCTTATCACTTTTGTTCTGCAGTGTTTTGCATCTTGATCCAGTGACTTCTGCAACTTGTTTTTGTGATGTTTTGAGATGTTTTTGAAGGGCTCTAACCTATCAATAGGTAAGCCAATATTTTGGTCGATCCGTACTCCGGATTGACGAGTTTTTGAGACATTTTCATATGCTGAAATTTCAGTGTTTTCCGTTGATTTCTATTGTTTTTTAGCACAAATTTTCAAAACGATTTTTGTAATGATTTTTATATTAAAATAGCTTTTGAAATAAATATTTTACAAAATTTAAAATTATTTTTAAAGCTATTAAAAATTTATATTCTCTATTATAAAGAGAAATTTTCAAAGAGTTGATTTTCAAATGATTTCAAAAATTATTTTAAAAAGTAGTTTCCTCAAGTAAGTTATTTTATATATAAAATACACTATTTTTGTACTCTTCAAGCATATGAGAAAGAGAATTAAACGACTTAGTAAAATATGTGGTATGGGACACATACATTTACTTTTTCGGTTAATTTCGGACTCATTCGTTTGAAGTTATGGACCTTCGGTTTAATATTGGTGATTGCCATTCTTTGGCGTGTTTTGAGAATTGTAAATTCCTATTTTTTGGAATCGTTTGAGATTGCCATTCTTTGGTGGATTTTGAGATTTGAGATCTCCTATTTAGGAGTTACGGTTTGTGAAAACCATTATGATGCCTTTTGTACTTGCCGATGATATGGGGCGAGTTATGAGCTTTCTGAGATTTATGATTTGAATGATTTTGTTTTCTAATGTGGCATTGATTAACAGTTCGTAAATCGTTAAGTGAGAACATGTAGTATGGGATGCACTGTTAACACATTTTGAGTTCCTATCTGAGAGTTTGTGACACATTCACGATGTTATTGCCAGTACTAGACCTTCGGGTCATCATGAGGATTTATAACTTCGGTCATAACGATGTATTTATGACTTCGGTCGTCATGATGTATATGTGACTTTGGTCACCACGAGATGGGTACCTATACATTAGTACCGGACATGGGGATAGCACGTGCAGCATTGCTTCGGAATGCAATCGGGGATTTGGATCCAATCCGGGGTATTTTATGAGTTTTGAGTTTTATTACGATTTCACCATTTCAAGATGACTGTTTTATATATTTTATAGCCTAGAACTGTATGAGAATTTATATATATGTGGTGATTTCATTTATGAGGTTTTGAACTCTTAATTGAGTTCCACGAGTATTGAGATTTTTGAGTTTTGAACTCTTAACTGAATTCCATGAGTTATGAGATTTTTGAAGATTTCTGTGGTTTCTTTCTAAGATTTTATATGATTTTATAGGAACTATATTTCGAGTAGCTTTTAAACAGGAAGCATTCATATTGAATTGATGTTATTCATGAGTTAACCCTTGAGATATTTCAGAGTTTTCCATTACTTGGAATCTGAGTAAATCTGAGTTTATACCATTCCTTTTTGATTAAAGGAATGTTTCCCTTATGAGACTTATATCCTATTTATCAATTGCTAATCATCTTGTTCAAGTTAGACTGACCCGTGTATTCATTACTCGGGTCAGACCGAGTTGCATGTTAGATTATTTGGATTCTGCTTAGCTGTTCTCTATGGATCCTTCTATCGACCTTTTGGATCTTATGCATAGTTTTTGTATATCTCACCTTGTAGTAGCATGACTTGGTTTGTATATATTCTTTTGTGGGGACTTGATGTATATATGTATTGTGGTTGCACCACCACGTATGACACTATGTATTGTATTTGATGTATATGTATATATATATATATATGACTGTGTTTGCTGTTCTATGATCTGTGTTTATTATTTTTATTGTGTTTTCTTCTGAATAGATCCTGTAGCCACCATGGTATTGTATTAGATGAGAATTAAGTATGTCGAACCACCTAAGATGAAATGAAAATGAAAAAAATGAGCACATTATCGACATACTTAATGCTTATTTAATACAAGACTATGAATGGTCGCTCCTAAACAGCCCTATTCTCTACACTAGTAGGCAATATTACTTAGTAATACTCTTTGTTAGTGTTGGTCTCGGGGTGGGGTGTCACAACTTGGTATCAGAGCAGAATTCAGAACAAAATGTGATAAACACAGAACATGATACATATTATTATACATCAAGTATAATATGAGTGAAACATCGTCCTTAATCGAAGTTGTTTATAATCTTGCTTTAACCTTTTCGAGTCCTTTTGGGTAGATATAAGTTGGTAATACGTCTAGGAATGCATTTTAATTCCGTAGTATTCCACAATTGAGTTAATGATATCTTACCTTATGAATAAACCTAATTGTGATTGTTCTATTCGAGTTCTCTTCGATACGGATGCAGCACCCATATCGAAGAAATTTGTTGATGTCGCTGGATGTTTTTTGTCTTGTTACTTCTTTGAGGATTCTGAATCCTATAGAGGGGATCCACAATATTTGGCATGTTTTGTGAGAATGCTGAGATTGTTCTTTGTGGTTTTTCTTTTCATGCAAATCTGCACGTTATTTATTATCTTGGGTTTGATATGATTTTGGAAAGGATTGGCTTGCATGTTATCAAGCCCAAATCCTATATTTTGAAAGGATCATGTATCTTAGGTATCCTAATTCGGCTGATCAATTGTCTTTTGTTCTTTTGAATGTTGATGGAGATTCCGAAGTATCTTTAATTGCTTTTGAGTCTCGAGATGATGATGGAGTATCTCGAACTCCAGTTGTTTGTGATTCCGCTGATGTATTTGAGTCCGGTTTGGGTTAGTCACACAATCGGGCAATTGAGTTACGTATTGACCTCATTTATGGTTCTCAACCTGTTAGTCATCCTTCCACGAGGATGTCCACTAAGGAAATGAGGAACTCTAAAAGTAATTGCTGAAGCTTGAAGACAAGCAATTCATTCAGTCCAATCTTCACCATGGGGTGTCGTAGTTGTCTTTGTTAGGAAATCTGATGGTACTCTTAGGCTTTGCAATGATTACCGCAAGCCTAACGAGTTAGCCATTAAGAACAAGTATTCATAGCCTAGATTGATGACAGGTTCGATCAATTGAGTGGTGCTAGAGTCTTTTCCTCGGCTTGACCTTGCACCGGTTTTCATCAGCTATGAGTTGCAGAGGATAGCGCCCATCTTACCGCTTTCCGCACTCGTTATGATTTTTTATGAGTGGCTCGTTTTGCCGTTCGGTTTGACGAACGCTCCAGCTTATTTCGTTGATCTTATGTGTAACAACCCACATATTTATCGATTTTATATTTAAATATTTTATTTAAATATTTTATTGTCAGTCGGATTTTAGTCCGAAAAGCTACTTTTTGCATACGGTCAAATTAGGACTCGAAACCACCTCCATTGAGTTCAAAATGACGTTTGCGATCTTTTTAAGTGTAAACTTTGATATGTTTGGAGCTAGCTAAAATTTTGACCTTTTTCACTTTGGGTTTGGGTTCAGCCCACTAGTCCATATAACACCCCAAAGTGAAACACTTCTCTTCATCCACTCCCATTTCTTTACCTTTTCAGTTCTAAAGAGAATAATGGAGGAAGAGAAAAAGAATTAAAATCCTAAACCCTAGTTTCCATTTGCAAATCAAGTTCTTGCTCCAAATTCAAAGAGAAGCATTGGTATGTATCATCTCCTTCTTCTCCAAATCATTCTCACTTTGATTTCGGAAAATTCCTAAACCTAATTTAGGAAATGTTTCTCTTTTAAGCTTAGATTCAAGCTCCTTGGTTTGTGGTTGAAGTGTGGTTGTTCTTCCTCTTGTCTTCAAGCTTCTCATTCATTGTTTTGGGTTCAAAGGTGAGATTTTTATCTCACATCTTTATCTATATCTATCTTTGTGATTGGGTATGAATTCCTAACACTTATTTATGTACATTTCCTTTTGTTTGGGATTGAATTGGTGAATGTCCTAATTTCTTGGTTTTTGAAGTCAAATTCTTGTGAAAATCCTTCAATGGATGTTTGGATATGTTGTTTGGGGTGTATCGAAGCGCCTATAAGACCGGGTTGTTGCTTGACGTAAATCCTTAGTTGTCATTGCTTGCTCGATCGCTTTCGAGAACGTTTTGGCCATCTAGGCCTAGGCAAATTTAAGCCCAGATTAGGTGTTCAGACATCTGGAGATCAATGCCAGACGTCTGGTTTTGCCTCCTGGTGAAAAATAACAAACGGCAGAAAAATAAAAAGGGCAGTGACTAATTTCAGACGTCTGAACTATTGTTCCAGACGTCTGAAAAGATGTCAGATGTCTGATTCGTGTTTTCAGACGTCTGGTTGGTTTTCTGGAATATTTCCAGAAACCAAATCTAGATGTCTGGACTTTTCCCCAAACGTCTGAATGCTTTCAAACATCTGATTTTAGGTTTCAGACGTCTGGATAGTTTTCTGGAATATTTCCAAAGACTAAATCCAGACGTCTGGACCAACCACTCAGACGTCTGGAAATTCCCAGTTTTGCCTATCTGCCTAATTTTGAGTAAAACTTCCAATGTTAATCGAGTTTTGTCGATCCGATTAGACGTTATCACTTTTACCCACGTTGATGACTTCTTTCAATGGATTTTATGTGAATATCCATTTTGATGGATTTAGTATCGATTTCTTTGGATTTGATTCACGTCTTCGTATGTGAATTTTGATGATTGATTGTTTCTACAATTGTTTTTGTGATTTGTCACTTCAAAAATATAAAGGTTTCAATACTAGTAGTAAATATCAAAACTCTTTCATCAAAACGATTTCAACTCTATTTTATTACAAAGCTCTTTTTCCTAAACCGTTTTCCAATTTATTAGTATATACAAGCCTTTACTTCACTCGGATGAGAAATCTAATTAAACGGCTTAGCAAAACAGGTGGTATGAAACGCTTGCGTTTACTTCGTCGGTTATTTCTTGGACTTGTTTGACTGAGCATTTTGTGACAATTTCCTAATGAAGATCTACAGTTTGTTCGTAAATATTTAAGTTAAGCTAGTGGTTATGGGACATGAAGCTAAACTCATATATTTACTAGCTTAGTGTAATTGACACTTCTTGATGATCATTGACGATCATTTTTGTGATTTAGACTAGCAATTGTGCGATGTCTCTTTGTCTGCGAGGGAGACTAAACCCCGTTTGTGTGATGTTTCGACTCACATATGTGGGGTAGCGACCCATGGTCTTCGGGCCATTCGTGTGTTCAAAAATTAATGGATAGCTTCCATGAGATAGCTTCTCGTTCGTGTGATACATATGTTGGTGAGCTTTCATGCTCCCGTTCATGTGATAGGCCTCCCCCTTTTTATGACTTCTGGATTTCGTGTGTTGATTTCTGTTATTTGTGCTTCACCAATTTTCGTGATTTCCATTGATAAGTTTTATCAATTTTTGTGTATTGGTGAATTCGTGTGTCATTGACTTGTTATGAATACAAGTTTAGGGTATGATACCCCATTTTATCTTTGAGAAGATTCTTGTGATATTGATTAATCTCTTGTTGATTTTCAATTATATACTTATAGTAGTATGCCATTATGGTTATTACATGTTCATGCCATGTCTTTTATTCTACACCATATTATTTGATATTTATAGCTAGACTGATCCGTTTATTATTTTCTTATAAATAATACTCGGGTCAGACCGAGATGTTACAGGTGCTTGTGCTTGACTTCTCTTTTGGGATTACTCTGACTTTTGGCTAACTACTTAGATTAGTAGTTTTTGGTTGTATACATTTGAGATATAGACTCCGTGATGTATACTTATTCTTTTGTGTAGCTGGTAGCTATTCTGTTGTATTATCGTGGATCTTTTAGACCACTACTCTGATGTACACTTTCATGTGTTATATATTTATTCATATCTTTTTTCGCCTTTGTGATATGGATGTCTATGACTGATTTGTGTTATGTTTATTTCTATATTTGTTTCCGAAGATTATATATAGCCACTGTGTGATAACTTTGAGTTTGTATCGGTATGTCGGATTTTCCTCCTTAAATGAAATGCATGCTATACTATCTGACATATCGGTGCTCGTACAAAGAAGTTACATGGATGGTCGCTCCTCAATAGCCTTATTCTCCGTGCTAGTCGACAACATTACTCCGTAGTGTTCTTGGCTAGCATGGGCATAGAGGTGGGGCGTCACAGCTTGGTATCAGAGCCAAACTTCAGGACAATGTAGAATAACTTAACAAGGATCATCGTCCTAAGTCCAACTTAGGAATCGTGCCTTAGGATTTAATTCGAGTCTTCGTACCGAGTCATCCTAATTCCTTTTATGTATCCTTGTTTTATCTATCAAGATTTGCTTGATATTTATTTGGAGAATAACTTTTCTTCTTCTCTCTTTCTTAAAGAAGAAGAATGTCTAGACCAGGCCATTCCAGAGCTGGACCATCTACTGTTACTCCCCAGGATGGAGTTTTTATGACCGCTCAGCAGCTTCTTGATTTAGTAAAGAATGCTCAAGCAGCTGGTCCTAATCAGGAACCTACTCATCCTAAGTCTGGATTTGCACGCTTGTGCAACAATTATACCAACTTGGGTGGGAAACCATTCAAGGGTTCCGAAACTATTATTGAGGTCTAGGCTTGGTTAAGAACATGCGATCGAATCTTTTCTCGCATGAATCTTATCGATCTTCACCGTGTTCAGGTGGCCTCCAGTATGCTCCAAGAAAGAGCATTGGACTGGTACGAACTTCTTATTTCTGAAATTAATGAAGCGGATCTCACCTGGGAGCAATTCCGGGAACTCTTCGAATTAAAATTCGTACCAAAAGCAGAGAAAGTGACATTAGCTCGACGCTTCATAGACCTTGTTCAAGGTGAATCCTCTGTGACAGATTATGTCGCATCCTTCGAGTCACTGTCTAAATATGGGGTTGAATACATCAACACTCCATTGAAGAAGAACCAAAGATTCGTCTATGGCCTAAACAAGAATCTCAAGAAACCATTACTTCTAAAATTAGAAGTTTCTTTCGATCAACTCATTGATATCGCTCTTCGTCTTGAAGAGGCGGATATGGGAAGTGATGTTGAAGTGGTAGGTGCCAAACCAAACTTCAACAACAAGAAGAGGCCAAACAAATCCAAAGGCCCTTATCCCAATGAAAAGGGGAAACAAGCAACTCCTACTGCAAAGACTTTTTCCTCTAGTGGTGGGAAATGCTTCAACTGTGGTTCTAGGGACCATTTTGCGAACAAGTGTTCAAAGCCCCGTTCTTGTTGCTATTGTAAAACTCCAGATCATTATATGCATCTATGCCCTAAGCTTCAAGGCAAGGAGGGAAAGGTAAACGTTGCTCAAGCCCCTGGCAACACATCTCGCGGTCAAGGTATGTCTCATTCTGTCCTTGATGGCATTATTATATTTCGTGATCAACCTATTAGAGTTTTCTTTGATACAGGTGCATCCCATTCTTTTATATCAAAGGAACTTGTCGATACTTTTTCCTTAAGTGTTGTTGCTTTAATGACTTCTTTAAGAATTGCGAATCCGGTTGGTGGATCCGCTACTCTTAGTTTGCTTTGTGAAGATGTGGAGATTATTTTATGTGATTTTCCTTTTCTAGCCGATTTGCATGTCATGCGTTATTTAGGCTTTGGAATGATTTTGGGTATGGATTGGCTTAACCGTTATGAAGCTCATATCCTATGTCCTAAGCGGACTATTTATCTCCGACATCCGCAATCTATAAATCAGATTTCTATTATTCTTAAAGATTCGGATTCCACTTTGGCTGCATCTTTATATTCTTTAAATCCTCATGATGTTGATAATGACGATGAGGAAGATGTCATTTCTCTTATTCACGTCGTTCGTGAATTTTCCGACATATTTGATCCCGTTCTAGGATTGTCACCTAAGCGAGCAATTGAGTTCAGAATTAATCTTATACCTGGAACTCAACCTATTACTCATCCTCCTTATCGCATGTCCAATAAGGAGAATGAAGAGATTGGCAAACAATTATCCGAATTGGAGACGAAGCAATTTATTCGCTCTAGTTTCTCGCCTTGGGGAGCTTCAACAATTTTCGTGAAGAAATCCGATGGTACACTTAGGCCTTGCGTCGACTACCGCAAGATTAATGATCTTACTATTAAGAATAAATATCCTTTACCTCGGATTGATGATCTATTTGATCAACTTAGTGGTGCTAGAGTCTTTTCACAATTGGACTTGGCTACCGGTTTTCATCAGCTTCGTATTGCAGAGGATAGTATTCCTTTGACTTCGTTCCATACTCGTTATGGATCTTATGAATGGCTAGTTATGCCATTTGGTTTAATGAATGCTCCGGCTTATTTCGTTGACCTTATGAATCGAGTTTTCAAAGATTTCCTCGACCGGTTTGTTCTCATCTTTATTGATGATATTCTTGTGTATTCTAAAACCGAGGAGGAACATGAAAAGCATCTTCGGATTGTATTGGAAACTCTTAGGAGCAATCTATTAAAAAGCAAAATTTTCTAAATACCACTTTTGGCAATCTAGTGTGAAGTTTCTCGGTCATATTATTTCCGAATTCGGAATATCAGTGGATCCTTCAAAGATTGAAGCGATTCAAAATTTGAAGAGACCGAAGAGCGTGACTGAAATCCGTAGCTTTCTCGGATTGGCAGGTTATTACCGCCGTTTCATAAAAGACTTTTCTAAAATTGCTGTGCCTCTTACTGGCTTGACCAAGAAAGGTGTTAAATACATTTGGTCGGACAAATGTGAAACTTCTTTTCAGAAATTAAAAGAACTCCTTTCTGATGCTCCTATTCTTGTGATTCCCGAAGGGAATCAAGATTTTGTTGTTTAAACCGATGCTAGTCGCGTTGGTTTGGGTGTCGTTCTTATGCAAAAAGAACGTGTTATTGCTTATGCTTCTAGGCAATTGAAGCCGACTGAGACTAGATATGCCACACATGATTTGGAACTTGCGGCTATCGTTTTCGCCCTCCGGATTTGGCGACATTATCTTTTGGGAGAGAAATTTATACTTTATACTGATCATAAGTCTTTGAAATATTTATTCTCTCAAAAGGAACTTAATTTGCGTCAACAGCGTTGGCTCGAATTCCTTGCCTCTTACGATCTTGATATTCTTTATACTCCCAGAAAGGGAAATCGAGTTGCTGATGCTCTTAGTCGTAAGCAACAAGCGGTTGTTTCTATGATGATATCCGAATGGCATGATCTCGAGGTTTTATCCACTTGTGAGATTAGAGATCGTGTATCCGATTTATGTTCATCTCTTGTTTTATGTAGCCTTGAGGCTCGTCCTTCTCTTTTGGACCGCATTCTTGAAGCTCAGAAGCTAGATCCATAACTGGTCCTTCTTAGCCAGAACGTTAGGGATAAAATTAATATTGAAGGTTTGAAAGACTTTGATATTGATTCTCGTGGCGGCATTCGAAAATTTGGTAGACTGATCGTACCAAATATTAGTGATCTTCGTAAAGATATTCTAGAAGATTCTCATCATTCCAAATATTCCATTCATCCCGGTAGTAGTAAAATGTACGCGGATATAAAGCGACTTTATTATTGGGAGGGAATGAAATATGATATTGCTAACTCTTTTAAGTGTTGCATGACTTGCCAACTTGTCAAGGCCGAACACCAAAGGCCCGGTGGGTTATTGCTACCATTGGAAATTCCAATTTGGAAGTGGGATCAAATTTCCATGGATTTTATTGATGGCCTTCCCCGTTCTCGTTCGGGTCATGATAGCTTATGGGTGATCATTGATAGACTTACTAAATCCGCCCATTTTATTCCCGTTCGGTCGAACCGAACCGTTCCTCTTCTGGCCAAACTCTTTATCAAAGAAATTGTTAAATTGCATGGAGTTCCTACTTCCATTGTTAGTGATCGTGATCCATTATTTACTAGTGGTTTCTGGAAGAGTCTTCAAAAAGCTTTGGGAACGAAGCTTAATTTTAGCACCGCTTATCACCCCCAATCCGATGGACAAACTGAGCGTGTGAATCAAACTCTTGAAGATCTTCTTCGTTCTTGTGTGCTTGACTTTGGTGGAAATTGGGAAGATCATATTTCACTAGTTGAATTTTCCTATAATAATAGGTTCCAATCTAGTATTGGTATGGCACCTTTCGAGGCACTCTATGGAAGGCCATGCCGATCTCCTTCTTGTTGGCTTAAGGCCGGTGAGAAGCTGGTTTTAGGTCCAGATTTCATTCGTGATTCCATAGAAAAGATTGAACTTATTCGTCATAGGATGAAAGAAGCCCAGAGTAGACAAAAATCCTATGCCGATAATCGAAGAAGGAAATTAGAATTTTCTGTTGGAGATCTTGTATTTATTCGTGTTTCCCCTATGAAGGGCGTTGTACGTTTCAGTCGATCGGGAAAGTTAGCGCCTCGATATATTGGGTCATTTCCTATCACCGAACGTATTGGTTCCATGGCTTATCGCCTTTCATTACCGGCTTAGTTTTCTGCCATGCATGACGTGTTTCACGTTTCTCAATTACGGAAGTGCCTTCGGGATTCCGATGCTATTCTTGAGCCTGGTGTTATGGAAGAGATTGAAGTTTCGCCTAATTTAACTTATGAGCAGCATCCTTTTCGAATTATTGCTTCGGAGGTTAAACGACTTCGAAATAAAGATGTTCCGCTTGTGAAGGTTCAATGGTTCTCAAATCCTAAGGATTACTCTTGGGAATTTAGAGAATTCATCGAACGTACACATCCGGACTTACTTTCTCATGCTCTTTAAGATGAACTTCTTATTTCAAATTTCTTTTGTGTTAATATGATTTTATGGTTGTTACTTCTTATTTCCATCTTATATATTGCGAGGACGCAATTTCTTTAAGGAGGGGAGTCTATAACAACCCACATATTTATCGATTTTATATTTAAATATTTTATCGTCAGTCGGATTTTAGTCCGAAAAGCTACTTTTTGCATATGGTCAAATTAGGACTCGAAACCTCCTCCATTGAGTTCAAAATGACGTTTGCGATCTTTTTAAGTGTAAACTTTGATATGTTTGGAGCTAGCTAAAATTTTGACCTTTTTCACTTTGGGTTTGGGTTTGGGTTCAGCCCACTAGTCCATATAACACCCAAAACTGAAACACTTCTCTTCATCCACTCCCATTTCTTTACCTTTTCAGTTCTAAAGAGAATAATGGAGGAAGAGAAAAAGAATTAAAATCCTAAACCCTAGTTTCCATTTGCAAATCAAGTTCTTGCTCCAAATTCAAAGAGAAGCATTGGTATGTATCATCTCCTTCTTCTCCAACTCATTCTCTTTGATTTCAGAAAATTCCTAAACCTAATTTAGGAAATGTTTCTCTTTTAAGCTTAGATTCAAGCTCCTTGGGTTGTAGTTGAAGTGTGGTTGATCTTCCTCTTGTCTTCAAGCTTCTCATTCATTGTTTTTGGGTTCAAAGGTGAGATTTTTATCTCACATCTTTGTCTATATCTATCTTTGTGATTGGGTATGAATTCCTAACACTTATTTATGTACATTTCCTTTTGTTTGGGATTGAATTGGTGAATATCCTAATTTCTTGGTTTTTGAAGTCCAATTCTTGTGAAAATCCTTCAATGATATGTTGTTTGGGCTGTATCGAAGCGCCTATAAGAACGGGTTGTCGCTTGACGTAAATCCTTAGTTGTCATTGCTTGCTCGATCGCTTTCGAGAACGTTTTGGCCATCTTGGCCTAGGCAAATTTAAGCCCAGATTAGGTGTTCAGACGTTTGGAGATCAATGTCAGACGTCTGGTTTTGCCTCCTGGTGAAAAATAACAAACGGTAGAAAAATAAAAAGGGCAGTGACTAATTTCAGACGTTTGAACTATTGTTCCAGACGTCTGAAAAGATGTCAGACGTCTGATTCGTGTTTTCAGACGTTTGGTTGGTTTTCTGGAATATTTCCAGAAACCAAATCTAGACGTCTGGACTTTTCCCCAGACGTCTGAATGCTTTCAAACGTCTGATTTTAGGTTTCAGACGTCTGGATAGTTTTCTGGAATATTTCCAGAGACTAAATCCAGACGTCTGGACCAACCCCTCAGACGTCTGGAAATTCCCAGTTTTGCCTATCTGCCTAATTTTGAGTAAAACTTCCAATGTTAATCGAGTTTTGTCGATCCGATTAGACGTTATCACTTTTACCGACGTTGATGACTTCTTTCAATGGATTTTATGTGAATATCCATTTTGATGGATTTAGTATCGATTTCTTTGGATTTGATTCACGTCTTCGTATGTGAATTTTGATGATTGATTGTTTCTACAATTGTTTTTGTGATTTGTCACTTCACAAATATAAAGGTTTCAATACTAGTAGTAAATATCAAAACTCTTTCATCAAAACGATTTCAACTCTATTTTATTACAAAGCTCTTTTTCCTAAACCGTTTTCCAATCTATTAGTATATACAAGCCTTTACTTCACTCGGATGAGAAATCTAATTAAATGGCTTAGCAAAACAGGTGGTATGAAACGCTTGCGTTTACTTCGTCGGTTAATTCTTGGACTTGTTCGACTGAGCATTTTGTGACAATTTCCTAGTGAAGATCTACAGTTTGTTCGTAAATATTTAAGTTAAGCTAGTGGTTATGGGACATGAAGCTAAACTCACATATTTACTAGCTTAGTGTAATTGATACTTCTTGATGATCATTGACGATCATTTTTGTGATTTAGACTAGCAATTGTGCGATGTCTCTTTGTCTGCGAGGGAGACTAAACCCCGTTTATGTGATGTTTTGACTCACATATGTGGGGTAGCGACCCATGGTCTTCGGGCCGTTCGTGTGTTCAAAAATTAATGGATAGCTTCCATGAGATAGCTTCTCGTTCGTGTGATACATATGTTGGTGAGCTTTCATGCTCCCGTTCGTGTGATAGGCCTCCCCCTTTTTGTGACTTTTGGATTTCGTGTGTTGATTTATGGAATTTGTGCTTCACCAATTTTCGTGATTTCCATTGATAAGTTTTATCAAATTTTGTGTATTGGTGAATTCGTGTGTCATTGACTTGTTATGAATACAAGTTTAGGGTATGATACCCCATTTTATCTTTGAGAAGATTCTTGTGATATTGATTAATCTCTTGTTGATTTTCAATTATATACTTATAGTAGTATGCCATTATGGTTATTACATGTTCATGCCATGTCTTTTATTCTACACCATATTATCTGATATTATTAGCTAGATGTAATGACCCAAGATTTTAGGAATATGTTCTGAAAAATATAAATGAATTTAAAATAATTTTTAAATAAATTTTAAAGGAGGAATTGATATGGCTTGATAGTGTATCAGTATGTGTGTACATGGGTGCACAGGGTATACACATGAACTAAAGCTAAAAATCTCTGAAGAATAAATACATATTGATATGTATGGGAATATATATATATATATATATATTAAATCTTTAAAAAGCTGAATGCATAAGTAAATATAAGTATATGTATGCTACTGAATATTTTCTTAAGTATACATGTGCATGTGTGTGTCAATACAGAATGATATATATATAAATATATATATATATATGTGTTAATAGAATACTAGAGTTCAAACTAGTGAAATAAAATATATATGTAGACATATTTTAATATAAGCAGAAATAAAAAGAAAGAAGATATAAAAAGAACTAATCCTCTTATAAATAAATAAAGGAAGTACATGCCATTTGCATGAAAGCTAAAAATAGAAAAAAAATAAGAGAAAACAGAGAAATGTTGCTACAGGCAGAATTAGGAAGTGTATTTGATAAAAAAAAAAAAAAAACCAAGTCACATTTTTAGCATGATTATAGACAAGGGGAAAAGTATTTTCTGAAAAGCAGATTTCTGAAAAAAAAATGTAACCACTTTTCTCTTCACCCAAATTAAGCCGGGAAGGGGTAAAACTTTGAGTTAAAATGCAGATAACATGATTTTTCTGGTGGGCAAAAATGGCTTTAGCCAATACCCAAAACCCTAAGAAAGACCCTGTATATATATACATGTATATACAGCAGCCTCCTCTTCTCCTCAGAAAAGAATTTTGAAAAAAAAAAAAGAGAAAAACAATACCACAGAAATCATAAGACAAGGGAAGAAAGAGAGCTAGAGGATAAGAGCAGGAGTTCATCAGTTAATTAAGGAAACAAAGGAGAGAGCTAGGTGAGAAAACTCACTCAAAAATCTAAGGCAATAAGTCCTAATGTAGGCAGCCAGATAAAAGTATTTTTATTCAAAGAGTATTTTCATATATGAATGTTTATCTGTGAATTTAAACCTAAATATATTTTGATTTTCTTTGGTTGATCATTTGTTTTATTATAACAAAGTTTTATGTGTTGTTAGCATACATGTCTGTTTTATACACTCAGATCTTTGATATGTTAATGTTTAGGGATATAAATAAATACCCAGAAAATAAAATGTTGAGAATAGGCAAGTAGTATTGGTTTTGGCTCAACCCAGAAAGATGTAAATAATGTTGAGCTGCAATATACTCATGTATAAGTGCTGAGGCTTGAAATAAAAAGGAATTAGGGGTGCAATAGGGTTGCCTATGTGCTGATGCTCCTGATTCCATAAAATACATAGCAAACAAAATTTTGTGATTCAGTGAAACCAGATTATTCTGAGTTTAACTCAAGCACAAATGTTTGCAAAAGAAAAACTCCCTCAGAAGCTATAAGCCAATGTTAGTTGCCTAAACTCCTTTTAAAAATACCAGGATGAATATCTATATATATATACAGAACCTTATTTTGTAGCCACCAATGGCTGTTTGCTTGTTGTTTCTGTATGGTCATGAATAATAGGAGATACCATGATATGGATGTTTTAGCTAAATAAAATGAATCACTGAATGGTTTGTCATGAAAAATCAAAGGGGTTATTATTAACTTAAATCTGATTAGGAAATTGGGGTCAAGAACACTGCAGGAATGACTTGTGTGCTTGAGTAACATAAGTTGACACATGGCTTGTTTAAGTCCTGAGATCTTTGTGTAATGGAGTGAATTAGTTCATCACAGTGTGTCCATTGATTCATAAATATTGCAGATGAGACCAAGGATAGATAAATATACCAAGGAGATAATACTTGAGCAGATGAGAAAACTAGAGTTTTTCCCAGATTTGAAATATGAGGATTGAATAAGTGGTTTAACTCATATTAGTTATTTTCCTATTTGGTATGAATGATTGTTTGTCTATGATTGAGTTGTATGCTTGATTGTATGTGCCATATTCATATGTGTAGTTTCTGGAAAGAAAGTTAAAGTGTGCACATGCACAATGACACGGAGCATGCACACAAGTATTTACCTGATTCTAAAGGACAGAACCTTATGTATTCGTACTTATCTTGATTTTAACCTAATTAACAAATTGCTTTTGTGATTTTTCTCATACCAGACATGTGTCTGACCCTAGTGTGCTAATGGCATCTGGGGTGTCTCATTTAAAATGAGGCAGTTTCCAATGCTTTTTCAGGGATTGCAGCAACTAAGTAGGAGTAGGAGCAAGGCCTTGAGAAGAAGATATAGCATGCTAAAACTTAGTTAGATAAGAGCCTAAATGTTGAAATCTGCATGTATTGATAACTTAAATTGCTACTTGTACTAAGTGTTAAATATTGGAGGGATATTTTGTTAAGTATTTTGTTAAGAATTTGACTTGTATCTGGAATCTATGAACCTAGTTAAATTTCTGATATGTTTAAAAAGAATTTTAATCAAATCTTGTTAGTAGACTCAGCAAGTACACCATGTTAAAAATTGAATGAATACATTTTATAAATGCATTAGTCAAACATGAATCTTTGAAAAGGATTTAAGTTTTGGAAAATCTGGAGAGTTGATTCTCAGAAAACTTAAATGGTTTTATTTTCTAATATAGCATATGTATGCAAAAGAAATAAGCATAGGTTAAATGTTTTTATATGGCTGCAAGGTTTCCATAGTAAAACTTGTTTCATACAAATGTCTCATGTACTATATTTTTAGAAAGGATTTGTAATAAGGGAAGAGTAAGCCAGATCCAAATAGTTGCAGATATATATGCACATAAACATGTTTAAGTGCAAATTTTACCACACCTTTTCCTTTGCACTTGTAATAGGAATCTGAATCTCACTCAGATTTTAACCAAATACATTTTAAATGCCAGACAGATCTTATAAGAAGAATTACAAACATGAAATATGATAAACACTTCTATCATCCTCAAAATCCAAGAACCAGACCCTTAACTCATATCAAATTCTGAAGCCTTCCAGGATATAGGGATGAGTTTCAAAAATAAATAAGCAAGAATTATTGTTTTGAATGATGAAAAATAGGCAAAAATAAAGTATATATATAGATGTATGTGCAGATATAGGTAGATAATAGATTGCAAACTGTACAGAAGGAAAAAAAAATGAAAACCAAAAATTGTGTTTGAACCGACCAGCATAGTACTCGAACTCGTGACCTTTCATGTATAAGTTAGGCGCGTTTCCATTACGCCTAGATGTTGCTTGTGTTTCCTTAGGATCCACTTTATTTTATACTGATTTTGACACTATTCAGAACTTAACACAAACATCTATATTAAAAGCTTGTTTACTATTGATTATTACTTGATCACTTCTTAGTTAGTATAAACAGACTAATGTGTATGTTTCCAGTGGATTGTTTAGTCAAAAATAAAATAAATTAGCAATCCAAAATCCTCTTGTTTTCCAGAACTCTGATTCAAAACAAGAGAGGCATATACATCCTCACATGTATGTGCTTATATTTGTGAATGTACTGATATATTTATATTGGTTGATTATTGTGATCCTGGATATGTTTAGTTATTAGAGAAAAAGATATTGACCCTGAGAATTATATTTGCAATGGATATATCTATATATCCTCTTACCTTAAAAAAAAAAATCCTTATGAAATTAGAATAGAATATAGGAGGGTCATTTCAGTTGGTATCAGAGATATGTTATTCAACATAGTAGAAGCAAGGATCAAGTCCTTAGATAGAAATAAAATTAAAAGGAACTAAATATCAAACTAACCAGCTATGTAAATTATTATTAGCAAACTATGGTAGGGAGACCACCAAATCAGGGAGCAGGATCTTCCCATGCACCACCAATGGTCAATCTGCAAGACTTGGTGAGAGCATTTAGGGATGGGGCAGGACAAAGGCAAGAAAATCCCTATGAAGAACTCTCAAAATTGCTTAAGACATATACTCATTTAGGAGGCAAAAGCTTTGAAGGGACAGAGAGTATCATGGAAATTCAAACATGGTTGAGAACATTGGAAAGAATTTTCAATGACATGCAACTTGATGATCAAAGAAAGAGGCAAGTGGCTTCAAGACAGCTAAAAGGAGTAGCTTTAGGCTGGTGGGAAGTAATCATTGCAGGAAGGAATGAGAATGAAATCACTTGGAATCAATTCAAAGAGATGTTGGAAGCAAGGTTTGTACCAGCATCAGCAAAGACTACCTTGCTAGAAGAATTCATTAGACTTAGACAAGGAACCATGACTGTCACAGAATATACTCAAAAGTTTGAGGGGCTTTCCACATATGGAGCAATGCTTGTGGCAGATGAGGCATCTAAAAATGATAGGTACATAAAAGGTCTGAACCCAGGACTTAGCAGAGCCATGTTACCCTATGCAGACAAGACTTTTGATCATGTGATAGACTTAGCTTTGAGGTTGGAACAGCATGACAAGGAAAGGGAGAAGTTCAGAAATTTTAAGAGCAATAATAACAAGAAAGGTAAGGGGAGGTATCACCCTTATGATAAGAAGAAAGAAGAGGCTAGTAACAAAAGCACTGGAGATGTCAAAGCTAAGGAAGACAAGAAGAAAATTGTGTGCCATCAGTGTGGAAAGGAAGGGCATATCAAACCAAAATGTCCAGAATTGAAAGGAGGAGCTTTCAAATGCTATCTATGTGGGAAAGAGGGGCATATGAAGAGGAATTGTCCTGAGTATAAACAGCAAGGCAAATTGGCAAATTTGGAAGGGAAAGGCAAAGCCACAGTGGAGAGTAACACTGTAAACCATAGCCAAGTGGAAGGTACATTACTTATTTGTACCATACCCATAACAGTAGTATATGATACTGGGGCAACTCACTCCTTAATTTCTTATGAACTGGTTAGAATGCTAAAACTGAATTGCATATTGGTTGAAACCCCATTGCATATACACAGTCCATTGGGGAGTTCTAGTGTTTTAAATATGATTTGTGTGGATGTGGGATTAAACATAGGAGGAAATATTTTTATTTCCAATTTATATGTTTTGAATTACCCAAATATAGGTGTTATATTGGGGGTAGACTGGTTAAGGCAATTTAAAGCCATAATTAATTTAGACTCATCCACCATATCATTGCAAAATTCTAGAGGTCAGAGAATCACAGTTTTATGTGAGGTAGCTAAGGAAGGAAAACTATATCATTTAGTTGACTCAGAAAAAGATTTCAGTGAACTAACCATTGAAGAAATTCCCATAGTCAATGAATATTTGGATGTGTTTGGTGAGGTCAAGGGTATTCCACACCATAGACCAGTAGAATTCCAGATCAATCTAGTTCCAGGAGCAAGCCCAGTGATTAAAAAGCCAACTAGAATGGGGCCAAATGAACTAAAAGAATTAAAGAAACAGTTAGAAGAATTGGAAGAAAAGGGTTTTATAAGACCAAGTAATTCTTGCTGGGGAGCACCAGTGGTGTTTGTTGAGAAGCAAGATGGCTCTTTAAGACTCTGCATAGATTATAGAGAATTAAACAAAGTAACTATTAAAAATAAATACCCATTGCCAAGAATAGATGATCTTTTTGATCAATTAGCAGGGGCAAAAGTATTTTCTAGGCTAGACTTAGCATCTGGTTTTCATCAAATGAAGGTGGAAGAATCAAGCATCAAGTACACTGCCTTTAACACTAGGTATGGGTTGTATGAATTTTTGGTTATGCCATTTGGCTTGACCAATGCACCATCTTATTTTGTAGATTTAATGAACAGAACCTTTAGAGATTGTTTAGACAAGTTTGTGCTTATTTTCATAGATGACATTTTGATTTATTCCAAGACAGTGGAAGAACATAAGCATCATTTGCACCTGGTTTTGTCTAGGCTAAGGGAAAAAGATTTAAAGGCAAAATTTTCAAAATGTGTGTTTTGGAAGGAGGAAGTACATTTTCTTGGCCATGTTATATCTGCCAAAGGAATTTCTGTGAACCCCAATAAAGTAGTGGCTATCCAAGCATGGAAGAGACCAAGCACTGTGAGTGAAGTGAGGTCATTTATGGGGATGGCAGGGTATTATAGAAGGTTCATAAAAGATTTTTCAAAAATTTCTACACCACTCACTAACCTAACCAGGAAGAACCAAGCTTTTGTTTGGTCAGAAAAATGTGAAAAGTCTTTTGAACAGTTGAAGGAGGCATTGGTGAATGCTCCAATTCTAAAGGTACCACATGGAAATGAAGAATTAGTGGTATACACTGATGCTAGTGGATTTGGCTTGGGTGCAGTGTTGATGCAACAAGGCCAAGTCATTGCATATGCATCCAGACAACTAAAACCCCATGAAGTAAGGTATGCCACACATGATCTCGAATTAGCAGCTGTGATATATGCTTTAAAACTTTGGAGACATTATTTATTAGGCACTAAGTTTGAACTTTACACTGACCACAAGTCTCTAAAATATTTGTTTTCACAAAAAGATTTGAACATGAGGCAACACAGATGGGTGGAGTTCTTAGCTGCCTATGATTTTGACATACTCTATACACCAGGCAAAGCAAACAAAGTTGCAGATGCTCTAAGTAGACAGCATGCTAAATTGGCTATGATGATGATAGCAGAATTTAAAGATTTGTCTTTGCTAACTGAGTTAGAGATTGAGGAGAATGGTTGTGTGCAGATGCATGGTGCACAAGAAGATAAAGGGAAGTTAAGCTTAATGACACTTCAACCAGATTTAATTCTGAAGGTAGGAAAAATGCAAGAACAAGATGCTCACTTATTAGAGAAGAGAATGCTCCTCTCAAGAGGGGAGGATGTGATGAAGCACCACATTGATAAAGATGGTTATGTGAGATACCAGAATAGAATGTGTGTACCAGAGGACATAGAATTGAAGAAGGAGATATTGAATGAATATCACAGAAGTAAATACTCCATACACCCAGGTAACACAAAAATGTATCAAAATTTGAAAAGAGACTTCTGGTGGAAGGGGATGAAATCTGATATAGCCAAGTACATTGCCAAATGTATGACTTGCCAACAAGTCAAGGCTGAAACTCAAAGACCATCAGGGTTGATGCAACCTCTTAGTGTACCACAGTGGAAGTGGGAAGACATATCTATGGACTTCATAGATGGACTGCCTAGATCTAAGAGAGGTAATACAAGCATATGGGTGATAGTGGATAGGCTAACCAAAGTAGCACACTTCATCCCAGTCAAGTCAGAAAGAACTGCACCAAAACTAGCTCAAATTTTTATAAAAGAAGTGGTAAGGTTACATGGCATTCCCAAAACCATTGTGAGTGATAGGGATACCATCTTCACTTCAAAATTCTGGAGAAGCTTTCAAGAAGCAATGGGAAGTGAACTATGTTTAAGTACTGCCTACCATCCTCAATCAGATGGGCAGACTGAGGTGGTAAACAAAGTTTTGGAGGACATGTTGAGGGCATGTATACTGGATTTTGGGGGCAACTGGGAAGATTATCTTCATCTAGTTGAATTTACATACAACAACAGCTACCAAAGCACCATAGGAATGGCTCCATTTGAAGCCTTGTATGGTAAACCCTGCTTGTCACCTGTTTGCTGGGTAGAAGCAGGAGAAAGGTCTATTTTAGGACCTGAGTACATACAAGAAACCAAGGAGAAAATTGAGTTGATAAGAAGAAGAATGACAGCAGCTCAAGATAGGCAAAAGAAATTTGCAGACTTGAGAAGGAGGCAGGTAGAATATGAGGTGGGAAATTTTGTTTTCATCAAAATCTCACCCATGAAAAATGTGTTGAGGTTTGGAAAACAAGGCAAATTAACCCCAAGATATATTGGACCATACAAAATTCTGGAGAGAATTGGTCACTTGGCATATAAGTTGGAATTACCAGAAAACATGCAAGGTATACATGATGTTTTTCATGTATCACAATTGAGAAGGTGGGTCCATGACAAGGCAGAAATTCTTGAAACCCCAACCCAAGTGCAGATAAATCCTAATTTGATTTATGAAAAGGATCCAGTGGGAATTTTGGCAAAAGATGTGAAGAAGTTGAGGAATAAATCTCTGAAACTTGTGAAGGTACAGTGGAGTCTAGATCCTAGTGATTGCACATGGGAATTAGAAGACAAGGTTAGGATGAATTATCCTAAGCTATTTTCAGATTAAGGTAATTCTGATTTTTGATTGTTTTCTTTATTTTGGATGAATATATTTTTAGTTAGTATAGAACTAAGAATCTATTTGGTAGAGAATATACTTGTTCTCTGAATTAAGTTTAAAATTTATTTTAAGCTTAGGAAAATTGTGGGACACAATTTCTAAAAGGAGGGGTGTATGTAATGACCCAAGATTTTAGGAATATGTTCTGAAAAATATAAATGAATTTAAAATAATTTTTAAATAAATTTTAAAGGAGGAATTGATATGGCTTGATAGTGTATCAGTATGTGTGTACATGGGTGCACAGGGTATACACATGAACTAAAGCTAAAAATCTCTGAAGAATAAATACATATTGATATGTATGGGAATATATATATATATATATATATATATATTAAATCTTTAAAAAGCTGAATGCATAAGTAAATATAAGTATATGTATGCTACTGAATATTTTCTTAAGTATACATGTGCATGTGTGTGTCAATACAGAATGATATATATATAAATATATATATATATATATGTGTTAATAGAATACTAGAGTTCAAACTAGTGAAATAAAATATATATGTAGACATATTTTAATATAAGCAGAAATAAAAAGAAAGAAGATATAAAAAGAACTAATCCTCTTATAAATAAATAAAGGAAGTACATGCCATTTGCATGAAAGCTAAAAATAGAAAAAAATAAGAGAAAACAGAGAAATGTTGCTACAGGCAGAATTAGGAAGTGTATTTGATAAATAATAAAAAAAAACCAAGTCACATTTTTAGCATGATTATAGACAAGGGGAAAAGTATTTTCTGAAAAGCAGATTTCTGAAAAAAAAATGTAACCACTTTTCTCTTCACCCAAATTAAGCCGGGAAGGGGTAAAACTTTGAGTTAAAATGCAGATAACATGATTTTTCTGGTGGGCAAAAATGGCTTTAGCCAATACCCAAAACCCTAAGAAAGACCCTGTATATATATACATGTATATACAGCAGCCTCCTCTTCTCCTCAGAAAAGAATTTTGAAAAAAAAGAAGAGAAAAACAATACCACAGAAATCATAAGACAAGGGAAGAAAGAGAGCTAGAGGATAAGAGCAGGAGTTCATCAGTTAATTAAGGAAACAAAGGAGAGAGCTAGGTGAGAAAACTCACTCAAAAATCTAAGGCAATAAGTCCTAATGTAGGCAGCCAGATAAAAGTATTTTTATTCAAAGAGTATTTTCATATATGAATGTTTATCTGTGAATTTAAACCTAAATATATTTTGATTTTCTTTGGTTGATCATTTGTTTTATTATAACAAAGTTTTATGTGTTGTTAGCATACATGTCTGTTTTATACACTCAGATCTTTGATATGTTAATGTTTAGGGATATAAATAAATACCCAGAAAATAAAATGTTGAGAATAGGCAAGTAGTATTGGTTTTGGCTCAACCCAGAAAGATGTAAATAATGTTGAGCTGCAATATACTCATGTATAAGTGCTGAGGCTTGAAATAAAAAGGAATTAGGGGTGCAATAGGGTTGCCTATGTGCTGATGCTCCTGATTCCATAAAATACATAGCAAACAAAATTTTGTGATTCAGTGAAACCAGATTATTCTGAGTTTAACTCAAGCACAAATGTTTGCAAAAGAAAAACTCCCTCAGAAGCTATAAGCCAATGTTAGTTGCCTAAACTCCTTTTAAAAATACCAGGATGAATATCTATATATATATACAGAACCTTATTTTGTAGCCACCAATGGCTGTTTGCTTGTTGTTTCTGTATGGTCATGAATAATAGGAGATACCATGATATGGATGTTTTAGCTAAATAAAATGAATCACTGAATGGTTTGTCATGAAAAATCAAAGGGGTTATTATTAACTTAAATCTGATTAGGAAATTGGGGTCAAGAACACTGCAGGAATGACTTGTGTGCTTGAGTAACATAAGTTGACACATGGCTTGTTTAAGTCCTGAGATCTTTGTGTAATGGAGTGAATTAGTTCATCACAGTGTGTCCATTGATTCATAAATATTGCAGATGAGACCAAGGATAGATAAATATACCAAGGAGATAATACTTGAGCAGATGAGAAAACTAGAGTTTTTCCCAGATTTGAAATATGAGGATTGAATAAGTGGTTTAACTCATATTAGTTATTTTCCTGTTTGGTATGAATGATTGTTTGTCTATGATTGAGTTGTATGCTTGATTGTATGTGCCATATTCATATGTGTAGTTTCTGGAAAGAAAGTTAAAGTGTGCACATGCACAATGACACGGAGCATGCACACAAGTATTTACCTGATTCTAAAGGACAGAACCTTATGTATTCGTACTTATCTTGATTTTAACCTAATTAACAAATTGCTTTTGTGAATTTTCTCATACCAGACATGTGTCTGACCCTAGTGTGCTAATGGCATCTGGGGTGTCTCATTTAAAATGAGGCAGTTTCCAATGCTTTTTCAGGGATTGCAGCAACTAAGTAGGAGTAGGAGCAAGGCCTTGAGAAGAAGATATAGCATGCTAAAACTTAGTTAGATAAGAGCCTAAATGTTGAAATCTGCATGTATTGATAACTTAAATTGCTACTTGTACTAAGTGTTAAATATTGGAGGGATATTTTGTTAAGTATTTTGTTAAGAATTTGACTTGTATCTGGAATCTATGAACCTAGTTAAATTTCTGATATGTTTAAAAAGAATTTTAATCAAATCTTGTTAGTAGACTCAGCAAGTACACCATGTTAAAAATTGAATGAATACATTTTATAAATGCATTAGTCAAACATGAATCTTTGAAAAGGATTTAAGTTTTGGAAAATCTGGAGAGTTGATTCTCAGAAAACTTAAATGGTTTTATTTTCTAATATAGCATATGTATGCAAAAGAAATAAGCATAGGTTAAATGTTTTTATATGGCTGCAAGGTTTCCATAGTAAAACTTGTTTCATACAAATGTCTCATGTACTATATTTTTAGAAAGGATTTGTAATAAGGGAAGAGTAAGCCAGATCCAAATAGTTGCAGATATATATGCACATAAACATGTTTAAGTGCAAATTTTACCACAC
This sequence comes from Allium fistulosum, assembly GCA_030737815.1. NCBI lineage: Eukaryota > Viridiplantae > Streptophyta > Magnoliopsida > Asparagales > Amaryllidaceae > Allium > Allium fistulosum. The sequence continues at coordinate 100,263,602 of CM060901.1, read as the reverse complement.
CTTTTCCTTTGCACTTGTAATAGGAATCTGAATCTCACTCAGATTTTAACCAAATACATTTTAAATGCCAGACAGATCTTATAAGAAGAATTACAAACATGAAATATGATAAACACTTCTATCATCCTCAAAATCCAAGAACCAGACCCTTAACTCATATCAAATTCTGAAGCCTTCCAGGATATAGGGATGAGTTTCAAAAATAAATAAGCAAGAATTATTGTTTTGAATGATGAAAAATAGGCAAAAATAAAGTATATATATAGATGTATGTGCAGATATAGGTAGATAATAGATTGCAAACTGTACAGAAGGAAAAAAAATGAAAACCAAAAATTGTGTTTGAACCGACCAGCATAGTACTCGAACTCGTGACCTTTCATGTATAAGTTAGGCGCGTTTCCATTACGCCTAGATGTTGCTTGTGTTTCCTTAGGATCCACTTTATTTTATACTGGTTTTGACACTATTCAGAACTTAACACAAACATCTATATTAAAAGCTTGTTTACTATTGATTATTACTTGATCACTTCTTAGTTAGTATAAACAGACTAATGTGTATGTTTCCAGTGGATTGTTTAGTCAAAAATAAAATAAATTAGCAATCCAAAATCCTCTTGTTTTCCAGAACTCTGATTCAAAACAAGAGAGGCATATACATCCTCACATGTATGTGCTTATATTTGTGAATGTACTGATATATTTATATTGGTTGATTATTGTGATCCTGGATATGTTTAGTTATTAGAGAAAAAGATATTGACCCTGAGAATTATATTTGCAATGGATATATCTATATATCCTCTTACCTTAAAAAAAAAAATTCCTTATGAAATTAGAATAGAATATAGGAGGGTCATTTCACTAGACTGATCCGTTTATTATTTTCTTATAAATAATACTCGGGTCAGACCGAGATGTTACAGGTGCTTCTGCTTGACTTCTCTTCTGGGATTACTCTGACTTTTGGCTAACTACTTAGATTAGTAGTTTTTGGTTGTATACATTTGTGATGTAGACTCCATGATGTATACTTATTCTTTTGTGTAGCTGGTAGCTATTCTTTTGTTTTATCGTGGATCTTTTAGACCACTACTCTGATGTACACTTTCATGTGTTATATATTTATTCATATCTTTTTCCGCCTTTGTGATATGGATGTCTGTGACTGATTTGTGTTATGTTTATTTCTATATTTGTTTCCAAAGATTATATATAGCCACTGTGTGATAGCTTTGAGTTTGTATCGGTATGTCGGATTTCCCTCCTTAAATGAAATGCATGCTATACTATCTGACATATCGGTGCTCGCACAAAGAAGTTACATGGATGGTCGCTCCTCAACAGCCTTATTCTCCGTGCTAGTAGACAACATTACTCCGTAGTGTTCTTGGCTAGCGTGAGCATAGAGGTGGGGCGTCACATTATGAATCGAGTATTCTGGGAATATCTCGATGAGTTCGTCCTTGTATTCATTGATGATGAGTGTAACCAACCATTTAAATTGTAAATCTTTCTAATAGAAGATATACTTATAAGTATAATCTGATTCTGTTTATTGAGACAAGTAAAGAATATTTTTTAAAATTATGTAAGAGGCATGTTTATCAGTTAGAAAATGATTTTTGTGTTGGATTTTCCATCGAGTGCTTTAAGAATTCTAGTCGATGCGCCCGATCAACGTTATCGATAGGAATTTCCTAAACGCTATAATGAGACAGTCAGACACGATAAAAATTGAGTTGTAATAAGTAAAAGTTTGAAAATAAATTAAAATGAGTTTGAGTATAAATTTTGAATGACAAATGCAGTCATTGACCATATTAATTGTTAGATAAGCGGCGAGGTAGTTTTGATCCATTGGTTAATTCTACAGCCAATTGATTGGGTTTTTCACAATAAATCAATGGCGCATCAATGCCATTAAATTATTTGAAAATTTTGAAATTAAAAATAGTTATCTTTTGATTGGTTATGTAGGTATAACTAATAAGAATCTAAATAATAATATCATATGGTAATTTGAGTAAGTAAAGTAAATAATTCTAATAAAGAAATGTCTTAGTTGGAAGAAAATATTATTTGATGCCTGGATTAATAATAATGATGTATTCAAGATAAGAAAATATTTTGGTTAGAAAATAAAAATACTAATTGAATATTTTAGTGCAAATTTATAAAGGAAAATTGTAAAAATAAAATTTGTTTTGACAATTGGATGTTTGAATAATAATAATAGATAGTAAGATTTAAAATTCTATCTTAAAGAAAATAAAGAAATGCTAATTTTAGGTTTTTAGCATGAATTAGTGAGCAAGTGTTTGTTTGATACTTTGATGGTATTAAAGATTTGTTGGAATAAATTTGTAAAATTCTTTTGGAAACTAGTTTAAGTTAATTATCAACTTTTACTAGTTTTATGTTGACATAAGATAAAGACTTAATTGTGTAACGAGAGAAAATATGAGTTTCAATGGTTCATTTATTATAAAATGCTATATTATGAAATGTAAGATATAATAAATGAATAAGTCATGAGATTCAATCATTTTAAATTGTGAGAACAATTTTAAAATTCAATATGTAAATCCGAAATTTATTTTGGATGAATAGCTGTTTCTTAATAATAGAAGAAATTAACTATCTCTTCCAAAATGAGTCTTCAAAAATTAATTGTTTGGAAAATTTTTTTGAGTAAAGGGAAGAATGTGTTTCCAATTAGAGAATTATTTCTTTGAAAGATAATTACTTGAAGTTATTATAATTTTAAATGCCTTAGCTTTTGGGGAAAATGTGATTTGGAAATAGAATGGAATGAAATATTGAAATTTTTATTAATTTTAAAGGCTGAAATTTTATTTGAAAAGTGTTGTACTAAAACAGCGATAACTTGAGATTAATAACCCCAAATGAGTTCAATCTTTTTGTAAATAAAAGAGCTTTTAGTAGGCTATAAATTTTATTTTTACCACTTTGGAATATTTTTCTTTTTACTTAGTCTAAAATGGGTTTGAAAGTGGATGGACATCCCTGTCTTATTATAAAATTTCAAGATTTAAGGTGAAAGTAATTTTAGTATAACTTTTAAACCGTAAATTCGATTTTGATGATCTTTATATTGCTGGAAAGCTAAAATTTAATAGAACAACTTCAAGTTATAAGTATTCTCAAATTTTGAGGTTTTCTAGGTCAAAACTTAAGATCTCTACAGTTGGTCTAAAAGAAAAAAAAATGATGATGATTTGTTTCCATTAATAGTAAAATGTAATACTTCTTATTTGTGTCTGTAACTTAAATGATTATTGGTGAAGAAAATATATATTATAAATCTAAGTATATGTATGGAAGAATTAAAGAATAGACAACTCAAATTTTATTTACTCCAAATAAAGAGTAATGAGTTTAAATTAAAATCTAAATAAGAAGCTGTGAAAATTTTCAAGTGTTGAAAATTAAGAGTTTAATTATGAAGATAAGGGGTATGAAAACTCTAAGAACATTTGATTAGTAAAAAGGAAGTATAAAATCTATTCCTTGTGTTTTACTTGCCTTTGTGCAATTATCTAGCGACTTGCATTTATACAGTCGTATGAGCTTGGTGGTATTTGGAGAAACCACCTACCTCTTGTTGAGTTTTCTTTCCATAGTGATTGTCAACCTTGTATCGGTATGACTCCTTCTGTGGCCTTAGACGGAAGTTCATGTCGATAATAATCTAGTTGGTTGGAGTTTGGGATAAAGTCGTGCTAAGTCCCGACTCTACTCAAGAAGCTTCTGAGGAATCGATCTCACTCGATTTATCTATTGCGTAACCTCCTGTCTGTGTTCTTGCTTCGAAGGTGAGACGCCTTCAAATTGAAGAAGTTCTGCTCATAAAAATTCAATGGCCCGCTAATCCCAATGACTACACTTGGGAAACCATAGAATTTATCGAGCAATCTTATTCTGGTTCCTATCTTCTTGAGTTAAGGGTGAAAATTTTAAACTCAAGCTTATCTATTTTCATTTTCTAGATGAAATAAATTGTGCTGAATACAGCTCTTCTCTAGAAATTGCGAGGACGCAATTTTTATAAGAGAGGGAGTCTGTAATAACTCTGGTTTTGCGATTACCTGTTAATAACAATAATAATAAATTATGATGAGATCATAATTTATTAATCAAGAGATAAATATAATCTGGGATAGATTATTTAAATGAATTATCTAAGTAAAATCTAATATTTGAGTTTTTGGAATTTACTTGAGGAAAATAGACTTGAACTATGAGATGGGTTGAATTTGAAGTAAAATAAAATGATGGGAAATTTGTTAAAATTGTTTATTTTAAATAAGTGAGTTTTGGAGAATAAATGGAATTTAAGATTGTTTGGTTGGGAATTAAGTTGAAAAAGTGTGAACAATAGAAATATGATAATTTGGGGATTTATCGAATTAATTAAGTGAGATAAAAGAATTTAAATCAACATTAATTTGTTGAAATAAATATAATGATGAAAATAAACTTTTAAAACTTTATTATGTTAGTTTGTAACAAAAATGAACAATGCATGATTTTAATTGATAAAATGTAAAATTTTTACAAACTATTGCCAAATTTGATTTTTAAATGAAGTGTTTGAATTTATTATGATGTATTTTATAAATAAAAAGTTGGAATATTTTTCTAAAATAATTTTTGGATGTAAAAATGAAGTTGATATGGTTTGTTGTATTTAATTTGACAAGAAAATAATTTTTGTATAAATTTTGATGTTAAAAATAGCGTTATATGTAATAAAAAGTGTAAATTGATGTATTTAATTAAAAATAAGGTTATAATAATGGAAAATGAATTTTATGGCAAAAATAATATTTCATATGTTGTGAAAACATTTTGTTAACATAATCAATATTTGTATAAAATTTATTTGGGTTAAAAATGAGAAAATATGTTTAAATTATGGTGGATAAAAGGTGAAAACATGAATTTTCTTAGTCATTTTTCACTAAGTATTGATAATAGGCTAATGGGCTGTGGGTTACAACCCAAACCCAATTCTGGAATCATTTGAAAAAGGTAGTACGTTCCTTTTTCTTTTTCTTTTTTACTTCTCCTACTCAAAACAACCAGAGAAAGAAAATTCATGGCCTCTTCTTACCTCTTTAAAAACTTGCATCTGAATTGAGTGAAATCAATGAGAAACTAAAAGAGAAATTTGCAAATTTAAGTAAATAACAGGTAATCCATATCCAAATCCTAAAACTATTTCATCAAATTACTGTTTGGAGTAGGGGATTGTCTGTAACATTTTCTTTTCTGTCTGCATGTCCTTTTTCCTAGTTTCTACAGGTTAGTGAAGCCTATTTGCCCTGGAAAGGCATCAACTTGCATCACAAACTTGCTCCAATTCATGCTAAGGTGAGTTAAATCTCACAAATTCTAACTTTGAATGAGTTCTGTGCTAGAATTTATTGAATTTGTGTTTACTGTAACAATAATTTTCTGTTTGAAAAGTTTCATCATAAATATGTTCCATATTGCTTCTTCTTGTGTTCATATATCCTTGTTCTTGTCTTGAATCCATGCCGGATTATTTCCGGATTGTTGTTCTTGTGTTGTAGATCGAGTATGTCAAATTTCATAGTGTAAAATCATCTTGTAGCTACCTAAATTTATAGCTCAAAAATTGAATCGTAGAAGGGAATACAACATGTAGAAATCACATAGTTATGGTCAACCAAGCATATACAGGGGTCGACCTTAGGGTCGACCTATCCATCAACAAGGTCGACCTGTCTACCTCTATTTTTGCCAGCTTATCTCTTTTGTTCTGCAGTATTTTTCATCTTGATCCAGTGACTTCTGCAACTTGTTTTTGTGATGTTTTGAGATGTTTTTGAAGGGCTCTAACCTATCAATAGGTAAGCCACTATTTTGGTTGATCCGTGCTTCGGATTGACGAGTTTTTGAGACGTTTTCATATGTTGAAATTTCAGTGTTTTCCGTTGATTTCTGTTGTTTTTTAGCACAAATTTTCTAAAAGATTTTTGTAATGATTTTTATATTAAAATAGCTTTTGAAATAAATATTTTACAAAATTTAAAATTATTTTTAAAGTTATTAAAAATTTATATTGTCTATTATAAAGAGAAATTTTCAAAGAATTGTTTTCCAAATGATTTCAAAAATTGTTTTAAAAACTAGTTTCCTCAAGTAAGTTGTTTTTTATATAAAATACACTATTTTTGTACTCTTCAAGCGTATGAGAAAGAGAATTAAATGATTTAATAAAATATGTGGTATGAGACACATATGTTTACTTTTTCGGTTAATTCCGGACTCGTTCGTTTGAAGTTATGAACCTTCGGGTTAATATTTGTGATTGCCATTCTTTGGCGTGTTTTGAGATTTGTGAATTCCTATTTTTAGGAATCATTTGAGATTGCCATTCTTTGGCGGATTTTAAGATTTGAGATCTCCTATTTAGGAGTTATGGTTTGTGAAAACCATTATGATGTCTTTTGTACTTGCTGATGATTTGAGGCGAGTTATGAGCTTTCTGAGATTTATCATTTGAATGATTTTTTTTCTAATGTGGCATTGATTAACGGTTAGTAAACCGTTAAGTGAGAATGTGTGGTATGGGACGCACTGTTAACACTTTTCGGGTTCCTATGTGAGAGTTTGTGACGCATTCACGATGTTATTGCCAGTACTTGACCTTCGGGTCATCACGAGGATTTATGACTTCGGTCATCATGATGTATTTATGACTTTGGTCATCACGATGTATTTATGACTTTGGTCATCACAATGTATATGTGAGTTCGGTCACCACGAGATTGGTACCTATACATTAGTACTAGACACGAGGATAGCATGTGCAGCATTGCTTCGGCATGCAATCGGGGATTTGGATCCAATCCGGGGTATTCTCTGAGTTTTGAGTTTTATTATGATTTCACCATTTCAAGATGACTATTTTATATATTTTATAGCCTAGAGCTATATGAGAATTTATATATATATATATATGGTGATTTCATTTATGAGGTTTTGAACTCTTAATTGAGTTCCATAAGTATTGAGATTTCTGAGTTTTGAACTCTTAACTGAGTTCCATGAGTTATGAGATTTTTGATGATTTCTGTGGTTTCCTTCTAAGATTTTATATGATTTTATCGAAATTATATTTTGAGTAGCTTTTGAAAAGGAAACATTCATAGTGAATTGATGTTATTCATGAGTTAACCCTTGGGATATTTCAGAGTTTTCCATTACTTGGAATCTGAGTAAATCTAAGTTTATACCATTCCTTTTTTATTAAAGGAATGTTTCCCTTATTAGACTTATATCCTATTTATCAATTGCCAATCATCTTGTTCAAGTTAGACTGACCCGTGTATTCATTACTCGGGTAAAACCGAGTTGCAGGTTAGATTATTTGGATTCCGCTTGGCTGTTCTCTATGGATCCTTCTATCGACCTTTTGGATCTTATGCATAGTTTTTGTATATCTCAGCTTGTAGTAGCATGACTTGGTTTGTATATATTCTTTTGTGGGGACTTGATGTATATATGTATTGTGGTTGCACCACCACGTATGATACTATGTATTGTATTTGATGTATATGTATATATATATATATGACTGTGTTTGCTGTTCTATGATCTGTGCTTATTATTTTTATTGTGTTTTGTTCTGAATAGATCCTGTAGCCACCATGGTAATGTATTAGATGAGAAGTAAGTAGGTTGAACCACCTTAGATGAAAAAAAAAGAAAAAAAATCAGCATATTATCAACATACTTAATGCTAATTTAATACAAGACTATGGATGGTTGCTCCTAAACAGCCATATTCTCTGCACTAGCAGACAATATCACTTCGTAATACTCTTTGTTAGTGTGGGTCTTGGGGTGGGGCGTCACATCCATCAACTAACGGTTAGTAGGTAATCTCTGCTCTTATCTTTGACTTTTTATTTCCTAAAAAACCGGGGTTGAGTTTACTAGAAACCATCGAATGTTGTTTCGAAGAGACCGGGATAGGATATGTTATCCAAAAACCACGTCGATCCAACTCAAGCAATTCAAAGTGAAGATACCTTGAAGATGTGGAGTTCTCAAGGGTTTCGTTCAGTCCCAGAATGAACTTGTATGGATGAATGCTGGCATTGCATTGTTTCTTGGAGTGCAATGTGAGCATTCCAAGTAGGAAGTGCTATATAAAGGTAAAACGTAGCCTCAAGCCTCATCAACCGGGAATGACTAAAACATGGGAGATGCAACTGGGCTAAGTGGGTCGCTGCTAAGTAGGGTTATGATCATCCCTATCTAGAGTCGATATTATCTCTCATTTGTATGCTTCAGGGCCCATTAATGGAGGGGTAATCATATTCAGTACTATCCAGTAAGAGGTAGGCCGGTTCTGTGTTGGCAGGGGATCCAGGCAAGGTCCTCGGTGTTATTTTATCTAGAGATGCACCGTGATGGGAAGTACCCTTGTAGCCCAGTCATTGGATGGAATCCATTTTCCAATACGAGCCTTTACAGTTTTAGTTGTATATTTATTATGTTGGAATTTAATTAATGTAACAATTTCAGTTATGATTAATAAGTATTTGTATTTTAGACACTATTATAATATCAGAGAATTTCATGAAATGTTTTGGTTATCATTAGGTAAAAACCCGTCCATGTTTATGTGCGGTGTGGTCTTACGAGATACTTTTGATTTTCAAAGGTTTTCTATAACTCTAAAATCAAATTGGGTGTGTTTTCTCACACTGGTTTTCCAGGCTGACTCGAGTGTTATTTTATTATAATGCTGGGGTCAGACTGAGCATATTTAAAGAATGCTTTGGAGCTCGGGAGACGAGTTGGAGATCTTCAAGTCGTATTCACGTATATGTTTATTTTCCTCTCATTGTTGAAATCATCAGCAATTATGAGGACAAGTTGTTATAACTGTCCAGGCTGATGATTGTGATTTGTTGTGGTACTTTGATGGATGTATGTATATAACAGTTCTCTTTTGTAAAGATCATAGATATTATATTATATATAAATATTGTTCCGTTGCGATTGTGAGATTCTATGTTGTTTTCAGTTTCTTTTCTCTTCTCTTCTTCTTTCTTCTTCTTTCCCATAACTATCCATCTTTCCATTCAATTTGGGTTGGACATGTGTGGTTTATTGTCAACTTGAATTGTGTGGAATGACGGGTCGTTACAGCTGATATCAGAGCGTAAGGTTAAGCGAGAACCTTGGCTTTGGTGGGGCAACTCATTAAGAGATAAGGTAATGGAATGTTTTATTCTGAGTTTGAGTGTATTATAGACATGCAAACGTATTTGTTAGTGATATTAAAATGTTTTATATTGTGTTAATTTATCTATTAGTGGCTTATGAATTCTCGTTGATAAGTGGGATGCCATGATATCGATAGGGTTTTCAAAATGCTTAAACAAGGCAAACCGACACAATATTGTTTTGAGAATTGGTAAATGAAATAAGTTTACCTAAATTATATTTTATATATAAAGAAATATTTTTTCATAAATTATTATAGTTATATATGGTGTGTTGGTTGTTAGAGAATGATAATATTGGTTATTGTCATTTGTTTTTATTGTTCTAATAAAAGTTGTTATTATTATAATCCAACAAAGATAAACATTTGTAAATTGAGTTATATAAGAAAGTGAATTTATAAGTATGAATTACAGAGTATTGATTATAATTAAAATAATCAACATTTGTGAAATGATATTACTTAAGAAGCGAGATTATACAAATATGATTTATAAATGTGATTTATAAAGGGAAAGGAAATGAAATTGTAAAAGTATATTTGTAAATATGATGTGTGGATAAAAGTGGATTTAAAATGAGAAATTTGAGAATTTAAGTCCCGTTGATTTTGAAATTTGTTTTCAAAGGTTTGGAAAAATAATAATAGTATTATTTTGAAATGTTTTGACTAGAAATATTTTTAAAAAGATTTAAAAGAAATAGAAAGCATTGAATTCACTTCGATCGTTGGAAAATAATTCTGGTGATGACGGCCGCATCATCGGTATTCATTCAAGTTTCTAAGTGATGAATTGCTACCTTAGTGATTTTCCATTGGAGTTTTGTTTTGGTAAACAAGTTTGATTTTAAAATCCAAAGTATGGTTTGATAGATATATGAAAATAAGTTTTTGAACTTAAATTTTGAAAAGGGTATAGATAGGAAAAGAAACCTTGGAATGGAATTTAACTTAAGTTAAGTTAATAAAATGGATTATGAAATTAAAATTTAACTTAAGTAAAGTTAAGTAAATGGATTTAATGAAATGAATAAAATGAAATGAAGTTTAACTTAAGAAAGGCTAAATAAATTTGAATTTGATTTGTAATGAAGTCATGGAATGAATATGAATTTGAGTTATATGATGAAATTCAACTTAAGTTGTAAAATGATGGGAGGTGGTTTGATATAATTGAATATGAACTTAAGTTTAGAAGTGAAAATATATATAAGAAGTGTTGTATAAAATGTTTAAAATAAACTTAAGTAAATAATTTTATGGAATGACCCATAAACGTATTTGGTGTGCAATGAAATGTTGTTAAACATGACTTGAATTTAAAATGAATGTAAGTAAAGTGGACGTTAATAATAGGATGTAAATCAATTAAATGGGAATAAACTGAATGGAAATTAATTGAATGTAAATAAATTGAAAACAAATCAATTGAATGTTAATAAGAAAAGAAAGTGCATAAACATAATGTTGACACTTGGAAACGCAAATTGGTATGATGATAAATAAATTGGATGAATATTATTGTTCGATGGTTTCACTTGTTACATTTGCATATAGTATTGTATACTCTATATTATATAATGATGTTGCTTTCTATAAACATATTCTCATTGGTTGTTGAGTGATTAGTAGGTATGGATGGTGCATGCTTTGCATTTGGAGCTCGCTTTCGCATTTTATTGGTTGTATATACTTGCTAATACTAATAAAAGGTACACATCTTGGATTACATATCATATTTTTATATTTTTCCCTATGGGATTCCCCATCCTCGAAGATGAGATGTATATTTGTGATTATATACATCGTAAAATTTTCCGATCGAGCCGCACACAGGAGACACTAGTAAAAATTTTCGTAAATTTAAGGCGTTAGAAATTTTTTGAGAATTTTGGAAAATTTTTGATAACTAAAATTTGATTTTGAGTTATAACTTGGAGTGAATGAATGGATGGAAATTAATTGGTATAAGTGGATGAATTAAAGAGGCTTAGAATGGTGAGAATAAAGTTTTAACAAATTGATTTTGGAAAGTTAAAGGCTTAAAAGAATTTGAAAATCTATTACAACTAATTGTTTTGAAAAGTTAATGGGTTTTGTGGCATTTTCTTACCTTGCTTATTTCGAGAACGAAATTCTTTTAAGGGGGAGAATGTAATGATCCAGAATTTCAGTCCTTGGAATTTGGAATATTTAATTGATTTTTAAGTATTAAAAAGTTAATTTTATTAGTTAAGTAACTTGAATTTCGAATATAGCGATTTATTGGATAATTAAATCGTTGAAATAAATATTTGGTAATATTTAAAATAATTGAATCTTGAATTTGAAATGAATGAATAATTGTGAAAGTTGATTTAAATTCTATTTTGATAGAAATGAAGATAGTAAACTTTTAAGTTTGAATATCAAGTGATTAAAGTGATTTTGAAAATAACTTGTTTTAATTAAAGTGTAAAAATAGTCTTCCAGGGCACTATCTCGGATTTCAACAAAATCAGTTTCATTGGATCTGTAATAGTGAGTTATTGTATGCCGTTGAATTTCATGATGATTGGAGGTATCATTTGGGTGTGCGAGATCGAAACGCATAGAAACTTATTTTAGAAAATTTATGTGATAATTGGGTTTGAAAAGCTATCTTCTATATAAGATCGAATTAGGCCTCGAAACTAGTTCCATTACATTCAGAATAGGGGTATAACATATAGAACGCCGGACAACACGCCTCGTTTGGAGTTCGAGATTTTTGAGTGCGTCGAGTGGAAATTTTGAATATAAAAATATAAATAATATATGTACTTTGCAACCATAACTTGCCCATACCTTACCTACATTTTGACCATAATCATTCCTTTCTGAAATCGCGCTCATCTGAAATAGTTTTCCATTTTTTAAAATTAAAACCATCGAATCCAACGGCCTATAATCACCGGAGCAACTCAAGACGTTTTTAGGCCTCGACATCAGCTAGAGAGTTGCGCGTTTGGGCATGGAGAAGAAGATGGACGGTGCGATTGAGGTGGTATAGCTCGAGGTGATGGCGATTGGTCCGCGTTAGTGGGGCAGATGGGTTCAATTTTGGGGTCGTTCGGCCGCACTGGGTGGCGGAGGCGGCACGCGATGTCGAGGGATGGTCGGCGATGGTGGACAGCGGCGCGCACGACGGTGGCGGTCGGCGGTGATGGTGGAAGATGCAGTCATTTTTCTTCATGACTGAAAGCAAACGAGTTGAAAGGGAAGAAGGTTATTTAAATTAAACATTTAATTATATAAGTTAATTATGTTTAATTTTTTTGAAGCTTTCAGTACTTCATATTAAACTCATACGAGGTCCAAATTGAACACGACAAGTTGCATTACGATCATGTCAACGAATACTACGCTATGGAGTTGGATTGGATAGATTCGAAGCTAGTAAGAATTTTGGGTTAAAATTGAACATCTGTTCAATTTTAATTCAAATGGGAGCGTTTTGACTGAACTGAAATCAAAGTGAGTTAATCTCACCTTTTTGGTTAATCAAAAAATATTATATAGTCAATAAATGTATTTATTGGACGTGTGGATATTTTATTGTTGATTGTTATTGATTGTTTGGATGATTTACTAGTTTATATTGTTGGGTTGGAAATATTCTCGCCCTTGGAGCGGATGTGTCACATACCGAAATTTTCGACTTTCGAAAATTCGACATCGATACTCACTTTATCGACTGCCGAGCAATCGAGTGCCGGAAACTCCAATAGTGAGGGTTTTAAGAAAAAGAAAAAGTAGAAGAAGAAGAAGATAGAAGAAAAAGAGAAGAAAGAAGAAGAAGAACGACAACAGAACAGCATCAGAAACAGAACAATATCAGAAACTCACATATCGTAGCGGAACAATATATAATAAATAATCACTAGTCTTTTAAAACAAAGAACCATATCATTTTATACATACATCAATCATCAGAGTCAATATACAACAATGGACAGTTATATAACTTGTCCTCGTACAGAATACACAGCGGAATAAATACTATCAGATACAAATACTACGTCTCGTCATCCAGCTTATCTCCAAGCTCCAGAATATCCAGAATATCCTGATAACCTAACTCTAGACTGCCCATGTGGAAATTGGTGGGCACCCAGAGTTTAGAAGGGAACAATAAACTCCGAGTCAGTCATGGTGACTGGTGTGAGATCGTAAAACAGTTATTCTTTAAAATAAACAACATGAAAACTTTAATGTCAATTCGCAATGCTTTTGGAAAATGAAACTACCATAAGACCTCCCACCACACACACAATGCAAACGCAGACTTGGAGGAGATTTCTTCTTATGATAGTCAAAGATGCTTACTACGCAAAATCAAATCATTTTGGATATTATTATTAATGCATAGTGGAAAACATTTCGAAAATAGAATATAAATCTTAGCCAGCATAGGTACCATTATAGTATGCTTGCTATAGCTGCCATATTAGATGGCAGGTTCTACAACTAAAACCGTACAAGGCTCGTATTGTTTCTTTGGATTTCCAACAAATGGTCAGGCTAAGGAACTTCCTATCCACGATGGGTACGTCCCTGGAATAGACGACCCGAGAACCTAACCGGATCTCTGCCAACACAAGGCCGGGTTACCTCTGCAAAAATAGGTAACTACTGACACGCGTATGCCATCCCCCGATCGTCACCGATCTTCCCGAGGATCCCCGATTCGCAACAAACCACATAGATAATAATAATGCAGTAACCACAGAGGTTAAGTATCTGGGCTCCATACCATGATACCACCTTTATCCAGAAGGAATGACATACACTAAGGGGCGCTACTCCCTAGAACCTTGCCGCATCCTTCCTGTTTCGACCATTTCCGGGGTGTGAGGCTCGACGAAGTCTCGTCCACAAAGCTACGCTTTCTCAAAAAGCCCTGCTTTGGGTCCAACAAAATGATCAACCTATGATCACAAAGATATAAGATCAAACAAATGATCATATCGCAAATGATCAAACACTAATCATTTCACAGCAACACTCAGTATGCCACGTTACCAAATTGGGAATATATCGCTGATAAATTTCAACTACATAACCTCTGAGCTCGTACGTCTCAGAGAAGGGTGTTAAGCTAAGAGAATAAATTCTCCGCCACCAACAGAAATGTATTTGAAAGAAATCAGCTCAATATCTCAAATTGTAACGTCAGACACACAATCCATACAAGTCTGTTCCAGGATCGAACAGAACCGAAGGCACTTCTCACGAAGCCCTTGCATTTCCGGATAATTTTCTAATCACGTCAGGACTTCCCGTCACTAAGGGTGATAAAACCTCTAAATCGGAGATCAGCCGAAGTAGAGTAACTCGACGGTAATCCTCCCGTTTTCAAAAATATCCGGTCTTCAACACCGGTCTTCGAATGCAATTCATAACGACGTATCACATATTCGGAATGGGTTATACGACCCCATGGTCCTTTCCCGGCTAACCCGAATAGTGAGCGATTATTTAAAAACAAGTGTGGCATTCAAATTCATCCAATTCACAACAAATACCTATCTAAAGGTAATTATTGATAGTCGGTTATTTAACTATCAATAAAGATGCGCAACATCATCAGATTCCAAATAATTTTCCCAAATTATTTATTCTTCAAAAATATCTTTACTAGATATAAAATTTCCACACTTAACCATTTGAAAACAATTTCAAATATTCACTTTTCAATTTATCTTTAAAAGATAAAAACTCAAACAGTTCATTTCACATTGGAAAAGCATTTCCATACTTATTTAAAAATAAGTAATTCACAAATCATTTATTTTCAACACTTAGAAAATATTCGATATACTTAAAATCAAAATTAAGTATATATCTCATTCTTTAAGGAAATCATTCTTACATCACATTTATTTGAGTCAAAACGAATGTTGCATAAAACATCGTTACGACGACTCGAAATCACTAGTATAGGGATTCAGAATTAAGATAGATATATAAATCCCAATACTATATAAAATATTTCCTTTCGGAAATCCTTTACTATAACAACAGTGTTATAGTCCATCATTTCCTTATTTCTCGAAAATGTCTATTTCAACAATGAATGTTGAAATCTATGATTTCGATAGTTCACACGTTTTAAAACATCTTTTAAAACAATTAACTTCATTTCATAATATCGCTTTCCCAAAACCCTATCCATTTTACTTAAAAATATATTCACTGTCCAAAATCGTGAATATACTTCACTAACCACATTTCAGTCTTTTCTACACATTTTATTTCAATAAAAATTCGCTATTTAAAATCGCGAATATATCTTCTTTAATGTCCTTCTATATTTAATTTATCCAATTCAATCTATTTCGAATTTATAAAACAACGTTTATAAATTCTATTTTCTATTCTATAACAACTTCGATTTTATAAATTTCCTTTAATGACCCATTCAATTTTTATAACTCAACGTATACATCAAAAATCCATATTATAAGTTAAATACTTATAATTTATTTATTTTAAAAGAAATCGTTCTTTTAAACTTTACAAACTGTAAATAAACCCATTTTAACATCATTTCCATTTTTAAATCCACATTCCCAAATATTCACTTTTAACCCCAAAATCAAATCCCAAATTGATTTCTAATTTTACTTCAATACCAAATCAATTTCAATATTCATTTCTAAATTAATTTCCCATCCCAAATCATTTTATATTGATTTTTTCTAAACTTGTTTCAATTTGCCAATTAAATTTATAATTGGACTTCCAACTTATTTCATTTTAAACAAATTCCTCTTAAAGAAAATAAATCCCTTTTATCTTTTTCCAACTATTTAGAAATCCAAATTTTAATTAAATTCTTCAATTTAAAATCACTATTATACGAAATTCATTTATTTAACGTTTTCACTTGATTCTGGAATTAATTCGATAAGAATATAAAAATTAACTTTTTTATACTTTAAAATTCCTTTCTTCGAATTTATTCAATTTCTAAAAATTTATTTACTTAAAAATTTCTATTTTGATTTCAAAAATTCAATTTCATTTATTTTTGGAATCCAATGATATCAAACATCCATTCAGCTAAATTTTAGCTTTCAAACAATTTCCAGACATCAATATGATTAATAACATCAATAATCATTCACATATTAACACATCACAGTAGAAATAAATTCAATCAATATGAGGGGTCCAGTTGGATCCCTCCAACCTATTTCCCTGCATCCAAAGACGTTAGCACAATACCAATTCCGCTCCAGTACGGAATTATCGCGGTATATAGGTTTTTATAAATCCGCTTACTAACGGCGCAATAGGGTCTCATCCGCTATACGAGGCGGGAAATCATCAATCCAATATATACATATGCCAATATGTATATATTGCTATATATAGATATATCCTATTATATCTAATAGCACATTCAAACAAATCAATCAATAACTGCAATTCAATCATAAATCTGAGTGAGAAGATCTCACCTTAGCATTTAAATTTGCCATCCATTTCCATTTTGACCCTTTCCTCTTGATTTTTAACCTTGTATAAATATTTACACAATTCGTTAATATTCGAATTAAATCGAATAACCAATTTCCATTTTGAAATTTTAATTATTCAATGATTTTATTTCAACCTGGTTTTTCTTTTAATAAATTTGTCTAACAAAAATTTAAATCAAAACTATTCTTCCTTTAAAAAATCTTCTATTAAATAAATTATATTAGTTTTGATTTATAAATAACTACTTAACATTCTAAAATTTCAGATTAACTTCCAAAATATTATATAATTTAAATTAACCTTCGAACCCATTATTTCTAATATAAACTCTTATGTTTTCCAAAACTTTATCTATACAAACTTCTCTACTTTACAGTGCAAATATTCATACAGCTTTTGAACTGAACTGTAGGTATTAATATATTCCTCTAACATATATACCTATATATTTTACTTATAAACTTATTTATCAAATCAAAGTTGGATCCGCAGAGAAAAATAAACAACAAAAATACTCGATACCTTAGTGCCTAACCTTCGACAAAACCCCAGATAAAAGCTTCCAGTCACCAAGAACTGCTCGACCAAATTTTCCCTGAATCACGATCCAATAAATTCACTTCTGCGAACACCACCGTGGCCCCTCCTTGTCACCATCGAGCTCGACGATGAAACCCTCATCAACTACTCGCCTCTGTGCTGTTCGCCTGCTTGCCATGTTCGCCATCAGACAACTCCAACCTGACTTCGTCGAACTTAGACAACAGGTGACTTCGACGAGCTCTAGCTCGAGCCCAAAACCCTAAACCACGAACATCACCTCTCAATCGCCTCGCCGCGATTCCAACCCCCCTCCGATCGAGAGTGCGACCACCCAGAATCGCGAGACCCAACTCGCGACTTCGACAAATTGCCACGCCCACGAATTGACGACCGGACACCCCAAACTTCGCACGCAAACGACCCGCCGACGCCTTCACCTTCGAGCTCCACTCGACGACGACGACTGGCGCGTAAACGACCCCCCTCGAATCGATAACAGATCCTCCTTTCTTCCTTGCGCACGCGATTTCGATTTCGAATGAAATATGAGGGAGAGGGATTTTTTTCTTTTTCTTTCTGGGATTTGATTTTTGGAAGTGAGGGAGTGGGTTATTTAAAAATTAGAAGGGCATGGGTTACACGATAAAATCTCGTGAATCTTCGGCGTGATTTATGGGGAAGATAACGTGTAATATTAATTTATATAAATATAAATTTTAAATTTGAATTCGTCTTAAAATTTTAACGCGTTTATTCATCGTACGGTTACATAACAACTCTGATCAATACGAAATTTGAAATCCGCCGATAATTGTAACGACCACGACTTTTTCTCCACAAAAAGTCGTATCATCTTGAAGAAAGAAAGGGATAGAAAAGAGAAAAGATAGAGAAGAAAGAAGAATCAATATCAGAATCTAAACAGCGGAACGAATAAATTATATTAATCAAATAAGATATTACATTGTATCATTTTACATCAGAGATACACAGCTTTATACAACACATACTAGACAGTTATAAACACCTATCTAGTTATTACAACTCAAAATACAACTTAAACAAACGACTCAGAGATCAACACAGCGGAAATACAGATATCTACACGCTGAAGCCTCCTGCTCCATTGCTCCTTCAGAATTCGTCAAAGCAAACCTGAATCTCTTGGCTACTCGTAAAAATTTGAGTACCCAAGAGTTTATAAAACAGAAAATAAACACTTGGGTCAGACATGGGTCTGGTGTGAGTAAACGGTTTAGATTACTTAACTTCAAAACCTTTTGAAAACAAAGGTATCACGTAAGACTCCCCACACATAAATATGGGTAAGTTTTTACCTTACGCTAACCAAAACATTTGATAGGAAATCCAGTTATATTATAATAGGGTCTAGGGTTTTCAAGTAAAATAAAGAAATAGCTGGAATGCTTACATCTCACGTTCCAACATAGTTGGGCACAACTAAAACGTACGGCACTTATCGAATTTTGGATTCCATACAATGGCAGGGCTACCGGGGTACCGCCCGTCACAGTACGTGGCCTAGATCACCGTACCGAGGATCACGCCCAATCCCCTGCAACACAAGGCCGGAACCATCCCTTACTGGATAATTCCCGCATAAGAAACCCCAGCGGTTGTAGCTATTCAACCGCCCACACAGCCGAATAAAAAGAAGGGACCTCTAGACAAGGGAATCTCATACTACTTGGGTGCTACCCACTAACCTTGCTGCACCTCCCCTGTTTTAGCCATTCCCGGTTTGATGAGGCTACGATTACCTTTAATCAGAACACATCACTTAGAATGCTCATCGTCCACCTGACGATGTGCTGAAAGCATTCAATCCATACAAGTTCGTTCCGGTTCGAACGAAACCGAAGGCATTATCTCGTTACACTCATTTTGGAATCACCCTCAGAGTTAACGACAATAACCCTTGCACTCTGAATCTTCATCTTCACTTGAGATTCACGACCTATCGTTAAATTTGGATTGATGTGGTATTCGGATATCCAAATCTGGAAACCCGATCCCGGTCTCATCGAAATCCAAATCGCCATCTTTTAGGTCCAAGTTGTTTAAAGGTTTAAACAATTTAATTCAATTCAATACTTTGAATTTACACAACATTTAACAGATAAATATCACACATTTATCATAGATATATCAATGTCATATCAAAGAATATCACAGCATATCATCCAATTTAGATATTCTATACTAACAATCATCCATAAGCAACAATTATTAACCCTATATTATAATTAATTTAATTAACTTAAATTAAATTAATTACTTAAGAATTAATCATCAAATCTTGCTTAATCCATCATTAATTAATTACAACCTTTAATTAATTAATTACTCATTAAATATTAATCATCCTTGATTAATTATTTATTAATTACATAAAGTAATTATCCTTTAATTAATTTCACCAATTAATTATTCTTAACCATTAACAGAAATTAATCTTTAATTACTTTCATTAATTATATTAATTAATGATCCTTAATTAATTACTTCCATTAATTAACTATAATTAATTACATTGACCCTTAATTAATTGCTTTAATTAATTAAACTTTAATTAATCATTTATATTAATCCACCTTAATTTATCATAAACAGTAATTATCATCCTATAATTACTTACCTTAATTAATTAACTCCTTAATTAATTATATTAATCCTTTAATTAATTAAATCAAGTAATAAATCCTTAATTACTTCTCATTAAGTAATTATCCTTTAAATTAATTACATCTTGTAATTATACATTAATTACTTACAGTAATTACTCTTATTAATTTCATTAAGTATTTATACTTAATCAGCATCAAGATTATCTTTAATTAATTTATAAATTAATTAACTTAAATTAATCACATCCATTTACTATTTACAATTGAGTAATTTATTCCTTAATTACTCTTTAATTAATCCTTAATTAATCTTTAATTACAAATTAATCACTCCTTAAATAAATAATTAATAAAACCTAATTATTAATTAATAAAAATTAATTACAAATTAAGTACTTCTTAATTACCAATTAGTTTACCTCTAATTACTTAATTAATCAATCTTAATTACTTAATTAACTTATTCTTAATTATCAACCAATTAATTAATTAAATGATAAATCATTTATCTCAGTTATCTTCTTAATTATCATTTAAAACCTTACTTGATAATCTTGAAATCAAATTATCATTAACTATTGATAAACTTAAAAACTTTAAATTAAATTAATAATTAAAACACTTTATCTTAATTAATTAACCTTAATTAATTACCTTGATTAATTAAGTTTTAAAAACAACTTAAGAATTTACTTAATTAATTAAAACTTAAAATAAATTCCAACTTTAATTAACAAACATTAATAAATTAACTATTATTTAAACTAGTTTTAAGATAATTAGTTTTAAACTTGACATGGTTAAACATAAAAACTTTGAGTATATAAAACATTTTACCCGAGGGAATTCTGGGTTTACTCGAACAGGTACCGAGTTTCTCAACTTTTTCCCCGAGCTTCCTCTTCTCTTTCTTTTTAAAACTTGGTTTAAATTTTAACTGTTATATTATTAAACACTCATGTACATACCCGAAGACGAACCCGAGCAAAATTTTCCTTTCCCCGAGTTCAACCCCGAGACTACCCTGTACAATTCCCTTCTTCCTCTCGAAACAAAAACACTGACACACACAAACTCATGTGCACGTGTACAGACCAACGGCAACTCTCCGACCATCCCCGCCGCCTTCGCCAAGACAATGATCGACACCACAATCGATTCCGATCATCAATTCATCACCCCAAAGCCCAAATCGAATTCGAGCTTCTCGATCATCCACTGGAATCAAAACTCGTCGACAAAATCACCACGTGCCACTACATACGACCACTAGACACCCCGCCGATCAACCCAGAGTAGCGTCACGAACCCACACGTCGATCCCCCCACCACCGGACGATTCCGATCCACCCACGACGTCGCCAGGCCCTCAAGAACATCGACGTCCCAAAACTGCTCGAAAACCCTAAACTGCCATCGACTAGCCACCTCGACCATCTAAAAACCCATCCACCATTTTTCCCCTGATCCTCATCCTTCAAGCTACTTCCAGTCCTAAGCATGTCCAACAATACCTCATAGATTGTCTAAATTCGACGAGAAACCAAAAACTGATCAACTCAGAAATCCTCGACATTCCCAATCTTAAAAATCATGAAACTATTATCTAAAATCATCATTTTCTAATACGAATTTGATTATAAATTCCAATCATGAAATTAAAATGATCGATTTTTGACTTATATTAGATCATCACTGTAAATCCTTGTTTTTGAAATAAGTTCTCGATATATCCACTTGAATCTATTTTCAAAAATGATATTACAATGTTGCAATCATTTTATCTTTAAAGATTATGGCTTGAATTTGTTTAGATAGGAGATTTGAGAGTTTCTTGAGTCTGTTTACACAACAGAGTCTTTTATATATACATATACACCAATATACAGGGTAGTTCAAACTATATTCCAGTTAAAACATTCATGCACTTCAAAATTTCAACATTACTTCTTAAATCTATCACATGCATCAAAGAATAAACACATATTTAGTTTTAAAAAGGTGTTTACTCATAGGAAAATAACAGAGAAGCAAGAACATTCATATGCACTGATATTTCATAACAAACTCCTATGTAAACATTCATTCACATCCAACATTCAAGTAAACATTGCATATCATGTTACTACAACATTTATCAGACATATCAAAACATAGTAACAAATTTTAAACTGTTTTTAAAATTAGGTTTACTCACCTGAAATTTAAAGAAGCAGAGCAGTTTTTATTTAATTTCCTGGAATTGCATTTGATCTGGAACTGTTGAATTTGAAATCCTTGCATGCTTTATTTATGTTGAATCTTTAACTTGGTTGTTGAATTAGAACCATTTGCATGTTGTTAAATGTTGAATTGTTTCAGGTTGAAGTTGAAATCAGGCTCTTGAATTTGATTTTACTTTCCAGGTTTGAAACCCTTTTCTGATTTTTGTTTCAGGTTTTGATTTGCTTTAGGATTTGTTTTCAGTTTTTGGAAAGATGAGGAGAGAAAGGGTTGAAGAAAACTGAACTGAGTATTGTTTACAGATCTGCTTGAGTTTAATTTCTTTGAAAATGAAATGATAAGAAAAAGAAAATAAGAAAGAAGATAGGAGTTTATATAGTGTTAAATTAGGATTTAATAAAATTAAAGAAAATGAAAATAAAAAGATGACACTTGTCTTTTACCTTACCTAATTACTTAACACATATGCTTAGATGGTTTAATATGTTAACACTTGTCATTATCATTATTTTTTTATCCATTTTAAAATGTTAATATAAAACTTTTGTATTTATTCCTATTAAATAAATACTTTATAAATTCATATAAATAAATTCCTTTAAGGAAAATAATATAAAAGAAATCTTATTCAAATAAAAACTTTATTCATATATTTTATCAAAATATTTTTATCTTTATTTTAAGATATATATATTTCTTTAAATTCAATTCTTAAATTCAATTTCAAAGTCAATTTAAAAATTCAATTTAAAATCAACTTAACATATAAATATAATTAAATAATCACATTATTACTTTGAAAATAATAATTCTATTTTTAAAATCAATTTAAATACATATATATACATTTAAACAATACTTATTATTTTTTGAAATGATAGGTCTATTTAAAATCTATATATATCTATATTTAAAACATCCCATTATTATTATTGTTTGAAAACAACAATTTTACCAATTTTTAATAATTAATTTAAAAGATTATCATATTTTAAATCCCCTGAAATCCCGGGATATCACATTCCTCCCCCCTTAAAAGAATTTCGTCCTCGAAATTTAAAACAAAAGATAATCCAAAGTTTTTATTTTATTTCAACAATTTTCAAAAATTTTAGCATACATATCAGCCAACACAAACAAACAAACAATTTCATCCAAACAACCAATTCAATCAAACAAACAATCCTAGCTATCCGAACACAGATCCTGGATAAGCTTCCTAAATTTCCTCGAGTTTCCCAGGTATAGATACTAGGATACTCGCTCTATTGAATCTAGTCTAGCTATACTACTGAGCTCTTACTCATCTAGATCTACAATCTGAATAAGATATCAGTCCACCGACAAGATCAACTCAACTACCAAATCCTTCTGAACTACTGGTTCCAAAACCAGAGATAGATCAAACATGCACTCCCTCAGGGATACGTGGAATACACCGAATCCCAGTCATCCAAACTGGCAATTCAACCAAGTAGACCAAACTCTTATCCAAATCAGAACATAGAAAAGATCCAAAACAACTCGGAGCTGACTTCCCAGACTTACCCAATCTTATAGCTCCCTTTACCAGAGAAAACTTCAATAACAACGAAGTCTCCAACTTCGAATTCCAAATTTCCTCCGTTTCTTATCCACAGAACTCTTCGGACGATCCTGGGCTGCCTACATCCTTACCGATCAGCTCAACCTTCGCTGATGCTTCTAGAACAAACTGGACCAAAAACAACTCAACAAAATGATCCTCTCAAAATCTACCCAAAATCCAGAACACAAACTCTACTCCACCATCATCAGTAGACTACAACTTACTTCTCCTATCCGGAAAAGACAAAACAGATGCACTCACCAATATGACCTTCAGATCCAGAAAAATTTCCTGTAGAAACTCTCTAATACTGCAACTTCCAGTTGCTTCCACTCTAGAATAGCTGCCACAATGCTTCCGCTGCACAACTTTGATCTGGAGAAGATGAGAATGTCGTTGATGAACTCGAACACAAACTAGACAACACATCCTGGAGATAAGGTTCACAGATCCATAAAAAGAAAACTCAGAAGTTCTAAGAAATACTGAGCTGCTTCACCAAATCCTTTCTCTAGGAATCAACCTTCAACTAGCTGAACCACCGGTATTAATCCTGAAATCAAGTTGATACGGAACTCAATCTCAAATGCAGACAAACTTCTGACTTCGCTGAGACATCCAGAAAATCTCTGATAACCCAAGAGAACACTCAGCAATCGCAAGCCACTTTTGCGATCAACCCAGCCCAATTCCAAATAAACTATTCTCTCTTAACCAATCAGAATAACTTATGCTTATCTAGCCAGTCCATCGAAGAAATGGATCCACTCTGCTGCTTCAGAATTCCACCTCTTAGAAAACTGCAAAGCCAAAAGATCTTCTTGCTGGAACACAAAACACTCCGAGCTGCACTGCTGACACAGATGCCAAGACTTCCTAATCCAAAGCTCTTCGAGAAACTCGGACTTCAAACCAAACAGAATCACCATGCTGAACTCAGCCACAACACCGAAGCAGACACACTTCCTTAGACTTGCTCCAAAAGAAAACATCTTCAGAAACATCCGGTCACTGCGTCTCATCACACAACTACTCCTTCCTGAGTTACTCAGATACCATCACTTGCTTCTGCTCATTCGACAGATCCAAACTCCACTCATCCCACTTCAAAGATGGACTCCGAACCTTAACAGTTCCTTCAGAGATCAATGAAATCCTTCACCACAGCAAAGCTTACTCGAGACGGTATTGGGTCTACAGTCTCGACAAATACACTTCCAACCTCAACATTTAAACTCCAACCATTGGTAGTCGTGTTTCACACACCACTACCCCATCTACCTTTATAACTTATATTAGAAAACCCGAACAGGTAACCCAACAAATAGGTAGAAATATATATATATTTAAAATGATACTTTTTATATAGAAATTATTTCTGGGTAAAATTATTTCATTTACCTCTTTAAAACAATATTGTGTCGAATTGTTCTATACAAGTGTTTAGAGATCCCTATCAATGTTGTGGCGTCCCACACATCGACCAGAATCCATAAACTACTCAATAAACCAACCAACACAATATAAAACAATTTTATATTCACTAACAAATACGCGCTCTCATATATATATATATACACTCGGACTCAAACAGGTTGCTACAGATCCTATTTCTAATGAACAATCCTTCCGAACCTAGGTATTCACTCAACCTAGCGTTCTGATATTCACTTAACCAATAGCTTAGGTATTCGCTCAACCTATGCTCTGATACCACTGTAACGACCACGACTTTTTCTCCACAAAAAGTCGTATCATCTTGAAGAAAGAAAGGGATAGAAAAGAGAAAAGATAGAGAAGAAAGAAGAATCAATATCAGAATCTAAACAGTGGAACGAATAAATTATATTAATCAAATAAGATATTACATTGTATCATTTTACATCAGAGATACACAGCTTTATACAACACATACTAGACAGTTATAAACACCTATCTAGTTATTACAACTCAAAATACAACTTAAACAAACGACTCAGAGATCAACACAGCGGAAATACAGATATCTACACGCTGAAGCCTCCTGCTTCATTGCTCCTTCAGAATTCGTCAAAGCAAACCTGAATCTCTTGGCTACTCGTAAAAATTTGAGTACCCAAGAGTTTATAAAACAGAAAATAAACACTTGGGTCAGACATGGGTCTGGTGTGAGTAAACGGTTTAGATTACTTAACTTCAAAACCTTTTGAAAACAAAGGTATCACGTAAGACTCCCCACACATAAATATGGGTAAGTTTTTACCTTACGCTAACCAAAACATTTGATAGGAAATCCAGTTATATTATAATAGGGTCTAGGGTTTTCAAGTAAAATACAGAAATAGCTGGAATGCTTACATCTCACGTTCCAACATAGTTGGGCACAACTAAAACGTACGGCACTTATCGAATTTTGGATTCCATAGAATGGCAGGCCTACCGGGGTACCACCCGTCACAGTACGTGGCCTAGATCACCGTACCGAGGATCACGCCCAATCCCCTGCAACACAAGGCCGGAACCATCCCTTACTGGATAATTCCCGCATAAGAAACCCCAGCGGTTGTAGCTATTCAACCGCCCACACAGCCGAATAAAAAGAAGGGACCTCTAGACAAGGGAATCTCATACTACTTGGGTGCTACCCACTAACCTTGCTGCACCTCCCCTGTTTTAGCCATTCCCGGTTTGATGAGGCTTGAGGCTACGATTACCTTTAATCAGAACACATCACTTAGAATGCTCATCGTCCACCTGACGATGTGCTGAAAGCATTCAATCCATACAAGTTCGTTCCGGGTTCGAACGAAACCGAAGGCATTATCTCGTTACACTCATTTTGGAATCACCCTCAGAGTTAACGACAATAACCCTTGCACTCTGAATCTTCATCTTCACTTGAGATTCACGACCTATCGTTAAATTTGGATCGATGTGGTATTCGGATATCCAAATCTGGAAACCCGATCCCGGTCTCATCGAAATCCAAATCGCCATCTTTTAGGTCCAAGTTGTTTAAAGGTTTAAACAATTTAATTCAATTCAATACTTTGAATTTACACAACATTTAACAGATAAATATCACACATTTATCATAGATATATCAATGTCATATCAAAGAATATCACAGCATATCATCCAATTTAGATATTCTATACTAACAATCATCCATAAGCAACAATTATTAACCCTATATTATAATTAATTTAATTAACTTAAATTAAATTAATTACTTAAGAATTAATTATCAAATCTTGCTTAATCCATCATTAATTAATTACAACCTTTAATTAATTAATTACTCATTAAATATTAATCATCCTTGATTAATTATTTATTAATTACATAAAGTAATTATCCTTTAATTAATTTCACCAATTAATTATTCTTAACCATTAACAGAAATTAATCTTTAATTACTTTCATTAATTATATTAATTAATGATCCTTAATTAATTACTTCCATTAATTAACTATAATTAATTACATTGACCCTTAATTAATTGCTTTAATTAATTAAACTTTAATTAATCATTTCTATTAATCCACCTTAATTTATCATAAACAGTAATTATCATCCTATAATTACTTACCTTAATTAATTAACTCCTTAATTAATTATATTAATCCTTTAATTAATTACATCAAGTAATAAATCCTTAATTACTTCTCATTAAGTAATTATCCTTTAAATTAATTACATCTTGTAATTATACATTAATTACTTACAGTAATTACTCTTATTAATTTCATTAAGTATTTATACTTAATCAGCATCAAGATTATCTTTAATTAATTTATAAATTAATTAACTTAAATTAATCACATCCATTTACTATTTACAATTGAGTAATTTATTCCTTAATTACTCTTTAATTAATCCTTAATTAATCTTTAATTACAAATTAATCACTCCTTAAATAAATAATTAATAAAACCTAATTATTAATTAATAAAAATTAATTACAAATTAAGTACTTCTTAATTACCAATTAGTTTACCTCTAATTACTTAATTAATCAATCTTAATTACTTAATTAACTTATTCTTAATTATCAACCAATTAATTAATTAAATGATAAATCATTTATCTCAGTTATCTTCTTAATTATCATTTAAAACCTTACTTGATAATCTTGAAATCAAATTATCATTAACTATTGATAAACTTAAAAACTTTAAATTAAATTAATAATTAAAACACTTTATCTTAATTAATTAACCTTAATTAATTACCTTGATTAATTAAGTTTTAAAAACAACTTAAGAATTTACTTAATTAATTAAAACTTAAAATAAATTCCAACTTTAATTAACAAACATTAATAAATTAACTATTATTTAAACTAGTTTTAAGATAATTAGTTTTAAACTTGACATGGTTAAACATAAAAACTTTGAGTATATAAAACATTTTACCCGAGGGAATTCTGGGTTTACTCGAACAGGTACCGAGTTTCTCAACTTTTTCCCCGAGCTTCCTCTTCTCTTTCTTTTTAAAACTTGGTTTAAATTTTAACTGTTATATTATTAATCACTCATGTACATACCCGAAGACGAACCCGAGCAAAATTTTCCTTTCCCCGAGTTCAACCCCGAGACTACCCTGTACAATTCCCTTCTTCCTCTCGAAACAAAAACACTGACACACACAAACTCATGTGCACGTGTACAGACCAACGGCAACTCTCCGACCATCCCCGCCGCCTTCGCCAAGACAGTGATCGACACCACAATCGATTCCGATCATCAATTCATCACCCCAAAGCCCAAATCGAATTCGAGCTTCTCGATCATCCACTGGAATCAAAACTCGTCGACAAAATCACCACGTGCCACTACATACGACCACTAGACACCCCGCCGATCAACCCAGAGTAGCGTCACGAACCCACGCGTCGATCCCCCCACCACCGGACGATTCCGATCCACCCACGACGTCGCCAGGCCCTCAAGAACATCGACGTCCCAAAACTGCTCGAAAACCCTAAACTGCCATCGACTAGCCACCTCGACCATCTAAAAACCCATCCACCATTTTTCCCCTGATCCTCATCCTTCAAGCTACTTCCAGTCCTAAGCATGTCCAACAATACTTCATAGATTGTCTAAATTCGACGAGAAACCAAAAACTGATCAACTCAGAAATCCTCGACATTCCCAATCTTAAAAATCATGAAACTATTATCTAAAATCATCATTTTCTAATACGAATTTGATTATAAATTCCAATCATGAAATTAAAATGATCGATTTTTGACTTATATTAGATCATCACTGTAAATCCTTGTTTTTGAAATAAGTTCTCGATATATCCACTTGAATCTATTTTCAAAAATGATATTACAATGTTGCAATCATTTTATCTTTAAAGATTATGGCTTGAATTTGTTTAGATAGGAGATTTGAGAGTTTCTTGAGTCTGTTTACACAACAGAGTCTTTTATATATACATATACACCAATATACAGGGTAGTTCAAACTATATTCCAGTTAAAACATTCATGCACTTCAAAATTTCAACATTACTTCTTAAATCTATCACATGCATCAAAGAATAAACACATATTTAGTTTTAAAAAGGTGTTTACTCATAGGAAAATAACAGAGAAGCAAGAACATTCATATGCACTGATATTTCATAACAAACTCCTATGTAAACATTCATTCACATCCAACATTCAAGTAAACATTGCATATCATGTTACTACAACATTTATCAGACATATCAAAACATAGTAACAAATTTTAAACTGTTTTTAAAATTAGGTTTACTCACCTGAAATTTAAAGAAGCAGAGCAGTTTTTATTTAATTTCCTGGAATTGCATTTGATCTGGAACTGTTGAATTTGAAATCCTTGCATGCTTTATTTATGTTGAATCTTTAACTTGGTTGTTGAATTAGAACCATTTGCATGTTGTTAAATGTTGAATTGTTTCAGGTTGAAGTTGAAATCAGGCTCTTGAATTTGATTTTACTTTCCAGGTTTGAAACCCTTTTCTGATTTTTGTTTCAGGTTTTGATTTGCTTTAGGATTTGTTTTCAGTTTTTGGAAAGATGAGGAGAGAAAGGGTTGAAGAAAACTGAACTGAGTATTGTTTACAGATCTGCTTGAGTTTAATTTCTTTGAAAATGAAATGATAAGAAAAAGAAAATAAGAAAGAAGATAGGAGTTTATATAGTGTTAAATTAGGATTTAATAAAATTAAAGAAAATGAAAATAAAAAGATGACACTTGTCTTTTACCTTACCTAATTACTTAACACATATGCTTAGATGGTTTAATATGTTAACACTTGTCATTATCATTATTTTTTTATCCATTTTAAAATGTTAATATAAAACTTTTGTATTTATTCCTATTAAATAAATACTTTATAAATTCATATAAATAAATTCCTTTAAGGAAAATAATATAAAAGAAATCTTATTCAAATAAAAACTTTATTCATATATTTTATCAAAATATTTTTATCTTTATTTTAAGATATATATATTTCTTTAAATTCAATTCTTAAATTCAATTTCAAAGTCAATTTAAAAATTCAATTT
Organism: Allium fistulosum; assembly: GCA_030737815.1. Classification (NCBI taxonomy): domain Eukaryota; kingdom Viridiplantae; phylum Streptophyta; class Magnoliopsida; order Asparagales; family Amaryllidaceae; genus Allium; species Allium fistulosum. The sequence goes on along the minus strand of CM060901.1, from coordinate 100,233,258 downwards.
AAAATCAGCTTAACATATAAATATAATTAAATAATCACATTATTACTTTGAAAATAATAATTCTATTTTTAAAATCAATTTAAATACATATATATACATTTAAACAATACTTATTATTTTTTGAAATGATAGGTCTATTTAAAATCTATATATATCTATATTTAAAACATCCCATTATTATTATTGTTTGAAAACAACAATTTTACCAATTTTTAATAATTAATTTAAAAGATTATCATATTTTAAATCCCCTGAAATCCCGGGATATCACAATAATTTAACGTTACGGACCCAATGGAACTAGTTTCGTCGAATTCCGAGACTGTGCCTCGGACGGCTATTTTTAAATTCGATTCGAACGATTAAATTCTCAAAACTGAACAAAACAGTTTTAAATTCAATTCTGAAGCTTCTGTTATCTTCAGTAATATCAACACGAATTTTAAAAGCTTCCGAAATATTTTTCTTCAGCTTGAAATCGAAGATTCGAATTTTTATTCAACTATCAACAGATTAAATTCCATAATTTAATCGCCGATTTAAAGTTATATTCGGGATTCAAATTAAATTATCGTTCAAAATTCTGGGTCGTTACAAACTTCCCTCCTTAAAAGAATTTCGTCCTCGAAATTACAAGTTAAGAAAAATGATCCCTAACTCGTCTACTATTTTTCACAATCTAATAGTTTTATCAAATTTTCAAAACAAATCTTTCTACTAAAGATTCGTTATTAATTCAACTAACTTTCCAACTCCAATTAAAGTTTCAAACAATATTGTTTTCTTCAAAATTCAAATTCAAATTTTAACTTTCAAAATTTTCTCAAAAATTTTCTAACGCCCTAAATTTCCGAAAAATTTCGCCAGCGTCTCCTTTGCGCGGCTAATACGGTACGACTACAAAATGTCCCTACGGACTCTCAGATTTCAAAAAGAAAAAGAAAAAGCCAAGCGGCTAGAGAAATAAGTCATCAAATCTCATATTCAAATTGAAATACTTACCTTTTGTCGAGCAATTCAAATTATCTTTGGAATCAAAATTCCAATTCCTTTATAACACCTGTATCCTACTAGCCATATATCTAGTTACAGCATTCAACCTATTTTGCACATTCAATTACAAAATTTCCAATATAAACTACTTCTTATACATTTCTAGCTTACTATTGAAGTTACATATCTATTATCATTCAATTTTGCATTTCAAATTTCATTTATTTGTTCACAAATTCTTTATTTCAATTTGAACTCTCATTTCTATCCAATTTCAAATGTTTTATAAGTTATCAACTTATTTACATTTCGATTTATATAATCACTTATATATTCATATTACAAATTCATTTCATTAATGAATTTTAAATTTTCCAATATCTATCTGGAATTCCATTTTCATTTATAAATCACATTTACAATTCATATTTTCCATTTTATTCATATATGAATTTGTTTCCTTATGCTTCCAATTCACCTTTATAAATTTCATTCGTTAAATGGATTTTTATTTAAACTTTAAACTTTACAAGTTATCAACTTCATAATATTTCATAAATATTTTTATATAGTATTCCAGAGTCTTTTCAACCTTTCAAAGACCATTTTGAAATCAATTCAATTTATCCTTTGAATTTCTAAAACCAAATCCAAATTTTTCAAACAACTTCCATTTAAAATAATTTGGCAGCAATTTCCTCTTTTGGAAACCCGAAAATGAACACCGGTGATGTCGCGATCATCATCGGAATTATTTTCCAGCGACCGAAAAGAGTTTAGAGCTTTCTAAAATACTTTTCAAACCTTTGAAATTTATTTTTAAATCAAAAAGGAATTTAAACTTTCCAAATCACCAAAATTTCCAAATTCTTTTCAAAACCTTTCCAAAAACTTCTCTGGAATTCCGTTTCAAATTACAAATCACATTTATAATTTATATTCTCAAATTTTATTTGTATACGAATTCATTTCTTAATTTTGGAGTTACAATTTCAATTTCTTATCCAGTTTCATATAATGATAACATTTCAACATTATCACTTTCCTAACATCCATGCAACCATATACTGTAATAATTTATAGAAAACCATTTCTTTTATATACAAAAAAATAGTTTTGGGTAAAATTATCTCATTTACCCTATTTAAAACAATACTGTGCCGAATTGTTCTATTCGAGTGTTTAGAAACCCCTTCGATACAGTTTTGCAAGACTGTGCCGACGAAGGTTCATATACCACTCAATAAAGCAATCATCACAATACAAAACAATTTTTATATTAACTAACAAATACGCGCTCATATCTATTATTACAATCAACTCATTCTAGAGTACTGCTGACTCTATCTCTAATGAGTAACACCCAACAGAGCAGGGTTGTTGCTTAACCATATGCTCTGATACCACGCTGTCACGTCCTGAAATTTTCGACTTTCGAAAATTCGACATCGATACTCACTTTATCGACTGCCGAGCAATCGAGTGCCGGAAACTCCAATAGTGAGGGTTTTAAGAAAAAGAAAAAGTAGAAGAAGAAGAAGATAGAAGAAAAAGAGAAGAAAGAAAGAAGAAGAAGAACGACAACAGAACAGCATCAGAAACAGAACAATATCAGAAACTCACATATCGTAGCGGAACAATATATAATAAATAATCACTAGTCTTTTAAAACAAAGAACCATATCATTTTATACATACATCAATCATCAGAGTCAATATACAACAATGGACAGTTATATAACTTGTCCTCATACAGAATACACAGCGGAATAAATACTATCAGATACAAATACTACGTCTCGTCATCCAGCTTATCTCCAAGCTCCAGAATATCCAGAATATCCTGATAACCTAACTCTAGACTGCCCGTGTGGAAATTGGTGGGCACCCAGAGTTTAGAAGGGAACAATAAACTCCGAGTCAGTCATGGTGACTGGTGTGAGATCGTAAAACAGTTATTCTTTAAAATAAACAACAGGAAAACTTTAATGTCAATTCGCAATGCTTTTGGAAAATGAAACTACCATAAGACCTCCCACCACACACACAATGCAAACGCAGACTTGGAGGAGATTTCTTCTTATGATAGTCAAAGATGCTTACTACGCAAAATCAAATCATTTTGGATATTATTATTAATGCATAGTGGAAAACATTTCGAAAATAGAATATAAATCTTAGCCAGCATAGGTACCATTATAGTATGCTTGCTATAGCTGCCATATTAGATGGAAGGTTCTACAACTAAAACCGTACAAGGCTCGTATTGTTTCTTTGGATTTCCAACAAATGGTCAGGCTAAGGAACTTCCTATCCATGATGGGTACGTCCCTGGAATAGACGACCCGAGAACCTAACCGGATCTCTGCCAACACAAGGCCGGGTTACCTCTGCAAAAATAGGTAACTACTGACACGCGTATGCCATCCCCCGATCGTCACCGATCTTCCCGAGGATCCCCGATTCGCAACAAACCACATAGATAATAATAATGCAGTAACCACAGAGGTTAAGTATCTGGGCTCCATACCATGATACCACCTTTATCCAGAAGGAATGACATACACTAAGGGGCGCTACTCCCTAGAACCTTGCCGCATCCTTCCTGTTTCGACCATTTCCGGGGTGTGAGGCTCGACGAAGTCTCGTCCACAAAGCTACGCTTTCTCAAAAAGCCCTGCTTTGGGTCCAACAAAATGATCAACCTATGATCACAAAGATATAAGATCAAACAAATGATCATATCGCAAATGATCAAACACTAATCATTTCACAGCAACACTCAGTATGCCACGTTACCAAATTGGGAATATATCGCTGATAAATTTCAACTACATAACCTCTGAGCTCGTACGTCTCAGAGAAGGGTGTTAAGCTAAGAGAATAAATTCTCCGCCACCAACAGAAATGTATTTGAAAGAAATCAGCTCAATATCTCAAATTGTAACGTCAGACACACAATCCATACAAGTCTGTTCCGGGATCGAACAGAACCGAAGGCACTTCTCACGAAGCCCTTGCATTTCCGGATAATTTTCTAATCACGTCAGGACTTCCCGTCACTAAGGGTGATAAAACCTCTAAATCGGAGATCAGCCGATGTAGAGTAACTCGACGGTAATCCTCCCGTTTTCAAAAATATCCTGTCTTCAACACCGGTCTTCGAATGCAATTCATAACGACGTATCACATATTCGGAATGGGTTATACGACCCCATGGTCCTTTCCCGGCTAACCCGAATAGTGAGCGATTATTTAAAAACAAGTGTGGCATTCAAATTCATCCAATTCACAACAAATACCTATCTAAAGGTAATTATTGATAGTCGGTTATTTAACTATCAATAAAGATGCGCAACATCATCAGATTCCAAATAATTTTCCCAAATTATTTATTCTTCAAAAATATCTTTACTAGATATAAAATTTCCACACTTAACCATTTGAAAACAATTTCAAATATTCACTTTTCAATTTATCTTTAAAAGATAAAAACTCAAACAGTTCATTTCACATTGGAAAAGCATTTCCATACTTATTTAAAAATAAGTAATTCACAAATCATTTATTTTCAACACTTAGAAAATATTCGATATACTTAAAATCAAAATTAAGTATATATCTCATTCTTTAAGGAAATCATTCTTACATCACATTTATTTGAGTCAAAACGAATGTTGCGTAAAACATCGTTACGACGACTCGAAATCACTAGTATAGGGATTCAGAATTAAGATAGATATATAAATCCCAATACTATATAAAATATTTCCTTTCGGAAATCCTTTACTATAACAACAGTGTTATAGTCCATCATTTCCTTATTTCTCGAAAACGTCTATTTCAACAATGAATGTTGAAATCTATGATTTCGATAGTTCACACGTTTTAAAACATCTTTTAAAACAATTAACTTCATTTCATAATATCGCTTTCCCAAAACCCTATCCATTTTACTTAAAAATATATTCACTGTCCAAAATCGTGAATATACTTCACTAACCACATTTCAGTCTTTTCTACACATTTTATTTCAATAAAAATTCGCTATTTAAAATCGCGAATATATCTTCTTTAATGTCCTTCTATATTTAATTTATCCAATTCAATCTATTTCGAATTTATAAAACAACGTTTATAAATTCTATTTTCTATTCTATAACAACTTCGATTTTATAAATTTCCTTTAATGACCCATTCAATTTTTATAACTCAACGTATACATCAAAAATCCATATTATAAGTTAAATACTTATAATTTATTTATTTTAAAAGAAATCGTTCTTTTAAACTTTACAAACTGTAAATAAACCCATTTTAACATCATTTCCATTTTTAAATCCACATTCCCAAATATTCACTTTTAACCCCAAAATCAAATCCCAAATTGATTTCTAATTTTACTTCAATACCAAATCAATTTCAATATTCATTTCTAAATTAATTTCCCATCCCAAATCATTTTATATTGATTTTTTCTAAACTTGTTTCAATTTGCCAATTAAATTTATAATTGGACTTCCAACTTATTTCATTTTAAACAAATTCCTCTTAAAGAAAATAAATCCCTTTTATCTTTTTCCAACTATTTAGAAATCCAAATTTTAATTAAATTCTTCAATTTAAAATCACTATTATACGAAATTCATTTATTTAACGTTTTCACTTGATTCTGGAATTAATTCGATAAGAATATAAAAATTAACTTTTTTATACTTTAAAATTCCTTTCTTCGAATTTATTCAATTTCTAAAAATTTATTTACTTAAAAATTTCTATTTTGATTTCAAAAATTCAATTTCATTTATTTTTGGAATCCAATGATATCAAACATCCATTCAGCTAAATTTTAGCTTTCAAACAATTTCCAGACATCAATATGATTAATAACATCAATAATCATTCACAGATTAACACATCACAGTAGAAATAAATTCAATCAATATGAGGGGTCCAGTTGGATCCCTCCAACCTATTTCCCTGCATCCAAAGACGTTAGCACAATACCAATTCCGCTCCAGTACGGAATTATCGCGGTATATAGGTTTTTATAAATCCGCTTACTAACGGCGCAATAGGGTCTCATCCGCTATACGAGGCGGGAAATCATCAATCCAATATATACATATGCCAATATGTATATATTGCTATATATAGATATATCCTATTATATCTAATAGCACATTCAAACAAATCAATCAATAACTGCAATTCAATCATAAATCTGAGTGAGAAGATCTCACCTTAGCATTTAAATTTGCCATCCATTTCCATTTTGACCCTTTCCTCTTGATTTTTAACCTTGTATAAATATTTACACAATTCGTTAATATTCGAATTAAATCGAATAACCAATTTCCATTTTGAAATTTTAATTATTCAATGATTTTATTTCAACCTGGTTTTTCTTTTAATAAATTTGTCTAACAAAAATTTAAATCAAAACTATTCTTCCTTTAAAAAATCTTCTATTAAATAAATTATATTAGTTTTGATTTATAAATAACTACTTAACATTCTAAAATTTCAGATTAACTTCCAAAATATTATATAATTCAAATTAACCTTCGAACCCATTATTTCTAATATAAACTCTTATGTTTTCCAAAACTTTATCTATACAAACTTCTCTACTTTACAGTGCAAATATTCATACAGCTTTTGAACTGAACTGTAGGTATTAATATATTCCTCTAACATATATACCTATATATTTTACTTATAAACTTATTTATCAAATCAAAGTTGGATCCGCAGAGAAAAATAAACAACAAAAATACTCGATACCTTAGTGCCTAACCTTCGACAAAACCCCAGATAAAAGCTTCCAGTCACCAAGAACTGCTCGACCAAATTTTCCCTGAATCACGATCCAATAAATTCACTTCTGCGAACACCACCGTGGCCCCTCCTTGTCACCATCGAGCTCGACGATGAAACCCTCATCAACTACTCGCCTCTGTGCTGTTCGCCTGCTTGCCATGTTCGCCATCAGACAACTCCAACCTGACTTCGTCGAACTTAGACAACAGGTGACTTCGACGAGCTCTAGCTCGAGCCCAAAACCCTAAACCACGAACATCACCTCTCGATCGCCTCGCCGCGATTCCAACCCCCCTCCGATCGAGAGTGCGACCACCCAGAATCGCGAGACCCAACTCGCGACTTCGACAAATTGCCACGCCCACGAATTGACGACCGGACACCCCAAACTTCGCACGCAAACGACCCGCCGACGCCTTCACCTTCGAGCTCCACTCGACGACGACGACTGGCGCGTAAACGACCCCCCTCGAATCGATAACAGATCCTCCTTTCTTCCTTGCGCACGCGATTTCGATTTCGAATGAAATATGAGGGAGAGGGATTTTTTTCTTTTTCTTTCTGGGATTTGATTTTTGGAAGTGAGGGAGTGGGTTATTTAAAAATTAGAAGGGCATGGGTTACACGATAAAATCTCGTGAATCTTCGGCGTGATTTATGGGGAAGATAACGTGTAATATTAATTTATATAAATATAAATTTTAAATTTGAATTCGTCTTAAAATTTTAACGCGTTTATTCATCGTACGGTTACATAACAACTCTGATCAATACGAAATTTGAAATCCGCCGATAATTGTAACGACCACGACTTTTTCTCCACAAAAAGTCGTATCATCTTGAAGAAAGAAAGGGATAGAAAAGAGAAAAGATAGAGAAGAAAGAAGAATCAATATCAGAATCTAAACAGCGGAACGAATAAATTATATTAATCAAATAAGATATTACATTGTATCATTTTACATCAGAGATACACAGCTTTATACAACACATACTAGACAGTTATAAACACCTATCTAGTTATTACAACTCAAAATACAACTTAAACAAACGACTCAGAGATCAACACAGCAGAAATACAGATATCTACACGCTGAAGCCTCCTGCTCCATTGCTCCTTCAGAATTCGTCAAAGCAAACCTGAATCTCTTGGCTACTCGTAAAAATTTGAGTACCCAAGAGTTTATAAAACAGAAAATAAACACTTGGGTCAGACATGGGTCTGGTGTGAGTAAACGGTTTAGATTACTTAACTTCAAAACCTTTTGAAAACAAAGGTATCACGTAAGACTCCCCACACATAAATATGGGTAAGTTTTTACCTTACGCTAACCAAAACATTTGATAGGAAATCCAGTTATATTATAATAGGGTCTAGGGTTTTCAAGTAAAATACAGAAATAGCTGGAATGCTTACATCTCACGTTCCAACATAGTTGGGCACAACTAAAACGTACGGCACTTATCGAATTTTGGATTCCATACAATGGCAGGGCTACCGGGGTACCGCCCGTCACAGTACGTGGCCTAGATCACCGTACCGAGGATCACGCCCAATCCCCTGCAACACAAGGCCGGAACCATCCCTTACTGGATAATTCCCGCATAAGAAACCCCAGCGGTTGTAGCTATTCAACCGCCCACACAGCCGAATAAAAAGAAGGGACCTCTAGACAAGGGAATCTCATACTACTTGGGTGCTACCCACTAACCTTGCTGCACCTCCCCTGTTTTAGCCATTCCCGGTTTGATGAGGCTACGATTACCTTTAATCAGAACACATCACTTAGAATGCTCATCGTCCACCTGACGATGTGCTGAAAGCATTCAATCCATACAAGTTCGTTCCGGGTTCGAACGAAACCGAAGGCATTATCTCGTTACACTCATTTTGGAATCACCCTCAGAGTTAACGACAATAACCCTTGCACTCTGAATCTTCATCTTCACTTGAGATTCACGACCTATCGTTAAATTTGGATTGATGTGGTATTCGGATATCCAAATCTGGAAACCCGATCCCGGTCTCATCGAAATCCAAATCGCCATCTTTTAGGTCCAAGTTATTTAAAGGTTTAAACAATTTAATTCAATTCAATACTTTGAATTTACACAACATTTAACAGATAAATATCACACATTTATCATAGATATATCAATGTCATATCAAAGAATATCACAGCATATCATCCAATTTAGATATTCTATACTAACAATCATCCATAAGCAACAATTATTAACCCTATATTATAATTAATTTAATTAACTTAAATTAAATTAATTACTTAAGAATTAATCATTAAATCTTGCTTAATCCATCATTAATTAATTACAACCTTTAATTAATTAATTACTCATTAAATATTAATCATCCTTGATTAATTATTTATTAATTACATAAAGTAATTATCCTTTAATTAATTTCACCAATTAATTATTCTTAACCATTAACAGAAATTAATCTTTAATTACTTTCATTAATTATATTAATTAATGATCCTTAATTAATTACTTCCATTAATTAACTATAATTAATTACATTGACCCTTAATTAATTGCTTTAATTAATTAAACTTTAATTAATCATTTATATTAATCCACCTTAATTTATCATAAACAGTAATTATCATCCTATAATTACTTACCTTAATTAATTAACTCCTTAATTAATTATATTAATCCTTTAATTAATTACATCAAGTAATAAATCCTTAATTACTTCTCATTAAGTAATTATCCTTTAAATTAATTACATCTTGTAATTATACATTAATTACTTACAGTAATTACTCTTATTAATTTCATTAAGTATTTATACTTAATCAGCATCAAGATTATCTTTAATTAATTTATAAATTAATTAACTTAAATTAATCACATCCATTTACTATTTACAATTGAGTAATTTATTCCTTAATTACTCTTTAATTAATCCTTAATTAATCTTTAATTACAAATTAATCACTCCTTAAATAAATAATTAATAAAACCTAATTATTAATTAATAAAAATTAATTACAAATTAAGTACTTCTTAATTACCAATTAGTTTACCTCTAATTACTTAATTAATCAATCTTAATTACTTAATTAACTTATTCTTAATTATCAACCAATTAATTAATTAAATGATAAATCATTTATCTCAGTTATCTTCTTAATTATCATTTAAAACCTTACTTGATAATCTTGAAATCAAATTATCATTAACTATTGATAAACTTAAAAACTTTAAATTAAATTAATAATTAAAACACTTTATCTTAATTAATTAACCTTAATTAATTACCTTGATTAATTAAGTTTTAAAAACAACTTAAGAATTTACTTAATTAATTAAAACTTAAAATAAATTCCAACTTTAATTAACAAACATTAATAAATTAACTATTATTTAAACTAGTTTTAAGATAATTAGTTTTAAACTTGACATGGTTAAACATAAAAACTTTGAGTATATAAAACATTTTACCCGAGGGAATTCTGGGTTTACTCGAACAGGTACCGAGTTTCTCAACTTTTTCCCCGAGCTTCCTCTTCTCTTTCTTTTTAAAACTTGGTTTAAATTTTAACTGTTATATTATTAAACACTCATGTACATACCCGAAGACGAACCCGAGCAAAATTTTCCTTTCCCCGAGTTCAACCCCGAGACTACCCTGTACAATTCCCTTCTTCCTCTCGAAACAAAAACACTGACACACACAAACTCATGTGCACGTGTACAGACCAACGGCAACTCTCCGACCATCCCCGCCGCCTTCGCCAAGACAGTGATCGACACCACAATCGATTCCGATCATCAATTCATCACCCCAAAGCCCAAATCGAATTCGAGCTTCTCGATCATCCACTGGAATCAAAACTCGTCGACAAAATCACCACGTGCCACTACATACGACCACTAGACACCCCGCCGATCAACCCAGAGTAGCGTCACGAACCCACACGTCGATCCCCCCACCACCGGACGATTCCGATCCACCCACGACGTCGCCAGGCCCTCAAGAACATCGACGTCCCAAAACTGCTCGAAAACCCTAAACTGCCATCGACTAGCCACCTCGACCATCTAAAAACCCATCCACCATTTTTCCCCTGATCCTCATCCTTCAAGCTACTTCCAGTCCTAAGCATGTCCAACAATACCTCATAGATTGTCTAAATTCGACGAGAAACCAAAAACTGATCAACTCAGAAATCCTCGACATTCCCAATCTTAAAAATCATGAAACTATTATCTAAAATCATCATTTTCTAATACGAATTTGATTATAAATTCCAATCATGAAATTAAAATGATCGATTTTTGACTTATATTAGATCATCACTGTAAATCCTTGTTTTTGAAATAAGTTCTCGATATATCCACTTGAATCTATTTTCAAAAATGATATTACAATGTTGCAATCATTTTATCTTTAAAGATTATGGCTTGAATTTGTTTAGATAGGAGATTTGAGAGTTTCTTGAGTCTGTTTACACAACAGAGTCTTTTATATATACATATACACCAATATACAGGGTAGTTCAAACTATATTCCAGTTAAAATATTCATGCACTTCAAAATTTCAACATTACTTCTTAAATCTATCACATGCATCAAAGAATAAACACATATTTAGTTTTAAAAAGGTGTTTACTCATAGGAAAATAACAGAGAAGCAAGAACATTCATATGCACTGATATTTCATAACAAACTCCTATGTAAACATTCATTCACATCCAACATTCAAGTAAACATTGCATATCATGTTACTACAACATTTATCAAACATATCAAAACATAGTAACAAATTTTAAACTGTTTTTAAAATTAGGTTTACTCACCTGAAATTTAAAGAAGCAGAGCATTTTTTATTTAATTTCCTGGAATTGCATTTGATCTGGAACTGTTGAATTTGAAATCCTTGCATGCTTTATTTATGTTGAATCTTTAACTTGGTTGTTGAATTAGAACCATTTGCATGTTGTTAAATGTTGAATTGTTTCAGGTTGAAGTTGAAATCAGGCTCTTGAATTTGATTTTACTTTCCAGGTTTGAAACCCTTTTCTGATTTTTGTTTCAGGTTTTGATTTGCTTTAGGATTTGTTTTCAGTTTTTGGAAAGATGAGGAGAGAAAGGGTTGAAGAAAACTGAACTGAGTATTGTTTACAGATCTGCTTGAGTTTAATTTCTTTGAAAATGAAATGATAAGAAAAAGAAAATAAGAAAGAAGATAGGAGTTTATATAGTGTTAAATTAGGATTTAATAAAATTAAAGAAAATGAAAATAAAAAGATGACACTTGTCTTTTACCTTACCTAATTACTTAACACATATGCTTAGATGGTTTAATATGTTAACACTTGTCAATATCATTATTTTTTTATCCATTTTAAAATGTTAATATAAAACTTTTGTATTTATTCCTATTAAATAAATACTTTATAAATTCATATAAATAAATTCCTTTAAGGAAAATAATATAAAAGAAATCTTATTCAAATAAAAACTTTATTCATATATTTTATTAAAATATTTTTATCTTTATTTTAAGATATATATATTTCTTTAAATTCAATTCTTAAATTCAATTTCAAAGTCAATTTAAAAATTCAATTTAAAATCAACTTAACATATAAATATAATTAAATAATCACATTATTACTTTGAAAATAATAATTCTATTTTTAAAATCAATTTAAATACATATATATACATTTAAACAATACTTATTATTTTTTGAAATGATAGGTCTATTTAAAATCTATATATATCTATATTTAAAACATCCCATTATTATTATTGTTTGAAAACAACAATTTTACCAATTTTTAATAATTAATTTAAAAGATTATCATATTTTAAATCCCCTGAAATCCCGGGATATCACATTCCTCCCCCCTTAAAAGAATTTCGTCCTCGAAATTTAAAACAAAAGATAATCCAAAGTTTTTATTTTATTTCAACAATTTTCAAAAATTTTAGCATACATATCAGCCAACACAAACAAACAAACAATTTCATCCAAACAACCAATTCAATCAAACAAACAATCCTAGCTATCCGAACACAGATCCTGGATAAGCTTCCTAAATTTCCTCGAGTTTCCCAGGTATAGATACTAGGATACTCGCTCTATTGAATCTAGTCTAGCTATACTACTGAGCTCTTACTCATCTAGATCTACAATCTGAATAAGATATCAGTCCACCGACAAGATCAACTCAACTACCAAATCCTTCTGAACTACTGGTTCCAAAACCAGAGATAGATCAAACATGCACTCCCTCAGGGATACGTGGAATACACCGAATCCCAGTCATCCAAACTGGCAATTCAACCAAGTAGACCAAACTCTTATCCAAATCAGAACATAGAAAAGATCCAAAACAACTCGGAGCTGACTTCCCAGACTTACCCAATCTTATAGCTCCCTTTACCAGAGAAAACTTCAATAACAACGAAGTCTCCAACTTCGAATTCCAAATTTCCTCCGTTTCTTATCCACAGAACTCTTCGGACGATCCTGGGCTGCCTACATCCTTACCGATCAGCTCAACCTTCGCTGATGCTTCTAGAACAAACTGGACCAAAAACAACTCAACAAAATGATCCTCTCAAAATCTACCCAAAATCCAGAACACAAACTCTACTCCACCATCATCAGTAGACTACAACTTACTTCTCCTATCCGGAAAAGACAAAACAGATGCACTCACCAATATGACCTTCAGATCCAGAAAAATTTCCTGTAGAAACTCTCTAATACTGCAACTTCCAGTTGCTTCCACTCTAGAATAGCTGCCACAATGCTTCCGCTGCACAACTTTGATCTGGAGAAGATGAGAATGTCGTTGATGAACTCGAACACAAACTAGACAACACATCCTGGAGATAAGGTTCACAGATCCATAAAAAGAAAACTCAGAAGTTCTAAGAAATACTGAGCTGCTTCACCAAATCCTTTCTCTAGGAATCAACCTTCAACTAGCTGAACCACCGGTATTAATCCTGAAATCAAGTTGATACGGAACTCAATCTCAAATGCAGACAAACTTCTGACTTCGCTGAGACATCCAGAAAATCTCTGATAACCCAAGAGAACACTCAGCAATCGCAAGCCACTTTTGCGATCAACCCAGCCCAATTCCAAATAAACTATTCTCTCTTAACCAATCAGAATAACTTATGCTTATCTAGCCAGTCCATCGAAGAAATGGATCCACTCTGCTGCTTCAGAATTCCACCTCTTAGAAAACTGCAAAGCCAAAAGATCTTCTTGCTGGAACACAAAACACTCCGAGCTGCACTGCTGACACAGATGCCAAGACTTCCTAATCCAAAGCTCTTCGAGAAACTCGGACTTCAAACCAAACAGAATCACCATGCTGAACTCAGCCACAACACCGAAGCAGACACACTTCCTTAGACTTGCTCCAAAAGAAAACATCTTCAGAAACATCCGGTCACTGCGTCTCATCACACAACTACTCCTTCCTGAGTTACTCAGATACCATCACTTGCTTCTGCTCATTCGACAGATCCAAACTCCACTCATCCCACTTCAAAGATGGACTCCGAACCTTAACAGTTCCTTCAGAGATCAATGAAATCCTTTACCACAGCAAAGCTTACTCGAGACGGTATTGGGTCTACAGTCTCGACAAATACACTTCCAACCTCAACATTTAAACTCCAACCATTGGTAGTCGTGTTTCACACACCACTACCCCATCTACCTTTATAACTTATATTGGAAAACCCGAACAGGTAACCCAACAAATAGGTAGAAATATATATATATTTAAAATGATACTTTTTATATAGAAATTATTTCTGGGTAAAATTATTTCATTTACCTCTTTAAAACAATATTGTGTCGAATTGTTCTATACAAGTGTTTAGAGATCCCTATCAATGTTGTGGCGTCCCACACATCGACCAGAATCCATAAACTACTCAATAAACCAACCAACACAATATAAAACAATTTTATATTCACTAACAAATACGCGCTCTCATATATATATATACACTCGGACTCAAACAGGTTGCTACAGATCCTATTTCTAATGAACAATCCTTCCGAACCTAGGTATTCACTCAACCTAGCGTTCTGATATTCACTTAACCAATAGCTTAGGTATTCGCTCAACCTATGCTCTGATACCACTGTAACGACCACGACTTTTTCTCCACAAAAAGTCGTATCATCTTGAAGAAAGAAAGGGATAGAAAAGAGAAAAGATAGAGAAGAAAGAAGAATCAATATCAGAATCTAAACAGCGGAACGAATAAATTATATTAATCAAATAAGATATTACATTGTATCATTTTACATCAGAGATACACAGCTTTATACAACACATACTAGACAGTTATAAACACCTATCTAGTTATTACAACTCAAAATACAACTTAAACAAACGACTCAGAGATCAACACAGCGGAAATACAGATATCTACACGCTGAAGCCTCCTGCTCCATTGCTCCTTCAGAATTCGTCAAAGCAAACCTGAATCTCTTGGCTACTCGTAAAAATTTGAGTACCCAAGAGTTTATAAAATAGAAAATAAACACTTGGGTCAGACATGGGTCTGGTGTGAGTAAACGGTTTAGATTACTTAACTTCAAAACCTTTTGAAAACAAAGGTATCACGTAAGACTCCCCACACATAAATATGGGTAAGTTTTTACCTTACGCTAACCAAAACATTTGATAGGAAATCCAGTTATATTATAATAGGGTCTAGGGTTTTCAAGTAAAATACAGAAATAGCTGGAATGCTTACATCTCACGTTCCAACATAGTTGGGCACAACTAAAACGTACGGCACTTATCGAATTTTGGATTCCATACAATGGTAGGGCTACCGGGGTACCGCCCGTCACAGTACGTGGCCTAGATCACCGTACCGAGGATCACGCCCAATCCCCTGCAACACAAGGCCGGAACCATCCCTTACTGGATAATTCCCGCATAAGAAACCCCAGCGGTTGTAGCTATTCAACCGCCCACACAGCCGAATAAAAAGAAGGGACCTCTAGACAAGGGAATCTCATACTACTTGGGTGCTACCCACTAACCTTGCTGCACCTCCCCTGTTTTAGCCATTCCCGGTTTGATGAGGCTTGAGGCTACGATTACCTTTAATCAGAACACATCACTTAGAATGCTCATCGTCCACCTGACGATGTGCTGAAAGCATTCAATCCATACAAGTTCGTTCCGGGTTCGAACGAAACCGAAGGCATTATCTCGTTACACTCATTTTGGAATCACCCTCAGAGTTAACGACAATAACCCTTGCACTCTGAATCTTCATCTTCACTTGAGATTCACGACCTATCGTTAAATTTGGATCGATGTGGTATTCGGATATCCAAATCTGGAAACCCGATCCCGGTCTCATCGAAATCCAAATCGCCATCTTTTAGGTCCAAGTTGTTTAAAGGTTTAAACAATTTAATTCAATTCAATACTTTGAATTTACACAACATTTAACAGATAAATATCACAGATTTATCATAGATATATCAATGTCATATCAAAGAATATCACAGCATATCATCCAATTTAGATATTCTATACTAACAATCATCCATAAGCAACAATTATTAACCCTATATTATAATTAATTTAATTAACTTAAATTAAATTAATTACTTAAGAATTAATTATCAAATCTTGCTTAATCCATCATTAATTAATTACAACCTTTAATTAATTAATTACTCATTAAATATTAATCATCCTTGATTAATTATTTATTAATTACATAAAGTAATTATCCTTTAATTAATTTCACCAATTAATTATTCTTAACCATTAACAGAAATTAATCTTTAATTACTTTCATTAATTATATTAATTAATGATCCTTAATTAATTACTTCCATTAATTAACTATAATTAATTACATTGACCCTTAATTAATTGCTTTAATTAATTAAACTTTAATTAATCATTTCTATTAATCCACCTTAATTTATCATAAACAGTAATTATCATCCTATAATTACTTACCTTAATTAATTAACTCCTTAATTAATTATATTAATCCTTTAATTAATTACATCAAGTAATAAATCCTTAATTACTTCTCATTAAGTAATTATCCTTTAAATTAATTACATCTTGTAATTATACATTAATTACTTACAGTAATTACTCTTATTAATTTCATTAAGTATTTATACTTAATCAGCATCAAGATTATCTTTAATTAATTTATAAATTAATTAACTTAAATTAATCACATCCATTTACTATTTACAATTGAGTAATTTATTCCTTAATTACTCTTTAATTAATCCTTAATTAATCTTTAATTACAAATTAATCACTCCTTAAATAAATAATTAATAAAACCTAATTATTAATTAATAAAAATTAATTACAAATTAAGTACTTCTTAATTACCAATTAGTTTACCTCTAATTACTTAATTAATCAATCTTAATTACTTAATTAACTTATTCTTAATTATCAACCAATTAATTAATTAAATGATAAATCATTTATCTCAGTTATCTTCTTAATTATCATTTAAAACCTTACTTGATAATCTTGAAATCAAATTATCATTAACTATTGATAAACTTAAAAACTTTAAATTAAATTAATAATTAAAACACTTTATCTTAATTAATTAACCTTAATTAATTACCTTGATTAATTAAGTTTTAAAAACAACTTAAGAATTTACTTAATTAATTAAAACTTAAAATAAATTCCAACTTTAATTAACAAACATTAATAAATTAACTATTATTTAAACTAGTTTTAAGATAATTAGTTTTAAACTTGACATGGTTAAACATAAAAACTTTGAGTATATAAAACATTTTACCCGAGGGAATTCTGGGTTTACTCGAACAAGTACCGAGTTTCTCAACTTTTTCCCCGAGCTTCCTCTTCTCTTTCTTTTTAAAACTTGGTTTAAATTTTAACTGTTATATTATTAAACACTCATGTACATACCCGAAGACGAACCCGAGCAAAATTTTCCTTTCCCCGAGTTCAACCCCGAGACTACCCTGTACAATTCCCTTCTTCCTCTCGAAACAAAAACACTGACACACACAAACTCATGTGCACGTGTACAGACCAACGGCAACTCTCCGACCATCCCCGCCGCCTTCGCCAAGACAGTGATCGACACCACAATCGATTCCGATCATCAATTCATCACCCCAAAGCCCAAATCGAATTCGAGCTTCTCGATCATCAACTGGAATCAAAACTCGTCGACAAAATCACCACGTGCCACTACATACGACCACTAGACACCCCGCCGATCAACCCAGAGTAGCGTCACGAACCCACGCGTCGATCCCCCCACCACCGGACGATTCCGATCCACCCACGACGTCGCCAGGCCCTCAAGAACATCGACGTCCCAAAACTGCTCGAAAACCCTAAACTGCCATCGACTAGCCACCTCGACCATCTAAAAACCCATCCACCATTTTTCCCCTGATCCTCATCCTTCAAGCTACTTCCAGTCCTAAGCATGTCCAACAATACTTCATAGATTGTCTAAATTCGACGAGAAACCAAAAACTGATCAACTCAGAAATCCTCGACATTCCCAATCTTAAAAATCATGAAACTATTATCTAATATCATCATTTTCTAATACGAATTTGATTATAAATTCCAATCATGAAATTAAAATGATCGATTTTTGACTTATATTAGATCATCACTGTAAATCCTTGTTTTTGAAATAAGTTCTCGATATATCCACTTGATTCTATTTTCAAAAATGATATTACAATGTTGCAATCATTTTATCTTTAAAGATTATGGCTTGAATTTGTTTAGATAGGAGATTTGAGAGTTTCTTGAGTCTGTTTACACAACAGAGTCTTTTATATATACATATACACCAATATACAGGGTAGTTCAAACTATATTCCAGTTAAAACATTCATGCACTTCAAAATTTCAACATTACTTCTTAAATCTATCACATGCATCAAAGAATAAACACATATTTAGTTTTAAAAAGGTGTTTACTCATAGGAAAATAACAGAGAAGCAAGAACATTCATATGCACTGATATTTCATAACAAACTCCTATGTAAACATTCATTCACATCCAACATTCAAGTAAACATTGCATATCATGTTACTACAACATTTATCAGACATATCAAAACATAGTAACAAATTTTAAACTGTTTTTAAAATTAGGTTTACTCACCTGAAATTTAAAGAAGCAGAGCAGTTTTTATTTAATTTCCTGGAATTGCATTTGATCTGGAACTGTTGAATTTGAAATCCTTGCATGCTTTATTTATGTTGAATCTTTAACTTGGTTGTTGAATTAGAACCATTTGCATGTTGTTAAATGTTGAATTGTTTCAGGTTGAAGTTGAAATCAGGCTCTTGAATTTGATTTTACTTTCCAGGTTTGAAACCCTTTTCTGATTTTTGTTTCAGGTTTTGATTTGCTTTAGGATTTGTTTTCAGTTTTTGGAAAGATGAGGAGAGAAAGGGTTGAAGAAAACTGAACTGAGTATTGTTTACAGATCTGCTTGAGTTTAATTTCTTTGAAAATGAAATGATAAGAAAAAGAAAATAAGAAAGAAGATAGGAGTTTATATAGTGTTAAATTAGGATTTAATAAAATTAAAGAAAATGAAAATAAAAAGATGACACTTGTCTTTTACCTTACCTAATTACTTAACACATATGCTTAGATGGTTTAATATGTTAACACTTGTCATTATCATTATTTTTTTATCCATTTTAAAATGTTAATATAAAACTTTTGTATTTATTCCTATTAAATAAATACTTTATAAATTCATATAAATAAATTCCTTTAAGGAAAATAATATAAAAGAAATCTTATTCAAATAAAAAATTTATTCATATATTTTATCAAAATATTTTTATCTTTATTTTAAGATATATATATTTCTTTAAATTCAATTCTTAAATTCAATTTCAAAGTCAATTTAAAAATTCAATTTAAAATCAACTTAACATATAAATATAATTAAATAATCACATTATTACTTTGAAAATAATAATTCTATTTTTAAAATCAATTTAAATACATATATATACATTTAAACAATATTTATTATTTTTTGAAATGATAGGTCTATTTAAAATCTATATATATCTATATTTAAAACATCCCATTATTATTATTGTTTGAAAACAACAATTTTACCAATTTTTAATAATTAATTTAAAATATTATCATATTTTAAATCCCCTGAAATCCCGGGATATCACAATAATTTAACGTTACGGACCCAATGGAACTAGTTTCGTCGAATTCCGAGACTGTGCCTCGGACGGCTATTTTTAAATTCGATTCGAACGATTAAATTCTCAAAACTGAACAAAACAGTTTTAAATTCAATTCTGAAGCTTCTGTTATCTTCAGTAATATCAACACGAATTTTAAAAGCTTCCGAAATATTTTTCTTCAGCTTGAAATCGAAGATTCGAATTTTTATTCAACTATCAACAGATTAAATTCCATAATTTAATCGCCGATTTAAAGTTATATTCGGGATTCAAATTAAATTATCGTTCAAAATTCTGGGTCGTTACAAACTTCCCTCCTTAAAAGAATTTCGTCCTCGAAATTACAAGTTAAGAAAAATGATCCCTAACTCGTCTACTATTTTTCACAATCTAATAGTTTTATCAAATTTTCAAAACAAATCTTTCTACTAAAGATTCGTTATTAATTCAACTAACTTTCCAACTCCAATTAAAGTTTCAAACAATATTGTTTTCTTCAAAATTCAAATTCAAATTTTAACTTTCAAAATTTTCTCAAAAATTTTCTAACGCCCTAAATTTCCGAAAAATTTCGCCAGCGTCTCCTTTGCGCGGCTAATACGGTACGACTACAAAATGTCCCTACGGACTCTCAGATTTCAAAAAGAAAAAGAAAAAGCCAAGCGGCTAGAGAAATAAGTCATCAAATCTCATATTCAAATTGAAATACTTACCTTTTGTCGAGCAATTCAAATTATCTTTGGAATCAAAATTCCAATTCCTTTATAACACCTGTATCCTACTAGCCATATATCTAGTTACAGCATTCAACCTATTTTGCACATTCAATTACAAAATTTCCAATATAAACTACTTCTTATACATTTCTAGCTTACTATTGAAGTTACATATCTATTATCATTCAATTTTGCATTTCAAATTTCATTTATTTGTTCACAAATTCTTTATTTCAATTTGAACTCTCATTTCTATCCAATTTCAAATGTTTTATAAGTTATCAACTTATTTACATTTCGATTTATATAATCACTTATATATTCATATTACAAATTCATTTCATTAATGAATTTTAAATTTTCCAATATCTATCTGGAATTCCATTTTCATTTATAAATCACATTTACAATTCATATTTTCCATTTTATTCATATATGAATTTGTTTCCTTATGCTTCCAATTCACCTTTATAAATTTCATTCGTTAAATGGATTTTTATTTAAACTTTAAACTTTACAAGTTATCAACTTCATAATATTTCATAAATATTTTTATATAGTATTCCAGAGTCTTTTCAACCTTTCAAAGACCATTTTGAAATCAATTCAATTTATCCTTTGAATTTCTAAAACCAAATCCAAATTTTTCAAACAACTTCCATTTAAAATAATTTGGCAGCAATTTCCTCTTTTGGAAACCCGAAAATGAACACCGGTGATGTCGCGATCATCATCGGAATTATTTTCCAGCGACCGAAAAGAGTTTAGAGCTTTCTAAAATACTTTTCAAACCTTTGAAATTTATTTTTAAATCAAAAAGGAATTTAAACTTTCCAAATCACCAAAATTTCCAAATTCTTTTCAAAACCTTTCCAAAAACTTCTCTGGAATTCCGTTTCAAATTACAAATCACATTTATAATTTATATTCTCAAATTTTATTTGTATACGAATTCATTTCTTAATTTTGGAGTTACAATTTCAATTTCTTATCCAGTTTCATATAATGATAACATTTCAACATTATCACTTTCCTAACATCCATGCAACCATATACTGTAATAATTTATAGAAAACCATTTCTTTTATATACAAAAAAATAGTTTTGGGTAAAATTATCTCATTTACCCTATTTAAAACAATACTGTGCCGAATTGTTCTATTCGAGTGTTTAGAAACCCCTTCGATACAGTTTTGCAAGACTGTGCCGACGAAGGTTCATATACCACTCAATAAAGCAATCATCACAATACAAAACAATTTTTATATTAACTAACAAATACGCGCTCATATCTATTATTACACTCAACTCATTCTAGAGTACTGCTGACTCTATCTCTAATGAGTAACACCCAACAGAGCAGGGTTGTTGCTTAACCATATGCTCTGATACCACGCTGTCACGTCCTGAAATTTTCGACTTTCGAAAATTCGACATCGATACTCACTTTATCGACTGCCGAGCAATCGAGTGCCGGAAACTCCAATAGTGAGGGTTTTAAGAAAAAGAAAAAGTAGAAGAAGAAGATAGAAGAAAAAGAGAAGAAAGAAAGAAGAAGAAGAACGACAACAGAACAGCATCAGAAACAGAACAATATCAGAAACTCACATATCGTAGCGGAACAATATATAATAAATAATCACTAGTCTTTTAAAACAAAGAACCATATCATTTTATACATACATCAATCATCAGAGTCAATATACAACAATGGACAGTTATATAACTTGTCCTCATACAGAATACACAGCGGAATAAATACTATCAGATACAAATACTACGTCTCGTCATCCAGCTTATCTCCAAGCTCCAGAATATCCAGAATATCCTGATAACCTAACTCTAGACTGCCCATGTGGAAATTGGTGGGCACCCAGAGTTTAGAAGGGAACAATAAACTCCGAGTCAGTCATGGTGACTGGTGTGAGATCGTAAAACAGTTATTCTTTAAAATAAACAACAGGAAAACTTTAATGTCAATTCGCAATGCTTTTGGAAAATGAAACTACCATAAGACCTCCCACCACACACACAATGCAAACGCAGACTTGGAGGAGATTTCTTCTTATGATAGTCAAAGATGCTTACTACGCAAAATCAAATCATTTTGGATATTATTATTAATGCATAGTGGAAAACATTTCGAAAATAGAATATAAATCTTAGCCAGCATAGGTACCATTATAGTATGCTTGCTATAGCTGCCATATTAGATGGCAGGTTCTACAACTAAAACCGTACAAGGCTCGTATTGTTTCTTTGGATTTCCAACAAATGGTCAGGCTAAGGAACTTCCTATCCATGATGGGTACGTCCCTGGAATAGACGACCCGAGAACCTAACCGGATCTCTGCCAACACAAGGCCGGGTTACCTCTGCAAAAATAGGTAACTACTGACACGCGTATGCCATCCCCCGATCGTCACCGATCTTCCCGAGGATCCCCGATTCGCAACAAACCACATAGATAATAATAATGCAGTAACCACAGAGGTTAAGTATCTGGGCTCCATACCATGATACCACCTTTATCCAGAAGGAATGACATACACTAAGGGGCGCTACTCCCTAGAACCTTGCCGCATCCTTCCTGTTTCGACCATTTCCGGGGTGTGAGGCTCGACGAAGTCTCGTCCACAAAGCTACGCTTTCTCAAAAAGCCCTGCTTTGGGTCCAACAAAATGATCAACCTATGATCACAAAGATATAAGATCAAACAAATGATCATATCGCAAATGATCAAACACTAATCATTTCACAGCAACACTCAGTATGCCACGTTACCAAATTGGGAATATATCGCTGATAAATTTCAACTACATAACCTCTGAGCTCGTACGTCTCAGAGAAGGGTGTTAAGCTAAGAGAATAAATTCTCCGCCACCAACAGAAATGTTTTTGAAAGAAATCAGCTCAATATCTCAAATTGTAACGTCAGACACACAATCCATACAAGTCTGTTCCGGGATCGAACAGAACCGAAGGCACTTCTCACGAAGCCCTTGCATTTCCGGATAATTTTCTAATCACGTCAGGACTTCCCGTCACTAAGGGTGATAAAACCTCTAAATCGGAGATCAGCCGATGTAGAGTAACTCGACGGTAATCCTCCCGTTTTCAAAAATATCCGGTCTTCAACACCGGTCTTCGAATGCAATTCATAACGACGTATCACATATTCGGAATGGGTTATACGACCCCATGGTCCTTTCCCGGCTAACCCGAATAGTGAGCGATTATTTAAAAACAAGTGTGGCATTCAAATTCATCCAATTCACAACAAATACCTATCTAAAGGTAATTATTGATAGTCGGTTATTTAACTATCAATAAAGATGCGCAACATCATCAGATTCCAAATAATTTTCCCAAATTATTTATTCTTCAAAAATATCTTTACTAGATATAAAATTTCCACACTTAACCATTTGAAAACAATTTCAAATATTCACTTTTCAATTTATCTTTAAAAGATAAAAACTCAAACAGTTCATTTCACATTGGAAAAGCATTTCCATACTTATTTAAAAATAAGTAATTCACAAATCATTTATTTTCAACACTTAGAAAATATTCGATATACTTAAAATCAAAATTAAGTATATATCTCATTCTTTAAGGAAATCATTCTTACATCACATTTATTTGAGTCAAAACGAATGTTGCGTAAAACATCGTTACGACGACTCGAAATCACTAGTATAGGGATTCAGAATTAAGATAGATATATAAATCCCAATACTATATAAAATATTTCCTTTCGGAAATCCTTTACTATAACAACAGTGTTATAGTCCATCATTTCCTTATTTCTCGAAAACGTCTATTTCAACAATGAATGTTGAAATCTATGATTTCGATAGTTCACACGTTTTAAAACATCTTTTAAAACAATTAACTTCATTTCATAATATCGCTTTCCCAAAACCCTATCCATTTTACTTAAAAATATATTCACTGTCCAAAATCGTGAATATACTTCACTAACCACATTTCAGTCTTTTCTACACATTTTATTTCAATAAAAATTCGCTATTTAAAATCGCGAATATATCTTCTTTAATGTCCTTCTATATTTAATTTATCCAATTCAATCTATTTCGAATTTATAAAACAACGTTTATAAATTCTATTTTCTATTCTATAACAACTTCGATTTTATAAATTTCCTTTAATGACCCATTCAATTTTTATAACTCAACGTATACATCAAAAATCCATATTATAAGTTAAATACTTATAATTTATTTATTTTAAAAGAAATCGTTCTTTTAAACTTTACAAACTGTAAATAAACCCATTTTAACATCATTTCCATTTTTAAATCCACATTCCCAAATATTCACTTTTAACCCCAAAATCAAATCCCAAATTGATTTCTAATTTTACTTCAATACCAAATCAATTTCAATATTCATTTCTAAATTAATTTCCCATCCCAAATCATTTTATATTGATTTTTTCTAAACTTGTTTCAATTTGCCAATTAAATTTATAATTGGACTTCCAACTTATTTCATTTTAAACAAATTCCTCTTAAAGAAAATAAATCCCTTTTATCTTTTTCCAACTATTTAGAAATCCAAATTTTAATTAAATTCTTCAATTTAAAATCACTATTATACGAAATTCATTTATTTAACGTTTTCACTTGATTCTGGAATTAATTCGATAAGAATATAAAAATTAACTTTTTTATACTTTAAAATTCCTTTCTTCGAATTTATTCAATTTCTAAAAATTTATTTACTTAAAAATTTCTATTTTGATTTCAAAAATTCAATTTCATTTATTTTTGGAATCCAATGATATCAAACATCCATTCAGCTAAATTTTAGCTTTCAAACAATTTCCAGACATCAATATGATTAATAACATCAATAATCATTCACAGATTAACACATCACAGTAGAAATAAATTCAATCAATATGAGGGGTCCAGTTGGATCCCTCCAACCTGTTTCCCTGCATCCAAAGACGTTAGCACAATACCAATTCCGCTCCAGTACGGAATTATCGCGGTATATAGGTTTTTATAAATCCGCTTACTAACGGCGCAATAGGGTCTCATCCGCTATACGAGGCGGGAAATCATCAATCCAATATATACATATGCCAATATGTATATATTGCTATATATAGATATATCCTATTATATCTAATAGCACATTCAAACAAATCAATCAATAACTGCAATTCAATCATAAATCTGAGTGAGAAGATCTCACCTTAGCATTTAAATTTGCCATCCATTTCCATTTTGACCCTTTCCTCTTGATTTTTAACCTTGTATAAATATTTACACAATTCGTTAATATTCGAATTAAATCGAATAACCAATTTCCATTTTGAAATTTTAATTATTCAATGATTTTATTTCAACCTGGTTTTTCTTTTAATAAATTTGTCTAACAAAAATTTAAATCAAAACTATTCTTCCTTTAAAAAATCTTCTATTAAATAAATTATATTAGTTTTGATTTATAAATAACTACTTAACATTCTAAAATTTCAGATTAACTTCCAAAATATTATATAATTTAAATTAACCTTCGAACCCATTATTTCTAATATAAACTCTTATGTTTTCCAAAACTTTATCTATACAAACTTCTCTACTTTACAGTGCAAATATTCATACAGCTTTTGAACTGAACTGTAGGTATTAATATATTCCTCTAACATATATACCTATATATTTTACTTATAAACTTATTTATCAAATCAAAGTTGGATCCGCAGAGAAAAATAAACAACAAAAATACTCGATACCTTAGTGCCTAACCTTCGACAAAACCCCAGATAAAAGCTTCCAGTCACCAAGAACTGCTCGACCAAATTTTCCCTGAATCACGATCCAATAAATTCACTTCTGCGAACACCACCGTGGCCCCTTCTTGTCACCATCGAGCTCGACGATGAAACCCTCATCAACTACTCGCCTCTGTGCTGTTCGCCTGCTTGCTATGTTCGCCATCAGACAACTCCAACCTGACTTCGTCGAACTTAGACAACAGGTGACTTCGACGAGCTCTAGCTCGAGCCCAAAACCCTAAACCACGAACAGCACCTCTCGATCGCCTCGCCGCGATTCCAACCCCCCTCCGATCGAGAGTGCGACCACCCAGAATCGCGAGACCCAACTCGCGACTTCGACAAATTGCCACGCCCACGAATTGACGACCGGACACCCCAAACTTCGCATGCAAACGACCCGCCGACGCCTTCACCTTCGAGCTCCACTCGACGACGACGACTGGCGCGTAAACGACCCCCCTCGAATCGATAACAGATCCTCCTTTCTTCCTTGCGCACGCGATTTCGATTTCGAATGAAATATGAGGGAGAGGGATTTTTTTCTTTTTCTTTCTGGGATTCGATTTTTGGAAGTGAGGGAGTGGGTTATTTAAAAATTAGAAGGGCATGGGTTACATGATAAAATCTCGTGAATCTTCGGCGTGATTTATGGGGAAGATAACGTGTAATATTAATTTATATAAATATAAATTTTAAATTTGAATTCGTCTTAAAATTTTAACGCGTTTATTCATCGTACGGTTACATAACAACTCTGATCAATACGAAATTTGAAATCCGCCGATAATTTAACGTTACGGACCCAATGGAACTGGTTTCGTCGAATTCCGAGACTGTGCCTCAGACGGCTATTTTTAAATTCGATTCGAACGATTAAATTCTCAAAACTGAACAAAACAGTTTTAAATTCAATTCTGAAGCTTCTGTTATCTTCAGTAATATCAACACGAATTTTAAAAGCTTCCGAAATATTTTTCTTCAGCTTGAAATCGAAGATTCGAATTTTTATTCAACTATCAACAGATTAAATTCCATAATTTAATCGCCGATTTAAAGTTATATTCGGGATTCAAATTAAATTATCGTTCAAAATTCTGGGTCGTTACAGGATGAGACCCTATTACCTTCCCGTGTAAGAACAGATAACCCTTTGTAATAGATCCCACCTCGAAGCGGTTGATTTATAATTTTACTGATATACTGTATGTGATGCAAGGGAACATGTTGGTGGGATCCAACAGGATTCCTCACACAGTTGATTTTTAATTTTTTCTAATGAATTGATATATGATTTGTTGGATGCCATAATTTATGACATGGATAATCTTTCCTATGTAGTGCTATAGTAACCATAGGCCATATTTTTAGTATTTTCAAATAGTATAAAATGAAAATTTAATTTTAAAAAGGGATTTAAGCAATTTCAAAAATATACATGCATATATATTTTATAATAATTCTTGAATTATTAAGAGAAGGAATTTAATTTAAACAAAATTAAAGATATGATTTTGGAGATTATAAATTAATAGTTAATAAAATATTCAAAATAGAGATTTTTGAACTGTGGATAAAGGTTTTTAAAATATTAAAAATAAGTCCGTCTTTTATGATGAAGGAATTTGGTTTTAAAAGAAGATAGAAATAATTTAATAAAATTATTCATTAACCGTTTTATATAAAGTAATGTATAAATACACACACACATACACTCATGTATTATGATTCATTTATAAATGTGGAAGTTTATAAATGATAAAATGTATACATGTGACATTTTACAAAACAAAGTGAAGATTTGTAAAATCGTATTATTGGTAAAAGGATAGAGTTATAAACGGTGTTTATAAATAAAGGGAAAACTTTATTATTGGATAAATTTGGAAAATAAATCACAATTGTGGATTTATAGAAATACGTGGAAGGTTGTTTTAGAAAAATAGTTGATTCTATTTTGAAAGTTGAAAGTGAGATGTATAAGTGGATAGAATTATAAATAGGGCTTTATGAATAAAAGGATTTTGTAAAAAGGAAGTTTTATAAAATAGAAAGAGATTTATAAATATAGTTCATAAATATGGAATGATTATGTTAAGATTTAAGTATGGATTTTTATCAAGGAAATATATTTGGTTTTTAAGAGTTGGTTATTTATATTAATATTGTTCGAAGATGTTTATAAATATTTTAAAATTTTGAAAGGTTAATTGTTTAAGATTTTTAGTATGGTTTGAAATTAAATAAAATTATTTATCAATAAGGTTTTGGAAATTAATTATTATTATTTATAAAAATGTGAAGATAAATTATTATTGTTATATTAAAATAGTTTTAAAATTTACGAATTATTATTTTAAGGTGTTTTAATGTTAATATTTATTTATTTATAATGATTACTACTATAAAATAGTATTTTAAGTAAATAGTTAGAATTTATTTATAAATGTTTTCGAGATTTATAAACAGGATTTTATAACAGATGTGAGTTCTATAAGAGGAATCTTATAACATGATTTGAAAAACGTAAAGGAAGATTAGTTAAAGGGTAAAAGAGCTTCTTAAAGGGTTAGATCTTTATAAAAGAATTTTAGAATGGGTTTATTTAACGACCCACCATTCATTCCACAGAATGACGCATCATTAATAAGAAAGAAAGGGATAGAAAAGAGAAAAGAAAGAGAAGAAAGAAAGAACAACATCAGTTCTCAACAGCGAAACGAATAAATTATATTAATCACATAAGTATTACATAGTATACAACAACTATCAGAGTTACATAGATTATACATCACATACTAGACAGTTATAAACATCTGTCTAGAAAATACAACTCAAATACAACATAGAGATACCAACACATCAGAAACTATATATCTACAAACGCTGAAGCCTCTTGCTCCATACCTCCTTCAGAATTCATCAAAGCAAACCTGTAACGACCCACCTTTTTGGACAGTTTAAATTGACAATCAAAACACTCTTGTCAACTCAAACCATTCAAAAGGGAGGATTGTTAATGGGGTGAATAAGAAAAGAAGAGAAAAGAAACAAGAAACAATCACAGAATCTCGCAGCGGAAAGATAAAATATAATAATCAAATAAACAGTTCATGAAGCTGTTTAATATACTTTTGATTATCATTTATACAACATTTATCAGAGTTATACATATACAACAGAACAAATAAAATAATGCAGCAGACAGCATGATGTAAGGATAATAATAGTAATAGTATACCAAATCCTCGTCTTCGTCCTCCAGAATAGATCTTCAATAAGCTGAAAAAAACTCAGGACTGACCCGAGTGTAATGAAAGAACAAAACACTCGAGTCAGGACTAAAATATCCTCATGTAAGTTAAAACAATCGTAAATAAATATGAGTGTAACGGCGTCAGAGATGTTTACGGGGTTTGACATCTCTTATCCAGTGTCGACGTGCGTGCAATAACTCAAAAGATGTTACGGGATTTTCCATCTCTTAAGGATCCGTTAAACTATCTATTATGTAGTACAATACGCTATTATAATATGTCTACAGTAAAGTAAAAGTATTAAAATAGCGTTAAGGCGTTACCCATATCCCCCTTAACACATTTTATATATTCCCATAGTCTATACAGTACCGTACGCTCCTCCGAGAGGTTTACGCAGAGGGCACCCCATAGGTATGGTACAAAACAAAACTCGTAGAAGGCACGCTAGGGCATGTGAACACGGCACACGAGGAAATGCCAGGGTAGATATACCAATTGCACTCCCGGACTGGTGGTGATGCATAGCAGCTACTACCGCCCACCTCGGACACACTCCCAAACAATCGAGGGGTGGCCACCAAATCGAATCACAAAAGCAATATAATGGTATCGAAGAAATATGTCCGATAAGAGGAATGACCTCACATTAGCCCGGTATAGCTCCTGATTTTAGTCACATCTAAGCTGACTCACGGGAGTCAGGGTCATGTCATACCATATAGAATCGTCGCCAAACCATCCTACTTCATTTCTGGAATCTCCACCACGTACACAGTTGTTAAAGTGGTTTTCGGTATCGACAGAGAGTATGCCCATATCCGATCCCGGTCTCTTTAACAACCGAACGCTTATTACACACCGGATGGTTCTTTTACATTTTCAAAAATCAATTCATAATTGATATCAAAATATCAAGTTCGCTTCAAAAATCAAATCCATTTCAAAAATCATCGTACCTACGCAAAATATACGATTTTATTTCAAAAATCATTTCGCCCCAATATCTCATTTCAATTTCAAAATCGCTTCGCATTTCAATTTAGGTTGTAACTTCATTTAGCCCAATTCGTATTTAAATCCAAGATTTAAATATAAACATTTCACCTTATTGACTAGCTGGAAATTTTGGAAAATAGCTTCAATAATTAAAAATAGTTAAAATACTCTAAATTATTAAAGATAGATTTCAAAATAGTTTTAAATTGATTTAATATAGTTAAATAGATTTAAAATAGATTAAATAAAATTAAATAGGTTAAATAGCTTTAAGATAGATTTAAAATAAGTTAAAATAGGTTAATTAGTTTAAAATAAATTAAATTAAGTTAAGTAGATTTAAAATAAATTAAAATAAGTTAACATGTTTAAAATAAATTAAAATAATTTAATATAGTTAATATAGGTTAAAATAGTTTAGTATAAAATAGTTTAAGTATTTAAAATAGTTTATATAGCAGAATAACTTAAGAAAACCAAATTTGAAATAGCTTCAAAGTCCACCATTTTAAATTTCCAACTTACCAATCTGAATCAAATTCAAATTCCATTCAGTCGATTCAAATCTCAATTTCAGTTCAAATCAATTTCGATTTCAATTTAATTCAATTCTATCTCAAATCCAATTTCCTCAAATTTCAAAATGGTGTCTTTATCACACTTTTACTTAAACATATTCAAAATCCGAATAAAAGCTGAATCCTTTAAAAATCAAATCAACTTACGAAAATTCAATCATATCACAATTTTTATTTCAAAGTCTTAACTTCAATTATTAACCAATTTGTTTAACAAAAATTTATTTCAACATCTCAACCTCAAATTCGCAATAAATTCAATTTCTATAAAATTTGATTTCTAAATTCCTTTAAATCAAACCATTTAAAATAATTCCAAATTGATGATTTTACAAATTATTTAATTTAACCAATCCGGTGCCTATATATAATTTTCTATCCTATGGCCAAGTGATCAGTTATTTCAATTAAATTTCAGGAATAGAGATATATCATTTCAATTCGAATTATAGTGTCATAGGTATATATCATTTCAACCTATTTCTCAATTTATTCAAAATGACTTAATTTACAACTGTAAATAATACACAGGGTGATGACAGGATATATACAACAAATAAACATCCAAACATTCAAACATCAATCGATAGCATCCATTGCAACCAATCATCCAAACAGACAATATAAATCACGGAAATTTCATAGTTATAAATGTTCGGTAATTTAATTGCGATTAAACTTCAATTCTAATTTGACTGTCGATTTCAATTCTAATTTGACTGTAAATTTCAATTTCTAACATTAAATTCGATGACAATCTAGATGACAGTTAAATTTTATCAACAACGACAAATAAAAATTATATCACTTCACAATATTAAATTTAACAAGCATCAAGATATTTTAGTACGGTGTGAGCGTTATAAAACACTCACCTTGAGTTTTAAATTTCAAATCAAACCGAACGATGTTCAATTTAACCTGAAATTTTAGTTAGCTCCAAATATCACCAAATCGATTCCATGACGTAGAACTCGTCACCACGATTCCAACGCAAAAAGATTCGTCTGATTCTGATAATATATGAAGAAGTTATACCATATTTCAAGTTTGTATACAAATTTATAAAAATTAAATTACAAATTCTTCTTTTCCTATTACCACAAAAAATCACGACCGTTCAACCCTCACAGCAAATCGCGACCGCAGCCTCTATCATCTCCCACGCAAACACTCAGGTAATGCTCGAGCGAAAGGAACCCAAACACGCCACCTCAATTCGATCGCCGCCTCTTCCTTAGGCCACGAGGAATCGATCAGGAGTCTTCAAATCGAAGGCCATCACGAACCCCCCTCTCGATGACAAACTCGATGAACTCGGCTGCCCCGAGGCCATGGAAAACACGTTCGAACGCAAGCCCTTCTACGACGATTATTGGCCATCTCGTCGAGTTTCGCGTCGACCCACCGTACGGATGTGAAGCCTACGACGTGCTCTACGATACTCCAGTTGAGAGATTTTGAAATTAGTTGATGGATTCGAAGAAAAACGAGGGGGAACGAGGTGTGGTTTCGGCCATCAAAACCATCTCAGGCGGCCACGAGAGATAGAGCTAGGGTTTCGGTAGAGAACGCGTATATATACACGTATATATATATTATTTAATATTATTTACAAATTTAACAAGATTTTCGAACGAACTCCAAATTAGACGTGCCGACAGGCGTCCGTAAGGTTTTACCCGCCTTCCGAACACAATGGAACGTGTTTCGGAAGCCAATTTGATCGTCTGTGCGAGTTATGGAAATAAACGATCGATTTTAAATTAAACCGATTAAAAGAATTTCTAAGCGTTTTCAGCTGCCACAGTCAAATGGCAACTCCGATTGCTACGAAATTCGAGATCCGATAATAATACACTATTACGAATCCAATGGAACTGGTTTCGTCGAATTCCGAGACTGTGCCTCGGAAGGCTATTTTTACTCGTCGATTAAATCGACGACTTTTCAAAATTTACAGAATTTCTTAAAATTCAAATTTTAAATGTTAACAAATTCATTGTTGTTTAAATAAAATTTTATATCAATCTTCGATATCATTTTCAATCATATTATATTCAAAACTCAATTATTCAAATATTTGCAAATTTAAATTTTAAACAATTTTGATTATCCGAAATTCATTATCCTGAAATAATTGAAAATGAACTTATAAAATTTTACTTTAAAACGAATTCAAATTATGGAACAATTATTTCCGTTATACAGTTATTCAATTCCCGTTATTCAATCTATTCAATTATTCAATTTATTTCCAATATCAAATTTAAACAATTTAATTGATCCATATTCAACAAATTCCAATATTGGATTTTTAATTGAATTGTACTTATCAATCAATTACTCTATTTACATCTAATGAACTCAGCATTATTATCGAATCCAACTATTGATTGTAAAGACATTTACTAAGTAGCATTTATATTTCAATACTTATTACTACTCAAATCTTCGAAATCAATCTATTAAAATTTTATTTCTAAATAATTCACAATTATTATTCAACTTTAGTTATTATTTATACACCTAGTTAATATATATAAAATTTCATTTCAATTGCAATTGGTTTCCAAATTCAATCCGACTGACCAATAAACAAGTAACCTATAATAATTATCACCATTTACTTTTAATCACACTTATAAGTTTATTATTTACAAACAAGTGTCACAATTACCTATACAATACCAATTTGATTCCATTACCGATGACTACATCTTATTTCATTAGTTAACCTAATATTTACATTTGTTTTCTTATATTTCCATTATAGCTAAGTTATAATATTTAACTCATTTCAATTTATGGGAATTTCATACAATTTATTAATAAATTAACTTAGAAAATATTGTCATAATTCATTCTAGTTATTATTATCATAAATAAATTACAAAATTTTAATTCTTCCAACATTAGACCATGAAATCTTATTAAATTAACTATTTTAATTATCGAAAATTTACGGGTTGTTACACTCTCCCCTACTCAAAACTTTTCGTCCTCGAAAAGGAAAAAGAAGGGAAAAGGAAACTAAGTCAAGAGTTCAACATTTGAGATATATTTTATTCGAAGTTATCAACTTATAAAACAATGAAATTTCATTTATTAAGTCGTTACTACACTTCCACTATGCTACCCCGATAAGCTTACGAAATTTACAAGTTGGTTATCCAAATGAGTTATAAAAATTTAAAACTCAAAAATTTTCTAACACCCGAATTTACGAAAATTTTTGGCAGCGTCTCCTTTGCGCGGCTCGATCGGTACAGCTACAAAACGCCTCTACGGGCCCCAAACCAATAAAAGAAAACAAAGGCCAAGTGGCTCCAATCAAAAATCACCAAATCCAATGACAAAATAAACACGTACCTTTTGTCGGGCAATCCAAATTTCTTGGTTTTAAATACCTGCATCTTATTTATCAATGATATCAAATCATATAATTTAAAAATCAATTTAGAATTTTCATTTTCAATTATTTCAATATTTGCCTTACTTAAGCTTGTACGAAGTACATATATCATCCGTACGCAATATCAAATCTGATTACTCATTCGATCACAAAATTTCACTTCCAAACTAGTATCGTTCACACGACTCTCTAGTGCGGACTCAGATTTGGTTCTTTGATCGGAAACTGTTATTCTCCTTGCATAGCCAAATACTATGATAGAGAATTCCAGAATCAAATCAAAAATCCATATCCAGGGTTCGCCGTCGGGAATCGGGTGAAAAATCCTAACTTGGATCGATATAAATTATCTCGAAATTCTGTGCTCGAATCCAGATCAAATTGTTATGCGAATAAAACAATATACGTACAACTTACGTATTACCTTCCAATATATTCCTATACAATTCATCTATATTCAATTAATTTTCTTATCTTCATTTCATTTACAATTTATTATTCTTAGTGCACTATTCATATCCCTTAATTACTTAGTATATCCCTTCTTTACATAGCATGTTGTTTTATACTATCATTTCTTATGTATCATTTCATACAATTTGCTTCGTTAAGTTCAGTTTAACCATTCCATGTAATTTAATTAAATTCAATTTCATTCTTCAATTGATTCTTAGCTATATCAAATTCATTTGTTAATTTTTACTTCATTTTCATAATTTCAGTTAATAATGATTTATTTGTGGAACATTTTATTAATCATCACTCAGTTTATAATTATTCTATAAAAGTCATACATAAGAAGTTGACTTTATCCAAGTTTATAATTACCTCAAAAACTACAAATTTCAATTTCACAATTTCTTTGCAAGTTTATATTCAATTCCGTAACAAATTTACAAGGATATTATTTCGATTCATTTGTCTGTTTTCTTAAGTTCACTTACTTATTCCATTTAGCCATTCATCATTTCACACTTTACTTAAGTATATAACATTCTTATCACAATCAAATTTCCATTTATACACATTTTAATCACTTTTAAGTTTTGCTTACTTGTATAATATCCCATTACATATCCAAATCATTCTTTTAACTTTTTAACATTTGGTAAGTCATATTATATGTTATCAGAATGCAAATTTCGTATTATACAAATTTATAGGATTCATTTTACTTAATTAGAATGTTCAAAATTCTAACTTGTTTAAGTTTTCTTTACTTTTAGTTTTAAGAGTTACCCTTCAACCCAAAAGTTTTTTTTTTAAAACATTAAGCTTAGAATTCTTAATCCTCTTATTTTATAAGTTCTGGTTATTCACATTTCATTCAGATAACTTAAAATATTAACTAACAGAACTTAGAAATTTAAATGCCCGGTTCATTTCAAATTATTTGAAATAAATATATACATTTATCTTACATGTATCAATCATACTTTTGGAGTTTAAACCAAAATCCATTTATCAAAACAATTTCGAAGCAAAGCTTCTCAGAAGTATCCCCACTTGGAGACTCGAAAATGAACGTCGATGATGCTGCGCAGTCATCACCGAAATTATTTTCCAACGACATAAGAGAGGAGTACTGAATTCATTCCTTCTTAAAAATCCTTCCAAAGTATTTCCATAAATATTTTTCAACTCATATCACTATACACTTCTCTTCAAAACTTTGAAAACCATTTTCAAAATCCCCGGGTCTTAAATTCAATATTTCACAATTTAAATCTATCTTGATTTATAAGTCACATTATAAATTATTCTTACAAAATTTTACCTTCTTAAAACATTCCATAAGTTGTTTTATCATTATTTATTTTGTAATAAACCTTATTTATTAAAACACAATATCCAATTTACGGTAACCATCCATATTATCATTTCTAACAACCAAACAAACTAGATGAATCATAATAATTTCTGAAAATTATTTCTTTATATATGAAATATAATTAGGGCAAAATTATTTTATTTACCCAATTTCAAAACAATACTATGTCGAATTGTTCTGTTCCAGTGTTTAGAGATCCCTATCAATGACGTTAATTACTCGTATTGACCAGAATCTATATGCCACTCAACAAATCAACCAACACAATATAAAACAATTTTATACCACTAACAAATACGCTCTCTCATATATATACACTCAGCGACTCATCATAGGGTATTACTACCCTATTTATAAACAGTCTGACCCCACAAAGCTAAGGTTATCGCTAAACCAAAGCTCTGATACCAACTGTAACGACCCACCTTTTTGGACAGTTTAAATTGACAATCAAAACACTCTTGTCAACTCAAACCATTCAAAAGGGAGGATTGTTAATGGGGTGAATAAGAAAAGAAGAGAAAAGAAACAAGAAACAATCACAGAATCTCGCAGCGGAAAGATAAAATATAATAATCAAATAAACAGTTCATGAAGCTGTTTAATATACTTTTGATTATCATTTATACAACATTTATCAGAGTTATACATATACAACAGAACAAATAAAATAATGCAGCAGACAGCATGATGTAAGGATAATAATAGTAATAGTATACCAAATCCTCGTCTTCGTCCTCCAGAATAGATCTTCAATAAGCTGAAAAAAACTCAGGACTGACCCGAGCGTAATGAAAGAACAAAACACTCGAGTCAGGACTAAAATATCCTCATGTAAGTTAAAACAATCGTAAATAAATATGAGTGTAACGGCGTCAGAGATGTTTACGGGGTTTGACATCTCTTATCCAGTGTCGACGTGCGTGCAATAACTCAAAAGATGTTACGGGATTTTCCATCTCTTAAGGATCCGTTAAACTATCTATTATGTAGTACAATACGCTATTATAATATGTCTACAGTAAAGTAAAAGTATTAAAATAGCGTTAAGGCGTTACCCATATCCCCCTTAACACATTTTATATATTCCCATAGTCTATACAGTACCGTACGCTCCTCCGAGAGGTTTACGCAGAGGGCACCCCATAGGTATGGTACAAAACAAAACTCGTAGAAGGCACGCTAGGGCATGTGAACACGGCACACGAGGAAATGCCAGGGTAGATATACCAATTGCACTCCCGGACTGGTGGTGATGCATAGCAGCTACTACCGCCCACCTCGGACACACTCCCAAACAATCGAGGGGTGGCCACCAAATCGAATCACAAAAGCAATATAATGGTATCGAAGAAATATGTCCGATAAGAGGAATGACCTCACATTAGCCCGGTATAGCTCCTGATTTTAGTCACATCTAAGCTGACTCACGGGAGTCAGGGTCACGTCATACCATATAGAATCGTCGCCAAACCATCCTACTTCATTTCTGGAATCTCCACCACGTACACAGTTGTTAAAGTGGTTTTCGGTATCGACAGAGAGTATGCCCATATCCGATCCCGGTCTCTTTAACAACCGAACGCTTATTACACACCGGATGGTTCTTTTACATTTTCAAAAATCAATTCATAATTGATATCAAAATATCAAGTTCGCTTCAAAAATCAAATCCATTTCAAAAATCATCGTACCTACGCAAAATATACGATTTTATTTCAAAAATCATTTCGCCCCAATATCTCATTTCAATTTCAAAATCGCTTCGCATTTCAATTTAGGTTGTAACTTCATTTAGCCCAATTCGTATTTAAATCCAAGATTTAAATATAAACATTTCACCTTATTGACTAGCTGGAAATTTTGGAAAATAGCTTCAATAATTAAAAATAGTTAAAATACTCTAAATTATTAAAGATAGATTTCAAAATAGTTTTAAATTGATTTAATATAGTTAAATAGATTTAAAATAGATTAAATAAAATTAAATAGGTTAAATAGCTTTAAGATAGATTTAAAATAAGTTAAAATAGGTTAATTAGTTTAAAATAAATTAAATTAAGTTAAGTAGATTTAAAATAAATTAAAATAAGTTAACATGTTTAAAATAAATTAAAATAATTTAATATAGTTAATATAGGTTAAAATAGTTCAGTATAAAATAGTTTAAGTATTTAAAATAGTTTATATAGCAGAATAACTTAAGAAAACCAAATTTGAAATAGCTTCAAAGTCCACCATTTTAAATTTCCAACTTACCAATCTGAATCAAATTCAAATTCCATTCAGTCGATTCAAATCTCAATTTCAGTTCAAATCAATTTCGATTTCAATTTAATTCAATTCTATCTCAAATCCAATTTCCTCAAATTTCAAAATGGTGTCTTTATCACACTTTTACTTAAACATATTCAAAATCCGAATAAAAGCTGAATCCTTTAAAAATCAAATCAACTTACGAAAATTCAATCATATCACAATTTTTATTTCAAAGTCTTAACTTCAATTATTAACCAATTTGTTTAACAAAAATTTATTTCAACATCTCAACCTCAAATTCGCAATAAATTCAATTTCTATAAAATTTGATTTCTAAATTCCTTTAAATCAAACCATTTAAAATAATTCCAAATTGATGATTTTACAAATTATTTAATTTAACCAATCCGGTGCCTATATATAATTTTCTATCCTATGGCCAAGTGATCAGTTATTTCAATTAAATTTCAGGAATAGAGATATATCATTTCAATTCGAATTATAGTGTCATAGGTATATATCATTTCAACCTATTTCTCAATTTATTCAAAATGACTTAATTTACAACTGTAAATAATACACAGGGTGATGACAGGATATATACAACAAATAAACATCCAAACATTCAAACATCAATCGATAGCATCCATTGCAACCAATCATCCAAACAGACAATATAAATCACGGAAATTTCATAGTTATAAATGTTCGGTAATTTAATTGCGATTAAACTTCAATTCTAATTTGACTGTCGATTTCAATTCTAATTTGACTGTAAATTTCAATTTCTAACATTAAATTCGATGACAATCTAGATGACAGTTAAATTTTATCAACAACGACAAATAAAAATTATATCACTTCACAATATTAAATTTAACAAGCATCAAGATATTTTAGTACGGTGTGAGCGTTATAAAACACTCACCTTGAGTTTTAAATTTCAAATCAAACCGAACGATGTTCGATTTAACCTGAAATTTTAGTTAGCTCCAAATATCACCAAATCGATTCCATGACGTAGAACTCGTCACCACGATTCCAACGCAAAAAGATTCGTCTGATTCTGATAATATATGAAGAAGTTATACCATATTTCAAGTTTGTATACAAATTTATAAAAATTAAATTACAAATTCTTCTTTTCCTATTACCACAAAAAATCACGACCGTTCAACCCTCACAGCAAATCGCGACCGCAGCCTCTATCATCTCCCACGCAAACACTCAGGTAATGCTCGAGCGAAAGGAACCCAAACACGCCACCTCAATTCGATCGCCGCCTCTTCCTCAGGCCACGAGGAATCGATCAGGAGTCTTCAAATCGAAGGCCATCACGAACCCCCCTCTCGATGACAAACTCGATGAACTCGGCTGCCCCGAGGCCATGGAAAACACGTTCGAACGCAAGCCCTTCTACGACGATTATTGGCCATCTCGTCGAGTTTCGCGTCGACCCACCGTACGGATGTGAAGCCTACGACGTGCTCTACGATACTCCAGTTGAGAGATTTTGAAATTAGTTGATGGATTCGAAGAAAAACGAGGGGGAACGAGGTGTGGTTTCGGCCATCAAAACCATCTCAGGCGGCCACGAGAGATAGAGCTAGGGTTTCGGTAGAGAACGCGTATATATACACGTATATATATATTATTTAATATTATTTACAAATTTAACAAGATTTTCGAACGAACTCCAAATTAGACGTGCCGACAGGCGTCCGTAAGGTTTTACCCGCCTTCCGAACACAATGGAACGTGTTTCGGAAGCCAATTTGATCGTCTGTGCGAGTTATGGAAATAAACGATCGATTTTAAATTAAACCGATTAAAAGAATTTCTAAGCGTTTTCAGCTGCCACAGTCAAATGGCAACTCCGATTGCTACGAAATTCGAGATCCGATAATAATACACTATTACGGATCCAATGGAACTGGTTTCGTCGAATTCCGAGACTGTGCCTCGGAAGGCTATTTTTACTCGTCGATTAAATCGACGACTTTTCAAAATTTACAGAATTTCTTAAAATTCAAATTTTAAATGTTAACAAATTCATTGTTGTTTAAATAAAATTTTATATCAATCTTCGATATCATTTTCAATCATATTATATTCAAAACTCAATTATTCAAATATTTGCAAATTTAAATTTTAAACAATTTTGATTATCCGAAATTCATTATCCTGAAATAATTGAAAATGAACTTATAAAATTTTACTTTAAAACGAATTCAAATTATGGAACAATTATTTCCGTTATACAGTTATTCAATTCCCGTTATTCAATCTAT
Organism: Allium fistulosum; assembly: GCA_030737815.1. NCBI lineage: Eukaryota > Viridiplantae > Streptophyta > Magnoliopsida > Asparagales > Amaryllidaceae > Allium > Allium fistulosum. Next base: position 100,192,017 of record CM060901.1, on the reverse strand, counting down.
TCAATTATTCAATTTATTTCCAATATCAAATTTAAACAATTTAATTGATCCATATTCAACAAATTCCAATATTGGATTTTTAATTGAATTGTACTTATCAATCAATTACTCTATTTACATCTAATGAACTCAGCATTATTATCGAATCCAACTATTGATTGTAAAGACATTTACTAAGTAGCATTTATATTTCAATACTTATTACTACTCAAATCTTCGAAATCAATCTATTAAAATTTTATTTCTAAATAATTCACAATTATTATTCAACTTCAGTTATTATTTATACACCTAGTTAATATATATAAAATTTCATTTCAATTGCAATTGGTTTCCAAATTCAATCCGACTGACCAATAAACAAGTAACCTATAATAATTATCACCATTTACTTTTAATCACACTTATAAGTTTATTATTTACAAACAAGTGTCACAATTACCTATACAATACCAATTTGATTCCATTACCGATGACTACATCTTATTTCATTAGTTAACCTAATATTTACATTTGTTTTCTTATATTTCCATTATAGCTAAGTTATAATATTTAACTCATTTCAATTTATGGGAATTTCATACAATTTATTAATAATTAACTTAGAAAATATTGTCATAATTCATTCTAGTTATTATTATCATAAATAAATTACAAAATTTTAATTCTTCCAACATTAGACCATGAAATCTTATTAAATTAACTATTTTAATTATCGAAAATTTACGGGTTGTTACAAAACCTGAATCCCTTGGCTACTCGTAAAAATTTGAGTACCGAAGAGTTTAGGAAAAACAGAAATAAACTCCGGGTCAGACATGGGTCTGGTGTGAGTAACAGGTTAAAGTTGCTTAACTTTGAAAAACTTTTGAAAACAAAAGGTATCTCGTAAGACTTCCCGCACATAAACACGGAAAAGTTTTTACCTTACGATAACCAAAACATTTGATAGGAAATCCAGTTATATTACAATAGTGTCTAGGATTCCCAAGTAAATATTCACATAGCCGAAATTGTTACATTCATTAAATTCCAGCATACATAGGTATACAATCAAGTCCGAGATCACTTATTGGAGATTGGATTCCATACAATGGCAGGGCTACTGGGGTACCGCCCATCACAGTACGGGGACTAGATCACCGTACCGAGGATTACTCCCAATCCCCTGCAACACAAGGTCGGAACCATCCCTTACTGGATAATCCCGAACAAGACAACCCCGCGGTTGGGATCAGCAACCGCCCACTAAGCCGAATAAAAAGGAACCTCTAAACAGGGAAAAATCTCGTCCTACTTGGGTGCTACCCACTTAACCTTGCTGCACCTCCCCTGTTTTAGCCATTACCGGTTGATGAGGCTTGAGGCTACGATTACCTTATCAGAACACAACACTTAGAATGCTCATCGTCCACCTGACGATGTTCTGAAAGCATTCAATCCATACAAGTTCGTTCCGGGTTCGAATGAAACCGAGGCATTATCTCGTTACACCCATTTTGGAATCACCCTCAAAGTTAACGACAATAACCCTTGCACTCTGAATCTTCATCTTCACTTGAGATTCACGACCTATCGTTAATTTGGATCGATGTGGTTTTCGGATATCCAAATCTGGAAACCCAATCCCGGTCTCATCGAAATCCAAAACGTATCTTAAAGGCCAAGTTGTTTTAAAGTTTAAAACAATTCAATTCTATTATCTATATACACACAGATAGATAATTCACAGATTCATAATAGAAAATCAACATTATTATCACAAACAGATAATCCATATTATCATTATAAATAGATAATCCATACTATCATCATAAATAGATAATCCACATTATCATTATACTTTAATCAAAGTATCCATATCACACATCATTACTTATCTCATATCGGAGATTTCAAACCATTCAAGGAAATCAATATCATTCATCCATACATAAGCAATGATACTATCACTAATTAATTTAACTATCTCTAATGAATTAAATTAATTACTTCAATTACTTTTAAATCCCGCTTACTTAATCATTAATTAAACCAACTAATTAATCATACTCTAAGTATCCATCTTAATTAATCATTCTTGATTAATTATCCTTTAGTTACTTTTAGTAATTAATCCTTAATTAATTTCAAAAGTTAATTATCTTAAACCATTACAGTAATTAATCTTTAATTACTTCATTAATTAATTAACTATACTTAATTACATTAATCCTTAATTAATTACAATTAGTTAATTACTTTATAATCACTTATCATTGATTAATTAATCTTAATTAATCAACCCTTAATTACATCATTAATTATATTAATTAATGATCTCTAATTACTTCTTTAATTAATTACTCTATTTACATTAATTACATTTAATAATTAATCTTTAATTAATTATTCATTAATCACCCTTCAATTTATTACATCAGTAATTATCCATTAATTACTTCCCTAAGTAATTATACTTATCAAATCATCAAGTGATTATTCTAAATTAATTAAACTTAATTAATTAACTTAAACTAATCAAATTAATCTCAATTGATTACATTAAGTAATTAATTCCTTAATTAATTTCATCAAGTAATTACACTTAAACATTTTCACAAATGATTATCTTTAATTAATTAATCTAATTAATTATTAAAATTAATCACATTAATTATTAAATAATCTTAAGTTAATGACCTTCATTAACTATTATCAATTCTTAATTTCTTTTCTTAAGAATTTAAACTTAGATTAATCATTATTAATTTCAAATTAATTAATCTTAATTACCAATTAATTAATCTCTAATTATTTAATTAATTAATTTTTAACTGTAACTTAATTAATCCTTAATTACTTCATTAATTAATTCTTAATCATTAATTAAAAATCTAATCTTATCTAATTAATGATCCTTAATTACAAATTAATTATTCCTTAATTAATTAATCTTAAACCTTAATTAACTAATTTAAACACTTAATTACTAAATTAATCAATCCAAATCATTAATTAATTAAATCAATTAATTATCCATTTAATTACCTTAATAATTTAATTATTCTAATTTATTAAATCTTAATAAACTTTAAGATAAAACATTACTCTTATTAATGATTAAATTATCATTAACAAGACATTTGAAAACATTTTACTTTTAAATTTACTTTTAAATTTCATTTTAAATTTAAGATTTAAAATGAATACAAATTTAACCTTAACAAAGTTTAAAACCATTTGAAACCCTTTAAAATCTCATGTTAAAGAAATACATACCTTATAAAAGAAGCTTAAAAGAATTTTAAACCAACTTAAATTCAAATCAATTTAAAATACACTTTAAACATTTTAAAGTTGATAAATAATTTAATTTTATAAAACTTTATTTATTTCAAAACTAGGTTTCAAATTTAATTTGAATCCATACTCTAAAATTGATTTACACTTTGTTTAAATCCTGCTTTCAAATTTAAACACACTTTAAATTTGAAAACCTATAACATAACAAATTATACCCGAGACCAACCCCAAATGCTTCGAGTCGATCTCCCCATCACTCCGAGCAAAAACCCAAATTACTTCGAGAGAAAAACCCGAGTACATTTTCTCTGCTCAAACCCAAATCATCAAAAACCCAAAGAAATGCACCGTGCACATGCACGGTGGCTCTGACCAACTCCAATCATCGCCGAAGCCTTCCTCATGTCGCCGATCATCTTCGCACCTGATCCCGATCATCCAAACTTTGACAATACCCCAAAATCTAAATCGAGCATTTCTACTCAAACTTGGAACAACTGATCAACCTGGAATCTCCTCGTACCCACTCCTCCGACCACCGGAGTACCTGTCCTTCCAGCAGTGCCTTCGCCATCCCCCAAGCTTCCAATTCCCTTAACCTGGTGGAACTCGATTCACCAAAGATGCCTGTAGGAAACAAATTCCCGATCACCAGAAAATTAAGTTTACAAAAATAAACGACCACCTGCCACCGCCACAGTGCCCTAAACACCTCACTACCATTTTTCCCATACTCTCCGTTCATCACTCTACCTCCTGAAAGAACCCTAACCTCTCCGACCATTCGAGATCACCGGAGGCAACCCAAAACACCCAAACTGATCAAACTAGAACTGCTTCTACAATTTAATTCTAGAAATTGTGATTTCACCTCTAAAAATCATAATTTTGGATAAGGTTTCAGATCATAAATTTGAATTAATGAATTAAGGCATTTGAATTTTTAGTTATCTTGAGCTTGCTCTGTTATTTTTAGTTTCCAAAGACATTCAAGTTAAATTTTAACTTAATTAAAATTTTATACATTAGTCTATGATTAAATAAACAACTTTTGTTTATAATTTAAATCCTAACAGAAACTAGATCAAGAGATAATGGTTTTAAATCAAACTGGAGCTTGAAAACAAAAACATGAATGTCACAGGAAATAAGCATGCACACACATCCATCATCCAAATATACATAGTAAATTCATATATACACAAACATACTTTGCTTCAGAGATTCACATGCAACCAGATTTCCTACTTAGGTTTTAAAAAGTGATGTTACTCACTAGTAAAACAGAGACAGGTTTTAGATCCTAATCTGGAATTTGTTTTGAAACTTGAGTTGCTTGTTGTTTAGATCTCAGGTTTGCATGCAGGCTTGATTTATAACTTGAATTGCTTCTATGATTTAAAAACTTGTAGAGATGACTGAAGACTTTTGAACAGATTGAAGAAAAATGATGAACTACAGGTTATTGGTTTGAAACTAATTTCTGGTTTTAAGGAAGTGATTTACAGATTTGTTTTTGATCTTTGTTTCAGCTGAAGTTTGATTTCAGATTTGCTTTCTTGGTTTAGAAATGAGATTAGGAAAAGAAAAAGAAATGAAAGAAGTATGTTTATATAGGCTAATTAATGGTTTATTAAAAATCAAAGAAAATGAAAATAAATCATGACACTTGTAAAATAAGGCCTTAAGATAATAACACTTGTTACCATAGTTACTTAATTTAACTACACTTGTAATAAAATAATTTTTATTTATTTAAATGTAAAGTAAAAAGCCTTTTCTTAATTTACTAATTATGAATAATTTTTAAATGCATATGAATTTTTTTAAGGAAATATATATAAAACCAATTATATTCATAAATAAAAGTTTATACAAATATCTAAAAATCCAAAACAATTTAAATTAATTTATAAAAGAAATTATCTCTTTATAAATAAATTACTTATTTTACTCAAATGAATTAATGTTTCATTTGTAAAATTGTATTTTAAACTTCTATATATTTCAAATCATATTTATCAAGCTATACTTAAAAAGAAAATAAAACAAACCTTTTTGTTAGTTAATTTAAATTTAAACTTAAGCTAAAATAAATTTAAACAATTAAACTTTTACCTTAAGTATTTAAAATCATATAGTTATTTATTAAATAGCTTTGAAAAGCTTAATATTAAATGAATCATAATTTCTAAATTACCAAAAATATTAGAATTAGAAAATATGCTTTATTTGTTAATTAAATGCAAACCAAAGCTTTTATATTTACAATATATACAAATATATATATACATTATAAATAGAAAACATTTTATTAGCTGTAAAAGATAAAATTTACCAATTAAATATTTATAAAAGAAGATTGTTAAACCAATTTAAATATTTATTAACAAAGATTATCAAATCAATTTAATTATTTAAATAGATTATTAAATTGATATTGCCAGAAATTCTGAGATATCACAGTTTAGATTTGAAAAAGGAGTTTATAAAAGGTTTTATGGACTTATAAAAGGGTCATAAATGAATATTGGGTGCATAGAAGAGTTTTATAAATGGTTCCTGAGATTTATAAAATAGTCTATAAATGGTTTTAGAAATTTATGACGGAGATATAAATGATTTAGAATTGTATAAAAAGGAAACCGTCCTCATGTTTGGTGAATATACTTATGTCATTGAGATAAGTATATGAATATTTTTCCAAGTATTGAAATATAGGGATTTGTGGATATATATATATATATATATCTTTGTAAAAGAATTTTACTACAATATTTATAAAATGAAATTAATAAATGGAAAGATTTATTAAAAGAGGGTAGTGGTTGCCTGTGTGCTTAACCATTGTTCGTTTTTCTTATGGAAATAAATCCCTGATTGAATGTTGTTATTCGATAGTTAAATAACTGATTATCGAATTTGGACTTAAAACGTAACTTTAGAAATATCTAGGAGAAACATGTGAGTTATATGGCAGAGTCGTCTCCGATGACGCTGTACTATGTGTATAAATCTCGTTTCATTCTCTTAGGACAAATGATAAGGAAATCCATCCACTAACGGTTAGGAGGTGATCTACGCTCTTATCTTTGATTGTTTATTTCCTAAAGTACCGGGGTTGAGTTTACCGGAAACCATCGAATGTTTTTACGAAGAGACCGGGATCGGATATGTTATCCGAAAATGACTTCAATCCAACTCAAGTGTTTTGAAGTGAAGATACCTTGAAGATGATGGATTTGAAGATGGAGTTCTCAAGGGTTTCGTTCAGTCTCAGAATGAACTTGTATGGATGAATGCTGGCATCGCATTGCTGCCTGGAGGGCAATGTCAGAATTCCAAGTGGGAAGTGCTATAAGAAGGTCAAATTAGCCTTAAGTCTCATCAACCAGGAATGACTAAAACAAGGGAGATGCAGCAGGGCTAAGTGGGTCGCTTCCAAGTAGGGTATGATCATCTCTATCTAGAGTCGATATTAACTCTCATTTGTATACTTTGGGGCCCATTAATGGAGGGGTAATCGTATTCGGTACTATCCAGTAAAGGGTATGCCAGTACTATGTTGGTAGGGGATCCAAGCGAGGTCCTCGGTGTTATTTTATCTAGAGATGCACCATGACGGACGGTACCCCAGTAGCCAAGCCGTTGTATGGAATCCATTCTCCAATACGAGCCTTTACAGTTTTAGTTGTATATCTATTATGCTGGAATTTAATTAATGTAACAATTTCGGCTATAATTAATAAGCATTTGTATCTTACACAATTATAATATCACAGAATTTCATATGAAATGTTTTGGTTATCGTAAGGTAAAAACCCATCCGTGTTTATTCGCGGCGTAGTCTTACGAGATACTTTTGATTTTCAAAGATTTTCTATAAATTTAAAATCAAATTGGGTGTGTTTTCTCACGCTGGTTTTCCAGGCTGACTCGGATGTTATTTTATTATAATTCTAGGGTTAGACCGAGCATATTTATAGATTGCTTTGGATGCATTGGAGCTCAGGAGATGAGTTGGAGGTCTTCAAGTCGTACTAACGTATATGTTTATTTTCCGTTGCTTCATTGTTGAAATCAGCAATTGTGAGGACATGTTATTATAGCTGTCCATGCTGATGATTGTGATTTGTTGTTGTACTTTGATGGATGTATGTATATAATAGTTCTCTTTTGTAAACATCATTTATATTATATTATATATATTGTTCCGCTGCAATTATAAGATTTTGTGTTGTTTTCAGTTTCTTTTCTCCTCTCTTCTCTTCTCTTCTTCTTTCTTCTTCTTTCCATAACTATCCATCTTTCCATTCAATTTGGGTTGGACATGTTTGGTTTATTGTGTAACGACCCGGAATTTTGAACAAATTAAATTGAGAATATTTAATTAATTTTAAATATTTGAACGATGATTTAATTTGTATCCCGAATATAACTTTGAAAACTGACGATTAAATTATAAAATTTAATCGATTGGAAGTTGAATAAAATTTAAATCTTCAATTGTAAGCCGATTAAAAAAAAAATATTTCGAAAGCTTTTAAAATTCGTATTGATATTTCTGAAGATAATAGAAGCTTCAGAATCGAATTTGAAATTGTTCTGTTCAGTTTTGAATTTTATCGTTTGAATCGACATTTAAAAATAGCCGTCCGAGGTGCAGTCTCGGAATTCGACGAAACCAGTTCCATCGGGTCCGTAATATTGAATTATTACCGGATTTCAAATTTCGTATTTACCAGAGTTGCTGTGTGTGCATACGACGAATAAATGTGTTAAATTTTTAAGACGAATTCAAATTTAAAATTTACATTTATATTAATTAATATTACACATTATCTTCCCTATATTTACGCCTAAAATCTCGCCTAATATCACGAACAAAAATCGTGCAACCCATCCTTTTCAGTTTTTTTAAATCCTCCTCTCCCTCTTCAGTTTTCAATTAGCAAAATCAAAGAAAATAAATGGCCGAACACCCTAGGCAAATCAAAACCAGTTCGAACGAAATCTCGTTCCTCATTCAAAAGGAATTAACTGCATACTTCTCTCCTCCCCTCTTACAAATTCGAACAGCCAAAGCAAAAAAAAAAGAAAAAAAAAGAGAGAAGCATTCGAATCTCGAATTCAAATTGAAATCGAGGGTGGCGGCATTAGGCGATGGAGGAACTCGACGCCGCGGTGAAGAAGACTGTCGAAGTCGATGTACTCGAAGCGGCCGGGGTTGTGATGGGATGTTCGCGAGTATCGAGGCTCGCGATTCTAAGGAAGATCTGGGGGTTCGTCATTACGGCAATTGAGCAGGCGCGTTCGCGATGGTGCTCGATAGGGCGGCGCTGTCAGGTGGGTTCTCGAGCACGAGTGTAGATGGCGGTGTTCACGCGATCGAGCAAGGAGCAGGTTCGAGCTCTGGGGTCGCGGCCTCGATTGGGGGTGCTCGAGATCTAGCGGTGACCTGGGGTTTTGAACGTGGGCGACGAATCGTAGGCGAGCGGCAATGGACGAGGCAGCGAGCAGTTAGGGCAGAGAGGTAATCAAATCCATTTTATTTAATATTATGGTTTAGTATAAATTTGTAGATTATCAGAAAAAGAAATTTATTAAAATGATACAGTAAAGGAAATTCTGCCTTGATATTTACAGAAAGAAATTTTTGTTCAAAGAGAGAAATGAAGATAAATATATATATGCATTTTTAAAGGTGTTAAAATTATGAAAAGTTAGATTGTGATATATATAAATTGTTTCTTATAAGTATAGGTATAAGATTTCGAAATAAAACGAGATATACGCTTATGTATTTTAAGTCACTAGTTTGTTTTTAAAATATAAATAATTGGTTAATTAAAATTAAGAAATAGAAGTTTAATTTTTCGATTGGTACGAATATTAATGAATGGTATAAAATTGTTTATACAAGGTTAAAAATTGAGAAAACAAAACTGGAAGGGAAAATGGATTGCAAATTAAAGCAAAGGTGAGATTTTTCTCACTCAAAAATTGAATGTGGAATATTTTCAGTTATTGATTTGATTGATTGCTATTGATTGTGCTATTAGATATAATAGGATATATCTATATATATAGCAATATATACATATTGGCATATGTATATATTGGATTGATGATTTCCCGCCTCGTATAGCGGATGAGACCCTATTGCGCCGTTAGTAAGCGGATTTTTATAAAACCCATATACCGCGATAATACCGTACCGGAGCGGAATTGGTATTGTGCTAACATCTTTGGATGCAGGGAAACAGGTTGGAGGGATCCAACTGGACCCCTCACATTGATTGAATTTATTTCTACTGTGATATGATAATCTGTGAATGATTATTGATGTTGTTGAATTGATGTCTGGAAATTGTTGAAAGCTAAAATTTAGCTGAATGGATGTTTGATATCATTGGATTCCAAAAATAAACGAAATTGAATTTTTGGTAATTCAAGCAGAAAATTTTAAGTGAATTGATTTTTTTGAAATTGAATAAAATTCGAAGAGAAGAATTTAAAGGTATAAAAGTTGATTTTTTTTAGTATTATCGAATTTATTCCAGAATAAAGTGAAAATGTTAAATAAATGGATTTCGTAAAATAGTGATTTTAAATTGAAGAATTTAATTTAAAAATTTGGATTTTTAAAATAGATTGAAAGAAACGATTGAAATTTATTTTCTTAAAAAGGAATTTATTTAAGAGAAGATAAGTTGGAAATCCTATTAGAAATTTAATTGGTAAATTGAAATAAATTGTGAAATCAATGTAAAATGATTTCAATTTGAAGAATCCATTTTATAACCGAATATTGAATAATTTGAGAAAAATAAGGAATTCACTTAGTAGTGATAAATAAAATTAGAAGTCAATATTGAAATTGATTTGGTATTGAAGTTTTTATAAATAGAATTAAAAATTTATAAAAGTTGTTTGAAAATCCGAAATCACTTATTTTGATAAGTAAAATATAGAAGTTAATAAAAAGAAGATTTATAAGTTGAAGTTGTTATTAAAACAGAAATAGAATTTATAAACGTTGTTTTATAAATTCAAAATCAATTGAATTTGATAAATTATACATAGGAGATTATTGAAAAAGATATATTCACGATTTTGGACAGTGAATGTATTATTGAATAAAATGGATTCATTTTTGAAGAAGTGATATTAAAAATGAAGTTAAACATTTTAAAGATGTTTTAAAATGTATTATGAATCGAAAACATGGATTTCAACATTTTTATTGTTGAAATAGACGTTTTCGAAAAATAAGGAAATGGCGGACTATAACACACTGTTGTTATACTAAATGATTCCCGAAAGGAAATGTTTTTATGTAGTATTGGGATTTATATATCTATCTTAAAATCCGAATCCCTATACTAGTGATTTCGAGTCGTCGTAACGATGTTTTACGCAACATTCGTTTTGACTCAAATAGATGTTAAAAGAATGTTTTCCTTAAAGAATGAATATATACTTAATTTGATTTAAGTATATTGAATATTTTCAAGTGTTGAAAATAAATAGATTTGGGAAACACTTATTTTTAAAATAAGTATGGAATTGCTTTTCTAATATGAAATGAAACGTTTTGAGAATTTATCTTCTTAAAGATAAATTGAAATTGAATATTGAAAACGATTTGAGAATCGTATATCAGTAGATATTTTGAAGATATAAATTCACTATGGAATTTATAAAAGAAAGGGAAACTGTTTAGAAAAATAAACGTTGATTTATTTTTGAAGTGTGGAAAATTTTATATCTAGTAAAAGATATTTTTGAAGAATAAATAATTTGGGAAAATTATTTGGAATCTGATGATGTTGCGCATCTTTATTGATAGTTAAATAACCGACTATCAATAATTACCTTTAGATAGGTATTTGTTGTGAATTGGATGAATTTGAATGCCACACTTATTTTTGAATAAGCGCTCACTATTCGGGTTAGCCGGGAAAGGACCATGGGGTCGTATAACCCATTCCGAATATGTGATACGTCGTTATGAATCGCATTTGAAGACCGACGTTGAAGACCGGATATTTTTGAAAACGGAAGGATTACCGTCGAGTTACTCTACATCGGCTGATCTCCGATTTAGAGGTTTTATCATCCTTAGTGACGGGAAGTCCGGACGTGATTAGAAATTTATCCGAAAATGCAAGGGCTTCGTGAGAAGTGCCTTCGGTTCTGTTCGATCCCGGAACAGACTTGTATGGATTGTGTGTCTGACGTTACAATTTGAGATATAAAGCTGATTTCTTTCAAATACATATCTGTTGGTGGCGGAGAATTTATTCTCTTAGCTTAACACCCTTCTCTGAGACGTACGAGCTCAGAGGTTATGTAGTTGAAATTTATCAGCGATATATCCCAATTTGGTAATGTGGCATACTGAGTGTTGCTGTGAAATGATCAGTGTTTGATCATTTGCGATATGATCATTTGTTTGATCTTATATCTTTGTGATCATAGGTTGATCATTTTGTTTGACCCGAAGCAGGGCTTTGTAGAAAGCGTAGCTTTGTGGACGAGACTTCGTCGAGCCTCACACCCCGGAAATGGTCGAAACAGGAAGGATGCGGCAAGGTTCTAGGGAGTAGCGCCCCTTAGTGTATGTCATTCCTTCTGGATAAAGGTGGTATCATGGTATGGAGCCCAGATACTTAACCTCTGTGGTTACTGCATTATTATTATCTATGTGGTTTGTTGCGAATCGGGGATCCTCAGGAAGATCGGTGACGATCGGGGGATGGCATACGCGTGTCAGTAGTTACCTATTTTTGCCGAGGTAACCCGGCCTTGTGTTGGCAGAGATCTAACCGTAATGTTAGGTTATTTCTCGGGTCGTCTATTCCAGGGACGTACCCATCGTGGATAGGAAGTTCCTTAGCCTGACTATTTGTTGGAAATCCAAAGAAACAATACGAGCCTTGTACGGTTTTAGTTGTAGAACCTGCCATTTAATATGGTAGCTATAGCAAGCATACTATAATGGTACCTATGCTGGCTAAGATTTATATTATACTTTCGAAATGTTTTCCACTATGCACTAATAATAATATCAAAAAGAATTTGATTTTTGCGTAGTAAGCATCTTTGACTATCATAAGAAGAAATCTCCTCCAAGTCTGCGTTTGCATTGTGTGTGTGGCGGGAGGTCTTATGGTAGTTTCATTTTCCAAAAGCATTGCAAATTTACTTTAAAGTTATCCTGTTGTTTATTTTAAAGAATAACTGTTTTACGATCTCACACCAGTCACCATGACTAACTCGGAGTTTATTGTTTCCCTTCTAAACTCTGGGTGCCCACCAATTTCCACACGGGCAGCCTAGAGTTATGTTATCAGGATATTCTGGAGCTTTGGAAGCAAGCTGGATGACGAGACGTAGTAATTGTATCTGATAGTATTTATTCCGCTGTGTATTCTGTATGAGGACAAGTTATATAACTGTCCATTGTTGTATTGAGTTATATATTGACTCTGATGATTTATGTATGTATAAACTGATATAGTTCTTTGATTTAAAGATTATTCAATTATCTATTATATATTGTTCCGCTGCGATATGTGAGATTCTGATATTGTTTTCTGTTCTGATGTTGTTCTGTTGTTCTTCTTCTCTTTTTCTTCTATATTCTTCTTCTTCTATCTTTTCTTCTACTTCTTCTTTCTAAAACCCTCACTATTGGAGTTTCCAGCGTTCGATTTCTCGGCAGTCGATAAAGTGAGTATCGAAGTTGAATTTTCGAAAGTCGAAAATTTCGGTATGTGACAAAGTGGTATCAGAGCATATGGTTAAGCGACAACCCTGCTATGTTGGGTGTTACTCATTAGAGATAGAGTCAGTAGTACTCTAGAATGAGTTTGAGTGTAATAATAGATATGAGCGCGTATTTGTTATTTGAATATAAAATTGTTTTGTATTGTGTTGACTTATCGGTTGATTGTTTATGGATTCTGGTCGGTGCAGTCTGGCTAACTGTAATCGATAGGGGTTTCTAAACTCTTAAACAAGATAAACTGACACAGTATTGTTTTAAAATAGGGTGAATGAAATAATTTTGCCCAAAACTATTTTTGTATAGAAAAGAAATGATTTTCTATGAATTATCATAGTATATGGATGTTTGGTTGTTATAAAATAATAACATTGAATTATTATCATTGTTATATGAAATGGAATGAGAAATTAAAATAATAACCAAAGATTTGGAAATAAATCCATTTAACGAATGAAATTTATAAATGTGAATTGAAAGATAAAGAGATGAATTCACATACAAATGAAATTTAAGGAATGTAAATTATAAATGTGACTTATAATTTAAAACGGGATTCCAGAGAAGTTCTTGGAAATGTTTTGAAAAGAATTTGAAAATTTTTGAGATTTGGAAAGTTTAAATTCTTTTTGATTTGAAAATGGATTTCGAAGGTTTGAAAAGTATTTTGAAGAGATGAAAGCTCTAAACTCTTTTCGGTCGCTGGAAAATAATTTCGGTAATGACTGCAGCATTATCGATGTTCATTTTCGGGTTTCCAAAAGAGAAATTGCTGCCAAATTGTTTTAAATGGAAGTGTTTGGAAAAATTGGGTTTTTGTTTTGGAAATTCAATGGATGATTTGAATTGTTTTCAAAAATGGTTTTGAAAAAAAATTTAAAAGACTCTGGAATGCTATATAAAGATAATTATGAAATATTATGAAATGGATAACTTATAAAATATTGAGATCTGATTGGAATGAAATTCAAATTGTAAATGAATTTATAACTTGGAATAGAATTCAAGAAGGTAATTGAAAATAGAATTCTAATGGAATGAAATTAGTAAGGTGAATGTATCAATGATCTTATAAATCAAAATGTAAGTAAGTCAAAGACTTATAGAATATTTGAAATTTGATTTGGAAATCAGATTCGAATTGGAAATGAAAGAATTAGTGAATGAGTTTCAGAATGAATAAACAAATTGAATAAGTGGATTAGAATTTGAAATGGATTAGTAACTGAAACTAATTTAAATGGCGCAGTTATGAATGAAAGGTAATTGATGAAATTCAATATTCAGAATAGAAGATAGAATTGAAATTGTGAATTGAATTCAAATGAAAATGTGAAATGTGAAATTGAATGATAATGGATATAACTTCAATAGTAAACTAGAAATGGTATAAGAAGTTGATATTATAATAAAATTTGCAAAATAAGTGGATGTTATAACTAGATATTATGGCTAGTAGATATACAGGTATAAAGGGAATTGAATTTGATTTCACAGATAATTTGAATTGCTCGACAAAAGGTACGTATTTGAATTATAATATGAGTTTTGCTGATTTCTTCTCTAGCCGCTTGGCTTTTTCTTTTTCTTTTTGAATTCTGAGAGTCCGTAGGGACGTTTTGTAGTCGTACCGTATTAGCCGCGCAAAGGAGACGCTGGCGAAATTTTCCGAAAATATCGGGCGTTAGAAAATTTTTGAGAAAATTTTGAAAGTTTAAATTTGAATTTGAAATTTAAATTTGAATAGAGGAGTAAAAAAATGAAGTTGTTAAAACTGGTAATTAGAGTTGGAAAGTTAGTTGAATGATAACGAATCTTTAGTAGAAAGATTTGTTTTGAAAAATTGATAAAACTATTAGATTGTGAAAAAGAGTAGACGAGTTAAGGACCACTTTTCCTAACTTGTAATTTCGAGGACGAAATTCTTTTAAGGAGGGAAGTCTGTAACGACCCGGAATTTTGAACAAATTAAATTGAGAATATTTAATTAATTTTAAATATTTGAACGATGATTTAATTTGTATCCCGAATATAACTTTGAAAACTGACGATTAAATTATAAAATTTAATCGATTGGAAGTTGAATAAAATTTAAATCTTCAATTGTAAGCCGATTAAAAAAAAATATTTCGAAAGCTTTTAAAATTCGTATTGATATTTCTGAAGATAATAGAAGCTTCAGAATCGAATTTGAAATTGTTCTGTTCAGTTTTGAATTTTATCGTTTGAATCGACATTTAAAAATAGCCGTCCGAGGTGCAGTCTCGGAATTCGACGAAACCAGTTCCATCGGGTCCGTAATATTGAATTATTACCGGATTTCAAATTTCGTATTTACCAGAGTTGCCGTGTGTGCATACGACGAATAAACGTGTTAAATTTTTAAGACGAATTCAAATTTAAAATTTACATTTATATTAATTAATATTACACGTTATCTTCCCTATATTTACGCCTAAAATCTCGCCTAATATCACAAACAAAAATCGTGCAACCCATCCTTTTCAGTTTTTTTAAATCCTCCTCTCCCTCTTCAGTTTTCAATTAGCAAAATCAAAGAAAATAAATGGCCGAACACCCTAGGCAAATCAAAACCAGTTCGAACGAAATCTCGTTCCTCATTCAAAAGGAATTAACTACATACTTCTCTCCTCCCCTCTTACAAATTCGAACAGCCAAAGCAAAAAAAAAAGAAAAAAAAAAGAGAGAAGCGTTCGAATCTCGAATTCAAATTGAAATCGAGGGTGGCGGCATTAGGCGATGGAGGAACTCGACGCCGCGGTGAAGAGGACTGTCGAAGTCGATGTACTCGAAGCGGCCGGGGTTGTGATGGGATGTTCGCGAGTATCGAGGCTCGCGATTCTAAGGAAGATCTGGGGGTTCGTCATTA
This sequence comes from Allium fistulosum, assembly GCA_030737815.1. Lineage (NCBI taxonomy): Eukaryota > Viridiplantae > Streptophyta > Magnoliopsida > Asparagales > Amaryllidaceae > Allium > Allium fistulosum. The sequence continues at coordinate 100,176,049 of CM060901.1, read as the reverse complement.
CGGCAATTGAGCAGGCGCGTTCGCGATGGTGCTCGATAGGGCGGCGCTGTCAGGTGGGTTCTCGAGCACGAGTGTAGATGGCGGTGTTCACGCGATCGAGCAAGGAGCAGGTTCGAGCTCTGGGGTCGCGGCCTCGATTGGGGGTGCTCGAGATCTAGCGGTGACCTGGGGTTTTGAACGTGGGCGACGAATCGTAGGCGAGCGGCAATGGACGAGGCAGCGAGCAGTTAGGGCAGAGAGGTAATCAAATCCATTTTATTTAATATTATGGTTTAGTATAAATTTGTAGATTATCAGAAAAAGAAATTTATTAAAATGATACAGTAAAGGAAATTCTGCCTTGATATTTACAGAAAGAAATTTTTGTTCAAAGAGAGAAATGAAGATAAATATATATATGCATTTTTAAAGGTGTTAAAATTATGAAAAGTTAGATTGTGATATATATAAATTGTTTCTTATAAGTATAGGTATAAGATTTCGAAATAAAACGAGATATACGCTTATGTATTTTAAGTCACTAGTTTGTTTTTAAAATATAAATAATTGGTTAATTAAAATTAAGAAATAGAAGTTTAATTTTTCGATTGGTACGAATATTAATGAATGGTATAAAATTGTTTATACAAGGTTAAAAATTGAGAAAACAAAACTGGAAGGGAAAATGGATTGCAAATTAAAGCAAAGGTGAGATTTTTCTCACTCAAAAATTGAATGTGGAATATTTTCAGTTATTGATTTGATTGATTGCTATTGATTGTGCTATTAGATATAATAGGATATATCTATATATATATAGCAATATATACATATTGGCATATGTATATATTGGATTGATGATTTCCCGCCTCGTATAGCGGATGAGACCCTATTGCGCCGTTAGTAAGCGGATTTTTATAAAACCCATATACCGCGATAATTCCGTACTGGAGCGGAATTGGTATTGTGCTAACATCTTTGGATGCAGGGAAACAGGTTGGAGGGATCCAACTGGACCCCTCACATTGATTGAATTTATTTCTACTGTGATATGATAATCTGTGAATGATTATTGATGTTGTTGAATTGATGTCTGGAAATTGTTGAAAGCTAAAATTTAGCTGAATGGATGTTTGATATCATTGGATTCCAAAAATAAACGAAATTGAATTTTTGGTAATTCAAGCAGAAAATTTTAAGTGAATTGATTTTTTTGAAATTGAATAAAATTCGAAGAGAAGAATTTAAAGGTATAAAAGTTGATTTTTTTTAGTATTATCGAATTTATTCCAGAATAAAGTGAAAATGTTAAATAAATGGATTTCGTAAAATAGTGATTTTAAATTGAAGAATTTAATTTAAAAATTTGGATTTTTAAAATAGATTGAAAGAAACGATTGAAATTTATTTTCTTAAAAAGGAATTTATTTAAGAGAAGATAAGTTGGAAATCCTATTAGAAATTTAATTGGTAAATTGAAATAAGTTGTGAAATCAATGTAAAATGATTTCAATTTGAAGAATCCATTTTATAACCGAATATTGAATAATTTGAGAAAAATAAGGAATTCACTTAGTAGTGATAAATAAAATTAGAAGTCAATATTGAAATTGATTTGGTATTGAAGTTTTTATAAATAGAATTAAAAATTTATAAAAGTTGTTTAAAAATCCGAAATCACTTATTTTGATAAGTAAAATATAGAAGTTAATAAAAAGAAGATTTATAAGTTGAAGTTGTTATTAAAACAGAAATAGAATTTATAAACGTTGTTTTATAAATTCAAAATCAATTGAATTTGATAAATTATATATAGGAGATTATTGAAAAAGATATATTCACGATTTTGGACAGTGAATGTATTATTGAATAAAATGGATTCATTTTTGAAGAAGTGATATTAAAAATGAAGTTAAACATTTTAAAGATGCTTCAAAATGTATTATGAATCGAAAACATGGATTTCAACATTTTTATTGTTGAAATAGACGTTTTCGAAAAATAAGGAAATGGCGGACTATAACACACTGTTGTTATACTAAATGATTCCCGAAAGGAAATGTTTTTATGTAGTATTGGGATTTATATATCTATCTTAAAATCCGAATCCCTATACTAGTGATTTCGAGTCGTCGTAACGATGTTTTACGCAACATTCGTTTTGACTCAAATAGATGTTAAAAGAATGTTTTCCTTAAAGAATGAATATATACTTAATTTGATTTAAGTATATTGAATATTTTCAAGTGTTGAAAATAAATAGATTTGGGAAACACTTATTTTTAAAATAAGTATGGAATTGCTTTTCTAATATGAAATGAAACGTTTTGAGAATTTATCTTCTTAAAGATAAATTGAAATTGAATATTGAAAACGATTTGAGAATCGTATATCAGTAGATATTTTGAAGATATAAATTCACTATGGAATTTATAAAAGAAAGGGAAACTGTTTAGAAAAATAAACGTTGATTTATTTTTGAAGTGTGGAAAATTTTATATCTAGTAAAAGATATTTTTGAAGAATAAATAATTTGGGAAAATTATTTGGAATCTGATGATGTTGCGCATCTTTATTGATAGTTAAATAACCGACTATCAATAATTACCTTTAGATAGGTATTTGTTGTGAATTGGATGAATTTGAATGCCACACTTATTTTTGAATAAGCGCTCACTATTCGGGTTAGCCGGGAAAGGACCATGGGGTCGTATAACCCATTCCGAATATGTGATACGTCGTTATGAATCGCATTTGAAGACCGGTGTTGAAGACCGGATATTTTTGAAAACGGGAGGATTACCGTCGAGTTACTCTACATCGGCTGATCTCCGATTTAGAGGTTTTATCACCCTTAGTGATGGGAAGTCCTGACGTGATTAGAAAATTATCCGGAAATGCAAGGGCTTCGTGAGAAGTGCCTTCGGTTCTGTTCGATCCCGGAACAGACTTGTATGGATTGTGTGTCTGACGTTACAATTTGAGATATTGAGCTGATTTCTTTCAAATACATTTCTGTTGGTGGCGGAGAATTTATTCTCTTAGCTTAACACCCTTCTCTGAGACGTACGAGCTCAGAGGTTATGTAGTTGAAATTTATCAGCGATATATCCCAATTTGGTAACGTGGCATACTGAGTGTTGCTGTGAAATGATCAGTGTTTGATCATTTGCGATATGATCATTTGTTTGATCTTATATCTTTGTGATCATAGGTTGATCATTTTGTTTGACCCGAAGCAGGGCTTTGTAGAAAGCGTAGCTTTGTGGACGAGACTTCGTCGAGCCTCACACCCCGGAAATGGTCGAAACAGGAAGGATGCGGCAAGGTTCTAGGGAGTAGCGCCCCTTAGTGTATGTCATTCCTTCTGGATAAAGGTGGTATCATGGTATGGAGCCCAGATACTTAACCTCTGTGGTTACTGCATTATTATTATCTATGTGGTTTGTTGCGAATCGGGGATCCTCGGGAAGATCGGTGACGATCGGGGGATGGCATACGCGTGTCAGTAGTTACCTATTTTTGCAGAGGTAACCCGGCCTTGTGTTGGCAGAGATCTAACCGTAATGTTAGGTTATTTCTCGGGTCGTCTATTCCAGGGACGTACGCATCGTGGATAGGAAGTTCCTTAGCCTGACTATTTGTTGGAAATCCAAAGAAACAATACGAGCCTTGTACGGTTTTAGTTGTAGAACCTGCCATTTAATATGGTAGCTATAGCAAGCATACTATAATGGTACCTATGCTGGCTAAGATTTATATTATACTTTCGAAATGTTTTCCACTATGCACTAATAATAATATCAAAAAGAATTTGATTTTTGCATAGTAAGCATCTTTGACTATCATAAGAAGAAATCTCCTCCAAGTTTGCGTTTGCATTGTGTGTGTGGCGGGAGGTCTTATGGTAGTTTCATTTTCCAAAAGCATTGCGAATTTACTTTAAAGTTATCCTGTTGTTTATTTTAAAGAATAACTGTTTTACGATCTCACACCAGTCACCATGACTAACTCGGAGTTTATTGTTTCCCTTCTAAACTCTGGGTGCCCACCAATTTCCACACGGGCAGCCTAGAGTTATGTTATCAGGATATTCTGGAGCTTTGGAAGCAAGCTGGATGACGAGACGTAGTAATTGTATCTGATAGTATTTATTCCGCTGTGTATTCTGTATGAGGACAAGTTATATAACTGTCCATTGTTGTATTGAGTTATATATTGACTCTGATGATTTATGTATGTATAAACTGATATAGTTCTTTGATTTAAAGATTATTCAATTATCTATTATATATTGTTCCGCTGCGATATGTGAGATTCTGATATTGTTTTCTGTTCTGATGTTGTTCTGTTGTTCTTCTTCTCTTTTTCTTCTATCTTCTTCTTCTTCTATCTTTTCTTCTACTTCTTCTTTCTAAAACCCTCACTATTGGAGTTTCCGGCGTTCGATTTCTCGGCAGTCGATAAAGTGAGTATCGAAGTTGAATTTTCGAAAGTCGAAAATTTCGGTATGTGACATATTGTCAACTTGAATTGTGCGGTTAGCAGATCATTACAAACATCATTCCATTATTTTATATAATTAAATATGATTTTTAAATGAATTTATAAACCTCAAAATTCAATTTATATATATTTTAAACCATCAAATATATTACAAAATATCTTCCTCATATTCAAAAATCATATATACCACGTTTAAAATCAAATAATATCATTTAGAAATAAATCCACAATTTAAAAAAATCAAATAATATTTTTAAATTAATTTTAAAGCTCAAAATCAATTTCTATTTAATTTAAACCGCTATTTTTTTCAATAATTAATATTTAATGAAAAAAAATTATTTTCTACAGAATAATTCCATATTTGGAAAACCTAAATTTTCTTCTTTCTAAATCCTATTTTTATTTTATTTTTTACAAAGATTTTTTTAAAAAGATGCTTCAATGTTCACTTCCTGGAGCATTGCCTATTCTAGCCCACCAACGATCGACCGCCCCTCCTTGAGGCTGCCGATCGGTGGTGAAGGCTTGGGCAGGAAAATGCCATAGGCTGTGAACCAATTTGAGCCCCTCTTGCCCATTTCGCCTGATTCCTTCGCCGATCAAACACAACTTCAAACACACATCAATGCAACAATTCAACACTAAAATATGCATAACTATCATCACAATATCAAAGCAAACTGAAGTACACAATGGATATTAAATGGGTTCATAAACATGAAGCAACATTATTGCACTAACAAATCATTTTAGATTAGTGTATTCATCAATTATAGGCTAGATTTTGTAAGTGAAAACACTCACCTTAGTCATAGCAACACAAATCCTTCCTTTGCACTTCATACTTCCTTCAAAAGCATACTTTTCCATTCATAGTTAAGTCCAAATTAAGCTCCAATTAGATCAGAACTTTATTTTGAGGACTCTTGGGGGTGTAGAATTATGTTGAGAAGCTCAGTTTCAAATTTCATGATTTATGGGACTTTATGCAATATTCAATCATATCAACTTAAGGGATATGTTTTATGGGAATTTATACGATATACAATCATATCCACTCAATGCAACAACCCATTGGATATGATTTATAGGAATTTATGTTGAGAAGCTCAGTTTCAAAAATCCATAATGCTTAAATCACAATATACAATCATATCATACACAAATCCATAACATTCACAAAACAAACACCGTTACATTTATAAATACAAAATTCCTTAATTAACTTCAAGGCGCTAAACATTTAGCTCATTTATTACTTTTCAAAGATGAAGGTGTACGTAATCCGTAAATCTTCTTTCTTTCCAAAACTTTCCTAATACATATACAAAATACAGAGGACCCCAAATATATTCAAAAATCTCATAATTTTCAAATTCTCAAAAGCTTCCATATTATATAAACTGGTCCTCCCATTAAATTACATTTTCACAAAACAAATCTCAAAACTTCATAAAACACTTGAAAAAGTATTTGCTTCAACCTTAATTTTTTTTGACAAAGATATACTTCTACATAAAACAAAGTTTTTAACACTTGAAAACTTTGCAATCTTAAAAGTATCAAACACAAAAGTTGCTCTATATAGAAGTACCTTCCAATTTAATATAATATCACCAAATCCAGTTTAATTTTTTGATTTCATTCAAATCTATTTTTTATTTTGACAACCCCAAAACTAAGTAAAAAAGGACCACGCTAAGGTTGTTTGCTTTCTTATCCACTTTAAAAATTGCAAAAATCTAACATTTCTGCAAAAAGTTGAGTACATAAAATAAAGTAAATTTTTTTACCAACAATCTTATTCTCAATACATCTCATCCAAACTAACTTCCTTTCAAACAAAGTTTTCAAAAATGTTTTCTTTAATTCAAACATTTCATCTTCGATAAATCTCTTTTAAAAATTTTCCCAAAGTATTCACCTTATCTCAAATAAGTTTACAAAACAACTTTAATATAATTCTTTAATTTAGAAACTCAATTTCAAAAATATCCAGAACTTTCCTTTAATTAAAAAACATAATTTTTCCACAAATCAAATTTATACACATCATTAATAAGAAATTTTATCAATTCAAGCCAATAAACTATATAAATACCTTTAAAACTAATTTCACATAAGCTGCAACTATTCATCACTTTATGGAAAAATCTTTAATTATGTTATCCAACGTCTGAACCGAGTGGCTTTCAAGTGGATTCGGACGTTGAGACGAAAAAGGAATGATTCAAGAGTTTGGAGACAAGCTTGGAATGACCGAGGGATATTGATAAAAGAGTTTGAAGGTCAAAAGAGCAAAGAGTTTTTAGTCAGTACTGACCATAATTTATGGTCGACACCGAGATGTTTGTTAAATGGGATTATTCGTTTAGCTTGCAGCATTATCAAGGAGTGAAATAATGGGACAACCATATCACTGCTAAGTCGATAGTACTTAAAGGTCCTCAACAAAACCCCAAAGCCTTGTACAGAGGGATAAGTCCCATATAAGGCAAGTTATAGTAGCACCAACACGATTTGATAAGCAATTTATGAATGAAGCTTAACGACTTGAAAATGTGGATGACAACAAGAGAAAGTACAAACTCCCACATAACATGAATGAGAATAAGAGAACATGGCTTTTGGCTAAAAAAGTTATTTTTCCTACTTATAAAATTTAATTGTATAAAACTGTAACGACCTAGAGTTTTAGTCATTTGAATTTGAAATATTTAATTGATTTTAAATATTGAAAAGTTAATTTTAATAGTTAAATAACTTGAGTTTCAAATATAGCGATTTATTTGATAATTAAATTATTGAATTTAATAATTCAAATTGTTTAAATAATTGAATCTTGGTTTTTAAGTTGGATAAAAATTATTTCAAAGCTTAATTAAATTCGAATTAATAAGAATGAAGATAATAAAACTTTTAATGTGTATTTAAAAGTGATTTATTTGGTTTTTAAAATAATTCGTTTTAATTAACATGTAAAAATAGCCTTCCGGGGCACTGTCTCGGATTTTGACGAAACCAGTTTTATCGAATTCGTAATAGTACATTATTGTAAGATAACAGATTTCATGATGATTGGACGTATCGTTTGGACATGCGAGATCGAAACGGGTAGAAATTAATTTCGGAAATTATATAATATAATTGGGTTTGAAAAGTTATCTTCTCCATATGATCGAATTAGGTCTAGAAACAAGTTCCCGAAATAGGGGTATAACATATAGAACATCAGATGGCACGTCTCGTTTGGAGTTCGAAATTTTCTTATGTTTTATAGCTTGATGATTTAAAATTTATATGGCACATATATATACAATATTATGCGATCCATGCTTACCCCATACCCCTTCATTTCGGCCATACCCAATCTCCATACCCTCCTACGTCTCTGCCTTACCTTCCTTCCCTATAAATTTGCCTGAAAACCGTTTACATCAAGTTTTTTAAAATTTCAAAGGAAATCACCATTCATACTTCAAAAATCAATCTCTCCCAAACTATCAGGAATTTGCCAAAATGATGTGAATGAAAGTTGTTCGTATAATTCCATAGTATTTTTAAATATTGATGGATCGAGATTTCGTTGAGAAACGTTCGAGTTATCGCCTTAAAACAACAAAAAGGAAAGTATGTTCACAAACTTCATAAATTAAATTCTTCCAATCCATGCAGAAATACTCGAGGCCGTCAGCGATGTTGAGTTTGTATGGAGGAGCGCTATTTTTGGTGAAGTTTCGGAGAGTTTCTACGATGAAAAATTTTGATGTTCAAAACTAGGTTTGGCGATCGTCAGAGCATGGAGCATCGATAGGCGAGTTAGAGCCTGGCGTTGTGTTCAGGATGGGGTAATGCTTCGATTTGCTAAATTTGGCGAGGAACTACATCGAAAGATGTCGTGTTTTTTTAGCTGTGCACGTTTTTGTTTTTGGGGTTTGGGTCGGGTTTCGTCCAAGGCGACCGGAGGTCACGGTGGTGATGCCATTGCGGTGAGGGTGGGAAGTGGGATGGAATGATGGAGTCAGATGGTGAGTTTGGGGGCCAAGAGTCGTGTGCACGTGCACGTTAATGGTGGGGAGGGAATCAGCGAAGAAGAAGAAAAGGGAAGGGGGAGGAAGCGGGTCGGGTTTTTGATTGGGCTTGGGCCATTGTTTGGGTGAGGGTAATTAATGTAATTAATTTATGTAAATTTAAATCAAGATCTTATAAACTTGATATTTTAATAATACTTGTTCCAAATCAAACGCCGTTTGTTGCATTGCACTCATATAGATGTTAGCTTTGCGATGGAACTGGTTTGGATGAATTTGGAGATAGTTGAAATTTAAACTAAAATTGGACGTTGTTCGATTTTAGTTCCAAACAGGAATGCCTCCGCGATAACAGAAAATTTCGGTGAGTTAAACTCACCTTTTTGGTTAACTAGTATGAAGTATAGTTAATAAAAATTATTGATTGGTTGTTTGGATGATATATTGTTTTATATTGTTGGTTTGGATATATTCCCGCCCCTAGAGCGGATGAGACTTTATTACGTTCTCGTGTAAGAGCGGGTGACCCTTTGTATACGAATTCTGTCTTATAGCGGTTGATTTATATTATATAATTATACAACGTTTGTGATGCAGGGAAACAGGTTGGAGGGATCCAACGGGATTCCTCGTTATAGTTGAATTGTTCCAATAATATTTGTTTTATATGAATTATTGAATAATGAACCTGATTGTGGACACTATGGTTATAACATTGTTATATGTCTGAAAACTAAAATCCAGTAGTGATAGAAAAAATCAATATCGATATTAATTAAGCGTTGGGTAGCTATTGGCATTAAATTAATATTTTGAAATACTATAAATTGCCATTGAGTTGGAATTGGCTTTGAGACAGGAAATGGTTTTAAATCCAAAATTGGGTTTTGAAAAAAATATTGTTTTAAAGTTATTTAATTATATTAGTGTTTTTTTAAAGTTATTTAATTATAGTAATATCATTTTAAAGTTATTTAATTATATTGGTATCATTTTAAGGTTATTTAATTATATTAGTATGGTTTTAAAGTTATTTGTTTGTAGTTAATATTATTTTAAAGAATTTATCATAATGTTAATATTTTAAAAGGTTAATTATTTCAAGAATGATTATGGTTTGAAATTAATAATAAGGATTTATTAATAAGGTTTTGAAAATAAATTATTATTATTTATAAAAATGATAAAGATTAATTATTATTGTTTATTTAACAAGAATTATTAATTATTATTTTTAAGATGTTTTAAAGTCAATAATTTTCATTTATTTATAATGTTTATTGTTAAATTAATTTGTTATATAATGTTGTTTTGAATTAAAAGATTTTTAGTTACGTATAAATGTTTTCGAGATCCATAAATAGAGTTGTAAGACTTGGATTTTATGAAGGAGTTTATAAAATGGATTGAAGACTTAAGAGGTGATTATTTACAAGGTGAGAGGTTTTATAAATGGTTAGATATTTATAAAACGAGTTTAAGAAATGGGTTCATAGATTAGTAAGAGGATGTTTTAAATGATAACTTGCTATGTGACAAGTGTTTAGTTGATGGACTTATTCTGTTAAAAGGCTTTTTTTGATAATAAATGGTTTATGGATTAGAAAGGATTTATAAGTGATTTTAGGAAATGTATAAAAAGAATTTATAAGCGATTGAATTTTATAAAAGAGTTTATAAATGATTTTCAGAGATTATAAAATGGTTTATAAATGGTTTTAGAGAATTTTAAGGAATTTAAATGATTTGAGAATCGAATAAAAAGAAAATATTATCTAAGTTTGTAAATATACTTATACCGTAGAGATAAGTATATGAGTGCATTTTATAAGATGCGAGGTGTAATGTGTGTGAATATACTTAAACCGTTGAGATAAGTATATGAATATTTTCTGAGTATTGAAAATATAGGGATTTATGGGTATACCTTTGTAAAGGTGTTTTTGTACAAGTAATTTACAAAGTGATTTTAAATGAATGAAAGATTTATTAAAGGAGGCTAGTGGTTGCTTATGTGCTTAACCAATGTTGTTATTCCCTATGGAATAAGTCTTTATTGAATGTGTGTTTGTTGATAGTTAAATAACTGACTATCAAGATCTTCGCCTAAATATGTATTCCTTCTTAATTTTGGTGGTACAGAAATATTCCCTACTTAACACCGAAGGATTTTAACTTGGGAAATATCTAGGAGAAACATGGAAATTATATGGTACAGTTACCGTTGGTGGTGCTATACTGTATGTATAAGCTGTTTTGTTCTTCTAGGACAAATGATGAGGGTATCTGTCCACTTAAATGGTGATCCCCGCTCTTGTGTATTGTTTGATTATTTCCTAAAGAACTGATATTGATCATTCCAAAAATTCGACGATTGGTTTTAGGAGCGCCAGGGAAGCAGAAGAGTGTACTCGTAAGGGACGGCTCGAAAACCATAACCACTCTGAAACCATATACGGTTCTATGGAGGATTTTCGTGATATATAGAGATGTTGGGATCCATGTGTAGTTCCGAAACTCGTTGGGGTATGGGAATCCGTGTGTGATTCCAAGATCTATGTGAGATATGGGAATCCATGTCGGATTCCACAATCTATTTTGGTGATGGAGCGTGAGCTGGAATGACGAACATAGCCTCATCAACGGTAATGACTAAAACCAGAGATAGGAGGCATGACCAGTGGGGTTGGCAAACCCTTATGGTGCAGTCGGCTCCGCCTACACATTACTTACAGTTGTTATGCATGCATGGGGTGATGCATTTAGTCTTAGCGAGACCAGCTATGTTTTTCCTATGGTACACTACTAGGGATGTATGCTGCTTCGGAAGGATATATTTGATCCTTGTGCAGGAGGAACATTCTCGAAGTATTGAGGGCACCTCCATGGGATCTTACACAATTAGCGAACGAGCCTTATCGGTTTTTGATTATATACCTAGTATTGTTCTGATGTACACTCACAAGCATCATAACTACTTACTTATTATAATTTTCACCCTTAGACATTATTATAATATCAATGGATTTTCTATAGAATTTTTTTTGGTTATTGTAAGGTAAAAACCCATTCGTCTGTATGTGAGGTATGGTCTTACGAGATACTTTTGATTTTCAAATGGTTTTCTATAACTAAAAATCCAATTGGGTGTGTTTTCTCACGCTGGTTTTCCAGACTAACTCGGGTGTTATTTTATTATAATGCTCGGGTAGACCGAGCATATTTATAGATTTTAGTTGGTTGCTTTGGAGCTTCATGAGACGAGCTGGAGGCCCAGAGATCACTACGCCATAAATGACCTTCTGCAACATTTTTGCAAGGTGTTGCCAGCTAAAATGTTGCGATAGCTATAAAATTTTGGTCCTACTGCAACGTTGTATTTTTGGTGTTACCTTAGCCATAAAAATGTGTTGCTCTAGCTAAACAAGTGTAACACGATGCAACATTTTTATATAGTGTTGCAATAGATGTATTCAAATTAAAAAATTAATAAAATTAGCAATCCGCGTGAATACAATCCAACGATCTACATTTAATCTGGTTGTTAAAATGGATCACCACTGCAATTTGCCCCAAAATTTCGTTTTCCCGCCTAGTTCAGAGTAGATCCCCTTTTGGTTTTCATTCTTATTCGCCTCCTCCCATTCGCCTCCGCCACCAAATTGTCACCCTCCTCTTCTTCTGCTTCCTCATTCGCCTCCGCCACCAAATTGTCACCCTCACCCCCAGCTACCCCCTGACCAATCGCGACCATCTAGCTCTAACCAGAGCCCCGTCAAGACACCAAAACCCGAATCCAAACAAAGTTTTCCGTTCAAACCCCTTTTGCCACCGCTGTCGTCGCCATCAGCTCTCACCTCCAATAGAAGACTTGCTCGCCACAAACCCCTCTACCTTTCTCCTTTAGACTACTTCACCTGAAAACCTTTCTAGCGCCTTAATTTCTCCCAAAACCCGAACTGCTGCCCTCGAGATTTAGCTGTCATTCTCGCAACAATTAATCCGTCCACGGCTCCTATATCAGGTACATCCCAGTCTGATCTCTTCGTACTTTCCCCTATGATTGCGGTTGCTTCACTTGGTACTGGTAATTTCAATAAGATAGTATGCCCCCTATATGTTTGTGCAAATGCTCCTTTGGAACCTGTTAATGTTTCGGAAACTGGCTGGGTATCTACTGCTTCTGGATGCCCTGTGCCTCCATCGCAAGTTCATAACTCGAACTGAGTGCAGAGTGATCTTATCCAAGCATTAAGGTTGGTTGGTTCACCATTGAATCTGGATGTAGTTGTATTGGTTGAAGGTTGGTTGGTTGGTTTGGTAAGTTATGGAAGTGATGGTGGAAGTTGGTGATGCAGAGGAGTTTCAGTTGGCAGTGTGATGCCTGAATGTTGGCAGAGAGATGTAGACGGAGTTTGGAGTTTGATATTGCAAGAGTGTGAAAGTGGAGGATTAAAGGTAAGTTGTAAGAGGTGGTAGGTTTTAGGATATTGGTGGGATGTTGACGAAGTGTGGATTGAATGATGGTGAGTGTTCTGGTGTTTATAGAGTATTGAAGGGTGGTTGCAATTGCAGTTTTTTGATAGCGAGTTGCTGTTTTGCTTGTTTGAAGAAGTGATGTTGGTGAAACAGGGGGATGGAGGAGCATGCAACTGTGAGGCTTTGGAGATTGTTTGTATTGACAATGGTAGAGTGCTGCTGTGTATTGGTTAAGGAGAGAAGCTAATGTGGTGATTGGAAATTGAAAAGAGTTTGCAGTAGAGTTTTGGTGTTTGGCCGTAGGGGATTCAAGCAGATTTAGGCGAGGAGATGGAGGATAGAAATTAAGTTCAGTCTTCATTTGTGCATCATTTTACGTCGTTTCAAAGAAGGCTCGATCTTTTGAAATTGGATGAATCGGGCAGTGCCCCGGACCCCCGCCGGGACTGCGGTGCCCCGGACCCCCGCCGGGACTGCGGTGCCCCGGACCCCCGCCGGCGCTGCGCCCGGACCCGCTTCTCGGCTCGCCTTCGGCTCGGCACTCGGCTCGCCTTCGGCTCGGCACTCGGCTCGCCTTCGGCTTGTCATATATTTGTCAGTGTCGGTGTCTGTATAAATTGAAACTGCATATGTAATGAGTGAACTGAGTGATGTAGTGAGGAATATCTGTATATGTGAATATCAGTGTTATATATCATTGAATTGTAAAATAGTGGAGTCAGGAATTTGTACTATTTCAAATGTTGAAATAAAATATTTATTTAAATAAATTACTGTTTAAATATCAAATTCTATGCAATAGCATTTTATTAAATAAATATTTATTTTTATTAAAAAAATCAAATATGCTCTACATTGTGGGCCCCACAAATTCAGAAAGTTAATATCTATAGCAACATTTTGGAATGTTGCTACAGATACCTATGGGTGTTGCCATAGACCCAAATAGGGTTCTATTGCAACAATATTACTTATGTTGCCTTAGATAGTCAAAATGTTGCCTTTGAGGTCTAAGGCAACGGCAAAAATTGCATCACCCTAAAAGTGTTGCCATAGACCTATGGCAACATTTTTCGGGCCTGAGCCAACATTTTTTTTGTGTTGCAGAAGGTCATTTATGGCGTAGTGGATGTATGCACGTATATGGTTATTTTTCCGTTGTATTCATTGATTGTATTTATTAGTAATTGTAAGGATAGGCTGTTATTACTGTCCAGGCTGAAATAGGTTAGTGTACTCTGATTGATGTCTGTATATATAAATATTACAATTTTTCTTTTGTGTAAAGATTTGTTGTATATTATAGATTATTCATTCCACTATGAGATTCTTTGTTGTTTGTTTTCTTTCTTTCTTCCTTCCATTTTCTTTTCCCCTAACTTTCGGGTTTTTCGGTATTTGATTGCTCGGCATGCAATACAGTGGACGTATTATTATTGATTTTTGTGGGTCGAAAATCCCGGTCGTTGCATTTGGTGTCAGAGCTGAAGGTTAAGCGAGAACCTTGGCTTTGGTGGGGATTACTCATTAGAGATAAGGTCAGTAGCATCTTAGAATGAGTTTGAGTGTATATGTCTATATATATATATATATGAGTGCATATTTGTTAGTGTTATAAAATTTTTTTATATTGTGTTGATTGATCCGTTGAGTGACTTATGGATTCTGGTCAATACGAGTAATTAACATTTTGATAGGGATCTCTAAACACTTGAACATGGCAATTCGATATGGTATTGTTTTGAAATTGGGTAATTGAAATAATTTTATCTTGATTATATTTATATATAAAGGAATAATTTTTCATAAATTATTATGATTGTATATGGTGTGTTTGGTTATTAGTGAATGATAATATTTGATTATTATCATTTGTTATTTGTTGTTTGTGATTGAATAAAAGTTGTTATTATATAAATACATGATTTATAAATGTGACTTATAAATGGAATGGAAATGAAATTTCATAAGTATATTATAAAAATGATTTGTAGATAAAAAGGGTTTAAAAGCTGAGAATTTGAGAATTTAAATCCCATTGATTTTTGGAAATTGTTTTTAAAGTTTTGGAGAGTAATAATAATATTATTTGGAAAATATTTTTGACTAGAAATATTTTTAAATGGAATTTAAAAGAGATAAAAGCACTGAACCCACTATGGTCGCTGGAAAATAATTTCGATGATCACTGCAGCATCATCGACGTTCATTTTTGGATTTTCAAGAGAGGAAATGCTACCATTGGAGTTTTGTTTTGGTAAAACTAGTTTTGATTTCAAAATTCAAAAGAATGATTTGATATACCAACGGAATTATGTATATATATAATTTCAAATTGATTTGAAATAAATGAGAACAAGGTGTTTAAACTTTGAAAATTTTCATTTAAGTATTTTATGAAAATATGAGAAAATAAGTTTTATAACTTATAAATATTGAGAATTAGTAAGTAAAACAATGTTTTAAAAATTGTTGAATTTGACTGTTAAGAAAATTAAATTTGAAATTGAACTATGAAATTAGATTTAACTTAAGTTAAATAAAATGAATTTTGTAAAGAAATTTAGCCTAAGTTAGGTTAAATGAATAATTTTTGGAAATGGAATTGGTTGTGATTTGAAATGAATTAATGAAATGAACTAATTAAATAAGTTAGTGAATTGAACTTGGCTTTGGAATGTTGGTTGGTAGAATCGAATATTGAAATTGAACAACGGCGTGAATTAATGAAATAAGTTAAATGGAATTGACTTTGATTTAAAATGGATATGGGCTTAAGTTGCAAAGTGATAGTAAACATGAGAAGTTTTGTATAAAATGTTTATAAACTTAAGTAAAATTTTATGAAATGATTTATAAATGAATTAAGTATGGAATGAAATGTTATTAAACATAGAATTTGATGGAATTGTTCTTAAATGATAATTAGTATTGAAAGAAATATACTAAGTAAATAAATGAATGATAATAAAGCAATATGAATAATTGAATGTAGATCAATTGAATGTGAATAAAATAAATGAGAATGAAATAAATGTGAATTAAAAGAATTTGAGGTAGCTAAGAAGTCAATTGAAATTAATACATAAGTTGTACGTATATTATTTTAATTGCATAACTGTTTGGTCCAGATTCGAGTACATGATTTCAAGATGATTTACATCGGTTCGAGTTAGAATTTTTCACTCGATCCTCGATGGCAAACACTGGATATGGATTTTTGATTGATTATGAAATTCTCTATCATAATACATAGCTATGCAAGGAGAATGATAGTTTCTGATTAAAAAACCGAATCTGAGTCCTCATTAGAGTGGTCGGGTGAACGATACTAGTTCGGAAGTGAAATTGTGTGACCAAGCGAGCGATCAGATTTGATATTGCGTATGGACGATATATGTACATCATACGGTCTTTAGTAAAGCAAATGTTGATAATTGGAAATATGAATTAATATGATTGTGAATTATATGGTTGGATATCATTGGTAAATAAGTTGCGTATATAAAAGCTAGAGCTAATTTAATGCTTTTGGTTTCATAAGTAGAATTTGGTCGCCGACTAAAAGGTACATGTTTAAATTGTTGTTTGATTTGATGGTTTTATGATTGAGCCACTTGGATTTTGTTTTCTTTTGCTGATTTGGGTCCACAGTGACAAGTTGTAGTTGTTTCGATTGAGCCGTGTGAAGGAGATGCCGTCGAAATTTTCCAAAAATTTAAGAGATAGAAATTTTTTGTAGAAATTTTTGACAACTATAATTTGATTAGGAGTTATAACTTGAAATGATTAAATGGGATGATATTGGTTGGTATCTATGAATGAATTTGTGATGCCCCACCTCTATACTCACGCTAACCAAGAACACTACGATGTAGTGCTGTCAATTAGCGCGGAGAATAAGGCTGTGGAGGAGCGACCATCCATGTAACTTCTTTGAGCGAGCACCGATACGTCAGATAGAATAGAATGCATATCTTTTAAGGAGGAAATCCGACATACCGATACAAACACAAAGCTATCACACGGTGGCTATATATAATCTTCGGAAACAAACATAGAAATAATCATAACATAAATCAGTCACAGACATCCATATCACAAAGGCGGAAGAAGATATGAATAAATATATAACACATGAAAGTGTACATCAGAGTAGTGGTCAGAAAGATCCACGATAATACAAAAGAATAGCATCACGTGCTATACAAAAGAATAAGTACACAACATAGAGTCTATATCTCAAAGGTGTACATCTAAAAACTACTAATCTATGTAGTTAGCCAAAAGTCAGAAATATCCGGAAGAGAAGTCAAGCAGAAGCACCTGTAACATCTCGGTCTGACCCGAGTATTATTTATGAGAAAATAATAAACGGATCAGTCTAACTATAAATATCAGATGATATGGTATAAAGTAAAAGGCATGACATGAACATGAAATAACTATAACGACATACTACTATAAGTATGTAAATGATAATCAACAAAAGATTAATCAATATCACAAGAATCTTCTCAAAGATAAGGTAGGGTATCATACCCTAAACTTGTATTCATAACAAGTCAATAACACATGAATTCACCAATGCACAAAAACTGATATCATATCAATGAAAATCATGAAAATTGGTGAAGCATAAAATTCCAGAAATCATCATCAGAAATCCAGAAAACACATAAAAAGGGGGGAGGCCTAACACATGAATGGGAGCATGAAAACTCACCTACGCGTAAACACATGACGAGAAGCTATCTCATGGAAGCTATCCATTAAATTTTCACACAGGAATGGCCCGAAGACCGTAGGGTGCTACCCTAGAAATGTGATGGCGAAACATCACATAATCGGGGTATAGTCTCCCACGTAGACAAAGAGACATCGCTCAATCGCTAGTATAAATCACAAAAATGATCGTCATGATCATAAGGAAGTGTCAATCACACCAAGCTAGTAAATATATGAGTTTAGCTTCATGTCCCATAACCACTTGCTTAACTTAAATATTTACGAACAAGCTGTAAATCTTCACTAGGAAATTGTCACAAAAAGGGTTCAATCGAACAAGTCCAAGAGCTAACCGACGAAGTGAACGCAAGCGTTTCATACCACCCGTTTTACTAAGTCGTTTAAGTCGATTTCTCATTCGAGTGAAGTAAAGGCTTGTATATACTAGTAGATTGAAAATCGGTTTGAGAAAACGAACTTTTGATATTTAAAATAGTGTTGAAATCGCTTTGATGAAAGAGTTTTGATATTTACTATTAGTATTGAAACCTTCATATATCTTTAAAGTGACAAGTCATAAAACGATTGTAGAAACAAATCAATTCACGTTCGAAGACGTGAGTAAAGTCCAAAGAAGTCAGTCCCAAAACCATCAAAGTAGAAATTCTGATAAATGTTTTTCAGATGAGATTTGCCTACGCAGAGTAATACGGGGTTCGACCTAGTGAAGGCAAGCGGTCTCGAGAAGCCAAACGACCTAAGGGAAGAATGCCACGCGACTTAGCAGAAGAACAGGTCGAACGACCTAAGGGAAAACAGGTCAAACGACCAAGTACTAACTCGCGAACGACTTACGACTTAAGCCTTGAACGACTTAGTGGAATGAACGACTTAACGACCTAAGCCTTGAACGACTTAGTGGAACGATCGACTTAATGACTTAAGCTCCAATTCGAGCTACGAGCTAAGGCTGGAACGACCTAGTGGAGTTAGGTCGGGGACGACCTACGATTTAAGGTCATACGACTTAACAGTTGCGAGCTAGCGGAGTTGGCATGGCCTAGCGACTTAGTAGAAGCAGCGACCTACGACTTAACGATTTAAAAGCCAACGACCTAGGACTTAAGAGCCATACGAGCTACGACTTAAGCTCAAATACGAGCTACGACTTAAGCTCAAATACGAGCTACGAGCTAAGGTCTATACGACCTAACGACTTATCCCAGTACGACCTAAGCCAGGACGAGGTAGCAGAAGGCAACGACCTAACTCTTAACTCGCGCACGACTTATCACTTAACTCGCGAACGACTTAGCACTTAACTCGCGAACGACCTAGCGAAGGCAGAACACCCAGAACGACTTAAGGCCTGGAACGACTTATGCTCCGTGTGACTTTTCAACACGAACGACTCAAGCCAGTAACTCGTGAACGACTCATCACTTTAACTCGCGAACGACTCAACGATGGCCAGAAACGACTTAAGGCCAGAAACTCACCAAAACGCCAAAATTTATAGTTTTTCGCCAATCCAATGCAATCCAAAGGCAGATATTCATACAAATGCAATAGAGGATCATTCCCAACAGTCCAAGATAGATATAGGCAAGATGTGAGATCAAAAATCTCACATTTTCACGGAATATGATGAAGATGGAGATTTGAGAGCAAAGCAAGAACACCAACAAGCTTGAATCAATGTTCTTCACGTGAATTTGATGTTGAATCTCGGATTTGCAATAGAATTTGTGTTTGGAGTTTTAATTTCCACTTCCCACCACCATTTTTGACAAAGCTTGAAGTGTTTTGATAGAGTGAGGAAGATGGTTGGGCTGAACTAAAGGGGTGCAGTCCAAACCAAAGTCAAAGGCGGGAAAAAGTGTCGAAAATTTCACTATCTCCAAACATATCGAAGTTTACACTCAAAAAGATCGCAAACGTCATTTTGAACTCAATGGAAGTGGTCTCGAGTCCTAATTTGACCGTATGCAAAAAGTAGCTTTTCGGACTAACATCCGACTAACGATAAAATATTTAAATAAAATATTTAAATATAAAATCGATAGATATGCGGGTTGTTACAGAATTTAAAAAATTAGTAAAAGTAATAACAAAGTTTCAACGATTTGATTTATGGGAAAAGTTAAAGGCTTAAAAGGATTTGGTAATCTATTTCAACTAATTTGTTTTAAAAAGTAATGGGTTTGGGCATTTTCCTTACCATGGCAATTTCAAAGACGAAATTATTTTAAGGGAGAAGAATGTAAAGACCCAGAATTTTATTCGTTTGAATTTGAAATATTTAATTGATTTTAAATATTGAAAACTTATTTTTATAAGTTAAATAAGTTGAGGTTCAAATATAGCAATTTATTTGATAATTAAATTGTTGAATTCAATAATCCAAATTGTTTAAATAATTGAATCTTGGGTTTTAAGTTGGATAAAAATGATTTCAAAGCTTATTTAAATTCTAATTAATAAGAATGAAGAAAATAAAACTTTTAATGTGGGTTTAAAAGTGATTTATTTTGTTTTTAAAATAATTCGTTTTAATTAACGTGTAAAAATAACCTTCCGGGGTATCGTTTCGGATAATCAGTTTCATTGGATTCTTAATTGTATATTATTGTATGATAATGAATTTCATGATGGTTGGACGTATCGTTTGGACGTGCGAGATCGAAACGTGTAGAAATTAATTTTGGAAATTATATAATATAACTGGGTTTGAAAAGCTATCTTCTGCATATGATCGAATTAAGTCTCGAAACAAGTTCATTGTAGAAACAGGGGTATAACATATAAAATACCAGGTGGAATGTTTCATTTGGATTTCGAAATTTTCGGACGTTTTATAGCTTGATAATTTAAAATTTAAATAATATATATATACAATATTATGCAGTCCATGCCTACCCCATACCCTTTCATTTCAGCCATACCCTCCCATGTCTCTGCCTTACCTTCCTTCCCTGTAAATTTTCCTGAAAACCGTTTATAGTAAGTTTTTTAAAAATTTCAAAAGAAATCACCATTCATACTTCAAAAATCAATCTCTCCCAAACTATCAAGAATTGCCAAAATGATGTGAATGAAAGTTGTTCGTATCATTCCATGGTATTTTTAAAAACTGGTGGATCGAGATTTTATTGAGAAACGTTCGAGTTATCACTTTAAAACAACAAAAGGAAAGTTTGTTCACAAACTTCATAAATTAAATTCTTCCAATCCATGAAGAATTACTCGACGCCGTCAGCGCTGTTGAGTTCATATGGAGAAGTGCTATTTTTGGTGAAGTTTCGGTGATGACAAATTTCGCTGGTCAAAACTAGGGTTGGCAATCGTCGAAGCATGGAGCATCTATAGGCGAGTTGGAGCTTGGCGTTGTGATCAGGACGGGGTAGTGCTTCGATTTGCTAAATTTAGCGAGGAACGGCATCAAAAGATGTCCCATTTTTTGAGCTGCGTGCGTTTTTGTTTTTGGGGTTTGGGTCGGGTTTCGTCCAAGGCGACCGGAGGTCACGGTGTTGATGCCATCACGGTGAGGGCGCGAAGTGGGATGGAATGGTGGAGTCAGATGGTGGGTTTGGGGGCCGAGAGTCACGTGCATGTTAATGGTAGGGAGGGAATTGGAGAAGAAGAAGAAAAGGGAAGGGGGAGGAAGCGGGTCGGGTTTGTGATTGGGCCGTTGTTTGGGTGAGGGTAATTAATGTTATTAATTTATGTAAATTTAAATCAAGATCTTATAAACATAATATTTTAATCATTCTAGGTCTAAATCAAACGCCGTTTGTTGCGTTGCGCTCATATAGACATTAGTTTCGCGATGAAACTGGTTTGGACGAATTTGGAGACAGTTAAAATTTAGGATAAAATTATACGTCGTTCAATTTTAGTTCCAAATCGGAACGCCTCGGCGACAACAGAAAATTTCGGTGAGTTAAACTCACCTTTTTGAACTAATACGAAGTATAGTTAATAAAATTATTGGTTGGATATTTGGATAATATACTATTTTATATTGTTGGTTTGGTTATACTCCCGCCCCTAGAGCGGGTGGGACTCTATTACGTTCCCGTGTAAGAGAGGATGACCCTTTGTATACGAATTCCACCTCATAGCGGTTGATTTACATTATTGTGACTCCCCACTTATACTCACACTAGCCAAGTACACTACTGGGTAATGCCGTTAACTAGCACGAAGAATAAGGCTGTTGAGGTGCGACCATTTGTGTAACTGCTTTGTGCGAGTACCGATATTTCAGATAGTATGACATGCATTACATTTTAAAAGTAAATCTGACATATCAAATACAAACTCAAAGCTACTACACAGTGGCTATGTAGCCTTCGGAAACAAATATAAAATAAGCATAACACAAGCCAGTCACAAATATTCACATCACTAAGGCGGAAATAGATATGAATATAACACATAGAAGTGAACATTAAAGTAGTGGTCGTACAAGATCCACTACATCATAAAAGAATAGGTACAAGTGTATGTATACATCAAGGAGTCTCTATCTCGAATGTATAAAAGCAAAAACTACTAAGCTAAAGTAGTTAGCTAAAAGTCAGGAGCTAGTCCGTGCTAAGAAGTCAAGTGGAAGCACCTGAAACTCCTCGGTCTGACCCGAGTATTATTTAAAAAGAAATAATAAACGGACCAGTCTAGCTATAAATATCATATAAGATGAGATAGGATAAGAGATATGAAAAATATATATGATAATAACAAAAATCATACAATATCTCAAATTTTTTCAAACACCAAAAAGAATGTCATATTCTTTATTTTTATTCACCAAACCACAAATATTGATAGAGCTTATCAATATAAATCACAAAAATTGGTGAACACAAATTCTAGAAATCAACAATTAGAATCCAGAAAACACAAAGGGGAAGGCCTATCACAAACGAGAGCATGAAAACTCACCAACACGTGTATCACAAACGGGACGCTATCCCATGGGTAGCTAACCCATAGAGCCGGTGCAACGACGTAGTACAATGGTATGCCCGAGGAACCTGAAACTCAAATAAGCCGGAACAACGACATAGTACAAAGGTACGCCCGATGAACCGAACTCCATAAAACGGTTCAAAGACCATGGGTCTCTAGCCCATAAAAATGAGACGAAGCTCTGCAGAACGGGGTATAGTCCCCCATGCGGACAAAGAGACATCGCATATCGCTAGTCTAAACCACAAAATGATCATCACTGATCAAAAGGAAGTGTAAATTACACGAAGCTAGTAAATAAATGAGTTTAGCTTCATGTCCCATAACCACTGGCTTAACTTAAATATTTACGAACAAATTGTAGATTTCCACTCGAAAATTGTCACACAAGCATTTCATACCACTTGTTTTGCTAAGTCGTTTTATTGGGTTTCTCGTACAAATGAGGTAAAGGTTTGTATATATTAATAGATTGGAAAACGGTTTTAAAAATGAGCTTTGTATTAAAAGTAATGTTGAAATCATTTTTGTGAAAGAGTTTGAGTATTCACTACTAGTATAGAAACCTTTGTATTTTAAAGTGATAAATCATAAAACGATTGTAAAAAAAATCTATCACCAAAAATTCACATTCGACGACGTGGATTAAAACCATGAAAATCGATATCAAATCCATCAAATGGATATTCCCAAAAATCCAGAAAAGAAGTCATCAAAGTCAATAATAAATGACAAGAACTAACCGGATCAACAAAAACCGATAAAACGGAAACCCATATAAAAATTGGCAAATTGGTTGAATTTAACAGAGCCAGACGTCTGGTGGTTTTTCCAGATGTCTGAGTTGAAGGTATGGAAATTTCTTCCAGATCGCTCAGATGTTTGGGAATAACCTCAGATGTCTGAGCTGTAGGTCTAGAATTTTTATTCTTTTGCCTCAGACGTATGAGTGTTTTCCCAGACGTCGAGCTGAAGCTAAGGGCAAAATTTGCCTAGACCATTGATGGCCAAATCAACTTGGAAGCGATTGAATGAGCGATAGTGGCTAGGGATTTATGCCTAGCGACCACCCAGCCCTATAGGCTCTTCAATACACTACAAACAACATGTCCAAACATCCATAGTAGGATTTTCATAGATTTTGACTTCAAAATACCAAAATTGGAAAATTCACCAAACCAATTCAATTCAAAAGCAATTGAACATGAAATAGATGTTAGGAATTCATATCTAATAACAATGAAAGCTATATACATAGATGTGAGTTCAAGAACTCAGCTTTAGACCCAAAATAGAAAAGACAAGCTCTAAAACAAGTTAGGATTGATTTCTCTTCAACTACACCTCAAAGATCTTCAACCTATTACTACATACAAAGATTTTCCTAAGTTAGGTTATAAGAAAAATCAAGAATTGAAGAGGAATTGAGACGGAGAAGATGAAGATGAAGAGGATGCTTACCTAATCTTCTCTTTGATTTTAGAACTTGAACTTGAATTTCCTAAGAATCTAGGGCTTAGGAATTTTGATTTCCCCTCTTTTCTCCCATTTTTCCTACTGTTTGAGTGTTAGGAAATTATGAGTGGAATGAATGAAGAGGAGAGGAGTTAGGGTATTTGGTAGAGGAGTTTGGGTTATCTTGTTGGGTTAGTGGGCTAGAACACAACCCAAAGCCCAAATAAAAATACCAAAATCCTAATCAACTCCAAACATATCAATGTTTATACTTAAACAAGTTGTAAACGTTGTTTTGAACTCAATGAAAGTGGTCTCGAGTCCGGATTCGACTGTTTACAAAAAGTCATATTTCGGACTTTAATTCATCTAACGATGCTATATTTAAATAAAACATTTAAATATATATATTCGTAAAATATGCAGGTTGTTACAATTTTATAACTATATAACATTTGTGATGCAAGGAAACATGTTAGAGGGATCCAACGGGATTCCTCGTTATTGTTGAATTGTTTCAATAATATTTCTTTTGTATGAATTATTTAATAATGAACCTAATTGTGGACACTATGGTTATAACATTGTTATATATTTGAAAACTAAAACACAGTAGTGATAGAAAAAATCAATATCGATATTGGTTAAGCGTTGGACAACTATTGGCCTTAAATTAGTATTTTGAAATACTATAAATTGCCATTGAGTTGGAATTAGTTTTGAGACGGGAAATGATTTTAAATTCGAAACTGGTTTTCAGAAAAATATTGTGTTAAAGTTAATTAATTAATTACTATTTTTTTAAAGTAATTTAATTATAGTAATATTATTTTAAAGTTATTTAATTATATTAGTATTGTTGTAAGGTTATTTAATTATATTAGTATTGTTTTAGAGTTATTTGTTTATGGTTAATATTGTTTTAAATAACTTATCAAAATGTTAATATTTTGAGAGGTTAATTATTTCAAGAATAATTATGGTTTGAAATTAATAATAAGGATTTATTAATAAGGTTTTGAAAATAAATTATTATTATTTCTAAAAATGGTATAGATTAATTATTATTGTTTATTTAACAATATTTTGAAATTAATAATTATTATTTTTAAGATGTTTTAAAGTTAATAGTTTTCATTTATTTATAATGTTTATTGTTAAATTTTTGTTTTATATAATGCTATTTTGAAGTAAAGATTTTTAATTACGTATAAATTTTTTCAAGATCCATAAATAGAGTTGTAAGACTTGGATTTTATAAAGGAGTTTATAAAATGGATTGAAGACTTAAGGGATGATTATTTACAAGGTGAAAGTGTTTTATAAATGGTTAGATATTTATAACACAAGTTTAAGAAATGGGTTCATAGATATGTTTTAATTGGTAACTTGCTATGTGACAAGTGTTTAGTTGATGGACTTGTTTTGTTAAAAGGTTTTTTGGGATAATAAATGGTTTATGGATTATAAAGGATTTATAAATGAATTTAGGAAATGTATAAAAAGAATTTATAAGTGAATGAATTTTATAAAAGAGTTTATAAATGATTTTCAGAGATTATAAAATGGTTTATAAATGGTTTTAGAAAATTTTAAGGAATTTAAATGATTTGAGAGCGAATAAAAAGAAAATCTTTTCCAAGTTTGTAAATATACTTATACCATAGAGATAAGTATATGAGTGCATTTTATAAGATGCGAGGTGTATGTGTGTGACTATACTTATACCGTTGAGATAAGTATATGAATATTTTCTAAGTATTGAAAATATAGGGATTTGTGGACATAACTTTGTAAATGTATTTTTATATAAGTAATTTATAAAGTGATTTTAAATGAATGAAAGATTTATTAAACGAGGCTAGTGGTTGCTTATGTGCTTAACCAATATTGTTTTTCCCTATGGAATAAATCTGTGTTGAATGTGTGTTTGTTGATAGTTAAATAACCGACTAACAAGATCTTGGCCTAAATATGTAATCCTTCTTAATTTTAGTGGTACTGAAATATTCCCTACTTAACACTGAAAATTTTTAACTTGGGAAATATCTAGGAGAAACACGGGAAATATATGGTACAGTTACTGTCGGTGGTGTTATAATGTACGTATAAACTTGTTTTGTTCTTCTAAGACAAATGATGAGGAGATTCGTCCACTTAAACGGTTAGGGGGTGATCCCCGCTCTTGTGTATTGTCTGATTATTTCCTAAAGAGCTGGTATTGAGCATTCCGAAAATTTAACGATTGGTTTTAGAAGCGTCAGGGAAGCGGAAGAGTGTACTCACAAGAGATAGCTTGAAACCGTAACCACTCTGAAACCATATATGGTTCTATAGAGGAGTTTTGTGATATATGGAGATGATGAGATCCATGTGTGGTTCCAAGACCCGTTGGGGTATGGGAATCCGTGTGTGATTCCAAGATCTATATGAGATATGGGAATCCATGTGGAATTCCGCGATCTTTTTTTGTGATAGAGCATGAGCTGGAATGCCGAACGTAGCCTCATCAACGGTAATGACTAAAACCAAAGATAGGAGGCATGACCAGTAGGGTAGGCAAACCCATAGGGTGCAATCGGCTCCATCTAGACATTACTTACAATTGTTATGCATGCATGGGGCGATGCATACGGTCTTAGCGATACTAGTTATGCTTTTCCTATGGTACATCACTAGGGATGTATGCTGCTTCGAAAGGATATCTATGATCCTTGTGCAGGTTAACCATTCTCGAAGTACTGCGGGCACCTCTACTGAATCCTACACAATTAGCGAACGAGCCTTATCGATTTTTGATTATATACCTAGTATTGTTGTGATGTACACTCACAAGCATCACACCTACTTGATTATTATTATTTTCAGCCTTAGACATTAATATAATATCAATGGATTTTCTATAGAAATTTTTTTGGTTATCGTAAGGTAAAAACCCGTTCGTGTTTATGTGCGGTGTGGTCTTACAAGATACTTTTGATTTTCAAATGGTTTTCTATAACTTAAAAATCCAGTTGGGTGTGTTTTCTCATGCTGGTTTTCCAAACTGACTCGGGCGTCATTTTATTATAATGCTCGGGTCAGACCGAGTACATTTACAGATTTTAGTTGGTTGCTTTAGAGCTTCAGGAGACGAGCTGGAGGCCCAAAGATGTTTGTATGTATATGGTTATTTTTCCATTGTATTCATTGATTGTATTTATCAGCAATTGTAAGGATAAGCTGTTATAATTGTCCAAGCTGAAATAGGTTAGTATACTCTGATTGATGTCTGCATATATACATATTACATTTTTTGTGTAAAGATTTGTTGTATATTATAAATTATTCGTTCCGCTGTGAGATTCTTTATTGTTTGTTTTCTTTCTTCCCTTTTCTTTTCCCACAACTTTCGGGTTTTTTGGCATTCGATTACTCGAAATGCAATACAGTGGATGTATTAGTGTTGATTTTCGGGGGTCGAAAATCACGGTCGTTACAAAAACGACTAAAAGTAAATAAATTATTAAAAATAAATTTAAGCCGAAAAATGTGGAAATATTTTTCTAACCAAAAAATATCAATTACGATTTTCTAGAATTTTAAAATTTGAAATAAAAGTTTCAAAATTAATTTTTATTAATATTTTATTAACTTTGAATGAATATTTAATTAAAAATGCATTTTAAAACTAAAAATAAATAATTTTTTGTGATGTGCTAATTTGACTAGGAAATTAAAAAGATATCTTGAATAATTTGATTAATTAATATATATATATATATATATTATAAATATATATTTGTGTATATATGTATATATGTATAATTATTTTATTATTATATATATGTATACACATATTATTCATGACTTATAAAATATAAATGTATATTTTAATATTTAAAATAACTTATATATATATTTAAATTAATATATTATAAAAATATCTATTATACATAATATTCATATTTTATTTAGAAGATAATATCTATACAAATATTTATTAATATATTTTAAATATATTATGTTTAGAAAAAACTATTAAAACTAACTTAACATATATATATATATATATAATTTATAATAGTTATACAAAATAATAGCTCATACATATACATATATATTTGGACATCATATACATGCATATTGGATGTGCTAACATGTCCATTGTGATGTAAATCCCAACAACTATACACAGACATGTTATACCTAGCACGAGTTGATATGTTACACACGCACATTCACATATATATATATATATGTGTATATGATATACGTGTGTGTGTATCAATATAT
Organism: Allium fistulosum; assembly: GCA_030737815.1. Classification (NCBI taxonomy): domain Eukaryota; kingdom Viridiplantae; phylum Streptophyta; class Magnoliopsida; order Asparagales; family Amaryllidaceae; genus Allium; species Allium fistulosum. Next base: position 100,147,619 of record CM060901.1, on the reverse strand, counting down.
AAATAAAATAAAATAATTTTTTTATTTAAATGATATTTAAAAATGTTTTAAATGAATTAGACTTCATAGGCCCAATATAGATCCAATAAGGGATTTTTTTTGAAATTCACCCATAACTTCCGCTATGGGCTTGCCCAGTTCCAACAATGGTATCAGAGCCCAATGGCCTATGCGGTCTAAATTAGCCATATTAAGTCAACTATTAAGCTCATATCCTAATGGTTGTCCCAAATAGAAAAGGCCCAAATTTAATTTGGGTCTTGGGCTAATTTTCGAAATTGCTTGAAAATTAAAATATAAGATTTTAAATTTAAAAGTAAAATTTAAAGTAAGATATACATATATTATAAAAGTTATAATATAATAAATTTTGTTAAAATGTTTGACAAAATTAGATATTAATTTTGAAATTTTAAATTTATTAATAAGACTAATAAAATAAATAAATTAAGTTAATTAATGATTATACACATGTATTATATATGTTTGAGATATGTTATGATATTTTAAAATATTTAAGATATCATAGTATACATGCATGTATATAATATGATTTTTGAAATTAATATAATTTAATTAAAATTGTTTGATTAAATTAATTAATTAATGGTTAATTAAGTAAACAAATTAATAAAAGGTTAATTAATTAATAAAAATACACATATATGAGATATATGTGTTAAACTATAAAGGTTATAGTATATAATAAATATTTAATATAAATGTTATATTAAAATAAAGTAAATTAAATTAAATTGTTAATTAATTAAAATTAGAAAAGATTTAATTAATATATTATTATACATAAGACTATTATATAAGTAATATGAAATATAAAAGTATATAATAATAAAAACTTATATAATATAAATGTATAATAAAAGGTGGAACGGTATGAAACCCAAAATAAACTTAAGGGATAAACACATACATATAGTATGTATACTATGATTTCAGATTTGTCTGACACTTGAATCATGTGGGTATTTCATAAAAAATATATTATTTCATAAGTCGATATCACTCTATAAAAAATATTATAGATTATGAATCTTTAATATGAAATTGTCCTCAATCATTTATATATTAATAGATTACTTGCATTCTCTTTAGTTGTAGAGCTTTCCTCAAGCTAGGGATATTATGTGTAGTACTATTAATATATTGAATAGACTAAGTAAGATAACTACATGTATAAATTGAGCTTTCCTCAAAGTATGTGCATTATACTTGGGCCGTTGAAAAATGATAGGTCCGAGTGAATAGTCATACTTTACTTATTGAGCTTTCCTCAAGGTAAAGGCGGGATTAGGACAAGGAACCATGGGTTAGAAGTTATATGTAATACAACCGATAAAGAGTTATCCATCGTATGTGGGCCTATGATTTGTTAAGCTTTCCTTAAGGCCAGAATCCTAAGGCATACGAGCCCTAAGACCCACTAGTGAAGTCAAAAGACTTTTATGTTTCACTTAGGGTTTGGTGAAACATAAAAGACTAGTGGGAGCCGTATTAGAAAATGAAATGATAACATTTAACCTTTCTAATATTGTACGAACATATGCTATATAAAGGTATAATAATCTACATTAATATATTTGTGCATTTAATACAATTGATAAAACATTTATTAGTTAAGATATACAAAAGAACTGAGTTGAAGATTGAAAAATAGAAATATATTTATATACTTACTGTTAATACTTCTTGCATGTTAATGTTGTCTATACCTATGCAAGTGCCTAATTTTACAACTACTAAATACATTCGCAATTTGGTCGCTTAGGTGTTTATTTGGTCCAGACCGTGTATTGCATTCTATGAGTTTCAAACCCTAAAAGCAATATAAGACTATGGATATTTGATCCATATATTATCGCATATAAGTGTTATATGGGGAACGGTAAGAGTTTGTAATTTATGATACTTCGATGAAGTTAGTTCATTCAAAATAAGGCAATAAACAGTTCATGAGATTTATTATTCAATTTGATTGATTGTAAAAGGATCATACTATGTTAAATGTAACAATAGACGAAAACTACAAGAAAGATCTAAGAATTTGATCATTGAAATTTCAATTTGATCATTTTATGCAAAGTGCAACATATTTGATATCCTTAAATGTTAAGGATGATCGAATGTACTTTGTAAAGAGTTTGTTATGATGTTGTAGTAATGGTTTTCTTTTGAATGGTTCGACCATTAAGAAAGAAAAATGAGTTTATAAGAGTAGATGTGATTTAAGGTACAGTTGGGATGAAGAGAGTGAATAGTTACTGCTGCTTCATAAGGAAACATTGGAAACTAGAATTGTAATAATAATAATTGATACCTAACACTAGAATAGGAAACAGGAAATTATTGTCAAGGACAAAATTTCTCAGCATTTTAGCCTCAAGGACAGACTTCCAGTATTTTAGCCTGAAGGACAACTTTATTTAGGTATCAGTTTTTACAGTTTTTAGGTATCAGTTTGTAGTTATCGATAGCAGGTTTTAGGTATCAGTTTTTAGTTCGGTAGCAGTTTTGGAAAAATGTTTGTCCTTATGAATAATTTTGAAAGAATGTTTGTCCTTATGAATAATTTTTAGGAGAATGTTTGTCCTTGTGGTTAAAATATTAAGGTCGTGTCCTTGAGGCTAAAATATACAAATTTTTGTCCTTTAAATTAATTCCCCCAATAAGAAATACGATTTCTATTCCAAAATCTATTTTCATATAGAAAATTGTTTTCTATGAGATTTATTTCTTAAGTTCAAGATATTTGATCAAAGAACTCTCCGCTGTAAAATAGTTGAAGTATATGACATAAATAATCTATATTAAGTGAATGATAGACCTTCGAATTTAGTACACTTTTATAGTTATAGCGGAAATAGTGGAAGCGTGCCATATAACACTTGTTGATTACATCAATTATGAAAATTGTTTTCGTAAAACATACCGAACATTATTTGTGAAATAATGACTATTTTTCAATGTCGATTGAAAAATAGATATAGCTATATTTCAATGTGAATATTATGAATATTAATTATGAAATAAACTATAATGTGGTATTTGTTTTCACAACAAAAATGATGCATTGGAATATACAGAAGTATCTAAAATTATTTGCAATTATTTAAAAAATATAGACCATGCCGTAGGTTTTAGAAATAATTTTTATTATATGATTATGAATTATATAATACCAATTAATTATATCACACATAAATTAAGGGCTATGCACCCATTTGGCGGGAGCGTCATAAGGATTGATAAATTCTTCAGATTGATACATATTTATATATGCAATCGTAATTCTATTATTACCAAAACGGTTTCATATACATTGTCATATTCATCGATGGGTTATTGCAGACAAGGACATGTGTATTTGGGCATGTATAATTCTATGATAAGCCTAAAGAATATATAACGGAAGTAAATAATGTAACATGCAATAGAAATGATTTGATTTGATTGAATGAGTGAGTATATTAAAAAGAGTTCCGAACATACCTAAAAATGAACAAAGATTCAATCTCCAATGTCACTTCTTCTTGTACTACATAATGATGTATCGATTATTTGAACTTTGTTGGATAAATTACAATTAATTGTGAGTGAAGTTCAGTTAATTTCTTTCAATAAGGTTATGTACATAAGTGTAGTACACATGGTTAATATTATTTCATCTAAATAATAGTTTACAAAATCATACAAGATAAGAGTTTTTGAGAAACCCTAACATATCCTAGATCAAGGATTGGGCAGGTTGTGCAATTTGAAAGTCTGCACGTAATGATTGTTCGTGAGGGATCTTTATGAATCTTCGCAAAAGGATTTTGGGAAGGGCTGTCATTAGATGACTTATTTATGTTTTGAACATAAGCTTTGTAAACTAAATCCAAATTAGTTTTATAAATAAGGAAATTCATAAAATGTTTATAAATATCAATTCCATTGTACTGAGAAATAATTGTTGTTTTAAGAAATACCAACTTCATGGTGAAGAATTTTTTTTGAAAAATTATTGGTAGTAAAAGGGAACTGGATACAATCTAAGGATAAAACTGATTAATATGAGGTGAAATGAAATTAACTAACCTAAACGAACACGTCACATTAGAATGTCTAGTAAGTATTCTCGTACATTGGAGAAAAACTAAGAGTTTCTTATCAACGTCGAAAATATATAATCCTCGGTTGTTTGATTAAACCAATAAGAGTGTTGATTCTATAATATGGTACGATGCACAAATCTGAAATAGATTTCAAGTACATTATCAAAATATGATTTTGAAAGTTGTGTCTAAAAGGATATGATCCTTTTTACCACAGATGTGACTTCAAGGAAAAACCAAATGCAGTTGGAATATAGTTAGCCATATAGATAAGAACATTATAGTGTGTTTCAATTGTTGAAATAAACATAACAGATTCACCATTCGATATGCTTAAGTTAGTTTGGATTTTACTCAAAAATTATCGCATGGTGTCACTTTATGTTTTGGTACTTATGTGATGAAACGAAAAATTCTAAATAACGATTTAGAGTAAACTATTTACACATGATAACCAAAGTGTCTCGAAGTCAGTGGGAGCGATATTGAGTTTGTGAGTTTTTGGATATAATCCAAGAATAAATATGAACGATAAGCATCAAAATTAAACAAATTTTTGATAGAAATATCAAATAGTTGATTGTTAATCAAAATGCAGAGGAAGCATGTGCTCATAGGAAAAAAACGTTAAAAGGTACATAGATATTTCTAAACTATAAGTAAACAACTTAATGCCGATTGTTAATGATGTACTTATATTAAAATCATCCTTAGTTCTTTTAATACTCGATGTTAGATTTGTAAATAATGTCTTTTATAGTAAGTATAAAAGATATTGGGAATGTCTCAAATCGATATGCAATGACATCTTATTAAAATATTTAACATGGAAAATGTAAGATAAGATTCCTTATGCATTGACAATAGGAATTATCAAACATGTTATATTGTCTACAATATCGTGATTTGTTTATGCATTTGATACATAAAGAAAATATCAAATCCATATTGATATCACTAAATGGTTAATTGAAACGTTCTCGTGTAATTATGAAATACTACGGAATTACTTATAGAAAGAACAAAGTTTTTATGAAGGAGTATTCAGACTCAAATTTTCATAAGTGATATTGAATATAATATGTCAATAATAAATTCAAGTTAAGAATCTTTAACTTGGAAATGTTCCAAATGAAAGATTATGGTCGATTCAATGAAAATGGCTAAGTACATCGCCTTCGATAGCGCCGCAATAGAAACAATATATAAATATGTAAATGCACAAATTTATAACCGAGCTGAGCGTAATTCCAAATGTTGAGAATCTCATAACATTGTTATATGATAACAATGTCACGATATAGTTCATGACAGAACTTGGAGCTTACTAGAATTCGAGAGACATACTCTGAATTGCTCTACATGATAAATGTAGTTTATCAGCGTCGGAGATGACAAAGTAGATAATTGAAACATAATAGCATAACCGTTCACCGAGGGACTGACACAATTGGTTTTGAGGAAACCGATTGGAGAAGTTGGAATAAGATTTCATAATTGACCCCAAGTGCAAGTGGGAGAGTGATAGAGTTATGGGTATACCCTAGGGGCAATTATGTAATTTGTTACATATATCTAACTCAATAACCAGTCTTGTTCGAAATAAAAGGTGTTTTCTTTCTATTATATACTTGATATAATGTGTTATATTAATTACTTAATTAAAAGTATATTTGTTAGGAAATCCATACATGGTATGTTCTGTGATATTAGTTACGAAGTATTGTAACCGTGAGTAATTTATCACAATGAAAACAAATATACCATTTCAACGTTCCCAGTCAAGATGCATTGAGATTGGATATCAATGTATCCGTTGATACTAGAGTATGTAATGCTCTCCAAATGTTGGACAGTGTATTACACATTACTGCTTGGGGCACCAAGAGGTTACGTACTAATTTTTATTGGATAAATATGGAACGACTCACTCAAAAGTTTTCTGTTGGTTAATATAACTAAGGCCAAACAAAAAATATTAATGTGACTGATTTACAAAGTTCTCTCGACTTGAGAATATTGTCGATATTTAATATGAAAGCTCCGCTTTTACTATAGTCAAATAATGACATGACATCCGTCGAGTGACTATAGTTGGATCGAGTGGAAGTATTGGAAGTATCATCATTCAAGAGAGGAATCGTCTCCTCGATTACATAAGGTTGGTATCATGGTCAACTCAAGCCAACGCAAAGTTAATGCCTCTGGCCAAAGCATTTTGGTTAATAATAGTTATTGTTATTTAACCAAAGACTATTTGTTTGGACTATATAGTTGAATATGGATGATATTAGTTTAACCATTACCAAATTCCATAAGTCCAAAGTTGTGCAGTTAAAGCGCGTAGCTATTCTATAGCGGTGAATGTGACGCCCCACCTCGAGACCCACATTAACAAAGAGAATTACTTAGTAATTCCGTCTGCTAATGTAGAGAATAGGGCTGGCTAAGGGTGACCATCATAATCAGCATTAGATAAGAGCTAAGTATGTCGATATTTGTACTCTTTTTTGTTTTCCATCACAAGTATTCGACATACTTAATTCCTATCTAATACACTACCATAGTGGCTACAATATCGATTCAGAAACAAAACATAATAACTATATCAATCACAAGTCACAGAACAGCAACACAGAAATGATACATATGAATACATACATCAAATGTAATACAACATGCCACTAGTGGTATACAACCACAATATATACATACATTCCCCACAAAAGAATATATACATCACAAGTTCCCAACAGTTAGACTACTACACAAAAACTATGCCATATCCCAAATCGGTGGTGAAGTCCAAAAGGTAAAGCAAGCTAAGAGTCCAACTACCTAACCTGCAACTCGGTCAGACCCGAGTAATAAATACACGGGTCGGGCTAGCTAGAACTTGATATTAGTATAAGATAAGAGGAATATAAGTGCATAAGGGAATTCTTACTTTAACTATAAAGGAAGGGTACAAGTATAGTATAATCTCAATACATGGTATATATTCACCAAAGGTTGTCGCATGAATAGGTTTAAATTCAACATAAGAAATCCATACTTAATGGCATTCAACTCAAATGCAAGGAATCATTCAAAAGTCATAAGAGAAACTCATCAAACTTCCAATATGAATCTCATGGAACTCAATATAGAGTTCAAATCTCATAAAAACAAAATCACCCTATATAACATCTCATGTAGCACTAGGCTATCGATGTAACAAAATATCTCAAAATGGTGAAATCGTATAAAACTCAAAAAACTTAGAAAACTCAGAAAACCCGGATTGGCTAGATCCCCGATTGTAATGCCGAAGCAATGCTGCAAGTGCCAAACTCTTGTCCAGTGCTATTTATAAATTAGGTACCTATCTCGTGGACCCGAAGGTCATACTCGTGGTGACCGAAGTCACATAACTCGTGGTGACCAAAGTCACATAACTCGTGGCGATCGAAGTCACATAACTCAGATGACCCCAAGGTCTATAGCATTGGCATACTCATGGATGTGTCACAAACTCTCGGAAAGGAACCCTAAAAGTGTTAACATGCGTCCCATACCACACGTTCGCACTAAACGGTTTACTAACCGCAAGTTAACTCCACATCATAAAAATATAATCTCAAACCTCAGAAATCTCAGAATAGTTATATATCTTGCCTCGTTTCATCGGCAAGTGCAAATAAATCTCATAGTGGTTTCTCATAACCAATAATTCCCGAAAAGGGAAATCTCATCTCAAGACTCGCCTCGTCTCATCGACGAGTAAAATAACATATATAAGTGGTTCTCATTGATTATTACCTCTATAATAGGAGATCTCGAACCTCTCAATTCGCTAGATATTGGCTAACTCAGATAATTCCTATAATAGGAATTATAAATCTCAATTATCAACTCAAAACAATATACTTAAGAGGTTTCGATCGTACAAGTCCGGAATTAACCGAAAAAGTAAACTCACGTGTCCCATACCACATGTTTTACTAAATCATTTAATTCTCTTTCGCATACGTTCGAAAAGTGCAAAAACATGTATTATTATATAGAAAATAATTTATTATAGAAAACAAGCTTTTAAAACTATTTTCGAAATCGTTTGGAAAATAACTTTTGAAATTATCTTATTATAGATAATTTATAATTTTATTAGCTTTAAATTAATTATAAATATTGTAAAATATTTATTTCGAAAGCTAAAAAAATCTTCCGAAAATGGTTTAGAAAGCACGTGCAAAGAAACAACAAAAATCAACAAAAATTCAATGAAATTATTCATAAACTCGCCATACGAAAATCTCCTAAAAACTCACCAATCTGAAATACAGATAAGTGGTAATATTGGCTCTTCCATCATAGGATCAAGCCGATCAAAAACATCATCGAAAAAAATCCATGTAAAACAATTCAAATGTTCAGCTGGAGCAAAACATGCTCCGATTCAAAGTTCCAAGCAAATTTTCAACTAGTTACCAAGGTTTAAAAGCTTTGAATTCTTGCGGGCATAGATTTCATCAACTCTACTTTAAATAAAAAAGAACGGATACAATCGGACAAGAAACAAGAGAGATATGATCTCTCAAAGTTGGACTTGCAGCTAGATTTCAGTGTCAACAGCTGGAGCAAAACATGCTCTAATTCAAAGTTTGATAGCACGTTTCTATAGGCTATAGAGGTTGGAATGACCTAAAATTTAACAGGCATAAAGATCAACAACTATACTTTAAACAGCAGAAAGAATCATGCAATTTATAAAAGGTATGAGAAAGGTATGATGTCTCAAAATTGAACCGAGAGTGTTTCACTGTAAAAATCCGGGCAAAAACATGCTTCGAATCAAAGTTCGGCAGCATATTTTTATAAGCTATATTGGTCGAAATGACCTGAAATTTAACATACATAAATCTCAACAACTATATTTTAAACTGCAAAAAGAATCACGCAATTTAGACAAAGTATGAGAAAGTTATGATGTCTCAAATATGAACCCAGGCAGTGTTTTCACTGTAAAAATCTTGGCAAAAACATGCTCCGAATCAAAGTTCGGCAGCATATTTCTATAAGCTATATTGGTCCAAATGATCTGAAATTTAACATTCATAAAGCTCAACAAATATAATTTTAATAGCAAAAATAATCACGTAACTTAGACAAGGTATGAGAAAGTTATGATGTCTCAAAGTTTAACCCATGCTGTGTTTTCACTGTAAAAATCTGGGCAAAAACATGCTCCGAATCAAAGTTCGGCAGCATATCTCTATAAGCTATATAGGTCGAAATGACCTGAAATTTGGTATGCTTAATCTAAAAAACATGGTCTACAAAAAAAAAATCCGGCAGCATTTCGTTGTTGGAATAGAGAGATATGACTGCACAAAGTTGCAACTCAAGCAGTTTACATAGAAAATCAAAATAGTTCAAAAACAAATTTTTTTAGCAAATTTTTGATTTCAACTTGCGATTTTTGGCATTGCATGAGCTAGTTTTTGGGAGAATGATACTCACCTTGCTAAACACTTGAGCTACAAGATCGAATTGGCGAAAAGGAGCAAGCTTTGGCCTTGAAAGATGCTTCAACAACCTACAAATGGAGTTTACAAAGACATGCAAACACAAAACCACCATTACGTACAATCAAACATCTTAAAAATCAAAATTTAATGAAGTATCTTTAGTTTAGAGATAGATTACCTGATTAAATAGACTTTTAATTAGATAATTTCAGCAAGTAGTTGGTTAAAATTGGAGAGTTAGGTTTTTGTTGTGAAAGAGGAAAGGTGGGTTACTACTTTTCTTAGTTACAGGGAGAAGAAGACTTCTGTGTGTACTTACAGGAAATGAGAAAGAGGCATTTTCCTCTTTTCCTGATTAAGTTGTTCACTAAGCTAAGCCCAAAACTAATTAACTTAGCCTCTAATTGAGATTAACACACCAAATCCTATTATACACTAATATATACAAGTTACAACAAATATATGTACATGTTTTCACTTTATAAAAATTATACAACACATACTTATTTTCTAAAATTATTTTACAACTAAATAAAAGATCATTTATCTTTAGAAATTTATTTTCATTATTAAAAACCCTTATTTTAATTTTAATGCACAAATTACACAATTATTACTTAAAAATCTATTTTTAGCTTCCAAAATTACATAAAATTTATTTCCTTGTGTAATAAAACATAACAAATCATATTTTCAACATTTTACAATCAAATTTATTTTTAAACCAAATTTCTCATGTTTAATTATAATATACCACTTATTAAATCAAATGCTTCTTTTAAAAATATATAAAAGAAACATTTGTCAATAATTATCAAAATTATTGCATTTCTTTAAATTAAAATCATGATTAGCTCATTTTTAACTCAATTAACCAAAGTAAAGTTTCAAAACTTTATTTTTCACATTTTATTCCCCGAAATCTATTGTTTATTCCAAATAAACAATTTAAATCTCCAATTTATATTTAATTTCATAATATTAAATTATAACCATCGTTATAATTTAATATCATAGGAAATTTCCAAAACCAAGGTTATTACAGACTCCCCCCTATAAAACCTACGTCCTCGCAATTTCTAGAGGAGATCTGTATTCAACACAAATTACTTCATCGGCAAAAGAAGGATAGACAAGCTCTAGTTTAAAATTTCTCACTCTCGACACAGGATGATAGAAAACTAAGGTAAGATAGCTTGATTAATTCTTTGGTTTCCCAAATGCTAATATTGGGATTAACAGACCATTGAATTTCTATGAGCAATACATCTTGATTTCGAAGGCTTCTTACCTTCGAAACAAGAATACAGACAGGATACTACACAAAAGATCAATTGAGTGAGATTGATTCTACAAGAGCTTCTCGAATAGAGTCGGGATTTAGCATATCTTTATCTCGAACTCCAAACAACAAGATAATTATCGACATGACCTTCCATATGATACTACGAAAGGAACCACACCGATATAAGATTGACAACAATAGAGGTAAGAGAACTCGACGAGAGGTGGTTCCTTCAATTGCCACCAAACTCAAATAACCGCATAATGCAATTCGTTAGATAATTGCACAAAGGCAAGACAAACTCAAGAAATGGATATTTATATTCTAATTTTACTACACAAATATCTTTAAGGTATTCAAAACCCATTTACTATCAAATCAAATTCTCAAATTTTAACATTTTGAAAATTTTCAAAACCTCTTACAAAGATTCAATTTAATCTCAAAACTCATCATTTAAAGTGAATAAAATGTTTCAATCTTAAATTCTACCACAATATATTTTTGTTTGAAACATATATTTCCATACTAATCATCATAAATAAAACAATTCATTAGTTGGAAATATTTTCATTACTTTCCCAATCAAATTTTAAAGCAATTAACTAAGGAACTCATTTTGAAAGAGATAACTAATCTTCACCATTATCAAGAAATGATTGTTAAGTATCATAAAATTATTTTTTGGGAAATACATAAATAAATAAATATATATATATATATATAAAGTTGAAAATTATCCTCACAATTTAAAAGGTTTATACTTCATGAATCATAACAATTAAAATTCATATTTCTATTTGTTATAAAAATTAAATTTCCATCTAATGAAAAAAAACTCAAGTTAATAATTAATTTAAACTTGCTTCCAAAGGAATTTTTGTAAATTCTCATCAAATTTTTTTTAACACACCCAAAATTTAAATAAAAACTTGCTCAAAAATTCATGCTAAAAGTTTAAAATAAGCATATTCAATTTCAAAATTTTCAAATAATACAAGGGTATTGCCTCGCCATTGATTTATAGCGTATGACCCCCGTTAATTGGCTGTAGAGTTGACCAAATGATCAAAACTGCCTCGCTACTCATCCAACCCTCACTATGGTTCAATAGCTGCATATGTCATTCAAAATAAAATTTAATTCTCAAATCTTTTTAATTTATTTCCAAATTTAATCTCATTAAAACTCAATTTATTGTGTCTGATTGTCTCACCACAGCATTTAGGAAATTCCTATCGATAACGTTGATCAAGCGCATCGATCAGAATTCTTAAAACACTCGATGGACAACCCAACACAAAAATCATTTCTATAAAAAGAAATATCTCTCGTATATAATACACAAAATATTCTTTGATTTCATAATAACTAAAATTCCAATTTCTATTAAATACATATTAAATAGCTATATAAACTCAAAATCAAAGAACACTTAAGAGAACTCATCGAGGTATTCCAGAATACTTGATTCATAAGATCGATTGAATAAGATGGAGTGTTTATCAATCCATACGGTATCACGAGCCACTCATAAGAATTATTCGAGTGTAGGATGCCATATAAGGAACGCTATCCTCCGCAACTCGTAGCTAAAAGTAAATTTGTGCAAGGTCAAGCTAAGAAAGGACTCTAGCACCATACAATAGATCAAATGAGATATAAAGATAAGGGTGAGGTATTCTTCTCAAACGAGAAGAAGCACACTATCAACATATCATTACTTCGAGTGAAGTAATGCCACAAAGTATAACACCAAATAAGCATCCTAAAAGGATATCTCAAAAGAAACAAGAATGATAATATCAATTAAACTCAATCAATCGCCTCATTCCTTAGTGGATATCCTCATGGAAGGATAACCGAATGGATAAGGACTAGGAATAAGGTCAACCCAATACTCGATTGCTTGATTGGGTGCCAAACCCGAAATAGACTCACATGAATCAACAAAGCCACAATAACTAGAATTCGAGATACATCATCATCATCTCGAAACTCAAGAACATATAAAGATACTTCGGAATTAACGTCAACATTTCGAAGGATAGAAACAACAAATCAACCAAGTTAGGATACCTAATATATATAGGATCCTTCAAGAACAGAGGATTGGACTTGATAACAAGCAAGCCAATCCATCCCAAAACATACAAATCTCAAGATAGAGAATAACTTGCGAATACTCAGGAAAAGGAAAATACACAGAATAAGCTCAACACCCTATACTCAAAATACTAAGGTTTCGGGTCCCTCGATAAGATTCGCAATCCTAAGAAGTGACTAAGCATGAAACAATCAAAAGCAAAACACCTTCAAGCTTCTTCGATATGTGTGACCGTAAAGCACCTGAATCGAAGAGGACACAAATAGAATGATCATAACATAGATTATAATTCTAAAGAAAAGGAAAAGGAGTACCTCCAGGTTGAGAGGAACCACCAGAAGCATCCATCTCGATGAGTTTTCCTGAATAAGGACCCTTAGAAGAATTGGGCATTTGGAAGACCAATGTTCCTCTTGTTTGCAAGTGAGGAAAACGATAGGCTTAGAACACTCTCGAATAAAGTGATCATGAGAACCACATTTGAAATAAGACTTGTGAGAACGATGGCTTGCACCAGAATGAGAACTAGAGGTAAGATGCTTGTTCTTCTTCTGAGGAAAAGATTTGGATGCTTGGAAGGAAAGTTTTCTCTTGTTTGGGTTCTTGCGAACCTCAGCCTCATCACTACTATCCCTTTTCTTCTCGACGGCTTCAAGGTGAAGCGCCGAATCAACAAGCTCTTCGAAGGATAACTTAAGCTGGAGCAAAAGCGACTTCTTCAAATATTCCTTAAGTCTAGATACGAACTTAAGATTCTTCTTGTATGGTGTGTTAATAAACTCAAGCCCTTACTTGGATAGGGACTCAAAGGAGGATACATAATCTGACACAGAGGATTTGCCCTGCTTCAACTCGAGTCAACTCGAGGAAGCGACGGGAAAGGAAAGCCTTCTTGGATTCTGGCATGAACTTGAGCTCAAAACGGTCTCGGAAATGCTGCAAAGTAGGAGTAGACTCGTCTATCTTGGCAATAAAGAGCTCGTACCAGTCTAGTGCTTATTCTTGTAGCATACTCGATGCCACAAGAACATGGTAATGATCAGAGATCTCCATGCGAGTAAAGATACGCTCGCATGTTTGGAGCTAAGCCTTAATCTCTAAAAAGGACTCGGAGCCTCTGAAAGGCTTGCCTCCAAGATGGGTGAAGTTGTTGCATATTCACGCAAATGCGGATTTGCGCGGAGGAGAGGTATGAGTAGGAGCGGGAGGCTGAGTGTAATACAACCGCTATTTTCTCTATATTTTATATATTCCAACATTTATTAGTTTATTTCATACAACAAATATACACATTATGTAACAGAATATAGGTATAGTACACGTGGCATTTGTATTTTTACTGATATATATATCAGTACGGGGCATTTCACCAGAAGGACAAACTTTACAATCCAATTAGTTTTTAGGACACACATCCACATAAATTAATTTCAAGGCCAAAATCAGTAGAATAATTACTTTTAAGGACAAAGTCAACCGTCCAATTATTTTCAAGGACATAATTTCATAGGTTTTTTGGCCTTAGAAACTAATTAGTTTGCATTTTGTCCTTAAAAGTAATTATTTCAGCTGTGTGTCCTAGAAACTAATTGCACTTGCTAGAGAGGCCCTTGTGGCTAATTTCCACTATCAGTATACTGCAGTAATAAGATAATAATAATAATACAATCATTTTTTCTCGTTTCCATTTCATTTTTCTGTTTGCTTGCTCAGGAGGTTGCCTCCACTAACAGGAAACTTTCTTCCTGTTGCATTGGTATCAGAGCGGTTGCCGCTGCAATTAGTTCTTTATCCCACATCACGATTTGCGAAGATCTGATCTGATTCGTGAAGATTGAACCCGATCTAATTCGTCCAAGCCCTTTTCGTGAAAACCCTACATAGTTGATCTTGAAATTTTCAATCTGGAACCAGCAGTAACAAGAAGAGTTGAAGCAATGGAAGATCAAATCAAGATTATTAGTGAGAGGTTGGAGGCGCAACAAGCTCAAAGCAAGCGATTAGAGGATAATGTGCAAAAGATGCTGCAGGAATCTTTGCAGAATATCATGCAAGAAACGATGTTGAAGATTTCTCAATCTTTTCAAGAGATGAATGACAAAGTGGAGGACAGAATGAGGGGCGTCGAAATCAGAAGGAGTGAAGCTTCTTCTACAAGAATTGCTGAACCAAGTTCTTCCAGAATTCAGGGGTATGTTCCTAAACTAGAATTTCCTAAGTTTGATGGAACTAATTGTAGAATGTGGATTAAAAAATGCGACAAATATTTTAGTCTATGTAAAATAAGTGAAGATCAGAAAGTAGATCTAGCTTGTTTGAACATGATAGACCGAGCAGAAAGTTGGATGTCTAGTTATATTGTAGTCAAGAAGAATGTTGATTGTTCTGAGTTTATTGTTGATGTTTCTGCAAGATTTAAAGATGAAAATGGAAGTAATACAGTGGAGAGGTTCAACAAATTGAGTCAAGTGGTGAAAATTGAGTCTTACATTGATGAATTTGAAGAAGTGAGGTCTTTAATGCTTCAACAAAATCAAGTACTGCCAGATTCATATTTCTTGGAGAGTTTTGTAGGTGGATTAAAATTGATTGTAAGACCTTTTGTTAAGGCCTTTAAACCCATGGACTTGGCTCAAGCAGTTGAATATGCTAGATTGGAGGAAGAGAACCTTGAAGCAGTTAAGGCCATATACAAACCATCTTTTATACCCAAACCTTCCATCAAAACACAAACCCTCCCCTCATTATTACCTAACCCAGTATCCTCAAAACCCAACCCATCTTTACTTTGACCTCAGACCACCATAACAGCTGCTGAAAGGAGAGAAAAACAACTTAAGGGACTGTGTTATTTTTGTGACCAGCCCTATGAAAGGGGTCATAAATGTCAGTTGAAGCAGACTCAATTGTTCATGGTTGAGATACCAGGAGAAGATGAGGAGCTGGAGGGTAATGACATGGAAGGGGTAGTGGCTGTTGAAACTAGTGACCAAACTTTTGAACTTTCAGAGGTTAACCCTTGTATCTCCATTAATGCCTTAAGTGGAACCCATAACTTTCAAATTATGAGAGTTATTGGTGTTTGTAAAGGGATACCACTGCACATTCTGATTGATTCAGGGAGTACTCATAATTTCCTTGATTTGGGGTTAGTTGAGAAGTTAGGGTTGAAGTCAGAGTCAATTACTCCACAGGCTGTTACTGTAGCTGATGGGAATCATTTGGCCTGCCAGTATATCTGCAAAAACTTCAAGTGGAGATTGCAAAATATAGATTTTGTGTCAGACCTGCTTTTGATTCCATTGGGAAGTTGGGATATGGTGTTAGGAGTTCAATGGTTGAGTGAATTGGGCACAGTAAAGTGGGACTTTAAAAAATTATTGATGGAATTTGATTATGGGAATAATCATCATGTGTTGAAGGGAATTCCACCAAAAGGTATTATATCCTCTTCGAGCCATAAGGTGATGATGAACTCAATTCAATTGTTTATTATGCAACTTGGGAAAAGTGATGAAAAAGGGTTAGGGATTTTTAGCATGGAATCCAAGCCTATTCCTGAGGGCATTTTTGGCCTTCTGCATAGGTATGCATCTATATTTGAAGAACCTAAGTGTTTGCCACCATCAAGAGGTGTGTTTAATCATAGAATACCTCTTGAGTTTGGAGCCAACCCTGTGAATATAAGACCCTACAGATACTCTTTGAAGCAAAGAGATATTATTGAAAAGTTGGTGAATGAGATGATCATGCAAGGAATTATTCAAGACAGTAGCAGTCCCTTTGCTTCTCCTGTGGTGTTAGTGGGGAAGAAAGATGGATCGTGGAGGTTGTGTATTGATTACAGAGAATTAAACAAGAAAACTGTGAAAGATAAATTTCCTATACCTGTAGTGGATGAGCTTATAGATAAGCTAGCAGGAGCAACTGTTTTCAGTAAAATTGATTTGAGAGCTGGGTATCATCAGTTGAGGGTTTATAAAGATGACATGTACAAGACTGCATTCAAGACTCATAATGGACATTATGAGTTCTTAGTCATGCCTTTTGGTTTGTGTAATGCACCGGCTTCATTTCAATGTTGGATGAACAATATTTTCAAACCTTTATTAAGGAAGAATGTACTAGTCTTCTTTGATGACATTTTGGTTTACAGTCCCAATTTGAAAGAGCATGAAAAGCACTTGGAGGTAGTTTTCCAGCTTATGAAAGAGCATCAACTATTTGCAAAGAAGAGTAAATGTTCATTTGCAATTGATAAAGTGGAATATTTAGGTCATTTCATATTTGGAAATGGAGTGGAAACTGATCCTTAAAAGATTATTGCTATCAAGAATTGGCCAGTACCCAAGAATGTCAAGGAATTAAAGAGCTTCTTAGGGTTAACCGGCTACTACAGGAAATTTGTGAAGAATTATGCTTGGATTAGTAAGCCTTTGACTCAACTTTTGAAGAAAGGAGAATTCAAGTGGTCAGATGTGGCAACACAAGCATGGAATGAATTGAAAGAAGCAGTAAGTACAGCACCAGTATTAGCCTTACCGGACTTCTCAAAGCCTTTTATTGTAGAAACAGATGCATCCAACATTGGCATTGGTGTTGTACTAATGCAAGAAGGGCACCCATTGGCCTTTATGAGCAGATCCTTGGGTCCAAGATGGAAGAAGCTTTCAGTTTATGAAAAAGAATTGTTGGCTGTGGTGACCGCAGTGCAGAAGTGGGAGCAATACTTGTCCAGCCAGAAGTTCATTATAAAGACTGATCAAAAAAGCCTGAAGTGGTTATTGCAGCAAAAGATTTCAACTCCTTTTCAGAAGTTCTGGCTATCAAAACTGATGGGATTTGATTATGAAATCCAGTATAGAAGTGGAACTGAAAATGTAGTAGCTGATGCTTTATCTAGAGTGACTGGATCAGAAATCTTATGCATGGCATTGTCTGTAATCAATTCAAACCTCAGTAAGCTTATTGAGAAAAGTTATAAGCTTGACTTAAATTTTCAGCAATTGCTAGGTAAATTGTGTCAAGGACAGAATACACATAATTTCTCTTTGGTTGATGGATTGTTAAGGAGGAAAGGGAAAATAGTAATAGGACCTGATGACAATTTGAAGAAATCTATTCTGGAATGGTTACATTCTTCACATCAAGGTGGACATTCAGGGAGAGATGCTATATTGAAGAGAATTAAAGCATTATTCTATTGGAAAGGGATGTCAACATATGTGAGCAATTTTGTAAGACATTGTTTAGTATGTCAAGCTAATAAGCATGAAAATGTTGCCTACCCAGGTCTTTTGCAGCCATTACCAATTCCTCAAGAAGTATGGGTTGATGTGTCAATGGATTTCATCTCGGGATTGCCAAAATCTCAAGGCAAGAATGTCATTATGGTGGTAGTGGACAGACTTAGCAAATATGCACATTTTGCTGCTTTGTCTCATCCATATACAGCCATGGATGTAGCTCAGTTATATTTGGATCAAGTGTTCAAATTACATGGTTGGCCACGATCTATAGTAAGTGACAGAGATCCTGTATTCCTTAGCAATTTTTGGAAGGCTTTGTTTACTATTCAAGACACTGAGTTACTGCTGTCATCTTCATACCATCCTGAAACAGATGGTCAAACAGAAGTAGTAAATAAGTGCTTGGAAACATTTTTGAGATACATGTGCAGTGAGAATCCGAAGGATTGGAGTTTGTGGATCCCTTTGGCTGAGTGGTGGTACAACACTAATTTTCACACATCAATTCAAGCAACCCCTTATGAAATTGTATATAATCAGTCCCCTCCACTTCATTTACCTTATATGCCGGGTGAAACTAAAGTAGAAGCAGTGGATAGATCTATGTGCAAAAGGGAGGAGATGATTAGGTTGTTAAAGTTTCATTTGCAAAGGGCACAAAATAGAATGAAGATGCAGATTGATAAGCATAGAACAGACAGAAGCTTTGTTGTAGGGGATTGGGTGTGGTTAAAGTTGCAGCCTTATAAACAGAAGACAGTGAGAAATGTTGCTAATGAAAAGCTGGGAGCTAAATTCTTTGGTCCATTTCAAGTTTTAGAGAAGGTGGGAACAGTAGCTTACAAGTTAAAGTTGCCAGAAGATGCACAAATTCATCCAGTTTTTCATGTTTCTCAGTTGAAAAAAGTTAGAGGAACATTGCCTAATGTGGCTCATAGCTATGTACCAGGGGCAAGGCAGTGATTTCATTTTAACTCCTGCTGTTATTGTTGATAGAAGGATGGTTAAACATAGAAATCAAGCTCAGGTGCAATATTTGGTGCAGTGGGAAGGTTACCCTGAATCTGAAGCCACTTGGGAGTTTGCAGTGGAGTTTGAAGCAAAATATCTGAATTTTGTAATAGAGTAGTTGTTGTTGTTGATTGTTTGAAAGCTTGATTTGTGATTGTTTGAGTGTTTCATTTGTAAGATTCAAGTCTTGAGGTCAAGACTTTTACTAAGAGTGAAGGAATGTAACCGAATATAGGTATAGTACACGTGGCATTTGTATTTTTACTGATATATATATCAGTATACTGCTGTAATAAGATAATAATAATAATACAATCATTTTCTCTTGTTTCCATTTCATTTTTCTGTTTGCTTGCAGGAGGTTGCCTCCATTAACAGGAAACTTTCTTCCTATTGCACATTAGTTATCAAATAAATGTTTCCTTATCAACTTCTCTCATTAAATGTTTTTTTATTACAGGTCAAATTATCATATACAAATTAATAAATAAATTTAGGTTTCTCCTATTAAATAGCCTTTATTTAATTTTTTTATTCACATTGACCCTTATTATTCAGTTGTTGTTAACTGTTACCTACAGATTAATATCATTGAATCACATTCCAATATTGTTACCCACTCCTCATATCACAATTTGTCATTTAAGAATTCATTTTAACTTCATATCCAATGAGTTTACATTAATAGATCATTAAATTTATTTCTACCCATCTTTATTCAAAAATTTTATTTAATTTAATAAATTCTAACAGGTTAAAATATAGGTCGTTGCAATTGTTTTGGTCATGCACTCTTTGCCTATTATTGTTTTTTTAAATATTATATTGCATAGAATGTGTTTAAACTAGTAGTGCATATAACCTTCATTCAACATGTAACCATGAAATACGAACATTCTTCATGTCGCACGTATATATAAAGTGAGCAATATTTGTGCAAATAAAGAATATTACAAGTAACAGATTCATTGTTTATTTTCTTCCTCCTAATTGGGTTGTTTTTTAGGAATAAAATTTTATTATATAGTGTATCATTGATTTAACTTTCAATTTTTTAATCCAATTTTAAGGTGATTTAAGTTTGATATGAGTTGATTGTGTTTTATTTACCTACGTTGGGCGTATCTACTTTCGATTAGATAGCAAACAAGGATAACTTTACTGGAATAAATATTTTATTTATCCATGTCCATATTTCCAGTTTTCAATTTTTTTGTAAGAACATGCAAGTAATAATAAATAAATAAATTGTTTTACCTATTGATTGGCAGTCTTTCATAACCACTAGCAATAAATCTTGTCGTATTGAGTTTCGAAGGATTATACTTAAATATATAATCCAATTTATAACTATGGATACCAAATGAGGTTTTAAATATTCTAGGATAAGTTTAGCACTAGAGAGTAGAAAAAATATTATTATGGCCATATAAACATTTGTTTGCAATTTCCATGCAATTTATGGACTACTAGTAGTATACTTCATCATGTTTAAATAGTTATTACATATAAGCTGATGCTAGGAAAAAACATTCTAATGATATTTAAGGTCAGTAGGGATTTACGAAGTTTGTTATATAATGCTTTATGTTATCCACATGTTCATGTATTGTCATATATATCTCTGATCTTTTTTTTGCATGTTTAACTTATATGATCCTTTTTTAGGAATGTAATATTCCATCACAAATTATGGAATATCTCATGTAAAATTTAGTTGATCTTCTTCTTGATTACCTGTTATATATTATAAATCTTACTATAATTTTCTTAATTGTTTTTTGTTTATTTTAAATTATTTCCCTAACTAGCTACAAAGATTGATGTGTTTCTTTCCAGCAACATATATGGATCCTTTAGCAAAAGCCAAAATATACTCTAATTAACTTTACCTACTTTAGTTTTGTCAATTAAAAATTAGCTATACATTAGGATTTGTACACTTTTAACTGCTATTATTTTCACCTGATGTAATGGTGCAAAAGGAAAGAGATTATATAAATTTTATGTACTAAAAAAGGAAGCTTATACAAGTGGGGGAATACTTGGAACCAATGGAAATATTATATTTCAAGGTTTTTTTTCATCTAGCACTGAGCATTATGTCAAAAGCGGGGAAAAAAGAGACAGTATCTATATTTTTATGTTATATAATACTTCAAGGACCATTGGTCAGTTATATTACACAATGGTTATTAACATTACGTCAGCGAATGTTCATAAACTACCATCCTTTACTGATAATATATAACGATATAATTTTTTAGGATGTGCCTATTCACTATTTATGTATAGTTGCAATGAACCTTTATCGTTGGCTATGGATTTCTAAATGAGCTCTTTATAGACAAATGAATTTTTTTAGTTGTAGATTATTTATCCTATATATTTATGACAACTAAAGGAATTAAAAGGCGCATCAAATCATGTTATAAAGTATTCATTTTCATTTTTGCTAATTCCAACAAAAATCTCTATTATCAAGATCCGAAAAAAGTGAACCATGGTATACAGGTCTGCTAAAGTCATTCAAACATCAATTTCCTTTGCAAGTTACATAACTATTTTTTTCCATTTGCATTGATAAAAAAACCTTAAGATTTTAAACTTCTTTTATTGTTTTATGGTTGATGGTTGGATCTAACATTTTGGATTTACTATTATACCTTTGTAGGGTAATATAAATAATTTCTTTATATTTTTTATTTTATTAGTTATACATTGCTTCATTATTACTTCAAATGTTTTGTATTACTATTATCTCCTAATATTTAAAATCGCATCATAAGTTTATTGGTATTAAATTATTTTATATCTTGAAACATGATGCTACATGTTATAGCATTTTTAGATTATTTGATGTTTCCTGATAGGACACATAAGAAATATATTTCTTATGCCTGATTTACATCATAATGCCACCACATTTTCAATCTTGGAACAAAGAATGCAGCTTTGACATTTGCTGTCATGTAGAAGTTTAAAAAAGGTTTTGCTATTCCATTTGAGGTTTATCATTTTTCAGGCATATGTTTATGTATTATTAGTTTATACATATATTCATGTGCATTTATAGTGATGCTATTTGCAAAACTTGAATTTCAATGCTTTAAAGTTTTGATTTTAGTATTACATGTTCAGGCAATAAAACATGCTCTTCAAGTCACGTGATTTGACCAAACTTTTCATAAAAATCAGGAGAGATTATATGATATCATGTAGAAACAAAAAGCGACTATGTAGATTATATGCTTGAAAATGTGTCTTTGAATTCAAGGGACTTGAGGCCAACTCCATGAAACTTTGAACCAAAATGCAGTTGCTTTGGTTAATGGATACTAAAAGGATTTGACGGAGGTTTTCTTTTAGGCAATTGAGTTATTAATACATTTATGGTCAGGGAAGATGTTATCTCTTGCAAGAAGTGCTCCAAAGTGGTTGTGAGATTGAAATAAAGTTGTTTGAAAATATTATAAGGTCTTTTCTTTAAAAAATTTCTTTTTTAGTAGGGTTGTTGAGATATTTTTGTTCCGGTATATGGTTTTCCCTCTATCTCATTATATATAACTTCTAAGTTTTTTTAATCTGTATGATGTATTATGTACTAAATATTTGATTCATACCTTTAGTTGTAAGCTCTTACTTTGTATATTTAATATTTGCTTTCCTACTATCAATTTATTTTCATGTTTGTCCAGAATAAAAATATGCAATACAAGTTTGATTTGTGAACTCATGTAGAGCTGGTTTCATCATATCGTTAGAACATCAGTCCTCTAACATCAATTTTTGGACCTACTTTTTTTTATTTGTTTTTCGGGTTGCAAGTTTAAAATTTACTTACCAATTGGTATATGAATATCGGTCAGCTTAAAATATATTCTTAAGTCGGATTTTTTTACTGGAAATTCATAACTTTTCATTTTCTACTCATCCTACAGAAAATAGACTCTTTGGATACTTAAATGACTATTTATTTTATATTTTACTGATACTTTCTTTACCATCATGGATGAACACTCTGTTTTTCTGAAGTAGGTTATGAATAATAATAGTCTGTTTTTCTGAAGTAGGTTATGAATAATAATAGTCTGTTTTTCTGAAGTAGGTTATGAATAATAATAGGTCTAACAACAAATTAGGTTTGCAAAAGTAGATAGCAAATTTATGTTCTTATATGATAATAAAATGCTTATGTATAAGTCGATCAACATAGCATCAAATCCTTATACATAGCACGGGTTCGCCTAGTGTATATAATAGCATAACCTAAAAACTGTATAATACAGTGAAGACAAAAATGCTTTAAAATATATGAAAACATGGAGTTATCTATTAAATAATAGTAAAGCAAAAGAAATTCAAGCTCCCTTATTAATTGTAGGAGTTTTCTCTACTCTTCTTAATTCTCTCTCGATATTTTAAATTTAAATTTTTATAATTTATCACTTCATAATTATTCTACTAAACTTCTAATGCCAATTTTTAATCAAATACATAATTTTAAAATTTTCTAAGATTATTCACAAATGCCTTCTTAGTTCTCTTCTAATATTTTACATTTAAGTCCATACAATTAAACTAATTATGTAATTCAAAATTTAAACCATTTGATAAACTCATATATTTAATATTCGATACATCGTGTAAATTCTAAAATATGACAATTTCAAAAGTATACCATAGTAGCATCAACAAACTGGTAAAACAAAATTTTCATTTGCATACAAAGATTTATAAATCACATAGCATAAATTATATACATCAACAATAATAACAAATTTATTATATAATTCGTTTATCTCAATGAAGTTATCATGTATTGCACTGAAAAATTATTTTTAACTTTAAACATCTATTTTAAATTTCCATAGTTACTTACAAACCCTTCACAATTCTCTTCTAATATTTTTTACTCATACACATGTATTTAACCAATTATGTAATCTTTATTTTAAACATTCAAATAAATTCAATTTACTAATATTTATTAATTCATCTAATAAATCTTAAAATATATCGATTTAAGTATGCATACAACACTCATATATATAAGCGAAGATGATAAATTTTTTATTTTTATTCATATATAAAGATATGGATCGCATAACATAAAATGTAAACATAAACAATAATATATTTTTAATTTATAATTCATTTATCTCAAAATAATATCATACATTGTAGTACAAAATTTCTTTTTTTACAACTTTTAAAGGATAAATTTATATTTTACAACATTGGGATGTGGATGCATAGATTACTCTAATACAAATTAGTTATGTCGACATTCTCATTTTCAACATGATATTAAAACTTACCGAACTCACAGCTCAAATTAACGCAACAATTTTTATTTTGTTGTTGTTGCAAATATTAAAGTTGTAAACATGACACTCCTATAACAACGTGAAATTTATGATTAACTGCTAAGTTAAAAAAAGGTTTACTAATTGAAATCTCAGATAATGAATAAAAGTTCATTTTCAGATAAGTTGATCGTAAGATATTTTTCTCAACTACAACTACATACAAAGCTCTTCTCATTTTTTCTCTCCTTCTAACATTCAGCTCCATATATTTAATTAGTTAAGCTGATCACTGATTTAAAATATTTAAATATATTCAATTACATAATATTCGTTATTTCATTATAAATCATTAAAATTATATATACAATATTCACATTAATAGAAATAAAAAATTCAATTTTTTTCATCCATTTATATAAAAAATACATGTATCACATAACATCAAATAATAGCAATATATATATATATATATATATATATATATATATATATATATATATATATATATTAGCGACCCTCTATCTTACATCTTGGTGTTGTATGCCATTTTAAATTATAAATTTTTTTATTTCAACAAGTTTATCATACAGTGCTTAAAAAAATTAATTTTTAACAATAATTAAAATTAAAATATTATTTTTTAACAACATTACCGTGCGCAACGCACTGGTTACACACTAGTACATTATAATAGGCCGTCCATAGACGTAAAATCGTTATATAACACGTATGACTATAGGGGAAACAACGATTAATAAACATTTGAAAACGTTCTAAAAACATATGAAATATTTTCAAATATTCCTTTCACTTTAGCAAACAAAACTCCGTACTTTCTATCTTTGATTTTCCTATAAAGTGAACACGTATTTACAGTCCATATAAACTGAAACAACTTCATCGTGAAATATAAGATAAATGTCCATAAAAAGCAAAATACAGAAATACCATCATATTTCAATTATATTATTATCATACATATTCAATACAATTGTTTGTTATACATCAAACTATCAAAAATCACAACACAAACCCACCAAATCACACATACATTATCATCATAAATAAGCACAAAAAACCTCAAACGGGAGGAGAAGCAGCTGGAACTGTTCTACTACCACCTTCCACTCCATCATCTTCATTATTTTCCTGTGACAACTCCTCTAAAGATTTACCATTCGGTTCCGGCACCAAGAAAGTAAACAACAACCCGAGCAGGTTGATCCCAGCCATCACAAACAATGAGTTTCTTATCCCGATACCCGCTGGGTACCCGAAGTCCCTCTTTGCCGGATCCTTATTCTGGGACGCGTACAGAAACCCAAAGGAACCAATGATGGCACCTGCTTTCCCAGACGCTGCCGATATGCCATGGCAGGTGGACCTCAGCCGCGCTGGGAATATCTCAGCCGGCACGATAAAAGTAGTACTGTTCGGTCCAAAATTGGCGAAGAAGAAGGTGAACCCGTACATCACGAGGAACCCGATGTGGTTCCCTTTGGTGGTCCAGTGGTGGTACGGGATGGCCAAAGCGAGCATGAAGATGGTCATCATGGCGAACCCCATGACTTGTATGGTGAATCGTCCGATGATGTCGATGAAGCCGACGGTGAACCAGTAGCCGGGGACGGTGCCACAAAGGGCGATGAGGGTTTGGGCATGGGAGATCTTGTACACCTCCTCGAGGGCGTTCATGGTGGCGGCCTTGGGGATCCAGCCGACCGCGCTGAATATGTCCTTTTGGAAGAGGTTCTGAGAGTAAAACGAGATGTCGAGGAAGAACCATGTGGCACATGTACCGACGAGGTGGAGGCCGTGGCGTCGAGCAAACTGCTTCGAGAAGAGGCCGAACTTGTTGGAGGTGCTTGCGGCCCGGCTTTGGATTTGGTCTTCTTCTGCCTTGACCTCGACTTGGAGGACTTTCGACATGTCGGCGGCGGCTTGCTTTGCGTTGTTGGCGACGAGGGCGGTGTAACGGGCTGTTTCGGGCATCTTCATCCGCCAGTAGTAGGTCAGGAGCGCCGGGAAGGCCCCGATCATCAGGATTATTCGCCAAACGTAGTCTGCTTCCGGGACGGTCGAGCCAATCGGGTCTACAGAGTATGGCGGTGCCTTGAAGCTGGTTATTATGAAGTTTTAAACATGGTTAATCGATGTGGACGAGACTCTACGATCTATAAATAAACAATCTAGATACATACCACTATTTCCTTGAAACATAGGAACATGGTAATTGTTGTATAAGTTCAAATTTTCAAATAAATATCAGTGATATCTATTTTAAAAGTTAGAAAGCAAAATTTATTTGCTTTTAAATTAAAATGCTACAGTTGAAATGATTGCTTGGTATTATCTGTTGATTGCTTTATTTTCAAATTTAATAATTGAAGGTTGAATGCTGAATATATACTTAAACAGTTAGTTGTAAGGTTCTACTGAACATTCGCTTATCAAATTAAACAACAATAATGATAATACTTCCATTAAAATAAAATAAAAGAAGAAGAAGAAGAACCAATAATGATAATACTGCCTTCCAACATTTATAAAGTAAATAGGATGTTCATAATTTCAAAAGAATTCCATCTAATATCAAGTGGTCATCAAGTAAAACTACCTTTGATCAGAAAAAAGAAGTAAGGCAACTATTATGAGTGTTTATATGCTTAAATGTAAGTAATCATCGTCGTCGTCATTATAATTTTAACAAATTGAATTTTCATATTTTCTTTTAAAGAATGACTAAGAGATTAGAAAAGATGATGATAATTATAATTGGGTCTGGAAAAAGTATTCCAAAAAGTCAAAAATTTAATTATAAGTGGATAAAAGTTGTAAGAAACCTTTATTCAAACTCTGTAATTTTTAAAGAAATTGCACATTAAAAATCCATGTAAAATAAAATTTGAAAAATTTATTATTTAACATTCCTAAGTTTTAATAAGCACTAGTCTATCCATATTTAAGTTGAACTAGAAGCTTAAGCGATTTTGGATAACTATGAACACTTGTTGCAAAGAAACATCTTCAAACATTTTCTATCATTTTCTTCTTGTTCTGTTAATCAACCATTTGTTGCGAACAAACACACCTCAAACCAAAAATTAGCTTTTAAAAATCCTTAAGTTTTGTTCATATAAATTAAGTTTCGTGACTTTTACTTTTAAACATAGAAAAATAACTTGCCTTAAACTATCCAAATCACCCCAAAGAAAAAGTTAAAAAATAAGTTTGTAAAGTACTTCAACACTAACTACCAGTTTTTCTCCTGGTGAAGCAGCCTCATGTGAAAGAGACTATTATATTATTAGGACACCAATTTTGATCAATTTTACCATCCATTAATGATACATCAATTATACTATCCATTAACCGAATCTGGTGTCCTAATAATACCTCCTTCACAAAGTCAAAAATACCATATACAAAATGAAAGAAAACAGAATTCCACATGTAGAAACTTACCGGGCCTTAAAGATAGCAGAGATGATCAAAGAAACAATGCCACCAAAAAGTATCCCAATCCCTTGCATAGCAAAAACAGCAGCAATGAAGGCACCCCTAGTCTTCTTATTCGCATACTCAGACATAATAGTAGCAGACAAAGGATAGTCCCCTCCAATACCAAATCCAAGCCAGAACCGAAAGAAGCACAGAGTAGCCATAGTTCCCTTAGCGTTCCTTCCAAATGAAAGCCCAGAAGCAAGAGAGCATATAACCATAACCATAAGAGTCATACCATATACTTTTTTCCTTCCCATTTTATCTCCCAGCCAGCCAAAGAACAGTTGACCAGAAAGTGTACCACAGAAGGCAACTCCATTGACTGCAGCTGCAACATTGGGTGGAAGGATTCCTGGAGTAGCGGAACCATCTACGTGGTAGTATATACGACCGAGAAGTTTGGTTACAAGTGATATACAGAAGAGGTCGTATGCATCTGTGAAGAAACCCATGCCTGCGATCAAAATAGCTGTGAAATGATATAATTGTGTTTTTGCTAGATCTAGTGCGTTTAGAACTTGAAGCTGATCCCTTGCCATTTTATAAGTTTTCTTTTTCTCTTGTTGTTTTGGTGAAGTTTGGAAGAGGATGATAGTGCTTGAGCAATGCATGCATGTATATATACACGGATGGAGAGTACTTTTTGTCGAACAATTTTCAACTGGATATATATTTATCCCAGTTTTGGCAAATTTGTAGAACAACTTGTTTAATTTGTATATATTTATAGCAAAGTCAACTAGGTTAGATATAATGTATGTTTTACTTCAAAACTGTTTACAGGCTTTATTTTTTTTGCAGTCTAATGAAAAACCAGGCAGTTGGTTTTCTCAACAATCATTTTTTCTCAAAAAAGAACACGAAAACAAATAAAATGATTTGAACACGGCTGTTTTGATGGAATATATTGAAATAGAAATTCTTCATGAATAATATCAAGCAATTTCTTCTGGTATTAAAAGATGATATATTACAAATACAAATTATGAGCATATATGAAATAAATAAAAAATCATTGACCTTGGATGTTGTTAATTGATTGGTTAGTGTGCACTTGTTTTTTTACTCCTCTTTTGTTCGTATAAAATAAAATGATAATGTATGTTTAACTTCAATATTTTTATATACAGGTTTTATCGTTTACAGTAACCTCTATCTGTCTAATGACAACCTGGGCAGTTGGCTTTCTTAACATTAATTTAAGAAGAAGAAAAAGGTCAAATAAAATAGATTTAATCGTAACAATTTTGATTAACTATGAACAGTTTCTTATTTATAGTTTATGATTGAAATAGAAATTCTTCATGAATAATACCAGACCATTCCCTATGATACTAGAAGATGATATGTTACAAATACATATTATGAGCATCTGTAATGAAATGATCATTGACAATGCATGATGCTAACTGATTGTTTAGTTTGCACTTGTTTTTTAATTCTAATACATATAGAATTGCACCATTTATGTCTGCACCTTGCTGAAGGGACAGAGTTTCAAATGCAACTTAAATTTTGGATGAATCAACATCAGCAATGCACTACATTACGGCACTGCATTTGTAACATTCGTAAATTAATCAACTATCCCAATGTAAGCAGACGATACATTATCAGAAGTTCTTATGACAAAAAAAGAAGAAAAAAAAAATCCGAAATTTCCGATTGAAAAAGATGTAAGCCTGTAAGTTGACATTGATGAAATATTGAAGCAATAATTTTTTAATTATGTTAAATACAATGTAGTAGACACCATTAGCTAGCATCACTTAATTCATGAAGTCATGTCAAGCTATATCTATTGAATAAGAAGGAAATCAAGCACCAAAAAGAGGATATGCCAAGAATAAACCATAAATAGTATAACTTAACAGGAGTTGAATTCTGTAAGCTGCTTATACTTAGTTGTATAATACATTGAATAATAGAGGAAATGTATAAATCACGGCCATGTGGGGGTGTATATTGATATTGTTAATTTGGAATTAAAAAAAAAAAAAATCAACTTTCTGACCAGGGAAAAGCTTATATAATAATGCTACAGTTGGGATGAAATCCTATTGAGTGCTGCAGTTTTGAGGATTCAGATTAAACAATGAAACAAGACTTACCATTTAAGGCTCAAATGCTATCAGTTAATTTTACAAACATCATGCGCTAATGGAAACTGTGATATACAATGGTGATAACAACAAATGAAAACAATGTAAAATAAGAAGATCAAGAGTTTACTCTAAGCCGTGAAGTACCATTTATGCATCAGATTTTATCAATGTCACAGCACAGACCTAACCGCCAATAGATCACTTTGATAGGCTTCCAATTCAACGTAACAGTGTACTAAAATATTTGATCGCTTCTAGGAGACCGTACAAGCAATAGATTGCTTTGAAAGGATCGAATCTTCCATTCTTTTCAAAAGCCATTTTATACTTTAATTATTTAAATTAGGGACATTGTTATGGATTTTGGCTCGGTGAAATATATAGAGTGAAGCTTCATCATTTCATTTTCTTTTTCCATAAATTTTAGTTTTAGCCTTTAAAAAAACCTATTTAATTTTAAGATTACTTTCAAATTTATTACAAAAATAGATCCGCATTTCAATTTATCAATGTTTGTGCTTGGGCAATTTTAAGGTGGACAAGAACAAATTTATAATTTAGTTTATATTTGAGCATTTTGAAAATGCACAAGTACCTTTTTTCTTCTTCTAATTTGTGGTTGCGCTGTTTCAAATTTTGCAAATATAAAATGCTGACATAACGAACGAGGTCTATTTTTATAATAAGTTTTAAATTTGAAATTAGTTTTTTTTCAAGCATAAATAAATTCGTATAAAAGAATTTCAAGCAAGATTTCCTTATTTACATACTGCTAAAAAGCCAAATAAACTAAACATTATATACTAAAATTTGGATCTACTATGAAATAGGAGCCATCGAGTGATAGCTTTGGCTTCTATCTAGGATCAGTAGTGCTTCGGCGGACCAGTGTGGAGATGGATGTTAAGCGACCATATAGACTATGAGTTGACCAGGGCATGAGTCTAGTTAGTACGAGGACAACATGCAACCCTATAGGCTTCGGACGGTACAAAAAAGTAAGTCCAATATACGATTTACGTGACGAGCGCAACAGACGGCCCTGTAGAGCATGATGTCGATCTAGGGAAGTGGGTTCATATATAGATGATGCGGTACAGTTAGATGTATATGATGACTAGGTATGACGTGACCGACAGGATGTAAAGCGACCGAGCGGTAGACTCATATCATGCTATAATATTATTTTTGTAGTATACATAGAGTAAAGTATGGCCCACTCCGTGGACTTGCGTCTAACCCACTCCTATTTTTTTCATTATACACACACACATCCAGGTTGATGAAGTTTGGAGACGAGATGGTATTAGAGGCAAGGATTCATTTGTGTATGTTGCATATGATGTAAAATAAGTATAGTTACCATGATTTGACTATACGTATGGTTCGTGTTGACTTGTATCGTTCAAACATATGTGTTTAACAGACAAACATGTTATGATGATTTGATTATAATTATTGTTGCATTATATTTTATTTCATTCCGTTGTGAGACTCTGAAAGCAATTAGTTAGAACTGTATTTGTTTATTTTGTCTTACCCCAAACGACTCATTCTTTTTGATAGTCGAAGTGTTGACGTCGGTTTGGACGTAGAACCTGGGGGTCGAAATGACAAATTGTTACACCAACGAATCTTGGTCAAGTTTCCTAAACTGCCCAATTTCACAAATCTCTTCAATGGTGTTGTTTTCACAAATATCAACAACTTCAAACTCAATACCAATACGTCTTTTATGAGCATAAGATTTTGCCAATCATGGGACATTTTCATTCTCTTTCATATTAACTCAATTTTCTCCGACGTCTCATGGATCATATCCATTCCAAGTATTACCATATCGGTCATCTTCCACCAACATATAGGCGCTTACATAGCTTTCCATACAAATTTCAATGATCCCATGCTAATACTAGCTTGAAAACTATTGTTGTATGCAAACTCAATAAGAGTAAGTGAACCTTCAATGGTCCCTTAAATCAATGATGGAACTATGTCAGCCCGCAATGAAAGATATAGGTGAATTTCAAAAAAAATTCCTTATTGATATATATTGGGCATATGAAGTCTAATTTATTTAGAATATTTCTAAAGTTAATTTAAATAGAATCTCTTATTTCGTTTAAATTTATAAATTATAGATAGAATTTTATTTAATTTATATCGAATTAAATATAATAATACACATATGTATCATATACATGTATGTATGTGTGTGCATGAGTAACATAATAATCCGAGCAAGGTATAACATGCCCGTATATAAATGTTGGGATTTACATCGCAATAGACATGTTAGCTCATCCTATATACATTGAATGTTTTCCAAAGATAAGTATGTACGTAAACTTGTTATTTATATAAATATTAAAAACTATGTGTGTATGTGTATGTATATATGTATATGTATATATATATATAACTTATATTTAAATATATACCATTGCATTAAATATTAAATAAAGGGGCATTTCACCAGAAGGACAAACTTTGCAGTCCAATTAGTTTCTAGGACACACATTCAACGAAATTACTTCAAGGCCAAAGTCAGCAGAATAATTACTTTCAAGGACAAAGTCAGCAGTCCAATTACTTTCAAGGACATAATTTCATAGATTTTTAGGCCCTAGAAACTAATTATTTTGCGTTTTATCATTGAAAGCAATTATTTCAGTTGTGTGTCCTAGAAACTAATTCCACATACTAAAGAGTCCCTTGTGGCTAATTTCCACTTAAATAAATGTGTATATATATATATACATAATATAAAAAATCAAATCATTTTACACATATACATATACATGTATGAATTACAGTAACTAAATTATTTATTATATATATAAGTATATTTATAATATCTAAATATGTGTGTGTGTGTGTGTATTAATTATGTATTTAAAAAATTTATATATTTTTAAAACTCTGCAGATCAAATGCACTGCACACAAAAAATATTTATATTTTATTACATTAATATAGATATATATATATATATATATAA
This sequence comes from Allium fistulosum, assembly GCA_030737815.1. NCBI lineage: Eukaryota > Viridiplantae > Streptophyta > Magnoliopsida > Asparagales > Amaryllidaceae > Allium > Allium fistulosum. Next base: position 100,114,423 of record CM060901.1, on the reverse strand, counting down.
ATTAATTATTTGAAATACAATAAAATAATAATAAATAAAAATTTTGTGCTATATTATTTGAATTTTAAATTTTTAGAAAATCAGGCATGATATTTTAATGTTATAAAAAAATTTCAAAATTTTCTGAATCAAAATAATACTTTTAATTAATTAATTAATTTTAGCCGTTTATTAAATTAATTTTTTAAAAATATAAAAAAGATTTTTAATTTTGAGTATTTTGGTCTAGATTTTTTATCATGATAACAAGATTTTAAAAATTTTAAAGTTTAATTTTCAAAACATATTTCTTTTATATGATTTATTTAATTAGTATATTGATTTAAATAATATTAAATAATAGTAAATAAATATTAAAAATTAATTTGCAGCCACCGAAAAATTTAATCTATATGGATATGTATTTATAAAATATAGGTTCAACTATTAACATAGTACGATGATATAATTTAATACAAGTCATAATTAAAATTAGATAGTATATTAATACATGTATACATTAATTAATAAAATGATAATAACTAAAATAAAATTTATTTGGCTCCGCATTTGTGTGTGTGAGTGTGTTTTTTAAATAAATTAAAACATACATATAATCAATTTAATATGTGACAACATTGATGATACATATAGGAATCTCACCTAACTAGCAATATAATAATATTATATATATATATATATATGAATTATATAATGTTATCTAGAAATTATAAATCATATATTATAGTGAATACATATCTAATACTAATGCCTTGGAGCACACGTAGTAATGATGAATTCTCCCTCTTTTGAAAGCTTCTCGATTCGGCAGATTGCTTATCCTTGAACTGTGACCTTTAGCTATCTAGTAGCTATCGCCTTTTGAACTGATTTGAGATGAATTTATTGGAGCTCCTTGTTGATGAGGTCGGCCAGCAATGATGGGGAATGGAATCCAAAAAGTTCATTTTGCATTAGGGCTAGGGGTCCTTTTATAGTGAAAGAAATAGAGAGAAATATGGATCATATCTCATACCATTTCTCATCAAATCTCAATCATCCATCTCCAAACCCCTTTGGCCTTTTTAGCTGCCTCCTATAAGCCGTGTTGCTGCCAAAATAACATCTTAACATCATGATCTAACAGCCCATATAAGCCCAAATAAAAATTATTAATTTAATCTAATTTAATTGCTTGTCAATATCGCATATCGATCGATATATTTATAACTATATATATACAATAATATTTATTCCTCAAATCGTATTCAAAATTTTATAATTAGTATTTCATATATATTAATTACTTTAACTATTTTATAATAATTATAAACTAATTAAATAGTTTGGTCCAAAGAGAATTCATCATTCCGGTTGTGTGACTCGTTAGGTGTAAATTCGTTCGGCGATTAACATCGAACTATTCGAATGATAATGTTCACACATCACTTAGCAGGTGGTGTGATATTTTGGCTAAATTTATCACTTACTTAGTTTCGGTAAAATTCAATCTTATATTATTAAGCGTTACCCGGTTGTGATATTTATTTACACCAATTCTCTTCGTCAAAACTATAACACTTTAGACTTATGGAATTTGGTAATGGCCAAAATTTCAGTATCATCCATATTCAACTCTATAGTCCAAACACAAAGTCCTTGGTTCAATAATAACAATTATTATTAACTGAAATGCTCTGGCTAGAGACTTTGAGTTAAGCATGACACTAACCCCATATAACTAAGGAGACATATCCTCTCTTGAATAGTTTTTCACTTCCAATACTTCCAATTGACTCAATTATAGTCACTCGATGGATGACTATGATTTGACTATAATCAAAGCAAACCTTTCATATTGAAGATCGACAATATTCTCAAGTCGAGAGAACCGTGTAAATCAGTCACATCGATATTTTATGTTTGACCTTAATCGTAATAACCAACAGAAAACTACCAAATGAGTTATTCCATAGTTGTCCCATAACTATCAGTACGTATCCCCTAGGCGCTTCCAGCGGTCATGAGTAATACATTACCAAACATTTAGAGAGCGTTACATACTCTAGTATCAACGCATACATCGATATCCAGTCTCGATGCATCTTGACTAGGAACATTTACAATGGTATATTTGTTTTCATTATGATAAATTACTCACAATTATAACACTTTGTAACTATTATCGCAAAACATACCATTTATTGAATTTCTATTAAATATACTTTTAATTAAATTAATTAATTCATATAACACATCTAGAGGGGCAAGTCAGAGAGTATACTTAAGGGGAACATTATATCAAGTATTTAACAGAAAGAAAACATCCTTTATTTTCAACAAGATTGGTTATTGAGTTAGATATATGTAACAAATTACATAATTTCCCCTAGAGCATACCCTTAACTCTATCAATCTCCCACTTGCACTTAGGGTCAAATATGGAATCTTATTCTAACTTCTCCAATCGATTTTCTCAAAATCAATTAGGTCAGTCCCCAGTGAACGAGTATGCTATTATATTTCAATTACCTACCATGTCAATCAACTTTCTCCGATATTGATAAACTACCTTTATCATGTGGAACAATTCGAACTATGTCTCTTGACTTCCAGTGAGCTCTAAGTTCTGCTATAAACTATATCGTGTCATTGTTATTATATAACAATGTTATGTGATTCTCAACATTTGGAGTCACCCTCAGCTCAATTATAAATTTGTGCATTTATTATATATACACATTGTTTATTGCAGCGCTATTCAAGTCAATGAATCAGCCACAATCTCTTCTATTTGGAACAATTCAAACTTAAAGATTCTTAATTTATTATTGACATATTATACTCAATGTTACTTATGAAATTTGAGTTCAAACATTCCTTCATAAGGAGTTCATTGTTTCTGTAAACAATTCTCTAGCATTTCATAAATACACGAGAACACCTCAAATGGCCATTTAGTGATATTAGTTTGGATTTGATATTTGCTTCATGAATCAAATACATAAACAAATCACGATATCATAAACAACATAACATGTGTGATAATTCCTACTGCCAATGCATAAGGAATCCATCATACACGTTCCACATTAAAACATTTAGTAAGGTGTCCTTTCATATCTATTTGGACATTCCCAATATCTTTTATACTTGTTATAAAAGACATCATTTACAAATCCAATGTTGAGCATTAACACATCTGAGGTTGGTTTTGACACAAGTACATTGTTAAAAATCGGCAATGCATTATTTACTTATTGTTTAGAAATATCAGTGTACCTTTTAACATTATTTCTTATGAACACACGCTTCCTTTGCATTTTGACTGAAAATCAAACTGTATGATATTTCTATCAAAATACTTATTCAATTTTGATACTTAGAAATGATACTTTCTATCATTTCTTGGATCATATCTGAAAACTCATAACCTCTATATCGCTCCCACTGACTTCGAGACACTTTGGTTGTTATGTACATATAGTCTATTCTAAATCATTATTTATAATTTTCTATTTCAGCATATATGTACCAAAACACTAAGTCTTATCAAGCGATAAACTTTTGAGTAAATCCAAAGTAACTTGATCACGTTGAATGATGAATCTATTCCGCTAATTTCAACAATTGAAATTTATAAGATAGATTATTCTTATCAACATTGCTCATTTAATTCCAAGTGCATTAATCTTGCTCGTAAAGACACAATCACAGTCGATGGATCACATCCCTTCGCTTATGACTACCAAAATCAAATTTTGATAACGTACATACTTGGAATTTTTTTAGATTTGTGCATCATATCATATTATATCATAGAGTACTCTTAATGGTTTAATTTAAACAACCGAGGATTGTTTATTTTTGACATTGATATGAAACTCATAGTTTCGCTTCAACATGTGAGAATACTTTCCATTGCGATGTGTTCGTTTAGGTTAGTTAGATTCATTTTACCTCATGTAATCAGTTTTATCGTTCGATCATATCCAATTCAACTTTACTATCAATAATTTCTCAAAGAAATTTCTTCAGTATGAAGTTGGTATTTCTTGAAATAACAATTATTTCTCGGTGCAATGGAATAGGTATTCATAAACTATGAATTTTCTTATATATAAAACTGATTTGGTTTTAGTTTACAAAACTTATGTTCAAAACATAAATATGTCAACCAATGATAGTCCTTCCTAAACTCCTTTTGGGGAGATTCATACAAGATCACTCATGAATAATTATTACGTGCAGACTTTCGACTTGCACAACCTGCCAATTCCTTAACCTAGGATATGTCGGGGTTTCTTATAAACCCTTATATTTTATGATTTTGTAAACTATTATTTAGATGAAATAATATTAATGTTAGCACCAAAATTGGTCACTAACCTCGTTGAGAAAGATTGTGTAGAGATATAAGTGATGAAGATAAATTAAACAAGGAAGAATATGCTAATTTAAATGCAGAAAGTAAGAACGCCGGATTTATAATGGTTCAGCGTAATTGCCTACGTCCACTTTGAGGTTAAACTTTATTGATCTTCTTAATGATTGATTACATATACAATTCGTAGATCAAATGCTTGAATGCAATTGCTAAGTAAAGAAGATGAGTCTTGAAAATGGCAGAGTCTCCCCAGTGTTCCCGAAGAAAGGTCCTTCTTCACTGTGCCCCTGCCCCTCTATTTATAGACATAGGTGGGTTGGACTTCCCAGGTGGGCTTGGTAGCCGAACACCTTGGCCCAAATGGAGTGGTCGTTGTATGCCAAACCAAACAGGCCGAACGGTTGGATGCCGAACCGCTCTCTCTATGCCGAACGAGGCTCCTGTTGCGTGGGAAGAGTAGATCGAACGTTAATCGAAGCCGATCGTGCCTTTGGCCGAACGAAGCGTCTGGCCGAACGCTACCTTTGGCCGAATGAAACCCTTAACCGAACGATGTTTCTGGCTGAACGATGGCTCTGGCCGAACTTTGTCTTTAGCCGACCAATGCCTCTGGCTGAACGATGTCTCTGGCCGAATGATGGCTCTAGCCGAACGTTGCCTTTAGCCGAACAATGCCTTTGGCCGAACGATAGCTCTGGTCGAACGTTACCTTTAGCCGAACAATGCCTTTGGCCGAACGATGGCTCTGGCCGAACGATAGTTTATGATGAACAATACAACCATGCCGAGCTATTGTACACGCCGAACGTCTTCTGATGCCGAGCGCTCATGGATGCCGAGTGCTCTTGGATGCCGAGCGCTCATGGATGCCGAGTGCTCTTGGATGCCGAGCGCTCATGGATGCCGAGTACTGCTGGATGCCGAGTACTCCTGGATGCCGAGTACTTCCTGGATGCCGAATACCTAGTTTCCTGGTCAAATCTCCAGGAAACACTTGCCCCCCAAAGTGTATTACGTGACTGAATCGTGATACGCTTTGAAGTGTGTATCCTTCATGTCTCGTTTCAAATCCTTGACTAAATTCTAATGGAGATGTCTTCTTGAGAGTATCAGTGGTTGTGGTGTGCGCCTGATGTGGTATAAATGCTGAACGATACATTCGAAGCCGAACGTTCCTCATATGCCGAGCAACTCTACGTTTTGAAGCCGAACGCTACGGCTTTGACCGGTTCCACCGGATGTAGCCTTTTCGACTTCTTCTTCTTCCCTATAAATGCCGACACCTTCTTCCTTCTTCCCTTTTCACACTTCTAACACCTCTGCCTTGCACCTACTGATGCTTCCAGTTAACATTCTCCAACTATTCATCGATCCCATCCAAGTCTTCAATCCTACCAACTAGGTATCGATTCTTCCACCTAAATACGGTCTTTACACTCGAACTCCCTAATTGATGGGGTAAATCGAGCCTTGACTAAAGTATCTAAAAAGTTGCCAAAGTCACACGATGAGGGTGGAAGGAAGAGTGAGTAGGGGTAAGCTTTTTAGGAAGATGTTGGCAGACGTATTGTGGTTCGGCATAAATCTTTTGTGTCGAACGAGATTGGAGGAAGAAAGAGCATAGGAGAAGCAGGAGATGGTTAGGGGCGTCGAATGGTAAGGTCTGGCATGACTTGCCGAATGATACGCCCTCGTAGTTCGGTGTGGATGGAGGAAGAAGATGGGAATGAGGTCGCTGCTAAGGGAGGTGTGTCGAGCGTTGTCTCGGCCGAACAAAATTTTGGCCGAACGATGCTTTGCCGAACAGTCACAAACGTCGTACTACACTTAGGCCGAACAAACATAAATGCCGAACCACACTTAGGCCGAACAATACAAATGCTGACCAATATCTCATCCGAACAATACCAAGGCCGAACATTACTTAACTGCCGAACCAATATATGTCGAACAATATAAATGCCGAACAACGCAAATGCCGAACAATACAAATGCCAAACAACATAAAGGCCGAACAACACAAATGCCGAACCACAATTCACTTTGGCCGGACAAAACTTAGCCGTACGTGCCGAATGATACCTTTAGCCGAGTAGGAATTAGGCCGAACACTTATTAACCATGCCTATCCATATAGCAAAACAAGGACCGGGACCTAAGCATACTAGCATATATGAAATTGACCCGGATCATTAACTCCCTAGCTCTAGTAGACATAAATCTGAACTTAGATTAACATTCGTTTTCTGAATCTGAAACGGTAATCTCCATAAGGCGGGCTTTTTTAGACGGTCAGCAATGACGGTCTTCGAAAGCGACGATTCGAAGCTCACTTTTATATCTTCAGATTCTCAATGCTTATACACGATTGCTTGCACTAGTTTTACACACCACATAGGGGGAATTCTCATGCTGTTAATTCTAACGTTGAACATTTTTTCAAGTATAGTTTTCACAGGCGCTTAGACAGATTCATTATTTATCGGGGATGTCTAAAAAGTCTAGTTCCGCCACTATATCTGATAGGCCTGGGCCGTCATCAAGGTAAGAAGTCGCTGATACTTCAAATCCGTCGACTTCCCCTGCCCATAACTTAGCTCCTGATGCCCTGGAGGCAACAATTCTCTTAGACAATCCGATCGACTCACAGGCTTCGAAGATTAATGAAGTTGCACTTCGGCAAATATGCTCCATCCATGGGATCCCCTTCGCCGATGTGTTGGTCCCGTCGCGACACGATCGTCCTCACCTACCCCCAGTCGGATATACCGCTTGTAACAAGTTCATGTGCTGGATGGGCAGCGTGCCTCCATTCAATTTATTCCTTCGGGACATGTTGAAGTACATAGATATCGCCCCGACGCAGCTGCACCCAAACGGTCACGCGTTCATATACGGGACCTACCTACTTTTCATGGCCGTCTTCTCTAGGCCTCCTACTTCTGGCGACATCAGATATATTTATATGATCAAGAAGCGAAAAGATAGCCCCTCTTTCATGTTCCTCGAGCCGTACCATAAGTGCCAGATCTTAACCGGAGCATGCAGTAAATTTTCCCTGTACAAACAGGAATGGTTCTATGTGCATTGCCCTCCTGGTTTCGCGAGGAGATGGGTCGAACGCAGTAAGTCTCTTCGCTGGGTTATCATTCGTGTTCAATCGGAGTTATGTTTTTTCTAACTCCTTGTTTCATCTTTTTAGGTATTAACCCGCGTCCGGAGGGCCGAGGATATTCTGAGGCCGTTGAAGCCATTAGAGCTCTTCCTGCCGAGGAACGAGACATCCGAACCCTCCTTTCAAATGAATCACTATCGAGGTTCGGACTGCTAGCAAGTGGTCGCCGGATTAGTCTCCCGGAGGGTGTTTCCATTCCCAAGTCTACATCCAGTAAAGGGAAAAAACAAGCTGGATCGTCATCACGCCATACTCCTGATGCACACGAAGAGGGTGAACACAAGGAGGATGAAGCTCCTGAGACTCAAGGCGAGAATATGGGTCCCGCTTGGAACCCGGCGGTCGAAGTGCACGATATTGAAACGTCGTCCTCCCCTTCGAAGGGAAAGAAGAAATTGATGTACAAGATACAGAAGGAGAAAGTTGGCGCAACTTCAAAAGTTACACTCATCCCATCAGAGAAAGAGGCTTCTTCATAGCATATGGAAAGTTCTTTAAAGGGTATGTCGAACCTTACCATCCCCGACGATATACTCAATTATGGTTTCGATGATCCGGAAGCCCTTAAGTTTCATTCGTCGGCTAGAGGCAACGCGGGAGTTCAACCCCCAGCCCAGGGAGATAATACTCCAATCAGTAAAGATAGAGGAACCGGTCCGTCGGGGGGAACACTAGGACACACATGCACACACGCACTTCACCAAACACTTCAAGTTTTTATTTTTATTACCCCGACTTTTCTTAACCCGTTGTTATTTTTATTCTTTGCAGGTGACTCCCACGGACTCGATCGCCTCCACGGCTCTTCCATATTTCATCATCCCGGACGGGATTCAGGTTCGGGTAGACGCAGAGACAGAGACGATTACGAAGATCGAGACAACCGTCCTCGCGAATCGTCCTATCGAAAGAAAACATATTCTCAATCTTCACATTCTCGTGATCCTCCTCCTCAAACTGAGACAGATAGAGAGAAGCTTTCACAGAAGGGGTCCCTAGCTACCCGATGTCTCCCAAGAACAACATTCCGGTTCGTCAAGGACAAGGCAAACTCGGGAGCATCGGAAAAGAGCAGAACTTTCAAAGCCTCCTCTCCCTATTCCTGCGGCTGACCCCACCATAGCAGAGAAGATGGTCGACCTTAAGGCCAAATTCCCAAAAATCTGTTTCGATGACCTGAAATTTCTCCCAGCTATTCATCACATCCCCGGGCATGTCAAACAGAGTGCTCTTGCCTGCAACAACGACGTCTATGTTCAACATGACGCGTTTGCACATTTGGTCGAGAAAGTCTCGGAGGTATCTGTTGAGCGACAACATGAGATTGATCGTTTGAAGTTGGAAGCTGGCTTTGACAAGGACATCATCAAGAGTCAAGATAAAGAGCTTGCTTCATATAAGTCAAAACTTGAAGCCGCAGAGCAAAGTGCAAAAGACACCGCCGAGGCAGTCACTCGTTTAGAGATGACCCAAAAGAAGGAACTTGATGAAGCAGTCCAGCACAGCGGAGCCCTTGCCTTAGAAAAAGATTCTATCCAAAAAGAAAGGGACGTGCTTGCCATACAAGTCAAAGAGTTGAAAGAATTACTCTCTAAGGAGAAAGAGGATAAAGTAGCTGCTCAAGAAGAGTCACAACGATATTGTGATGAAATCGTTGCTACACGGCTCTTGAAAACGAAGCTCGACGACGAACTTGCTAGGGTTGAGATAGCGAAAAACGAAGCCCGCGAGGAGGGCAAGAGAAAAGCTTCTGAGGAGATTGACTCTCGCCTCGAAGCAGCTGCAGAGGCTGGCAGGGAAGAGCTCAAGTGCATGTTTGACCCGCTGATTGCTGAGTACGGCGCCCGCGTCCTTATGCATCGTGACTTGACATTCCTAGGCGAGGGCTATCTTGAATCCCTAGCTGAGGCCTGGGAAAATTTAGTGAAGATCAGAAAAATCGAGTCGGGCTCTGAAGAAGTCGACGAGGATGCTTTGGTGAAGGAATTTCTTAGAGGGAACGAGCCAGCGGACTTATCTGCAGCTTTGGCGCTTTATAGCAAAGACTCTCCCCTACCAAAAGAGAAAAATGATGAAGCTGGTCCATCTCGGGCTCAGACTACGGCTCCTCATATTGCTGCTCCTCCCACTGCTGAATCGGCTGGTCGGCCGACACTTGACCCATTCGAGCAGCATGCCGGCTACGATCCTGAAGGTCCCGGGCTTGGCGTTCATGTGCTATCTCCTATTCTAGAGGGTGAAACTCCACGCACAACTGATAGCCAGCCAGAACCCGGTAGGAAATTCTTCTTGTAGAAGCTAAAAGATCTGTCACTTTCTAGTAGCGGTTATTCGTCCTAATGTTCATTCTTTATGTTTTCATGCAGGCTGCTCTGATCCTGAGCCAACTCCGAGGAGCGATGATGCCAAGGAGGAGGCAGATAAACCAAGTGATGTTGCTCATGTGGGAGTAACTCCTGGCCCTGACGCTCAAGTGATCGGGGTGCTGGATGATGATAAGTTTGACACTTCATCTCCCGTCGAAGGGAGTGATGAAATCGAGATCACTGGCGCCTCCGAACATACTTCAAAGATGAGCATGAAAGAGCGTCTCGTCGAAGAGGAGAAGAAGAATGTCGAGATCAAAGTTGAGCCTGAAATACTGGAACTTACCGACCCGCGAAACAGACCTTTGAAGATCATTCTCCCTGGCAAATCCAAACCGCTGGATGTTCCTTCTCCCACTCCCGATTCTGCTTCTTTAGCGAGCAAGAAATCCAAGAATAAGCGTGAGGGAGAGGAATCGTTTGAGAGAACAAAGGAAGACAAGAAGAAGAAACCAAAGAAATAGTCGCTATACTCGTTCAACGAGATTTTGTTTAAGTCTTATAACTACTTTCTGTTTTTTCATTTCCGTAGTTTGTGTAGATAGATTTTTGACTCCAAGTTTCGGAGGAATTAACTGTGTAACCCCATTTTGGACTATTAAACGAAGTTTAGTTTCTTTTTCACTCGAATAATTCTTTTGCTTTTTTTTGGTTTGCTGACTAACTGTGGTCATAACTCAAGTTCGAATGAGTTGCATAATTTCTCAATCCATTCTTACGTCGTTCGAACGTTCTTTGGAGTGGCATATTTCTTGTTCCACATTTTTGAGTACTTAGAATTTTTTCTAAACCCACGCTCCAGGGATTTAGGATAATTCGATCCGCATTCAGGGGATTCGGAGATTGAGATAGCTTATACTCTAGTCCGCGCTCCAGGGACTTAGAGTATCCTGGTCTGCACTCAGGGGACTCGGAGATGGAAATCGTTTATACTCTAGTCCGCGCTCTGGGGACTTAGAGTAATTCGATCCGCACTCAGGGGATTCGGAGATTGAGATCGTTTATACTCTAGTCCGTGCTCTGGGGACTTAGAGTACTCCGGTCCGCACTATGGGGACTCAGAGATTGAAATCGTTTATACTATAGTCCGCGCTCTGGGGACTTAGAGTACTCCGGTCCGCGCTCAGGGGACTCGGAGATTGAAGTCGTTTATATTCTAGTCCGCGCTCTGGGGACTTAGAGTACTCCGGTCCGCATTCAGGGGACTCGGAGATGGAAATCGTTTATACTCTAGTCCGCGTTCTGGGGACTTAGAGTACTCCGGTCCGCGCTCAGGGGACTCGGAGATTGAAGTCGTTTATACTCTAATCCGCGCTCTGGGGACTTAGAGTACTCCGGTCCGCGCTCAGGGGACTCGGAGATTGAAGTCGTTTAGACTCTAGTCCGCGCTCTGGGGACTTAGAGTACTCCGGTCCGCATTCAGGGGACTCGGAGATGGAAATCGTTTATACTCTAGTCCGCGCTCTAGGGACTTAGAGTACTCCGGTCCGCACTCTGGGGACTCGGAGATTGAAGTCGTTTAGACTCTAGTCCGCGCTCTGGGGACTTAGAGTACTCCGGTCTACATTCAGGGGACTCGGAGATCGAAATCGTTTATACTCTAGTCCGCGCTCCGGGGACTTAGAGTCTCCGATCCGCGCTCAGGGGACTCGGAGATTGAAGTCGTTTTCACGAGTTCGCACATCATACAGAATAAGGTAACTTCAACAGTTCATTGCCCGACTATGAGATATAGAAACATTAGTAATTCATGAAAAATACGGCTTCAAGCCTTTATTAATGAAAAACAACTAAACTGCCTGATTACATGGTTAAAAAGAAACTAAGTGATGACGGAACGAAAACATATAGGAAATAACTGTGCCTAAAATAGGAAAGAAACATGCTAAATGTAATAATGTCGCAAATGTTCATTGTTCCACGCTCGGGGGAGTGTCACGCCATCAACGGTCGCTAGCTTGAATGTTCCCTCTCCAAGCTTCCGTTCTATGACGTATGGACCTTCCCAGTTGGGATTCATACGTGATGGTACCAGGGAAACTCGTTTCAGAACGAGATCACCCACATAAAAAATTCTTGGACGGACTCTGCCGTCGTAATACCGCTTAACTCGGTGCCTATGTGCTACCTCCCTTAATTCAGCCTCTTCACGTTTTTCATCGATGCAGTCCAGTGATTCCAACAAAAGATCCTGATTTGTCTTGGGATCATAATATGTCACTCGATGTGATGGAACCTCAAGTTCCACGGGTATAACGGCTTCCGAGCCGTATGCCAAGGCGAATGGAGTGTGGCCGGTCGTGGACTTGTGGGTAGTTCTATAAGCCCATAATGCTGTCGGGAGTTCATCTACCCACTTGCCTCCGACTTTCTCCAAACGCTTCTTCAGTATGGACTTGATTATTTTGTTTACAGCTTCGAATTGTCCGTTAGCTTTTGGATGCGCAACGGCAGCGAACTTCTTCTCAACGCCATACTTTAAACAGAACTCTTTGAACTCTCTGCTTTCAAACTGCATTCCGTTGTTTGTAATGATGGTTCGCGGGAGGCCAAAGCGGCATATAATGTTTCGTACAACGAAATTAATTACCTTCTTAGAGGTGATTGTGGCTAAAGGTTCTGCCTCGGCCCATTTTTTGAAATAATCGACTGCAACTATCGCGTATTTCGCACCACCTTTGGATATGGGCAAAGAGCCGATTATGTCGATTCCCCAGATTGCAAATGGCCAGGGACTAACCATTTGTGTGAGTTTTGTTGGTGGAGTCTTCAAGATTTTCGCATATCTCTGACACTTGTCACATTTCCTTGCGTAGTCTGCAGCGTCTCGATTTACGGTTGGCCAGTAATATCCATAGCGGAGGATCTTTTTTGCTAGCGTTTGCCCCCCAGTATGGTCACCACATTCTCCTTCGTGTACCTCCTTCAAGACCCGCTTTGTCTCATCATGTGAGATGCATCGTAATAAGTGGACCGAAAACCCCTTTCGATACATTAGTCCATCCTGCATCACATATCGCGCGACCTTTCGAAGGACCTGTCGTCTTTCGCTCCTTTTTTCAGGTAAAGTCCCGGTCGTCAGGTATAGTTTGAATGGGGTTATCCACGACTCCCTCTCGATTTCTGTTTCCAACACGAAATAACCTTTCATCACGTCTATGCTTGGAGCATGCAAGGCCTCAACGGGAAACAATCCCATTTGCTGCGCATCGCCAGTGCTTGCGAATTTTGCCAATGAGTCGGCTTCTTTGTTCTGTTCACGTGGGACATGCGAAATGTCATAATGCTCAAGGTTCGACAGTAGTTCTTGAACCAGAACAAGGTACGGAGCAAGCTTCTGTCCCTTTGCTTGGTAATCTCCCCGCACTTGGTAGACCACCAACTGTGAGTCACAAAAGATTTCGACTGATTTGACCCCGAGTTCTCCAATGAGTTTTAAGCCAGCAACCAGTGCTTCATATTCTGCTTCATTATTCGTGGCTCGGAAATCGAGCTTCAGAGCGTAACAAATCGATCGATTTTCCGGTGTTACAAGAACTACACCAGCGCCGGAGCAACGGTCGTTTGATGCCCCATCGGTGTACAATTTCCATCGAACAAGGGGTATGACATTGTGATTATCTGGTTCGTCGGATACAGTAAACTCAGCGATGAAATCTGCTAATGCTTGCCCTTGTATGGCTCTACGTGGCAAGTAGGCGATATCGAACTAGCTCAATTCGATATTCCATTTTAACAATCTCCCAGAAGTTTCTGGTCGTTGGAGTACCTACCGTAGGGGTTGATCGGTATAGACACTGACTGAGTGTGCTTGAAAGTATGGGTGCAGCTTACGTGATGCAATCACCAAGCAATAGGCCAATTTCTCAATCTTAGGGTAATTTCTTTCTGCCCCCGTTAAACGCTTACTAACGTAATACACCAGCTTTTGGATTCGGTCCTCCTCGTGGACCAAAGCTGCACTTATAGCATGTGGGGATACGACCAAGTATACGTACAACATCTTGTGGTCTACTGGTTATGACAGCACTGGAGGACTCTCCAGATGCCTCACCAGATCCCGGAATGCTTCCTCACAATTAGATGTCCATTCGAAATTCCTCTTCCCTCTCTTTATTATATCAAAGAAAGGAATGCACTTGTCTGTGGCTCTAGGATATGAATCGACTCAGCGCAGCCACTTTTCCATTCAAGCTTTGCACCTGTTTTATGGTTCTGGGGACCTGCACATCCCGAATATCTTGAATCTTTTATCGGTTGGCTTCAATTACCCTAGCATTGACAATGAATCCCAAAAACTTTCCCGACGCAACGCCGAAGGAACACTTCAGAGGGTTGATCTTCATCCCATAATATCTGAGTATATCGAACATCTCTGCCAAGTCTCGAATGTGGTCGTTTGACTGTCGTGACTTCACGAGCATGTCATCCTCATAGACTTCCATCGTTCTACCGAGCTGGTCTTTGAACATTCGATTCACTAAACGCTGATAAGTTGCCCCTGCGTTTTTCAGTCCGAAGGGCATTACTACATAGCAATATAGCCCAACGTCTGTGACGAAACTGGTGTGTTCTTGGTCCGGGATATGCATCGGGATTTGATTGTAGCCCGAGTATGCATCCATGAATGATAACAACACGTGTCCTGCTATGGAGTCAACCAATTGATCAATCCTAGGCAATGGAAAACTGTCCTTGGGGCATGCCTTGTTCAAATCGGAATAGTCTACGCAAGTTCTCCATTTCCCATTCGCCTTTTTCACCAGCACGGGGTTTGATACCCATTTAGGGTAGAGGGCGTCGCGGACGAACCCATTGGCTTTGAGTTTGTCCACCTCCTCTCTGAGAGCAGCGGACCTCTCCGTGTCCATTCCTCTCCTCTTTTGTTTAACCGTGACGTATTTCGGGTCTATGTTCAACATGTGACTCGTAATGGCGGGAGAAATCCCACACATATCAGAATGCATCCAGGCAAAAACATCAAGATTCGCCCGGAGGAAATCACTAAGATCTTCAATCATAGTGGGGCCGAGTTGTGATCCGATCTTCAGTATCCGCGATGGGTCGTCTCGGCTGACTGAAATGTCAATTGTTAATTCGGCCGGCGCTGCCTTTTCTTCCTTGGGTTTCTCATCGTCGTCTCTCGGATCTATGTCTCTGAAGATCCGAGAATTATGCCCGAGCCAGGGCTCGGGCACTACTTGTCAATTATCCTTATTAAGGATGCGGACGGGATTGTCCGCAACCTTTCCTTTCTCCCTTCGATGGGCCTCTCGGAGCTCAGCCACATAACAGGAACGACCAGCTGCTTGGTCGCCATGAACAACACCTACTCCTTTGTCAGTTGGGAACTTCAGAGTTAAGCACCACGGGGCTAATGCTGCCCTAAACTCAGCCAGGGCCGGTCGGCCCAAGAAAACATTATACGGAGAATCCACATCCAAAACTACGAAGGGTAGGATTCACACCCTCCGATGTTTGCCTTGTCCCAGTTCAACTGGTAACTCAACATACCCCACTGCATCGGTCACTGCGCCATTAAAGCCGTGTATACGAGCTTTGGACGGTTTCAAGTCCTTTGTTTCCATTTTCATCTGGTCATAAGCCTTCTTGAAGATGATGTTGACAGAACTTCCACTATCAATCAGAATTATTTTCACATAAGCCGGTCCGATCGACGCAGATATGACCATCGGGTCGATGGTTAGAGCCTCCACTTGGTCAACATCTCTGTTTCTGAACACTATATCGTCTGTCATCATGCGCAGCTGCTTAGTAGGGGTCCCATCCTCCACGTTGGAACAACACTCGAAATCTGCATGCTTTAGGGAACTAGCATACCGCTCCAACTCCTTCCAATTCTTATCCACGGGGTGAGGCCCGCCGATGATCGTGTTTATGACCAGTCTACCCACAGTCCGGGCAGGTTCCTCGGGATGGCGCGGAGCTGGTGCACGTCCTGGGTTGGATGTTCCCTGTCCTCCTTCATGTGGATCCTTCACAAATTCCTGCAACTTTTTCTGCCTGATCAACTTTTCTATAGCGTCGTGTAGGTGTCTGCACTCTTCCGTATTGTGCCCATAAGTCTCATGGAAGCGGCAATATTTCCCAGTCCGCTTTTGTTCCTCGGTTGACTCTTTTGGACGTGGCTTTCTGTACTGAAAGGTATTGCAGGTTGATAGGTAAATGTTTTCAAGAGATGCATTCAGCGGGGTATACTCGTTGTAGCTTGGAATTCTCGGCTTCCACTTCCCCGCTTCTCTCTTCTTCCCTTGATTTCTTCCTCCGGACTCCTTAGGCTGCCCAGGCTTGTTCTGGACATTGACTTGGACTTTTCCCGAGTTGTCTCTGGACTGCTTCACATCAATGTTGCTTTTCACGGACTCCTGGACAAGTCCCGGTGCCTTATCTCGCCTTACCCGCCTAGCTTCCTCTCTTCTTATGAACTGGTGTGCCTTTGAGTAAAAACGCTCTAGCGTAGTTGGGGGTTTTCCTGCCAACCATTCTCCAAATTCAGAATCCGGATCCACACCTCGCATCACAACCATTAGAATTGCATGATCATTGGGATTACTGACTTCAGTCGCCGCAACATGGAATCTTTGTAAATATTCCTTCAATGACTCCCCAGGATTTTGGATTACACTTGACAGAGACATCACGTCCTTTGGACGAGTAGTGTGTATCTTGAATTGCTCAATAAGCTTCTTTGCCAACTCCTCGAAACTGGATACGGACCGCGTAGGAAGTCGGGTGAACCACATAGTAGCGATCCCAGATAGAGTAATTCGGAAGCATCTACACTTGGTTGCATCATTTGCTCTAGCTGAATCCATCATCCACTCGTACCTCATGACATGCTGTCTGGGATCAGTCTTTCCCTCATAAGCAGTGATAGTTGGCATACTAAACTTTCTGGGGTATGCTGCCTGTAGGACAATGTCTGTGAATGGAGTATGACTTCTTGACACTCCCCAATCTTCATTCGATAAGCCTTGATTCTCTTTCATTAATTGCCTGATCATGGCCGTCAGGTCTGGTGTTTGTATAGAAGGTGGAAGGCTGGAATCAGTTCTACGTGACTGATCATGCTGATGCCTCCTCTGTTGGCGATCTGCCAAATGCGCATCTTGAGGTTCGACATCATTAGCGTTTTGATGGTCTGGGCCTCCAGCCTCCACCTGCACTCCAGCTCCTAAGTTTCCAGTTCTGACTTGGTCACGGTCTCCAGTTGTTTGGACAGCAGCACCTGCCTGCACAGTTTCAGTCTTACGGCGCCTACGCCTAGGAGGTTCATCGGATGAAGTTGAGCTGTCGAATAAGGAGTAAGAAGCGGGATTGCCCCCAGCATTATGTTGCTGTTGTTGAGTGAGTTGTGCCATCAGGTTGGCATTAGCTTGCATCTGCTCTCCTAGTTGTCTCCTGCTTTCCCTGAGTTCTCTCATCAAGTCGTTGAACTCTATTCTGGTGACAACCGGAGTCTGGTCCTGGGTGGTAGTTCCTACACCCGGAATTGCTGGCTGATTGCTAGGTCCTGCCTGTTGCACACTAGCAGTCTCGTGGGCGTCCGCATTATGGGAAGCTGACCTGGTACGTGGTCTCGCCATTGTAGAGTTATTGGTATGAACTCTGAGTCGAATCAACGGACGTCCTATCAATAAGTCGGATCTTCTTTGGGGGATTTGTTCAATCCAGTAGCTTCAAAGCAGATCCTTGAGGTCTGAGAATTCAATTCTCAGTGAAAGCACCAAAGTGTTAGCACCAAAATTAGTCACTAACCTCGTTGAGAAAGATTGTGTAGAGATATAAGTGATGAAGATAAATTAAACAAGGAAGAATATGCTAATTTAAATGCAGAAAGTAAGAACACCAGATTTATAGTGGTTCGGCGTAATTGCCTACGTCCACTTTGAGGTTAAACTTTATTGATCTTCTTAATGATTGATTACAGATACAATTCGTAGATCAAATGCTTGAATGCAATTGCTAAGTAAAGAAGATGAGTCTTGAAAATGGCAGAGTCTACCCAGTGTTCCCGAAAAAAGGTCCTTCTTCACTGTGCCCCTGCCCCTCTATTTATAGACATAGGTGGGTTGGACTTTCCAGGTGGGCTTGGTAGCCGAACACCATGGCCCAAATGGAGTGGTCGCTGTATGCCGAACCAAACAGGCTGAATGGTTGGATGCCGAACCGCTCTCTCTATGCCAAACGAGGCGCCTGTTGCGTGGGAAGAGTAGATCGAACGTCAATCGAAGCCGATCGTGCCTTTGGTCGAACGAAGCGTCTGGCCGAACGCTACCTTTGGCCGAATGAAACTCTTAACCGAACGATGTTTCTGGCCGAACGATGGCTCTGGCCGAACGTAGTCTTTAGCCGACCAATGCCTCTGGCTGAACGATGTCTCTGGCCGAACGATGGCTCTAGCCGAACGTTGCCTTTAGCCGAACAATGCCTTTGGCCGAACGATAGCTCTGGCCAAACGTTACCTTTAGCCGAACAATGCCTTTGGCCGAACGATGGCTTTGGCCGAACGATAGCTTATGACGAACAATACAGCCATGTCGAGCTATTGTACACGCCGAACGTCTTCTGATGCCGAGCGCTCATGGATGCCGAGTGCTCCTGGATGCCGAGCGCTCATGGATGCCGAGTACTGCTGGATGCCGAGTACTCCTGGATGCCGAGTACCTAGTTGCCTGGTCAAATCTCCAGGAAACAATTAACCTTGTGTATTACTCTTAAGTACATAACCTTGTAGAAATAAATTAACTCAACTTCACTTACAATTAATCGTACTTTGTCTATCAAAGTTCGATTACTCCTTATCGATACAATATTATATATCACATGGTGGAGTGACATTTGAAATTGAATCTTTAATCATTTTTAGGTACGTTCGAAACTCTTTCCAATATACTCACTCATTCGATCAAATCGAATCTTATTTACTTCCATTGTATATTCTATAGGCTTTGCATAGACTTATATAAGCGTATCAAATACACATGTCCATGTTTGTGATAATTCGTCGGTGAATATAATGAAGTACATGGAACTGTTTTAGTATTAATAGACTTACGATTGCATGCATCTATATATATATATCAATCCAAAGAGTTCATCAACTCTTATGATGCTCCCACTAAATGGGTGCATAGCCCTTAATTGTTTGAGATATAATTAACCCATATTATATGATTTATATAATCATATAATAAAATTATTTCTCAAAGCTACAACTTAGTCTATAATTCCAAAATAATTGCAAATGGTTTTAGATACGTCTGTATTTTCAAATGCATCACTTTTGTTATATAAACAAATACCATATAGTTATATTTCATTATGAATATTCATAATATTCACATTAAAATATAACTATGTCTATTTTTTAGTTGGCACCAAAAAATAGTCATTATTTCATAAATAATGTTCGGTATGTTTTACGAAAATATTTTTCGTAACTTGATGCAATCAATAAATGTTATATGACATGCTCCCACTATTTCCGCCATTACTATAATAGCGTACTAAATTCGAAGGCCCATCATTTACTTAATATAAATTATTTATTTCATGTATTGTAACTAGTTTACAATGGTAAGTTTTGTGATCAAATATCTTGAACTCAAAGAAATAAATCTCATAGAAAACAATTTTCTATATAAAAATATATTTTGGAATAGAAATTGTATTTCTTATTCCAATGTTAAGTATCGATTATTATTACAATTCTCATTTCTGTTGTTTCTTTATAAAGCAGAAGTGACTATTCACTCTCTTCATCCTAACTGTACCTTAAATCACATTTACTCTTATACATTCATTTTCCTTTCTAAATGGTCGATCCATTCAAAATAATATCCTTACCACAACATCATAATGAACTCTATACAAAAGCGTAGTCGATGATCCTTAACATTTAAGGACACCAAATATGTTGCACTTTGCGTAAACTGATCAAACTTATATTTCAACGATTGAGTTCTTAGATCTATATTGTAGTTTTGGTCTTGTGTTACATTTAACACAATGTGATATTTATTGTAATCAATCAAATTGAATACTCGATCTCAAATTATAGTTTATTTGTTATTTTGGGTGAACTAACTTCATCGAAGTATCGTACATTACGAACTATGACCATTCTGCATATAACACTTATATGCGATAGTATATGGATTAAATATCCATAGTCCTATATTGCTTTTAGAGTTCAAAACTCATAGAATGAAATACATGGTTTTGGCCAAATAAATACATAAGTGACCAAATTGTAAATGTATTTAGTAGTTGTAAAGTCAGGCGCTTGCATGGGTATTGAAACATTAGCACGCAAGAAGCATTTATTAGTAAGTATATATTATTTTTCTATTTGTTAGTCTTCAATTCAGTTCATTTGTATATCTTAATTGATCAATGTTTAATCAATTATATTTGTTACACCTATTCTTACCACAAGTCAGGACCAAAAAGAAACATATGATACTTCCTAATGGCAACAGAGCTTAGCAAAGAGCAAGTTGAAGGTTAAGCATTTAACCAAACCCAAGCCTTTCTTCATTAGAATCAAGGATACATGAAACATATGCGGGATGCAAAAACACAATGTAGCATGGGCATCTTCGGAAACAGAAGCCAAATCATAAGTGTTAGCAGTGAGGATTTGAGTTAGCTATACTCACATGCTGTCAAACATCTACAGGATCAGGTCAGCATACACTGGGGACAACCTAGACAACGCCGTACAGAGCCAAGAGCACTACTTTAGTGCTGTATACAGGGTCACCCAAGATATACTTCAATGCAGACTCAACCCTACAGTCAAATGGAAAATGTGAAGTTCTCCCTCTCTCAATCTCTCATCAGCAATAGCCAAGAAAACAATTCAAATAGTAAATAAGTCCCAAGCACATCTAGGCAGTTTTTAGCACATAATAGTAAGGGATACTCCATTCAGAACCAACATGGAGGAAAATTAAGTAAAAGAGTAAGGACAACAACGAGGCAGTGAGGTCTGAATGCTAGACTACATTCACCACCGCCCTGTCCCTACACATCAATAACACTATAAAGTCATAGAAAGGTCTCTTATCATTTCTCTTAGAGCAACATGCTACCTCAAGAGAGAAGAGGTTGACTTTGCACCAAAGCTTTCCGCCCAATTTTTTGAGCATCCCGCTTCAAAATTCCAATATCCCGCCAGATTCAGGATTTCCCATTGAAGACACATCATCAATCCAGGCACAAAGAACAAGCTTCATAAATAGGCGACAAGTGGAAAAATCCAAGGGCAGAGATTGAAGGAAAATGTGGAAGCCGATTACAACCATCAACAATGCACTTTTCACGCTTTAAAAGGAAAGGCATAAGAATAAAGAAAGGGATCTTCTTTTTTTAACTTCTTCTTCTTCCTAAATAAAGAAAAGGGAAAAATATTGTATGCATCAACGCCATTGAAATCTAATAAAATATTAAAAGATAGTGGATTACCCCATGGATGTAAGATTATCAACAATCTGAACAGCGTAAAAATCTCTGTATCCTTTTACATTTCCGCAGTTTACTTTCAACCGCATCTTAATTTATCAAATCATTTCGATATTTCAAAAAACAGTTGAAGTGTGGCTACTCGATTGTGTAAGCATTCAGCAACAAAGTCGCTTCCTAAACGTGAATTTAACTAAGCTTAAATTAATTGATTACTAATCATGAGGACGATAAATGCAAGATTTTCTCATAATCTAGTCGAGTGTGGTGAAGACGAAAATTTTCACTAGTATTTTCAGCTCTAGAAGGAGATTTGAACCTCCGTCCATTTGTCCCATCGTCCTCCATTCCTTCATCCCTTCATCTCCACATTCCTCCACTCATCAAATTCCACCACCCTCTAATTCCATCTTCCATTTCATCATCACCTACGACTCACTACCCCTACTTATCTGTTGCATGTGTCATGTAGTAGATAAATAGTCACGACGCACTCCAAAATGGGAGCGGTGAGACCAGCCACAAGCTACCTGATATAATGACTCAATAGTCCATGGTGTATGGAATCTTGTTCGATGGCACTTACCAACCATCTGTTGCTCTCCCATGTCAATCAACGACTACTAGGGGAATGCAGACGTGCAAGTATTTGTTGGTTTGGACGATGGTTCGGGTCAGGGCACGGAACCCAAAACTGGAATCGACAAAATCCGGTCACAATAACATGGGTGTTCCGTTGCCATATCCTATAACACATATCTTAATCATCTCGGCAAGCAGCAAGCCAAAGTGATTGAGATGCACATAGATTTGAAAGATTGGCTGCTACTCCCTCCCCATTGGAGCCGGATCCAAATGCTCATGCATGGATGTCTTATACTTCCTCACCTATCCCGAGGTGGAAGCAGAGCTAAGCAGACAGCTGGAGTCTGGCGTAGGATGAATTCAAATTTCGAGAGAGGAGCCGGCGTCGGAGCAACAACTGCATAGACAAGCACCCAGTACTTCACTGAAGGGCCTAAGCCAAGAACAAAGTGTAATGAGCGGCAGACCAGCTATATGCAAAAAAAATTAAAAAAAAATTAAAGTAAATATATACATATGAATGTAATAAACTGGACGTAGGGATATCAACTAGCCCAAACCAGTGTAAAATCTTTGTATTATTTATCAATAAAAAAAACAATATATACACCATCAAAGTTCGCCGCCAGTAATCACTGACTCAGCACTTGGATCTGCATCAACGAGGTCCGGCTCTTCAGCCAAAATATTTCACTGGATAGGATGACAAATTTCCCTGCTCTAGTATGAAATTTTCTATGATGACAAATCATAAAGACTGGTCATAGAGATATTAAACTGCCTGAACCAGTATAAAAAAACACTTATGTTAGTTATTTCGAAATACCACACCGAACGTATATATATTAAACTGCCCGAACCGGTTCAAAAAAAGCATGCGCATGCGATCGTAGGTTGTATCACAACCTGACTTCCAGTCATATCTACTCCGGCAATGGGAATGACCATAGCCGGAGCATGACGATTCACTCTTCCTAGCCCACCGCCATTGTTCCAAAGGTATGATTTCAACTAAGAATAATAACGACAGTCTCTGCGATGAGAACGGCGATGTTGGAGAAGAATTTGGCTCAGCATACATATGACATTTCGCCCCCAAAATAAGGGGTAAGTCGTACCAAGCTCGTAGCTAAAGACATTTTCGCCCTAGAACCCAAGGTAGATCAAACCAAACATTTCAACCCAAGGCAAGGGTAGGTCTGATATTCAGTCACGCATGTGGCTAAGGACATTTTTGCCCCTAGAATAGGGTGTAGGTTAGAACAGACATTTCGCCCCCCAGAATAGGGGGTAGGTCCAAAAAGACATTTTCGCCCCAGAACAGGGGTAGGTCAAATACTCAGCCAAGCATACGGCTAAAAGCATTTCGCCCCTAGAACCGAGGGCAAGTCAGAACAAGGGGGATATATCATCCCAGCATCCAACTACAAACACTTCGTTCCTCGAACAAGGTGAAGACCTTGACGTGCGCATCATCAAAACTAGGACCGCTCATACCCAACATACAACTAACTCGGCAAAGGATCAAATCGCATCTGCAAATACTGAGAAGTCGCGAATTATCAAGTCATTATCAGGGACACATACACTACTCCCCAAAACATATCATAGCCGAATGCAAATGAGTGCACCATAGGGAACATACTATCAATCAGGTACAGAAGCCTGAACACTACTCAAGCCTTGCCGGGTATACATCAAAAAACTAAGCTGTTAATACTTAGATATGGATTTTACAATAATATTATTTATGCAAGTTTACAAAAAATTACCACTCAAGTCATATTACAAAGAAAACACTACATTTACAAAAGTTAAATTACAAATTTAATCAAAGTGTAACCACACCACATAGTTCCAATCTATGAAAATACATCATGGTAGGCTAAGACAAAAATTAGCCCTCCAGCTCTATAATCACCATTGATGATCGAGAACGAGAGACCTGGCACCAAGCCGATCTATGATATACCACACGTGGATTAAATTGGCATCGGCCCAAATGTTTCAGTAATCTATAGATCTTTATTCATAGTTAACCCGATTGTAGATAAAGGACAAGTTAAGTCCAGGCCAAACATTTAAAAACGTCAATTGCATGTTGTCGATCGATTTCTGCTATTCTAGTCTTTACCTTCTCTTTATGAAGTTCATCCACAAGGGCTGCCCTGTCCATTCCACCTTGGGAAACCGCAATGGAGTCCGATTGGGCCTCACACTCCAAACTATATATCTTGTTTTCTAGAGCATTTATTCGCCTCATAGCCATTTTTCTATTCTATCAATTTCACACAAGATTTTCTCCTTTTACATTTTAGTATCCCTAGAGAAGGGACCTAATAATTCATCCTCGTAGACAAGAACGGGAAACACTGGTATCTGGCATCCTTAACTCTCCCTTGAAATAATTTTCTAACTCTTTAATCTTGGCCTCATAATAATCCATCACATCACTCTTCCACTTAAGAATCTCGGTAGGGTTAGCCTCGAGCGGAAGCACTAGGGCTGCATCTGATCCAAGGGATACACATGAGGCTGAAATTATCCTCTGTACTTGTAATGACCCTAAAAGAAAATAAAATAAAATGAAAGTTACATTTATTTTAAGAAATTCTGAAATTATAAAATATATATATAATGCATTAAAACAGAAAAGAAAATTTGTTAATAAATAAAATTGCATAGGAGCTTCTGTTTGATAAAATGCATGGAGTTAAGGTGATTAAAAAAAATTGGGATTCAAATCAAATGTAGTTCCATGTCCAAAGAATTATATAAATACATATGTTTAATATATGGGGTGTTTTCTGTTTTATTTAAAGACAGAATAAAATGAAGTTTAATAAAAGGTTTAAATGTCTTATATATATAAAAATTTATGCTGGAAATAATTAGCATGACATATGTGGTTTTTTTAAAACACATAAAGATGTATGAGGAGCTACTGTTTTGACTAAAGGCCGAAAAAATATATATATACATACAGGATCAAATAAGAATTTCCATATCTTATATTTATTTCAAGCAAATAACATAGTGTGAATGATTTTACATTACATGATTATGTATGATAGTATGCATGATTAATGGAAATGGTAGAAAGGTAGAAAACACAAAGGGGATTTTCAGTTTCTTTAAACTTATAAGAAAAAAAATAAACAAACGAGTCATATGCATATGGCATGAGTAAAATAGAGTCATGAAAATAGTATGAAGTGTTTAAAATGCTTGATTCCCGAAATAACTAATTGAAGTAACCAAAAGTGTGCATTTCCAATTAAGGACCACACAGGGGAATGATTTGTGCATGAATATCTGAGGGCATCAAGGAAATTACCCATTTTTCTTAAACGCTAGAATGATTTTATAAATACCTGCACATGACCATATCCATTATTCTCTCGGGATCAAAACAAAAATAAAATAAAATAGGAGAAACATTAGCTTGAAACTCTAGAGGAATTTGCTGTTCAGGGGGGATTAAGGTAGTAAAAGGAGAACACTAAGTGAGTATTTATCCTTTGTATGCAATGGCATTAAGTCCTCTTGTAGGCAGCCTAAAATGTTATAAGTTATTTAAAACCTCTGAAATGATTTGTTATGGATGAGATGGATGTTTGTTTGTGCATTCTTGTTTGGGGTTTTAATCTGTATGTGGGTTTTAAAAAAAAGTTAAAATGGTTTGAGCATTTCTGTTCTATTTTATTATGAAGTATGGATCTAAATTATTTAGGAAATAGGCAGCAAGACGGAGATCTAGCTCATGTTTATTTCTTGGATAATGAAGCATGAAACTAAATGTTCATATCATAAGTTAGAGGAGAATTTCTGGGTTAGTAGGACTATGATGCTTAAACTATTCTTAGGAAAAACTATAGGCAAACTGGGGTATTTTCTGTAATAAGGAAAATAAATGGGGAACATGGGGTTGAACCAGAAAGTATTAAAGAAGATAAGCCTTTCTGAAACATGAATGAATTGGAAGTTTTTTTTATGGTTGAATTCATAAGTAGAAGCTTAATAAAATAAGCAGAAACTGGAGGGGGATTTATCAAAGAAAATTAAATTGGTCATTTGGGAGTTAGTCAATGATCTGCTTGCTTCAGGTGGGAGCAAGTATATGCATGGTGCAACTGCACCCTGAGGCCTTTGTGTGTTGTAATAAATTAAATAACCTGGGAGTTTCCTTCACAATTCATACATGGTGTTCATTTGACAGGGAGTTAAAGACCATAAAATAAATAAGGAATTGGGTTTAAAAATCTGGATTATAAATATTCAGATATGGAGATAAATTAATCAAGTTAAAATTTGTGCTTTGATTAATTACTAGGTGAAATTGGGAGTATAAAAATCTGAGTTTACTTGTTCAGAAATGAATCAAGAATTATATATGAATATTTATTTTGATAGTTAACTGGGTATTGTTTATATGAATGAATGTGCCTTTGTATCACTTGAAATTAACCAATAATATGCTAAATTAGAAAGACATTGCAAGTTCACCAAAAATTATGAATATGTGTATAAATTGATAAATGCTCATACCAGTGAAAACTGACCCTTTTGGTTGCCCTTGCAATCATCTGGGTGTCTCATTAAAATTGGGGCAGCTCAGTGAATTGCTTGCAGGAAATTGAAGTTGGCTTGATGGATGAAGATGGCAATTAGCTGCTAGTATAAATAAAAGAAACCAGTTTTAAAATTTGTAGTTTCCTTGTAATGAATTTATTAGTCAGATTTCATGTAGTAATTGAAGTTACTTGTAGGGAGATTTCTAAGTATTTGGATTAAAAATATGTACTTAAGTAAACCTGCTATGAAATACTATTGATGATGTTTGGTTAACTACTGATTTTATGAATGTCTGATTTGGAGAAATAAGGGGATAGACATATCATATAAATATGATATGTGTATATGATAATCTCTAATTTTTATTGCTTGAATTTATATTTTGACTTTATGGAAATTAAAGAGCTAAGGTGGTTGATTTAAAAATGAACTCACAAGATTTGAGTAGGGGTATTCAAGAGAAATGAATTTGTGCATGGCAGGTAAGTGATACAGGTATGTGCATGAATTCTGGAGTTAAAAAGTGATTAACATGTATTTGTGTATTTGATTTCAAAAAAAAATTATTAAAGAAATAAACCTGGAAGTAATTGTATTTTGAATAATGGATTGAATACATATATGGATGCATTTCCAGGAAATTTAAACTAGGCAAAAACATGCTTGTGTTAGGAGTGGACCTTTGTAGAAGTTTGTTAATATGAGGGATATGGGTTTGCAAGTGGTAAAAGAGGGACTATGGCAGGTCTAGATGGCCATGGGTCAAACTCTTGTAGCTTGGAACCATTTCATTTCAATTCATGAAGTGTAAGTGCTTCCAGGACAAAAGAAAAAAAAACTCCAAGCAACCCTCAAATAACCCCAAGCATTTCCAATAAAACACCAAGTACTCAAGTCTGCACCATGTTAAACTTAAAAATGCAAAAAGACTTCAATTGTTCAACCTGAAATGATAAATAGGAATTAGTTCCAATGTTCATGCCTGCAAGTATAATTGTTGAAGTGATTTCATACAAGTACTTGATAACTATCATAAGGTCAATTAAATACCATTTTAGTGTTTATAAAATTATTTAGGCAGAAAGTCTAGAAAGCATAAAAAAATGCACTGTGTATTGCAATATTAAATATATAAGTATTATAATTGCCAAAATGTATCTCTGGCAGTAAAACAAAAATTTAGGGAAGAAATAAATGGTTATGTTGTCAACACATATAGAATTTTGTTGCCTGTTAGATTCAAATTCTTTTTGCAATTTTGTTAGCTCTAAAAGGCAAAAAGGGAAACAATTATATATCATCAAATATGTGATTGTCTAAATCTGTTTTGTGCACTGATATGTTTATATTGGTAAATCCAGGGTCTTGGGAAAAATATTTGGAAATTATTTAAATATTCAAATATAGAAGAAATGGGGTTTAGTGGTGAATTCCTTTTGTATGCTAAAAAAAAATCTATGTGTTTTAGAATGAGGGTCACCACAGTTGGTATCAGAGCTATGTTTTAAATAACATAGTGAATATTATTGTATGCATATAGATGTTTGAATGCATTATTTGAATTATTGGTGTTGGATGCTTTTGTTTTATGTCTGAATAAAAAAATGTGTGCATGTGATACTTGCACAGTGTGCACAGAAATAAAATAAACAAAGTAAAGATACCAAGAATGATAGGGGTAAACAAACTAACATAGAAATCATATTTATAGCAATATGGTAGGACCAAGACACACAGGTGCAGGACCATCACGTGAGCCACCTGTGATAAATATGGAGGATTTTGTGAGAGCTTTGAGAGATGGAATAGCACCAAGGCATGACAACCCTCATGAGGAGCTCTCCAAACTGCTTAACACATGCACCAATTTAGGAGGAAAGGATTTTGAAGGCACTGAAGGAGCTATGGGTGTTCAAACTTGGATAAGGACTATGGAGAGAGTCTTTGCAGATATGCAAGTCAATAACCAAAGGAAGAGACAGATAGCTTCAAGGAGGTTGAAGGGGGTTGCACTGGATTGGTGGGAAGTTGTGATAGCAGGAAGGCCAGAGAATAACATCACTTGGGATGAATTCAAGGTTATGCTTGAGGCTAGGTTTGTCCCAGCATCTGCTAAGGCCACACTGCTAGAAGACTTTATTAAATTAAGGCAAGGAGGCATGAGTGTGAATGAGTACACTCAAAAATTTGAAGGATTGTCTAAGTATGGAATGGTGTTGATAGGGAATGAAGAAGCAAAGAATGCAAGGTACATTCAAGGCTTGAACCCTAGTCTGTCAAGGGCAATGTTGCCATATAAGGATAAAACCTTTGATCAAGTAATTGATCTAACTCTCTCATTTGAGCAACATGATGCCACCAAAGAGAAATTCAGGAACATGAAGTTCAACAAAAAGAAGGGAGGACAGAACAAGGTGCAACCCTATGACAAGAACAAGGCAAACAAAGGAGTTAAGAAGGGGGAAGGAGCAGTAGCACCTGAAAGCAAGAAACTCACTCATTGTTTTAATTGTGGAAAAGCTGGACATTATAGCAACCAATGCCCTGACCCTAAAAAACCCATAGGAGGCTGCTATAATTGTGGAAAGATGGGTCATCTAAAGAAGAATTGCCCAGAGACTAATAGAAGAACAGCTAGGATAGGAGCTCTGGCAGCAAACAACACTGGAAATGTTGGGCAACTTGAAGGTATTTTTATTCATACCCAACCAATATCAATAATATATGACACTAGTGCCTCACATTCACTAATATCTCTGGAAATTACAAAGAAGTTAGCACTTGCTTATGTTTCTATTGATCAACCCTTAACTGTACACAGCCCCATAGGGAGTCATTGTATGTTAGGGATGAAGTGTATGGGTCTGAAATTAATTATAGGGGGTTATGAATTTAATTCAGATCTATATACTTTAAATTATCCTGGAATTGGGGTAATTTTGGGGGTGGATTGGTTAATGAAAAATAAAGCAATATTAAATTTAGAAAATCTTACTATTTCTTTGGAGACAAATGAAGGCAAAAGAATTACCATCTTAAGTGAAATAGCAAAGAATACATGTTTTAATAAAATCTGGAGTATTAATGAAGTTCAAAAGGAATTAAAAATAGAGGAAATTCCAGTAGTCAATGAATATATAGATGTGTTTGGGGAAGTGAGGGGAATTCCTCAAAACAGGCCAGTCGAATTTAAAATAAAATTAATGCCATGAACTAGCCCAATCGTTAAGAAGCCTTATAGAATGGGTCCAAAAGAGTTAGTGGAATTAAAACACCAACTAGAAGAGTTAGAAGAGAAGGGGTTCATAAGATCAAGTAGTTCTAGTTGGGGTTCCCCAGTGCTCTTTGTCAAGAAGCATGATGGAACAATGAGGATGTGTGTGGATTATAGGGATTTAAATAAGGTGACCATCAAGAATAAGTATCCACTGCCTAGAATAGATGATCTATTTGATCAATTGCATGAAGCTAAAATATTTTCAAGGCTAGACTTAGCCTCTGGATTTCACCAAATGAAGGTTGCAGAGGAAAGCATTGAGTACACAGCCTTTAACACAAGATATGGCCTTTATGAATTTCTAGTAATGCCATTCGGTTTAACCAATGCTCCCTCCTATTTTGTAGATTTGATGAATAGAATTTTTAGAGACTTTTTGGATAAATTTGTTTTGGTATTTATAGATGACATGTTAATTTATTCAAAGTCAGAAAATGATCATGCTATGCATCTACATTTAGTATTATCCAGACTTAGAGAACATGAATTAAAAGCCAAGTATTCAAAGTGTATATTTTGGCAACATGAAGTGAAATTCTTAGGACACATAGTGTCACAGCAAGGGGTGAGTGTGGATCCAAGCAAGGTCATTGCAGTTCAATCATGGAGTAGACCCAAAACAGTGACTGAGATGAGGTCATTCTTAGGTTTGGCAGGGTACTATAGGAGGTTCATTAAGGATTTTTCAAGAATAGCCGCGCCAATGACCAAGCTAACAAAGAAGAACCAACCATATGTGTGGACTGAGCAGTGTGATCAAGCCTTTGAAAAGTTGAAGCAAGCATTGGTGGAGGCTCCTGTCTTGCAAATCCCAGAGGTAAACGAAGGAATGGTTGTATACACTGATGCTAGTGGGTCTGGGTTAGGTGCAGTGCTCATGCAACATGGCAAGCTGGTGGCATATGCATCAAGACAGCTTAAACCCAATGAGACCAAATATGCAACTCATGATTTAGAATTAGCTGCAATAGTGTTTGCATTAAAACTTTGGAGGCATTATTTGGTTGGGGCAAAATTTGAATTATTCACAGATCATCAAGCATTGAAATATTTATTTTCTCAGAAAGATTTGAATATGAGGCAAGCAAGGTGGTTGGAGTTTCTAGCTGCATATGATTTAGATATTTTGTACACTCCTGGAAAAGCTAATAGAGTGGCAGATGCTTTGAGTAGAAATCATATTAGATTAGCCAGTTTGATGATTGATGAATTTAAAAACCTTGTAGTGCTTGGGGAGGCAGATATATATAGCAAGGATGAAGTGAATTTTAAAGAACATGGTGATATGGTGGAGTATGGTACATTGGGATTAATCACAGTGAAATCTAACCTGGTGGAGAAAATTGGTGGCATGCAAGATCAAGACCAAAATTTAAAGGAGAAGAAAGAAATGTTCTTAAATAACATTGAGTCAGAGAATTTTAAAATAGATCCCAAGGGATATTTGAGGAAAAATGAAAAGCTTTGTGTACCAGACTTTGCAAAATTAAAGGAAGAAATCATGAATGAGCATCACAAAACCAAGTACACCATACACCCTGGTGGCACTAAAATGTATCATGATTTGAAAAGGAGCTACCGGTGGCCAGGAATGAAACAAGCAGTGGCGAAATATGTGGCAAAGTGTTTAACTTGTCAGCAAGTCAAGGCAGACTATCAAAAGCCCTCTGGCATGTTGCAACCTTTGGAGGTACCTCAGTGGAAATGGGAAAGTATTTCCATGGATTTTGTGGATGGTTTGCCTAGAACTAAGAAAGGTAATGACAGTATATGGGTAATTGTTGATAGACTCACTAAGTCTACTCACTTTGTTCCTGTCAGGTCAGACAGAAATGCACATAGGCTTGCACAATTATTTATTAAGGAGGTGGTGAGATTGCATGGCATACCAAAGACCATTGTAAGTGATAGAGACACTTTGTTCACCTCAAGATTTTGGGAGAGCTTCCAAGAAGCAATGGGAACTCAACTTTGTTTAAGCACTGCCTACCATCCTCAAAGTGATGGGCAGACAGAGATAGTGAATAAAATATTGGAAGATTTACTTAGAGCATGTGTGCTTGATTTTGGGGGTAATTGGGAGGATCATATCCACTTGGCAGAATTCACTTACAACAATAGCTATCAGTCAATAATAGGAATGGCTCCCTTTGAAGCCTTGTATGGGAGACCCTGCATGTCTCCTGCCTGTTGGTTGGATGTGGGAGAGGGTGTAATATTGGGGCCAGATCATGTTAAAGAAACTTCCAACATGATTGAGTTAGTTAGGCATAGAATGAAGGCAGCACAATCAAGACAAAAGTCTTATGCAGATAGAAAGAGGAAGCTAATGGAATTTGAAGTAGGAGAGTATGTTTTTCTGAAGGTGTCACCAATGAAGAAGGTGTTTAGGTTTGGGAAATCTGGTAAGCTCTCACCAAGATTCGTAGGACCATATGAAGTCATACAGAGAATTGGTACTATGGCCTATAAGCTTAAGTTACCAGAAGAATTGAGTGGTGTACATCCAGTATTTCATGTTTCTCAATTGAGAAAGTGGGTACATGATGAAGGAGCAATTTTAGAGTCACCTACTCAAATTCAAATTCATAAGAACTTGGTCTATGCAAATGAGCCAGTGGGGATAGTTGCTAAGGAAGAAAAGAGGCTGAGAAACAAGGTGATTAAACTGGTGAAAATTCAATGGAGCTTGGATCCCAATGATTGTACATGGGAGGTTGAAGACCAAATGAGGACTAAATACCCCAATTTGTTTTCTGATGGAGAGGTATGTTTAAGTAGTATTATGATAGCTTTCTGAATAATTTTATATATTGCTTACTTTCATAAAATGTGAGTATGGAGTTAAAACAGACTATGGATTAGTGCTTTTATTTGAAGAATTAGAAAGAAATTATGGGGACATAATTCCTTTAAGGGGGAGGGTATGTAATGACCCTAAAAGAAAAGAAAATAAAATAAAATGAAAGTTACATTTATTTTAAGAAATTATGAAATTATAAAATATATATATATATATAATGCATTAAAACAGAAAAGAAAATTTGTTAATAAATAAAATTGCATAGGAGCTTCTGTTTGATAAAATGCAAGGAGTTAAGGTGATTAAAAAAAATTGGGATTCAAATCAAATGTAGTTCCATGTCCAAAGAATTATATAAATACATATGTTCAATATATGGGGTGTTTTCTGTTTTATTTAAAGACAGAATAAAATGAAGTTTAATAAAAGGTTTAAATGTCTTATATATATAAATATTTATGCTGGAAATAATTAGCATGACATATGTGATTTTTTTAAAACACATAAAGATGTATGAGGAGCTACTGTTTTGACTAAAGGCCAAAAAAAAAATATACATACAGGATCAAATAAGAATTTCCATATCTTATATTTATTTCAAGCAAATAACATAGTGTGAATGATTTTACATTACATGATTATGTATGAAAGTATGCATGATTAATGGAAATGGTAGAAAGGTAGAAAACACAAAGGGGATTTTCAGTTTCTTTAAACTTATAAGAAAAAAAAAAATAAACAAACGAGTCACATGCATATGGCATGAGTAAAATAGAGTCATGAAAATAGTATGAAGTGTTTAAAATGCTTGATTCCCGAAATAACTAATTGAAGTAACCAAAAGTGTGCATTTCCAATTAAGGACCACACAGGGGAATGATTTGTGCATGAATATCTGAGGGCATCAAGGAAATTACCCATTTTTCTTAAATGCTAGAATGATTTTATAAATACCTGCACATGACCATATCCACCATTCTCTCGGGATCAAAACAAAAATAAAATAAAATAGGAGAAACATTAGCTTGAAACTCTAGAGGAATTTGCTGTTCAGGGGGGGATTAAGGTAGTAAAAGGAGAACACTAAGTGAGTATTTATCCTTTGTATGCTGGCATTAAGTCCTCTTGTAGGCAGCCTAAAATGTTATAAGTTATTTAAAACCTCTGAAATGATTTGTTATGGATGAGATGGATGTTTGTTTGTGCATTCTTGTTTGGGGTTTTAATCTGTATGTGGGTTTTAAAAAAAAGTTAAAATGGTTTGAGCATTTCTGTTCTATTTTATTATGAAGTATGGATCTAAATTATTTAGGAAATAGGCAGCAAGACGGAGATCTAGCTCATGTTTATTTCTTGGATAATGAAGCATGAAACTAAATGTTCATATCATAAGTTAGAGGAGAATTTCTGGGTTAGTAGGACTATGATGCTTAAACTATTCTTAGGAAAAACTATAGGCAAACTGGGGTATTTTCTGTAATAAGGAAAATAAATGGGGAACATGGCGTTGAACCAGAAAGTATTAAAGAAGATAAGCCTTTCTGAAACATGAATGAATTGGGAGTTTTTTTTTATGATTGAATTCATAAGTAGAAGCTTAATAAAATAAGCAGAAACTGGAGGGGGATTTATCAAAGAAAATTAAATTGGTCATTTAGGAGTTAGTCAATGATCTGCTTGCTTCAGGTGGGAGCAAGTATATGGATGGTGCAACTGCACCCTGAGGCCTTTGTGTGTTGGAATAAATTAAATAACCTGGGAGTTTCCTTCACAATGCATACATGGTGTTCATTTGACAGGGAGTTAAAGACCATAAAATAAATAGGGAATGGGGTTTAAAAATCTGGATTATAAATATTCAGATATGGAGATAAATTAATCAAGTTAAATTTTTTGCTTTGATTAATTACTGGGTGAAATTGGGAGTATAAAAATCTGAGTTTACTTGTTCAAAAATGAATCAAGAATTATATATGAATATTTATTTTGATAGTTAACTGGGTATTGTTTATATGAATGAATGTGCCTTTGTATCACTTGAAATTAACCAATAATATGCTAAATTAGGAAGACATTGCAAGTTCACCAAAAATTATGAATATGTGTATAAATTGATAAATGCTCATACCAGTGAAAACTGACCCTTTTGGTTGCCCTTGCAATCATCTGGGTGTCTCATTAAAATTGGGGCAGCTCAGTGAATTGCTTGCAGGAAATTGAAGTTGGCTTGATGGATGAAGATGGAAATTAGCTGCTAGTATAAATAAAAGAAACCAGTTTTAAAATTTGTAGTTGCCTTGTAATGAATTTATTAGTCAGATTTCATGTAGTAATTGAAGTTACTTGTAGGGAGATTTCTAAGTATTTGGATTAAAAATATGTACTTAAGTAAACCTGCTATGAAAGACTATTGATGATGTTTGGTTAACTACTGATTTTATGAATGTCTGATTTGGAAAAATAAGGGGATAGACATATCATATAAATATGATATGTGTATATGATAATCTCTGATTTTTATTGCTTGAATTTATATTTTGACTTTATGGAAATTAAAGAGCTAAGGTGGTTGATTTAAAAATGAACTCACAAGATTTGAGTAGGGGTATTCAAGAGAAATGAATTTGTGCATGGCAGGTAAGTGATACAGGCATGTGCATGAATTCTGGAGTGAAAAAGTGATTAACATGTATTTGTGTATTTGATTTCAAAAAAAAATTATGAAAGAAATAAACCTGAAAGTAATTGTATTTTGAATAATGGATTGAATACATATATGGATGCATTTCCAGGAAATTTAAACTAGGCAAAAACATGCTTGTGTTAGGAGTGGACCTTTGTAGAAGTTTGTTAATACGAGGGATATGGGTTTGCAAGTGGTAAAAGAGGGGCTATGGCCGGTCTAGATGGCCATGGGTCAAACTCTTGTAGCCTGGAACCATTTCATTTCAATTCATGAAGTGTAAGTGCTTCCAGGACAAAAGAAAAAAAACTCCAAGCAACCCTCAAATAACACCAAGCATTTCCAATAAAACACCAAGTACTCAAGTCTGCACCATGTTAAACTTAAAAATGCAAAAAGACTTCAATTGTTCAACCTGAAATGATAAATAGGAATTAGTTCCAATGTTCATGCCTGCAAGTATAATTGTTGAAGTGATTTCATACAAGTACTTGATAACTATCATAAGGTCAATTAAATACCATTTTAGTGTTTATAAAATTATTTAGGCAGAAAGTCTAGAAAGCATAAAAAAATGCACTGTGTATTGCAATATTAAATATATAAGTATTATAATTGCCAAAATGTATCTCTGGCAGTAGAAAAAAAATTTAGGGAAGAAATAAATGGTTATGTTGTCAACACATATAGAATTTTGTTGCCTTTTAGATTCAAATTCTTTTTGCAATTTTGTTAGCTCTAAAAGGCAAAAAGGGAAACAATTATATATCATCAAATATGTGATTGTCTAAATCTGTTTTGTGCACTGATATGTTTATATTGGTAAATCCAGGGTCTTGGGAAAAATATTTGGAAATTATTTAAATATTCAAATATAGAAGAAATGGGGTTTAGTGGTGAATTCCTTTTATATGCTAAAAAAAATCTATGTGTTTTAGAATGAGGGTCACCATAGTACTCATATGCAACGCCAACTCATCTCTACAATCCTTTTCTTCAACTTGATAATTTCGTCTCTGTATACAGCTCTGTAAATACTCTCTGCATTCTTCAATAAATCCTCCAACTCTAATATTCTAAGCTAAGTAGAGTCTCTTCTTTTGCAAAGCATCTATCTCTGAATCCTAAGTAAAACAAATTAACCAAAGAAATGTTGAATAAGACTACAATCAAACAAAAATATAAATAGACAATGAAGAGTTACTAAAAGACTAATAGGTTTTTGTTCGTAAATATTAACCAAAAAGCATCTGCATCTCAAAATGAAACAATATCATATCACAAAAAAAGTGTTTTCCCCATCTTAAGTCAATTTTAATGTTACAAGGATATTTTCTTAATACTAAAGTCAAGATAATTAACACTAGGTTTGAGCAACAGATTGTCTGGGGTTATAACGAGCTCCTGGCCAGGAGTCCTCATCCAAGCCAGCTATCATTTCAAAATCCTCCTTATTACTTAGAAAACCTTGATCCAGAGAAAGACAGAAAAATTCCAAAACATCGTGAGAACGTTGCAAAAATGCTTAAACCTTCTTACTCCTAGCCTTCTCTTCTCAGGCTTATTTGAGTAAGAAGTGACCTTATCTCTAGAGGACAGCAGTGCACCCTCAAGTTTGTACACTTCTAATGTCGCTCTTCTTCTAGTATCGTTTAAGATCTTTATTAACTGAGCCTCATCTTCTTACTCTCACCTGAGAAATCACCAAATAATCTCCTAGCAATAACCTTCCAACCGTCACCATGAAGAAAAGAGGACTCATAACTCATTATAGGAACATATGCGATATCTGATTGGAACACCTCGATCAACCTCCTATATTCGACAGTCTCCAACTTGCCAAGTAGTCTGGCAATCTCAACAGACATATCCTCCACTTTCTTCTTATATTCTGCAATTTCTTCCTTGTATACTATACCATAAAGTTCTTCACCTGCTTGTACAATCCATTCTATTCCTTCTAGTTTACATGCAGTGTCTCCAAACCAGAATTGCAATTTCCAGTTGTAGTCATACTGACGCTCGAGCGCACTCTGGGCTTTTGCGAGTTCTTTACGATTGAACTTTAACTCAATCTGAAGCCTCTCGACATCATATCTAGGTTGAGCAACGTCATCTTTAGGAGCGTCATCCGCCTCAACCACATCAGAGCCCTTCCGGGTTGGAACAACAGTGGAGGCAGAGGCATCCTTGCGATAGATATAATTAGTATAGAACATAGTTCAAAGGAAACCAATTCAAACCATTATTGAAATAAAACTTAATCACTTAATGGTAGACAAATCTCAAAATCACAACATTTGTTACATTATACATACTTAACCACCTTACAAAAATTCGAATAGACATGAGAAGACTAGTCATCAATCAAAGTTCTACACTTAAGCCTAAACCACTCTAGATCAAGGCTATCAGGTGGAAAAGAATCGCTCTCTAACGCATGACGTTATCCGAGCAAAAAAAATCACTAAGAGCCTCCCTCTCTCGAACCACTTGATTAATTCAAGCAAATAACTCCATGATCTCATTCTTAAGATTTATGCGAGTCTGGTCTAATTCTTTTTCACGTTTAACCAGGGTTGCTGAACTTAACCCAAGACTATCTAATGTGTTTTTTCTCGAGTCTAGTCTTATTCTGCTTTAACAGTTTTGTAAACACATTCTCTTCAGAATACTAAACAAAACAATAAAGAGAAACACAATCATTTAAAACATAACAAATATCATGTCATATTACAAACCATCAAAGTGAACTTCATAACTTCAAATACGAAAACACAAAAGGATATCTATGATTACTCATCTAAGTCTATCAAGGAAGTGGAGTTAACCTTTTTGGCAAGTTGGTCTTGCTCCTCAGGTTGTAGGTTTCCTTTATCCACCACAGCTACCCCCTTTTCTCCCTAGAAACTTGCTCAAAACGCCCAGGATCAACATCCTCTTCCTCGCCTTCTCCGCCTTCCACTTATTCTACCAGAGTACAAAAATTGAGTTCCCCACGGATTCTTCATCCGCAAAGTCAAGCCTAACCTCCACCTTATATTGATGTATGGCCATAGAATAAAAACCATATGTGGCCTTCAAAGTGATGGTGTCGAGATCCTCCTCTGATTTCTCCAGCTCCCTTTTAAATCTAGCAAGATCTTCATCCCTTTCCTCCAGCTCATGCTACTTCATAGCTCGAGCTTCTTCAACGGCCTTAGCCTCTGACTCAGCCTTCTCAACCTACTCTCGAAGCATTATGGCCTCTTCCTCTGCCTTAACCTTAGCAGCAGCTAGTGCAGCATTGGCCGAAGCAAGATCAACTTCAATCTTGGTAACCCGAATTGAAAGCAGGCTTGCACCTTCCCTAATTCATGCACCTTCATCATCAAAGCCGTGGACTACAAGAATGAAAAACATAAAACAACATAAGTAACAAGCCAATGCAGAGTCAAAAAGAAAAGAAGGAGAGAACATGATCACTTACATAAGACCAAAGCTTCTCGAATTCTAAAAAATAGTAGTGGGGGCATTTCAGAAGCTAAAGGAGGAAGAACAAGAGGACCTTGTACAAATCTCCCAACCTTCTCCATCAAAACAGAGTTGGAAACATCAGATGCAACAAAACCACCAGTATTAGGAATAGAGTCTCCCTATGAAGAAGAACCAATTAATCCTGAAGTTGCGAGAACCTAAGTGGCAAAGACATCCTTATCAGGCAAAGGTGGGGTGCTTTCTGAAGTGTTAGACTTCATGAAGGGAATAGAAGGATCATCAGACCCTTCGAGCGGCCTCTTCAAAGCAGCTTTCTTCTTCTCCTTTGCCTCCAGAGACTTGCAAAGTTTAGCAACAACATATTTATCCATGTTACCTATAAAAAGAAAGATAACAAAAAATTTAAAACCACGGGTATGGCAATTCTCAACATTAGTTACCAACTGCTTATACCTTCAATTGCAGGTATAAGAGGAGCGAACTTAAATCTGCTCCTAGAAAATGAGTGGTTTGGACATAGCAAACCATGGTCTCTTAGCTTCGACTCAACAAACAAATTTGGTATCTTCATGACATCAACTGGCAAACCATTAATCTAATACCTATGGGACTCGTACAACCATGCATTCGCCTCTGAAGAAATAGTATGAACAGAATAATCTTGGAAAAAGGCAGGGAATCCATCATAATTCAGAATAAAGAAATAGAATGTGAGCCATGGTTCAGTCCTGCTAATGGCACCCATCAAAATGAATTTTTAGCCTAAATATTGAAGAAGCCCTTATTCTCCTTTCCAGGACTTCTTTTAACCTAAAAAAGAAATCGAATTTCCTCGCTAGTGAGGATAATACCATTGTCGGCATAAAGGATACAAGTTGTCAAAGTGAATGTATAATAATTAGGGGCAAGTTGAACTAGAGCAATA
This sequence comes from Allium fistulosum, assembly GCA_030737815.1. Lineage (NCBI taxonomy): Eukaryota > Viridiplantae > Streptophyta > Magnoliopsida > Asparagales > Amaryllidaceae > Allium > Allium fistulosum. Next base: position 100,074,701 of record CM060901.1, on the reverse strand, counting down.
CCTAAAGTGGCAAGCCATTCACGGATTACCAAATGCATAGGAAGAAACAACCAACATCGAATATGCTTAGGAGTAATGACGATGTGACCCTCCGATGGGGTGTCCATCCGCTCATGAGATTTCAGAATCCTAGGTGCATACCCGTGGAATCCGAATTGCTTTAGGATCCAAATAGCATCCTCCATATGAGTGATTTTAGAAGGAGGAAACAAAGAAGAAGAAGTAGTGGGATTCATGCTAAAAACATTAGATACTATCTCAAAAAAAGATCGAGCAAAAGTTAATGTGGCTTATCCTATTCTTAACCTACAAAATTACCCCTAAAATTGAAAATTAATTCAACTCTTTGCAAGTAGAAGATGAATAAAATTTTGGGGAACATGAAGAAAGAAGAATACACATCTGAGTTTGAATTGCAACCGCACGGTTGAAATTATCAAATATTAGGTGAAACATGGATTTGCTGCAGAAATAATGAGTATAAATGACTGGTGAAAATCTACATAGGATGAAAAGGCAAATTGAACAACTGCTACAAGATGGTCCAATAAGACACTGACACGTATGCCAAAGCACTAAATGCACAAGTAGCTGAAAGACTTATTCCCAACGTCGAAAATATAGATTAGATAAGACCGAGTGAAGATACAGACCGGGTGCATAAGGCAACAAGTCTACCCCCACCTACGGTCGTCGCAGACTTGGAGGGCAAGTGTTACACCCGTTCTTACCACAAGTCAGAACCAAAAAGAAACATATGATAATTCCTAACGGCAACAGAGCTTACAAAGAGCAGGTTGAAGGTTAAGCATTTAACCAGACCCAATCCTTCTCCATCAAAATCAAGGCTACAAGAAACAGATGCGGTATGTAGAAAGACAGCGCAACATGAGCATTTCTAGAAACAGAGGCCAAACCATAATACAAGGCCAAATCATAAAGGTTAGCAAGTGAGGATTTGAGTTAGCTATACTCACATGCTGTGAAACGTCTATAGGATCAGGTCTGCATAAGCACACACTGAGGATGACCTAGACAGCACCATATAGAGCTAAGAGCACTGCACTAAGGCTGTATATAGGGTCACCCTAGATATGCTTCAATGCGGACTCAACCTACAGGCAAACGACAAATGTGAAGTTCTCCCTCTCTTAATCTCTCATCAGCAATAGCCGATGAAACAATTCAAATAGCAAATAATCCACAAGCACATCTAGGCAGTTTTCAGCATAGAATAGGAAGAGATACTTCATTTTGACCTGACATGGAGGCAAAGTAAAAGAGTAAGGACAGCAACCTGAAGTGAGGTCTGAATGCCGGATGACATTCACCACCGCCCCATCCCTACACATCAACAACATGACAAAGTCACAGGAAGGTCTCTTATCATTCCTCTTAGAGCGGCATGCTACTTTTAGAGAGAAGAGACCGACCTATGCAGACCAAAGCTTCCTGCCCACTTTTTCGAGCATCCCACCTCAAAATTTCAATATCCTGCCAGATTCAGGATTTTCCACCGAAGACACGTCATCAATCCAGGCACGAAGAACGAGCTTCATAAATAGGTGACATGTGGCAAAATCCAAGGACAAAGACTGAAGGAAAACGTGGAAAGCATTACAACCATCAACAATGCACTTTTCACACTATAAAAGGAAAGGCATAAGGACAAAGAAGGGGATCTTCCTTTTCAACTTCTTCTTCTTCCTGAATAGAGAAAAGGGCAAAATATTGTACACCTCAAGGTCATTGAAATCTCTTGTATAAAAAATAATAAAAGATAGTGGATTTCCCCATGGACGTAGAATTATCAAAATCTGAACCATGTAAAAATCTATGTGTCCTTTTACATTTCTGCAATTTACTTTCAGGATCATCTTAATTTATCCATCCATTTCGATATTTCAACAAACAATTGAAGTGCGGCTACTCGGCTGTGTAGATATTCAGGAATACAATCACTTCCTAAAGGTAAATTTAACTAAGTTTAAATTCGCTGATTCCTAATCGTGAGGACGATAAATCGTAAGATTGTCTCATGATCCGATCGAGTGTCATGTAGACAAAAATTTCACCAATAATATTAAATGCACAAATTTATCGATGTAGATTATTATAACATTATATGGCATATGAACTTGCAATATCAGGAAGGTTAAATGTTATCATTTTATTTTTCTAATAAGGCTCCCACTAGTCTTTATGTTTCACCAAACTCTAAGCGAAACATAAAAGTTTTTTGACTTCACTAATGGGTGTTAGGACTCGTATGCCTTGGAATTCCAACCTTGAGGAAAGTTCAACAAATCATAGTTTTACATACGATGGATAACTCCTTATCGATTGTATCACATACAACTCCTAACCCGTATGTCCTTGTCCTAACCCCGCCTTTACCTCGAGGAAAGCTCAACAAATAAAGTAGGATTATACTCGAACCTACCATTTCGTGACGGCCTAATATAATGCACATACCTTGAGGATAGCTCAATAAATAAGTGTAGTTATCTTACCTTGTCTATTCAATATATTAATAGTACTACATATAACATCCCTAGCTTAAGGAAATGTCAACGACTAAAGAGTATGTAGTAATCTATTAATATATAAATGATAGAGGACAACTTTATATTAAAGATTCATTGTCTTCAATATATTATATCGAGTGATATCGACTTATGGAATAATGTAATTCTTATGAAATATCCTAGTAATTCAAGTGTCGGACACATCAAAAATTATGGTATATGTACATTTGCGTATGCATTTATCTCTTAAGTTTGTTTAGGGTTTCTTTAATGTTCCACAATTAGTTTATACATTCATACTATATAAGTTTTATTATTATATAACTTTTATATTTCACGTTACTTATATAATAGTCTTATGTATATTTTATTTTAATTAAATCTTATTTAATTAATCTTTAATTAATTAACATTTTAATTGGTTTTATATTAGTATAACATTTGTATTTAATAATTATCATACTATAACCTTTATAATATAACATATATATCATATATATGTGTAAATTATTCAATTAATTAATTTATTTAATTAAATTATTTCAATTAAATTTATATTGATTTTGAAATTCATTTATATACATACATGTACACATATGTTAATTTAACATTTTAAAACAACATAACATATATCATAATATACAATACATGCATATATTTATTAATAAATTAACTTATTTAATTAATATATTTTATTAAACTTATTAATAAATTTTGTATACTTCAAAATTAATTTATATTAATTTTCAAACATTTTGAAAATTTTCATTATATTATAACATTTATAATATGTATATATGTAACGACCTGGAATTTTCGATCCCGAAAATTCCAGATAGTTAGGAAAAGAAGTGTAATAACCCTATATTTTGTGATTATTTTAATTGTATATTTTGGTTATTTTAATTGATTTCCTGATTTAAAAACTTTATTTTATTTATTAAAATGAATAAATTTTGTTATTTTAAATATAAATTTTGATTTTGATGTGAATTAGAATTCCAAACATGACTAAAAAGAATATTTTCCAGAAAAGTGAATTTTGGTCAATATGGTCAAAATTTGACTTTTAATTCAGAAATTTGAAAGTTTGAAAATTTTAATTTTTTCTTTTATTATGAAATTAAATAAAATTTTAAGAATAATGCTTTTCGTTTCGTTAAAATCTGATTTATAATGTGAAAGTTATGCCTTTTTCAATATTGAGTGTAATTTGTTGTATTTAACAAAATTGTTTATTTTAAATTATATAAATAATATTTTTATTTGGTCATGTAATGTTCTAATTTTTGTTTATATGGGTAAAATAACATGTTATGTATATATTTTGGTTTTAAAACATTTTTCAAAATGTAATTGACATTTTCCAAAGTCAGTTGTATTCTGTTTATAATTTCTAATTTCCAGTTTCATTTAATTAAAGAATTTTTTTGTTTATCTTCTAATTTCTTAAGACTTTATTTTATTTTAATTTACACTTCATTTTATTCAGAATTTTTTTTTTCTTGACTTTTATTGGTTAGAAGTAAAGTTGTAATTTTTCTAAAACTAGTGATATTCTATTTGTAATTTTTAAGTCCTGTTTTGAATTTTTAAGCAATTTCTTTAATTCTTTTTCTATTTTATTTAAATTTAATTATTTATTTTCATTTTATTTTACTTTGTTTCAGTATTAAAACTCATTTTACTAAATTATCATTGGTTTTTATTTAATTAAAAAGAATGGAAATTTGAAGAGACAAAAGGTTTCAAAACAATGACTTTTGGGTTGCTAGACTTTTCAAATCATTGGCCGTTCCTTTCTAATTGATAGCCGTGAGTTCCTTAACTCATTTTCACGTGAAAACACCTCCTTTTCACTTCATTTTCACAGCACTTCAGATCTGAGAAAAATTAGTAATGTCTTCTTCTTCTTTTTCCACTTTTTCCCTTCATTTTATTGAATTTTCTATTAAAATTTGCCTTGCTTCTTCATAGTGTTGATCGGCCATAGCCTCTCCACCACCTCCACGACCAGCACCACCACCATCCACAGCCACATCACCCTCCTCTCCACTGGTCTTGACCAGGTTGTGACCATCACTTGAAGGTAGCACCACAAAAAATCCACACAAACATTGCAAAACTCCTTAAACCAATGCCTAGCCACCTTAGCACCTTCACCACCACCATAGTTCACCTTGGCCACCCCTTAGCCGCCACCACCTGCTCCTCCACCACCTCTGGCCTCTGCTCCAGCCACCACCAGACCTGCTCATGCCAAGGCCGAGCCCAATCCATGTAAGGCCAAGCCTTGTTGTTACACCCAAACACTCTTTTGTTGCCTTGACCATTTGCATTCCTACCTTGTAACTCCCCTCCATGTTCATGCTTGTAGCCTTACCTTTTCCAGACCCATACCTAATCCAAACCAAGTACAAACCTGACCTAATTGATCCCCTAGGCCATGCAAACAAATAGAGAAAGCATGGCAAAAGATTTGGCATTCGTATCTCTCTTTATTTAAAAGTTATTTCATTTCTAGTGTATTGAAATTTATGGTTCGCTTTGATTTTTGTTTGGGTTATAACACAAGATCTATATCATTGGATTTTCTCTCCACACTCAAATTGTATTAGAGTTGTCGTGCCCTCGTAATCTTTGTGTTGTGAGCTTTTTTGGCAAATCTCCAGCTTAACAGGTGAGTTATTCTCACCAGACAATATGTACATACATAACTAGTGAATTGACCCCTTTTGAATCTGTAAAATGCATTATCATGTTACACCTGCTATGTTATGATTTTATGATGTTCACCCATGCTTAAACACCTATTATATTATATGTTACTGTTATATTATGCTGTTCTATTATTTTTATCAGTTTATCACACTGCAAGTTCCCTTTAGATTAGAATCACTATGGGTTGAAATGATACATACCCGAACGGACTTTAGAATAGGAGAAAATCATTATGGGCTGAAATGATAGGTCTGAATGATTTTCAAATATTTTTTTCATTTCCTTGGGATTGCGGGTTTGAAATGATCAAACCCGGGTTTTCTTTGTAAATTACAGGTTGAAATGATATATTACCCGTATCACTTTACCTAGACTAGAAATGAAATACAGACCCGTAGTTAAAATATGACTTATAAATTTTTTTTAAAATATTTTAAAAATATAAATATTATGATATTTTGATTTAAACTAAATAAAAATGATTTTTGTAAAGCATTATTGATTTTCTGAAAATTTATAAGTGAAATAAATTAATGGTAAAATTAGAAAATTTGAAATGTAAGTTATTTTGGGAAATTTTAATTTGGTGATAATTGGAATTTAAATTAAATGTGAAATGTGATAAATTCATGATAATTTGGATTAAAGTGAATTTAAATGATTTTTATATTATATTAATGATTTTGAATAAAGTTAAAATGTGAAATGAATGAATATTTAAGTTGAAATTTTGAAATATAACTAAAATTGGAAATTTGTGAATTTGGCTTAAAAGTGAATTTTAAGTTATGTAAATAAAAAATGGAATTAAGTTATATTTGAAAATTTAAACTTAAGTGTTAAGTTAATTTAATTTAATGAATTTATAATTTAATATTGGAATTTAATAAGTGAATTATTATTAAATTTTGATTTTTGAATGGAGGTTTAACTTTATAAAATCATGAATATAAGGGTATTTGAATGATTGTTTTAAAAGTGAAATTATATGATTTTTTTAAGTTAAAAATGATTTATATAAAAATATAATTGTTTGTGAAATTATACTAAATATTTGAAGTTAATTAACTGCATTTCTGAAATGTTATTAATTCTAATGTAAATGATAATACAACATTTGTAAAGGCTGTAGTTGATAATAATGAACAAAATGGCTAAATTTAATTAAAGGCTATTATAGCATTTTTGTAAATGTTATAATAGTTGAATTTAACTAAGTTTATTTGAAACTAATGTAACCCTATTACAGCATTTTAAATGCTGTCTTTTGTTAAATTGAACTGTTTTAAATGTGACTTTCCGTAGCATTTTTTAAATGCTGCAAAAGTTGAATTTTCATTATTTTAATTAATTTAAGTGAACGAATGAACTTTGAAAGATTAAAATTTTGGAAATTTAATAATTTAATTATTAAATATAATAACTTCATTTTTATGATTTAAAATAAAGTAATTTGTTTCGAAATATAAACTATTTTGAAATATGATATTTTGATATTTTGAAATGGATATTTGAAGGATATTGAATTTTGAAATGATATTTGATTTCGAAGTATAAAATACCATTTTGAAATTTTAACCACGGGATGTATTTAATTTATAGTTTAACTGATCCTTAAAGGATGGGCGATCCTAAGCATCCTTTGAGTTATTATGCATTTCTACTACAGTTCACTTGAGTTGGTTTACATTATATAAGTATATATTGTCCTGACTCGAGTGTTTTGTATTTTACTTTACGCTCGGGTCAGCCTGAGTATTTACAGCTTAGCTTTGGATTTCTTTCTGGAGCTAGGAATCGCTGGAGATTCTGCTTGTCTAGTTATCTGTTCCTTTCAGTTCAGTTGTTCTATTTCAGTTCTGGTATTCATAAACTTCTATTTATTTGAGATTTCTATTGTATATGTTTTCAAACAAATATTATGTATTTTGTTTTGAGAGTTTGTTATAGTAGCTTCATGAACTACTATGGTATTTTTAATTTCCGCTGCGAGTTATTCTGATATGTTCTGTGTCTGTGATTCTATGTATTTGATTTCATTTGCTCCAAATTTATTTACAATCTGTTATTTTGAATTATTCAAGTCAGACATGTGTGGATTATTGTCGATTTGAATGGTCTGAAATAGTGGGTCGTTACAGTTGGTATCAGAGCTTTGGTTTAGGCAAATCTTAGCCTGCGGAGCAAAAACTCATTAGAGATAGGGTAAAAATACCCTAGAATGAGTGAAATCTATCTCAGAATCATTTCTTTGTGAGAGAACGTATTTTCGAAGTATAAAATGATTTTCAAATGATTTTTAAAGAATTTTCAAAGATTATTTTGATATAAATTTCCTTGCTTTGAAAGTAAAATATTTCTTAAACTTCATTCCTTTTATATCCACCTTGTTAGTAATTTCTTTGATTAGGATCCTCTAAAATTTTGAACTTCTCTCTTGATTGATCTAGATCCATTGTTGATAGGAATCTATTTTGAGTATGGCAAAATCTGTAGTTTGTTAGGTTGTTTTGAGTAAACTCTGTTGTATCTTTTGCTTAGCTAAAGTTGTCCAACTAAAGATATTTATGCTTCTGTTTTCGTATGTTATGAATTCGAGTCATTCCAAATTTTGAATGGGAATTTTTCTGTATCGATATAGGTTATATATCTCTAATCTTCGTTTGGATTCTTATCGAATAGGATTCCTTTGAATTTTGGAACGCTCCCACTTGTTCTGAAATCCATTCCTGTCTCCCATAATTGTATTCTTTTGATTTTGGAGCATTGCATCACTCCACTTTGTATGACCTTTATAGGGTGGCGATTCCGCCAATCTTTGAATGATTATAATTGGCATTGATTCACCGGAGATTTCTGTATCCTTGGTTTACGATGTTTTCTATCTTCTGCTATATTTAGATTCTATCTCTGGCAATCGAAGGTCGATTTTCCATAGATTTTCGCATCGATTATATTCCTGAAATCACGGTTGACCGGTTAAGGTCGCCCGCGATTCATATAGGCTTATCCATCTTGTATTTGGTAATTTAATTATCTTATCTTCGTTTGAGCCTATAATTGAATTAGAATTCTATTTGATTAGAGTCCTTCTAAATTTGAATCTCTTTTTTTGCTTTGAAATCCATCCTTGAATCGTCCCTTGGAAAGTTTGTGGTTGATTGTCTTTTAAAAATTTTGTATTCATCATAGTTTTATTTTGATAAGGATGACCATATTTTTATATAAAGATGAAATGTTTTTGATAAGGATTATATACCTTTTAAAAAAAAATGAGAATTTGAAGTTTTGAAAGGATTTGAAATTGTGAAAATTTTATAAGAAATGGTTTCATATAAAATGATTTATAACTGAAGGTTTTGAATCTGAATTTAAGTGATTGAACTCCGGCATTTTGGAACTGGTTTTAAGATTTTGAAATAATAAATAATATGATTGAAATTATTTTTCCGAATAAGTAATGTTTCAATGATTTTAATGGGTTTTAATGATTTTGAAGGAATTTCAAAGAAGTTTTCAAAGTAAATGGAAGTCCAGAACTCACTTGTGTCGCTGGAAAATAATTTCGGTGATGAGTGCACGCATCATCGACATTGATTTTCGAGTTTCTGAGTGAGGGAGAGGCCACTTCGGTAGCATTGCTTTGCGATTGATTTGTGAAACCAATTTAGATTTCAAATTCCGAAGTGTGATGTGATATTCGAAAGATATATATGTATATATGTATATTTGAAATGATTTGAAATGAACCGGTGTTCAGTCCTTGAGTTTCTGATTTGAAACCTATCTTTTGAAAATTGATTTACTGATTTGTTGTTGATTTCCAACTCTTGAATTTGAAAATGACTTCTTTAACTATTTGAATGTTCGAGCACTTCCAAATCAAGGCAAACTTTTTCAAAGGTAAGAAATTTTGAAAAGTAATTTGATAAAGTATATAAGTTTGTTTTGAATGTTTAAGTATGAAGTAATATGATTTAAATAAGTTGAAACTGTTTGGTTAAGTAAATAAATAAAGCAATTTTAAAATTTTCTAATATGAAATTTAGATTTGAAATGTTTTGAAAAGAATTTGGTCTTCAAAATATTTTGAATAAAATTTAGTTTAAATGTTTTAACTTAGTAACATCTTTATGAAACTATATATTTAACAAGTTGAAATAAATATATAAGTTGTACGTATGCTGTTTTATTCGCATAATTAATTTGATCCAAGTTTGAGTACACAAGTTCGAGGTGGATTACACCATTTCGTGTTAGGATTTTTCATTCGATTCTTGATGGCGAATATTTGATATGGATTTTGGGCTTGATTCCAGAATTCTCTATCATAGTATATGGCTATGCAAGGAGACTGATGGCTTCTAGTCGAGAAACCATATCGAAGTCCGCATTAGGGAAATCGAATGGACAATACTAGTTCGAAAGCGAACTTGTGTGATCGAGCGAGCGATCAAATGTGATTTTGCGAAATGATGACGTGTGTAAATCTTATATTCTAATATCAGTGATATATTTTGACGCTGAAATTGAAAGCTGTCGGGTTAGAATATCTTTGCTTACTTTTCCAATTTAAATTACAAAGATATATAACCTATAAAAGCAAAGATATTCAAATCCCATATGGCTCTTCATACAGTGAAATTTATTTTGGAAAATTTGATCCTTGTATAAGACGGACCTTACGTAAGTATAAGATGATTTTGAAAACATTTGATTTTGGAAATGAATTGGTTGACTTAAATTATATTGATTTGGAAATTTGGATTTATTTTCAAAAATTTATTATTTTGGAAACTTTGAAACTAAAGATATTTAATTTGAGAAGAAAATAATTTGGTGAAATTGTATATGATTTTGAAATTGAACTGATATTGAAACAAATTTAAATTTGAGAACCTTATGTTACTAAACACTTGATTTGGGAGTTGTCGAACTTATATAAAATTGATTTGTATGAGTATGAAATTGATTCGAAAACTATAGATTTGAAAAGGTACTCAATTTGAAAGTGAAATCTTATATAATTGAAGTCTATATAAGTATGATTTGATATACTATTGATTTTGGAAAGTATTCGATTTGAAAATTAAATCTTATATATAATGGATTTTATATAAGTACGATATTTGAAAGTGATTTGAAAAGGTACTATATGATACATATTTTCGAAGTAAAGATATGGAAAGTGCCTTCTGCTTGATATCCGATTTGTGGCCACATCTTGGATTCATTCTATCGATATTATTCTCTCTGATTTTTGGTTTTCCGGATATGATACTCGAGTGTCCTTCGAATTCCATGGCGTTACCCATGGTCTTACGATCGTGAATGCATAGCGCAACTGCCTGGCTGAGTCTTGCCTAGGGGTACGGATTGTTTCCTGGGGGATCCAGGCGTAACCATTGTGTATCCTGCAATCTGTGTAGGTCGCGAATAGTAGCGCAAATGCTTGGCTGAGTCTTGCCTGGGGGTACGGATTGTTTCCTGGGGGATCCAGGCGTAACCATTGTGTATCCTGCATTCTACTAGTCATCATGGCGTAACTCGCAGGGCTGAGAAAGCTTACGGATATGGATTTTTTCCTGGGGGATCCAGGCGTAACCATTGTGTATCTGCGAACCATGGTTAGACAAAGGTTTTGTTTTTTTTTGTTTGGATTGTACTTTCCATATCTGTTTTTAAAAAGTTTTCCAGTATTTTCACTGGGTGTTGAAACAAGTCTACTAAGTACCTGGAGAATTCTAGCTTTGCGCCTGATCAACGCACTGCCAGAGTCTGCAGGAACGAGGATAAACTTGTTAAGACATCGAGTTAAAAAGTATTTTGATAAAATATTATAAAGGATATTTTGATCAGTTATTTCCTTTCTAAAAGATTTTAAAGTGTTTTAAATATTGTTTACCTCTTCAACCAACAATTTTAAAATAATGGTTCATCCTTGTCTTTCAACCTGTTTTCCCTTCTAGCTACTTTTTCCCTACCTTCTTTCCGGATGTCTTCCAACCTATTGTTCTTTCTAGTTGTCTCTCCGCTTCCTTTCTTTTCGGGGACGAAAAGATTTGAGTAGGGGAGAGTGTAATAACCCTATATTTTGTGATTATTTTAATTGTATATTTTGGTTATTTTAATTGATTTCCTGATTTAAAAACTTTATTTTATTTATTAAAATGAATAAATTTTGTTATTTTAAATATAAATTTTTTTTTTTTTTTTTTTTTTTTGCAAGGCAAGCGGGGTTGACTGGTCCCCTACCAGTTTATTGATAAAAGAAGAAAAGATAATGAACAAGCTCATTATCCCATACATAGAATAGAAAAAGAAACACAGAAACACCACACAAAAGAAAAACAAGGAAACACAAACACACAGGAAGACAAGCATAGAAACTAGAGAGACACGAAAAAAAAAAAAACAACAAAGCTAACGATCTATCGGTTGACCGAAAAAGTCATACTGACTTTCCTTCATACCCAGTATGACAACTTGCTGGAAATACTCCCATAATTGGTTCATGCTCCTGCTCTTATTTTCGAAACATCTAAAATTTCTTTCCTCCCAAATCATATTCAAGTATTTTTTTAAATAGAAGAAGAAGACAGTTCTTTCATGCTTCTTCCACTTAGTTGACTTACTTATCAGATCCCACTCCACTGAAGAGATTCCATGATCATGATTTGAATTAATTCTTCCTACCACTCTTTTCCACAAATCAAGAAGATCAGTGCATTCGAAGAATAGATGATCTAAAGATTCGTTATGATTCTTGCAGAATACACAGAGAGAGACAATATTCATTCCATAACTCAAAAGTTTATCTTTAGTCAGAAGAGCATGATTTATAATCTTCCACATCAGTAAGTTTTCTCTGGCCGGAGAGAATCTAGACCAAACAACCCTATGCCATACAAAGTGAGGGCTATCAGATGCCTTAGCCAGAATATCGTAAGCAACCCTGATTGTGTGAATCTTTCCATTCCACAGAAGAATGTCCTCAGGAGAAGTTGAATACTTTCTTGCAAGGTATATATTCCAGACTGCATTTATTTCTTGGTTACTGGTGTACGGCAACACTAGCAAACCATCAGCCAAATATTCCGTGGCATAAGCATCCCTGTTAATTCCAGTCTGATCAATTTGAGAAGGGGTAAAGATTTTTCCAAGCACCAATCCTTCAGACATCCAAGGCTCATTCCAGAATTTGATAGCACTGTTCTGAGATAGAGAGAACCGTATGTATGGTAAGAAGAATTTACGTAGGCCAAGCAACTTCCTCCAAGTCCAGCTAGAGTTTTGGGGCACTGTCATGTTCCAGAAATTTTTATTACATAGATTATACTTTTTAGTCCAAACAACCCATAGAGAATCCGAATTGCATAGAAGGGCATTCAAATGAACACTGAAAGCTGCCTTATTCCAAGTTATTAAGTTATAAATACCAAGGCCACCTTTGATTTTTGGTTTCTCCATTCTGGCAAAAGAGCAAGGGATAATTTTCCTAGAATGAATTGTCCCAGTCCAGAAGTATCGCAACATAGCATTCCTAACCATATTAAAATTTTAAATATAAATTTTGATTTTGATGTGAATTAAAATTCCAAACATGACTAAAAAGAATATTTTCCAGAAAAGTGAATTTTGGTCAATATGGTCAAAATTTGACTTTTAATTCAGAAATTTGAAAGTTTGAAAATTTGAATTTTTTCTTTTATTATGAAATTAAATAAAATTTTAAGAATAATGCTTTTCGTTTCGTTAAAATCTGATTTATAATGTGAAAGTTATGCCTTTTTCAATATTGAGTGTAATTTGTTGTATTTAACAAAATTGTTTATTTTAAATTATATAAATAATATTTTTATTTGGTCATGTAATGTTCTAATTTTTGTTTATATGGGTAAAATAACATGTTATGTATATATTTTGGTTTTAAAACATTTTTCAAAATGTAATTGACATTTTCCAAAGTCAGTTGTATTCTGTTTATAATTTCTAATTTCCAGTTTCATTTAATTAAAGAATTTTTTTGTTTATCTTCTAATTTCTTAAGACTTTATTTTATTTTAATTTACACTTCATTTTATTCAGAATTTTATTTTTATTTTTTTTTTCTTGACTTTTATTGGTTAGAAGTAAAGTTGTAATTTTTCTAAAACTAGTGATATTCTATTTGTAATTTTTAAGTCCTGTTTTGAATTTTTAAGCAATTTCTTTAATTCTTTTTCTATTTTATTTAAATTTAATTATTTATTTTCATTTTATTTTACTTTGTTTCAGTATTAAAACTCATTTTACTAAATTATCATTGGTTTTTATTTAATTAAAAAGAATGGAAATTTGAAGAGACAAAAGGTTTCAAAACAATGACTTTTGGGTTGCTAGACTTTTCAAATCATTGGCCGTTCCTTTCTAATTGATAGCCGTGAGTTCCTTAACTCATTTTCACGTGAAAACACCTCCTTTTCACTTCATTTTCACAGCACTTCAGATCTGAGAAAAATTAGTAATGTCTTCTTCTTCTTTTTCCACTTTTTCCCTTCATTTTATTGAATTTTCTATTAAAATTTGCCTTGCTTCTTCATAGTGTTGATCGGCCATAGCCTCTCCACCACCTCCACGACCAGCACCACCACCATCCACAGCCACATCACCCTCCTCTCCACTGGTCTTGACCAGGTTGTGACCATCACTTGAAGGTAGCACCACAAAAAATCCACACAAACATTGCAAAACTCCTTAAACCAATGCCTAGCCACCTTAGCACCTTCACCACCACCATAGTTCACCTTGGCCACCCCTTAGCCGCCACCACCTGCTCCTCCACCACCTCTGGCCTCTGCTCCAGCCACCACCAGACCTGCTCATGCCAAGGCCGAGCCCAATCCATGTAAGGCCAAGCCTTGTTGTTACACCCAAACACTCTTTTGTTGCCTTGACCATTTGCATTCCTACCTTGTAACTCCCCTCCATGTTCATGCTTGTAGCCTTACCTTTTCCAGACCCATACCTAATCCAAACCAAGTACAAACCTGACCTAATTGATCCCCTAGGCCATGCAAACAAATAGAGAAAGCATGGCAAAAGATTTGGCATTCGTATCTCTCTTTATTTAAAAGTTATTTCATTTCTAGTGTATTGAAATTTATGGTTCGCTTTGATTTTTGTTTGGGTTATAACACAAGATCTATATCATTGGATTTTCTCTCCACACTCAAATTGTATTAGAGTTGTCGTGCCCTCGTAATCTTTGTGTTGTGAGCTTTTTTGGCAAATCTCCAGCTTAACAGGTGAGTTATTCTCACCAGACAATATGTACATACATAACTAGTGAATTGACCCCTTTTGAATCTGTAAAATGCATTATCATGTTACACCTGCTATGTTATGATTTTATGATGTTCACCCATGCTTAAACACCTATTATATTATATGTTACTGTTATATTATGCTGTTCTATTATTTTTATCAGTTTATCACACTGCAAGTTCCCTTTAGATTAGAATCACTATGGGTTGAAATGATACATACCCGAACGGACTTTAGAATAGGAGAAAATCATTATGGGCTGAAATGATAGGTCTGAATGATTTTCAAATATTTTTTTCATTTCCTTGGGATTGCGGGTTTGAAATGATCAAACCCGGGTTTTCTTTGTAAATTACAGGTTGAAATGATATATTACCCGTATCACTTTACCTAGACTAGAAATGAAATACAGACCCGTAGTTAAAATATGACTTATAAATTTTTTTAAAAATATTTTAAAAATATAAATATTATGATATTTTGATTTAAACTAAATAAAAATGATTTTTGTAAAGCATTATTGATTTTCTGAAAATTCATAAGTGAAATAAATTAATGGTAAAATTAGAAAATTTGAAATGTAAGTTATTTTGGGAAATTTTAATTTGGTGATAATTGGAATTTAAATTAAATGTGAAATGTGATAAATTCATGATAATTTGGATTAAAGTGAATTTAAATGATTTTTATATTATATTAATGATTTTGAATAAAGTTAAAATGTGAAATGAATGAATATTTAAGTTGAAATTTTGAAATATAACTAAAATTGGAAATTTGTGAATTTGGCTTAAAAGTGAATTTTAAGTTAAGTAAATAAAAAATGGAATTAAGTTATATTTGAAAATTTAAACTTAAGTGTTAAGTTAATTTAATTTAATGAATTTATAATTTAATATTGGAATTTAATAAGTGAATTATTATTAAATTTTGATTTTTGAATGGAGGTTTAACTTTATAAAATCATGAATATAAGGGTATTTGAATGATTGTTTTAAAAGTGAAATTATATGATTTTTTTAAGTTAAAAATGATTTATATAAAAATATAATTGTTTTTGAAATTATACTAAATATTTGAAGTTAATTAACTGCATTTCTGAAATGCTATTAATTCTAATGTAAATGATAATACAACATTTGTAAAGGATGTAGTTGATAATAATGAACAAAATGGCTAAATTTAATTAAAGGCTATTATAGCATTTTTGTAAATGTTATAATGGTTGAATTTAACTAAGTTTATTTGAAACTAATGTAACCCTATTACAGCATTTTAAATGCTGTCTTTTGTTAAATTGAACTGTTTTAAATGTGACTTTCCGTAGCATTTTTTAAATGCTGCAAAAGTTGAATTTTCATTATTTTAATTAATTTAAGTGAACGAATGAACTTTGAAAGATTAAAATTTTGGAAATTTAATAATTTAATTATTAAATATATTAACTTCATTTTTATGATTTAAAATAAAGTAATTTGTTTCGAAATATAAACTATTTTGAAATATGATATTTTGATATTTTGAAATGGATATTTGAAGGATATTGAATTTTGAAATGATATTTGATTTCGAAGTATAAAATACCATTTTGAAATTTTAACCACGGGATGTATTTAATTTATAGTTTAACTGATCCTTAAAGGATGGGCGATCCTAAGCATCCTTTGAGTTATTATGCATTTCTACTACAGTTCACTTGAGTTGGTTTACATTATATAAGTATATATTGTCCTGACTCGAGTGTTTTGTATTTTACTTTACGCTCGGGTCAGCCTGAGTATTTACAGCTTAGCTTTGGATTTCTTTCTGGAGCTAGGAATCGCTGGAGATTCTGCTTGTCTAGTTATCTGTTCCTTTCAGTTTAGTTGTTCTATTTCAGTTCTGGTATTCATAAACTTCTATTTATTTGAGATTTCTATTGTATATGTTTTCAAACAAATATTATGTATTTTGTTTTGAGAGTTTGTTATAGTAGCTTCATGAACTACTATGGTATTTTTAATTTCCGCTGCGAGTTATTCTGATATGTTCTGTGTCTGTGATTCTGTGTATTTGATTTCATTTGCTCCAAATTTATTTACAATCTGTTATTTTGAATTATTCAAGTCAGACATGTGTGGATTATTGTCGATTTGAATGGTCTAAAATAGTGGGTCGTTACAAGAAGAAAAGAGGTAGAAGAAGAAACAGAAATGAAACACAGAATCTTACATTCGTAGCGGATCAAAATATAATATCAAATAAAATAGTAGTTATTAAAAGGAAAACTGTATCAGTTAATTTACATCAATACATCAGAGTTACAACATTTAAACAAACACTTGGACAACTAAAATCAACTTGTCCTAGATAAACTATAATATCTCTAAGCGGAATACTCTATACGTCCTTACCATTCAGCTCGCCTCCTGAGCTACGGAACGTCCTTACTTGAAAATCTGTAATACTCGGTCTGACCTGAGCATTACAACAAGGTAACACCCGGGTCAGGCTGGAAACCAGCATGAGTAAATCCATCTAACATAAAATACCAAAACATGAACTTATTTAAAAACCCGGGGGTAACTAGTACTTCACTACAAGTTCACAACTTGTTATAGTCAACACTTATTTTCACAAATCAATCCCTAAGTTCCCTTACTTAGTTTAAATGGTCTAGTCATTTAAATTTATCCCATTCCAACCTATTTGATGCACATATCAAATCTTTAAAGAATTATTGAAGATTTTAAATAGAAGTGGTTTCGGGTTTCACTGATACCCGACCCCGGTCTCTTCGAACCCAATGTCATCTTAACCCAAGTTATTCAAGTGAATATAATTAAATTTTAAATACGGGATGTCACTTTACATAGCAATTCATCTCGATAGATAACCATATTATCACTGTTCAACCCAATCATATCACAAAACATTTCATGTGAGAAATATCAAATAATCTAAGGCATTCAATATCATTCAATCATTCATAAGCAAGATTTATTAGTCACACCATTCCAATTAATTTAAATAAATTGAATTAATTAAATTAATTTCTTTAATCACTTTTAATCCTGCTTACTTACATTAATTATTTACAAACCGTTAATTAATCATCCCTTAATTATCCTCTTTAATTACATTAAGTAATTAGCCTTAAATTAATAACACAAATTAATTAACCTTCACCCATTCACATTAATTACATTTATCCTTAATTAATTACTCTTAATTAATTATCCTATAGTCACTTACATTGATTAATTATCCTTTAATTAATCACATTCATTAACTAACTAACCCTTAAATTAATTTCCTTAATTAATCCATACTTTAACTAATTACACTAAGTAATTAATCCTCGGTTACTTCCATTAAGTAATTATCATTAGATAAATTACATGTAGTAATTACCCATTAATTACCTTCCTTAATTAATGACATTAAGCAATTTTCCTTTAATTACTTTCATTAAGTAATTATCATTAATTAATTAATTAATTTCATTAAGTGATTAACCTTTAATTAATCATCTTTTAATTAATAACTTAATTAATTAATCACATTAATAAATCAATCTTTTAAAATTGATTACTCAAATTAATTAACCTTTAATTAATTATCTAAATAATTAAATTATTTAATTATTCCCTAATCATATAAATCAATTAACCATCCTTAATACATTAAATAATTTATACATTATTTAATTTCATCATTTAATTCACCTTTAAAAACATATAGGATTTAACCTATTATATAATTACTCTAAACAAACAAATTTGAAAAACATTTTAAAACTTTGGAAACTCCTTTAAAACTTGCTAAAACTTTGTTAAAGGACTTGGTTTACAATCTTCTTTGAAACTTACACATTTTTGATAAGCTTTTAATACTAGATCATAACAACTCACAAATACCCAGGTCAAACCCATAAAATTCCCGAGCAAAACACGATACACTCACGAACCATCTTCCTCCCGTACCCTCCTTCGAGTCAAACACAGGAATATTTCGAGATTTCCCCGAGCTAGCTCCTTCTTCCCCAAATGATCAAACAAACCCAGACACACTCGAACTACTTGTGCACGTGCACAACGATCTGGACATCACAGACACCATGCCGACGATACCTACCAGTCGACGACGACCCCCACCATCCTTCCGATCACCCAGCTTCGTCAATAGCGACGAAGATCAAAATCGAACACTTCAGCTCAGGCTGGAACTCAATCCAGTCGACAAAACTTCACCGTGATGATGACCTCCCCTACCAGATATTCTGCCGTCCCACCTAGAGAAGCGCCACAGCCCGACTCACCCATTTCCCCTCATGCGGTCGAGTTCGACGCGATGACAAGGCCGCAAATGCCACGAGACCAACCACGAACAAAAACTCAGCTAAACCCTAAATTTAACTCACCGCGCCACCACGACGCTCCGAAAAATCACCGATTATTTTTCCCACCATCATTGCCCACTAGCCACCTTTGACATGAACCCCGACCATCCTAGTTACGCCGATCACCAGATAATGCTCAAAACTCCAATTCCGATCAACCACAAATTACACATTCGAAACTAAACTAAAAATTATAATTCAAGTTTTAAAATTCATGATTTTTGATGGGAAATCAGATTATATAAGAGAGTCAAGGAATTGTGATATTTGATTTTAACATGGTTTCAAAATTTTCACGGTCTTTTCCATTCCCAGGTGATATTTCGACTTATAATACTTAAACATATTTTTAAAACTTAATTTTATGTCCAAACAAACATAATTTGTTTAAAACCCAAAGCATATCAAAGATTATATAAAAAGATTAGGAAATTTGAACTAAATTTTTTTTACCTGTAACTATGGAACATAGTTATATATATGTATACAAACATGCATACTTAACAACTTCATATTTTTCAACATGCAAACATAATTTAATTTCATGCCAAACTACTAACACATCATCTTTCCAAACATCATTCACATGCATCAGATTTAAACAGTTTTTAAGCTTGGTTTACTCACCTGTTATAACACAGAGACCAGGTTTTCCAATTTCTTTGATCTTGAACTAGCTTATTGGAAAGATCTAAATCTTTGAATCTTGATAAATTTTGATTTGAATCTACCTTTGCCTGATCATGATCTTCCTTATGTTTGCTTCAGGTTGAAATTTCCTTTTGTTACTTTGAATTGCTTGATGTTGAGATTAATAAATTTTGATCTGTAGTTTTAAATTGAACTGAAACTTAAAGCCTTGAATTGCTCTGGTTTGAGGATGTTAACAAGTTATGATTTTTGATTCCTCAGGTTTGAAAAATGTGTATAGGTTTTTCTTTTGAATTAAGATAGGAAAAGGAGAATGGAAGAGATGAGATATATGTATATATAGACTTTAATTATGGTTTTAAAATTTTAAGAAAATAAAAAATAAAATAGTGACACTTGTTAGATTTCTTAACATTTGTCATTTACCAATGTTTATCACCTTACATTTGTTATTAGGAAGATTTATAAACTAACACTTGTAATTATGCATGTTTAATTAATTTTTAAATGGTTTATAAGCTTTTATATATAATTTCCTAATTAATAAATATTTTTCTTAATTTATATAAATAAAATTCTTTAAAGAAAATAAAATAAAACAAATCATATATTAATAAAAATCTTATACATAGATGTTTATATCCAAAATATTTAATATAATTATCTTTTAAATTTCAAATTTAAATCCAAATTCAAATTCATTTACATATCCAGATATCCTTTATTATCAGATTTATTTGTTCAATC
Organism: Allium fistulosum; assembly: GCA_030737815.1. Classification (NCBI taxonomy): domain Eukaryota; kingdom Viridiplantae; phylum Streptophyta; class Magnoliopsida; order Asparagales; family Amaryllidaceae; genus Allium; species Allium fistulosum. Next base: position 100,054,367 of record CM060901.1, on the reverse strand, counting down.
TATAATTCAGTATTTCTATTAATTAACTCAGTTAATTATCACTTAACAGATACTCCAAAATCCGGGTTATAACATTCCTCCCCCCTTTGAATCTTTTCGTCCTCGAAAAGGAACGAAGCCGGAATTTATAAAAATACTTATATTAAATAAATTACTCTTTGAACATCAATTTTTTTTAAAACTATAAACTCCCTTTAATTTAAGAATTTTTTTTAAAACATCTTTAAAATTCATATAATATTATAAAATAGTTTTGTAAAAATACTTTTATTACTCGATGTCTCAACAAGTCCATCCTTGTTCTCACAGAAATTCGGTAATACGTTGATCAGTTGTAGGACTGAAAATCTATAAGTACTTGGTAAACCCGTTTTCAACACCCAGTGGAAATACTTGGAAAATAATTTATTGAAAATATAGAAAACATTTTTGAAATAGAGGAAACATCTTTTGGTGAGAATGCTCTGTAAATCATCACCCCCATCTGTGGTCGCAGTTAACTCGATGGTTACGTTGCCATCCCGACAAAATCCATAGATAACTGTAGGCCTCCACGCCCCTCGATTACACCATGGAACCCGCTACAGATCGCTGTTACATCTAGGGTTACGTTGCCATCACAGCAAAAGTCCATGTAACTATAGGCATCAGCGCCCTCGAATTTCGCTGCCAAAAAATGAAACTTCTCCACTCCCACATAGGTCGCAGTCTACCGATATAAAATCAAACGTAGACTGTTGGCTCTCAGCAGCACACACGACTTTCGCTATATTACCATAGGTCGCAGTCTACCGATATAAAATCAAACGTAGATTGTCGGCTCTCATCAGCACACACGACTTTCGCTATGGTCTGCAGTAGATAGCAGTGACATCGAGCTACACTGTCGTCAGAGCATAACCCAAATGTCTCTGTAGGTATCAGCACCCTCGACTTTCGCTACCCACTACACATAATCCTCAGGAACTAGTTTGTCCGGACTGCTCACATGATTAACTTTAGAACCCCCCCTTTGGGTTCAAGGCAGTACCACCCTGTGGCACTCCTGAGAAGTTCATTCAAGGGAGCGCCTTTTCCCCCAGAGCCACTTTCAAAACACTTTATACTATACTCTTATAGTATCTTTCAAATCATACCCTTTATGATTTTCATCCAAATCTCCTTTACACAAAATCGATAATTCTCAAACTAGGCTTTCCAAATTTCCAAAAATTGATTTTTCCTAAAAAATCAAAAGCCTTTTTAAAATCCATAGGTTCCAAAACCCTTTTCCAAAATCATTCTCATATAATCCTTTATATATATATATACATAGATATATATAACTTCAAAAATCTTTGGATCACTTCAAACTTGTATAAATTCCCTTTTTATACTTCAAATACTTTCAAAAACCTTTTTCTGCTGGCAATAGATTCAACAAGGGGAGTTTATCAAATATATATACATAACTTTGCTTACACCAAATCAATATTCAAACTTGATTACTCTATAAAGTCACTTACCATATTAGTTACTTCCATAAAGTAAATTTTTACCATAGAAATATCCAATTTCCATTTTATTTCATCATATATCTCACAAAATATACTTTTCATTTCAAAAACCATTTTACATTTCTTATCCACAACTTTCCAATATCAATTTCATTCAAACCCGTATGATGTACACATATCATACGTATGCTATATCAATCTGATCACTCACTCGATCACACAATTTCTCTTCCGAACTAGTATCGTCCGCCCGACTTCCTAGTGCGGACTCAGATTTGGTTTCTTGATCAGAAACCGTCATCCTTCTTGCATAGTCATAACTATGATAGAGAATTTCCAGAACCAATCAAAAATCCGTATCCAGTTTTGCCGTCGAAAATCGAGTGAAAATTCCCAACTCGGATCGATATATTATCTCGAAATTTTGTGCTCGAAACCGGATCAAATCACTATGCGAATAGAATAATATACGTACATCCTACGTATTTATCTTCATTGATTTTTAGCCAAATCAATCTTCTTTTTACTTCACATTCATTTAGATTTCTATTCACTCATTTACAATTGCTCCCAATTTCCATTTGGGTTAACACTTCAATTCTTATCTCAATCGGTATTCAATTATAAACAGTTTGCACTCTAACCAACTTGTATTAAGAAAATAGCTTGAATTTTTTTAAAATAAATAAGTAGTTGTAAAATAGTTATTAGTTGTAAAATAGCAGTAGAATAGTTAAGAAAATTTTAAAATAGTTGTAAAGTAGTTAAATAATTGTAAAATAGTTGGATAGTTTCAAAATAGTTGTAAAATAGTAATTAGTTTTCAAAATAATTGTAAAATAATAAAAGTTGTACAGTAAATAGCTAGGGAAATAGATTTTAAACAGTTTATATTAAAATAATTTATTTGAAAAAAATAGTTCAGAGTCAAACTGTTCAATTCCCAATCTCCAATTCCAATCAATTTCCAATTTCAACTCCCATTAAATTGATTCAATTTCAATTCAATTTAAATTAACTTCAACTACCCCAAATTCGAATCAACTCCCATTGAATTTCAAACTTATTCAACTTCAATTTCACTTTAAATTAATTCGATTCAAATTTTCCATTTGAATTTTATTTTTATCCATCTTCAATCACAATTCCAATTAATTTAAATCAAATTCAATTTGAACTAATTCAATTCAAATCTCAACTTAAAACCATCTCGAATTTCATTTTGAAATTTCCAATTTAGGTTGTTCATTCTAAACTCATTTAACTTCCCTTAAGTTAAATTCAATTTAATCCAGTCAACCTTACCCAATTTGAATTCCCATTTCAAATTTTAAACTTTATATTAATAATCTTCCCACTTATAAGTTCAAAAACTTATCACTTTGGGTTTTCATATCACATTCCAAGGAAAAATTTAAAACTCAACACTTAAGAGTTTATTTCAAATCATCTTTGATATTATGTATATCCTCATTTATACATATTTATTTCCTTTACACACCAAGTTATACCTTAAATTTTTAAACCACCTTTGGTTTTAATTCAAAACAAATTTCTTTAAAACAATTTCAAGTTTTCTGGATTTAGATCTAGAACTTCACAATTTTAAATTATCTTCAATTCCAATTTATAAGTCATGCTCACCTAAAAGTTTACTTCCCTAAAACACTTTATTTTGCTTAATCATTAACAACATTTCATTATTAAACACAACAACCATTTATGATAATAACCAAGATTATCATATTTGGAAATCAATTCATTATTATCTTTATTCTGAAAACACTTCTACAAATTCAAGATTTTAATTTCAGTTTGGATCCATTTCAAACTTATCTTCATTCAATTTCAATTTGGTTGTATTACTATTACCACTTAATTCTCATTATTTTATTTTATTCCAATGATTAAAAAACCAATTTCTTTAATATATTTAATAATTAGGAAATTTTATTTCTTTATATATATCAAAAGATAAACTTATATAAAAATCATTTATTTTTAAAACCATTTTAAAATCTTTATATAAGAAAATAACAAGTACGCTCTCATATATAATACTCTCAACTCATTCTAGGGTACTATTGACCTTATCCTTAATGAGTAAGTCCCACCAGAGCCAAGGTTCTCACTTAACCTGGCTCTGATACCAAATGCAACGACCCGGAATTTTTGATCCCGAAAATTCCAAATAGTTAGGAAAAGAAGAAAAGAGGTAGAAGAAGAAACATAAATGAAACACAGAATCTTACATTCGCAGCGGATCAAAATATAATATCAAATAAAATAACAGTTATACAAAGGAAAACTGTATCAGTTAATTTACATCAATACATCAGAGTTACAACATTTACACAAACACTCGGACAACTAAAATCAACTTGTCCTAGATAAACTATAATATCTCTCAGCGGAATACTCTATACGTCCCTACCATCCAGCTCGCCTCCTGAGCTCCGGAACGTCCTTACCTGAAAATCTGTAATACTCGGTCTGACCCGAGCATTACAATAAGGTAACACCCGAGTCAGGCTGGAAACCAGCGTGAGTAAATCCATCTAACATGAAATACCAAAACATGAACTTATTTAAAAACTCGGGGGTAACTAGTACTTCACTACAAGTTCACAACTTGTTATAGTCAACACTTGTTTTCACAAATCAATCCCTAAGTGCCCTTACTTAGTTTAAATGGTCTAGTCATTTAAATTTATCCCATTCCAACCTATTTGATGCACATATCAAATATTTAAAGAATTATTGAAGATTTTAAATCGAAGTGGTTTCGGGTTTTCACCGATACCCGACCCCGGTCTCTTCGAAACCAATGTCATCTTAACCCAAGTTATTCAACTGAATACAATTAAATTTTAAATACAGGATGTCACTTTACACAGCAATTCATCTCGGTAGATAACCATATTATCACTGTTCAACCCAATCATATCACAAAACATTTCATATCAGAAATATCAAATAATCTAAGGCATTCAATATCATTCAATCATTCATAAGCAAGATTTATTAGTCACACCATTCCAATTAATTTCTTTAATCACTTTTAATTCTGCTTACTTACATTAATTAATTACAAACCATTAATTAATCATCTCTTAATTATCCTCTTTAATTACATTAAGTAATTAGCCTTAAATTAATAACACAAATTAATTAACCTTCACCCATTCACATTAATTACATTTATCCTTAATTAATTACTCTTAATTAATTATCCTATAATCACTTACATTGATTAATTATCCTTTAATTAATCACATTCATTAACTAACTAACCCTTTAATTAATTTCCTTAATTAATCCATACTTTAACTAATTACACTAAGTAATTAATCCTCAATTACTTCCATTAAGTAATTATCATTAAATAAATTACATACAGTAATTACCCATTAATTACCTTCCTTAATTAATGACTTTAAGCAATTTTCCTTTAATTACTTTCATCAAGTAATTATCATTAATTAATTAATATCATTAAGTGATTAACCTTTAATTAATCATCTTTTAATTAATAAATTAATTAATTAATCACATTAATAAATCAATCTTTTAAAATTGATTACCCAAATTAATTAACCTTTAATTAATTATCTAAATAATTAAATTATTTAATTATTCCCTGATCATATAAATCAATTAACCATCCATAATACATTAAATAATTTATACATTATTTAATTTCATCATTTAATTCACCTTTAAAAACATATAGGATTTAACCTATTATATAATTACTATAAACAAACAAATTTGAAAAACATTTTAAAACTTTGGAAACTCCTTTAAAACTTGTTAAAACTTTGTTAAAGGACTTGGTTTACAATCTTCTTTGAAACTTACACTTTTTTGATAAGCTTTTAATACTAGATCATAACAACTCACAAATACCCAGGTCAAACCCATAAAATTCCCGAGCAAAACACGATACACTCACGAACCATCTTCCTCCCGTCCCCTCCTTCGAGTCAAACACAGGAATATTTCGAGATTTCCCCGAGCAAGCTCCTTCTTCCCCAAATGATCAAACAAACCCAGACACACTCGAACTACTTGTGCACGTGCACAATGATCTGGACATCACAGACACCACGCCGACGATACCTACCAGTCGACGACGACCCCCACCATCCTTTCGATCACCCAGCTTCGTCAATAGCGACGAAGATCAAAATCGAACACTTCAGCTCAGGCTGGAACTCAATCCAGTTGACAGAACTTCACCGTGACGATGACCACGCATACCAGATATTCTACCGTCCCACCCAGAGAAGCGTCACAGCTCGACTCATCCATTTCCCCTCATGCGGCGAGTTCGACGCGATGACGAGGCCGCAAATGCCACGAGACCAACCACAAACAAAAACTCAGCTAAACCCTAGATTTAACTCGCCGCGCCACCACGACGCTCCGAAAAATCACCGCTTATTTTTCCCACCATCATTGACCCACTAGCCACCTTTGACATGAACCCCGACCATCCTAGTTACGCCGATAACCAGAAAATGCTCAAAACTCCAATTTCGATCAACCACAAATTACACATTCGAAACTAAACTAAAAATTATAATTCAACTTTTAAAATTCATGATTTTTGATGGGAAATCAGATTATATAAGAGAGTCAAGGAATTGTGATATTTGATTTTAACATAGTTTCAAAATTTTCACTGTCTTTTCCATTCCTAGGTGATATTTCGACTTATAATACTTAAACATATTTTTAAAACTTAATTTTATGTCCAAACAAACATAATTTGTTTAAAACCCAAAGCCTATCAGAGATTATATAAAAAGATTAGGAAATTTGATCTAAATTTTTTTTACCTATAACTATGGAACAGAGTTATATATATGTATACATACATGCATACTTAACAACTTCATATTTTTCAACATGCAAACATAATTTCATTTCATGCCAAACTACTAACACATCACCTTTCCAAATGTAACAACCCGTATATTTAGACCATTTAAATAGACAATAATCCACACATGTCAACTTAAATAGTACAAAACACGAATCATTAATGGAGCATACGTATATATAAATGAGAATCATCACAGAATCACAGAAAATATAACATAACAGAATAGTGCAGCGGAAATACAACAATGTCATAATAGTAGTTCATGAAGCTACTAAGAAAATACAACAATGTCTCAAATAAAAGAAATACAACAACATAGATGTCCAAATAGTCCAAATGGAAAGAACAATACTGATAAAGATAAGATAGTCTTCAAGTCTTCAGCTCCAAGTAAGCAGCAACAGCAATCCTCAGTCTGATCCGAGCATATGCACAAACAAACACTCGAATCAGGACATATATTCTTATACAGACAATATGGTTCAAAATTTGAAATAACAATAACTCAAAGATGATTGGAATAAGCATCTTTCAGGATCCGATAAACTATCTATATATAGTAGAGTACGATAAGTAGATAATGTCTATCAGTAATAATAAGATATCAAAATAGTGTTAAGTCATGGCCCATTCCACCCTTAACACATTTTTATTCCCAAAAGCATATACAAGACCGTAGTTTCCCCAAAACCGGAAGTCACCAGAGGGCAATCCATATACTAAAGGTACAAATCAAAATCGTAGTGGTCGCGCATAAATGGAATATAAGTATGACAAGGCACATGAGGCAATACCCAAGGTAGTGACACTACCATTCGCCTGATCCGGACTGGTGAGAACGCAACGCCGCAGCGCCCGCAACACCGTGAAACAACACTCCCAAATCAAGGGTGCGCACCAATCAATCACAAAGTAAAATAATAGTTTACGAAGAAGTGTGTCCACTTGAGGTAGCTAATCCTCCATTGGCCCGGCACAGCTCCTGTTTTAGTCATTTCCAATTTGACATAAGTGTCAAGGCTATCCATTATCGTTCACTTTCTTCAATCATCAACGTTCGTCAATCCAACCACTTCATTTTGGATCATCACTTCGCGTATAGTTATTAAAGTGGTTTCCGGTTTAGACAGTGAGTATGTCCCAAACCGATTCCGGTTCCTTTAATAACCTTCGTGATTATAACACCGATTGGTCGTTAATATATTTTAAAACCAAATCAATTTTAATTTCAATTGGAAATCATAAATCGACAATTCGTTAGTCTTTCGAAATCAATTTCCAAAATTACGTTTCAAACTTTCCAATTTCAATTTCAACATTTTTATAATTCAATTTCAAAGTTTCAATTAAAACAATTCAAATATTCATTGCATTTTGTATATAAGTTCATTCCAAAATCATTTAACTAAATTTAACGTTCAAACAATTTAAGTCAATTATCGATTTCATTCGATATTCATTAAATAAATTTATCCTTAAACAATTTCAATTAAATTCCCAATTCATTTCGTTACGTTTTTAGTTCGATTTCATTATCAAAGTTTACAACTTATCTACAATTTCATTTGTCCAATCCAATTCTTAAATTACAAGTTTTTTCATTTGTTTTGACAAAACGCATTCTATTTCTTATCAAAGAAATTCCTTTCAATTTCAAAACTTAGTTAAAACTTAGTTTCACTTGTTCAATAATTCAATTTCTCTTAATAAAGATATTCAATTCAATTTAATTTGGAATTCGATCTCATCAAATTTTCAATAATTTCAAATCTTAATTATTAATTATTCCAAACTCATTCATTAATAATTTCAAACTTAATTTTTTTATTAAATTCAAAACTTAATTATTAATTATTTCAAACTTCGTTATTAATAATTTCACAACTTAACTATTTATAATTTCAAAAATTAATTATTAACAATTTCAAAACTTAATTATTAATAATTTCAAAAATTTATTATCAAATAATTCTAAATTTAATTATTAAATAATTAAATTTTAAGCAATATTCTTTTTGTCAATTACTACGTTAATATTTGTTTTCAAATTCAAATACTCACATTTACATTCATTCGAATTTAAATTCCAAATTATTCAAAACTTTGTTATTCATCAAATAAAACTTTATTTTATTTAAATCAAAAACATTTGACCAATCGGGTTTTATTTTAATTTTCTATCCTAAGTCAAAATTATTTGGGTATTTATCATTTCAACCCGATTCCATTTCAATTTGAAAATCAAAACATACAAAGGGAACTTGCAGTGTGATAGCTGGGATGGTGTCAAAGTAAATAAACAAGCAATAGCATCCATTCACAACAATTTAACAAATTTCAAATAATTCCGAAATAATCATATTAATTCGCGTTTGTTATTTACGCAAATTAATAGAACTATTTCTAGAATCTACTCTATCATTTCAAGTAGATTAAAGATTATAACATTACGGTTTCACTTGTCGTTCAAATTTTCAACTACAACAGTTAATTCAATATACCTTCAAAGGTCCAAAGTAAAATTTATCAATTCTACGTGTCAAATAACTTACAAATTAAAAGGGTCAATTTTTACTAATTGAATTTAACATATGAAGGGGTCAGGTTTAGCAAATCAGAATTTAACATATATAATCCAAATTAAATTCGTTAACTATCCTATATCAAATTCACTTGCAAATTATTTGTCACTTTACACTAGCAATCAACATTCAATTCAATCACATAGCAATCATTCTAGCATAAGAATATAGTCGTGAAAATTAATTCACCTTTCGTGGATATAGAATTTTGACGGCGAAGCACGAAGAAGTAAGAATAGAGTCGGTACAGCACGAACAACGAACACTGTAAAATCGTCAAAAGAAAACGATATTAATACAATGAACGTTAGTATATAATTTATAAATTTATATAAACGCGCTTACCGAAGACGGAGAAAAGAACAAAAGCTGAAGATTAAGCTGCTGCGAAAGAAATTCAGTCGGTTGGCTGGTGGTGAATTGTGACGTGGGTGGTAGGCAACGTCAGTGGAAGGGTGGACTGGTAGGCGGTTGGTTGACTGCGTGGTGGGCTGGAGGGTGGTTGCAGGTAGGCGGTTGGCTGGTGGGTCAGCGAGTGGCTTGCTGGTGGTGGCGGCGGAGACAGTGGTCAGGGGTTAGGGGATCGCGACGTGGTGGGCTCGGTTGGAGAAGTCTGGGGTGGCTGTGATAACGGAAGGTGGATTGGGCGGTTGGGTGCTGCGTGGGGTTGGGGCAATGGTTCATTCGTTTTTTTTTCTTTGGCAATTTACAGTAAAGCAAATAGAATAGAGGAAGAGGAGGGAGAAAGCATTTACCTGGGGTTGAAGATTGAAGATGAATTGTTAGAATAGTATGCAGTGATAAGGAAATATAATTTTCTTTGTTGCTTCGTATCCCACAAAGCTATTCATTTTCCCGAACATTCACACTTATTACCAAGCAACCACTCCTATTCCCTAGCCATCCCTTAACTCCCAACTACCCAATTAAATACACCAGAGATTCATTTCAAATTTTCTGTTGTAAACGGGCTAACGAACTCGGGCTGAAATTTGTTTAACCGGTCCGTTCGGAACGGTCAATTTTAACGTGACACTTTCCGACTGATTCTGATTAACACGAATAAGTATACCGTTTTGATCAGTGCGACGACGCGCTTCCAACGGTACACAGATTATTGCGATACGACGATTTTATAAAATTTGCATTTATGCCGCTTAAATTGTACGATTTTCAAAACAATTTAAACGGAGCTGGCGATGACAGTTTTAGACGAAACGAATTACATAATCTTGATCAGAATAATTTTTACAACATAACTGTGTAAAAATATTTGGATTTGGAAGATAAATTTTCGCAGCTTTAAATGGACTGATATACAGTAAAACGCGAACGGATTTTACTGTAATAATTTGCAAAGAAACTTTTTCTATGTCCATAACTAACTAGACGTCTGTCATAAATAAAGTTTGGACGTAAATTGAGATCGTTTATAATTTCAAAATTTTATTGAAACGAGGAATTTGAAATTTTAAATTGGGTCGAAAATTTAGGGTCGTTACACCAAACATCATTCACATGCATCAGATTTAAATAGTTTTTAAGCTTGGTTTACTCACCTGTTATAACACAGAGACCAGGTTTTCCAATTTCTTTGATCTGGAACTAGCTTATTGGAAGGATCTAAATCTTTGAATCTTGATAAATTTTGATTTGAATCTACCTTTGCCTGATCTTGATCTTCTTTATGTTTGCTTTAGGTTGAAATTTTCTTTTGTTACTTTGAATTGCTTGATGTTGAGATGAATAAATTTTGATCTGTAGTTTTAAATTGAACTAAAACTTGAAGCCTTGAATTGCTCTGGTTTGAGGATGTTAACAGGTTATGATTTTTGATTCCTCGGGTTTGAAAAATGTGTACAGGTTTTTCTTTTGAATTAAGATAGGAAAAAGAGAATGGAAGAGATGAGATATATGTATATATAGACTTTAATTATGGTTTTAAAATTTTAAGAAAATAAAAAATAAAATAGTGACACTTGTTAGATTTCTTAACATTTGTCATGTACTAATGTTTATCACCTTACATTTGTTATTAGGAAGATTTATAAACTAACACTTGTAATTATGCATGTTTAATTAATTTTTAAATGGTTTATAAGCTTTTATTTATAATTTCCTAATTAATAAATATTTTTCTTAATTTATATAAATAAAATTCTTTAAAGAAAATAAAATAAAACAAATCATATATTAATAAAAATCTTATACATATATGTTTAGATCCAAAATATTTAAGATAATTATCTTTTAAATTTCAAATTTAAATCCAAATTCAAATTCCTTTACATATCCAGATATCCTTTATTATCAGATTTATTTGTTCAATCTATAATTCAGTATTTCTATTAATTAACTCAGTTAATTATCACTTAACAAATACTCCAAAATCCGGGTTATCGCAATATATTATATTTTAAATGTAACTTTTAAATTTAAAATATTATATTCTCAATATTCAAAATAATTCAAAATTTTATATTATAACATGTATAATATTTTCCTATTTTAAATTTAAAACTTTTATTTTTAATTTTAAAACAATTTTGAAATTATCCCAAGGCCCAATTCAAATTGGGCTTTTTGTATTAGGAATAACCTTTTGGGCTTATCTCATCATTTCAGGCTAGGCTAGTAGCCAGGTAGGGTAGAGTACTTAAGTACCTAAACCTAACCTTAGATATCCTACTATATGGGTAGACTTTAATTAGTTAACTCTAACATGACTAACTTAGACCGCATAGGCTATTGGACTCTGATACCATTGTTGGAACTGTGCCTCCCCATAGCAGAAGATATGTGTATCTCAAAAAAATTACCTTATTGAATTTATATTGGGCCTATGAAGTCTAATTTATTTAGAACATTTCTAAATTTAAATTAAATAAAATCTCTTATTTCATTTAACTTTATAGATCATAGATAGAATTTTATTTTATTTATATTCAATTAAATATAATAGTACACATATGTATCATGTACATATGTGTATGTGTGTGCATGAGTAACATAATAATCTATGCACGGTATAACATGGCCATATATAAATGTTGCAACTTACATCGCAACGAACATGTTAGCTCATCCTATATGTATTGAATGTTGTCCAAATATATGTACGTATGTAAATTTGTTATTTATATAAATATTAAAAATTATGTAAATATATATGTATATATGTGCATGCGTGTGTTTGTGTGTGTGTGTATATAACTTGTATGTAAAAATATTAATGATTTATATATATACCATTGCATTAAATATTATATGTATATATACTTACTATAAAAAAATTAAATCATTTTACACATATACATATATATGTAGGAATTACATTAAGAAAATTATTATTATTATATTTAAATAAATAAATATAATTATATTTATAATATCTAAATATGTATATGTGTGTGTAAATATATATATTAGTTATGTATTTCAAAAAATATAATTTTAAACCTTTCCAAATCGAATGCACAACATAAAAAAATTATTTATAGTTTATTGCATTAGTGTTTATATATATATTAATAAATTATTCGAAATACAATAAAATAATAATAAAAAATATTTTTACATTATATTATTCAAATTTTAAATTTTTAGAAAATCAAGCATGATATTTTAAAGTTAAGATTTTTTTTTCAAAATTTCCAAGCCAAAATAATGTTTTTAATTAATTAATTGATTGATTTTGGCCATTTATTAAACTAATTTTTTAAAAATATAAAAAATGATTTTTAAATTCTTATTTTTTGGCCAAGAGTTTATATGATGATAAAAAAATTTAAAATTTTAATTTTTGAGACATATTTTACTTTATATGATTTATTTAATTAGTATATTTTTTGAGAGAAATGTGTGATCCTCTAATAGAGAAAACACATATATAGTACCGAAAATATAGGAGTTGCCAACATGCCTGATAGGTAACAAAACATACAAAAACAAAAATCTCAAAAAAAAAACTAATGATTACCTCTCAAAAGAAACAACCACTCAGGGTAACCTCTAAAATGAGCTCCAACAAAGCCACCACCCATTACACTTCACTATCAAACTCCGACAAGGCCACCGCCCGATAGCGAAGTGTTAGAAGTACCCAATACAAACATTACTGCAGTAAAATGCACAATATAAGATCAATATGCAACTTCACTAGAGTATGAACACAACACAGCTAGAGCAAACGATCCATCCATTGCTAACTCCAAAATAAGCATCCACTGAGTAAAAGATCTCCCCCAAACAGCAACACTGCAAAATTAACAGCCGAAACCAGAATCTATCCCTGTATTTGTAGAAAATACTACTCAAAAATGTAAGAATAATATATATTTATATATATATATGAATATAAAAAAATATTTATATACATATATATGCATAAAAATAAAAATTAAATAAGAAACTAGAACAAAAAATATAGGACAGTGCTAATCAAAATAATAAATGCTAAACAAATTATAAATCAACCTCATCTTTGCATATACTAAATTTACATCATCTAAGCCTTCTTCTAAGCTATGAGTCAATAACCATGAGATCAAAAAGATATATATGTATATAAGTTTGTATTTATATACACATATATTTGAAACAAAAATAATAATAATACTACACTCCTTTGATCAAAAGTTGATTAGTATAATCAGCAAAATCATCACTTGAGTTTAAATAAATACTAATGCAAAAGTTATTACCTTTAAAGATATTGTTTCTTTGTTTAAAAAAATCAATGTGTTCTCTAACCTTATCAAGACACTCTTTAAAATGAATATTTCTTGCCAATTTATACTTTGGATTTGAGATCCAACTAAAACAAAATAAGGCAATTGTCATAATCAATTTATTATGATGACTATTATTATTATTATTAAATAGTCTCTGGTTTCTTTCAAACCAAATAAACCAACAAATTATAGTAAATAAAGTGTCCAATAAAAATCTATATCCACTTTTAAACATAAATCTTAAATTATTCCAGTAGAAATCACAGTCTGAAACCTTAGTAGTAAAATTAAAATTAAATTTTTTAAGAGTATTACTAAGAATGAAATCAGTATCCCTACAATCATAATATATATGATTAACATTTTCTAAGTAAAACTTACAAAAAGTACATTTATTATCAATAGACAAATTCTTTTTTTTTAATGTTCAATAGTATTTAATTTCCTATGTATAATCAACCACATATGAATCTTGGCCTTTGGTGGTGCATTGGATTTCCATATAAGATTATCAATGTTAATAGTAGTAACACCTGAATAATTAAGAAATTTATATGATGAATTAGAAGTAAACTTCTTACTTTTATCCCAACCCCAATCAATAATATCATTCTCACTATCAATATTATATAAATTCAATTTTGCACGCAATACGCAAATTGTTTAAAAGTTAAACCTTCTAAGATTCTACTAAATGTAAAATTCCAAGGTGGATCATTATCAGGTCAAAAAACATCTTTAATTAAAACATTCTTAAAGTAACAAATTTCAAGAAGTTCCTTAAATTCAACCTTAAGAGGAATGACAGATATCCAGCAGTCATGCCAGAAGGATGTGTTATTTACCGAATGCACAATCGTATTAATACCTAATTTAAAAATATCATGGCATTTTAAAATTGATTTCCAGAAATTAGAAAAGTTATTAGAAACATTGGGGTGTAACTTGATATAAATTATAACTGCCATTATAATAATGTTTAGATATAATTTGTTTCTAAACAAAATTATCATTATTATCTTTAAATTTCCATAACCATTTACCTAGTAATGACATATTAATATTATCTAAATTAATAACACCTATTCCTCCCTCCTTTCAATTTACATACTGTATCCCAATTAACTAAAAAATTTAAACTACTATTGGGATTTTCTCCTCCTCATAAAAAATCACGTCTTATTTTATCAATTTAATTTATCACCCATTTTGGAAAAAGGTGCATAGACATCCAATAAATAGGAAGTGTAGATAAAACCGAATTGATAAGAATTAATCCACCCGCTCTAGGTTAAAACCTACCATTCCAATTGGAAATTCTATTATTTATCAATTATAATTAACCAGTCCTCATGTTTAAGTTTAGTTGGTCTAATCAAAAAGCCTAAATAATCAATAGGGAAATTCATGGTAGAACAATTTAACGTATTACTACTAACCCCTCAACCTTATCAATGTCATTTAAAACCAACGCATAACTTTTATCAAAATTAATTTTAAGTCCTGATAGTAATTCAAAACTGTATAAAATAAATTTAAGTGCAATGACATGTTTAGGTAAATGTGAAGCACATAACATGGTGTCATCCATAAATTGAAGAACTGAAAGTCCATTACGTGTAATTTCAATACTTACATTCCCTAAAGTTCTATTTCCTACAACTTTTTAAATTATCCTAGCGAAAACATCAGCAGCTAGATTAAAAGAAAGAGGCGATAAAGGATCACCCTGTCAAAGACCACGTTTAGATTGTATTTTATTCCCTAGAACACCATTAACCATTATACTAGGATTACCAGTTTTTAGCAATGACATAATCCAACCAATCCATCTAAAACTAAAACCTCTAGCCTAAAATGACCCGAAATTTTACTACGAAAATTCCGGATTGTTAGAGAAAGAAGAAAGAGATAGAAGAAGAAGAAAGAGATAGAAGAAGAAGAAAGAGAAACACATCACAAATTCTCATATTCGCAGCGGATAAAATATAATATCAAATAATAGCAGTTTACAAAAGAATACCATATCTGTCAATTTTCATTTTAATACATCAGAGTTCTAACCATATATAAAAACACTGGACATATACAAATCAACATGTTCGAGATACATAGGAATAATATCATAGCGAAAACACTCCATACGTTCCAGCCATCCAACTCGCCTTTGAACTCCAGAACGTCCTTACCTGAAAATCTGTAATACTCGGTCTGACCCGAGCATTACATCAAAGTCACACCCGGGTCAGGCTGGAAACCAGCGTGAGTAAACCCATCTAACATGAAATACTAAGTTCAACATAAAAGGAAACCCGGGTAACTTGTACTTCACTACAAATTCAAATCTTGTTATAGTCAACACTTATTTCACAAACAATCACTAAGTATCCTTACTTAGTTTATATGGTCCAATTTACTTAAATTATTCCATTCCAGCCTATTGATTTCACATATCAAACTATAAAGAATTATTGTAGATTCTAAATCGAAGTGGTTTCGGGTATTTACTGATACCCGACCCCGGTCTCTTCGAATCCAATTTCATCTTACAAACAAAGTTGTTTAAGTTTAAACAATTCCATTTATATCCAGAATTACATATTTACATAGCCATTCATCATAGATAGACAAACCCTATTATCACAGTTCAACTAAAATATCTCATATCTCAAAGTATCATATATCAGAGATATCAACCAATTCAATTCATTCAATTCATTCAATATCATTCAACTATCCATAAGCAATATTATAGGATATATAATTCTTAATTTATTTAATTAATCTCCAATTAAATAAATCACCAACTTACTCACTTGGATTACCTTACTCCTGCTTACTTAACATTAATCAATTACAACTCAATTAATTAATCATTCTTTAATCATCCATCTCAATTAATCCTCCTTGATTAATTATTATTTAATTACATTAAATAATTAATCTTTAATAAATCACATAGATTAATTATTCTTAACCATTCACATTAATTAATCTTTAATTAATTCATTATTGATCCTTAATCACTTCTAGTAATTAGTTATTCCTTTAATTAATTACATTTAAGAAGTAATTTTTAAATTAATCACTTTATTAATTAACCTTTATTAACCTCATTCAGTAATTTATTATCTCTTAATTATTAATTAATAAACCATAATTATCAATTAATAAAACTTAATTACAAATAATTAATTCTTAATTATTTGTTAATAAATCTTTAATTATTTAATTAATTAATCTCTAAGATAAACATTTATCTTATTAACTACTAAATTATCATTTACATATGATTTAAAACAATTTATTCTTTTAATCAACACTTAATTACATTTTTAAATTAAGTTTTTAAAATACTACAGAATTTTACTTAACAAGTTTAAGTTAAACAAATCACATAACTTGAAACTTTACTTACCTTGTCTAAAAATTTTAAAACTTGATTTGTTTTACAAAATTTTTGCTTTAGATTAAAACAGGAAATACCCTTAGGCCAAAACCCGAGTCAAAAACACTAAAAACTCGAGCCATCCTCGAGTCATCTGCCAAACTCACCTACTTCGAGTCGCACACCATAATGCACGAGCACGACACCGAGTTGAACCTCATCTTCCCAAATCAACTTCCACCAGATACACAAATGACACCGTGCACGTACACCGTCGATCCAATGCTCTCCGACCCTTCCTCTGATCATCGACCAGTCATCAACAACCTTGCTGTCCCTCTCGGTTACTGAGATCGTCGATATCACCCATGAATCGAAATCGAACCCATCGTTCGAAAATCTGGAACCCACCACCAACATAAATTCTCCCCTCACCGTCGATCCTGACCTAGATAAACATCGCTGTCCTCACCAGAGAGTCGCCTCGACCTCCAACACCGGTCCCCCATGGACTGGTTCAACTCGATCCCACGATGACGACGAACTTGCCTCGACAAACCCACCTACAAAAACTAACAGTCGAACCCTAGTTCAACGATGTGTCACCGCTTCGACCATCTATAAATGCTTTTACTATTTTTCCTGAGTTTACTATCATTCAGACCTCCTCCCACCTAAATCTTGACGACCATAACATTGCTGATCGACGACAATTGACCAAAATGCCATTATCGATCAACTCAACATATCTCGTCGTTCCCAAGTTTAAAAATCATGAAATTATTACCTAAATTCAATATTTCCACATGTGAATTCATTCCCAAAACCAAAACTTGAAATTGAAATCTTTGATCTTTCTGACCTTATATATTTTTGCTGTAAAATTTTAGTTTCCAAAGTATTTAATACATATGTTTACCTGAAACGAATTTTAAAATTTAAATCTAGTTGATACTAACATTTTCCTTTCAGAAATCAAAACCTAAAAGGGATTGGAAAATTTGATTTTTGAATTTTGAATGGGTTTAGTAGCCTGTAAACTAAGAACATAATTACATATATATATATACATATAGACATATAACCACTTCATATATATATATACATATATAAACACATTCACATTCATGTATCTTACCTAAGGAATCAATCACAAGCATTCTATTTATAGATTCAAGGTTTTAAAATAAAAATTTGCTCACCATTTTGAATGTTGAATAGAGAGTTAAAATAGCTTTGATTTGAAACAGAGAAGCTTAGACATATCAGACAAGCAAACTTAAATCCATTCATATACACAGAACTATCACTTATATATACACATGCAGAGTAATCATCATCACAGCACAAGCAACAATCATTTACCTACTTAAACTTTTAAATTAAAATGTTTACTCACAGTTTTATGATGGATAATGCTATTCTCTATTCTTGCTTTATTACTGTTTGGTCTTTGAAGTTTAATGATAGTTTGTATCTTCTTCTTTTTACTTCAGTTGATCGAATGAGTGAAAAAAAAAGATAGAGTAGGGTATAAAGAGAAGAATGTAGCTTACAGGGTAAGCCAAGCTGAGGTATTGTACAGATATTTATATATTTTACATTTCTTTTACTTCCCTTTTGTTATTTTTTTGATTTGATTTTTGGGAGCTGATGTGATCCCTTATGAGAGATTTGATTTTATACGTGACTTATTGTATGCTTGAGTTAAAAGCTTGCTATGATGATTTTTCATATGTATATATATTTATATATACACTCTTTTGCTTACATACATGTAGAAATTTACATTTCTATATGCATTATTTCTCTAACATATAACCATATACATATATGGTCAAAATTTGAGATTTTGCCATTATGAAACTTGCACATTCATGTATGTACTAATTTTACAAATACATTATTTTTATAAATAAATCTTTTAAAGAGAATAATATAAAATCAATTATATAAAAGAAAATAAAATCATATATAATATACTTTTAAATCCAAAATATTTTAAGATATTTATCCTTTTGAATTTCCAATTTAAATTCAATTTTAATTTAAAATCAAATTTAAAACCAACCCATAAATATATATATATATATATTTAACAACACATTATTTGTTCTAAAGGAATAATTTGCCAATGTTAAATAATTATATTAGTAGATCATCAAACTAATATTTATCCAGATATTTATAATTCAGCTTCTATTATATTTCCAAATTCATTTATATATCCAGATATCTTTTATTGACAGAATCTTATTCGTTCGACTTATAAAATTAATATTCCGATAACTTCAAATCAGTTATTTACCCAATTAACCGGGGTTAAAAATCCGGGTCGTCACATTCCTCCCCCTTGAATCTTTTCGTCCTCGAAAAGGAATGAAACCAGAATTTTATGAAAATGCTTAAAATCTGATAAATATTTTTTTCATTTTTAAAACAATTTTTAATACCTATATAATATTACTTAAATAGTTTTGATAAAAATACTTTTAAATCTCGATGTCTCAACAAGTCCATCCTCGTTCTCATAGAAATTCAGTCATACGTTGATCAGGCATAGGACTGAAAATCTATAAGTACTTGGTACACTCATTTTCAACACCCAGTGAAAATACTTTGGAAAATGATTTGATTGAAAATATAGAAAATATTTTCTAAAATAGAGAAAATATCTTTGGTGAGAATGCCCTGGAAATCATCACCCTCATCCATGGTCGCAGTTACATCCTGGGTTATGTTGCCATCGCAGCAAAAGTCCATGTAACTGTAGGCACTCCGCCCCCCTCGATTACGCCATGGAACCCACAACAGATCGCAGTTACATTCCAGGGTTACGTTGCCATCACAACAAAAGTCCATGTAACTGTAGGCATCATCGCCCTCGATTTTCGCTGCCAAAAATGAAACTTCTCCACTCCCACATAGGTCGCAGTCTACCGATGTAAAATCAAACGCAGACTGTTGGCTCTCAACGGCACACACGACTTTCGCTATGTTACCATAGTGTCACAGTCTTCCGATATAAAATCAAACATAGACTGTTGGCTCTCAGTGGCATACACGACTTTCGCTATAGTCTGCAGTAGATCGCAGTGACATCGAGTTACACTGTCGTCACAGCATAACCCAAATGCCTCTGTAGGCATTAGCGCCCTCGACTTTCGCTACCTAATAATCCTCCGGAACTAGTTTTGTCCAAACTCCTCATAGGATCAACTTTAGAACCTCCCCCTTTGAGGCTCAAGGCAGTACCAACCTATGGTACTCCTGAGAAGTTCATTTCAAGGGAGCGCCTTTTTCCCCAGAGCCACTTCAAAACACTTTATACTATACACATATAGTATTTTTCAAATCATACACCGAGATGAATTTCATATAAAGCTCCTTTACAAAGTCGATTCCCAAAATCAATAATTCTCATATTAGGCTTTTCCAAATTCCAATATTGGTTTTACCCAAAAAAAATCAAAAGCCTTTCCAAATGCCATAGGTTCCCAAAACCTTTCCTCAAAATCATTTTCACAAATCCTTTTTATATATACATATATATAATAACCTTGGAAAATCTTTGGTTCAATTTATACTTGTATAAATTCATTTTTTTATATTTCAAATACTTCTAAAACCTTTCTCTTCTATCAATAGATTCAACAAGGGGAATTTTATCCTATATATAACGAAGATACATAACTTTGTTTATTCCAAATCAAATATTCAAATTTGATAACTCTATAAAGTCACTTACCGAATTACTTACTTCCATAAAGCAAATTTTTACCATAGAAATATCCAATTTCCACTTTACTTCATCATATATTACACAAAATATACTTTCAATTCAAAAATGATATTACACAAAATATACTTTCAATTCAAAAATCATTTACAGTTCTTATACACAAATTTTCAACATCAATTTTATTCAAACCCGTACGATGTCCACATATCATTCGTACGCAATATCAATCTGATCGCTCACTCGATCACACAATTCAACTTCCGAACTAGTATTGTCCACCCGACTTCCTAGTGCGGACTCAGATTTGGTTTCTTGATCAGAAACCGTCATTCTCCTTGCAAAGTCACAACTATGATAGAGAATATCCAGAACCAATCAAAAATCCATATCCAAGTTCGCCGTCGACAATCGAGCGAAAAATCCCAACTCGGATTGATAATACTATCTCGAAATTATGTGCTCGAATCTGGATCAAATCACTATGGAAAGAGAATAATATACGTACATCCTACGTATTTATCTTCATTGATTATCAGTTAAATCAATTCCCTTTTTATTCATCCTCACTTTGATTTTATTTACTTATTCTCATTTGCCTTAATCCCCATTTTGATTATCACTTCAATTCTTATCTCTGTTGGGTATTCAACCAATAATAGTTTGAACTCCGACCAGTTTATATTTAGAAAATAGCTTGAAATTTTAAAAATAGATAAGTAGTTGGAAAATAATTATTAGTTTGTAAAATAGTTGTAAATCGGTTAAGTAATTGTAAAATAGTTGAAAAATAGTAAAATAATTGCAAAATAGTTGTAAAATAGTAATTAGTTATAAAGTAGTCGGAAAAATAGTAATTAGTTTATAAAACAGTTGTAAAATAGCTAAATAGTTCCAGAAGTAGTTGCTAAATAAATATAAGATAGTCTTGGAATTTAAAAAGAAAAGTTGCATAGTAAATAGTTAGGAAAATAGATTTAAAATAGTGTATATCAAAATAATTTATTTAAAAATAGTCCAGAGCCAAACTGTTCAATTCTCCATCAACTCAATTTTAATTCCCACTTCCATTTAAATTGTCTCAATTCAAATTTCAATTTCCACTTCCAATTAAGTTACATTTTAAATAACTTCAATTTCCATTGAAATTGGTTTAATCCCAATTCATTGTTTAATTAGTTCTCAATTCTTTTCCTAAATTCAAGTCAAATTCCATTTGAATTTACTTATTCAACTTTAATCACAATTTAAATCAATTTAAACAAATTTCAAATTGAACCAACTTTAGTTCATATCAATTCTAGTTTGATTCCATACCTTAAATCAGATTAATCTTTATTTTAACTCAACAATTAAATTTTTTGAATAATTTAATTCTTAGTTCAAATTTCAAAATTCCATTTTAAATTATCTTTACTTAACTTATTTCAACGTTCAAATAAGAGTTCAAAACAATTTTATCTTAAAAATTCAATTTATTACCCAATTTTATCTTCGAGTTTTGAAACCAGTTCTTAAATACTTTTAATTTACAATTTCAATCATTCAAATTTTCAGCTCAAAGTAATTCCATATCCATAATTTCAAATTAAAGTTTAATTTCCCTTTTATCTCAATAATGGATATATTACCGCACTTCATTTTTCATTCATTTAAACAAATCCAATTCACAATTTAAATATTATTAGTAACAATAGGATGACATCATCCAGTTTATTCTAAAACATCCATTTCCAATTTCCGGATCTCAAACCCATTTTAAGATCACACAAACTTCCCATTCAAATCAACTATTTAACTTCCCAAGTTAAATCTCAAATTTCATCTTGAAATTTCGAATTCAGGTTGCTTGTTAACTTATTTAACTTTCCCAAAGTTAAATTCAATTTACTCAACCTTACCCAATTTGAATTCCTGCTTCAAAATTTAAACTTCACATTAATAATTTTATAAGTTCAAAAACTTATCACCTTGGATATCACATCTCATTTCAAATTTAAAAATCAATATTTAGGGTTTATTTCGAACCATCTTTGATATTATGTATATTCCTCATATACACATATTACTTCCTTTACACACTAAGTTATCCTTAAATTTTAAATCACCTTTGGTTTTTAATTCAAACCAATTTTCAAACAACCTTTGTTTGCAACAAGTCCCTTTTATTCAAATAATACTTATTTATTATTTCTTATTCTGAAACTTTTCCCCAAATTCAAGATTTAATTTCAGTTTGAATCCATTTCAAACTTACCTTTATTTAATTCCAATTTGGTTGTATTTCTATTACCTCTTAATTTAATTCCAATAATTTAACAACCAATTACCTAAACATTTATTAGAAAGAAATATTGCTTTATATATATCAAAATATATTCTTATATAAAATCATTTAAAATCTTTATGTAAGAAATAACAAGTACGCTCTCATATATATTTACACTCAACTCATTCTAGGGTACTATTGGCCCTATCCTTATGAGTACACCCACCAGAGCCAAGGTTCTGGCTTAACCTTCGCTCTGATACCAAATGAAACGACTCGAAATTTTTACTAAGAAATTCCGGATTGTTAGAGAAAGAAGAAAGAGATAGAAGAAGAAGAAAGAGAAACACATCACAAATTCTCATATTCGCAGCGGATAAAATATAATATCAAATAATAACAGTTTACAAAAGAATACCATATCTGTCAATTTTCATTTTAATACATCAGAGTTCTAACCACATATACAAACACTGGACATATACAAATCAACATGTGCCAGATACATAGGAATAATATCACAGCGGAAACACTCCATACGTTCCAGCCATCCAACTCGCCTTTGAGCTCCAGAACGTCCTTACCTGGAAATCTGTAATACTCGGTCTGACCCGAGCATTACATCAAAGTAACACCCGGGTCAGGCTGGAAACCAGCGTGAGTAAACCCATCTAACATGAAATACTAAGTTCAACATAAAAGGAAACCCGGGTAACTCGTACTTCACTACAAGTTCAAATCTTGTTATAGTCAACACTTATTTCACAAACAATCACTAAGTATCCTTACTTAGTTTATATGGTCCAGTTTACTTAAATTATTCCATTCCAGCCTATTGATTTCACATATCAAACTATAAAGAATTATTGTAGATTCTAAATCGAAGTGGTTTCGGGTATTTACTGATACCCGACCCCGGTCTCTTCGAATCCAATTTCATCTTACAAACAAATTTGTTTAAGTTTAAACAATTCCATTTATATCCAGAATTACATATTTACATAGCCATTCATCACAGATAGACAAACCCTATTATCACAGTTCAACTAAAATATCTCATATCTCAAAGTATCATATATTAGAGATATCAACCAATTCAATTCATTCAATATCATTCAACTATCCATAAGCAAGATTATAGGATATATAATTCTTAATTTATTTAATTAATCTCCAATTAAATAAATCACCAACTTACTCACTTGGATTACCTTACTCCTGCTTACTTAACATTAATCAATTACAACTCAATTAATTAATCATTCTTTAATCATCCATCTCAATTAATCCTCCTTGATTAATTATTCTTTAATTACATTAAATAATTAATCTTTAATAAACCACATAGATTAATTATTCTTAACCATGCACATTAATTAATCTTTAATTAATTCATTAATGATCCTTAATCACTTCTAGTAATTAGTTATTCCTTTAATTAATTACATTTAAGAAGTAATTTTTAAATTAATCACTTTATTAATTAACCTTTATTAACCTCATTCAGTAATTTATTATCTCTTAATTATTAATTAATAAACCTTAATTATCAATTAATAAAACTTAATTACAATTAATTAATTCTTAATTATTTGTTAATAAATCTTTAATTATTTAATTAATTAATCTCTAAAAAAATTTAAGATAAACATTTATCTTATTAACTACTAAATTATCATTTACATATGATTTAAAACAATTTATTCTTTTAATCAACACTTAATTACATTTTTAAATTAAGTTTTTAAAATACTACAGAATTTTACTTAACAAGTTTAAGTTAAACAAATCACATAACTTAAAACTTTACTTACCTTGTCTAAAAATTTTAAAACTTGATTTGTTTTACAAAATTTTTGCTTTAGATTAAAACAGGAAATACCCTTAGGCCAAAACCCGAGTCAAAAACACTAAAAACTCGAGCCATCCTCGAGTCATCTGCCAAACTCACCTACTTCGAGTCGCACACCATAATGCACGAGCACGACACCGAGTTGAACCTCATCTTCCCAAAACAACTTCCACCAGATACACAAATGACATCGTGCACGTACACCGTCGATCCAACGCTCTCCGACCCTTCCTCTGATCATCGACCAGTCATCAACAACCTTGCCGTCCCTCTCGATTACTGAGATCGTCGATATCACCCATGAATCATAATCGAACCCATCGTTTGAAAATCTGGAACCCACCACCAACATAAATTCTCCCCTCACCGTCGATCCTGACCTAGATAAACCTCGCCGTCCTCACCAGAGAGTCGCCTCGACCTCTAGCACCGGTCCCCCATGGACTGGTTTAACTCGATCCGACGATGACGATGAACTTGCCTCGACAAACCCACCTACAAAAACTAACAGTCGAACCCTAGTTCGACGATGTGTCTCCGCTCCGACCATCTATAAATGCTTCTACTATTTTTCCCAAGTTTACCATCATTCAGGCCTCCTCCCACCTAAATCTTGACGACCAACGGCAATTGACCAAAATGCCATTATCGATCAACTCAACATATCTCGTCGTTCCCAAGTTTAAAAATCATGAAATTATTACCTAAATTCATTATTTTCACATGCGAATTCATTCCCATAACCAAAACTTGAAATTGAAATCTTTGATCTTTCTGACCTTATATATTTTTGCTATAAAATTTTAGTTTCCAAAGTATTTAATACATATTTTTACCTGAAACGAATTTTAAAATTTAAATCTAGTTGATACTAACATTTTCCTTTCAGAAATCAAAACCTAAAAGGGATTGGGAAATTTGATTTTTGAATTTTGAATGGGTTTAGTAGCCTGTAAACTAAAAACAGAATTACATATATATATATACAGACATACAACCACTTCATATATATATATATACATATATAAACACATTCACATTCATGCAACTATCTTACCTCAGGAATCAATCACAAGCATTCTATTTATAGATTCAAGGTTTTAAAATAAAAATTTGCTCACCATTTTGAATGTTGAACAGAGAGTTAAAATAGCTTTGATTTGAAATAGAGAAGCTTAGACATATCAGACAAGCAAACTTAAATCCATTCATATACACAGAACTATCACTTATATATACACATGTAGAGAAATCATCATCACAAAAACTTCACAAGCAACAATCATTTACCTACTTAAACTTTTAAATTAAAATGTTTACTCACAGTTTTGTGATGGACAATGCTATTCTCTGTTCTTGCTTTATTACCGTTTGGTCTTTGAAGTTTAATGGCAGTTTGTATCTTTTTTTTACTTCAGTTGATCGAATGAGTGAAAAATAAGATAGAGTAGGGTATAAAGAGAAGAATGTAGCTTATAGGGTAAGCCAAGCTGAGGTATTGTACATATATTTATATATTTTACATTTCTTTTACTTTCCTTTTGTTTATTTCTTTGATTTGATTTTTGGGAGCTGATGTGATCCCTTATGAGAGATTTGATTTTATACGTGACTTATTGTATGCTTGAGTTAAAAGCTTGCTATGATGATGTTTCATATGTATATATATTTATATATACACTCTTTTGCTTACATACATGTAGAAATTTACATTTCTATATGCATTATTTCTCTAACATATAACCATATACATATATGGTCAAAATTTGAGATTTTGCCATTATGAAACTTGCACATTCATGTATGTACTAATTTTACAAATACATTATTTTTATAAATAAATCTTTTAAAGAGAATAATATAAAACCAATTATATAAAAGAAATAAAATCATATATAATATATTTTTAAATCCAAAATATTTTAAGAAATTTATCCTTTTGAATTTCCAATTTAAATTCAATTTCAATTTAAAATCAAATTTAAAATCAACCCATAAATATATATATTTAACAACACATTATTTGTTCTAAAGGAATAATTTTCCAATGTTAAATAATTATATTAGTAGATTATCAAATAAATATTTATCCAGATATTTATAATTCAGCTTCTATTATATTTCCAAATTCATTTATATATCCAGATACCTTTTATTGACAGAATCTTATTCGTTCGACTTATAAAATTAATATTCCGATAACTTCAAATCAGTTATTTACCCAATTAACCGAGGTTTAAAATCCGGGTCGTCACATAGCCAATAACATATCACTAAGAAAATCCCAATCGATCGAATCAAAAGCTTTCGCAAAATCAAGTTTTAAAAGCGTACATGTAATATTATTCTTACAACAGTGATTAATAAATTCTTGGACTACTACAACACCATCAATGATGTTTCTACCCTTAATAAAAGCAGTTTGTGAACAATCAATTAAATCATTCATTTTCATACTAAGCCTATTTGCCAAAAGTTTTGAAATAATTTTAAATGAGTAATTAATTAAAGAAATTAGTCTAAAATCTTTCAAATTATTAGCACCAACATTTTTATGTAGTAGAATGACATTGGCAAAATTAAATCTTCCTAGTTTAAATGTTAGTTATAAAATTCGTTTAACATGTTAATTAAGTTAGATTTTAATACATTCTAAAATTTCTTATAAAATAAATAGGAAAACCGTCATGCCATGGAGCTTTTTTTTTGAACAGCAAGAGCATAAGCTCATTTTATTGACTAATGTTCCATTACAAGAAATTACAACTCACACAATCCCATTATCATGACAAAATATAAACTAAACCTAGAGACCATAATACAAACCAAACATGCAAACTTTGTTACAACATTATGAACAAATAACTCGACTGACCATGAGCCAAAAATCAAAACTAAATGCCAGAGCATGCAGCAAGTAATCATCAGCAGTGAAACCAAAAGCCATTGCCAGAACAAAAGCAGCTACTATCTTCCCTCATAATCCATCAGTCTTCAAATATTATCAATTCTTAAATCCCTCAAAATACTGCCATGAATCATAGAGTAAAGCTGAGATGAATTCTTGCCTCCAATACCAAATATTCTATTATTCCTTTCAGTCCACACATCATAGATCAATTTCTTTAGAAGCTTGAGCAAAAGCCTGGTAGAATGTGTCTTCCATCTAGTTGCTTTGAATATATTAAACCATTCAATAGAACTAACAGTAGAAGGTTTATAAAATCTACCATTAGACAAGAGCCTATTCCATATTTGATAAACAAAAGGACACTCAAAAAATAAATGAGTGTTAGCTTCAGGTTCTGCTTTGCAAAGTACACATAAATCCTCTGAAATAATACCCATTCTACAAAGCCTATCCTTAGTATTCAAAGCATTTGCCATTACCTTCCACAACAATAGATTTTCCTTTGCTGAACAACCAGTTTTCCAAATTCTTGAATGCCAAGGAAAAACAGAATCACTTTTACAAAGATAATTATATACAAGCCTGATAGAGTGGATTTTACCTTTACTTGACCAGATTAGAGCATTATTACTACTGTTAATTGGATTATTGGTAATTATAGTCCACAAATTCCTTAACTGAAAGGAGCTGGAGTAAAGTAATACAATACTACCATCATGTATAAATTCATCAACTATAGCTTGATCTGAAATTCCAGAGTTTCTTCGCAAATTATAATCCACTAAAGAACTTAAAATCAGACCCGGTTTAGCCCAAGGAGAATGCCAAAATGATAAACCTTTAATCAATGCATAATTACATTGTATGAATGGTAAGAAAGTTTCCCTTAGCTTAAGTATACATCTCCAACTCCAACTACAATTTTGGGGTATTCTCATAGTCCAAAAATTCCTCTTGCCAATAAGATTATGATTAACCCATTGAGACCATAAGTTTTGATCAGATGCAAAATTTTTATTGAAGTAAAAAAGAAATAGCAGCTTTATTCCACTGGAAAATATTAGTGATACCAAGACCACCATACTTTTTAACATCAAACAACTTGAAGAAAGATATGGGTATGAGCTTTTTTGAGAAAGGGTCACCATACCAAAGAAATTTATTTAGAGCACTTGAAATCATATTAATCAGCTTAATAGGAAGAATGTAGTGTCTTGTCCAATATGTAGTCATAGCCACAACAATTGATTGAATAACAGTGAGCCTACCAGCTTGTGACAATTTATTACAAGGCCATAGCTGCAACCTTGCAATTATTTTCTCAAAAAGTGGCAAACAATTGTGCTTGGTAATTCTAGAACTTATGAGAGGTAAACCCAAATAATATGAATTTTTTGGTAATTCCTGAAGCCCTGAGCATTTAATAATATCAATCTTCTTAGGAATAGGCAAACCAGCAACAAGTATATTAGATTTTGAGAGATTAATTTGAAGGCCAGTAATGGAATAAAAGAATTGCAGAGAAGACATAATACACTGAATATTATTATGAGAAGGCTTTGAGAAAATGATGAGATCGTCAGCAAAAAGAAGATGAGTAATGAGAGGCTGTTTACATTTAGGATGAATATCAAGTATTTTCCTTAAAGCTAGATCCATCAACATTGAATTGAGCAATTCCATGACAGTAATGAACAAATAGGTAGAAATAGGATCACCCTGCCTGACACCTTGTGCCCCTTTAAAATACCCATACAGACCACCCTCTCTCGAAATTGAGTACAATGGTGATGAAATACAAGTGAAAATCCAAGCTAAAAATGGTTTAGGAAAGTTCATCCTGGACATAATAGCTATGATAGAGCTCCAAGCAATAGAATCAAATGCCTTCTTAATGTCCAACTTTAACATGCATCTAGGAGATATGTTTTTCCTTTCATATCCTAACAATAGTTCCTGAGCTATGAGTATGTTATCACTAATGGATCTTCTACTAATATAAGCAGCCTGATTATTGGATATAATGGAAGGGAGAACTAACTGCAATCTATTAGCTAACACTTTTGAAATGATTTTATAAATGATGTTACAACAAGATATTGGCCTAAAATCAACAACTGAAGTAGGGTTATCATTCTTAGGAATTAAGGCAATGGCAGTAGCAGAGAGACCAGGAGAAAGTTTATTATTGAGGAAAAAATATTGAATAGCTTTGACAATATCAGTACCAATTATATTCCAACTTTGCTGCAAAAAATGAGCATTGTAGCCATCTGGGCCTCCACAACTATTAGAATCCAAACTAAAAACGGCAGATCTAATCTCATCACAGGAAATGGCACATATCAAAGATGCAGATTGTGAAAAAGATAAGGTTGGAAGGGTTATATCAAATAGAGGTTTTATATCAGGTTCAAAAGGGTTGGAAGGTGTTAAAATGGAGGAAAAATACTGAACAAAAGCATCATTAATACCATCAGAAGATTTAACCAGATTACCATTCATATCAATAATTTGAAATATGCTTTCTCTAGCTCTCTTAACTTTTAGAAAATTATGAAAGTACTTAGTATTTCTATCAGCTTCCTTCTCCATTCTCAAGTGAACTTTCTGTTTAAGGGATAACAATTCTCTATCTATAACTTGTTCAAGTTTCTTTCTTAGTTCCAATTCAGCATGTTGTAAAAGAATATCATGTGGTTTAATACTCAAATCTTCCTGAACCTTAATAAGCTCATTCCTAATATGAGTAGAAAGTATAGAGTCTTTACCAAAATTAGCTGCAGACCAAACCTTTAAGTGAAATTTGAGAGCCTTCATCTTGAGTGAAACATTAGCTAAAGGATTCCTGCCAAATTGAATATTCCAAACCTGTTTAAGAATAATTGGATAATCCACATGCTTAGTCCAAAAATTAAAAAATTTAAAAGAATGTTTATTTCCACTATTGTCATCAACTCCCCAATGAAAAATTAAGGGACAGTGATCAGATAAAGAAGGCTGAAGAGTATCATAAAATGATTTGGGCCAGACTTGAAGGAAAGGGATATTTACAAAAATATGATCCAATTTACAAAGAGTTGGATTTCCACTCCTATTACTATTTGACAAAGTGAAAACTGAACCAAAAGATTTGACTGGGATTAGGTTTGATTGATTGATTGCACTATTTAAAGGAGCAATATCCTTAAGAGACAAGGGACAACCACCATATTTTTGATTACCAACTAGCATACAATTGAAATCACCACCAATCAACCAAGGATCAGAAGAAGGGTTTAGAGAAGGAAGTTGATCCAAAAAAAACTGTCTCGATAATAAAGAATTTTGAGCATAAACTGAAGTGAAGAGAAAATTCAAATTGGAGGGAAAATGAACACAATTATAATGAATGAATTGATCAGTGGCATTAATCTTAGAAAGTTTGAAGATTGAAGGATTCCATAATGTTAGTAATCTGCCATAATTAGATTCAACAAAATTATGATCATGTAACCAAGAAGGTGATATCAAGTTAACAGCCTTGAGAGTAGACTGAATATCTAACTTTGTTTCAGAAACACACATCAAATGAATATCATTTATCTTGATAAAATTTCTAATCTCAACTTGTTTAGAGGGCAAGTTAGCACCCCTTATATTCCAAAAGGTAATATTATTCATTTCAAGGGGAGAGTAGGAAGCAAAGGTGATGGATTTTTCCTTGTATGTCTTGAATGAGAATTACTTTTTGATGAAGATAAAGGAAGAACTTCCTGAGCCTTAAAATCTTTTCCTTTATTCAAATCACCAGAAATGGATTGAGTGCTAGTATTACCTTTACTCATCATGATTTCCGGGCATTCACCTGAATTGGAAGAAGGGGGAAGAATAATATGATCAGGTGGTGATAAATGCAGATAAGGTGATGATGTTTTAGAAGCAAACAAAGATGGAGACTTAAAGCTAAATTGAGAACTGCATGAAGAAGTAGCAGAAGTAGAAATACTGGAAGACAAAACTTTAGCAGTAGCAGAATCAATTGAAGAGTTAGATAAAGAGTTTGTTGCATCACAATTATTACCACTTTCCAGAATAATATCAGGATCATCAGTAGTTGAATCAAGATTTGATAAAAGTGAGAAGGCATTTAAGGTTACAGCAGAATTAATTCCTTCACTGTTCTTTCCTTTACCAATTTCCATGCTTATTTTAGGATCAACACCTAATTGAACCTTTTCTTTAGTCACTGTCTCCTTTTTCTTCCATACTCCTTTATTTCTCCTCTCAACATTTTTCCATCTTTGATCTGTTATGTTATTGTTAGTAAATCCATGATCACTTTGGTTCTTATCACCATTCTCAACTGAATTATCCACCTTCTTAACACCACTCTGTTTATTCTTGTTTACTGACTCACAACTAACAGTATCATGTCCAAATTTTTACAATGCGTACAAATTTTTGGCCTCCAATCATATGACAATTTGATATATACACAATTATCTCCCAACTCAGGAATGGCAATAGATTGTGGCAAATCAAAATCAGGTGAAATCTCCACTAAAGCCTTAGTATACTTAAATCTTTGTAGTTTCTCAGTACTACTATCAAAACAAATTAGTTTACCAACATGACAAGCTAACCAATTGATCCCTACAAGCGTCCATAGAATAAGAGGAATTCTATGAAAATGAATCCACACAGGTACTCTTTTGATTTGTGCTTGAGAGATACCAATAGAAGGATCCCATTTAGTTATTATGAACATTCTACCCCTTATAAAAATTGGATCAGACTTAAGAACTCGATCTTTATCCTCTTGATTAGAAAAATTAAAATAGAAATTGTACCCATCGGATTTAAAGTCAACTTCACCCTTAAGCTTCCAAGACCTTTTCAAGAAATTAACCACTGTAAAAAAAGAAAGTGTACCATCCAAAAAGAAACCAACCAAGTGATTATTCCAGTACTTCAAACCTTCCTCCTTGACCAAATCTGGTAAAACATTGGGGGACTTATCCCTAGGGATATCAAAATGAATCGGCTTATATGATCCAGCATTACGAGGGAGAGATTTGAAAAGATAAGACCAATTAGCATTCAAGGAAGACGAGTCAATCTTGGAACAAGACGCCTCAGAAGCAAGCTGATGGGAGACAGAAGAAAGAGGAATAGATGAGGAAACAGATTGAGCAGAAGAAGATGAAATCAGAGGGACGAAAGCAGATTGAGAGGATAGAGTAGAAGAAGAAGAAGAAACAAGAGGAGGAAACGAAGCAGAATCCAACGAGAAAGAAAACGAGGGAAGAGAAGAGGAGGAAGACGCCATTAGCGGGAGAAAAACATTCATTCAAATGAATCTACATTATCAATACACTTCAACCAGGCTATGGAGCTTTATCACTAGGCATATCATTTATATCCTTCAAAATCTCCTCTTCCAAAAAAGGACTATCAATATCATTAAGATAAATTCTATAATCAATGGGATATTGTTCATTCCATCTAGCCTTAATTATTTGTTTATTCTTATTTCCAAAAATATCCTTATACTAATTAGTAAAGGCCTTATTCAAATCTCTTTGATTAACCAACTCAACATTATTAACGATAATAGAATTAATGGAATTACAACGCTTTCTACCATTTGCCATTTTATGGAAATTTTTATTATTATTATCACCTTCATTGATCCATTGAATTCTAGATCTCTGTTTCCACATAACCTCTTCTTTTTCTAGAATTGAGTTAGGTTCTTCTTTTAAGTTAGCGAGAACATTACGTTCCACCAAATTAATGTGTCTAGTTTCTTCTGAATTGTTAATTTTACGAATTTCAAGGTATAATATTAATTAATAGTAAATAAATATTAAAAATTAGTTCGCAGCCACATAAAAATATAATCTATGTAGATATGCATTTATAAAATATAGGTTCAACTAATAACATGGTATGATGATGTAATTAAATATAAGTCATATAATTAAAATTAGGTAGTATATTACTACATACATACGTACATACATACACACACACAGATAT
Organism: Allium fistulosum; assembly: GCA_030737815.1. Lineage (NCBI taxonomy): Eukaryota > Viridiplantae > Streptophyta > Magnoliopsida > Asparagales > Amaryllidaceae > Allium > Allium fistulosum. The sequence continues at coordinate 100,020,482 of CM060901.1, read as the reverse complement.
ATATATATATGTATGTATATATGTATATGTATATGTATATATTAATAAAATGATAATAATTAAAATAAAATTTATTTGGCCGTGCACTTCAGATCTATATGTATAAAAAATGTGTTTTTAAAGAAATTAAAACATGCATATAACCAATTTAATGATACATATAAGAATCTCACCTAACTAATGATATAATAATAATACATATATATATATATAACATAATGTTATCGAGAAATTAGAAATCGTACAATATAGTAAATACATACCTAATACTACTGCCTTAGAGCACACCTTGTAATGATGAATTCTTTCTCTTTTGTAATATTCTCGATTCGGCAGATTGCTAATCCTTGAACCGTATCTACCCAATAGCCATCGCCCTTTGAATTCATTTGAGATGAATTTGTTGGAGCTCCTTGTTGATGAGGTCAGCCAATAATGACGGGGAAATAGCAGCCAAAATGTTCCTTTTGCATTAGGGCTAGGTGTCCTTTTATAGTGAAAGAAATAGAGAGAAATATGGATCACATCTCATACCATTTCTCATCAAATCTCAACCATCTACCTCCTAACCCTCTAGTATTTTTAGCCCCCTCCTACAAGCCCTACTGCTGCCGAAATAACATCTTAACATCGTGGGCTAATAGCCCATTTAAGCCATAATAAATATTATTAATCAAATCTAATTTAATTGCTTGTCGATATCGCATATCGATTGATATATTTATAATTATTATGAAAAATTAAAATAATATTTATTCCTCAAATCATATTCAAAATTTTATCATTAATATTTCATGGATATTAATTAATTATAACAATTATAAACTAATAATATCATTTGGTCTAAGAGAATTCATTATTCCGGTTGTGTTATTCGTCAGGTGTAAATTTGGTCAGCGACTAACATCAAACTAGTAAAATGTTAATGTTCACACATCACTTAGCAAGTGAGGTGACATTTTAGCCAAATTTATCGCTTACGTAGTTTCAGTAAAATCCAATTTTATATTATTAAGCGTTACCCGGTTATGACATTTATTTACACCAATTCTCTTCGTCAAAACTATATCACTTTGGACTTATGGAATTTGGTAATGGTCAAAATTCCAATATCATCCATATTCAACTCTATAGTCTAAACAAAAAGTCCTTAGTTCAATAATAACAATTATTATTAACCGAAATGCTCTTGTTAGAGACTTTGACTTTGAGTTGACTTAAGTTGACCATGATACTAATTCATATAACTGAGGAGACAAATCCTCTCTTGAATAGTGTTTCACTTCCAATACTTCCACTCGACTCAATTGTAGTCACTCGATGGATGACATGCCATGATTTGACTATAATCGAAGCAGAGCTTTCATATTGAAGATCGATAGCATTCTCAAGTCGAGAGAACTATGTAAATAAGTCATATCGATATTTTCTGTCCAACCTTAGTTATATTAACCAACATAAACTATCAAGTTAGTCATTCCATAATTATCAAATAACTATTAGTACGTAACCCTAGGTGCCCCCAGCAGTTATGAGTAATACACTATCCAACATTTAGAGAAGGTTACATACTCTAGTCTCAATGGATACATCGATATCCAGTCTTGATGAGTCTTGACTAGGAACATTTAAATGATATATTTGTTTTCATTATGATAAATTACTCATGGTTATAACACTTTGTAACTACTATCAACAAACATACCATTTATTAAATATACTTTTAATTAAATTAATTAATTAATATAACACATTATATCAAGTATATAATAGAAAGAAAACACCTTTATTTCGAACAAGATTGGTTATCGAGTTACGTATAATATATAACAAATTACATAATTCCTCCTAGGGCATACCCTTAAATCTATGAATCAAGTACACAAGCTCTCAAAAAGTCCTTAAGCATACAGATCACTCTCTCAATTTAGCATCCATTTGGGGATGATAGACTGTGCTTAAGTTAAATTCCATGCGTACTTCATATTGCAAGCTTTTCTAAAACTTGCTCGTGAAGAGTGGTTCTCGATCACTCACAATATTAAAGGGTACACCATGCACCCTCATTATTTCTCTACACATACAATGTTGCTAATGATGGAGCAGTTCTTGAAACTTTCAATAGAATAAAATTAGCATTTTTGGTCAAGCGTCTACAACGACCCATAGCTCTCATTTCCTCTTCGGCTCCATGGTAAACCATCAACGAAAACCATGGGGATATGCTTCCACATCCAATGCAAAACTTCCAAAGGTAACAATAAGCCACTAAGCCTCTTTTTTTCCGCTTTGACTAGTTGACAAGTCATGCCCTTTTTTATGAACTTCAAAACATGTGATTTCATATGCTTATAATAATAAGTGTATTTCACATCATTGTAAATCTTCTTGCCACCATAATGAATAGTCAACCTAGAACGATGGCACACTCGAAGTACTTTATCTTCCACTTCAGAACACACAATCTACCATCTCTAAGAAGCCATCCTTTCACATCAATAGCATATTGATCCATAGGAAAGACTTCTCTCCTTTCATAATCTAGTCCAAGATCTCTACTATGTTCCATCAAGCTTTTATATAGAACTAACTGAATTGATAATTATGGATCTAACTTCCAATGTTTCCAACAAACTGGCCAACACATCATAAAAGGCCTGAAATCAAACTCTATAATATATTCCAAACATGTCAGTTAAAGCCCCACTAAATCCCGACTATAGCACATACCGCTCTTTGACTACTATTCTTTTTCATTATAGCGTTTTTAAATAGTAGATCCGCTTTAAACCTCACTATTTTCTGCTAAAGCTGCCAAATCAAGGCTTTCTAGCACTCGCTTTAGCAATATTAATATTAAAAGGTTGATTTGATTAGTTCACTTTTAAACCAAATCAACAAAGTTTGGATATTGGCCTAATTTTAAGGTATAAATGGTCAATAAAAGTTAGAAATCTAATTTAGTTTATTAAACATGAATAAATCGTGTTTTATGTGATAAATAATAATGGTGATTTTGTTTTGGAAAAATGTTTACAAAAATACATTCTTTGGAAAAATGTCGATAACATGACCGAAAATCGTTTTGTCGATAAACAACTTTTTAACCATCGAAAGCCGCGCACGATTTTTATTACATACACTTATTTAAATATTTAAACAAAAATAAGTAATAAATTTTTTTGTTCATTTTTGAAAATAAAATAATTATGATGTCATCGATGATGTCATCATTTTCATAAATAAGCAAATAAGGAAAAGTTTTGATATTTTGGTATTTAAATATTCATATAATTAGTTTAAATGATAAATAATCCATTTTAATTATTATACACTGATAATAAGTGATTTATATTGGTTTTATAAATATATAAACTTGTTTTATAAAGAAATATATAAACTTCATCGCATTTTGGTAGATCGACGTCGTACTTTTATAAATGGATTTTAATATTATTTAATATGGTTTTATAGCTTAAATAATCTTGTTTTAATTATTTAAAGATATAAGAAATTTATTTCAAGTTTTGTTTACGTAAATAAATAGTTTGATCAAAAACTGAAAATATGACAGGAATTCGGATCCCAGATTCACAAGGGTTTGACGAAGAGAAGTTGTATTGAAACATTGCAACTTGGTTTGACAAAAGTAACATATAGACACCTATGTACGTGCACTTGTATACACATACATTTACATATATAATTACCATTCATATTTATAAATTTACTCAATGTAAATAAAAAAGAATCTACATATTTTCCTAAGCAGATAAATACAAAACTCACCATCACTCAAGAGAAAACAAGTGCATGTAAAGGGGCACATGGAGGAGGGAGTGGCATGTTGTACTAGGTGATGGGGGGATTCATGATGATGTTGGAGATTTTTTTGGTGATTAATTAAGTGTTAAGCTTTCAGAATGCTATAAATAGCAATCTACCCCCTCACTTATTCTCACACCAATTCTCTTCTTCTTCTTCTTCTTGAAGCCCTTTAATGGCTTCGCAAAGTCATGAGGAAGTCATTTAAAAAAATAAAACAAAGTTATATACATATACATACAAAGTTCTTTCACCTCAAAGCAATGACCAAAACACTAATCTACCTTTATGAAACCGATGACCACCACCACCATTCCACAATGACCGAGCATCCACCTCCGTACCATGCATGGCCAAGCTCTCTTAGAGGCAAGGAGGAAGATTTAGGAAGCTCCAGAGTGAAGAAAGCGGAGAGAAGTGATGTTGGAATGCCGCCGGAGTAATTCGAAGAAGTCACGGAGGAATGCTACAATCGTGAGTAGTTGATTTACATGCATCTTAAAATGTTTAAAAAATAATGTTATGCATGTTTAATTAGTAAATTAATATGCTTGGATGATTAATATGTTTGAATACTGGTTGATAACTTGGTTGTGATAAATATAACCAATAATGAGAAAAATCATATTTATCAAAATAGAAATGGTTAACTAATTAACCATAGTTAATTCATGGAAAAGAAATCCATATTAATATGTGTATGGAGTTTATTAAGTCTCTTTATGGTTTTAAATTTAAAAAGAAAAGTTATCTGGATGTTTTAAAATAGGAAAGATATCACTTTGAAATTTATTTAAAAAGAGGAGTTTTGATTTATTGTGGATAAATAAATTACAATGTTTAATTTGGGAAAGGAGAATTTGAAAAGTTAAAATTTCATATAAAATATCATATGAGAACTTATAAATGGATATTCAAATAAAAAAGATGGTAAATTGAATATTATAACAATATAATATTATAATGGAATAAAAGTAAATATGAGTTTTAATATGAAAAATATTGTCCAAAAATAGTTTAAAATGGTTTAAAATGATTTATTATGATTTCAAAATAGTTTAAAAGTGTTTCGGACAAGTTTCATAAAATTTGACTAAAGTGGTAAAAATAAGCCATCGCGTTTCAACAGTTCGCGATTTCACGACCCGAAAAGTTAAATGAATGTGCAGGGTGGATTATAAGTCAGAATTTTTTGAAATAAGAATTTTTTGGACCTTGGGATTATAGTTTTCAAATGAAAAAAGAAAAATCGAGATTTGGTTCAGTAGAGTTTGAGATATGTCCACATCAAGTTTTCAAAAACGTCGTGTTTCGGTAGTTTGGAAACAAAAGTGGTAAATTCTTTAAAAGTATATATTTTTAATCTTTAAAAATATGAAATAGATTCCATAGATATGTTAATTTTTTTTAAAAGGAATTCAAGTTATAAAAATAGACTTATATGAAATGGAAAAAGTGGTTTGATCAAAGAAGCTTAAAAACACTATTCATAGTGGTTTTTGCGATGGTTTTGGTAACTTTTGAAATTAGGGTTTTAGCTTAATTATTCTTCCCCAATATTTTTACTAATCTTGTCAAATGAATAATTAAGTATTTTGAAGGTTATTTGGAAGTTATACAATTATTTTGAAGGAGTTTAAAATAAATGGTTAAAAGTAAATTGTTTACAAAACTTGGGTTTTTCTTCCCAAATCTTTTGTGAATGTTTTTCAAATAATTAATCAAGTATTCTAAAGGCAATTAAGAAGTTTGAAAAATATTAAGGTTAGAGTCGATCGAATAACATAACCACCTTATGAGTGACAGAGAGATAGTCTCTAGGCTCGAGTTTGGAAAACCAACTTCCTACTCTCCTTAGCTATCCGAACTGGCCCAATGGAGGGGATATCTTATTTGATTTACTCAAACTGCATCATCCTAAGATAAGAGAAAAAGAGATTTGGAGTTTTCTAATGGAAAAACAAGATTTTAAAATAATAAAGATTTGGGAAGCATAGAAAACATTCTAGTTAAACTCTGTGTTAAATTCCGAGGAGGGAACTCGTACTACCCGTGTGAATTTAAAAGGTGATTTCACCATTATTCGACGAGTAGTACATGTTGAATACGGAAATTAGTATTGAGTATAATTAGTCTAATTTCTGTGGATCCCTTTTTTCTCAATACTAACTGGTTTGGGTTTATATTAAACGATGTCTTAAATAACATTGTTTTTGACCCATTAAAGATATGTTTTGGAAATGTGAGATCTTCATTAAGATTTGAATCATACTAATAATAGAATATGGAAATATTTTTCCAAAGTAATAAAAGAAAAATTATTTGGTATTTCAAAAGATGAAAAGGGGTTTTAATTTACCAAAGGAATTGATAAAGGAGACTTAATGATTCCATATACTCTTGAAAAGATAAAGAAATAATTTAAAAGAATGTATCTTTGAAAGATATTTGATTTGATAAAAAGATAAATTGATTGGATGTTGTTTGATAATCGCCTATATACTTAACATCATTTTTATCGTTGATTGGTTCAAAGAGGTCAGGATCGGTTTTGGATGATTCCTATCCAAAAACCACTTCGAACCAACATATGCGTTCGAAAGTGAAGACATGTTGAAGATGATGATTTTTAGGATGGAGATCTTCATAATGTAGGGCTGCTTGCCACTAACCTTATGATTCACATATTATATACATAGTGGTATCTTCTTTTTGAAAACTTCGATTTGCAAGGACTACTTACTACTAATCCTAAGGGTGATTCCCAAGCAGGATTGAGTAGAAGGAGTGCCTTTGGATTGTCCTTCACCTAGACAACTTGTATGGATGAATGTCTGACATTGCATTTTTAAGACCACGTACATTGGTTTTTACAAATGTACATCTGTTTGGTGGTGTAGGAGGTAGCCCTTCTTATACTTAACACCCTTCCCTGAGGCGTATGAACTCGGGGGTTGTACTTTTGTGGAAATCAACAGTGTGTTATTATAAATGGCAATGTGGCATTCTAAGTGGAATTTGCTTTGAGAAAAGCAAAGCGTGGCTTTGTGAAAAGCAAAGCGTGGCTTTGTGGAAAGCAAAGCATGGCTTTGTGGAAAATAGAGCGTAGCCTCATGAGCCTCACATCCTGGAGATGATACGGGTAATTATGTGGTCTACAGGACATATTTCGGGCTATCGGTTTTACTGTGGATAGAGGAGTCTAGTATCTGGACCCTTAACGGTTTAAATGGATAGGTATTAGAGGCTCGACTGAGATAGAGCAAAGCCACCGAGATATGTTGTTTCATAGCAGTGTTACAATGTAGTACAGAGGCTTGCTTGAGACAAGTGAATAGTCACTGGGGACTAGGATTGTTATGCGTGGATTTTGCATAAGAGGAAATGGCCACTAGTCCCTATCATGTTGGAAATCCAATTCCAATACGAGCTTTATAGTTTTGGTTTTATTCCCAAAATAGATGTAATGCTTTGCAAACATTTCAGCTACCCCTTTGGTATCATATACACCGTTTGACATCGTCCAGGTATTGATACCTACTTTGTATATATATTTATTTGAAAGTATTTTCAAACCAATGTCATTAATGATAATATCGAATTGTTTAAGCATAAATTATTTTGGTTATCGTAAGGTAAAATCTCGTCCGTATTTATATGTGGCATGGTCTTACGAGATACCCTTTCTTTACAAAAACGTTTCGTTTGGCATCGATATGATCTATGACTCCATCATATGATTAGGGTTCAAGTTTCTCACGCTGGTTTACCAAGTCTGATCTAGATATTTTTAATACTCGGGACAGATCCGAGTAGTTATGTCCCAACGTCAATAATTAGTATACAACAATTTCCAAGTATAATCCAAAAACAATACCTAGTTATATCCCAACGTCAGTACTTAGTATACAACAATTTCTGAGTAGTTATATCCCAACGTTAATACTTAGTATACAACAATTTCAGAGTCCAGAAACATCAATACTTGATATCATCAACTATAATCAAGCAAGTACACAACAATTTCCAAGTACATATCCCAACGACAAATAATAAAATCTCACCATCAACCAGCATAAAATAGGCCACCTTTCTGTAAAATCATATACAATAAAAGATATGACGTTCGACTATTATTTGGACACCTGTCATGGGTATAATCACGTCTTCTTATATAGAAATAACATATAATAATAAAAGGCGCTGGGAATTGATTATACGACAAACATAATGTCCCAAGTAGAGTCGTATCTCAACTTATGGGTCACCTAACTCAATATATACTTAAGTGAGGTGTATCGATAGAATATGCTAATCATTGCTCCATTGGAATCAAAAGGGAGACTGATGGTCATCTTCCCGCTCCAGGAGCACATGGGTTCCCACTCGCATCCACTCCTACAATCTTCGGTTACCTTCAGGGTAATAGTGACAATATCCATCGGTGTGCTCGTCAATGCGAGGACTCGGTCACGACCTGGCTCCCATCCCTATGGTAACGAACTATTGGCCTTGATGGCATAAGAGGCTAAGGGTTAACCACTCTACTTTAGAAACTATAGTGTGTCATAATTCTGGGGCACGACCCCATGATCAGGCCGCTAGGATAGATGTTAGCCATCTAGTTCTCTCCAATACTAATAATAGGAGTACATCATGATAGACAAACACATAGTGTCTATATATATACACATATATATAGGCACCTGCCTAGCTCAAACCCCTGAGCATTATCTTATGTAAGTATTATCTCGACATCACCGTTCTCGTCACATGAGTGAAATCTACTTACAATGAGTTACCGAATAAGTATCACATCAGCATCCCATACCACCATGCGTTACTCAATGGTATTTTCACTATTCATAATAAACTCAATATCCACAATATTCTATATGACGAGTACAAAGAATAACTAGAGGAAATATTACCAAAAGTCCTATACTAGATGGTATTATAACTCCATTTATTCAAATTACTCATCACATAGAAATGAAATCATCGATAATTTTTAAATAATTCCATAATTAAATACATATTTTAAAGTAATTTTATAAAATTCAAAATAATTTCTTTTCATTTCAAACCATATAACATAGAACCTTTACTTTGTATACAAGATTATTAAATTGACATATTAAAATCTCTTAATAATACTTTTTAGAGTCATCCCTTGAACTTCTAGAATTAAATAGGATATTTAAATAAACTTTAAATTATCAAGTACATATTTTGATTATGAAGAACATACTTTTATAATTCTTAATCAAACATATTAATTATATAATATACTTTAAAATACTTAGAATATTAATTATAAAATTGCTTCTTATAATCAGAAATTGTATAAAACATTTGGATAATTATTTAAAATCCATAATGGATTTTTCTATCAATGAATTAACATCCTTACATATATATTAAATTTTAAATTTTAATAAAAACGTCCCTTTTTTTTTATGAAAGAGTGGTCCTCGTAGGAGGAGGGCACTCATAATTTTATTATAACTAAAATAATAAGCAAATAAAAATGTCTAAAGTACAAATAGTTATATCTGAATAAGATCATCACTTTGATGACCCACAAAAATAAAATATGGAAAGAGCAAGCTAAGAGAAATATATACAATTAGATATGATGGAAAGAGAAGAATAAATAACTAAAGTGGTGAGGCTTCAAGAAACAGAGAAGGACAGTGCGTGAAAAGGGCATTCTACAAGGTTTTGAAACATAGCCAAAATGACATGTTCACTACAAAATAGTTTAGGCTTCGGTCTGCATGGGGCTTTGGGTTTGGATGCATAAGAACAGCCATATGAACTGTAGCAAGAAGTGCGCACATAACAAAATTGGTACAATGCAAACTATGTATCGAAACTGGACGGGCTTCAATAACAACCAAGGGCCTAAAATACAGATATGCACATGTAATCACTCCCACTAATACATTGCAAACTGGAGTAGCTATGTGAAGCTAGGATGAGACGAAGCTGAAATGCTCATGCGAACTAACGAGGGAGATGGAGTGATGCATGCAGCCGATGTAACTACAGGTTGGCAAATGCAATCTATTTCATGTGTGTTGGGGTAGCTTGGTGTTAAGATGCTCACATATTATAGAATTTTATTTCTATTTTATTTGAATTGTTGAAGGAGGAGAAGGGTTTGTTTGCTATTTTTCCCTCATGAAGTAGAAAATGAAAGCTATGAAGAAGGAGGCTTGAACAAGAAGAAATTTCATGAGCTAAGGGAGTTTCTAGGCTTAAGATTAATCTAGATTCATAATTCATGAAATAAAGAATTTTTGGTTTGGGCTAGATTTAGTTACTAACTTCATTTTTTTTCCATGAAACAGCTTTTACAATCATACTCTAGCCATTTATTTACCAAATATTATCATATTAAATTTTATAATCAAACAAATAACATATTTTTCAATTTTATAAAATTATTTATTTATTTATAGTTATAATCCATTCAATTTAATTACTTCAAAACTATTATATTTAGCCCACTTTAACAAAAATTCTTTTATTAACCCAAAATTAATTTAAATTTCCACTTAAAATTATTTCTTACTCAAATCCATGTTATTCATTCATAACATAATTTTATAAAATATTTTATCCATATTTTAACTCACTTTACTTTGACCATTACTTAATTATATTTTAAACCCACTTATTACATAAATTCCAAAACTCTTTTGTAATTAAAATAAAATTTATTTTCCTTTTAAAAATAAACTTTAAATCTTATTACTATCAGTACTAAACCTTGCTTTAATCACTTTTTATTACAATTAAAATCATTCCAAACTTAAAATATCAATATTACTTCAATTTTGATTAAATTCACCATTTATTAATATTCAAAATTACAAAGTATTAAACTGAAAAGAATATTTCATTCCATAATTCTCTTTAACAAATAATTCCTCCCAAATAAATGGATTTTACTAATAAAAATTTTTCCTCGAATTTAAATATTTCCAAATAATTCAAAATTATTATAATTCTAATCTCTTAAAAATCCATTTTAGTTAGTTAAATTATCATTATTAACTTTAATTAATTACTTCTCAACACCAGGTTGTTACATGAGATGACACCCATCACATAAGGTTTACTTAAACGAGCAAAAACAATTTTAGCACGAACGACTCTAGGCAAAGGCCCATAAGTCATTTGCTCGGTCTTTGCTCATTATTGGGCATCCACCAAACCATACTTGGATAAAAATTAAAGTCATACTTCATCGACCAACCCCACTCAACTTGAAAGCTCATGCATCAAGTTCGAATGCTAGAACTCTTGGTCGCTACACCTTAGCTAACAACTGATGTTACCATACAAGGTTTAATGAAAGAATTTACCTACTACGAAAGGTGTCGAGTTTAGTTTATCTACTAGATAACTAACAATAGATGAATATAAAACCCAGGTATCGGAATGAATATAAGCAAGTGACTTACAATTAAAGCACACCCTGCTACATGAATTTCTCTCCATTTCTCAAGCAGTAAGCATGCAGGACCCGGAAATGCCTTTAAGGCATAAGTCACCATCACTCACTCACCTCTCAGAAGTGTAGGACAATCCTTAATCAAGTGACCAAGCTAACATCAATTAAAGGATTTACGCTTTGGTTAAGCTGCACAGCATTTCGTAACGAAATACTCCTATATGACATGGGAGTAGCATACCATATCACTCTTATCTTTGGATAAGTTTGATCTCTCCTTGTATCCTAGCCTTTGCGCTTTAGTTGGAACCTCGGTTTGCTTTCCACCATTGTTATCTCCACTGGTACGACACGACGCTCTCACGTTGAAGAGCTATTACCATGAGTCTCTCAAAAATAGCCCCAACCGGGGTAAGACTAAGTAATGAATCCCCATCCAATTCATCAAGATCCTAGGCAAACTCCTTGCTTAAGTTCAATGGAGTACTAACCAACACAAAATGGAATCTAGCCAAAATATTAAATCAGCTAACATGCTCCATCACTGACAAGTTACCCAGCTTCAAATGGATGAAAAACTAAAACCATATGCCTCACCCGTTCTCAAAGATAAACCGTGGCTCATAGCGACAGTTAGAATCAATCCAAGTCACAACCTACTAGCTGACCTCCTCTATTGCTATGCCCCCACCAAGCCAAAGTCTCCCCTCCCATGATGCTGGGAAGAAAGTGACACTGGTGCCCTAAGGACTACACCACCTTAAACACCTACTGTGATTGCTGGGTTGTCCGCGGATGTCATAACCAATTAGCCTCTGAACCAATCAGGCTCCTCAAACTGCCTATCCACAGTCGTCGTGTACCCCATCTACTCATACTGATAGCCTGAACGAAGATACCTTAGCATCTAGTGATAGAAATAAACAAATTTCATAAGATAAGTGGTATATGAAGTATTATAAAGTAGGGAAAATACAAGTATGCTCTCTCTCTCTCTATGTATCTCCTTCTACTAGATTGCTTAACTCAAACTAGTATGCTTTTTGTGAGTGTTGGACCTAAGCTTTGATAACAAATGTAATAACTCGTCATATATAATGCCCAAAAGTTAATGCCTCATACCAATGCTTGACCTATGAATGCCACAAAAGACAGATTGTTGGGATAAAATTAAAAAAATACCATACCAAGGCATGGATAAGATCTCGCAACGGAATAATAACATATAATATACTAAACATGAATAAAAAGAACAAAAAAACAATATATATAAGAGAGAACACTAGAAGAAGCGACTGATAAATAAATATCAATACAGAAAGAATATAACGACTCCCCACGACATGGAGTTTTGAATAATATCTTATATAATATGCCTCATATACATAATAACATTTCTGTCTCATACTATTAAAATATCAAGTATACATATCCATAAGATCGATGCCACATCTTCAAAATGCTCTGGCAACACATCCTAATAGCATATCCCCAAAAGCACCTGACTCCCAAACTACTCAATCGAGTACCCGAGAGTTATCATGACATAAAGAGACTGTAAAGACCCGCCTTTTTGACCATCGAAAGTCGACACCACCACTGTGTTCCAATGCCACGCATCCAATCGACAAAAGGGAAGATTGTTAGGGTAAATAAAAAGAAAAGAACAAAGAACAAAGAATAAAAGAATCTCAAAGCAGAATCGACAACATATAATATAACAAGGACAGTAGAAACTGTCACTCCAAACATACAGAGTGTATCAGAGTTAAAAACAAACCTTATCAGCTGGACAGTTATAAAATCTTGACCTTACAAATGCCGATAGGTATACTATATAATACAGTGGAAATAAAAACACTACGATGGGTGAATCACCAGCTCCCCTCCAAGGTCTCCATATCACCAAAGCCAACCTGGGAAAATACTCGGTCTGGCCCGAGCATTATAATAAATAACACTCGGACCAGTTTGGAAATACCAGCGTGAGATAACTCGAATATCGGGGATTATATAAAAGTTCTGTGAGACTGTGCCGCTAACATGGAACGAGTTTTCATCTCATAAGAATAACATCCATACAGGCAAGAGCAGAAATAAATATCAAGAACAAATCCAAATATGAATGAGCATAAATAATATTAAACCATACTTGAAAGAATGAAAATAAACCGAGTAAAATCCAAACTGGACAGAATGGATAAAACAAGGAAAATGGTCAAACTTGATAGAATGGACTAAATCAATACTCAATCGCCGCAAAGATTGGTTGACTCTTCTCGTGGCAATTTAAAGATAAACAGATTCAGGGATTCGAATCAAATAAGGATAGGAAATTTTTCAACAAATGACAAGGAGGGTGCATCCCCTTAAAAGAAGTATATCTCTAGTAATATACTTAAAAACCCCGGGAACTCCAAGCCGGACCCCACTAGATCTTACCGAGAATCTGAATATTTCACATCTAAAAACTCTCAACCGTTTTTCACGTAATAATACACAAAAATCTAGATAAGATGTGAAATATCCCGATGGGAGCAACCTCACATAACTTGGCCCCCAAAAACCATGTGCTTTGGTTTAATCATTTCGGGCAAAGGATAATCAATGCTCCACGGAGCAACAAATCATCTTAGAATGACATTAATAAAGTAGCTGAAGTAACCGATAGCTGAGATACCAATTATCGAGGATATAAAATGATCGTATATGGAAATTATGTCTTGTATACTTATCACCACTCATTGAATTCAAACTTGTACTTTTTCTTGGTTAACAATAATAACGGACAAGTCAAGGAAGTGTTACCGCAAAGTCATGTCCAACGATTATTCTTAACTTTTGAAATAGCGACAAGTTTACTTCTTCTATGTTTAGTGCTAATTATACAAATAAATCGTTTCCATATAAGTGATTTGCTTTACGGAAATAATTCATTTCCATAAACGAATCAAACTTTTTCTTTTATAAAAACAAACTGAACTTGTGCTTGATTTCCATATTGGTAAAACACCTTTAAAATTAGTTCCTGATTGTTAAAATATTAAGAGGATAATTTTTCCAAGTGCACGACCCCCAAGGACTAAACCAACATCAGAAAACACCCAGAATAGTATCTAACTTAACATTCCAATAATCGAGTTCCAATTCCTTTTTATTACTTTAAAACAATATTAATTATCCCGAAAGATAATTAATCAAATTTAAAATCTCTTTAAGCAAATCCATTATCTTTAATAAAATAGATAATTATATCCAAACACTTTTATAACTTTGGTAAATTAACTTTAAAATCCTTATTAGATCAGTTTATTAACTTTAAATCAGTTGATTAAAGCAATCTTATTATATTAATTATTTAATCACTTTTATTAAATCGATTAATTAACTTTAAATATCATTAATTACAAAGATTAATTAAATACAAATAATCATTAGTTAAAGCGAATAAGTCATCTCAAACATCATTTATTAAAATGATAAGTAATTCAAAATCTCATTAATTAAAATAATTAATTAAATTCAAATAATCATAAATTAATTGGATTAATTAAATTCAAGCCTCATTACTTAAAACGATTAATTTAAATACCATTTGTTAAAATGATTTATTTAGTTATAAAACATCATCAATTAAAATGATTTAACTAAATTCCAAATATCATTAGTTAAGACAATTAATTAAATTTAGAACTATCATTAGTTAAAATGATTAATAAAATTCAAATATCATTAGTTAAGACAATTAATTAAATTTAAAACAATCATTAGTTAAACTGATTAATAAAATTCAAATATCATTAGTTAAAATGACTAATTACTTTTAAATATCATTAACGAAATGATTATTAATTCCAATCATCATTAATTAAAATAATTAATTAAGTTCAATAAATTATTTATCATTAATTCAAATAATTAATTAAACTCAAATAATCATTAGTTAAAATGATTTATTCAGTATAAAGCATCATTAGCAAAAATGATTAATTAAATCTAAACATAAACCAACATTATTTATTAAATTGGTTAATTAATATCAAAATCATTAGTTAAAATGATTAATTATTTTAATTTATCATTAATCAAATGATTAATGAATTTTAATATTCCGTTTAGCGGAAACACAAGCTCAAGTTCATACGATAGAGTTTTGGGGAAGAAATTTAATTACTGACGATATAGCGAAATCGCTATAACGACATTTAAACTATTAAATCGAATATCAATAATTAATTTCAATTAACCATCAATAACAGCATACGAATGTCAATAAATAATTTATGGGCAAGAAACCCCCTTTAGGTCTCTCTACAGATTTTTCCTGCAAAACAATGGTTATGGATAATATATATAAGCATATGGGTTTATAACGATCAAATTAATATGTCATCCATTTTTCAAACGGAAATTCAACCAAACAAGCAATCAAACAATTTAACTAACATCCAAACAATCAATAAACGCTAATAACATCATTGACATGATATAATAAAATTAAATGTGAGTTAAACTCACATTGATTTCAGTTTCCGCCGAATCGTCCCGATTTTGGACTAAAACCGAACGGCCGTTCGATTTTAGCCTAAATTTTCACTTTCTCCAAATCCAACCAAACAAACTACATTACGTCGATCTCGACGACACGAGTCCAACACAAAAAAAACGTTCGAATCTGACCTCGTATGAGCGAGATACAAAATTTATAAGTTATCGATAGATTTAAAATAAAAATTGAAATATAAATAACTTAAACATATTTACAACCCTGCCCATCCCTTTACCTCATCTTCTTCTCAAATTAAAATGAACGTGCACAGAGAACAAATATCACCATGAAGGTGCATGAATTTCACTGACATGGAGCACGACTCCTCGATCCACTGAACCGACTTCGCCAACCTTCTCCTCTCGACGAACTCGACACGAAAAACATCACCGCGACGCCCAAAGGCTACTCACCCAAATCGCAAACTGCTCACGCACCGTTGCCGACCCCATCAGGTGGCGCAACCCAAAACACTACCGAAAATGACGAAATTTGGCGCGATGATGCAATTTGACGCCTTAAACACGAATATATCCTCCAATTCGTCAACCGATGACTAAAGCCTAAGAAATCTCTAAACCTAGTTTACTACTTCAAAGTCAAACATCCAAAAACAGTGACACGAGCTCCAAAACCTATCTCAATTCAAACCTCAAGCAAAAACAAGATTTTTAAAACTAGTTTTTTGATTTTTAGATGAGTAGATATGTAGATTTTAATTTTTGAAGTTCGAATGCAAAAAGGAAAACTCTCTTTTCTTGTTATAGGCAGATATAAATAGATAGAAGGAGTATGGAGTGAACGTGGGAGGTATGGGGGTAGGCATGGGCTGAAAAGAAAGGGTATGGGCTTGAGAATGGAGCATATGTATATATCTATATATTATTTTAATTTTAAAATATTCAACAAAACATACTCAAAAATTCCGAACACCAAACGAGGCATGCCGCCTAATGTTCTATATGTTATACCTCTATTCCGAATGCAATGGAACTTGTTCCGAGGTCTAACTCTATCATATGGAAAGGATAGGTTTTTTGAACCCAGTTATTATATTAAATTTCCAATATAAATTACTACGCGTTTCAATCTCGCACGACTAAACAATACGTCTGATCGCCATGAAATTCGACGGTGTAATATAATTCACTAATACGGTTCCAATGAAATCGGTTTCATCAAAATCCGAGACTATGCCCCGGAAGGCTAATTTCACCAATTTAAATATTTAATTATCGATATTTACTCGATCTATTTATATTTGTAAATAAATTTATAAATTGAACTCACCAATATTATTTATTAATTAAAAAGTTAAATAAACTTATTAAATCCATTTAATTAGCATTTAATTCACAATTCAAATATTTGATTATTCCCTATATTTGAATTATAAATTATTAAATTCCCAAATTCAATTATTTAAAATATTTAAAATTAATTAAACGTTTAAAATCAAATGACCAGAATTTTGGGTTGTTACATTCTCCCCCCCCCCAAATGAATTTCATCCCCGAAATTCCTAAGGAAGAAAATGCTTCCAAACCCTTAAGTTTAAAATTACCAATTCAAAATGAGTTATTTAACTTATTAACTTTTCAAAACAAATTAGCTGGGATAGATTTCAAAATTTCCAAATCTTTTAAATTCATTCGCTTATACCAACTAATTCTCTTCTATTCATTTATTCCAAGATGTAACTTGAAAGTTCAAATTTTAGTTATCAAAAATTTTCCAAAATTCTTAAAAAATTTCCGACTCTTAAATTTTCGGAAAATTTTGTCAACGTCTCCTTTGCTCGACTCGATCGGTACAACTACGAATCGCCTCAACGGGCTCTAATCCATTCAAAAGAAAACAAAAGCCAAGTGGCCTCCCATATCTGGGGCATAAAATCATCAACCAAACCAAATTTCTAGATTTATTATGTACCTTTTTGCGTTTGACTTATATTTCAGCAAGTAATTTATTAACTTCTATGCAAATGCAGGTGCACAAGAATCAAATGGATCTCTTGCATACTTGTACTTACAAAATCTAAAATAAATCAGGCTGACAAAAGTAATGTGATGTAATTCTACATGCAAAAACTAATTTAATGTAAATCTACATGCAATCAACAATCCATATCTCAATCATATGCAACACAGTATAGAGAATATTCTGTAAAAGATGATATGCTTCCAATTATTTCAAGTGATAATTTAGATCCAAATACCCAGGTTTTTCGATTCAAAAATTTATTTTCAAATTTCTCAGATGAGAAAAACCAAGGATCAAAATCAAAATGACAAGGAGGAACTCCTCCTGATAAAGTATGGTGAAACTCTAGAATCAAAACAACATGGAGCGTCCAGTGGTATTCCGGTTCCTCCAAAAACATAAACTAGAGTGAATAATATCTTTTCCTTCCCAAAATCTTCAAAAATCTCCTTTTTCAAAATCACCGGGATTTAGGTCCTAATAACAACAATTTTAAAATCCTTTGTCTATAAATTTAAACTTAATAAACAATGGTATATGAAATCAGACAACCAACCAATTCAACTCAATCAATCAAATTCCATGAAGGAATAAACTAATACTAACACTGAATCAAATTCCCTAAGAGAAAACTATCACTTAACATTGTTTCAAATTGTCAAATGACTAACAAACAAATTTTAACTTAGGTTCAAAACTTTCTTAATTGTCCAAAAATATAGATAATTATATAAGCGTACCATTTTGCTCATTGGCCTTTGGTTATTGCTTAGAAGATTATCCAAACTCACTCGGACAAAATGGAAAGTTATGCTCTATATTTTATTGGTTTCTTAATTATATTAATTTCTAATTCACTTATATTTTCACTTAGTATTTTATTCAATACTACAATTATTTATGAGTTATCTCATCATTTCTCACCCAAGTTTTATAGTATCTTATAAAGTTATTTCTTTATAAAACATTAAATCATAACTTATTCCATTTTATTTACTTATATAATATTCTTTTATATCCTGAGAATACATACAAATTTTATTTTACTTTTTCAAAGATCTGAATGGAGATCAAATCAAATTATGGCTTCTTAAAATCGAGTCAACCTATTAACCTCTTTAACTTAGAGTGTTAAAATGAATAATATTTATGGGTTGACTCAATCCACAAATAGTTCATACTACTTAGATATTTTTAAATAATTATATGGTTTCAATAAAAACAATGTTTATCAAAACCTTCTTACTTAATTTAACTCATTTCAAACCTATGTTAAATTATCCCATATCTTCTCTAAGGGAAAGATCTTATTGAACAAAACAATCTCTAAATAGGAATACCTTTTATTTTGGGAACTTGAAAATTAGATACCCGATTTTAATTTCAAAACTCGTTTTTTGATAGCATATTGCATATATTCTGATGTATATTAACTTCAAATAATTTATTTATGTAAACTCACTTTGGGTTTATTCAGATTTGAACTCATTTCGATAGCACAATGATAAAGAGAATAATTTACTAAGTATTCCACAACATTCGCTTAAGCGAACATTCGATCATCACTTAGAAGATTATTCAGGTTACCACAAAACTAATCAAAACGATTTCCTCCTAATTATCCTAAATAAATGTGTTCCGTTTAAAATTTTACTTCCCAATATATCTTCACCTTTAAATACTTTCAAAAGTATAGCTATTTCATTTCTCAAAAACTTTTTTTAGATTATTTTCAAAAATTCTGGGATTTAGATTCATAAATTCTTAAACACATTTCACAAACTAAAAATATCATTTCATATTATAATAATCCTTCTTTATTATAATAAAATCATCTCGAATATTTATTCTATAATTATCTTGTAACAACCCGCATATTTGACGATTATGTATTTGAATATCTTATTTAAATATTTTAATCGTTAATCGGGTCTTAGTCCAAAAAGCTACTTTTTGCATACGGTCAAATTGGGACTCGAAACCACCTCCATTGAGTTCAAAATGACGTTTGCGATCTTTTTGAGTATAAACTTTGATATGTTTGGAGTTAGTGGAAATTTCGCCACTTTTTCGCTTATGGCTTTGGTTTGGGCTGAACCCTTTTTGTCACTTACTAACTCAGCCCAACCCCCTCTCCTCTTCATTAATTCATTCTCCATTTCCTAACACTTCAAGCTTTATCAAAAATGGGGAGAGGAATGGGAAATTAAAACTCCAAAGCCTTAGTCTTCATTGCTAATCCAACATCTACTCCAAATTCAAGAGAAGACATTGATTCAAGCTTGTGATTGTTCTTGCTTTGCTTTCAAACTTCATCTCCATCAATTTCCATGAAAAGGTGAGATTTTTATCTCACATTCTTGCCTATAACTATCTTGGATTGTTGGGAATGAATTCCTATCACTGTAGCATGAACATTTGCATTTGGTTTAGATTGAATTGGTGAAAATCCCAATTTTTCGTGTGTTTTTGCAATACTGGGCTTAGGTCGCTCGGCCTCGGAAAAGTCACGCCTGCAAAACAGCTCATTCGTCTTAGGTCGCTCGGCAATAGCTCGTTCGCCTTAGGTCGCTCGGCAATGGCTCGTTCGCCCCTAGGTCGCTCGGCATTGAAAAACACTCGCCTGCTATATGTCGCTCCTCGTTAGCTCGTTAGCCTTTAAGTCGCTCGGCCTGTTTACCCTTAGGTCGTTCGCTCTGCATATAGCTCGTTCCACCACTAGGTCGCTCGGCGTTAGGTCGTAACCCCTAGGTCGCTCGGCATTGACAACTTTCGCCTGCTATATGTCGCGCCCAGTTAGGTCGTTCGCCATCCTTAGGTCGTGCCATGTTAAGTCGTTCGGCATACTTGGTCGCGACATCCTTAGGTCGTGCATCGTTGGGTCGGCCATGTTAGGTCGCCAGGCCTAGCTCGCAAACAATTAGGTCGCTCAGCCTCATTTTCTTAAGTCGTTCGGCCTGCTTGTATTCCTTAGCTCAGCCATTCCATCTTTAGGTCGCTCGACCTGCTTGCATTCTTTAGCTCGGCTATGTTAGGTCGCGCATCACTTTAGCTCGGCCATGTTCGTTCTCACGGGCATTCCTACTTTGATTGTTTTGGAATTGATTTCTTTGGACTTTAGTCATGTCTTCGAATGTGAATTTTTGTGATTCGATTTGTTTCAACAATCGTTTTGTGGTTCGTCACTTTAAAAATATTAAGGTTTTAATACTAGTAGTAAATATCAAAACCCCTTTCTTCCAAATGATTTCAACACTATTTTAATTATAAAGTTCGTTTTCTCAAACAGCTTTCCAATCTACTAGTATATACAAACCTTTACTTCACTCGTACGAGAAATCTAATTAAACGACTTAGTAAAACGAGTGGTATGAAACGCTCGCGTTTACTTCGTTGGTTAATTCTTGGACTTGTTCGATTGAACCTTTTGTGACAATTTTCTAGTGAAGATCTACAGTTTGTTCGTAAATATTTAAGTTAAGCAAGTGGTTATGGGACATGAAGCTAAACTCATATATTTACTAGCTTGGTGTGATTGACACTTCTTGATGATCATGACGATCATTTTTGTGATTTAGACTAGCAATTGTGCGATGTCTCTTTGTCTACGACGGAGACTAAACCCCGTTTGTGTGATGTTTCTACATCACATATGTGGGGTAGCGCCCCACGGTCTTCGGGCCATTCTTGTGGAGCTTCGGCTCAAAATTAATGGTTAGCTACAATGAGATAGCGTCTCGTTTTGTGTTACACGTGTTGGTGAGTTTTCATACTCCCGTTTTGTGATAGGCCTCCCCCTTTTTGTGATTTCTGGATTTCTTGAGATGATTTCTATAATTTTGTGCTTCACCAATTTTCGTGATTTCCATTGATAAGTTTTATCAATTTTTGTGCATTGGTGAATTTGTGTGTCATTGACTTGTTATGAATACAAGTTTAGGGTATGATACCCCATTTTATCTTTGAGAAGATTCTTGTGATATTGATTAATCTATTGTTGATTTTCAATTACATACTTATAGTAGTATGTCATTATGGTTATTATATGTTCATGCCATATCTTTTATTCTATACCATATCATCTGATATTTATAGTAAGACTGATCCGTTTATTATTTTCTTATAAATATTACTCTGGTCAGACCGAGATGTTACAGGTGCTTCTGCTTGACTTCTCTTCTGGGATTACCCTGACTTTTGGCTAACTACTTAGATTAGTAGTTTTTGTTGTATACATTTGAGACATAGACTCCGTGATGTATACTTATTCTTTTGTGTAGCATGTAGCTATTCTTTTGTATTATCGTGGATCTTTCAGACCACTACTCTGATGTACACTTTCATGTGTTATATATATATATATATATATATTCATATCTTTTTTTCCGCCTTTGTGATATGGATGTCTGTGACTGATTTGTGTTATGTTTATTTCTATATTTGTTTCTGAGGATTATATACAGCCACTGTGTGATAGCTTTGAGTTTGTATCGGTATGTCGGACTTCCTCTTATGCATGTTATTCTATCTGACATATCGGTGCTCGCACAAAGCAATTACACGGATGGTCGCTCCTCAACAGCCTTATTCTCCATGCTAGTTGACAGCATTACATCGTAGTGTTCTTGGCTAGCGTGGGTATAGAGGTGGGGCATCACAGCTTGGTATCAGAGCCAAACTTCGGAACAATGTGGAATAACTTAACAAGGATCATCGTCCTAAGTCCAACTTAGGAGTCGTGCCTTAGGACTTAATTCGAGTCTTCGTACCGATTTATCCTATTTCCTTTTATGTATCCTTGTTTTATCTATCAAGATTTGCTTGATATTTATTTGGAGAATAACTTTTCTTCTTCTCTCTTTCTTAAAGAAGAGAATGTCTAGACCAGGCTATCCCAGAGCCGAACCATCTACTGTTACTCCCCAGGATGGAGTTTTTATGACCGCTCAGCAGCTACTTGATTTAGTAAAGAATGCTCAAGCAGCTGGTTCGAATCAGGAACCTACTCATCCTAAGTCTGGATTTGCACGCTTGTGCAACGATTATACCAACTTGGGTGGGAAACCGTTCAAAGGTTTCGAAACTATTATAGAGGTCCAGGCTTGGCTAAGAACATGCGATCGAATCTTTTCTCGCATGAATCTTATCGACCTTCACCGTGTTCAGGTGGCCTCCAGTATGCTCCAAGAGAGAGTGTAACGACCCGTAAAATTTTCAATAATTAAATTATTAAGTTATAAATTTTAACATAAAAATGTTGTATTAAGTTTAAGTCATTATTTACAGTGATTTGTATATACATATTTGTGTGCGTTAATTTGACTTAAGATTTATAAGATGGACTTGTATGCAAAGTTATAACTTTTTAATCTTAAACCCTTTTAATCTGGAGATTTGGTTCAAAATTGTTGTCTTTAATTTTAGGCTCATAAAATAGTGAAACTTAATTTTAACACATTTATATATATGTATAAGTCTAGTATATATATATATATACGTATACGTATATGTTTTTAATAATAATACTATGAACAATAAATATATATATGAAGGAAACATCATCTTTGTACACAATCTAGTATATTGCACTTACATAATTTAATGTAGAATACATTTGGACATAGTTACATTCCATGCCATGAATAAATAGCTTGTTAATGACATTTAATTTATCAATCAATTTGATTAGAGAAAGAATGAAAGGTTTCTCTCCATATACATAATTAAGCTCTAAATTAATTACCTGTTTTTAGGGAAAGAAAAGAAAGGTTGCCTTAATTCTTACCTTTTTGTTTTCCTAACATTTATTCCTTTTCTAGGCATTCATTTCCTTTAGTTTAGCCGTATACTTTGCCTTGCAATTCATGTACAAGTTTCTCATTTTCTCATCTTCTTTATTTTCTCATTTCCTAAGAGAGAGAATAGTATTACAAGCTCTAATTTTTCATCGCTTCCCTTCTTTTTCTTTTTTTTTCTTTTTTTTGTCCTTTTCTAAATTTAGCTCGCCCAAGTTTTTTATTTATAAGAAACTCTAAAATGCATATTTTGGTTATAAATTTACGTTCATCGGAATCTAAATCTTTTTCTAGTTTTCAAATCTGTTAGTTTAATTGAATATATTCATAACAAAGTTTTATTTCACTTTTGTTCTTTAAAAATGGATTATATACTTTTAAATTTAATCATTTATATTTTTCTTAGTTACGTTTAGTAATAGATTCTTAGTACATGGTAAATGAATAAAAACCCAATGTAAACAAATCATGTTTTATTAAGTAATAGATTGCAAAATTTATGTATAATTAAACTGTTAATTACGCGTTTAAAAAAGGCGCGTTATTTGATGGAATAAATAACGTATAAATAGGAAAACATATAAAATTTAAAACCGTTGTTTTGTTATATTTTGGCATAAACTATTGCGTCTATTGTACGCACTTTTAAATATATTTACTTTCCTTCTGATTTAATAGAAGCGTTACCCGCAAAAATTAAAACCATTCACATTCTAATTATGGTCTTTGTTCCTAAATCAATTGTCGTGCACGTTTAAAGGAGGAAATTCACTGTGCCTTGCCATTTCTTCCATTTGTTATAAATGTATATAATCTTTTGACTCTTCCAAAGAGCTGTTAATAATTATTTTTTTAACTAGATTAAAATCATCGGGGGTTTCCACTTTCATTTTTGTGAATAATTGCCAATTTTTAATTCATAGACGTTTCAAAATAATAAATATATTTCTGTCCTTCACCTTAATCAACATTTAAACACGTTCGCACCAGATTTTCCATTTCCGTTTAAAGCTAATTGATTACTTGTCGTTTCTCTACCCTTTATTCACGCCAATTTCGCTGACCAGTGCAAATTATTTCTTGCCTATCTTTCACCAATCAACGCATCCTATTCCTAAGAATTTATAAACGAATAAAAATTGTTAACAAATAATTCTTGCCGTTTTTATCAATCAATGCAAAAATGTTGGCCATAAAACTCTTTCCTTTCTGGCCATAAAACTCTCATGCCTTGATTACGCATATCCCTATTTCCTTGTGTGCAAAGCAACCAATATTTTTCCTATAAATTAAAGCCTCGTACCATTTCCATTTCATCTCTTTTGGCCTCCATCTCCTCAGTACTAAACTCACGCATCCCCGTTGAAAAAAAGAAGAAGCATCGCGTCAAGCAATTTTCCACTTCTTTTGTTCTCTTCTTCCTTGCGTGTGCCAGTAGGTATGGCCTCTTCCTCCTCTTGTTTCCTTTTCATTTTGCTTTGTTTCTGTAGTTCCATCCCTCTATTATACGGGAAAAAAGGGGAAAATTTGTGTCACTGCCATGATTTACCTGCATGCACATATGGGCCAAGCATGGAAATGAGTTGTCAACTCTTGAACCTAAATTTGTGTCACCTTTTGCATGTTTAAAGAAAAATAAAGGTTGCGTGCACTGTTCTTGCCTTTTTAAAATCATTGCCTGAATTTCCCACTAGGAATCACGTACATGCATATAATTTAGATGTGTCAAATTATCTTGTTCAAATATTTATTTAAAATTTCGCTTTGATTTGTGATTCAATTCGAGTACTAAGTTTGATTTATTTATCTTATTTGAAGATCGAGACCAGTTTGTCTCCTCTTCCAATTTTTGATCGTGCCCTCTGTTCTTCTCTTTCGGGGTAGATATCGTTGCTTGATTTGAATCTTCAGCAGCGAAAGGTGAGTAATTCTCACCAGACGATGTGTACTTATATAACTAGTAAACTGACACCATTTGAATCTGTAAAATTTTATCATCATGTTATAACTGTTATATTATGATTATATGATGTTCATCCCTGTTTATACACATGTTATATCATCTGTTACTGTTATATATTGTATACTGTTTATTTATATCAGTTTATCACACTGCAAGTTCCCTGTAGACTAGAAATCACTATGGGATGAAATGATACATACCCGAACGGACTTTAGAATAAGGAAAAATCGTTATGGGCTAAAATGATAGGCCTGAACGGTTTTTATTTATTTATTATATTACTTGGGATTGCGGGTTTGAAATGATAAAACCCGGGTTTTCTTTGTAAACTGCGGATTGAAATGATACATATCCGTATCACTTGACCTATGCTAGAAAATTATATACAGACCCGTGGTTTATATATTTTTCTAAAAATTTTAAAATATTTTAAAATTGTAAATATTATGATATTTTGATTTAAATTTTATTAAAATGATTTCTATAAAATATTAGTGATTTTCTAAAAATTAAATAAGTGAATTAAGTAAACGGTGAAGTAGAATTTGGAATATAAGTAAATTTTGGAATTTATGATTTTGTTTTTAATGGAATTTATGTAAGTAAGAATATATGACAAATTTGATTTAAAAGATGAATTTAATGATTTTATCAAGTAATAATAATTTTTAAAAGTGTTAATGATTTTGTATAAATTAAAATATGAATTAAATGAACATTTATGCTGAATTTTGAAATATAACTTAAATTGAATTTTGTGAAATTTGTTTAAAAGTGAATTTTTAATTAAGTAAAATAAATGGAAATAAGTTATATTTTGGAAATTTAAACTTAGTTGTTAAGTTAAGAATTTAATTAAAGAAATGAAAATTTAATTGTTATTTAATTTGATTTATGTATGGAAATTGGACTTTATAAAATCATAGAAATAAAGGTATTTAAATGATTGTTTTTAAAAGTGAAAATATATGATTTTATAAGTTAAAATGATTTATATTAAAAGTTAATTATGTGTGAAATTGTAAATAAACTCTGAATTTAATTTGACATCATTTTGAAATATAATGTAAAGATATTACAGCATTGGAAAATGCTGTAGTTGTTTTAAATGAACCAAATAGCAAATTTGAACTAAGAGTTACTATAGCACCTGTTAGTACTATAGTTGTTAAATTTAACTTAAATTTTAATTGAAACTAAATTAAGAAATTACAGCATTTAAATGCCGTCTTTTGTTAATGGACTGTTTTTAAACATAACATTTCGTAGCATTTTCTAAGTGCTGCGAAAGTTGAATTTTCTTTGTTTAATAAATTCAAATGAATAAATGATCTTTGGAAAAAGATTAAATTTTGGAAATTTAATATTTAATTATTAAATATAATGAATTGACTTTAAATGATTTAAATGGAATAGTTGATTTTGGAAATACAACTATTTTGAAATATGATTAAATGGTATTTAAATATAATAGATGATGTTTTGAAATGATATTTTGATATTTTGAAATGAATTTGAATCTATATTTGAAATTTATAAGATTTGAAATGTTCTATGGAAATTTAATTGAAATAAATGTTTGAATTGAATTAAAACTTTGAAAATTTTAATACTTGATTTGAAAGTATAATAATTACACTTTTAAATGGTTTAAATGAATTATTTTGATTGAAATATAAACTATTTAAAAGGTGACTTGAAATGGTAATAAATGAATGATATCTTTGAATTTAAAAGGTATTTAAAGTTGAATATTTAGATTTGAACTCAAAGGATATTTTGGTACACAAAAATGATTTGAAATGAAGTTTTGGAAAGATATGATATTTTGATATATTAAAATGATTTGAAATGAAGTTTTGGAAAGATATGATATTTTGATATATTAAAATGATTTTAAATGAAGTTTTGGAAAGATATGATATTTTGATATATTGAAATGATTTGAAATGAAGTTTTGGAAAGATATGATATTTTAAATATATTGAAATGGTTTGGAATTGATTTAATCTTTATTTTGATAAAGATTTGGATTTGAAATGTTATTCTATTTTAAAGTATAAACTGTTTTAAATTTTAACCACGGGTTATAATAACGATTGGTTGTTAAAGAGACCGGGATCGGATATGGACATACTCTCTGTCGATACCGAAAATGTAACGACCCGTAAATTTTAATGGTCTATTGATTTAATTAATTGAATTTTTGTGAAACTTTAATTAATAAAATTTTGAAATTTTTTTTGATATTTGAAATACGTCCACTTAAACATAACAACTGGTAAATTTTCATCTGATAATATTGAAGTTTATTTTTTTGTGTAATTCCATTTCAATTCAAATCAGTTAAAATTTGATGGTAATAAAATATTTTCTAAACCTGAATATTTTTCTATAGAAAATTTGTAAATCATCTTCTGAGTGAGACGTCATAATTCGTTTCTTCAAATTTGACTTCTATTGCTCCATTTACCTTATTTCTGACAAATTAGCAGCATTTCGGTACCGATATCGATTTTTGATCGAGTGATCGTACCACCAATATCTGTATGCCGTTTTGATCATTTCGTCGTGCTAATCTCTGTGGTATATTCACTTCGGTACTTTGAAGTCCGGTTCGCTACCGGGTTGATATAACGATTCCGTATCAGCTACGTATTTAAACCCTTCAATTCTTTGTCCTTTCAATTACTTACCATATAATTCAATCAGCCAAGTAAGTAATTTTATTAAATTTTGCACAAGACTTTCACACGTCCATCTATTCTAAATTTGTTGCTTCATATTCTTTTTTTTTCTTTCGGTTGCACTATCCATTTTGAAAAGGAAAGAAATATATAACGAGTGTGCTTATTTATTTTAGCCTCTTCATTTCTATCGGTTTCAATTGAAACAAGTTTATACAAAAAAACAATATATATTTTTATGCCTCTCCTCCTTCCTTTTTGAAACCTCTCTCTGTTCTTATTCCTACCATAGCCGCATACCTCACAAATTATTTCTCCACCCACGCCATAACCTTCACCTCTCCGATTCAGTACACCCGAACCTCCCCAAGCCAGGCTGATCGTCTTCTTCCCCTTATCCAGCACCCCACCGGGGTTGGCCTTCCTTCTTCCCATCGGCCTGTCTCTCCCCTCCTCTGCCTGTGCTTGATAACTCAGTTGTGGCATGTATCTTAGGTATATAGATATTTATATTTAGCTGTGTTATATAATACAAATTTATGTATATATGTTAGGATATATATATATATATAAGTTAGTAATATATATGTTCTGTTAGTTATACTATCTGGTATATATTCTATTAGTTATGCTATACATATTAAATTTCATGAACAAGCTATAAAAGTTGCATAGACTTTCGAATAGGATATTTATCTTGGAATATTTAAGTTTACAATTTATATGTTTTATATTAACTATTGTTATAGTATTGTACCTTGTCTGAAGCAGTTTATATACATCAACATACAATGTTTTAAATAAAATGTTGTATATATTCTTAAGCTATATCTTACAATAATACATAGCTTTCTTTTATATATACTTCTTTACTGTTACTTTATATAAGAGTTTACTGGCTTTCGTATATATATTAGTTTTATGTTGTACAAGTTTATTTACCTATACATAGTATTATATATATATCACATTTGGTTTAAGATTTTATATATAGTAGTCATATAATTCTGTTATCTATATGTTCAATTGGTTTATATTTTACAGTTTTGTTGTTATAGTTTTAATATTACAAGGTTTGTTTATAACATTATATGTATTTACAATGGTGTATGTATCAACAGAGTAGGATGTATATGTTTTCATATAAAGGTTATATATATAATGTTAGTATGTATATATTATTAGTGTTACCGGTTATACCGTATATATATATATAATATTCTGTTTATTCAATACATTATACTATAGATAATATATATATATACTGTGTTGTCTCTAGCTTTATAGTTCGCAGTTTTCCAAATATGCAGATATTAGACTTTGGCTATACATTTCGGTTTAAGTATAGATTTCTAAAAGTGGTGTACATATAAATATACATAGGTAGGCCTTTGGTAGCCATTTTGTGGAAAGTCTGCATATATAAAATAGCAAGCCATCTATACCTAAAATCGTTCATTGTATATATGTATTTCTTATATAAGGTCTGCATACATGAAAATATGGTTACTGATTTTTGCCAAAATAATGTGTATGATATGTTCAAGTCATATTAATGTCCGTCGTATACTTGTTAGCAACTTTGTTTTTCTGCACATATATATATATATATATATATATTGTAAAATGGTTCGGCCGTAGTTTTGGTTTAAGAAGATAATATAGAAGTCTATATAGCAGTGTAGATATGTATGTCTATAAAGTTATGTCTTTGTTGATTTGTTTATTGGTTTTGAATTTATTTTAAAGGTCTCATTTGGTTTTAACTATAATACTTAAATTTCAACATGTTTATTTGTGTATAAACTACATATATATATTGATATTTTGATCATTTAAAAATATATATAGATAATTTTTAAAATAAATATATATATATATATATACATATGTTTTGATCCTTTTAATATATAGGTTTATTTCAATAGCTGAGAAGCTGGTTGATTTTGGTAGTGACTTTTGAAAACGATATATATAAAGATTTTGGATTTTTAATACGAGATTTAAATTTAATGTTGATTTAATAAAATAATAATAATATAATAATGTATATATTTTCAGTTAATATCAAAAAAATTGATTTGATTCATTCTCATTGATTTCTTATCTATCAGCTTGTCCATCGAATTCGTGCCAATTTTCTTTGCTTTGGAATTCGTGTTGGATTTGTGACTCATCTCATTCTCGTACATCTCTAGCCTCGAAAGGTGAGCAATCACTCACGATTAATGTTCTTATATGTATTAAATTTGATTTCAATTGAAATGTAAATTGAAATATGCTGTTGTCAGTTATTTACATTGTTATATATATATATATGTCATTATCTGTATATGTTCACATGTGACATCTGACACCATTATTTGTTATTTATATTATTGATATATGCCTGTTGCTGTTGTTATTTTATTATCATATATGTTATCACTCTGCAAGTTCCCTTTTAGTATAGAATCATTATGGGTTGAAATGATACATACCCGAACGATCTATAGAATAGGAGAAAATCGTTATGGGTTGAAATGATAAACCCAAGCGATTTTCATTGAATTGAATTTGGGATTGCGGGTTGAAAAGATATATACCCGTAAATATATTTTAAATTGCGGATTAAAATGATAAATATCCGTATCACTTGACCGTAGGATAGAAAATTATATACAGGCACCGTTGGTCTATATGTAAACGTTTTGAAAATGATTTCTATGGTTTTGAAAAGAAATATATGGTTTTGATAAATATTGATTTTTAAGATTTATTAAAGTTGATTTAATAAAGTTGATAAATAATATGTTTAAGTATTTATTTAATATCTATATTTTCAAATATAGAATTTATAATGATTTGAAATTGATTGAAATTATATTTATTTAAGAATTATACTTAAATAAGTTTGATTTGAAATGTATTGAATTTGAAATTTAAAGAAGTGATTTACAACTTGAAATTTGAAAAGGTGACTTAAATGGATATTTCAAAAGTATAAATATTTAAATGAGATATTTTGTTTATTTAAATTGTAAATTGAAATTGTATTCAAATGTTATGGAAATGTTAAGTTAATATTTCAAAACTAAATAATTGTAAAGTGAATTTGATATGTATATAAATTTATCGAATTTAGTTTTGAAATGTCGAATATTTAAAGCTTTGAAATATATTAAAATTGAAATGGCTTATTTTATGGTTCAGATATGTATTTGAAATCGATAATTTGAAATGGTTTATTTAGAAGCTGAATCGAGTTGAAACTGATGATTTGAGATTTGATTAAATTAAATTTTTGGAATTCGAGTTAATTTGAATCGATTTGTGAAATTTGAAGAACTATCTTATTTTATAAAGAATTTTTAAATTATATTTAAAACTATCGATACTTTACTTTATAAATTATTTGGTTTTATTTAAATGAGATATTTTCGAATTGTTTGGAAATGGAAATGATATATTATTGAATTGGGTTTTGAAATGGAAATAATACATTGATAATTTGGGTTTGAAATAGTAATGATATTTTGGTTTTGAAGTATAAACTATTTTGAAATGACCACGGTGTTATAATAACGATTGGTTGTTAAAGAGACCGGGATCGGATATGGACATACTCTCTGTCGATACCGAAAACCACATTGACAACTGTGTACGCGGTGGAGTTTCCAGAATGAAGTAGGATGGTGGCGACGATCCTAAGGTATATACGTGGACCCAACTCCCGTGAGTTGGCATAAGGTGACTAAAACAGGAGCGATCTCGGGCCAGTGAGGTAGCACCTCGTATCGGACACACTTCTTCGATTTCATTCTATTACTTGTTGATTTGGTGGCCACCCTTCGATTTGGGAGTGTTGTTCGAGGTGGAACGGTAGTGGCTGCTATGCGTATCCATCAGTCCGTATGCGTAATTGGTATATCTACCCTGGCATTGCCTTGTGTGCC
The DNA here is from genome assembly GCA_030737815.1 of Allium fistulosum. Taxonomy (NCBI): domain Eukaryota; kingdom Viridiplantae; phylum Streptophyta; class Magnoliopsida; order Asparagales; family Amaryllidaceae; genus Allium; species Allium fistulosum. The sequence continues at coordinate 99,988,280 of CM060901.1, read as the reverse complement.
GTGTCACCTACCATATCGAGCTTTACTATGATTATGATTTTAAGATCAGACCGCGTTAAGGTTCTCCATCCCCTTAATGCTATTTTCTATATGATTATACTTTACTAATTAGACACTACTGTATATAGCGTATATTACCATATAGTAAATAGTTTAACGGACCCTTAGAGGATGGTTATCCCAAACATCCTTTAAGTTACTTGTATTTCAGTTGATATTTCACTTGAGTTGGATTTATTGAATATAAGAATGTTAATCCTGACTCGAGTGTTTTGGTTTTGCTTTACGCTCGGGTCAGACTGAGGGATACAGCATTTGAGACTCACCTTTGGAGTTGGAGCTTCGCTTGGAGATCCAGCTATCTATCGATCCTGCTTTCAGTTATTCAGTTGATTCCAGTGATGTATTCAGATCTTGTATTTGATTATTGTATTGAGACATCTATTATATTCGAGACTTCTGTTGTATCTTGTTTAACTATGGTATATATATAGTAGCTTCATGAACTACTATCCTTTTGTTTCCGCTGCATTATTGTTATATTACTCTATGTCTGTGATCATGTAATTATTTTATTTACTGTATATGCTGAGTTTTGCCAAATTTTATTTACAACGCGGTATTTTGAGCAATTCAATTCCGGCATGAGTGTCTACCTATACATTTATAATGGATGCGAATGGTTGAAAATATCGGGTCGTTACATGTGGTATCAGAGCTCTAGTTTTAGGCAAACTCAGCATATGTAGTAAATTCAATTACAGAATCACTTTCGTTCGAGCTTGAATTCCTTCTTCTTTGACTCGGTTCCTTTGAATTTTGGAACGTTCACTTCGGTTCCAAAGTCCATTCGTGTCTCCCCATTCGTGTCTTTTGATTCTGGAGTATCCCATAACTTCACTTCGAATGATCTCTATAATAAATCGGCGGTCTTGCCAAACTTTGAATGATTGTAAAGGGGTGAAACTCCTTTACAACTAGCATTGATTCACCGGAGATTTCTGTATCCTCGGTTTATGATGATGCTATCTTTTGCTATACCCGTATTCTATCTCTGGCAATCAAATGGCAATTTGTTCCAGAATTCTATCTCAATCTTATTTTGAAGCCACGGTTGACCCGGTTAAGGTTTCCCGTGGTTTATACAAGTCTATCCATTCTTGTCTCACATTGAAATCTATTTATCTTCCTATCGAGCCTATCGTCTAGTTGAATTCTCTTTGATTTGGGTCCCTCTAATCTGAATCTCTATTCTTGTTTGAAATCCATTCTTATATTGGCAAATGAGGAGTATTTGTAATTAATATTAAAAAAATTATATATATTGTGTTGTTTGAGTTGTTGATGTTGATTTGGGTTTTCGATCGATTCGTCTGATCAACGCTATCGATAGGATTTCCAAAACACTTGAACAGAGCAAACTGACACAATATTAATTTCAAATTTGATAAATGAAATAAATTTGTATGATTATATTATAAATATATAAGAAAAATTTTCTGGAATTAAAAGTTAAATAATTTGGTTGTTGAAAATGATAATATTTGATTATCATTTTATTGTTTTGTAAGTCATTGACTATTGCAAAATGACTATTGTTTATAAATTTATTTGGAATTGAAATGAATTTAAATTGAGAATTTAAGAATTAAATTTCTGGTGATTTCAAACTTTGTTCTAAAGTCTTAAAATGTATATTATTTAAAGTATTTTCGAATAAAATGGTTTTCAAAGAATTTTAAAATGTTGAAATCAGTGCTTTTCTCTTTGTCGCTGGAAAATAATTTTGGTGATGGCGGCCGCATCATCGACATTCATTTTCGAGTTTCGAAGTGGAGAGACTATTCTGTAGCTTTGCTACGGTTTTGTTTTGAAAGAAAAAAATATATTTTGATTTGAATTTCTTCAGTATAATTTGACTTATATACATAGGTATCTTATTTTAAAATTTAATTTGATTTGATATAAATATATTATATATATCTCTAAATTGCTTGAAGTAAATCGGAGATTTAAATTCTTAAATTTTAGGTTAAAGATGATTTCAATTATAAACTGAAGTCAAAATTCTTGGATAAATATTTAACTGGGAATAACTGAATTGTAAAATCTTATTTGTATAATACTCAATTACATCTCAACATAACTTACCTAAAATTTTCAGAAGTTAAAAATGTAATTAGATAATGTACAATATAAAATGACTTTATAAGGAAAGATTTGAGTGTTATAATAAATGTTATACACTTAAATTTTATTATAAAGATGTTAATAGAGATAAATAGGATAATAAGTTAATTGAATAATAGATGAGACAAATAAATTTGTTTTAAAGGAATTAATAAATTGAAATTAGATCAACTTATGGAAATACCTTGAATTTAAAATCAATTATTGAATATAAATTAATTTAAATTGTAATTTATATGGTTTAAATATATGAGAAAAAAATTAAGTGGAATAAACTTAATAATAATTTGGATAAAAGAATTAAATTTGTAGGAATAAAGTATGAGGATAATAAATGATTATACAAATTGATGATGTAGAAATTGTTAATTGAGGATGACTAGATAATAAGATCATGAATTTAGAAATAGATTGATTGATTAACTTAAGTGAACTCAACTGGATTAAACCAAAATGTTGAATATTAATTAGTTTAATTTGAAATTTATATGGTTTTAAATTTATGGTTATTTTGAATTTCAAATCTGTTCTTTCTTTCTTTCTGGTAGTTTTATTCTCCTACCTTCTTCCTTTTCGGGGACGAAAAGTTTTGAGTGGGGGAGACTGTAACGACCCGTAAATTTTAGTGGTTTATTGATTTAATTAATTGAATTTTTGTGAAACTTTAATTAATAAAATTTTGAAATAAAATTTTGATATTTGAAATACGTCCACTTAAACATAACAACTGGTAAATTTTCATCTGATAATATTGAAGTTTATTTTTTTGTGTAATTCCATTTCAATACAAATCAGTTAAAATTTGATGGTAATAAAATATTTTCTAAACCTAAATATTTTTCTATAGAAAATTTGTAAATCATCTTCTGAGTGAGACGTCATAATTCGTTTCTTCAAATTTGACTTCTATTGCTCCATTTACCTTATTTCTGACAAATTAGCAGCATTTCGGTACCGATATCAATTTTTGATCGAGTGATCGTACCACCAATATCTGTATGCCGTTTTGATCATTTCGTCGTGCTAATCTCTGTGGTATATTCACTTCGGTACTTTGAAGTCCGGTTCGCTGCCGGGTTGATATAACGATTCCTATCAGCTACGTATTTAAACCCTTCAATTTTTTGTCCTTTCAATTACTTACCATATAATTCAATCAGCCAAGTAAGTAATTTTATTAAATTTTGCACAAGACTTTCACACGTCCATCTATTCGAAATTTGTTGCTTCATATTCTTTTTTTTTCTTCTTTCGGTTGCACTATCCATTTTGAAAAGGAAAGAAATATATAACGAGTGTGCTTATTTATTTTAGCCTCTTCATTTCTATCGGTTTCAATTGAAACAAGTTTATACAAAAAAAACAATATATATTTTTATGCCTCTCCTCCTTCCTTTTTGAAACCTCTCTCTGTTCTTATTCCTACCATAGCCGCATACCTCACAAATTATTTCTCCACCCACGACATAACCTTCACCTCTCCAATTCAGTACACCCGAACCTCCCCAAGCCAGGCTGATCGTCTTCTTCCCCTGATCCAGCACCCCAACGGGACCGGCCTTCCTTCTTCCCATCGGCCTGTCTCTCCCCTCCTCTACCTGTGCTTGATAACTCAGCCGTGGCATGTATCTTAGGTATATAGATATTTATATTTAGTTGTGTTACATAATACAAATTTATGTATATATGTTAGGATATATATATATATATATATATAAGTTAGTAATATATATGTTCTGTTAGTTATACTATCTGGTATATATTCTATTAGTTATGCTATACATATTAAATCTCATGAACAAGCTATAAAAGTTGCATAGACTTTCGAATAGGATATTTATCTTGGAATATTTAAGTTTACTATTTATATGTTTTATATTAACTATTGTTATAGTATTGTACCTTGTCTGAAGCAGTTTATATACATCAACATACAATGTTTTGAATAAAATGTTGTATATATTCTTAAGCTATATCTTACAATAATACATAGCTTTCTTTTATATATACTTCTTTACTGTTACTTTATATAAGAGTTTACTGGCTTTCGTATATATATTAGTTTTATGTTGTACAAGTTTATTTACCTATACACAGTATTATATATATATCACATTTGGTTTAAAGTAAGATTTTATATATAGTAGTCATATAATTATGTTATCTATATGTTCAATTGGTTTATATTTTACAGTTTTGTTGTTATAGTTTTAATATTACAAGGTTTATTTATAACATTATATGTATTTACAATGGTGTATGTATCAACAGAGTAGGATGTATATGTTTTCATATAAAGGTTATATATATAATGTTAGTATGTATATATTATTAGTGTTACCGGTTATACCGTATATATATATATATATATAATATTCTGTTTATTCAATACATTATACTATAGATAATATATATATATATACTGTGTTGTCTCTAGCTTTAAAGTTCGCAGTTTTCCAAATATGCAGATATTAGACTTTGGCTATACATTTCGGTTTAAGTATAGATTTCTAAAAGTGGTGTACATATAAATATACATAGGTAGGCCTTTGGTAGTCATTTTGTGGAAAGTCTGCATATATAAAATAGCAAGCCATCTGTACCTAAAATCGTTCATTGTATATATGTATTTCTTATATAAGGTCTGCATACATGAAAATATGGTTACTGATTTTTTCCAAAATAATGTGTATGATATGTTCAAGTCATATTAATGTCCGTCGTATACTTGTTAGCAACTTTGTTTTTCTGTACATATATATATATATATATATATATATTGTAAAATGGTTCGGTCGTAGTTTTGGTTTAAGAAGATAATATAGAAGTCTATATAGCAGTGTAGATATGTATGTCTATAAAGTTATGTCTTTGTTGATTTGTTTATTGGTTTTGAATTTATTTTAAAGGTCTCATTTGGTTTTAACTATAGTACTTAAATTTCGACATGTTTATTTGTGTATAAACTACATATATATATTGATATTTTGATCATTTAAAAATATATATAGATAATTTTCAAATAAATATATATATATATATGTTTTGATCCTTTTAATATATAGGTTTATTTCCATAGCTGAGAAGCTGGTTGATTTTGGTAGTGACTTTTGAAAACGATATATATAAAGATTTTGGATTTTTAATACGAGATTTAAATTTAATGTTGGTTTAATAAAATTATAATAATATAATAATGTATATATTTTCAGTTAATATCAAAAAAATTGATTTGATTCACTCTCATTGATTTCTTATCTATCAGCTTGTCCATCGAATTCGTGCCAATTTTCTTTGCTTTGGAATTCTTGTTGGATTCGTGACTCATCTCATTCTCGTACATCTCTAGCCTCGAAAGGTGAGCAATCACTCACGATTAATGTTCTTATATGTATTAAATTTGATTTCAATTGAAATGTAAATTGAAATATGCTGTTGTCAGTTATTTACACTGTTATATATATATATGTCATTATCTGTATATGTTCACATGTGACATCTGACACCATTATCTGTTATTTATATTATTGATATATGCCTGTTGCTGTTGTTATTTTATTATCATATATGTTATCACTCTGCAAGTTCCCTTTGATCTGTTGACAAGTCATGCAACGGCTTACATAACTTGCAAGATCACTCTTCATGCCCGCCTAAAAAAATAGGCGACACATGTCGGCATACATCTTACTCGACCCGGGATGTATAGTGTACTTAGTGTGATGACACTCGTCTAGAATGTCATGCCTAAGTGATAAATCAGATGGTACCAAAATAAGGTTCTTCCTACGAAGACACCGATGAGAATCAATAGAATAATCCAACAATGTCTCATCACTGGATCCCGACTCAAGGAGATGAGTATATCGCAACAAGTCTGGATCCTGCCGCTGAGCATGGGCAATGCGATCCAATAGAATAGGTCGGGCTTCCAAGCTGAATAACAAGATCTAAGGATCAGAAGACGGAGCTCGATTTCGAATATCACACATAGAAAGAGTCTCAAGAATATCCCACTCAGCTATCATCATAGAAACTACTGCCGAGTGTTTGCGACTGAGTGCATCAGCCACACGATTACCCTTGCCAGGGATATACTGAATGTCTAAGTCATATGAGGCGAGAAACTCAAGCCATCGCTGCTGCCTCATGTTGAGATCTCTCTGGCTGAAATGATACTTCAGAGACTTGTGATCGGTGTAGAGAATGAAACGTTCGCCCAATAGTTAATGACGCCACGTCTTCAAGGCAAAGACGATAGCTGCTAACTCAAGATCATGAGTAGGATAGCGAACCTCATTAAGACGTAGCTGCCTAGAAGCGTAAGCAACTACCCGATCTTTCTGCATAAGCACAACACCCAGGCCGCTACCACAAGCGTCGGTGTAAACAACAAGATCCTGGTTACTCTCAGGAACCACAAGAATAGGAGCATGGGTGAGAAGTTCCTTCAGTCGCTGAAAGGAAGCTTCACACTTATCAGACCAAATAAAACGAACCCCCTTACGAGTCAGAGTCGTGAGGGGAAGTGCAACTCGAGAGAAATCCTTGATAAACCGACGGTAATAACCCGCCAGCCCAAGGAAGCTGCGAATATCATGAACGTTCTCGGGCTGCTTCCAATTCTGAATAGCTTCGATCTTGGCAGGATCGGCGAAAATACCCTCAGATGAAACAATATGGCCCAAGAAATTGACCTTGCTCTCCCAAAAATGGCACTTGGAGAGCTTGGCCTTAAGCTGATGCTGACGTAGAGTATCCAAGACGATTCGCAAATGATGAGCATGCTCTGCCTCGGATCTAGATTAAACAAGAATATCGTCGATGAAAACCAGAATGAATCTATCGATGTATTCCTAGAATACTTGATTCATAAGATCGACGAAGAAAGCCGGAGTGTTCGTCAAGCCGAACGGCATGACCAACCACTCAAAAGAACCATAACGAGTGTGAAATGTTGTAAGAGGAATGATGTCTTCCACGACTCGTAGCTGATGGAATCCGGTGGCAAGGTCAAGCTGAGAGAAGACCTTCGCACCGCTCAACATGTCGTAACGGGAATTAGAGTTAGACATGATTCAATGATAGATAATTAATTAAGGAATACTACGGAATATAACGGATTCCTATACATATTCCTAACTTACCTATCAATAAACATAAGTAAGGGATTTGATTTAATTCGGATCTAATTTAAAATGTATTGTACTAAGTGTATCTGTTCTGTGTTTATTATGCTTATTCCTGAAACCAGGCTCTGATACCAAGCTGTAATGCCCCACTCTGAGACCCACTGTAACAAAGAGTATTACGGGAGTAATACTGTCTGTTAAAGCGCAGAATAGAGTATAGTGGAAGCGACAATTTGTAATCAAGCTATAGCTATCTACTGAATACGTCGAAAGGATGGTATCTATATATTTTTCTCAAGTGGTTCGACATATTCAATAAATATTTATAACGAAATTACAATGGCTAAAGATCTATCAGGACAAAGCATAATAATAAATGATAAAACATCACAGAACAGAATCACATAACAGATATAAAATCCCAGAACAATACATCATCAATACAGATCCAAATACTATAAGTGGGTACAAAGCCACTGCTCACACATGTGAGTCAAAAATATGTACATATCAAAGTCTGAATAATAACAGAGTAGCGGAATAGTGGACAAATAAAAGCGCTATCTATCAGCATAGCAGATAATGTCCAAGCGGAAGCACAGAAGCTAAGTCTAGAGGCCTAACCTGAAACAACTCGGTCTGACCCGAGCGAAAACACTCGGGTCAGGCTAGCTAAACAATCAGTAATAACTGAGATATATGATAATGCGGTACATAAATAAAACAGTACTTATCCAAAGAGAAGTATATTATGAACCACATGAATATAATGACGATCCCTAATCATCAATAAACAATAAAAATCTCCAAAGAGAAATCAACACCAAAGTGTAGAATAAATAAAATCGCCTCATATCATCGGCGTAGCCAAAGCTATAAAAAGATACCCATAGGCAATAATCCTAAGAGTGACCAGAGTCTGTAATCAATGCCCAAGCAAAGATCGATGCTCCAAAGAGCAATGGGGATATACTGAAAAATCAATGAAATCAAACACTGAAAAGCAGTGTCCAAGGACACTGTGAATCCACAAGGTAATCGCACTTACATCGTATGGTTCCATAGAACCAACGCCGAATGGCGGTACTCGAATGGATATAAAAATCATCAAATAATAACAATATTGCACGTGCACCGACCAGAGTCGTTGTTGCCAAGTACTGTAGAGTTGTGATCGATCACTCGCACAGATGCGGAACGCGCGAGACGGCAAGATCCTTCCCAGAAGGATAAAGGCCCAGAGGCGCATGCCGAAAAAATAAACTGCTCCATAGAGCAGGTGTCCAGAGACGGTTGTCCAGAGGCGTGGTGACCCAGAGGTCCAGTACTGGCCGCCCAGAGGCTAATGTGTCACTAACTTCTTGGAGAGGAACCCGTAAAGTGTTAACAATGAGACCCATACCCCACGTTCGCACTAAACGGTTTCCTAACCAATAGCAAGCTCACACTCCAAACAATAAAAAGTCCACCTCGTATCATCGGTAAACTAGACCCAAAGGTCAAAACGATCAATCGAATAGGTCGGGGATTAACCGGAAAGAAAATACACACGGTTCCATAGGCCGGAGATTTCCTAACCGTTTTAGCACCTTTCCACTTCGCTCGACGTGCTAAAAAGTGAGTGTGAGGTTTTTATTATAGAAAATAATGGTGCAAAATGGATTTATAATTGATTTTGAAATCACTTTAAAACGGCTTTTGAAAAATCTCCTATTATGGAGTAATTAATTTAATAATTAAAAATAATATTATATAATAATTTCGAAAGCCATTTAGGAGTGAAAAATCTTTTGAAAATGATTCATAAAACCCGTGTACGAAATCTAGAGACAAATCTCAAAGAAATCAATAAAACCAGAAAATCACTGAAAAATATTCCAAGTGTTTGTAAACATTCAAAAAAACTGACGCGAACCAAAGTTCGACAATTTATTTGGACCAGCAAACTATGTCCAAATGTCATGAAAATTTGCAGGCATGTAGTCCAACATCCCTACTTTAAGATGCAAAAAGAATCGGGAAATTCCGACTTGAAACGAAGAAACGGCGTCGTCTCAAAGTCGGACAAAAATCATAAAACTTTACTGTGTCAAAACAGTGTAAAGGTCCCACTTCAACGACATGGTCGAAGGGTCACATGAACTCAGATCTTGATGAAAATTTGCAGGAGCGTAGAAAAGTACTCCTACTTTGATATGCAACAAGAATCGTTCGGTTTTGACTTGAAACGAAGAAACGACAATGTTTCGAAGTTGGTCCGACGATAACTGAAAATGATCACTATTGTAAAACAGTTTCTGGGTGCTACTTCGGCAATAGAAACGAAGTACCTAATGCACCCAGATCTAAACCAAACTTTGCATGGTTAAAGATCTCGATCTCATCTTTTTAACGAGACCAAAAACGATGAAATCCGACAAAGGACGAGCCCAGGATGGCGTCGCAAAGTCGGGGTTCTACGCTGAAAACAACGGGAGAAAATAGACTAAGGCCTATAGCTATGCACTAACTGGCCAGAGATGAAAACCATAATTTTGGCATATTAAACTTCAAATTCTGGCAAAATGAATAAAATGAAAGTTGTAGCTTAGTTTCTAAGCTTTCCGGAATGACCAAGATCGTCAAATTCCGACTAGAGATTAAAATTCTATGACTAAAACAATTCTCAGATCTAAATTTTATATCACCGTCGTTGTGCTCTCGGGACAGTGGTAAGAATGCACAGTTTTGACCAAATTAACTTCGAAATTTCATGAAACTCAAAACATGAAAGTTTTAGCAATAAATCTATGCTTTCCAGAACATCCAAAATTATCTAATTCGGATCAAAAACGAGAGAGATACATGCAAAACAATATCAGATTGAAACTCAAGATAACTTGTTAAAGACAGAATTGGTCTTCTGTCTTTGAATGCATTTCAGGTCATCTAAATGGCAAAATTACAGAAAACTCAATGAAAAAAACTTGTAGCATATGTTTTAACCTTTCCGGAACATCCAAAATTATCTAATTCGGATAAGAAACGAGTAACTTATGGCCAAATCAATTTCAGGGTTCTATTTTATCAACCCTGTAGTTTGTTGTCAGGTCAGCGACAAACAAACGTGATTTCCACCATACAAACCACAAAATTAGGCAAAGCTCAAAACATAAAAGTTATAGGCTACAGAATATGCTTTCCAGAACTTCAAGAAAATCTTAATTCCGATTTAAGATGAATGAGATATGCCTAATTTACTAACAGCAATAAACTAATTATAATTTCAGCTAGCATATATTACAAGTACCTTATGTGCACACCCCAAAATGAAAGCAAAGATGATCAAAGAGCTATGATTCACATGTTACATAATAAAACATGTGTTACTAATTGATTACCAAAATCAAAAGATGATTAAACACATATTAGAAGAGGTTTTTAGCAATATACCTCTCTAGAAAGCAACAAAGACTACTATAGCATCAACCCAAGTTAGCAAAAGATGATTAGGAGGCTATAAGATCGAAAAAAACACATAAAACATGTGTTACCAAATCAATTTCAGAAATAAGAAAGATATAAAAAATGGATTGAGGTGGGTATTTGCATTACCTTTGCATAGAATGACTTGCATAAGCTAAAACTAGAAGGAGATGAAGATAGAGGCCATTTTTGTTATGAAAGTTTTAGGAAATGATTAGGGTTTTGATTAGGGTTGAATGAATGAGGTTATGAGAGTATGAGATAATTTATAGAGGAGGTTTAGGGTGGGTTATTGGGTTAGGTTTTGTAACCCAATAAGAAGAGAGTTATTTACATGTTTTCAAAAATTAGTCTAAGTGTTCATATATGTTTATAAAACTCTTTTTTTTTCTTATCCAAACCCATTTTAAAATCTCTCCTCAAATATTTAACTTTCCAAAAATAACATTTTATCCTAATTTTAAAATCCCATATTTCCCATTTAATTAAAATAGCCTTTTCAAATAATAAATTTTATTATTCCAAATCCTTTTATGCTTCATTAAAATAAATAAAAAACCTAACTTTTATTTATTAATTGGTAATGCAAATCCCGGGTTGTTACAGACTCCCCCCCTTAAGAAAATTGTGTCCCCGCAATTCCTTAAGATAGATGTCGTCTATAACGTCAAATCCACAAAAGAAGTGATAGAGATAATATAGAGAATTCTCACATGCAGAAGAAGATGGGAGAAAGCCAGGATAAGAGCGTTCGATAGATTCTCTGGTCTCCCAAGTGCAGTCCTTAGGATTCGGTGACCATTGAATCTTCACAAGTGGAACCTCTTTGTTGCGAAGCCGTCTGACCTCCGAATTAAGAACACGAAGAGGTTGCTGCTCCAATGATAAATCAGGTGAGATCTCTAAATCAGGCACAGCCTACGGCTCAATGATAGAATCAGGATCGCGGACACACATGCGAAGCTGGGAAACATGGAACACGTCGTGCATTCCAGAGAAGTGAGCAGGTAGAGCCACACGATAAGCCACGGGGCCGATGCGTTCCGTAATAGGAAATGGTCCAACATAGCGAGGAGCCAACTTCCCTGTAGAGCTGAAACGCATAACCCCTTTCATAGGAGAGACACGAATAAAGACAGAATCGCCAATGGAGAACTCAAGAGGCTTCCTACAGTTGTCCGCGTAGGATTTCTGGCGGTCTTGTGCCTCTTTCATTCTCTGACGGATAAGAATAATCTTCTCAGAAGATTCCCGAACTGAATCTGGACCAAGAAGGAGCTTCTCGCCAGATTCTAACCAGCACGTAGGAGAACGACATGGCCTTCCGTAAAGAGCCTCGAAAGGAGCCATACCAATACTAGACTGAAAGCTGTTGTTGTAGGAGAACTCTACAAGCGGTAAGTGATCCTCCCAACTACCTCCAAAATCCAGAATACAACAGCGTAAAAGATCCTCTAAAACACGATTCACCCTCTCCGTCTGACCGTCGGTCTGAGGATGATAAACAGTCGAGAGATTCAGCTTTGAGCCCAAAGCTGACTGTAGGCACTTCCAGAAGTGACTAGTAAAGATAGTGTCTCGATCACAGATGATAGAGCTAGAAATGCCATGAAGTCGAACGACTTCCTTCACATATAGCTTGGCAAGCTGAGGAGCAGTCCGAGTGGACTTAATAGGAATGAAATGAGCTGATTTGGTGAAGCGATCGACGATGACCCAAATAGAAGTATGGCCTGACCTCGATCGAGGCAGACCGTCAATAAAATCCATGGATATCTGATCCCATTTCCACAATGGAATCTCTAGCGGTTGAAGAAGACCAGATGGACGTTATTGCTCAGCTTTGATCTGTTGACAAGTCATGCAACGGCTTACATAACTTGCAAGATCACTCTTCATGCCCGCCCAAAAAAATAGGCGACACATGTCGGCATACATCTTACTCGACCCGGGATGTATAGTGTACTTAGTGTGATGACACTCGTCTAGAATGTCATGCCTAAGTGATAAATCAGATGGTACCAAAATAAGGTTCTTCCTACGAAGACACCGATGAGAATCAATAGAATAATCCAACAATGTCTCATCACTGGATCCCGACTCAAGGAGATGAGTATATCGCAACAAGTCTGGATCCTGCCGCTGAGCATGGGCAATGCGATCCAATAGAATAGGTCGGGCTTCCAAGCTGAATAACAAGATCTGAGGATCAGAAGACGGAGCTCGATTTCGAATATCACACATAGAAAGAGTCTCAAGAATATCCCACTCAGTTATCATCATAGAAACTACTGCCGAGTGTTTGCGACTGAGTGCATCAGCCACACGATTACCCTTGCCAGGGGTATACTGAATGTCTAAGTCATATGAGGCGAGAAACTCAAGCCATCGCTGCTGCCTCATGTTGAGATCTCTCTGGCTGAAAAGATACTTCAGAGACTTGTGATCGGTGTAGAGAATGAAACGTTCGCCCAATAGTTAATGACGCCACGTCTTCAAGGCAAAGACGATAGCTGCTAACTCAAGATCATGAGTAGGATAGCGAACCTCATTCAGACGTAGCTGCCTAGAAGCGTAAGCAACTACCCGATCTTTCTGCATAAGCACAGCACCCAGGCCGCTACCACAAGCGTCGGTGTAAACAACAAGATCCTGGTTACTCTCAGGAACCACAAGAATAGGAGCATGGGTGAGAAGTTCCTTCAGTCGCTGAAAGGAAGCTTCACACTTATCAGACCAAATAAAACGAACCCCCTTACGAGTCAGAGTCGTGAGGGGAAGTGCAACTCGAGAGAAATCCTTGATAAACCGACGGTAATAACCCGCCAGCCCAAGGAAGCTGCGAATATCATGAACGTTCTTGGGCTGCTTCCAATTCTGAATAGCTTCGATCTTGGCAGGATCGACGAAAATACCCTCAGATGAAATAATATGGCCCAAGAAATTGACCTTGCTCTCCCAAAAATGGCACTTGGAGAGCTTGGCCTTAAGCTGATGCTGACGTAGAGTATCCAAGACGATTCGCAAATGATGAGCATGCTCTGCCTCGGATCTAGAATAAACAAGAATATCGTCGATGAAAACCAGAACGAATCTATCGATGTATTCCCAGAATACTCGATTCATAAGATCGACGAAGAAAGCCGGAGTGTTCGTCAAGCCGAACGGCATGACCAACCACTCAAAAGAACCATAACGAGTGTGAAATGTTGTAAGAGGAATGATGTCTTCCACGACTCGTAGCTGATGGAATCCGGTGGCAAGGACAAGCTGAGAGAAGACCTTCGCACCGCTCAACATGTCGTAACGGGAATTAGAGTTAGACATGATTCAATGATAGATAATTAATTAAGGAATACTACGGAATATAACGGATTCCTATACATATTCCTAACTTACCTATCAATAAACATAAGTAAGGGATTTGATTTAATTCGGATCTAATTTAAAATGTATTGTACTAAGTGTATCTGTTCTGTGTTTATTATGCTTATTCCTAAAACCAGGCTCTGATACCAAGCTGTAATGCCCCACTCTGAGACCCACTGTAACAAAGAGTATTACGGGAGTAATACTGTCTGTTAAAGCGCAGAATAGAGTATAGTGGAAGCGACCATTTGTAATCAAGCTATAACTATCTACTGAATACGTCGAAAGGATGGTATCTATATATTTTTCTCAAGTGGTTCGACATATTCAATAAATATGTATAACAAAATTACAATGGCTAAAGATCTATCAGGACAAAGCATAATAATAAATGATAAAACATCACAGAACAGAATCACATAACAGATATAAAATCCCAGAACAATACATCATCAATACAGATCCAAATACTATAAGTGGGTACAAAGCCACTGCTCACACATGTGAGTCAAAAATATGTACATATCAAAGTCTGAATAATAACAGAGTAGCGGAATAGTGGACAAATAAAAGCGCTATCTATCAGCATAGCAGATAATGTCCAAGCGGAAGCACAGAAGCTAAGTCTAGAGACCTAACCTGAAACAACTCGGTCTGACCCGAGCGAAAACACTCGGGTCAGGCTAGCTAAACAATCAGTAATAACTGAGATATATGATAATGCGGTACATAAATAAAACAGTACTTATCCAAAGAGAAGTATATTATGAACCACATGAATATAATGACGATCCCTAATCATCAATAAACAATAAAAATCTCCAAAGAGAAATCAACACCAAAGTGTAGAATAAATAAAATCGCCTCATATCATCGGCGTAGCCAAAGCTATAAAAAGATGCCCATAGGCAATAATCCCAAGAGTGACCAGAGTCTGTAATCAATGCCCAAGCAAAGATCGATGCTCCAAAGAGCAATGGGGATATATTGAAAAATCAATGAAATCAAACGCTGAAAAGCAGTGTCTAGAGACACTGTGAATCCACAAGGTAATCGCACTTACATCGTATGGTTCCATAGAACCAACGCCGAATGGAGGTACTCAAATGGATATAAAAATCATCAAATAATAACAATATTGTACGTGCACCGACCAGAGTCGTTGTTGCCAAGTACTGTAGAGTTGTGATCGATCACTCGCACAGATGCGGAACGCGCGAGACGGCAAGATCCTTCCCAGAAGGATAAAGGCCCAGAGGCGTATGCCGAAAAAATAAACTGCTCCATAGAGCAGGTGTCCAGAGACGGTTGCCTAGAGGCGTGGTGACCCAGAGGTCCAGTACTGGCCGCCCAGAGGCTAATGTGTCACTAACTTCTTGGAGAGGAACCCGTAAAGTGTTAACAATGAGTCCCATACCCCACGTTCGCACTAAACGGTTTCCTAACCAATAGCAAGCTCACACTCCAAACAATAAAAAGTCCACCTCGTATCATCGGTAAACTAGACCCAAAGGTCAAAACGATCAATCGAATAGGTCGGGGATTAACCGGAAAGAAAATACACACGGTTCCATAGGCCGGAGATTTCCTAACCGTTTAAGCACCTTTCCACTTCGCTCAACGTGCTAAAAAGTGAGTGTGAGGTTTTTATTATAGAAAATAATGGTGCGAAACGGATTTATAATTGATTTTGAAATCTCTTTAAAACGGCTTTTGAAAAATCTCCTATTATGGAGTAATTAATTTAATAATTAAAAATAATATTATATATTAATTTCGAAAGCCATTTAGGAGTGAAAAATCTTTTGAAAATGATTCATAAAACCCGTGTACGAAATCTAGAGACAAATCTCAAAGAAATCAATAAAACCAGAAAATCACTGAAAAATATTCCAAGTGTTTGTAAACATTCAAAAAAACTGACGCGAACCAAAGTTCGGCAATTTATTTGGACCAGCAAACTATGTCCAAATGTCATGAAAATTTGCAGTCATGTAGTCCAACATCCCTACTTTAAGATGCAAAATAAATCGGGAAATTCCGACTTGAAACGAAGAAACGGCGTCGTCTCAAAGTCGGACAAAAATCATAAAACTTTACTGTGTCAAAACAGTGTAAAGGTCCCACTTCGACGACATGGTCGAAGGGTCACATGAACTCAGATCTTGATGAAAATTTGCAGGAGCGTAGAAAAGTACTCCTACTTTGATATGCAACAAGAATCGTTCGGTTTCGACTTGAAACGAAGAAACGACAATGTTTCGAAGTTGGTCCGACGATAACTGAAAATGATCACTATTGTAAAACAGTTTCTGGGTGCTACTTCGGCAATAGAAACGAAGTACCTAATGCACCCAGATCTAAACCAAACTTTGCATGGTTAAAGATCTCGATCTCATCTTTTTAACGAGACCAAAAACGATGAAATCCGACAAAGGACGAGCCCAGGATGGCGTCGCAAAGTCGGGGTTCTACGCTGAAAACAACGGGAGAAAATAGACTAAGGCCTATAGCTATGCACTAACTGGCCAGAGATGAAAAACCACAATTTTGGCATAGTAAACTTCAAATTCTGGCAAAATGAATAAAATGAAAGTTATAGCTTAGTTTCTAAGCTTTCCGGAATGACCAAGATCGTCAAATTCCGACCAGAGATAAAAATTCTATGACTAAAACAATTCTCAAATCTAAATTTTATATCACTGTCGTTGTGCTCTCGGGACAGTGGTAAGAATGCACAGTTTTGACCAAATTAACTTCGAAATTTCATGAAACTCAAAACATGAAAGTTTTAGCTCTAAATCTAAGCTTTCCAGAACATCCAAAATTATCTAATTCGGATCAAAAACGAGAGAGATACATGCAAAACAATATCAGATTGAAACTCAAGATAACTTGTTAAAGACAGAATTGGTCTTCTGTCTTTGAATGCATTTCAGGTTATCTAAATAGCAAAATTACAGAAAACTCAATGAACAAAACTTGTAGCATATGTTTTAACCTTTCCGGAACATCCAAAATTATCTAATTCGGATAAGAAACGAGTAACTTATGGCCAAATCAATTTCAGGGTTTTATTTTATCAACCCTGTAGTTTGTTGTCAGGTTAGCGACAAACAAACGTGATTTCCACCATTCAAACCACAAAATTAGGCAAAGCTCAAAACATAAAAGTTATAGGCTACAGAATAAGCTTTCCAGAACTTCAAAAAAATCTTAATTCCGATTTAAGATGAATGAGATATGCCTAATTTACTAACAGCAATAAACTAATTTTAATTTCAGCTAGCATATATTACAAGTACCTTATGTGCACACCCCAAAATGAAAGCAAAGATGATCAAAGAGCTAGGATTCACATGTTACATAATAAAACATGTGTTACTAACTGATTTCCAAAATCAAAAGATGATTAAACACATATTAGAAGAGGTTTTTAGCAATATACCTCTCTAGAAAGCAACAAAGACTACTATAGCATCAACCCAAGTTAGCAAAAGATGATTAGGAGGCTATAAGATCGAAAAAAACACATAAAACATGTGTTACCAAATCAATTTCAGAAATAAGAAAGATATAAAAAATGGATTTGAGGTGGGTATTTGCATTACCTTTGCATAGAATGACTTGCATAAGCTAAAACTAGAAGGAGAAGAAGGTAGAGGCCATTTTTGTTATGAAAGCTTTAGGAAATGATTAGGGTTTTGATTAGGGTTGAATAAATGAGGTTATGAGAGTATGAGATAATTTATAGAGGAGGTTTAGGGTGAGTTATTGGGTTAGGTTTTGTAACCCAATAAGAAGAGAGTTATTTACATGTTTTCAAAAATTAGTCTAAGTGTTCATATATGTTTATAAAACTCTTTTTTTTTCTTATCCAAACCCATTTTAAAATCTCTCCTCAAATATTTAACTTTCCAAAAATAACATTTTATCCTCATTTTAAAATCCCATATTGAACATTTAATTAAAATAGCCTTTTCAAATAATAAATTTTATTATTTCAAATCCTTTTATGCTTCATTAAAATAAATAAAAAACCTAACTTTTATTTATTAATTGGTAATGCATATCTCGGGTTGTACACCTGTAAATATATTTTAAATTGCGGATTGAAATGATAAATATCCGTATCACTTGACCATAGGATAGAAAATTATATACAGGCACCGTTGGTCTATATGTAAACGTTTTGAAAATGATTTCTATGGTTTTGAAAAGAAATATATGGTTTTGATAAATATTGATTTTTAAGATTTATTAAAGTTGATTTAATAAAGTTGATAAATAATATGTTTAAGTATTTATTTAATATCTATATTTTCAAATATAGAATTTATAATGATTTGAAATTGATTGAAATTATATTTATTTAAGAATTATACTTAAATAAGTTTGATTTGAAATGTATTGAATTTGAAATTTAAAGAAGTGATTTACAACTTGAAATTTGAAAAGGTGACTTAAATGGATATTTCAAACGTATAAATATTTAAATGAGATATTTTGTTTATTTAAATTGTAAATTGAAATTGTATTCAAATGTTATGGAAATGTTAAGTTAATATTTCAAAACTAAATAATTGTAAAGTGAATTTGATATGTATATAAATTTATCGAATTTAGTTTTGAAATGTCGAATATTTAAAGCTTTGAAATATATTAAAATTGAAATGGCTTATTTTATGGTTCAAATATGTATTTGAAATCGATAATTTGAAATGGTTTATTTAGAAGCTGAATCGAGTTGAAACTGATGATTTGAGATTTGATTAAATTAAATTTTTGGAATTCGAGTTAATTTGAATCGATTTGTGAAATTTGAAGAACTATCTTATTTTATAAAGAATTTTTAAATTATATTTAAAACTATCGATACTTTACTTTATAAATTATTTGGTTTTATTTAAATGAGATATTATCGAATTGTTTTGGAAATGGAAATGATATATTATTGAATTAGGTTTTGAAATGGAAATAATACATTGATAATTTGGGTTTGAAATAGTAATGATATTTTGGTTTTGAAGTATAAACTATTTTGAAATGACCACGGTGTTATAATAACGATTGGTTGTTAAAGAGACCGGGATCGGATATGGACATACTCTCTGTCGATACTGAAAACCACATTGACAACTGTGTACGCGGTGGAGTTTCCAGAATGAAGTAGGATGGTGGCGACGATCCTAAGGTATATACGTGGACCCAACTCCCGTGAGTTGGCATAAGGTGACTAAAATAGGAGTAATCTCGGGCCAGAGAGGTAGCACCTCGTATCGGACACACTTCTTCGATTTCATTCTATTACTTGTTGATTTGGTGGCCACCCTTCGATTTGGGAGTGTTGTTCGAGGTGGAATGGTAGTGGCTGCTATACGTATCCATCAGTCCATGTGCGTAATTGGTATATCTACCCTGGCATTGCCTTGTGTGTCGTGTCACCTACCATATCGAGCTTTACTATGATTATGATTTTAAGATCCGACCGCGTTAAGGTTCAACATCCCCTTAATGCTATTTTCTATATGATTATACTTTACTAATTAGACACTACTGTATATAGCGTATATTACCACATAGTAAATAGTTTAACGGACCCTTAGAGGATGGTTATCCCAAACATCCTTTAAGTTACTTGTATTTCAGTTGATATTTCACTTGAGTTGGATTAATTGAATATAAGAATGTTAATCCTGACTCGAGTGTTTTGGTTTTGCTTTACGCTCGGGTCAGACTGAGGGATACAGCACTTGAGACTCACCTTTGGAGTTGGAGCTTCGCTTGGAGATCCAGCTATCTATCGATCCTGCTTTCAGTTATTCAGTTGATTCCAGTGATGTATTCAGATCTTGTATTTGATTATTGTATTGAGACATCTATTATATTCGAGACTTCTGTTGTATCTTGTTTAACTATGGTATATATATAGTAGCTTCATGAACTACTATCCTTTTGTTTCCGCTGCATTATTGTTATATTACTCTATGTCTGTGATCATGTGATTATTTTATTTACTGTATATGCTGAGTTTTACCAAATTTTATTTACAACGCGGTATTTTGAGCAATTCAATTCCGGCATGAGTGTTTACCTATACACTTATAATGGATGCGAATGGTTGAAAATATCGGGTCGTTACATGTGGTATCAGAGCTCTAGTTTTAGGCAAACTCAGCATATGTAGTAAATTCAATTACAGAATCACTTTCGTTCGAGCTTGAATTCCTTCTTCTTTGACTCGGTTCCTTTGAATTTTGGAACGTTCACTTCGGTTCCAAAGTCCATTCGTGTCTCCCCATTCGTGTCTTTTGATTCTGGAGTATCCCATAACTTCACTTCGAATGATCTCTATAATAAATCGGCGGTCTCGCCAAACTTTGAATGATTGTAAAGGGGTGAAACTCCTTTACAACTAGCATTGATTCACCGGAGATTTTCTGTATCCTCGGTTTATGATGATGCTATCTTTTGCTATACCCGTATTCTATCTCTGGCAATCAAATGGCAATTTGTTCCAGAATTTTACCTCAATCTTATTTTGAAGCCACGGTTGACCCGGTTAAGGTTTCCCGCGATTTATACAAGTCTATCCATTCTTGTCTCACATTGAAATCTATTTATCTTCCTATCGAGCCTATCGTCTAGTTGAATTCTCTTTGATTTGGGTCCCTCTAATCTGAATCTCTATTCTTGTTTGAAATCCATTCTTATATTGTCAAATGAGGAGTATTTGTAATTAATATTAAAAAAAAATTATATATATTGTGTTGTTTGAGTTGTTGATGTTGATTTGGGTTTTCGATCGATTCGTCTGATCAACGCTATCGATAGGATTTCCAAAACACTTGAACAGAGCAAACTGACACAATATTAATTTCAAATTTGATAAATGAAATAAATTTGTATGATTATATTATAAATATATAAGAAAAATTTTCTGGAATTAAAAGTTAAATAATTTGGTTGTTGAAAATGATAATATTTGATTATCATTTTATTGTTTTGTAAGTCATTGGCTATTGCAAAATGACTATTGTTTATAAATTTATTTGGAATTGAAATGAATTTAAATTGAGAATTTAAGAATTAAATTTCTGGTGATTTCAAACTTTGTTCTAAAGTCTTAAAATGTATATTATTTAAAGTATTTTCGAATAAAATGGTTTTCAAAGAATTTTAAAATGTTGAAATCAGTGCTTTTCTCTTTGTCGCTGGAAAATAATTTTGGTGATGGCGGCCGCATCATCGACATTCATTTTCGAGTTTCGAAGTGGAGAGACTATTCTGTAGCTTTGCTACGGTTTTGTTTTGAAAGAAAAAAAAATATTTTGATTTGAATTTCTTCAGTATAATTTGACTTATATACATAGGTATCTTATTTTAAAATTTAATTTGATTTGATATAAATATATTATATATATCTCTAAATTGCTTGAAGTAAATCGGAGATTTAAATTCTTAAATTTTAGGTTAAAGATGATTTCAATTATAAACTGAAGTCAAAATTCTTGGATAAATATTTAACTGGGAATAACTGAATTGTAAAATCTTATTTGTATAATGCTCAATTACATCTCAACATAACTTACCTAAAATTTTCAGAAGTTAAAAATGTAATTAGATAATGTACAATATAAAATGACTTTATAAGGAAAGATTTGAGTGTTATAATAAATGTTATACACTTAAATTTTATTATAAAGATGTTAATAGAGATAAATAGGATAATAAGTTAATTGAATAATAGATGAGACAAATAAATTTGTTTTAAAGGAATTAATAAATTGAAATTAGATCAACTTATGGAAATACCTTGAATTTAAAATCAATTATTGAATATAAATTAATTTAAATTGTAATTTATATGGTTTAAATTAATTTATATGGTTTAAATATATGAGAAAAAAAATTAAGTGGAATAAACTTAATAATAATTTGGATAAAAGAATTAAATTTGTTGGAATAAAGTATGAGGATAATAAATGATTATACAAATTGATGATGTAGAAATTGTTAATTGAGGATGACTAGATAATAAGATCATGAATTTAGAAATAGATTGATTGATTAACTTAAGTGAACTCAACTGGATTAAACCAAAATGTTGAATATTAATTAGTTTAATTTGAAATTTATATGGTTTTAAATTTATGGTTATTTTGAATTTCAAATCTGTTCTTTCTTTCTTTCTGGTAGTTTTATTCTCATACCTTCTTCCTTTTCGGGGACGAAAAGTTTTGAGTGGGGGAGAGTGTAACGACCCGTAAATTTTAGTGGTTTATTGATTTAATTAATTGAATTTTTGTGAAACTTTAATTAATAAAATTTTGAAATAAAATTTTGATATTTGAAATACGTCCACTTAAACACAACAACTGGTAAATTTTCATCTGATAATATTGAAGTTTATTTTTTTGTGTAATTCCATTTCAATTCAAATCAGTTAAAATTTGATGGTAATAAAATATTTTCTAAACCTGAATATTTTTCTATAGAAAATTTGTAAATCATCTTCTGAGTGAGACGTCATAATTCGTTTCTTCAAATTTGACTTCTATTGCTCCATTTACCTTATTTCTGACAAATTAGCAGCATTTCGGTACCGATATCAATTTTTGATCGAGTGATCGTACCACCAATATCTGTATGCCGTTTTGATCATTTCGTCGTGCTAATCTCTGTGGTATATTCACTTCGGTACTTTGAAGTCCGGTTCGCTGTAGGGTTGATATAACGATTCCTATCAGCTACGTATTTAAACCCTTCAATTTTTTGTCCTTTCAATTACTTACCATATAATTCAATCAGCCAAGTAAGTAATTTTATTAAATTTTGCACAAGACTTTCACACGTCCATCTATTCGAAATTTGTTGCTTCATATTCTTTTTTTTTCTTCTTTCGGTTGCACTATCCATTTTGAAAAGGAAAGAAATATATAACGAGTGTGCTTATTTATTTTAGCCTCTTCATTTCTATCGGTTTCAATTGAAACAAGTTTATACAAAAAAAAAACAATATATATTTTTATGCCTCTCCTCCTTCCTTTTTGAAACCTCTCTTTGTTCTTATTCCTACCATAGCCGCATACCTCACAAATTATTTCTCCACCCACGCCATAACCTTCACCTCTCCAATTCAGTACACCCGAACCTCCCCAAGCCAGGCTGATCGTCTTCTTCCCCTGATCCAGCACCCCACCGGGACCGGCCTTCCTTCTTCCCATCGGCCTGTCTCTCCCCTCCTCTACCTGTGCTTGATAACTCAGCCGTGGCATGTATCTTAGGTATATAGATATTTATATTTAGTTGTGTTATATAATACAAATTTATGTATATATGTTAGGATATATATATATAAGTTAGTAATATATATGTTCTGTTAGTTATACTATCTGGTATATATTCTATTAGTTATGCTATACATATTAAATCTCATGAACAAGCTATAAAAGTTGCATAGACTTTCGAATAGGATATTTATCTTGGAATATTTAAGTTTACAATTTATATGTTTTATATTAACTATTGTTATAGTATTGTACCTTGTCTGAAGCAGTTTATATACATCAACATACAATGTTTTAAATAAAATGTTGTATATATTCTTAAGCTATATCTTACAATAATACATAGCTTTCTTTTATATATACTTCTTTACTGTTACTTTATATAAGAGTTTACTGGCTTTCGTATATATATTAGTTTTATGTTGTACAAGTTTATTTACCTATACACAGTATTATATATATATATCACATTTGGTTTAAAGTAAGATTTTATATATAGTAGTCATATAATTCTGTTATCTATATGTTCAATTGGTTTATATTTTACAGTTTTGTTGTTATAGTTTTAATATTACAAGGTTTGTTTATAACATTATATGTATTTACAATGGTGTATGTATCAACATAGTAGGATGTATATGTTTTCATATAAAGGTTATATATATAATGTTAGTATGTATATATTATTAGTGTTACCGGTTATACCGTATATATATATATATAATATTCTGTTTATTCAATACATTATACTATAGATAATATATATATATATATATATACTGTGTTGTCTCTAGCTTTATAGTTCGCAGTTTTCCAAATATGCAGATATTAGACTTTGGCTATACATTTCGGTTTAAGTATAGATTTCTAAAAGTGGTGTACATATAAATATACATAGGTAGGCCTTTGGTAGTCATTTTGTGGAAAGTCTGCATATATAAAATAGCAAGCCATCTGTACCTAAAATCGTTCATTGTATATATGTATTTCTTATATAAGGTCTGCATACATGAAAATATGGTTACTGATTTTTGCCAAAATAATGTGTATGATATGTTCAAGTCATATTAATGTCCGTCGTATACTTGTTAGCAACTTTGTTTTTCTGTACATATATATATATATATATATATATATTGTAAAATGGTTCGGCCGTAGTTTTGGTTTAAGAAGATAATATAGAAGTCTATATAGCAGTGTAGATATGTATGTCTATAAAGTTATGTCTTTGTTGATTTGTTTATTGGTTTTGAATTTATTTTAAAGGTATCATTTGGTTTTAACTATAGTACTTAAATTTCGACATGTTTATTTGTGTATAAACTACATATATATATTGATATTTTGATCATTTAAAAATATATATAGATAATTTTTAAAATAAATATATATATGTTTTGATCCTTTTAATATATAGGTTTATTTCCATAGCTGAGAAGCTGATTGATTTTGGTAGTGACTTTTGAAAATGATATATATAAAGATTTTGGATTTTTAATACGAGTTTTAAATTTAATGTTGATTTAATAAAATAATAATAATATAATAATAATGTATATATTTTCAGTTAATATCAAAAAAATTGATTTGATTCATTCTCATTGATTTCTTATCTATCAGCTTGTCCGTCGAATTCGTGCCAATTTTTTTTGCTTTGGAATTCGTGTTGGATTCGTGACTCATCTCATTCTCGTACATCTCTAGCCTCGAAAGGTGAACAATCACTCACGATTAATGTTCTTATATGTATTAAATTTGATTTCAATTGAAATGTAAATTGAAATATGATGTTGTCAGTTATTTACATTGTTATATATATATGTCATTATCTGTATATGTTCACATGTGACATCTGACACCATTATCTGTTATTTATATTATTGATATATGCCTGTTGCTGTTGTTATTTTATTATCATATATGTTATCACTCTGCAAGTTCCCTTTTAGTATAGAATCACTATGGGTTGAAATGATACATACCCGAACGATCTATAGAATAGGAGAAAATCGTTATGGGTTGAAATGATAAACCCAAGCGATTTTCATTGAATTGAATTTGGGATTGCGGGTTGAAAAGATATATACCCGTAAATATATTTTAAATTGCGGATTGAAATGATAAATATCCGTATCACTTGACCATAGGATATAAAATTATATACAGGCACCGTTGGTCTATATGTAAACGTTTTGAAAATGATTTCTATGGTTTTGAAAAGAAATATATGGTTTTGATAAATATTGATTTTTAAGATTTATTAAAGTTGATTTAATAAAGTTGATAAATAATATGTTTAAGTATTTATTTAATATCTATATTTTCAAATATAGAATTTATAATGATTTGAAATTGATTGAAATTATATTTATTTAAGAATTATACTTAAATAAGTTTGATTTGAAATGTATTGAATTTGAAATTTAAATAAGTGATTTACAACTTGAAATTTGAAAAGGTGACTTAAATGGATATTTCAAACGTATAAATATTTAAATGAGATATTTTGTTTATTTAAATTGTAAATTGAAATTGTATTCAAATGTTATGGAAATGTTAAGTTAATATTTCAAAACTAAATAATTGTAAAGTGAATTTGATATGTATATAAATTTATCGAATTTAGTTTTGAAATGTCGAATATTTAAAGCTTTGAAATATATTAAAATTGAAATGGCTTATTTTATGGTTCAGATATGTATTTGAAATCGATAATTTGAAATGGTTTATTTAGAAGCTGAATCAAGTTGAAACTGATGATTTGAGATTTGATTAAATTAAATTTTTGGAATTCGAGTTAATTTGAATCGATTTGTGAAATTTGAAGAACTATCTTATTTTATAAAGAAATTTTAAATTATATTTAAAACTATCGATACTTTACTTTATAAATTATTTGGTTTTATTTAAATGAGATATTATAGAATTGTTTTGGAAATGGAAATGATATATTATTGAATTGGGTTTTGAAATGGAAATAATACATTGATAATTTGGGTTTGAAATAGTAATGATATTTTGGTTTTGAAGTATAAACTATTTTGAAATGACCATGGTGTTATAATAACGATTGGTTGTTAAAGAGACCGGGATCGGATATGGACATACTCTCTGTCGATACCGAAAACCACTTTGACAACTGTGTACGCGGTGGAGTTTCTAGAATGAAGTAGGATGGTGGCGACGATCCTAAGGTATATACGTGGACCCAACTCCCGTGAGTTGGCATAAGGTGACTAAAATAGGAGCGATCTCGGGCCAGTGAGGTAGCACCTCGTATCGGACACACTTCTTCGATTTCATTCTATTACTTGTTGATTTGGTGGCCACCCTTCGATTTGGGAGTGTTGTTCGAGGTGGAACGGTAGTGGCTGCTATGCGTATCCATCAGTCCGTGTGCGTAATTGGTATATCTACCCTGGCATTGCCTTGTGTGCCGTGTCACCTACCATATCGAGCTTTACTATGATTATGATTTTAAGATCCGACCGCGTTAAGGTTCTCCATCCCCTTAACGCTATTTTCTATATGATTATACTTTACTAATTAGACACTACTGTATATAGCGTATATTACTACATAGTAAATAGTTTAACGGGCCCTTAGAGGATGGTTATTGTAATATCCCGGAAATTTTAACAATATCAATTTAATAATCTGTTAAATAATTAAATTGATATTGATGATCTTTGATAATAAGATTTGAATTTAATTTAATAATCTGATTAAATTAGTATTAATTGGTGATTTTTTCTTTTAAAAGTTAATAAGATATTTTCTATTTGAATATATATATTTATTTATATATATTGTAAATAGAAGCTTTGGGTAAATTGGGAATTTAGATTTAATTTAATATGACTTTTCAAAGTTATTTAAATTAGTAAATTTATAGTTTTAAAATACTTTAATTGCTTAAGATATTTTTACTTAAGTTTAAAATTATATAAGAGTTAACAAAAAGGCTTGTTTTGTTTCTTTTTAAAATATCACTTGATAATATAATCTCTTATATAAATTATTTAAATATCAAATATGTTAATTTCATATAATAAGTATAATGTATTATTTTTATTAATATGAATGGATTTTAAAGAATATGAAATTGTTATTTAATTGAATAAATAGTTATATATGTATATATATATAACTTGACTTTTTAAATTGAATCTTAGGATTTAATTTAATTGAATTTGAATTTAAGCTTTGAAATTCAAGAGAATAAATATTTAAATTGTTTGGATATTATAATATTTGTATAACTTTTAATTATAAATATAATTGGTTTTGTTTCTTTAAAATGATTTATATATATAGATAAGTGTTTAATAAATAAGAAAAAGGCTTTTTAATTACTTTAAAATAAATAGAAATAAGATAAATACTTAAAAGACATGTGTCTTTATCTAATGACTTGTTTTAACATGTGTTAAGTAATGAATTAATCTATGTGACAAGTGTCTTTATTATTTTTAATTTTCTTTTATTTTTATAAATTTCAACTCCACTTATATAAACATATGCATTCTCCTTACTTCATTTTCTTTCTATTCTCCATTTTCAAAACAAGAAAAACTCAGTTTTTCCTCTAATAAAATCTGAAATAATTAGTAACCTCTTCTCAAAACTCTTCCTCTAGTCTAAAATCAAAAACCTGATTTTCAAATTCCTCAAACCAGAGATTATCAACATCGAATCTCTGTAAACCATTTTCCCAAATCTAAATTAAGTTCAGTCTGCAATTCTTTTCAACATTTAAGCCTGCCTGCATGTTTATCAAATCTGGAATCATTTCAAGGCCTGTCTGCATTCATCTCTTCAAACTGGAAATCAAGCTTGCATGTTAATTTAAAGGCAACAATTCAAGTTTTAAATCAAATTCAAGAAGCATGCAAGTCCACAGTTTCAAAAGCTAAAATCTGGAAGCTCTGTTTCATTTTTTTCAATCAGGTGAGTAACATCATTTTTCAAAAGGTTTAATTTATGAAAGATGGTTGCATGTGAATGTATAGATAGTTCTGCATATATATTGATATACAAGTGAAATTTTTGCTGTATGTATATATGGATGTTTTGTGTGCATGTGTGATCATGTTCTCTGTTCAGTTTTTTTTCCAGATTCCAGAATTCCTTTTAAATCATTTACCACTTGATCTAGCTTTTGTTAGGACTAACTTTATAAACAAAATATGTTTGAATTATCATAGACAAATGTTTAAAATTTTAATTAAGTCAAACTTCAAGCAGAGTGTCTCTGTAAACCAAGAAGAACAGTGTATGTTTAGGATAAGTGAAAATTTAAATATCTTAATTTATCAAGACAGGTTTATAAACTAAAACCTTATACCAAAACTTGATTTTTAAAGGAGAAATCATAATTTTTAGTTTAGTAATATAGGTGCAGTTCTGTGTTGAACAGAAAATAGGAATAGGGGATTTTTGGGTGATCTTGGGAATTTGAAGTGTCGAGTTTCTTCTGGTAGGTGGAGGAATGGTCAGTGATGCCGAGAAAAATATTGGGTGGCGTTGCAGTTCATCGTGGTGGTGGCGGTGATGAGTTTTTGCCTGTAGCCCTAGTTTGAGCTAGGTAGTTTGTTTGAGTCTGAACTACCTGTAGGAATGATCGAGTGATGTGAGGTTTGGGTAGATGAAAGTATGGCCATTGACGAGATGATGGTCGGAGTCGCTGCTATCCTGGTGGACGGAGGGCCGTGATTGTCGCGTTGTCAGGTTAGGGATTGTAGAGGGGGGAAACTGTTCCAGGTTTTTATTTTTAGCTCGAGTTCTCGATTTTGATTTAGGGGATGGATCGAAGTAGTGATGGTCGTATTCTGGTACGTGAGTGATCGTCGACTGGTGGGGGAAGTCGTGGATGATCGGAGATGTCGCCGGTGGATGTGCACGTGCACAGTGGAGCTGAGATGTCTAGGTGAAGTCTGGATTGTAGCAGTGGAGAGGTCTCGGGTTGTCTCGAGTTTTGGTCGAAGTTTTTGAAGAGGAGACTCGAAGTAAATTCGAGTAGAGCTCGAGTGTTTTGTGGTTGCCAGGTTTTTAAAAATCTGGGTGTTTTGAATTTTAAATCTGAATTTAAATTGTGAAATAAAATTTAAATAGGAATTTTAAATAAAGTTTAAATATATAGATTCAAGTTGGTTTTGAATCTTAGGTTTGAAATAAATAATTTTATAAATTTAAATATTTTTAAAATTGTTAGTTATATTTAAATGTTGAAATTAAAATGAAATTTAAAAATAGATTTGAAATTGGATGTTTTCAAATATATTATGAATAAGATGTAACCATGGGAAAATGTTTTATCTTAAAGATTAAATTGTTAAGGTAATTAAAATGGTTTAATTAATTAAATTTATTAATGATTTGGATTAATAAATTTGTAATTAAGGATTTAAATTAATTTAATTAAGGTTTAAGGTTAATTAAATAGAATAACTAATTTATAATTATGTATTATAAATTAGAGTATTAATTAATGATTAGGAAATAAATTAATATAGTAATTTAAGATTAATTAAGTTATGTTTAACAATTAATTAATTAAGGATTAATTAATTGGTTATTTAGATTTATTAATTTGGAATTAATAGTAATTAATCTAAGTTAATTACTTAAGAAAAGTAATTAAATAATTGTTAATGAAGGTCATTAACTATGGATTATTAAATAATTAAATAATGTGATTAATTTAATAATTAATTCGATTAATTTAAAGATAATCATTTATGGAATTGTTTAAATAAAATTACTTAATGGAAGTAATTAAGAAATTAATTACTCATTGTAATTAATTAAGGTTAATTTGATTAATTAAGTTAATTAATTAAGTTTAATTAATTTAGAAAAATAAATGGATGAATTGATAAATAATTACTTAATGTAATTATTAAGGTATGATTATTTAGGAAGTAAATAATAAGATAATTACTTGAAGTAATTAATTGATGGTTATGTATTAAGGAAAGTAATTTAAGTTTAATTACTTTGAATAATTAATCAAGGGATTAATTAAGAAATTAATTAAGGAGAATTAATTTAGTAAATGAAAGTAATTAAGGGTAGTTAATTACTGATTGAAGATTAATCAAGGTGATTAATAAATGTTGTTTAATTTAAAGTTAATTACTTAATGTAATTAATTTAATTAAAGTAATTAATAATTAAGTTGTAATTAAGGATCATTAATTAATATAATTAATGATGTAATCAAGATTGATTAATTAAGTATAATTAATAAATGAAGTGATTATTTAATGTAATTAATTAAGGTTTAATATAATTAATTATAGTGATTAATTTAATTAATTATAGTTAATTAATTAATGAAGTAATTAAAGGTTAATTACTATAAGTGGTTAAGGTTAATTAATTTGAGTAATTAATTAAAGATAAATTACTTGAAGGTAATTAAAAGATAATTAATTAGAGATGATTAATTGAAAAAGGTAATTAAAAGATAATTAATCAAAGATGATAAATTGAAAAAGGTAATTAGAGGATAATTAATTAATTTGTAATTAATTAATGTTTAAGTAAGAAGGATTTATAAAATAAAAGTAATTAATTTAATTAACTTTAAATTAATTAGAGATGATCATTACTTATGGATGGATGATAATAATGAATGCTTTGCATTTGATTGATATCTCTGATGAGATATATGCTATGTGATATGGATGTTTAGTTGAATTGTGATAATATGGATTATCTGATGATATTGATAATGTTGATTATCTATTATGAATTTTCTTTCTAAGTGTATAAAGATAATTGAATTAAATTGTTTTAACCTTTAAAACAACTTGGCCTTAAAAGATACGTTTTGGATTTCGATGAGACCGGGATCGGGTTTCCGTATACCGGATTTCCAGGTCTGGAGACCCGAATACCACATCGATCCAAATTTACGTTAGGTCGTGAAATCCAAATGGAGCAAGTGAAGACTCGAGGTGTAAGAACGATTCTTTGTCAGTATAACTCTGTGGGTGATTCCGTAATGAGTTGACGGAGATAGTACTTTCAGATTCGAGATAAAGATTTAGAGTGCAAGGGTTATTGTCGTTAACTCTGAGGGTGATTCCAATACGAGTGTAACGAGATAATGCCTTCGGTTTCGTTCGAACCCGGAACGAACTTGTATGGATTGAATGCTTTCAGCACATCGTCAGGTGGACGATGAGCATTCTAAGATAGATGTGTTCTTTTAAAAGGTAATCGTGACCTCAAGCCTCACAAACCGGGAATGGCTAAAACAGGGGAGGTGCAGCAAGGTTAGTGGGTAGCACCCAAGTAGGACAAGATGACCTCTGTCTAGATGTCCCTTTCTATTTTCGACTTAGTGTGTGCGGTTGGTCATGACAACCGTGAGGTATCTTGTGCGGGAATTATCCAGTAAGGGATGTTCCGGCCTTGTGTTGCAGGGGATTGGGAGTGATCCTCGGTACGGTGATCTAGGCCACGTACTGTGACGGGCGGTACCCCGGTAGCCCTGCCATTGATGGAATCCAAACTCCAATAAGTGCCGTACGTTTTAGTTGTGCCCAACTATGTTGGAACGTGAGATGTAAGCATTCCAGCTATTTCATATTTATTTGAAAACCCTAGACCTATTATAATACAATCGAATTTCCTATCAAATGTTTTGGTTAGCGTAAGGTAAAAACTTACCCATATTTATTGGTGGGGAGTCTTACGTGATACCTTTTCTTTCAAAAGGTTTTGAAGTTAAACAAGTTTAACCTGTTACTCACACCAGACCCATGTCTGACCCAAGTTGTTTATTTCTGTTTTATAAACTCTTGGGTACTCAAATTTTTACGAGTAGCCAAGGGATTCAGGTTTAGCTTTGACGAGTAATCTGGAGGAGCAATGGAGCAGGAGGCTTCGGCGTTGTAGATATAGATAGTAGTTTTCCGCTGTGTTGATCTTTGTATTGATCTGTATTGTGTTGAGATGTAATAACTAGACAGATGTTTATAACTGTCTAGTATGTGATGTGTAATCTGTGTAACTCTGATAGATGATGTATATGATACTATGTAATATTTATGTGATATATTATATTTCGTTTCGTTTCCGCTGTGAGTATCTGTTGTTGTTTTCTTTTCTCTTCTTCTCTTTTCTATTTCTCACCCCTTTCTTTCTTTCTGTCGATGCGATTTTCCGGGAGTGGAAAGTCGGGTCGTCACACGTGGTATCAGAGCTTAGGTTGAGCGAATGCCTAAGCTTTTGGTTAAGTGAATATCAGAGCGATAGGTTGAGTGAATACCTAAGCTCTGGAGTGATGTCTATCTTGAGAGAGCGTATTTGTAATTTTTATATAACTATATATATATTTATTTCTACCTATTTGTTGGGTTACCTGTTCGGGTTTTCCAATATAAGATATAAAGGTAGATAGGGTGGTGGTGTGTGTGTAACACAACTACCAATGGTTGGAATTAAGGTTGGAAGTGTATTTATCGAGACTGTAGACCCAATACTGTCTCGAGTAAGTTTTGCTGTGATGAAGGATTTCATCGAATCTCTGAAGGAAACCTGTTAAGGTTCGGAGTTTATCTGTAAAGTTGGATGAGTAGAGTTTGGATCTATCGGTTAAACAGAAGCAAGTGATGGTATCTTGATACCTCAGGTAATAGTAGCTGTGTGATGAGATGCAGTGACGATGGATGTTCCCGAAGATGTTTTCTTTGGAACGAGTTTAAGAAAGTGTGTCTGTTTCAGTGTTATGGCTGAGTTCAGCATGGTATTTCTGCTTGGTTTGGAGTTCGAGTTTCTCAAAGATCTTTGGATAGAAAGTCCTTGGCATCAGAATCAGCAGTGCAGCTCGGAGTATTCTGTGATGGCAGGAAGTTGTCAGGCTGAGTAGTTTTTCTGGAGGTGAAATTCAGAAGCAGCAGGGTGCATCCATTTCTTCGATGGATTGGATAGTTAAGTATGGGCTGTTCTGATTTGTTAAGAGGAACAGTTTTCTTTGGAAATAGGCTGGGTTGATCACAAAAGTGACTTGCGATAGTTTGAGGGTTCTCTTGGGTTATCAGAGTTTTTCTGAGTGTCTTCAGAGAAGTCAGGAGTTGTCCGCATCTAAAGGTTGAGTTTTCTTATCGACTGGATTCCAGGAGTAGTACCGGTAGTTCAGTCTAGTGGAAGGATGTTTCCTAGAGATGGAGTTGGTGCAGCAACTCAAGTTTTGATGAAGTATCTGAGTTTTATTTATGGATCAGTGAACCTTATTTCTGGAATGAGTTGTCCAGTCTGTGCTTGTGTTCTACCTCAGATCAGAATTGAGCAGCGAAAGCAGTTTGGAGTATATCTCTGGATAGGAGAAGTAAGTTTGGAATCTACTGGTGTTGTGAAGTAAAGTTATGTTTGGATCTCTTCTGTGTTCTGATTTGGATAAGTATTGGGTTTTCTGGATTGAATTGTCAGTTTGGACAATTGGAATTCATTGAGTTTTATGTATCTCTGAGAGGTACGTGTAAGATCTATCTCTGGTTTTAGAATCAGCAGTTCTGGAAGGTTTAGTTGTTGAGTCAGACTCGTCTGTAGTCTGATATTCTGTTTAGTTCTGTAGATCTAGATGAGTAGGAGATCTATAGCTTAGTAGTTTAGATTGTTGTAGAGCAAGTATCCCGGTATATATATACTTGGGGAAACTCGAGGAATTCTATCTAGAATTTTGTCTGGATAGTTAGATTTGATTGAATGGATGAATTGGTTGCTATGGTTGTTAGCATATGGATGATAGTATATGCTTGTGTTTTAAAATTTAAAATCTTTAATAAGATTATTAAATTACCTTTGTTTAAATTTCGGGGACGAAATTATTTTAAGGGGGAAGGAATGTAATATCCCGGAAATTTTAACAATATCAATTTAATAATCTGTTAAATAATTAAATTGATATTGATGATCTTTGATAATAAGATTTGAATTTAATTTAATAATCTGATTAAGTTAGTATTAATTGGTGATTTTATCTTTTAAAAGTTAATAAGATATTTTCTATTTGAATATATATATTTATTTATATATATTGTAAATAGAAGCTTTGGGTAAATTGGGAATTTAGATTTAATTTAATATGACTTTTCAAAGTTATTTAAATTAGTAAATTTATAGTTTTAAAATACTTTAATTGCTTAAGATATTTTTACTTAAGTTTAAAATTATATAAGAGTTAACAAAAAGGCTTGTTTTGTTTCTTTTTAAAATATCACTTGATAATATAATCTCTTATATAAATTATTTAAATATCAAATATGTTAATTTCATATAATAAGTATAATGTATTATTTTTATTAATATGAATGGATTTTAAAGAATATGAAATTGTTATTTAATTGAATAAATAGTTATATATGTATATATATATATATAACTTGACTTTTTAAATTGAATCTTAGGATTTAATTTAATTGAATTTGAATTTAAGCTTTGAAATTCAAGAGAATAAATATTTAAATTGTTTGGATATTATAATATTTGTATAACTTTTAATTATAAATATAATTGGTTTTGTTTCTTTAAAATGATTTATATATATAGATAAGTGTTTAATAAATAAGAAAAAGGCTTTTTAATTACTTTAAAATAAATAGAAATAAGATAAATACTTAAAAGACATGTGTCTTTATCTAATGACTTGTTTTAACATGTGTTAAGTAATGAATTAATCTATGTGACAAGTGTCTTTATTATTTTTAATTTTCTTTTATTTTTATAAATTTCTACTCCACTTATATAAACATATGCATTCTCCTTACTTCATTTTCTTTCTATTCTCCATTTTCAAAACAAGAAAAACTCAGTTTTTCCTCTAATAAAATCTGAAATAATTAGTAACCTCTTCTCAAAACTCTTCCTCTAATCTAAAATCAAAAACCTGATTTTCAAATTCCTCAAACCAGAGATTATCAACATCGAATCTCTGTAAACCATTTTCCCAAATCTAAATTAAGTTCAGTCTGCAATTCTTTTCAACATTTAAGCCTGCCTGCATGTTTATCAAATCTGGAATCATTTCAAGGCCTGTCTGCATTCATCTCTTCAAACTGGAAATCAAGCTTGCATGTTAATTTAAAGGCAACAATTCAAGTTTTAAATCAAATTCAAGAAGCATGCAAGTCCACAGTTTCAAAAGCTAAAATCTGGAAGCTCTGATTCATTTTTTTCAATCAGGTGAGTAACATCATTTTTCAAAAGGTTTAGTTTATGAAAGATGGTTGCATGTGAATGTATAGATAGTTCTGCATATATATTGATATACAAGTGAAATTTTTGCTGTATGTATATATGGATGTTTTGTGTGCATGTGTGATCATGTTCTCTGTTCAGTTTTTTTTCCAGATTCCAGAATTCCTTTTAAATCATTTACCACTTGATCTAGCTTTTGTTAGGACTAACTTTATAAACAAAATATGTTTGAATTATCATAGACAAATGTTTAAAATTTTAATTAAGTCAAACTTCAAGCAGAGTGTCTCTGTAAACCAAGAAGAACAGTGTATGTTTAGGACAAGTGAAAATTTAAATATCTTAATTTATCAAGACAGGTTTATAAACTAAAACCTTATACCAAAACTTGATTTTTAAAGGAGAAATCATAATTTTTAGTTTAGTAATATAGGTGCAGTTCTGTGTTGAACAGAAAATAGGAATAGGGGATTTTTGGGTGATCTTGGGAATTTGAAGTGTCGAGTTTCTTCTGGTAGGTGGAGGAATGGTCAGTGATGCCGAGAAAAATATTGGGTGGCGTTGCAGTTCATCGTGGTGGTGGCGGTGATGAGTTTTTGCCTGTAGCCCTAGTTTGAGCTAGGTAGTTTGTTTGAGTCTGAACTACCTGTAGGAATGATCGAGTGATGTGAGGTTTGGGTAGATGAAAGTATGGCCATTGACGAGATGATGGTCGGAGTCGCTGCTATCCTGGTGGACGGAGGGCCGTGATTGTCGCGTTGTCAGGTTAGGGATTGTAGAGGGGGGAAACTGTTCCAGGTTTTTATTTTTAGCTCGAGTTCTCGATTTTGATTTAGGGGATGGATCGAAGTAGTGATGGTCGTATTCTGGTACGTGAGTGATCGTCGACTGGTGGGGGAAGTCGTGGATGATCGGAGATGTCGCCGGTGGATGTGCACGTGCACAGTGGAGCTGAGATGTCTAGGTGAAGTCTGGATTGTAGCAGTGGAGAGGTCTCGGGTTGTCTCGAGTTTTGGTCGAAGTTTTTGAAGAGGAGACTCGAAGTAAATTCGAGTAGAGCTCGAGTGTTTTGTGGTTGCCAGGTTTTTAAAAATCTGGGTGTTTTGAATTTTAAATCTGAATTTAAATTGTGAAATAAAATTTAAATAGGAATTTTAAATAAAGTTTAAATATATAGATTCAAGTTGGTTTTGAATCTTAGGTTTGAAATAAATAATTTTATAAATTTAAATATTTTTAAAATTGTTAGTTATATTTAAATGTTGAAATTAAAATGAAATTTAAAAATAGATTTGAAATTGGATGTTTTCAAATATATTATGAATAAGATGTTGTGATATCCCGGAATTTCAGGGAATTTAAAATGTGATAATCTCTTTATTAATTATTTAAAATTGGCAAAAGTGTTATTTTCAAACAATTTAATATTGAGATTGTTTTTAAATATAAATAGATTTTAAATAGACTTATTTTCAAATTTAATAAGTATTGTTAAAAATATATATATATGTGTGTATTTAAATTGATTTTAAATAGGATAATTATTTATAATTAATAATGTGCTTGTTTAAAATTGATATCTATATTTATTTGAATTGATTTTAAATTTATATTTTAAATTGACTTTGAAATTGAATTTAAGAATTGAATTTAAAGAAATATATATATCTTAAAATAAAAAAATAATAATATAGTTTGGATTTAAAATATATGAATAAAAGTTTTTATTTAAAAATAAGATTTGTTTTATATTATTCTCTTTAAAGAAATTTGTTTATAGAAATTTGGAAGAGTATTTATTTAATAGGAATAAATACAAAAGCTTTTAAATTAGCATTTAAAAATGAGTTTAAAATATTTTATATGATTTTTATTTAAATCATAATTGGTTTATATTCTATTTTCTTTAAAGATTGTATTTATGTAATATTTAGAAAGCATTTATTAAATTACAAATGTATTTATTAATTAAGAAATAAATATAAAAGTTTTTAAAATCTTTTAAAAATAATATAAAATGCTTAAATTACAAGTGTTAGCCTCTAAATCATGGTAAGTAACATGTGTTAGCATATTAAATAAGGTTGAAGACAAGTGTCATAATTTATTTTCTTTTTCTCTAATTTTAATAAATCCTAATTTAACATTATATAAACAAACATCTATCTTCTTCATTTCTTTTCCTATCTTCACGATTTCTAAAACAAAGAAACATCAAATCCTGTAAAGCAAATCTCAGTTCAAAACTTAAAACCCTGAAATTTATTTCCTCAAGAAAACTCAAAACAACCTGAAAGCATTTTACAAAGCTCAAGTTCAAAATCAAAACCTGAATTCATTCCTCAAACCAGAATTTAAAATCCTGTAATCAGTTTCATAAGCAAGAAGAATCAAAGCCTGTATTTCAAATCTGTTGATATTCAAACCTGTATTTTTTTTCAAACCTGAAAACAATTTCTCAAAACCAAAGCAAGGTCCAAACCTGTAATCAGCAGCAATAAAGCTTCAAACTGCATCAATCAAGATCTTAAAGCTTCCAAGTTTCCAGTTTCAAAAAGTCTAAACACTTTCTATTGCAAATTCAAGTTTCTAAGTTCCATCCAGTTTTCAGGGTCTCTGCATTTTGGTTAAAAGGTGAGTAAACACTTTAATTAAAAGTTAAGTAGGTAATCATCTGATTTCATGTGAATCTGTGATGATAATTGTTCTATATGTACGTATATAATTAAGCCTCTGTATATATATGCTTATCTGTTGATTTAGATGCCTCTGTTCTAGCTTTCCAGTGAGTAAACTCACTTGAATCTGCCTATATATTTTGATGTATGTGGTTGACATTTGATGTATGTTATAAAAAAAAATGATTGATTAGTTGTTAAATATGCCTGCATGTTGGTATATATATGTAAAGATGAGTATGTATGCCTGTATAGAGAAAATCACTCCTCTGTTCAAAAGTTAATAGGCTAAAACAAAGATAAAAAAAAATTCAAATTCTCCTTCTTCAATCTATTTTAGGATATGATCCCTAAATGAAAAATGAAAGAATTAACCAGATTTAATTTTTAGAAATAGTTTCAAATGAATATACTGAGTATTTATTTCAAAAATAAAATATAACAGTAAAGATCATATATAAGTAAGAAAATCGAATGTCTAAATTTCTCTCTTTGATTATGTAAACTGATTCATACTTGAAAATGGTGATTTTTGATAATAGATTCAAGATTTTTAAATTCGTGGTTGTCGAGATATAGTGAGTTGAACTGTGATGGGTTTTCTGTCGAATTCTGGTGATCGGGGGATGATTTGGCTTCGAGATCGTGGGTGAAGTTAGATTGGATGTTGGAGATTCCAGGAAAAATACTCGCATAAATTTTCATCGATCATGATGGTCAAGCGGAAGGATTTTAGGGTTGTGTGAGATGGTTGAGTCGACGATGGGTTTGAGTTCGCTGTGATGTCAGGGGTTGATCGGACTTCACCGCAAGTGGAGGAATCAAAGCTGGAGACCGAGACGAAGCTTGGATGATGAAGGCGTGGATGATCGTGGACGAGATCATCGGCGATTGGTGGATTTCCGATCACGTTTGGTTCCAGTTTTTCTATCGATTTACTCGTTTTCGATTTAGGCTTTGTGATGATGCCTGGGGTGGTCGGAATTGTTTGTAGAGGTAATCGACGATGGGTTGAAGCTGTCGGCGGTGGTCGATGTCATCGCGATCGACTGTGCACGTGCACGTTTGGAACAGAGATGGTCGATGGGTTTGGGAAGAAGAAATTGTTCACGGGTTTGGTCTCGAGAATATGAGAGTGCGACTCGAAGTAGAAGTCGGCTCGAAGGGAAACTCGAGGAATTTTGGTTTGTGCTCGGGTTTGTCTTCGTGATCGTAAGAGAACTGTTTCCAGATTTTAACTTTAAAATTTTAACAAAGTTTTAATAAAAGCAAGGTTTTGAAAATTTAAATTGAAGCTAGTTTTAAAACTACTACTTGATAATATTTTAAATATTTAAAGGAAGTTTTGGTAACTTTAATTTATCAAGTTAAATGTTTATTTTATTCAATCTTAATAAATGATTCGATTAAGTAAAGTTAATTGTAATGATAAAATGTTTTAAATTGAAATGATAATTAGGTCATTTATTAAGATAAAATGTTTTATTGATAATTAAGGCATTAATAAGATAATGTTTTTATCTTAAATTAATTAAGGTTTTAATGATTTGAAATTAATTAAGTTAATTAAGAAAATTAAAGTATGATTAATTAATGATAAAGGACTAGTTAAGAAATTAATTAAGAGAAATCAATTAATTTAATTAATTAATGATTAGAGATGAATTAATTAAGTGATTAGAGATTGATTAATTAATGATTAGAGATTAATTAATTTAGTAAATAAAGATTAATAAATTTGTAATTAAAGGTAAATTAATTGGTAATTAAAAAGTACTTAATTTGTAATTAAGTTTTATTAATTAATAATTAGGTTTTATTAATTATTAATTAAGGGGTGATTAATTTGTAATTAAAGATTAATTAAGGATTAATCAAATGGTAATCAAGGATTGATTAACTAATAATTAAGGATTAATTAATTTGTTATTAAGTTTTATTAATTGATAATTAAGGTTTATTAATTAATAATTAAAAGAATAATTAATCTGTAATTAAAGATTAATTAATTTGTTTAAAGGTAATTAAAGGATGAATTACCCAATTGTAATTAGTGAATGTGATTAATTTTAGTTAATTAAAATTCGTAAATTAATTAAAGATAATCACTTGATGTTGATTAAGTATAAATACTTAATGAAATTAATAAGTGTAATTACTGTAAGTAATTAATGTATAATTACAAGATGTAATTTAATTAAAGGATAATTACTTAGGAGAAGTAATTAAGGATTTATTTCTTGGTGTAATTAATCAATGGATTTAATATAATTAATTAAGGAGTTAATTAATTAAGGTAAGTAATATAGGATGGTAATTACTGTTTATGATTAATTAAAGATGATTAATGGAAGTAATTAATTAAGGATCATTAATTTATGTAATTAATTAATAATTAATTAATGAAGGTTAATTACTGTTAATGGTTAAGAATGATTAATTTGTAAAATTAATTAAAGGATAATTACTTTATGTAATTAATGAATAATTAATCAAGGATGATTAATATTTAATGAGTAATTAATTAATTAAAGGTTTGTAATTAATTAATGAGTGATTAAGCAAGGTTAGATAATTAATTCTTAAGTAATTAATTTAATTTAAGTTAATTAAATTAATTATAACATAGGGTTAATAATTATTGCTTATGGATGATTGTTATATAGAATATCTGAATTGGATGATATCTATTGGATGATATGTTGTGATATTCTGTGATATGATATTGGATATATCTGTGATAAATGTGTGATATTTATCTATGTTAAATGCTGTGTGAATTCAAGTATTGAATTGAATTGTTTAAACCTTTAAACAACTTGGCCTTTAAAATACGTTTGGATTTCGATGAGACCGGGATCGGGTTTGCTACATTACAGCATGATAGGGGGTTCTCGCTTCGCGGTTTGGTGGCGAACGGGAGACTCTTACCCCTACATGTCCCATTGAGGGGTTGGTTGCGAGTCGAGAGGCTGGCCGTAAAAGCAAATTCGAGGTATCACTGTTTGCCACGGTGGGTCTGGGATGGTTGCAAAGCCTACCAGTCGCCACTAGCTCGGCCCGTGACAGTTGGTATCAGAGCGAGGTTGAGTGAATACCTAGGCTCTGGAGTGAATTCTTTCTTGAGAGAGCGTATTTGTAATTTTTAACTATATATATATTTTTATTCTACCTATTTGTTGGGTTACCTGTTCGGGTTTTCCAATATAAGATATAAAGGTAGATAGAGTGGTGGTGTGTGAAACACGACTACCAATGTTTGGAATTTGAATGTTTGAGGTTGGAAATGTATCTGTCGAGACTGTAGACCTAATACCGTCTCGAGTGAGTTTTGTTTGATGTAAGGATTTCATAAATCTCTGAAGGAACTGTTAAGGTTCATATTTGAAGTTGGATGAGTAGAGTTTGGATCTGTCGGATGTGCAGAAGCAAGTGATGGTAGCTTGGCAACCTCAAGGAGTAGTAGCTGCGTGAGGAGATGCAGTAACCATGGATTGTGTCCTAAGATGTTTTCTTTGGAGCAAGTTTAAGGAAGTATGTCTGCTTCGGTGTTGTGGCTGAGTTCAGCAGGGTCTTTTCTGTTTGGTTTGAGGTCCGAGTTTCTCGAGAAGCTTTGGATAGGAAGTTCTGGCATCTGTGTCAGCAGTGCAACTCGGAAGTGTTTTGTGTTCCAGTAGGAAGATCTTTTGGCTTTGCAGTTTTCTAAGAGGTGGAATTCTGAAGCAGCAGAGTGGATCCATTTCTTCGATGGACTGGCTAGATAAGCATAAGTTATTCTGATTGGTTAAGAGAGAGTAGTTTATTTGGAATTGGGCTGGGTTGATCGCAAAAGTGACTTGCGATTGCTGAGTGTTCTCTTGGGTTATCAGAGATTTTCTGGATGTCTCAGCGAAGTCAGAAGTTTGTCTGCATTTGAGATTGAGTTCCGTATCAACTTGATTTCAGGATTAATACCGGTGGTTCAGCTAGTTGAAGGTTGATTCCTAGAAAAAGGATTTGGTGAAGCAGCTCAGTATTTCATAGAACTTCTGAGTTTTCTTTTTATGGATCTATTGAACCATATTTCCAGGATGTGTTGTCTAGTCTGTGCTTGTGATTCATCGACGACATTCTCATCTTCTCCAGATCTAAGTTGTGCAGCAGAAGCAAGGTGGCAGCTGTTCTAGAGTGGAAGCAACCGGAAGTTGCAGTGTTTGGTTTAGAGGGTTTCTACAGGAAATTTTTCTGGATCTGAAGATCAGATTGGTGAGTGCATCTGTTTTGTCTTTTCCAGATAGGAGAAGTAAATTGTAGTCTACTGATGGTAGTAGAGTTGGTGTTTTTGGTTTTGGTAGATCTTGAGAGTATCATTTTGATGAGTTGTTTTTGGTCTGGTTTGTTTTTTTAAGGCATCAGCGAAGGATGAGCTGATCAGGAAGGATGTAGGCAGCCCAGGATCGTCCGAAGGAATTTGGATTTCGAAGACGGGGATTTGATTTTGGATAAGTTTTCTCCAATCGAAGGAGCTATAAGATTTGGGTAAGACCAGGAAGTTAGCTCCGTTGCATTTTGGATTCTTCTAAGTTTTGTAAGGATCAGTGTTTGGCTTTTAAGGTTTGAATTGCCAGTTTGGAAGTCTGTGATTCAATGTATTTCACGTATCTCTGAGGGAATACGTGTATGGTCCATCATTGGTTTTGGAACCAACAATTCAGGAAGGTTTGGTAGTTGAGTTGATCTTGTCTGTGGTCTGATATCTTGTTCAGATCATAGATCTAGATGAGTAGGAGCTCAGTAGCTAAATAGTATAGCTAGTTTTGGATTCAGTAGAGCGAGTATCCCAGTATCTATACCTGGGAAACTCAAGGAAATTTTAAGAAGCTTATCCGGGATCTGTGTCCGGATAGCTAAAATTGTTTGTTTGATAGAATTGTTTGTTTGATTGAATTGGTTGTTTGGATGAAATTGTTTGTTTGGTTGTATATGGCTGATAGGTATGCTTAGATTGTTATAAAATAAAATCTTTGGATTATCTTTTGTTTTAAATTTCGAGGACGAAATTGTCACATACCGAAATTTTCGACTTTCGAAAATTCGACATCGATACTCACTTTATCGACTGCCGAGCAATCGAGTGCCGGAAACTCCAATAGTGAGGGTTTTAAGAAAAAGAAAAAGTAGAAGAAGAAGGAGATAGAAGAAAAAGAGAAGAAAGAAAGAAGAACAACAGAAAACATCTGAACGACATCAGTAGAAACACAGAACAGAGACAATATCAGAATCTCACATATCGCAGCGGAACAATATATAATAGATAAATGAATAATCTTTAAAACAAAGAACTATATCATTTTATACATACATCAATCATCAGAGTCAATATACAACAATGGACAGTTATATAACTTGTCCTCATACAGAGTATACAGCGGAATAAATACTATCAGATACAAATACTACGTCTCGCCATCCAGCTTATCTCCAAAGCTCCAGAATATCCAGAATATCCTGATAATCTAACTCTAGACTGCCCGTGTGGAAATTGGTGGGCACCCAGAGTTTAGAAGGGAAACAATAAACTCCGAGTCAGTCATGGTGACTGGTGTGAGATCGTAAAACAGTTTATTCTTTAAAATGATCAACAGAAAAATTTTAAAGTAAATTCGCAATGCTTTTGGAAAATGAAACTACCATAAGACCTCCCACCACACACACAATGCAAACGCAGACTTG
The DNA here is from genome assembly GCA_030737815.1 of Allium fistulosum. NCBI lineage: Eukaryota > Viridiplantae > Streptophyta > Magnoliopsida > Asparagales > Amaryllidaceae > Allium > Allium fistulosum. The sequence goes on along the minus strand of CM060901.1, from coordinate 99,944,234 downwards.
GAGGAGATTTCTTCTTATGTTAGTCAAAGATGCTTACTACGCAAAATCAAATCATTTTTGATATTATTATTAGTGCATAGTGTAGAAAACATTTCGAAAGTAGAATATAAATCTTAGCCAGCATAGGTACCATTATATTATACCTGCTATAGCTGCCTCCTGAGGAGACAGGTTATACAATTGAAATCGTAAAGGCTCGTATTGTTTCTTTGGATTTCCAACAAATGGTCAGGCTAAGGAACTTCCTATCCACGATGGGTACGTCCCTGGAATAGACGACCCGAGAACCTAACCGGATCTCTGCCAACACAAGGCCGGGTTACCTCTGCAAAAATAGGTAACTACTGACACGCGTATGCCATCTCCCGATCGTCACCGATCTTCCCGAGGATCCCCGATTCGCAACAAACCACATAGATAATAATAATGCAGTAACCACAGAGGTTAAGTATCTGGGCTCCATACCATGATACCACCTTTATCCAGAAGGAATGACATACACTAAGGGGCGCTACTCCCTAGAACCTTGCCGCATTCGTCCTGTTTCGACCATTTCCGGGGTGTGAGGCTCGACGAAGTCTCGTCCACAAAGCTACGCTTTCTACAAAAAGCCCTGCTTCGGGTCAAACAAAATGATCAACCTATGATCACAAAGATATAAGATCAAACAAATGATCATATCACAAATGATCAAACACCGATCATTTCACAGCAACACTCAGTATGCCACGTTACCAAATTGGGATATATCGCTGATAAATTTCAACTACATAACCTCTGAGCTCGTACGTCTCAGAGAAGGGTGTTAAGCTAAGAGAATAAATTCTCCGCCACCAACAGAAATGTATTTGAAAGAAATCAGCTTTATATATCAAATTGTAACGTCAGACACACAATCCATACAAGTCTGTTCCGGGATCGAACAGAACCGAAGGCACTTCTCACGAAGCCCTTGCAATTCCGGATAATTTTCAATCACGTCAGGACTTCCCGTCACTAAGGGTGATAAAACCTCTAAATCGAAGATCAGTCGATGTAGAGTAACTCGACGGTAATCCTTCCGTTTTCAAAAATATCCGGTCTTCAACACCGGTCTTCGAATGCAATTCATAACGACGTATCACATATTCGGAATGGGTTATACGACCCCATGGTCCTTTCCCGGCTAACCCGAATAGTGAGCGCTTATTCAAAAATAAGTGTGGCATTCAAATTCATCCAATTCACAACAAATACCTATCTAAAGGTAATTATTGATAGTCGGTTATTTAACTATCAATAAAGATGCTCAACATCATCAGATTCCAAATAATTTTCCAAATTATTTCATCTTCAAAAATATCTTTACTAGATATAAAAATTTCCACACTTCCAAAAATAAATCAACATTTATTTTTAAACAACTTCCCATTTCTTTTTATAAATTCCATAGTGAATTTATATTTCAAAATATCTTCTGATATACGATTTTCAAATCGTTTTCAATATTCAATTTCAATTTATCTTTACAAAGATAAAATCTCAAAACGTTCATTTCATATTGGAAAAGCATTTCCATACTTATTTAAAAATAAGTATTTCACAAATCATTTATTTTCAACATTTGAAAATATTCGATATACTTAAATCAATATTAAGTATACATTTCATTCTTTAAGGAAATCATAAATTTTAACATCTATTTGAGTCAAAAACGAATGTTGCGTAAAACATCGTTACGACGACTCAAAATCACTAGTATAGGGATTCGAAATTAAAATAGATATATAAATCCCAATACTACCTAAAAATATTTCCTTTCGGAAATCATTTACTATAACAACAGTGTTATAGTCTACCATTTCCTTATTTTTCTCGAAAACGTCTATTTCAACAAGAACTGTTGAAATCTATGGTTTCAATTCATAATACATTTTAAAACATCTTTAAAATGTTTAACTTCATTTTTAATATCCCTTTTTCGAAAATAAGTCCATTTTCCTTAACAATATATTCACTGTCCCAAAATCGTGAATATAATTCACTTAACCCAATTTCAATCATTTCTACACATTTATTTCAAAGATAATTCGCTATCCAAAATCGCGAATGTATCTTCTTTAATAGTCTCCTATATTTACTTTATCAAATTCAATCTATTTCGAATTTATAAAACACGTTTATAAATTCTATTTCTATTTCCTAACAACTTTGATTTATAAATCTTCTTTATTAACAATTTCGATAAATATCCCACTTAAAGGCAAAAATTCCAGTTTACACGTAAATTTCTTATCAGCCTTTATTCTACAATTTCATTTATTTTTTTATAATTTCATACTTTATAAATCTATAAACTTCAAACTTCACAATTCTATAAACTTCAAACTTCACAATTTATAATCCTATAAATTTTCTATCTTCCCAAGTTATAATTCTATAAGTTTCATATCTTTACAATTTAACACTTATAAAGAAACTCGTTTTAAAATTCCAATAATTTTAATTGATAAATATCAATTTTATACATCTTTTATATACCTCGTTTTCAATAATTCAAAAATTCAAATTTAAACTATCTTATAAATTACTTAACTATTCACTTCAAAAATCATCTTTTGGTTATATTCCACAAACATTATAATCTCCATAACGTTAAACTTATAACATTTATTTATTTAAAGTAAACCAATTCAAAGATTCAAATAAAACGTATACTTTCAAATAATCACTTTTAAAATCTCTTTTTAAAGTTAAAATCGTTATTTTTAAACTTCAAAATTTGAATCCGATGATGCAACGCATCAATTAGTCAATCACAACAGTCAATATCATATCTCAACATATGATAACAGAATACATCACAATATCTGTAAATAAATAACTACTGGTGAGGAATCCAGTTGGATCCCTCCAACCTGTTTCCCTGCATCCAAAGACGTTAGCACAATACCAATTCCGCTCCAGTACGGAATTATCGCGGTATATAGGTTTTTATAAATCCGCTTACTAACGGCGCAATAGGGTCTCATCCGCTATACGAGGCGGGAAATCATCAATCCAATATATACATATGCCAATATGTATATATTGCTATATATATAGATATATCCTATCATATCTAATAGCACATTCAAACAAATCAATCAATAACTGCAATTCAAATTTAAATCTGAGTGAGAAGATCTCACCTTAGCTTTTTATTTTGCAATCCATTTCCATCCCAGACTTGTTTTCTCGATTTATACCTTGTATAAATAATTATACAATTCTATTAATATTCGAACGGATCGAATAATAAATTTTCATTTGATCATTTGAGTCATCGGTGATTTCATTTTAATAGTTAAATTAACTGGTAGTTTTATTTAAACCAGTATTTTCTCCTTTAAACATATTTTTCCATTCCCTTAACTATTTATACATAAGTGTATATAACTTAAAAAAAATAATTTTACTTATTTAAATTTTCATCTTCTGCATACATTCTTTTAAAAATTTACTAAATTAAACAATTTAAATTTTTAACTAACAAATTCCTTCCTTTATTGTATACCTATTTTTTTTCTAGATTTAACATATTAACATATTATAAAAATCAAATTTAAGGGCATATATTACTGCATACATAAAATAATTCATATAGGCTTAAAAATCTAACTTTTATATAAAATCCTTTATATTCCCAAAATCTTATTTCTGTATTTATATCTCCAGTTGCAACTATCTGAAGGGGCTATCTAATAAAACAATCTTTTTATATACGTATTTGAATTAAATTCAGATTTACTTGAACTTTCAAAACTGCTTAATAACAAAATTCCTTTCTGTAAAAATAAAATAAGATTCCGTTCACTGTTTAAAATTCCAAAACTTAATTTCTTTTATATACTTGACAATCCAAAGTATTTATTTATTTATTTTTAAATTGCTGCCTACTTAAATCTTATTTACAGATTAGATAAAAACATAATTAAATTACCTTTAATCGAAAATGAGACGACCACATATCGTCGATCCCATCCCAGCACATCAATGTCGCGGCGCTACCCACTACCTCGCGACATCGCCGTCGCCTATGCCTGAGTCGCGAAATCCACCACTGCCCCGAGACGCCATCGCCTGAGTCGAGCCCCAATCATCGCGAACTCGAATCACCACACCGGCTTCCATCCAGTTGCCTCTCGCGAGCTCGACCAAACTGCCACGCCCAGTATGCTCGAGAACAACCTTAACTTCACCTCCAGGTCGCCGTTCGACCTGCTTCCACGCGAACGAACTCGCGAATCCCACCTGACACTCGAGACCCCACGCTCACGCAAGCCACCACGTTCGCCTGCATCACCTCTTCCAGTCGCAGTCGCGACCCCGACTTCGAGCTCTCGATTTGTTTGCGAAGAGAACTCGGTTGCCATCGATTTCGATTTCACTCGCTAGATCCCCCTTTGCGAACGCTGCAATCTTCCACACGCGTTGCCAACGAGCAATCGCTCGACTTCCAATCAGAGGCTCGATTTTGAAGAAATGAATGAGGGAGAGGAAGACTTCGGTTGTTTTTTTTTTTTTATCTTCTTTCTGAACGAAAGACTTCGTTTAGTCTTTGCTTTTGAATCGAACGGAAAAGGGATATTTAAAATTGGAATGGGGTAGGGGTTACACGATTTTCTTTTGCGTGATTCCCTGCATGATTTTAGGCGAGAATTTAGGAACGAAAGTGGATGATATTGAACCAGTTAAATTTTAAAATCAAAATTTTAAATTTGAATTCGATTTAAGCTTAACGCGTTTGCTCTCCGTACGGTTACGTATTAGCTCCGAAAAATACGAAAATTGAAATCCGATAATAATACAATATTACGGACCCAATGGAACTGGTTTCGTCGAATTCCGAGACTGTGCCTCGGACGGCTATTTTTAAATATCGATTCGAACGATTTAATTTCAAAACTGAATAAACAGTTTTCAAATTCAATTATGAAGCTTCGATTATCTTCAGTATTATTAATACGAATTTTAAAAGTTTTCGAAATATTTTTCTTCAGCTTAAAACTGAAGATTCACATTTTTATTCAGCATTCAATCTATTAAATTTTATAATTTAATCGCCAATTTCAAAATTATATCGGGGATTCAAATCAAATCATCGTTCAAATATTTAAAATAAATTAAATATTCTCAATTTAATTCGTTCGAAATTCTGGGTCGTTACAGACTTCCCTCCTTAAAAGAATTTCGTCCTCGAAATTACAAGTTAGGGAAAAAGGTCCTTAACTCGTCTACTATTTTTCACAATCCAAATAGTTTTATCACTTTTCAAAACAAATCTTTCTACTAAAGATTCGCTATCATTCAACTAAATTTCTAACTTCAATTTTAAGTTCAAACAACATCGTTTAACTTCTAAATTCAAATTCGAGTTTAAATTCAAATTTTAAACTTTCAAAATTTCTCAAAAATTTTCTAACGCCCGAAATTTTCGAAAAATTTCGCCAGCGTCTCCTTTGCGCGGCTAATACGGCACGACTACAAAACGTCCCTACGGACCCTCAGATTTCAAAAAGAAAAAGAAAAAGCCAAGCGACTAGAGAGAAATCATCAAAAACTCATATTATAATTCAAATACATACCTTTTTCGAGCAATTCGAATTTATCTTTGAAATCAAATTCAATTTCCTTTACACCTGTATATCCTACTAGCCATAATATCTAGTTACATATCCAAATCATTTTGCAAACTCCATTACAAAATTTCAATATATACTTCTTATATCCTCTTTAAATTCGCTATTGAAGTTACATATTCAATTTCGTTCAATTTTTCATTTCACATTCATTTGAACTTATAATTCACATTTTCAATTCTATTGGAATTCAATTTATCTTCATTTATAATCATTGAATTTAATTCGTTCAAACCTTATCCATTTGATCAATAATCAATTAGCTTCCCTTACTAACTTTCAGTTTAATACTTCATTTATCAAATTCAATTCCAGTTCTATTTACTTTCAAATTCAAAATGAATTTTAACTTTCAATTTCATTTTCTGGCACTTGCAATCGCAATTCATTCATTCATTCACTAATTCATTCGTTTTTCAATTTGCATTTCATTCTAATCAAATTTCAATATTCTATAAGTTATCAACTTATTAATATTTCGTAAGTATTTTAAATAGGATTACAGAGTCGTTTCAACTTTTTCAAAACCATTTGAAAACAATTCAAATTATCCTTTTAATTTCCAAAACAAAATCCAAATTTTCCAAACACTTCCATTTAAAACAATTTGGCAGCAATTCCTCTTTTGGAAACCCGAAAATGAACACCAACGATGCCGCGGTCATCATCGAAGTTATTTTCCAGCGACCGAAAAGAGTTTAGAGCTTTTCATCTCTTCAAAATATTTTTCAAAACCTTCGAAATCCATTTTCAAATCGAAAAGATTTAAACTTTTCAAATCTCCAAAATTTTCAAATTCTTTTCGAAACATTTCCAAAAACTTCTCTGGAATTCCGTTTTAAATTATAATTCACATCTATAATTTACATTTACAAATTTCATTTGTATGTGAATTTATTTCTTAACTTTGGAGTTACGATTTTAGTTTCTTGTTTAATTTCATACAATAGTGATAACTTTCAATATTATCACTTTCCTAACAAACAAGCATCCATATACTATGATAATTCATAGAAAATCATTTCGTTACTATACAAAAATAGTTTTGGGCAAAATTATTTCATTTACCCTATTTAAACAATACTGTGTCGTCTTGCCTCGTTTAAGTGTTTAGAAATCCCTATCGATAATATGGCGTCCCATATACCGACCAAAATTCACAAACATCTCAACGGATAAGCAAACACAATATAAAACATTTTTATATTCACTAACAAATACGCGCTCATATCTATTAATACACTCAACTCATTCTAGAGTACTACTGACTCTATCTCTAATGAGTAACACCCAACAGAGCAGGGTTGTCGCTTAACCATATGCTCTGATACCACTTTGTCACATACCGAAATTTTCGACTTTCGAAAATTCGACATCGATACTCACTTTATCGACTGCCGAGCAATCGAGTGCCGGAAACTCCAATAGTGAGGGTTTTAAGAAAAAGAAAAAGTAGAAGAAGAAGGAGATAGAAGAAAAAGAGAAGAAAGAAAGAAGAACAACAGAAAACATCTGAACGACATCAGTAGAAACACAGAACAGAGACAATATCAGAATCTCACATATCGCAGCGGAACAATATATAATAGATAAATGAATAATCTTTAAAACAAAGAACTATATCATTTTATACATACATCAATCATCAGAGTCAATATACAACAATGGACAGTTATATAACTTGTCCTCATATAGAGTATACAGCGGAATAAATACTATCAGATACAAATACTACGTCTCGCCATCCAGCTTATCTCCAAAGCTCCAGAATATCCAGAATATCCTGATAATCTAACTCTAGACTGCCCGTGTGGAAATTGGTGGGCACCCAGAGTTTAGAAGGGAAACAATAAACTCCGAGTCAGTCATGGTGACTGGTGTGAGATCGTAAAACAGTTTATTCTTTAAAATGATCAACAGAAAAATTTTAAAGTAAATTCGCAATGCTTTTGGAAAATGAAACTACCATAAGACCTCCCACCACACACACAATGCAAACGCAGACTTGGAGGAGATTTCTTCTTATGTTAGTCAAAGATGCTTACTACGCAAAATCAAATCATTTTTGATATTATTATTAGTGCATAGTGTAGAAAACATTTCGAAAGTAGAATATAAATCTTAGCCAGCATAGGTACCATTATATTATACCTGCTATAGCTGCCTCCTGAGGAGACAGGTTATACAATTGAAATCGTAAAGGCTCGTATTGTTTCTTTGGATTTCCAACAAATGGTCAGGCTAAGGAACTTCCTATCCACGATGGGTACGTCCCTGGAATAGACGACCCGAGAACCTAACCGGATCTCTGCCAACACAAGGCCGGGTTACCTCTGCAAAAATAGGTAACTACTGACACGCGTATGCCATCCCCCGATCGTCACCGATCTTTCCGAGGATCCCCGATTCGCAACAAACCACATAGATAATAATAATGCAGTAACCACAGAGGTTAAGTATCTGGGCTCCATACCATGATACCACCTTTATCCAGAAGGAATGACATACACTAAGGGGCGCTACTCCCTAGAACCTTGCCGCATTCGTCCTGTTTCGACCATTTCCGGGGTGTGAGGCTCGACGAAGTCTCGTCCACAAAGCTACGCTTTCTACAAAAAGCCCTGCTTCGGGTCAAACAAAATGATCAACCTATGATCACAAAGATATAAGATCAAACAAATGATCATATCACAAATGATCAAACACCGATCATTTCACAGCAACACTCAGTATGCCACGTTACCAAATTGGGATATATCGCTGATAAATTTCAACTACATAACCTCTGAGCTCGTACGTCTCAGAGAAGGGTGTTAAGCTAAGAGAATAAATTCTCCGCCACCAACAGAAATGTATTTGAAAGAAATCAGCTTTATATATCAAATTGTAACGTCAGACACACAATCCATACAAGTCTGTTCCGGGATCGAACAGAACCGAAGGCACTTCTCACGAAGCCCTTGCAATTCCGGATAATTTTCAATCACGTCAGGACTTCCCGTCACTAAGGGTGATAAAACCTCTAAATCGAAGATCAGTCGATGTAGAGTAACTCGACGGTAATCCTTCCGTTTTCAAAAATATCCGGTCTTCAACACCGGTCTTCGAATGCAATTCATAACGACGTATCACATATTCGGAATGGGTTATACGACCCCATGGTCCTTTCCCGGCTAACCCGAATAGTGAGCGCTTATTCAAAAATAAGTGTGGCATTCAAATTCATCCAATTCACAACAAATACCTATCTAAAGGTAATTATTGATAGTCGGTTATTTAACTATCAATAAAGATGCTCAACATCATCAGATTCCAAATAATTTTCCAAATTATTTCATCTTCAAAAATATCTTTACTAGATATAAAAATTTCCACACTTCCAAAAATAAATCAACATTTATTTTTAAACAACTTCCCATTTCTTTTTATAAATTCCATAGTGAATTTATATTTCAAAATATCTTCTGATATACGATTTTCAAATCGTTTTCAATATTCAATTTCAATTTATCTTTACAAAGATAAAATCTCAAAACGTTCATTTCATATTGGAAAAGCATTTCCATACTTATTTAAAAATAAGTATTTCACAAATCATTTATTTTCAACATTTGAAAATATTCGATATACTTAAATCAATATTAAGTATACATTTCATTCTTTAAGGAAATCATAAATTTTAACATCTATTTGAGTCAAAAACGAATGTTGCGTAAAACATCGTTACGACGACTCAAAATCACTAGTATAGGGATTCGAAATTAAAATAGATATATAAATCCCAATACTACCTAAAAATATTTCCTTTCGGAAATCATTTACTATAACAACAGTGTTATAGTCTACCATTTCCTTATTTTTCTCGAAAACGTCTATTTCAACAAGAACTGTTGAAATCTATGGTTTCAATTCATAATACATTTTAAAACATCTTTAAAATGTTTAACTTCATTTTTAATATCCCTTTTTCGAAAATAAGTCCATTTTCCTTAACAATATATTCACTGTCCCAAAATCGTGAATATAATTCACTTAACCCAATTTCAATCATTTCTACACATTTATTTCAAAGATAATTCGCTATCCAAAATCGCGAATGTATCTTCTTTAATAGTCTCCTATATTTACTTTATCAAATTCAATCTATTTCGAATTTATAAAACACGTTTATAAATTCTATTTCTATTTCCTAACAACTTTGATTTATAAATCTTCTTTATTAACAATTTCGATAAATATCCCACTTAAAGGCAAAAATTCCAGTTTACACGTAAATTTCTTATCAGCCTTTATTCTACAATTTCATTTATTTTTTTATAATTTCATACTTTATAAATCTATAAACTTCAAACTTCACAATTCTATAAACTTCAAACTTCACAATTTATAATCCTATAAATTTTCTATCTTCCCAAGTTATAATTCTATAAGTTTCATATCTTTACAATTTAACACTTATAAAGAAACTCGTTTTAAAATTCCAATAATTTTAATTGATAAATATCAATTTTATACATCTTTTATATACCTCGTTTTCAATAATTCAAAAATTCAAATTTAAACTATCTTATAAATTACTTAACTATTCACTTCAAAAATCATCTTTTGGTTATATTCCACAAACATTATAATCTCCATAACGTTAAACTTATAACATTTATTTATTTAAAGTAAACCAATTCAAAGATTCAAATAAAACGTATACTTTCAAATAATCACTTTTAAAATCTCTTTTTAAAGTTAAAATCGTTATTTTTAAACTTCAAAATTTGAATCCGATGATGCAACGCATCAATTAGTCAATCACAACAGTCAATATCATATCTCAACATATGATAACAGAATACATCACAATATCTGTAAATAAATAACTACTGGTGAGGAATCCAGTTGGATCCCTCCAACCTGTTTCCCTGCATCCAAAGACGTTAGCACAATACCAATTCCGCTCCAGTACGGAATTATCGCGGTATATAGGTTTTTATAAATCCGCTTACTAACGGCGCAATAGGGTCTCATCCGCTATACGAGGCGGGAAATCATCAATCCAATATATACATATGCCAATATGTATATATTGCTATATATATAGATATATCCTATCATATCTAATAGCACATTCAAACAAATCAATCAATAACTGCAATTCAAATTTAAATCTGAGTGAGAAGATCTCACCTTAGCTTTTTATTTTGCAATCCATTTCCATCCCAGACTTGTTTTCTCGATTTATACCTTGTATAAATAATTATACAATTCTATTAATATTCGAACGGATCGAATAATAAATTTTCATTTGATCATTTGAGTCATCGGTGATTTCATTTTAATAGTTAAATTAACTGGTAGTTTTATTTAAACCAGTATTTTCTCCTTTAAACATATTTTTCCATTCCCTTAACTATTTATACATAAGTGTATATAACTTAAAAAAAATAATTTTACTTATTTAAATTTTCATCTTCTGCATACATTCTTTTAAAAATTTACTAAATTAAACAATTTAAATTTTTAACTAACAAATTCCTTCCTTTATTGTATACCTATTTTTTTTCTAGATTTAACATATTAACATATTATAAAAATCAAATTTAAGGGCATATATTACTGCATACATAAAATAATTCATATAGGCTTAAAAATCTAACTTTTATATAAAATCCTTTATATTCCCAAAATCTTATTTCTGTATTTATATCTCCAGTTGCAACTATCTGAAGGGGCTATCTAATAAAACAATCTTTTTATATACGTATTTGAATTAAATTCAGATTTACTTGAACTTTCAAAACTGCTTAATAACAAAATTCCTTTCTGTAAAAATAAAATAAGATTTCGTTCACTGTTTAAAATTCCAAAACTTAATTTCTTTTATATACTTGACAATCCAAAGTATTTATTTATTTTTTTTTAAATTGCTGCCTACTTAAATCTTATTTACAGATTAGATAAAAACATAATTAAATTACCTTTAATCGAAAATGAGACGACCACATATCGTCGATCCCATCCCAGCACATCAATGTCGCGGCGCTACCCACTACCTCGCGACATCGCCGTCGCCTATGCCTGAGTCGCGAAATCCACCACTGCCCCGAGACGCCATCGCCTGAGTCGAGCCCCAATCATCGCGAACTCGAATCACCACACCGGCTTCCATCCAGTTGCCTCTCGCGAGCTCGACCAAACTGCCACGCCCAGTATGCTCGAGAACAACCTTGACTTCACCTCCAGGTCGCCGTTCGACCTGCTTCCACGCGAACGAACTCGCGAATCCCACCTGACACTCGAGACCCCACGCTCACGCAAGCCACCACGTTCGCCTGCATCACCTCTTCCAGTCGCAGTCGCGACCCCGACTTCGAGCTCTCGATTTGTTTGCGAAGAGAACTCGGTTGCCATCGATTTCGATTTCACTCGCTAGATCCCCCTTTGCGAACGCTGCAATCTTCCACGCGCGTTGCCAACGAGCAATCGCTCGACTTCCAATCAGAGGCTCGATTTTGAAGAAATGAATGAGGGAGAGGAAGACTTCGGTTGTTTTTTTGTTTTTTTTTTTATCTTCTTTCTGAACGAAAGACTTCGTTTAGTCTTTGCTTTTGAATCGAACGGAAAAGGGATATTTAAAATTGGAATGGGGTAGGGGTTACACGATTTTCTTTTGCGTGATTCCCTGCATGATTTTAGGCGAGAATTTAGGAACGAAAGTGGATGATATTGACCCAGTTAAATTTTAAAATCAAAATTTTAAATTTGAATTCGATTTAAGCTTAACGCGTTTGCTCTCCGTACGGTTACGTATTAGCTCCGAAAAATACGAAAATTGAAATCCGGTAATAATACAATATTACGGACCCAATGGAACTGGTTTCGTCGAATTCCGAGACTGTGCCTCGGACGGCTATTTTTAAATATCGATTCGAACGATTTAATTTCAAAACTGAATAAACAGTTTTCAAATTCAATTATGAAGATTCGATTATCTTCAGTATTATTAATACGAATTTTAAAAGTTTTCGAAATATTTTTCTTCAGCTTAAAACTGAAGATTCACATTTTTATTCAGCATTCAATCTATTAAATTTTATAATTTAATCGCCAATTTCAAAATTATATCGGGGATTCAAATCAAATCATCGTTCAAATATTTAAAATAAATTAAATATTCTCAATTTAATTCGTTCGAAATTCTGGGTCGTTACAGAAATTCTTTTAAGGAGGGAGGAATGTGATATCCTGGAATTTCAGGGAATTTAAAATGTGATAATCTCTTTATTAATTATTTAAAATTGGCAAAAGTGTTATTTTCAAACAATTTAATATTGAGATTGTTTTTAAATATAAATAGATTTTAAATAGACTTATTTTCAAATTTAATAAGTATTGTTAAAAATATATATATATATATATGTGTATTTAAATTGATTTTAAATAGGATAATTATTTATAATTAATAATGTGCTTGTTTAAAATTGATATCTATATTTATTTGAATTGATTTTAAATTTAGATTTTAAATTGACTTTGAAATTGAATTTAAGAATTGAATTTAAAGAAATATATATATCTTAAAATAAAAAAATAATAATATAGTTTGGATTTAAAATATATGAATAAAAGTTTTTATTTAAAAATAAGATTTGTTTTATATTATTCTCTTTAAAGAAATTTGTTTATAGAAATTTGGAAGAGTATTTATTTAATAGGAATAAATACAAAAGCTTTTAAATTAGCATTTAAAAATGAGTTTAAAATATTTTATATGATTTTTATTTAAATCATAATTGGTTTATATTCTATTTTCTTTAAAGATTGTATTTATGTAATATTTAGAAAGCATTTATTAAATTACAAATGTATTTATTAATTAAGAAATAAATATAAAAGTTTTTAAAATCTTTTAAAAATAATATAAAATGCTTAAATTACAAGTGTTAGCCTCTAAATCATGGTAAGTAACATGTGTTAGCATATTAAATAAGGTTGAAGACAAGTGTCATAATTTATTTTCTTTTTCTCTAATTTTAATAAATCCTAATTTAACATTATATAAACAAACATCTATCTTCTTCATTTCTTTTCCTATCTTCACGATTTCTAAAACAAAGAAACATCAAATCCTGTAAAGCAAATCTCAGTTCAAAACTTAAAACCCTGAAATTTATTTCCTCAAGAAAACTCAAAACAACCTGAAAGCATTTTACAAAGCTCAAGTTCAAAATCAAAACCTGAATTCATTCCTCAAACCAGAATTTAAAATCCTGTAATCATTTTCATAAGCAAGAAGAATCAAAGCCTGTATTTCAAATCTGTTGATATTCAAACCTGTATTTTTTTTCAAACCTGAAAACAATTTCTCAAAACCAAAGCAAGGTCCAAACCTGTAATCAGCAGCAATAAAGCTTCAAACTGCATCAATCAAGATCTTAAAGCTTCCAAGTTTCCAGTTTCAAAAAGTCTAAACACTTTCTATTGCAAATTCAAGTTTCTAAGTTCCATCCAGTTTTCAGGGTCTCTGCATTTTGGTTAAAAGGTGAGTAAACACTTTAATTAAAAGTTAAGTAGGTAATCATCTGATTTCATGTGAATCTGTGATGATAATTGTTCTATATGTACGTATATAATTAAGCCTCTGTATATATATGCTTATCTGTTGATTTAGATGCCTCTGTTCTAGCTTTCCAGTGAGTAAACTCACTTGAATCTGCCTATATATTTTGATGTATGTGGTTGACATTTGATGTATGTTATAAAAAAAAATGATTGATTAGTTGTTAAATATGCCTGCATGTTGGTATATATATGTAAAGATGAGTATGTATGCCTGTATAGAGAAAATCACTCCTCTGTTCAAAAGTTAATAGGCTAAAACAAAGATAAAAAAAAATTCAAATTCTCCTTCTTCAATCTATTTTAGGATATGATCCCTAAATGAAAAATGAAAGAATTAACCAGATTTAATTTTTAGAAATAGTTTCAAATGAATATACTGAGTATTTATTTCAAAAATAAAATATAACAGTAAAGATCATATATAAGTAAGAAAATCGAATGTCTAAATTTCTCTCTTTGATTATGTAAACTGATTCATACTTGAAAATGGTGATTTTTGATAATAGATTCAAGATTTTTAAATTCGTGGTTGTCGAGATATAGTGAGTTGAACTGTGATGGGTTTTCTGTCGAATTCTGGTGATCGGGGGATGATTTGGCTTCGAGATCGTGGGTGAAGTTAGATTGGATGTTGGAGATTCCAGGAAAAATACTCGCATAAATTTTCATCGATCATGATGGTCAAGCGGAAGGATTTTAGGGTTGTGTGAGATGGTTGAGTCGACGATGGGTTTGAGTTCGCTGTGATGTCAGGGGTTGATCGGACTTCACCGCAAGTGGAGGAATCAAAGCTGGAGACCGAGACGAAGCTTGGATGATGAAGGCGTGGATGATCGTGGACGAGATCATCGGCGATTGGTGGATTTCCGATCACGTTTGGTTCCAGTTTTTCTATCGATTTACTCGTTTTCGATTTAGGCTTTGTGATGATGCCTAGGGTGGTCGGAATTGTTTGTAGAGGTAATCGACGATGGGTTGAAGCTGTCGGCGGTGGTCGATGTCATCGCGATCGACTGTGCACGTGCACGTTTGGAACAGAGATGGTCGATGGGTTTGGGAAGAAGAAATTGTTCACGGGTTTGGTCTCGAGAATATGAGAGTGCGACTCGAAGTAGAAGTCGGCTCGAAGGGAAACTCGAGGAATTTTGGTTTGTGCTCGGGTTTGTCTTCGTGATCGTAAGAGAACTGTTTCCAGATTTTAACTTTAAAATTTTAACAAAGTTTTAATAAAAGCAAGGTTTTGAAAATTTAAATTGAAGCTAGTTTTAAAACTACTACTTGATAATATTTTAAATATTTAAAGGAAGTTTTGGTAACTTTAATTTATCAAGTTAAATGTTTATTTTATTCAATCTTAATAAATGATTCGATTAAGTAAAGTTAATTGTAATGATAAAATGTTTTAAATTGAAATGATAATTAGGTCATTTATTAAGATAAAATGTTTTATTGATAATTAAGGCATTAATAAGATAATGTTTTTATCTTAAATTAATTAAGGTTTTAATGATTTGAAATTAATTAAGTTAATTAAGAAAATTAAAGTATGATTAATTAATGATAAAGGACTAGTTAAGAAATTAATTAAGAGAAATCAATTAATTTAATTAATTAATGATTAGAGATGAATTAATTAAGTGATTAGAGATTGATTAATTAATGATTAGAGATTAATTAATTTAGTAAATAAAGATTAATAAATTTGTAATTAAAGGTAAATTAATTGGTAATTAAAAAGTACTTAATTTGTAATTAAGTTTTATTAATTAATAATTAGGTTTTATTAATTATTAATTAAGGGGTGATTAATTTGTAATTAAAGATTAATTAAGGATTAATCAAATGGTAATCAAGGATTGATTAACTAATAATTAAGGATTAATTAATTTGTTATTAAGTTTTATTAATTGATAATTAAGGTTTATTAATTAATAATTAAAAGAATAATTAATCTGTAATTAAAGATTAATTAATTTGTTTAAAGGTAATTAAAGGATGAATTACCCAATTGTAATTAGTGAATGTGATTAATTTTAGTTAATTAAAATTCGTAAATTAATTAAAGATAATCACTTGATGTTGATTAAGTATAAATACTTAATGAAATTAATAAGTGTAATTACTGTAAGTAATTAATGTATAATTACAAGATGTAATTTAATTAAAGGATAATTACTTAGGAGAAGTAATTAAGGATTTATTTCTTGGTGTAATTAATCAATGGATTTAATATAATTAATTAAGGAGTTAATTAATTAAGGTAAGTAATATAGGATGGTAATTACTGTTTATGATTAATTAAAGATGATTAATGGAAGTAATTAATTAAGGATCATTAATTTATGTAATTAATTAATAATTAATTAATGAAGGTTAATTACTGTTAATGGTTAAGAATAATTAATTTGTAAAATTAATTAAAGGATAATTACTTTATGTAATTAATGAATAATTAATCAAGGATGATTAATATTTAATGAGTAATTAATTAATTAAAGGTTTGTAATTAATTAATGAGTGATTAAGCAAGGTTAGATAATTAATTCTTAAGTAATTAATTTAATTTAAGTTAATTAAATTAATTATAACATAAGGTTAATAATTATTGCTTATGGATGATTGTTATATAGAATATCTGAATTGGATGATATCTATTGGATGATATGTTGTGATATTCTGTGATATGATATTGGATATATCTGTGATAAATGTGTGATATTTATCTATGTTAAATGCTGTGTGAATTCAAGTATTGAATTGAATTGTTTAAACCTTTAAACAACTTGGCCTTTAAAATACGTTTGGATTTCGATGAGACCGGGATCGGGTTTCCATATTTGGAAGTCCGAAAACCACATCGATCCAAATTAACGATAGGTCATGAATCTCAAGTGAAGATGAAGATTCAGAGTGCAAGGGTTATTGTCGTTAACTCTGAGGGTGATTCCAAAACGAGTGTAACGAGATAATGCCTTCGGTTTCGTTCGAACCCGGAACGAACTTGTATGGATTGAATGCTTTCAGCACATCGTCAGGTGGACGATGAGCATTCTAAGTGATGTGTTCTGATTAAAGGTAATCGTAGCCTCAAGCCTCATCAACCGGGAATGGCTAAAACAGGGGAGGTGCAGCAAGGTTAGTGGGTAGCACCCAAGTAGTATAAGATTCCTCTGTCTAGAGGTCCCTTCTTTTTATTCGGCTGTGTGGGCGGTTGAATAGCTACAACCGCTGGGGTTTCTTATGCGGGAATTATCCAGTAAGGGATGATTCCGGCCTTGTGTTGCAGGGGATTGGGCGTGATCCTCGGTACGTTGATCTAGGCCACGTACTGTGACGGGCGGTACCCCGGTAGCCCTGCCATTGTATGGAATCCAAAATCCAATAAGTGCCGTACGTTTTAGTTGTGCCCAACTATGTTGGAACGTGAGATGTAAGCATTTCAGCTATTTCTGTATTTTACTTGAAAACTCTAGACCCTATTTTAATATAACTGGATTTCCTATCAAATGTTTTGGTTAGCGTAAGGTAAAAACTTACCCATATTTATGTGTGGGGAGTCTTACGTGATACCTTTGTTTTCAAAAGGTTTTGAAGTTAAGTCATCTAAACCGTTTACACACACCAGACCCATGTCTGACCCAAGTGTTTATTTTCTGTTTTATAAACTCTTGGGTACTCAAATTTTTACGAGTAGCCAAGGGATTCAGGTTTGCTTTGACGAATTCTGAAGGAGCAATGGAGCAGGAGGCTTCAGCGTGTAGATATCTGTATTTCCGCTGTGTTGATCTCTGAGTCGTTTGTTTAAGTTGTATTTTGAGTTGTAATAACTAGATAGGTGTTTATAACTGTCTAGTATGTGTTGTATAAAGCTGTGTATCTCTGATGTATATGATACAATGTAATATCTTATTTGATTAATATAATTTATTCGTTCCGCTGTTTAGATTCTGATATTGATTCTTCTTTCTTCTCTATCTTTTCTCTTTTCTATCCCTTTCTTTCTTCAAGATGATACGACTTTTTGTGGAGAAAAAGCCGGGTCGTTACAGATGTAACCATGGGAAAATGTTTTATCTTAAAGATTAAATTGTTAAGGTAATTAAAATGGTTTAATTAATTAAATTTATTAATGATTTGGATTAATAAATTTGTAATTAAGGATTTAAATTAATTTAATTAAGGTTTAAGGTTAATTAAATAGAATAACTAATTTATAATTATGTATTATAAATTAGAGTATTAATTAATGATTAGGAAATAAATTAATATAGTAATTTAAGATTAATTAAGTTATGTTTAACAATTAATTAATTAAGGATTAATTAATTGGTTATTTAGATTTATTAATTTGGAATTAATAATAATTAATCTAAGTTAATTACTTAAGAAAAGTAATTAAATAATTGTTAATGAAGGTCATTAACTATGGATTATTAAATAATTAAATAATGTGATTAATTTAATAATTAATTAGATTAATTTAAAGATAATCATTTATGGAATTGTTTAAATAAAATTACTTAATGGAAGTAATTAAGAAATTAATTACTCATTGTAATTAATTAAGGTTAATTTGATTAATTAAGTTAATTAATTAAGTTTAATTAATTTAGAAAAATAAATGGATGAATTGATAAATAATTACTTAATGTAATTATTAAGGTATGATTATTTAGGAAGTAAATAATAAGATAATTACTTGAAGTAATTAATTGATGGTTATGTATTAAGGAAAGTAATTTAAGTTTAATTACTTTGAATAATTAATCAAGGGATTAATTAAGAAATTAATTAAGGAGAATTAATTTAGTAAATGAAAGTAATTAAGGGTAGTTAATTACTGATTGAAGATTAATCAAGGTGATTAATAAATGTTGTTTAATTTAAAGTTAATTACTTAATGTAATTAATTTAATTAAAGTAATTAATAATTAAGTTGTAATTAAGGATCATTAATTAATATAATTAATGATGTAATCAAGATTGATTAATTAAGTATAATTAATAAATGAAGTGATTATTTAATGTAATTAATTAAGGTTTAATATAATTAATTATAGTGATTAATTTAATTAATTATAGTTAATTAATTAATGAAGTAATTAAAGGTTAATTACTATAAGTGGTTAAGGTTAATTAATTTGAGTAATTAATTAAAGATAAATTACTTGAAGGTAATTAAAAGATAATTAATTAGAGATGATTAATTGAAAAAGGTAATTAAAAGATAATTAATCAAAGATGATTAATTGAAAAAGGTAATTAGAGGATAATTAATTAATTTGTAATTAATTAATGTTTAAGTAAGAAGGATTTATAAAATAAAAGTAATTAATTTAATTAACTTTAAATTAATTAGAGATGATCATTACTTATGGATGGATGATAATAATGAATGCTTTGCATTTGATTGATATCTCTGATGAGATATATGCTATGTGATATGGATGTTTAGTTGAATTGTGATAATATGGATTATCTGATGATATTGATAATGTTGATTATCTATTGTGAATTTTCTTTCTAAGTGTATAAAGATAATTGAATTAAATTGTTTTAACCTTTAAAACAACTTGGCCTTAAAAGATACGTTTTGGATTTCGATGAGACCGGGATCGGGTTTCCGTATATCGGATTTCCAGGTCTGGAGACCCGAATACCACATCGATCCAAATTTACGTTAGGTCGTGAAATCCAAATGGAGCAAGTGAAGACTCGAGGTGTAAGAACGATTCTTTGTCAGTATAACTCTGTGGGTGATTCCGTAATGAGTTGACGGAGATAGTACTTTCAGATTCGAGATAAAGATTTAGAGTGCAAGGGTTATTGTCGTTAACTCTGAGGGTGATTCCAATACGAGTGTAACGAGATAATGCCTTCGGTTTCGTTCGAACCCGGAACGAACTTGTATGGATTGAATGCTTTCAGCACATCGTCAGGTGGACGATGAGCATTCTAAGATAGATGTGTTCTTTTAAAAGGTAATCGTGACCTCAAGCCTCACAAACCGGGAATGGCTAAAACAGGGGAGGTGCAGCAAGGTTAGTGGGTAGCACCCAAGTAGGACAAGATGACCTCTGTCTAGATGTCCCTTTCTATTTTCGACTTAGTGTGTGCGGTTGGTCATGACAACCGTGAGGTATCTTGTGCGGGAATTATCCAGTAAGGGATGTTCCGGCCTTGTGTTGCAAGGGATTGGGAGTGATCCTCGGTACGGTGATCTAGGCCACGTACTGTGACGGGCGGTACCCCGGTAGCCCTGCCATTGATGGAATCCAAACTCCAATAAGTGACGTACGTTTTAGTTGTGCCCAACTATGTTGGAACGTGAGATGTAAGCATTCCAGCTATTTCATATTTATTTGAAAACCCTAGACCTATTATAATACAATCGAATTTCCTACCAAATGTTTTGGTTAGCGTAAGGTAAAAACTTACCCATATTTATTGGTGGGGAGTCTTACGTGATACCTTTTCTTTCAAAAGGTTTTGAAGTTAAACAAGTTTAACCTGTTACTCACACCAGACCCATGTCTGACCCAAGTTGTTTATTTTTGTTTTATAAACTCTTGGGTACTCAAATTTTTACGAGTAGCCAAGGGATTCAGGTTTAGCTTTGACGAGTAATCTGGAGGAGCAATGGAGCAGGAGGCTTCGGCGTTGTAGATATAGATAGTAGTTTTCCGCTGTGTTGATCTTTGTATTGATCTGTATTGTGTTGAGATGTAATAACTAGACAGATGTTTATAACTGTCTAGTATGTGATGTGTAATCTGTGTAACTCTGATAGATGATGTATATGATACTATGTAATATTTATGTGATATATTATATTTCGTTTCGTTTCCGCTGTGAGTATCTGTTGTTGTTTTCTTTTCTCTTCTTCTCTTTTCTATTTCTCACCCCTTTCTTTCTTTCTGTCGATGCGATTTTCCGGGAGTGGAAAGTCGGGTCGTCACAGTTATCCCAAACATCCTTTAAGTTACTTGTATTTCAGTTGATATTTCACTTGAGTTGGATTTATTGAATATAAGAATGTTAATCCTGACTCGAGTGTTTTGGTTTTGCTTTACGCTCGGGTCAGACTGAGGGATACAGCATTTGAGACTCACCTTTGGAGTTGGAGCTTCGCTTGGAGATCCAGCTATCTATCGATCCTGCTTTCAGTTATTCAGTTGATTCCAGTGATGTATTTAGATCTTGTATTTGATTATTGTATTGAGACATCTATTGTATTCGAGACTTCTGTTGTATCTTGTTTAACTATGGTATATATATAGTAGCTTCATGAACTACTATCCTTTTGTTTCCGCTGCATTATTGTTATATTACTCTGTGTCTGTGATCTGTAATTATTTTATTTACTGTATATGCTGAGTTTTGCCAAATTTTATTTACAATGCGGTATTTTGAGCAATTCAATTCCAGCATGAGTGTCTACCTATAAACTTATAATGGATGCGAATGGTTGAAAATATCGGGTCGTCACAGAAAACCACTTTGACAACTGTGTACGCGGTGGAGTTTCCAGAATGAAGTAGGATGGTGGCGACGATCCTAAGGTATATACGTGGACCCAACTCCCGTGAGTTGACATAAGGTGGCTAAAACAGGAGCGATTGACGGACCAAGGAGGTAGCACCTCTTATCGGACACACTTCTTCGATACCATTCTATTACTTGTGATTGATTTGGTGCGCACCCTTGATTTGGGAGTGTTGTTCGGGGTGGGCGGTAGTGGCTGCTATGCGTCACCACCAGTCCGGATGCGTAATTGGTATATCTACCCTGGCATTGCCTTGTGTGCCGTGTCACCTACCATATCGAGCCCACTGCGATTTTGGTTTAAAGATCCAACCGCGTTAAGGTTCACCATCCCCTTAACGCTATTTTCTATATGATTATACTTTACTAATTAGACACTACTGTATATAGCATATATTAGTACATAGTAAATAGTTTAACGGATCCTTAAAGGATGGGCGATCCCAAGCATTCTTTAAGTTACTTGTACCTTTATTACAGTTCACTTGAGTTGGTTTACATTATATAAGTATATATTGTCCTGACTCGAGTGTTTTGTGTTTTGCTTTACGCTCGGGTCGGCCTGAGTTATTCACAGATTTGGATTTCCACTCTCTTGGAGATTTGAATCGCTGGAGATTATCTGCTTGTCTTGTCCTATCTACTTCAGTTCCATTGTCCTACTTAGCTTGTACTTGGTTATTTTATTGAGACTTCTGTTGTCCTCTATTTCTTTTGTTATATCTTATGTAACTCTGATATATTTATATAGTATCTTCATGAACTACTATTTCTTTTACTTCCGCTGCATTATTTTACTCTGTGTCTGTGATCTGTGATTATATTTATTTACTGTATATTCTGAGATTTGCCAAATTTTATTTACAACGCAGTATTTTGAGCAATTCAATTCCGGCATGAGTGTCTACCTATACACTTATAATGGATGCGAATGGTTGAAAATATCGGGTTGTTACAGTTGGTATCAGAGCTTTGGTAGCTCTAGGCAAAACTTAGAATGTATGGTAAATTTATTTACAGAATCACTTTCATTCGAGCTTGAATCTCTTCCTTTTGATTCGAATTTCTTTTGAATTTTGGGACGTTCCCTGCGGTTCCAAAATCCATTCTTGTCCCTCACTATTCATCTTCTTGTGATTCTAGAGTATCCCATAACTCCGCTTCGAATGAGTTTTATAGTGAATTGGCGGTCTCGCCAATACTCTAATGACTTGTAAAGGGGGAAACTCCTTTACAAATTAGCATTGATTCACCAGAGACTTATATTTATCCTTGGTTTAGATGCTAATATCTTTTGTTGTTCCAAACTCTATCTCTTGAGATCGGATGTAGATTTACCCCAAAAAAAATACACATTTGATTTTATTCATTAAGTCACGGTTGACCCGGTTAAGGTTGCCCGCGATTTATCTAAGCTTATCCATCTTCATATTTTGATAATTAATCATCTTGTTTTGTTTCCAAAATATCTCCAAACATTTTTAATTATACTTGTAAATTTATGTTTTGTTTTATATATTGTGTTGTTTGAGTTGTTGATGTGGATTTGGGCTTCTGATCGATTAGTCTGATCAACGCTATCGATAGGATTTCTAAAACACTTTGACAGAACAAACTGGCACAATATTATTTTAAAATTTGGTTAATGAAATAAATTTTGATATAAGTAAATATTATGGAACTTAATAAATTGATTTAAATTGATTATTTATAATGATAATATTTGATTTATCATTCTATAAATGAATTTATAAATAGTTGTTTATAAATTTGATTTAGGAACTCAAATGAATTTAAAACAAGAATTTGAGAATTTAAATTCCGATTATTTCGAACTTTGGTTTAAAGTTTTAAAAAGGGATATATTATTTAAAGTATTTTTGAATAGAAATTTGTTTCCAAAGAATTTTTAAAGTTTTAAAATTTTAGTGCTCTTCTCTTTGTCGCTGGAAAATAATTTCAGTGATGACCACGGCAACATCGACTTTCAATTTCGAGTATCGAAGTGAAGAAACCTGTGACGACCCAACTTTCAACCATCAGAAAGTTGCATCATCTTTAAGAAAGAAAGGGGTGAGAAATAGAAAGTATAGAGAAGAAAGAAGAAAACAACATCAGAATCTCAACAGCGGAACGAATGAAATATAATATATCACATAAGAGATTACATAATATCATATACATCAGAGTTACACAGATAATACAACACATACTAGACAGTTATAAACACATGTCTAGTTAATACAACTCGATATAACTCAAATACAACACAGAGATACCAACACAGCGGAACACTATACATATCTATATCGCTAAAGCCTCCTGCTCCATTGCTCCTCCACACTTCGTCAGAGCTAACTTGAATCCCTTGGCTACTCGTAAAAATTTGAGTACCCGAGAGTTTAAGAAAAACAGAAAATAAACTCCGGGTCAGATGTGGGTCTGGTATGAGTAACAGGTTAAAGTTGCTTAACTTTGAAAAGCCTTTGAAAACAAAAGGTATCACGTAAGACTTCCCACACATAAACATGGAAAAGTTTTTACCTTACGCTAACCAAACATTTTATAGGAAATTCAGTGATATTATAATAGGTCTAGGGTTTTCAAATAAATAAGAAATAACTGAAATTGTTACATGATTAAATTCCAGCATACTAGGTTTACAATCAAATTCGATGGCGCTTATTGGATTTTGGATTCCATACAATGGCAGGGCTACTGGGTACCGCCCGTCACAGTACCTGGCCTAGATCAGCGTACCGAGGATTACTCCCAATCCCCTACAACACAAGGCCGGAACCATCCCTTATTGGATAGTCCCGAACGAAACAACCCCGGCAGTTGTGGCCACAAACTGCCCACACAGCCGAACATAAAGGGACATCTAGACAGGGGAAAATCTCGCTCTCAAGTGGGTGCGACACACGAAGCCTTGCTGCACCTCCCCTGTTTTAGCCATTCCCGGTTGATGAGGCTTGAGGTCACGATTACCTTAACAAAACTCATCACTTAGAATGCTCATCATCCACCTGACGATGTTCTGAAAGCATTCAATCCATACAAGTTCGTTCCGGGTTCGAACGAAACCGAAGGCATTATTCCGTTACACTCATTTTGGAAACATCCTCAGAGTTAACGACAATAACTATTGCACTCTGAATCTTCATCTTCACTTGAGATTCACGACCTATCGTTAATTCGGATCGATGTGGTTTTCGGATATCCAAATCTGGAAACCCGATCCCGGTCTCATCGAAATCCAAACCGTATCTTTTAAGGCCAAGTTGTTTTAAAGTTAAAACAATTCATTTCATTATCCATATACACACAGGTAGATAATTCACAATATCACTGATAGATAATCTACAATATCACAGAAAGATAATCTACAATATCACAGATAGATAATCTACATTATCCATATACTTCAACCAAAGCAACCACATCATACAGCATTACTTATCTCATATTTGAGATTTCAACCATTCAAGGAAATCAATATCATCCATCCATACATAAGCTAGGATAAATAATCACACCATTTATAATTAATTTAAAATGAATTAAATTAATTACTTATCTTTAATTAATTTAAGGTAAATTAAATTAATTACTTCATGATTATAAATCTTGCTTACATAACCATTAATTAATTACAAATCAATTAATTAATTATTCTCAAATTTCCATCTTAATTAATCATCCTGGATTAATTATCCTTTAATTACATTCAAGCAATTATTCTTTAATTAATTTCACAAATTAATTATTCTTTAACCAAATACAGTAATTAATCTTTAATTACTTCATTAATTAATTAACTATAATTAATTACATTAATCCTTAATTAATTATATTAATGTAATACCCTAAAATTTTGTGAAAAATCATTTTTGTAAAATGATTTAATTTTTGAAATATTTAGATTTAAATATGGTGAAATTTCTGGAATAAATAGTGTGCAAGTATATGTGTGCACGTGCACACTGAAATGGCACAAGGAAGAACTCCAGATTTCTTGGATTTAAAACAAGAATTAAAAAGCAAGACAAACATGATTTTGCAATATGGTCATTTGATTTCCGGGATTATATGAATCATCTTAGAAATAAGAAAAGTAAGTTTTACTTTAAATCAGTAAACAGATTTTATTTAAAACCCAGAAAAGAAAATTATACATATATATATTAAGGATTTGTAAACCTGTATACATATAGGTGCATATGTTTCTGAAATTAAAAAGGAATTAAATAAGCCTAGATAAGATGTGTATACAAATATACATTTTTAAATACTGAAAAGTATATATATATATAAGCAAGTAAAACTATAACATTAAAATGACATGAAATGTGACACAAGTCAATATGCATGTGTAGGCAAAAATAGCAAAGGGAATTCTCAGGAATAATTAAAATATAAAATATGGTAGTCACACTTTTAACATGACTAGGTGAGTGGCCATTTTTCTGAAAAGTAAAAGAAAGAAAATGCAGCCTTTAAAATTGGTTAATATGGTCGGGGTATTATGAATGAAAAATGCATGATGCTAGCCAGGACAGAAATGGAATTCTATTTTAACAAAACCCTAGTGGAAAAATTGCATATAAATAGGCAGTTTTAACCAGTAGAATTATCTTTACCCCGAGCTGCACAAAAATAAGAAAAGAAGAAAAATATTGGAAGGAAGAAGAAAACACTCATACAAGGATTTTCTGGATTAATAAGGAGAAACATTTAGGTGAGTAATCTCACTGAGTTCATGGCATTAAGACCTGAGATGAGGCAGCCACTTTTTATATTGCCATTTATATATTTCTGGTTTTGATGTATATGATTTCATCAATGCTTTTTGGATGTCTTATTTTAAATCTGATATGATTTAATATGGATGATTTTGATGATCTTTGATTGGTTGAGACATTTGTCTTTGGATGAGTATCATACTGTTTTATTTATACTCATAAATGTTAAAGTTTAGGATCTTAAAAATTATATAGAGAATACTCTCAACTGTTATAGATCTGTGGCATGGAAACTTTACAAAAATGTTGGGAGCTGCATTATACTTGGTATAAGTGCTGAGGCTTGAAAAGAAAAATGTTAAGGGTGCAATAGAAATTTTCTAAGTGCTGAGCCCTTAATCAAATCAAAAAAAAAAAAGAAACCCACAAGCTAAAATTATGATTGAACCAGATCTTGAATCTGAATCAATCATAAAGGCTTGCAGATCAATATAACATGCCATGCCTCTTTTACAGTTGAAAATGTTCTTATATTTTACTAAGATCAAGACATATTGACCCCATTTAGGAAATAACTGTCTGATTATTTCTAAGGAGAATTATGCTAGGAAAAATTATGGATGTTTCCATGTTTGCAGTGACATGTTCACTTAGCATATTGATGGTAGGATTTAAGACAATACACTAGTAAATAAACTAGGGAAGGGAAGGCCAAGAAAGCTGCTGGAATGCTTGTCATATTTGAAGTATGCAAGTTGGCACATGGTTTGTTTAAGCCCTGAGATCTTTGTGCAATGATGTGAATTAGTTCATTGCAATGTGTCCCAGTGATTCCTAAATAGCAGATGAGGCAGGGATTTAAATTGAATAATACAACCTGTAAATGAAGAAATAGGAATATGGATATTTCTTAGGTTGAATGGTATGGAACCAAGATGGTTCCAGTGAATGCAATTGTTGCAAATAGATAACTATGTTTGCATGATTATGTATGCAAGTGTAAGAATGATAAATGAATATATCATACCTGAATCAACTTAATTATACTATGTTAAAGTAATTGATTGCAGAAATTTGCTTAATTAACAAGTTAGTACCCTTATATTCTCTTTTGCTTAATATCATGAATGTATTGATGTTACTCATACCAGATCATAGATCTGACCCTTGTTTGCTCATGGCATATGGGGTGTCTCATTTTAAAATGAGGCAGCCACTCATGCTCTTTCAGGTAACCCAGGCACTAAGTAAAAATGAAGTTATGGCTATTATGGAGGAGTGAATGAACATGCTAGCTAGTTTCAATAAGAGCTTAAATTGATTATATCTTCATGTATTCAGGAAAAAATTTATGTTTCTAAGATTTCCAGTCATGTAATGAATTCTATTATGGTTAGATGAACTAGTTGTATCATGTTAAATATATTGTTATGCACTAAGGTTTAAAATCTAAAAGAAAAATCTGAGTGGGAAACAAGGAAATGATTTTAAGTATTGATATGGATGTTTGGAAAAGAAATATGCATATGTAGTTGAGCTACTGTTTTGCATAATTTATATTATGTATTGGTTAATCTTGAGACATAACAGAGCACTGAGTTTTAGAATAAAATCTGGATTTAGCAAGAAGTAAACTTAAAAGGATTCTATTCTCTTTTTGCTGAAATGCTTTGTAAATAAGTTTGAATTCATTTCTGAATTGTATTGAGAAAAGTAAAATGTTTTTAAAAGCTTCAGACAGAATGCAAGGAATGGTATCTCCATTGCTTTGAACTAGAGTGTAGCAGATACAGGATTCATGAGTTAACCAGCTTCAAATAAATGAAGTATTGGATGATCATGATAGATTGTATTCTGAAAATAAAAATGCATTTCAAAAGCTTAGTACATTTAGCAATTGGTTCACCCAGATTTCTGGAAAATGAGCAAAGATATTGACATGTACATGTATATCTGTGTACATGTTGATATCTGGGCAAAAATATAAACATAATTCCTAGAACAGTTGTAGGAATGAGTTTCAAAAATAATAAAGTAAGAAATATTGTTTTGTATGTTAGGTTGTAGGCAAAAATTAAATATATATGTGCAAATATAGGTAGATATCAGATTTCAAACCCTACAGGAGAAATAAAAGAAAAACAAAAATTGTGTTTGAACCGACCAGCATAGCACTCGAACTCGTGACCTCTCATATATAAGTTAGGCGCGTTTCCATTACGCCTAGATGTTGCTTGTGTTCACTTAGGATCCACTTTCTTTTAGCCTGATTTCGACACTATACAGACTTTAACACAATCATATATATTAAAAGCTTGCTTTCCACTGATTATTACTTGATCATTTCTTAATTAGAATAACAGACTAAAGTACATGTTTCCAGTGGATTCTATGGTCAAAAATCAATTAATCTGAATTGCTAAAATCTAAATCAAACAGAATGTTCTTGTACAAAAAAAAATAAAGTATATACTCTGAATTTAAACAAGAAGAACACATACATCTTCATATGTATGTGTATGTTATTAGATATACACTGATATATTTATATTGGTAAGTTATCTTGATCCTGGATATATTTTGTTATTGGAGAAAGAAAATGACTCTGGGAAATATACTTGTAATGAATGATATATCTATATATCATCTCTTAAAAAAAATCCTTATGAAATTAGGGTGGAAATAGGAGGGTCATTTCAGTTGGTATCAGAGCACTTGGTTGCATTGATTGTTAAGTATTATAGAAATGTATTATGTCTGTTTGTTTTGAATGAAATAATTTAGATAAGAAAATAGAAATTATAGAAGTACTCATAATATACTAATACCATTTACCCAGAATTTAGTTAGCAGACCATGGTAGGAAGAGGATCTCATCACAATGCAGGACCCAGTGCACCTCAAATGCTTGATATGCAAGAATTTGTGAGGGTTTTAAGAGATGGAATTGGGCATAGGCCTGAGAACCCACATGAAGAGCTTTCAAAACTACTGAAGACTTATTCCAATTTGGGAGGCAAAAGTTTTGAAGGAACTGAGAGTGTGATGGAAATTCAAGCATGGTTGAGAACACTTGATAGGATTTTCAATGACATGCAGTTGGATGACCAAAGGAAGAGGCAAGTAGCTTCTAGACAACCGAAAGGGGTAGCTTTAAGCTGGTGGGAGGTGATCATAGCTGGAAGAAATGAAAATGAAATCACTTGGAATCAGTTCAAGGAGATGTTGGAGGCAAGATTTGTACCAGCATCAGCCAAAACCATTTTGCTTGAAGAATTTATCAAACTTAGGCAGGGAACTTTGAATGTCACTGAATACACTCAAAAGTTTGAGGGGCTATCCAATTATGGAGCAATGCTAGTGGCAGATGAAGCATCCAAAAATGATAGGTATATAAAAGGACTGAACCCAGGACTTAGCAGAGCTATGCTACCATATGCAGATAGAACATTTGATCAAGTAATTGATCTGGCCTTGAAACTGGAACAACATGACAAAGAAAGAGAGAAATATAGGAATTTTAAGAGCAACAACAAGAAGGATAAGGGAAGATATCACCCTTATGATAAAAAGAAGGAGGAGGCAGACAACAAGAAGAGTAAAGATACAAAAGCCAATGATACTAAGAAGAAATTGGTTTGCCATCATTGTGGAAAAGAAGGACACATCAAACCAAGGTGCCCAGAGTTAAAAGGAGGAGCCTTCAAATGCTACCTATGTGGGAAAGAGGGGCATATGAAGAGGAACTGTCCTGAGAATAAACAGCAAGGGAAATTGGCAACTTTGGAAGGTAAAGGCAAATCTGCAGTGAAAATTGATGCTGAAAATCATGGCCAAGTGGAAGGTACACTACTCATTTGTGCCATACCCATACCAGTAGTATATGATACTGGAGCAACACACTCTTTGATTTCCTATGAATTAGTTAAAGTGTTAAAATTAAACTGCATTTTGGTTGAAACCCCATTGCTTGTACAAAGTCCCCTAGGGAGTTCTAGTGTTTTGAACATGAATTGTGTGGATGTGGAGTTAAACATAGGAGGAAATATTTTTATTTCCAATTTATATGTTTTAAATTACCCAAATATAGGAGTTATATTGGGGGTAGATTGGTTAAGGCAATTTAAAGCCATAATTAATTTAGACTCATCCACCATATCATTGCAAAATTCTAGAGGCCAGAGGATCACAGTTCTATGTGAAGTAGCTAAGGAAGGGAAATTGTATCATTTAGTTGACTTAGAAAAAGATCTGAGTGAACTAACCATTGAAGAAATTCCCATAGTTAATGAATACTTGGATGTGTTTGGGGAAGTTAAGGGTGTTCCACACCACAGACCAGTTGAGTTCCAAATTAATCTCATTCCAGGAGCAAGTCCAATAATCAAGAAACCTTATAGGATGGGGCCAAGTGAACTGAAAGAATTGAAAAATCAGTTGGAAGAATTAGAAGGCAAGGGATTTATAAGGCCAAGCAATTCCTGCTGGGGTTCTCCAGTAGTGTTTGTAAGAAAACATGATGGTACCTTGAGAATGTGCATAGATTACAGGGAACTAAATAAAGTAACCATCAAGAATAAATACCCATTGCCTAGAATAGATGATCTCTTTGACCAACTCAGTGAAGCTAAAATATTTTCTAGACTAGACTTAGCATCAGGATTCCATCAAATGAAGGTTGAAGACTCAAGTGTTAAGTATACTGCATTTAACACAAGATATGGCTTATATGAATTTTTGGTTATGCCATTTGGTTTGACAAATGCTCCTTCATATTTTGTTGATTTAATGAATAGAATATTTAGAGATTATTTAGACAAGTTTGTACTGATTTTTATTGATGACATTTTGATTTATTCCAAGACAGTGGAAGAGCATAAAAATCATTTGCATTTAGTTTTGTCAAGACTAAGGGAAAATGATTTAAACGCAAAATTTTCAAAATGTGCATTTTGGAAAGAAGAAGTGCATTTTCTTGGGCATGTTATCTCTGCCAAAGGAATATCAGTAAACCCTAATAAGGTAGTGGCAATCCAAGCATGGAAAAGGCCTAGTACCATCAGTGAGATTAGATCATTTATGGGGATGGCTGGATATTATAGGAGATTTATAAAAGATTTCTCAAAAATATCATCACCACTTACCAATTTAACTAGAAAGAACCAAGCCTTTGTATGGACAGAAAAATGTGAGCAAGCTTTTATCAAAATAAAAGAAGCTCTGATTAATGCACCAGTATTGAGAGTGCCAGAAGGAAATGAAAATTTGGTTGTGTACACTGATGCAAGTGGCTCTGGGTTAGGGGCTGTGTTGATGCAGCAAGACCAGGTGGTAGCCTATACATCTAGGCAATTAAAGCCACATGAAACCAGATATGCAACCCATGATCTTGAACTAGCAGCAGTTGTGTATGCTTTGAAACTTTGGAGACATTATTTGTTAGGTGCCAAATTCATTTTGTACACTGATCATAAGGCACTGAAATATTTATTCTCACAAAAAGATTTGAACATGAGGCAACATAGATGGGTAGAGTTCCTAGCTGCCTATGATCTAGATATACTGTATACACCAGGCAAGGCAAATAAAGTTGCAGATGCCTTGAGTAGGCAACATGCCAAAGTAGCCATGTTGATGATGGAAGAATTTAAGGATTTGTCTATACTTACTGATTTGGAAATTGAGGAAAACAGTGGGGTACAAATGATGTCCATTGAAGAAGGTGAAGGTAAAGGGAAATTAAGTATGATATCTCTGCAATCAGATTTACTTCTTAAGATTGGGAAAATGCAGGAACAAGACCTAAACATGGTGGAAAAGAAAATGCTCATATCAAAAGGGGAGGAAGTAATAAATTATCAAATTGATAAAAATGGTTATTTAAGGAATAAAAATAGGATTTGTGTTCCAGAAAATATAGAATTGAAAGAGGAAATATTAAATGAATACCATAGGAGTAAGTACTCCATACACCCAGGTAGCACCAAGATGTATCAAAATTTGAAAAGAAATCTTTGGTGGAAGGGGATGAAGTCAGATGTGGCCAGATATGTTGCAAGGTGCATGACTTGCCAACAAGTCAAGGCAGAGACACAAAGGCCATCAGGACTATTGCAACCCCTTAGTATACCACAGTGGAAGTGGGAGGACATATCTATGGATTTCATAGATGGTCTTCCTAGATCTAAGAAGGGAAACACAAGTATATGGGTAATAGTGGATAGGCTAACTAAGGTAGCACATTTTATCCCAGTTAGAACAGAAAGAAATGCTCCAAAATTGGCTCAAATATTCATGAAAGAGGTAGTAAGTTTGCATGGCATACCCAAAACCATTGTGAGTGATAGGGATACCATCTTCACCTCAAGATTTTGGAAAAGTTTTCAAGAGGCCATGGGGAGTGAATTGTGCTTAAGCACTGCCTATCATCCACAATCAGATGGTCAAACTGAGGTGGTGAACAAAGTCTTAGAGGATTTGTTGAGAGCATGTACACTGGACTTTGGAGGCAACTGGGAAGACCACCTCCATCTAGCTGAATTCACATACAATAACAGTTACCAAAGCACCATAGGGATGGCACCATTTGAAGCCTTATATGGCAAGCCATGTTTATCACCTATATGCTGGGTAGAGACTGGAGAAAGGGCTGTTCTTGGACCTGAATATGTTAAAGAAACTACAGAGCAAATTGGGTTAATAAGAAAAAGAATAGCAGCAGCTCAAGATAGGCAAAAGAAATTTGCAGATAGGAAGAGAAAGCAAGTGGAATATGAAGTGGGAAACTTTGTTTTCATCAAGATTTCACCTATGAAGAAAGTCATGAGATTTGGCAAGCAAGGTAAGCTTACACCAAGGTATGTTGGACCCTATAAAATTCTGGAAAGAATTGGTTCATTGGCTTACAAATTAGAACTACCAGAGGAAATGAAAGCAATGCATAATGTTTTTCATGTGTCCCAACTTAGAAGATGGGTACATGATAAAGAAGACATTTTGGGAGAGCCTACCAAAATTCAAATAAATCCTGACTTGGTTTATGAAAAAGAACCAGTGGGGATTGTAGCCAAGGAAGAAAAGAAATTAAGGAGCAAAACCTTGAAACTAGTTAAGATCCAGTGGAGTAGTGATCCTAATGACTGCACATGGGAGTTAGAGGATAAGATTAGAATGGATTATCCTAAGCTTTTTGCAAATTAAAAGGTAATTTTTTTTTTCTGGAAAATTTTGTTATGCATGGTTGATATGGTTGAACTTGTTTGCTTATGCATATGTTTGATAAGTTTTCAGAAAAGAAAATAATGCTTGTTATAAATGTTAGAAAAATTGTGAGGACACAATTCCTAAAAGGAGGGGTGAATGTAATACCCCAAAATTTTGTGAAAAATCATTTTTGTAAAATGATTTAATTTTTGAAATATTTAGATTTAAATATGGTGAAATTTCTGGAATAAATAGTGTGCAAGTATATGTGTGCACGTGCACACTGAAATGGCACAAGGAAGAACTCCAGATTTCTTGGATTTAAAACAAGAATTAAAAAGCAAGACAAACATGATTTTGCAATATGGTCATTTGATTTCTGGGATTATATGAATCATCTTAGAAATAAGAAAAGTAAGTTTTACTTTAAATCAGTAAACAGATTTTATTTAAAACCCAGAAAAGAAAATTATACATATATATATTAAGGATTTGTAAACTTGTATACATATAGGTGCATATGTTTCTGAAATTAAAAAGGAATTAAATAAGCCTAGATAAGATGTGTATACAAATATACATTTTTAAATACTGAAAAGTATATATATATATAAGAAAGTAAAACTATAACATTAAAATGACATGAAATGTGACACAAGTCAATATGCATGTGTAGGCAAAAATAGCAAAGGGAATTCTCAGAAATAATTAAAATATAAAATATGGTAGTCACACTTTTAACATGACTAGGTGAGTGGCCATTTTTCTGAAAAGTAAAAGAAAGAAAATGCAGCCTTTAAAATTGGTTAATATGGCCGGGGTATTATGAATGAAAAATGCATGATGCTAGCCAGGACAGAAATGGAATTCTATTTTAACAAAACCCTAGTGGAAAAATTGCATATAAATAGGCAGTTTTAACCAGTAGAATTATCTTTACCCCGAGCTGCACAAAAATAAGAAAAGAAGAAAAATATTGGAAGGAAGAAGAAAACACTCATACAAGGATTTTCTGGATTAATAAGAAGAAACATTTAGGTGAGTAATCTCACTGAGTTCATGGCATTAAGACCTGAGATGAGGCAGCCACTTTTTATATTGCCATTTATATATTTCTGGTTTTGATGTATATGATTTCATCAATGCTTTTTGGATGTCTTATTTTAAATCTGATATGATTTAATATGGATGATTTTGATGATCTTTGATTGGTTGAGACATTTGTCTTTGGATGAGTATCATACTGTTTTATTTATACTCATAAATGTTAAAGTTTAGGATCTTAAAAATTATATAGAGAATACTCTCAACTGTTATAGATCTGTGGCATGGAAACTTTACAAAAATGTTGGGAGCTGCATTATACTTGGTATAAGTGCTGAGGCTTGAAAAGAAAAATGTTAAGGGTGCAATAGAAATTTTCTAAGTGCTGAGCCCTTAATCAAATCAAAAAAAAAAAAAAGAAGAAACCCACAAGCTAAAATTATGATTGAACCAGATCTTGAATCTGAATCAATCATAAAGGCTTGCAGATCAATATAACATGCCATGCCTCTTTTACAGTTGAAAATGTTCTTATATTTTACTAAGATCAAGACATATTGACCCCATTTAGGAAATAACTGTCTGATTATTTCTAAGGAGAATTATGCTAGGAAAAATTATGGATGTTTCCATGTTTGCAGTGACATGTTCACTTAGCATATTGATGGTAGGATTTAAGACAATACACTAGTAAATAAACTAGGGAAGGGAAGGCCAAGAAAGCTGCTGGAATGCTTGTCATATTTGAAGTATGCAAGTTGGCACATGGTTTGTTTAAGCCCTGAGATCTTTGTGCAATGATGTGAATTAGTTCATTGCAATGTGTCCCAGTGATTCCTTAATAGCAGATGAGGCAGGGATTTAAATTGAATAATACAACCTGTAAATGAAGAAATAGGAATATGGATATTTCTTAGGTTGAATGGTATGGAACCAAGATGGTTCCAGTGAATGCAATTGTTGCAAATAGATAACTATGTTTGCATGATTATGTATGCAAGTGTAAGAATGATAAATGAATATATCATACCTGAATCAACTTAATTATACTATGTTAAAGTAATTGATTGCAGAAATTTGCTTAATTAACAAGTTAGTACCCTTATATTCTATTTTGCTTAATATCATGAATGTATTGATGTTACTCATACCAGATCATAGATCTGACCCTTGTTTGCTCATGGCATATGGGGTGTCTCATTTTAAAATGAGGCAGCCACTCATGCTCTTTCAGGTAACCCAGGCACTAAGTAAAAATGAAGTTATGGCTATTATGGAGGAGTGAATGAACATGCTAGCTAGTTTCAATAAGAGCTTAAATTGATTATATCTTCATGTATTCAGGAAAAATTTTATGTTTCTAAGATTTCCAGTCATGTAATGAATTCTATTATGGTTAGATGAACTAGTTGTATCATGTTAAATATATTGTTATGCACTAAGGTTTAAAATCTAAAAGAAAAATCTGAGTGGGAAACAAGGAAATGATTTTAAGTATTGATATGGATGTTTGGAAAAGAAATATGCATATGTAGTTGAGCTACTGTTTTGCATAATTTATATTATGTATTGGTTAATCTTGAGACATAACAGAGCACTGAGTTTTAGAATAAAATCTGGATTTAGCAAGAAGTAAACTTAAAAGGATTCTATTCTCTTTTTGCTGAAATGCTTTGTAAATAAGTTTGAATTCATTTCTGAATTGTATTGAGAAAAGTAAAATGTTTTTAAAAGCTTCAGACAGAATGCAAGGAATGGTATCTCCATTGCTTTGAACTAGAGTGTAGCAGATACAGGATTCATGAGTTAACCAGCTTCAAATAAATGAAGTATTGGATGATCATGATAGATCGTATTTTGAAAATAAAAATGCATTTCAAAAGCTTAGTACATTTAGCAATTGTTTCACCCAGATTTCTGGAAAATGAGCAAAGATATTGACATGTACATGTATATCTGTGTACATGTTGATATCTGGGAAAAAATATAAACATAATTCCTAGAACAGTTGTAGGAATGAGTTTCAAAAATAATAAAGTAAGAAATATTGTTTTGTATGTTAGGTTGTAGGCAAAAATTAAATATATATGTGCAAATATAGGTAGATATCAGATTTCAAACCCTACAGGAGAAATAAAAGAAAAACAAAAATTGTGTTTGAACCGACCAGCATAGCACTCGAACTCGTGACCTCTCATGTATAAGTTAGGCGCGTTTCCATTACGCCTAGATGTTGCTTGTGTTCACTTAGGATCCACTTTCTTTTAGCCTGATTTCGACACTATACAGACTTTAACACAATCACATATATTAAAAGCTTGCTTACCACTGATTATTACTTGATCATTTCTTAATTAGAATAACAGACTAAAGTACATGTTTCCAGTGGATTCTATGGTCAAAAATCAATTAATCTGAATTGCTAAAATCTAAATCAAACAGAATGTTCTTGTACAAAAAAAAATAAAGTATATACTCTGAATTTAAACAAGAAGAACACATACATCTTCATATGTATGTGTATGTTATTAGATATACACTGATATATTTATATTGGTAAGTTATCTTGATCCTGGATATATTTTGTTATTGGAGAAAGAAAATGACTCTGGGAAATATACTTGTAATGAATGATATATCCATATATCATCTCTTAAAAAAAAAATCCTTATGAAATTAGGGTGGAAATAGGAGGGTCATTTCAATTAATTAATTACTCAAAACACTTATTATTGATTAATTTATCTTAATGAATCAATCTTTTAATTACATCATTAATTATATATTTTAATGATCCTTAATTACAATTTAATTAATTATTCTACTTAAATTAATTACATTAAGAAATTAATCTTTACATAAACCACATTTATTAATCACTCTTGATTAATCATATTTTAGTAATTAACTACCCTTAATTACTTTATTCAATAAATTAATTACTCCATAATTAATTATCTTAATTAATTACTTGATTAATTTCACAAAGTAATTTAATCCAAATTACTTCCCTATTTAAAATCCTCTTCAATTAATTACATATAGTAATTACCATTAATTACTTCATTAAGTAATTACACTTCATTAATTACATTTAAGTAATTATACTTATCAAATCATCCAACGATTAATTTAAATCAATTAACTAAATTAATTAACTTAAATAAATCAAATTTATTTAATTAATTACCTTGAGTGATTAATTCCTTTAATTACACTTAAACAATTTCACACTTTATTATCTTTAATTAATTAATCTAATTAATTATTAGAATTACCACATTGATTAATTATTAAACAAATCTTAAGTAAATGACCTTCATTAACTACTAACAATTCTTAATTTCTTTTCTTAAGAAATTTAACTTAGATTTAATCATTATTAATTTCAAGTTAATTTATCCTTAATAACCAATTAATTAACCACTAATTATTTAATTAATTTAAGTTTTTAACTGTAACTTAATTTACCTTTAATTACTTGATTAATTAACATTTAACCAATAATTTAAAATCTAATCTTATCAAATTAATGATCATTAATTACAAATTAATTATTCCTAATTATTTAACTTATAACAAATTAATTAACCTTTATTTATTCTTTTAATTAATCTTTAATATTAAGCAATTAATTAGGTAATTATTCTTTAATTAAACAAATCATTAATTACTTAATAGATTAAAAGATTACATCTTTCTATCTATTTTAATTTCTTGGAAATGTCTTACTAAGTCCTTAATTAATTACAACTTAAACCAAAGTCATCATTTTAAAACATGAATTAAAAATGTTTAAAAGTTGGATTTTATTTTAAAGTAAAACTGTTTTTACAACAGACCCGAGTTCTCCCCAAGCATCACCCGAGACTTATGCCTGTTTACTTCGAGTTTTCCCAAAAATTTACCCGTGACAAAATTTCCAACTTAAATTTGTTTAAGTACTTAACCCTCCCCTGCACACACATGAATCACTCGAGCCAGCGCACGAATCTCCCGAAGCCCCCTTCGATTCCAAGCCCTTCTTTCCCAAATTAACCCACTGACACCATCACCAAGATGTGCACGTGCACAGGCGATTGGACCATCTTCGGCCATCATCGCGATCACCTCCACAACGTAGACAACCCCCTCGACTTACTCGAGTTCCTCGATCCCCTAGTTCCACTGTAAATCAAAATCGAGCTTCTCGATTCAAACTAAAACCCATCACTTATGAAAGAATTTCCTTGCCACGCCACTCAAGATCACCAGAAACCACACGCTCCTGACCAGAGCTTCGCCACGACCCCATGCTCCTATCCCACTTGGTCCGATCGACCACGATTCGTCATCGGCGTCGAATTTCCTAATTAAACGTTATCGACCAAACTGGTTTGTTAAACCCTACTTTGGGTTCGATCAACAAATTCATGCATTCGAAAATCTTTTCGACAATTTTCTCATCATCACCGAAACTCAAACAAGCTTCAATCCCAATTTCAATGTTTATAAGTGAATCGTTCACCAGAGATTGAAAAAAATGCAATCTTGGTTTAAATTCAAACTGCTCCTAAACCACTTAAGTAAAAATCCTCATATTGCTTTTAAAAATCATATCTTTGTGTGATTACTCAAGTTATATAATCAAAACATAAATTTAAGACACTTGAAATTTTCATAAGATTTTATTTTATTGTAAAACTTTGGTTACAGAAGGAAACCCTTCATGATCAAGCTTGAAACAAATTTTAAGCTGTGGTTTGAGTTTAAACAACTTGTTTTATTTAGAAATCCTAACATAAAAATGTCTGGGTGAAGTTTATTTGATTTTTCTTCACTTTGCTCTGAAAACCAAAAACAGGCAGAACAGGCTATTTGAACTACTCTGTACAACATCTATTTATTCAGAATCAATAATTTAAAAATATACAACAACCACAAAGTTATTCATGAATCCATACATAGATTTTAAATTTAAAGTTGTATGTTTTACACATATATTATTTGTTTAAAACAGAAGCTTGTAGGGTTTAACAGAGGGATATAAACTCTTATATACACATACTTTTCTTTTCAAACATGCAGGCAAATTTGTCAATCTATACCAACATTTTTAACAACAACTTGAAGTATCCATTCCAAACATCAAGCATAAAAATAGTTTCAAATATACTTATGGTTTAAAAGTAAAGTTACTCACCTTGAAAGAAGATGAAGAACATAGCACTAGATTTTGAAAACAAACTTTGAACTTTTTAAAACCGAGCTTTGATCTTCCTCTAAATCATCTAGCTTGCCTTTGTTGTTGATGTTTAAGTTGTAAAAATGGGAATGCTTGATATGTCTCTGGTTTTTGAACATGATTTACAGATCTAGTTTGAACTTTAAAAACTGGAAAGGCTAAGTCTTTTGAACGAAAATAAAATAGAGAAAGTTTGATAAATAGAACAAAGTGTACAGGTTTGTTTATTTATTTGTACAACCAGGCCAGAGATCTTTTCTCTACTAGGGAGCTGAAATGATCAATGTTGGGTACTAAAGATGCTTTGCATTTATGAAGATGTCCTATGTCTTCATATATTTATCTTTCGTATGTACCTGAATATCTTTGTACATATATTTTTTTATACCCCTTCCAAGTGTACATACCCATTTAATTCTTCCTATACAAGCATGAAGACATATTTTCCTTTTATACTTTGTTTTATTCTTGCCTACTCATAATTACTTGCAGCCTGCACACATTTTGATTTTGTTTTCTAGTTTAATTGTTGCCTTGTTAACTTGTTTGTTTCTACTTACCTATTCATGTTTTATGAATAAATATGTTACTTGTTTTATATTTTTGAAATGTAAAAGAATGTTATTTCTTTTGTTTTGTTGTTTGAAATCTAAATGAATTTTATAGTAGTTATGTTATTAAAATTTTGCCAATGTACTTACTTTATTTTTCCTAATTTATCTTATAGTCTTGTATTTTTATTTATTAATATTATAAAAACACATTTATCAAATTGAAATAATAATTAAATAAAAGAAATTATCTTTTTATTATAAACTACTTATTTTATTATATATTAAAGTATCATTTGACAAAATCACATTTAAAACTTATATATATTTTTAAACCATATTTTTATCAAGCTATACTAAAAAGAAAATAAACAAATCTTTTTGTTAATACATTTTTAAACTAAAGCTAGAATAAGTTTTTAAACTATTTAAACATTTATCTTAACTATTTAAAACCATATAGTTATTTATTAAATAGCTTTGAAAAGCTTAATATTAATTAAATCATAATTCCAATTCACTAAAATATATTAGAAATTTGAAAACATAATTTATTAGTTAAACTTTAAAACAAAGCTTATCTGTTTACAATATATACAAATATACATATACATTATAAATAGAAAACAATTTATTAGCTTTTAAAAGATAAATTATCAGTTAAATATTTATTTAAAAGATGATTATTAAATCATATTCAGATCTTATTAACAAATATTATCAAATCAATTTAATTTCTAATGCAGATTATTAAATTGATATTGTCAAAAATTCTGGGATGTCACATTCCTCCCCCCTTAAAGAATTTCGTCCTCGAAATTTAAAACAAAGGTAATTTAATAATCTAATTAATGATTTAATTTTAAAAACACAAGCATATATTAATTATATGCTAACAACCATAGCAACCAACTCATCCAATCAAACAAATCTAACTATCCAGACAAAATCAGGATAGGACTATCTAGAGTTTCCCAAGTAAAAAAAATACCGGGATACTCGCTCTACAGAATCCAAACAAAACTGTACTACTAAGCTACAGAGCTCCTACTCCTCTAGATCTACAAAACTAGACGGGATATCAGACTATAGGCAAGTCTGACTCAACCACCAAACCCTCAAGAACTGCTGGTTCCAAAACCAGAGATGGATCATACACGTACTCCCTCAGATATACGTGAAACACATCGAATCCCAGTTATCCAAACTAACATTCAATCCTGAAGACCAACACTTATCCTCACAAACAAAGAAAAGATCCAAGATACCTCGGAGCTAGCTTCCCAATCTTACCAAACCTTAAAGCTCCTTCGATCGGAGAAAACTTATCCAAAATCAAATCCCCGACTTCGAAATCCAAATTTCTCCGTCTCTTATCCACAAAACTCATCTGACGATCCTGGGCTGTCTACATCTCTACTGATCAGCTCAACCTTCGTTGAAACTTCTCAAAACAACTCATCAAAATGATCCACTCTCAATCAATCCAAGAACACAAACTCTACTCCTCAAACATCAGAAGACTGAACTTACTTTTCCTATCCGAAAAGATAAAACAGATGCACTCCCACACTGCTTCCACTGCACAACTCTGATCTGAGAAGATGAAAATACTGATGATGCACACAAGCACAAACTGGACAACACATCCCAGAAATATGGTTCAACAGATCCATAAAGAGAAAACTCAGAAATCCTGAAAGATCTCTGACCAACCAAGAGAACACTCAACTATCGCAAGTCACTTTTGCGATCAACCCAATCTAATATCCAAAGAAAACTGTTCTCTCTTTACCAAATAGAACAGCCTATGCTTAACCAGCTAATCCACCAAAGAAATGGATCCACACGGCTGCTTCTGAACTTCACCTCTAGAAAACTGATGACAGACGACCTCCTTGCCTACTCACAGAATAATCTGAACTGCGACCGCTGCCACTAAAGCCAAAGACTTCCTAATCCAAACTCCTCGAGAAACTCAGGCCTCAAAGCCAAAAAAACACCCAGCTGAAATCAGCCTCAACACCGATGCAGACACACTTCCTTAAACTTGTTCCAAAGAAACATCTTCGGAGACATCCATAGTCTCTGTGTCTCATCACACAGCTACTAATTCCTGAGGTTGCCAACATACCATCACTAGCTTCTGCTCAACTGCCAGAATCCAAATTTTACTCATCCAAACTTGCACTTCAAAAAATGGACTCCGAACCCTAACAGATTTCCTTCAGAGACTGGTGAAATCCTTACACCACAACAAAATTTCACTCGAGACAGTATTAGGTCTACAGTCTCGGCAGATACACTTCCAACCTCAACAAACTCCAACTATTGGTAGTCATGTTACACACACCACTACCCTATCTACCTTTATAACTTATATTGGAAAACCCGAACAGGTAACCCAATAGATAGGTAGAAATAAATAAATATATATATATATATTCAAAATTACAAATACGCTCTCTCAAGAAAGATACCACTCCAGAGCTTAGGTATTCACTCAACATATCCTCTGATACCAACTGTGACGACCCAACTTTCTACCACCAGAAAGTTGCATCATCTTTAAGAAAGAAAGGGGTGAGAAATAGAAAGGATAGAGAAGAAAGAAGAAAACAACATCAGAATCTCAACAACGGAACGAATGAAATATAATATATCACATAAGAGATTACATAATATCATATACATCAGAGTTATACAGATAATACAACACATACTAGACAGTTATAAACACCTGTCTAGTTAATACAACTCGTTATAACTCAAATACAACACAGAGATACCAACACAGCGGAACACTATACATATCTATATCGCTGAAGCCTCCTGCTCCATTGCTCCTCCACACTTCGTCAGAGCTAACCTGAATCCCTTGGCTACTCATAAAAATTTGAGTACTCGAGAGTTTAAGAAAAATAGAAAATAAACTCCGGGTCAGACATGGGTCTGGTATGAGTAACATGTTAAAGTTGCTTAACTTTGAAAAGCCTTTGAAAACAAAAGGTATCACGTAAGACTTCCCACACATAAACATGGAAAAGTTTTTACCTTACGCTAACCAAACATTTTATAGGAAATTCAGTGATATTATAATAGGTCTAGGGTTTTCAAATAAATAAGAAATAGCTGAAATTGTTACATGATTAAATTCCAGCATACTAGGTTTACAATCAAATCCGATGGCACTTATTGGATTTTGGATTCCATACAATGGCAGGGCTACTGGGGTACCGCCTGTCACAGTACCTGGCCTAGTACCGAGGATTACTCCCAATCCCCTACAACACAAGGTCGGAACCATCCCTTACTGGACAGTCCCGAACGAAACAACCCCGGCAGTTGTGGCCACAAACTGCCCACACAGCCGAACATAAAGGGACATCTAGACAGGGGAAAATCTCGCTCTCAAGTGGGTGCGACCCACGAAGCCTTGCTGCACCTCCCCTGTTTTAGCCATTCCCGGTTGATGAGGCTTGAGGTCATGATTACCTTAACAGAACTCATCACTTAGAATGCTCATCGTCCACCTGACGATGTTCTGAAAGCATTCAATCCATACAAGTTCGTTCCGGGTTCGAACGAAACCGAAGGCATTATTCCGTTACACTCATTTTGGAAACATCCTCAGAGTTAACGACAATAACCCTTGCACTCTGAATCTTCATCTTCACTTAAGATTCATGACCTATCGTTAATTTGGATCGATGTGGTTTTCGGATATCCAAATCTGGAAACCCGATCCCGGTCTCATCGAAATCCAAACCGTATCTTTTAAGGCCAAGTTGTTTTAAAGTTAAAACAATTCATTTCATTATCAATATACACACAGGTAGATAATTCACAATATCACTGATAGATAATCTACAATATCACAGATAGATAATCTACAATATCACAGATAGATAATCTACATTATCCATATACTTCAACCAAAGCAACCACATCA
The DNA here is from genome assembly GCA_030737815.1 of Allium fistulosum. Taxonomy (NCBI): domain Eukaryota; kingdom Viridiplantae; phylum Streptophyta; class Magnoliopsida; order Asparagales; family Amaryllidaceae; genus Allium; species Allium fistulosum. The sequence continues at coordinate 99,899,697 of CM060901.1, read as the reverse complement.
TACAGCATTACTTATCTCATATTTGAGATTTCAAACCATTCAAGGAAATCAATATCATCCATCCATACATAAGCAAGGATAAATAATCACACCATTTATAATTAATTTAAAATGATTAAATTAATTACTTATCTTTAATTAATTTAAAGTAAATTAAATTAATTACTTCATGATTATAAATCTTGCTTACATAAACATTAATTAATTACAAATCAATTAATTAATTATTCTCAAATTTTCATCTTAATTAATCATCCTGGATTAATTATCCTTTAATTACATTCAAGCAATTATTCTTTAATTAATTTCACAAATTAATTATTCTTTAACCAAATACAGTAATTAATCTTTAATTACTTCATTAATTAATTAACTATAATTAATTACATTAATCCTTAATTAATTATATTAATTAATTACTCAAAACACTTATTATTGATTAATTTATCTTAATGAATCAATCTTTTAATTACATCATTAATTATATATTTTAATGATCCTTAATTACAATTTAATTAATTATTCTACTTAAATTAATTACATTAAGAAATTAATCTTTACATAAACCACATTTATTAATCACTCTTGATTAATCATATTTTAGTAATTAACTACCCTTAATTACTTTATTAAATAAATTAATTACTCCATAATTAATTATCTTAATTAATTCCTTGATTAATTTCACAAAGTAATTTAATCCAAATTACTTCCCTATTTAAAATCCTTTTCAATTAATTACATATAGTAATTACCATTAATTACTTCATTAAGTAATTACACTTCAATAATTACATTTAAGTAATTATACTTATCAAATCATCCAACGATTAATTTAAATCAATTAACTAAATTAATTAACTTAAATAAATCAAATTTATTTAATTAATTACCTTGAGTGATTAATTCCTTTAATTACACTTAAACAATTTCACACTTTATTATCTTTAATTAATTAATCTAATTAATTATTAGAATTATCACATTGATTAATTATTAAACAAATCTTAAGTTAATGACCTTCATTAACTACTAACAATTCTTAATTTCTTTTCTTAAGAAAATTAACTTAGATTTAATCATTATTAATTTCAAGTTAATTTATCCTTAATAACCAATTAATTAACCACTAATTATTTAATTAATTTAAGTTTTTAACTGTAACTTAATTAACCTTTAATTACTTGAATAATTAACATTTAACCAATAATTTAAAATCTAATCTTATCAAATTAATGATCTTTAATTACAAATTAATTATTCCTAATTATTTAACTTATAACAAATTAATTAACCTTTATTTATTCTTTTAATTAATTTTTAATATTAAGCAATTAATTAGGTAATTATTCTTTAATTAAACAAATCATTAATTACTTAATAGATTAAAAGATTACATCTTTCTGTCTATTTTAATTTCTTGGAAATGTCTTACTAAGTCCTTAATTAATTACAACTTAAACCAAAGTCATCATTTTAAAACATGAATTAAAAATGTTTAAAAGTTGAATTTTATTTTAAAGTAAAACTGTTTTTACAACAGACCCGAGTTCTCCCCGAGCATCACCCGAGACTTATGCTTGTTTACTTCGAGTTTTCTCAAAAATTTACCCGTGACAAAATTTCCAACTTAAATTTGTTTAAGTACTTAACCCTCCCCTGCACACACATGAATCACTCGAGCTAGAACTCGAGCCAGCACACGAATCTCCTGAAGCCACCTTCGAGTCTAAGCCCTTCTTCCCCAAATTAACCCACTGACACCATCACTAGGATGTGCACGTGCACAGGCGATTGGACCACCTCCGGCCATCATCGCGATCACCTCCACGGCGTAGACAACCCCCTCGACTTACTCGAGTTCCTCGATCCCCTGGTTCCACTGTAAATCAAAATCGAGCTTCTCGATTCAAACTAAAACCCATCACTTACGAAAGAATTCCCTTGCCATGCCACTCAAGATCACCAGAAACCACGCACTCCTGACCAGAGCTTCGCCACGACCCCATGCTCCTATCCCACTTGGTCCGATCGACCACGATTCGTCATCGGCGTCGAATTTCCTAATTAAACGTTATGGACCAAACTGGGTTGTTAAACCCTACTTTAGGTTCGATCAACAAATTCATGCATTCGAAAATCTTTTCGACAATTTTCTCATCATCACCGAAACTCAAACAAGCTTCAATCCCAATTTCAATGTTTATAAGTGAATCGTTCACCAGAGATTGAAAAAAATGCAATCTTGGTTTAAATTCAAACTGCTCCTAAACCACTTAAGTAAAAATCCTCATATTGCTTTTAAAAATCATATCTTTGTGTGATTATTCAAGTTATATAATCAAAACATAAATTTAAGACACTTGAAATTTTCATAAGATTTTATTTTACTGTAAAACTTTGGTTACAGAAGAAAACCCTTCATGATCAAGCTTGAAACAAATTTTAAGCTGTGGTTTGAGTTTAAACAACTTGTTTTATTTAGAAATCCTAAGCTACAAATGTCTGGGTGAAGTTTATTTGATTTTTCTTCACTTTGCTCTGAAAACCAAAAACAGGCAGAACAGGCTATTTGAACTACTCTGTACAACATCTATTTATTCAGAATCAATAATTTAAAAATATACAACAACCACAAAGTTATTCATGAATCCATACATAGATTTTAAATTTAAAGTTGTATGTTTTACACACATATTATTTGTTTAAAACAGAAGCCTGTAGGGTTTAACAGAGGGATATAAACTCTTATATACACATACTTTTCTTTTCAAACATGAAGGCAAATTTGTCAATCTATACCAACATTTTTAACAACAACTTGAAGTATCCATTCCGAACATCAAGCATAAAAACAGTTTCAAATATACTTATGGTTTAAAAGTAAAGTTACTCACCTTGAAAGAAGATGAAGAACATAGCACTAGATTTTGAAAACAGACTTTGAACTTTTTAAAACTGAGCTTTGATCTTCCTCTAAATCATCTAGCTTGCCTTTGTTGTTGATGTTTAAGTTGTAAAAATGGGAATGATTGCTATGTCTCTGGTTTTTGAACATGATTTACAGATCTGGTTTGAACTTTAAAAACTGGAAAGGCTAAGTCTTTTGAACGAAAATAAAATAGAGAAAGTTTGATAAATAGAACAAAGTGTACAGGTTTGTTTATTTATTTGTACAACCAGGTCAGAGATCTTTTCTCTACTAAGGGGCTTAAATGATCAATGTTGGGTACTAAAGATGCTTTGCATTTATGAAGATGTCCTATGTCTTCATATATTTATCTTTCGTATGTACCTGAATATCTTTGTACATATATTTTTTTATACCCCTTCCAAGTGTACATACCCATTTAATTCTTCCTGTACAAGCATGAAGACATATTTTCCTTTTATACTTTGTTTTATTCTTGCCTACTCATAATTACTTGCAGCCTGCACACATTTTGATTTTTTTTTCTAGTTTAATTGTTGCCTTGTTAACTTGTTTGTTTCTACTTACCTATTCATGTTTTATGAATAAATATGTTACTTGTTTTATATTTTTGAAATGTAAAAGAATGTTATTTCTTTTGTTTTGTTGTTTGAAATCTAAATGAATTTTATAGTTGTTATGTTATTAAAATTTTGCCAATGTACTTACTTTATTTTTCCTAATTTATCTTATAGTCTTGTATTTTTATTTATTAATATTATAAAAACACATTTATCAAATTGAAATAATAATTAAATAAAAGAAATTATATTTTTATTATAAACTACTTATTTTATTATATATTAAAGTATCATTTGACAAAATCACATTTAAAACTTATATATATTTTTAAACCATATTTTTATCAAGCTATAATAAAAAGAAAATAAACAAATCTTTTTGTTAATACATTTTAAATTTAAACTAAAGCTAGAATAAGTTTTTAAACTATTTAAACATTTATCTTAACTATTTAAAACCATATAGTTATTTATTAAATAGCTTTGAAAAGCTTAATATTAATTAAATCATAATTCCAATTCACTAAAATATTTTAGAAATTTGAAAACATAATTTATTAGTTAAACTTTAAAACAAAGCTTATCTGTTTACAATATATACAAATATACATATACATTATAAATAGAAAACAATTTATTAGCTTTTAAAAGATAAATTATCAGTTAAATATTTATTTAAAAGATGATTATTAAATCATATTCAGATCTTATTAACAAATATTATCAAATCAATTTAATTTCTAATGCAGATTATTAAATTGATATTGTCAAAAATTCTGGGATGTCACAAAACCATTCTGTAGTCTTGCTACAGCTTTGTTTTGGGAAATCTAATTGATTTTAATTTCTAAAAGATGATTTGATTTATAATATATATAGATATATGATTTAAAATTTGATTTGACAAATTTTGTGCATACATTTATTTATCTCTAAATGGTTTGAAAAGAATCGGAAATTTTATTCTTAAATTCTATCTTAAATAATAACTTCAAGTATAAAAAAAGAAAATCAAAATTTTTGAATAAATATTCAAGCTTGAAATGATTTAATTAGAATGTCTATATTGTTTTATTTGTATAATTCTCAATTGCATTCCAATAAAACTTACCTTAATTTTAGAAAGTTAACAATGTAATTGGATAATATACAATATAAAAAGATTTTTATAAATAAAATTTGAGTGGTTATAATAAATATTATACACTTAAATTTTAGTTATAAAAAGATTAACAGAGATAAATAGACTAAAAGGTTAATTGAATAATTTACAATATAAATGTTGTTAAGGGAATTAAAAATAAATTAAAACAGTTATAATAAATGTAATCTACTTAATATGTGTGATAAGATATATTAAGTAGAATATATTTAATAATAATCTGGAATAAAGTAGAATTAAATTTGTTGAATAAATGATGATTATTATAAACGATTATACAAATTTATGATTTTAGAAATTGTTAATTTCAAAATAATGGGATAATAAGATAATCAATTTGGAAATAGTTAAGATTGATTTAACTTCAGTAAAAATCAAATGGATTAAATCGATCATTGAATATTAATTAATTTAAATTGAATTTATAATGGTTTAAATTAATGATTCTATTTTGAGTTTCAACTTAGTTTTCTTTCAGGGTGTTTCTATTCTCCTACCTTCTTCCTTTTCGAGGACGAAAAGTTTTGATTGGGGGAGAGTGTAACGACCCGTAAAATTTTCAATAATTAAATTTTTAAGTTATAAATTTTAACATAAAAATGTTGTATTAAGTTTAAGTCATTATTTACAGTGATTTGTATATACATATTTGTGTGCGTTAATTTGACTTAAGATTTATAAGATGGACTTGTATGCAAAGTTACAACTTTTTAATCTTAAACCCTTTTAATCTGGAGATTTGGTTCAAAATTGTTGTCTTTAATTTTAGGCTCATAAAATAGTGAAACTTAATTTTAACACATTTATATGTATAAGTCTAGTATATATATATATATATATATACGTATACGTATATGTTTTTAATAATAATACTATGAACAATAAAGATATATATGAAAGAAACATCATCTTTGTACACAATCTAGTATATTGCACTTACATAATTTACTGTAGAATACATTTGGACATAGTTACATTCCATGCCATGAACAAATAGCTTGTTAATGACATTTAATTTATCAATCAATTTGATTAGAGAAAGAATGAAAGGTTTCTCTCCATATACATAATTAAGCTCTAAATTAATTACCTGTTTTTAGGGAAAGAAAAGAAAGGTTGCCTTAATTCTTAACTTTTTGTTTTCCTAACATTTATTCCTTTTCTAGGCATTCATTTCCTTTAGTTTAGCCGTATACTTTGCCTTGCAATTCACGTACAAGTTTCTCATTTTCTCATCTTCTTTATTTTCTCATTTCCTAAGAGAGAGAAAAGTATTACAAGCTCTAATTTTTCATCGCTTCCCTTCTTCTTCTTTTTCTTTTTTTTTTTCTTTTTTTTGTCCTTTTCTAAATTTAGCTCGCCCAAGTTTTTTATTTATAAGAAACTCTAAAATGCATATTTTGGTTATAAATTTACATTCATCGGAATCTAAATCTTTTTCTAGTTTTCAAATCTGTTAGTTTAATTGAATATATTCATAACAAAGTTTTATTTCACTTTTGTTCTTTAAAAATGGATTATATACTTTTAAATTTAATCATTTATATTTTTCTTAGTTACGTTTAGTAATAGATTCTTAGTATATGGTAAATGAATAAAAACCCAATGTAAACAAATCATGTTTTATTAAGTAATAGATTGCAAAATTTATGTATAATTAAACTGTTACTTACGCATTTAAAAAAGGCGCGTTATTTGATGGAATAAATAACGTCTAAATAGGAAAACGTATAAAATTTAAAACCATTGTTTTGTTATATTTTGGCATAAACTATTGCGTCTGTTGTATGCACTTTTAAATATATTTACTTTCCTTCCGACTTAATAGAAGCCTTACCCGCAAAAATTAAAACCATTCACATTCTAATTATGGTCTTTGTTCCTAAATCAATTGTCGTGCACGTTTAAAGGAGGAAATTCACTGTGCCTTGCCAATTCTTCAATTTGTTATAAATGTATATAATCTTTTGACTCTTCCAAAGAGCTGTTAATAATTTTTTTTTAACTAGATTAAAATCATCGGGGGTTTCCACTTTCCTTTTTGTGAATAATTGCCAATTTTTAATTCATAGACGTTTCAAAATAATAAATATATTTCTGTCCTTCACCTTAATCAACATTTATACACATTCGCACCAGATTTTCCATTTCCGTTTAAAGCTAATTGATTACTTGTCGTTTCTCTACCCTTTATTCACGCCAATTTCGCTGACCAGTGCAAATTATTTCTTGCCTATCTTTCACCAATCAACGCATCCTATTCCTAAGAATTTCTAAACGAATAAAAATTGTTAACAAATAATTCTTGCCGTTTTTATCAATCAATGCAAAAATGTTGGCCATAAAACTCTTTCCTTTCTGGCCATAAAACTCCCATGCCTTGATTACGCATATCCCTATTTCCTTGCGTGCAAAGAAACCAATATTTTTCCTATAAATTAAAGCCTCGTACCATTTCTATTTCATCTCTTTTGGCCTCCATCTCCTCCAGTACTAAACTCACGCATCCACTTTGAAAAAAAAAGAAGCATCGCGTCAAGCAATTTTCCACTTCTTTTGTTCTCTTCTTCCTTGCGTGTGCCAGTAGGTATGGCCTCTTCCTCCTCTTGTTTCCTTTTCATTTTGCTTTGTTTCTGTAGTTCCATCCCTCTATTATACGGGAAAAAAGGGTAAATTTGTGTCACTGCCATGATTTACCTGCATGCACATATGGGCCAAGCATGGAAATGAGTGGTCAACTCTTGAACCTAAATTTGTGTCACCTTTTGCATGTTTAAAGAAAAATAAAGGTTGCGTGCACTGTTCTTGCCTTTTTAAAATCACTGCCTGAATTTCCCACTAGGAATCACGTACATGCATATAATTTAGATGTGTCAAATTATCTCGTTCAAATTTTTATTTAAATTTTCGCTTTGATTTGTGATTCAATTCGAGTACTAAGTTTGATTTATTTATCTTGTTTCAAGATCAAGACCAGTTTGTCTCCTCTTCCAATTTTTGATCGTGCCCTCTGTTCTTCTCTTTTGGGGTAGATATCGTTGTTTGATTTGAATCTTCAGCAACGAAAGGTGAGTAATTCTCACCAGACGATGTGTACTTATATAACTAGTAAACTGACACCATTTGAATCTGTAAAATTTTATCATCATGTTATAACTGTTATATTATGATTATATGATGTTCATTCCTGTTTATACACATGTTATATCATCTGTTACTGTTATATATTGTATACTGTTTATTTATATCAGTTTATCACACTGCAAGTTCCATGTAGACTAGAAATCACTATGGGTTGAAATGATACATACCCGAACGGACTTTAGAATAAGGAAAAATCGTTATGGGCTGAAATAATAGGCCTGAACGGTTTTTATTTATTTATTATATTACTTGGGATTGCGGGTTTGAAATGATAAAACCCGAGTTTTCTTTGTAAACTACGGATTGAAATGATACATATCCGTATCACTTGACCTATGCTAGAAAATTATATACAGACCCGTGGTTTATATATTTTTCTAAAAAATTTAAAATATTTTAAAATTGTAAATATTATGATATTTTGATTTAAATTTTATTAAAATGATTTCTATAAAATATTAGTGATTTTCTACAAATTAAATAAGTGAATTAAGTAAATGGTGAAGTAGAATTTGGAATATAAGTAAATTTTGGAATTTATGATTTTGTTTTTAATGGAATTTATGTAAGTAAGAATATATGACAAATTTGATTTAAAAGATGAATTTAATGATTTTATCAAGTAATAATAATTTTTAAAATTGTTAATGATTTTGTATAAATTAAAATATGAATTAAATGAACATTTAAGCTGAATTTTGAAATATAACTTAAATTGAATTTTGTGAAATTTGTTTAAAAGTGAATTTTTAATTAAGTAAAATAAATGGAAATAAGTTATATTTTGGAAATTTAAACTTAGTTGTTAAGTTAAGAACTTAATTAAAGAAATGAAAATTTAATTGTTATTTAATTTGATTTCTGTATGGAAATTGGACTTTATAAAATCATAGAAATAAAGGTATTTAAATGATTGTTTTTAAAAGTGAAAATATATGATTTTATAAGTTAAAATGATTTATATTAAAAGTTAATTATGTGTGAAATTGTAAATAAACTCTGAATTTGATTTGACATCATTTTGAAATATAATGTAAAGATATTACAGCATTGGAAAATGTTGTAGTTGTTTTAAATGAACCAAATGCCGTCTTTTGTTAATGAACTGTTTTTAAACATAACATTTCATAGCATTTTCTAAGTGCTGCGAAAGTTGAATTTTCTTTTTTTTTTAATAAATTCAAATGAATAAATGATCTTTGGAAAAAGATTAATTTTGGAAATTTAATATTTAATTATTAAATATAATGAATTGACTTTAAATGATTTAAATGGAATAGTTGATTTTGAAAATACAACTATTTTGAAATATGATTAAATGGTATTTAAATATAATAGATGATGTTTTGAAATGATATTTTGATATTTTGATATTTTGAAATGAATTTGAATCTATATTTGAAATTTATAAGATTTGAAATGGTCTATGGAAATTTAATTGAAATAAATGTTTGAATTGAATTGAAACTTTGAAAATTTTAATACTTGATTTGAAAGTATAATAATTACACTTTTAAATGGTTTAAATGAATTATTTTGATTGAAATATAAACTATTTAAAAGGTGACTTGAAATGGTAATAAATGAATGATATCTTTGAATTTAAAAGGTATTTAAAGTTGAATATTTAGATTTGAACTCAAAGAATATTTTGGTACACAAAAATGATTTGAAATGAAGTTTTGGAAAGATATGATATTTTGATATATTAAAATGATTTGAAATGAAGTTTTGGAAAGATATGATATTTTGATATATTGAAATGATTTGAAATGAAGTTTTGGAAAGATATGATATTTTAAATATATTGAAATGGTTTGGAATTGATTTAATCTTTATTTTGATAAAGATTTGGATTTGAAATGATATTCTATTTTAAAGTATAAACTGTTTTAAATTTTAACCACGGGTTATAATAACGATTAGTTGTTAAAGAGACTGGGATCGGATATGGACATACTCTCTGTCGATACTGAAAACCACTTTGACAACTGTGTACGCGGTGGAGTTTCCAGAATGAAGTAGGATGGTGGCGACGATCCTAAGGTATATACGTGGACCCAACTCCCGTGAGTTGGCATAAGGTGGCTAAAACAGGAGCGATTGACGGACCAAGGAGGTAGGACCTCTTATCGGACACACTTCTTCGATACCATTCTATTACTTGTGATTGATTTGGTGCGCACCCTTTATTTGGGAGTGTTGTTCGAGGTGGGCGGTAGTGGTTGCTATGCGTCACCACCAGTCCGGATGCGTAATTGGTATATCTACCCTGGCATTGCCTTGTGTGCCGTGTCACCTACCATATCGAGCCCACTACGATTTTGGTTTAAAGATCCGACCGCGTTAAGGTTCACCATCCCCTTAACGCTATTTTCTATATGATTATACTTTACTAATTAGACACTACTGTATATAGCGTATATTACTACATAGTAAATAGTTTAACGGATCCTTAAAGGATGGGCGATCCCAAACATTCTTTAAGTTACTTGTACCTTTATTACAGTTCACTTGAGTTGGTTTACATTATATCAGTATATATTGTCCTGACTCGAGTGTTTTGTGTTTTGCTTTACGCTCGGGTCAGCCTGAGTTATTCACAGATTTGGATTTCCACTCTCTTGGAGATTTGAATCGCTAGAGATTATCTGCTTTTCTTGTCCTATCTACTTCAGTTCCGTTGTCCTACTCAGCTTGTACTTGGTTATTTTATTGAGACTTCTGTTGTCCTCTATTTCTTTTGTTATATCTTATGTAACTCTGATATATTTATATAGTAGCTTCATGAACTACTATTTCTTTTACTTCCGCTGCATTATTTTACTCTGTGTCTGTGATCTGTGATTATATTTATTTACTGTATATTCTGGGATTTGCCAAATTTTATTTACAACGCGGTATTTTGAGCAATTCAATTCCGGCATGAGTGTCTACCTATACACTTATAATGGATGCGAATGGTTGAAAATATCGGGTCGTTACAGAAAGCATTGGATTGGTATGAACTTCTTATTTTTGAGATTAATGAAGCGGACCTCACCTGGGAGCAATTCCGGGAACACTTCGAATTAAAATTTGTACCAGAAGCTGAGAAAGTGACATTGGCTCGACGTTTCATAGACCTTGTTCAAGGTGAATCCTCTGTGACAGATTATGTCGCATCATTCGAGTCACTTTCTAAATATGGGGTTGAATACATCAACACCCCATTAAAGAAGAACCAGAGATTCGTCTATGGCTTAAACAAAAATCTCAAGAAGCCATTACTTCTAAAATTAGAAGTTCCTTTCGATCAACTCATTGATATTGCTCTTCGTCTTGAAGAGGCTGATAGGGAAAGTGATGTTGAAGTGGTAGGGGCTAAACCAAACTTCAACAACAAGAAGAGGCCAAACAAATTCAAAGGTCCTTATCCCAACAAAAGGGGGAAACCTGCACTTCCGGCAGCAAAGACTTCTACCCCAAGTAGTGGGCAATATTTTAACTGTGGTTCTAAGGACAATTTTGTGAACAAGTGTTCAAAGCCCCGTTCTTGTCGCTATTGTAAGAGCCTAGATCATTATATACATTTATGCCCCAAACTTCAAGACAAGAAGGAGGGAAAGCTTAATGTGGCTCAAGCCTTGGCAACACATCTCGCGGTCAAGGTATGTCTCATTCTGTCCTTGATGGCATTATTATATTTCATGATCAACCTATTCGAGTTCTTTTTGATACGGGTGCATCCCATTCTTTTATATCAAAGGAACTTGTTGATACCTTTTCTTTAAGTGTTGTTGCTTTAATGACTGCTCTGAGAATTTCGAATCCCGTTGGTGGATCCGCAACACTCAGTTTGCTTTGTAAAGATGTCGAGATTATTTTGTGTGATTTTTCTTTCCTAGCCGACTTGCATGTCATGCGTTACCTAGTCTTTGGAATGATTTTGGGTATGGATTGGCTTAGCCGTTATGAAGCTCATATCCTATGTCCTGAGCGGACTATTTATCTTCGACATCCACTATCTGTTAAGCAGATTTCTATTGTTCTTAAAGATTCGGATTCCACTTTGGCTGCATCCTTATATTCTTTAAATCCTCGTGATGATGATAATGATGATGAGGAAGATGTCATTTCTCTTATTCACGTCGTCCGTGAATTTTCCGACATATTTGAGCCCGTTTTAGGATTACCACCTAAGTGAGCAATTGAGTTCAAAATTAATCTTATACCTGGAGCTCAACCTATTACTCGTCCTCCTTATCGCATGTCCAATAAGGAGAATGAAGAGATGCGCAAACAATTATTAGATTTGGAGACGGAGCAATTTATTCGCTCTAGTTCCTCGCCTTGGGGAGCTTCAGCAATTTTCGTGAAGAAATCCGATGGTACACTTAGGCTTTGCGTCGACTACCACAAGCTTAATGATCTTACTATTAAGAATAAATATCCTTTACCTCAGATTGATGATCTATTTGATCAACTTAGTGGTGCTAGAGTCTTTTCACAATTGGACTTGGCTACCGGTTTTCATCAGCTTCGTATTGCAGAGGATAGTATTCCTTTGACTTCGTTCCGTACTCGTTTGGATCTTATGAGTGGCTAGTTATGCCATTTGGTTTAACGAATGCTCCGGCTTATTTCGTTGACCTTATGAATCGAGTTTTCAAAGATTTCCTCGATCGGTTTGTTCTCATCTTTATTGATGATATTCTTGTGTATTCTAAAACCGAGGAGGAACATGAAAAGCATCTTCGGATTGTATTGGAAACTCTTAGGAGCAATCAATTAAAATCAAAATTTTCTAAATGCAACTTTTGGCAATCTAGTGTGAAGTTTCTCGGTCATATTATTTCTGAATCCGTAATATCAGTGGATCCTTCAAAGATTGAAGCGATTCAAAATTGGAAGAGACCGGAGAGCGTGACTAAAATCCGTAGCTTTCTCGGATTGGCAGGTTATTACCGCCGTTTCATAAAAGACTTTTCTAAAATTGCCGTGCCTCTTACTGGCTTAACAAAGAAAGGTGTTAAATACATTTGGTCGGAAAAATGTGAAACTTCTTTTCAGAAATTAAAAGAACTCCTTTCTGATGCTCCTATTCTTGTTATTCCCGAGGGGAATCAAGATTTTGTTGTTTATACCGATGCTAGTCACGTTGGTTTGGGTGCCATTCTTATGCAAAAAGAATGTGTTATTGCTTATGCTTCTAGGCAATTGAAGCCGGCTGAGACTAGATATGCCACACATGATTTAGAACTCGCGGCTATCGTTTTCGCCCTTCGAATTTGGCGACATTATCTTTTGGGAGAGAAATTTATACTTTATACTGATCATAAGTCTTTGAAATATTTATTTTCTCAAAAGGAACTTAATTTGCGTCAATAGCGTTGGCTCGAATTCCTTGCCTCTTATGATCTTGATATTCTTTATACTCCCGGAAAGGGAAATCGAGTTGTTGATGCTCTTAGCCGTAAGCAACAGGCGGTTGTTTCTATGATGATATCCGAATGGCATGGTCTCGAGGTTTTATCCACTTGTGAGATTAGAGATCGTGTATCCGATTTATGTTCATCTTTTGTTTTATGTAGCCTTGAAGCTCGTCCTTCTCTTTTTGACCGCATTCTTGAAGCTCAAAAGCTAGATCCTGAATTGACTTTGCTTGGCCAAAATTTTAAGGATAAAACCGATATTAAAGGTTTGAAAGACTTTGATATTGATTCTCGTGGCGACATTCGAAAATTTGGTAGACTTATCGTGCCAAATATTAGTGATCTTCGTAGATATATTTTAGAAGATTCTCATCGTTCTAAATTTACCATTCATCCCGGTAGTAGTAAAATGTATGCGGATATGAAGCGACTTTATTACTGGGAGGGAATGAAACCTGATATTGCTAACTTTGTTAAGTGTTGCATGACTTGCCAACTTGTCAAGGCTGAACATCAAAGGCCCGGTGGGTTATTGCAACCTTTGGAAATTCCAGTTTGGAAGTGGGATCAAATTTCCATGGATTTTATTGATGGCCTTCCCCGTTCTCGTTCGGGTTATAATAGCTTATGGGTGATCGTTGATAGACTTACTAAATCCGCCCATTTCCCGTTCGGTCGAACCAAACCGTTCCTCTTCTGGCCAAACTCTTTATCAAAGAAATTGTAAAATTGCATGGAGTTCCTACTTCCATTGTTAGTGATCGTGATCCATTGTTTACTATTGGATTCTGGAAGAGACTTCAAAAAGCTTTGGGAACGAAGCTTAATTTTAGCACCGCTTATCACCCCCAGTCTGATGGACAAACTGAGCGTGTGAATCAAACTCTTTAAGATCTTCTTCGTGCTTGTGTGCTTGATTTCGGTGGAAGTTGGGAAGATCATATTTCTCTTGTTGAATTTTCCTATAATAATAGCTTCCAATCTAGTATTGGTATGGCACCTTTCGAGGCACTCTATGGAAGGCCATGCCGATCTCCTTCTTGTTGGCTTGAGGCCGGTGAGAAGCTGGTCTTAGGTCCAGATTTTATTCGAGATTCCACAGAAAAGATTGATCTTATTCGTCATAGGATGAAAGAAGCCCAGAATAGACAAAAATCCTATGCCGATAACCGAAGAAGAAAGTTAGAATTTTATGTGGGAGATCTTGTATTTATTCGTGTTTCCCCTATGAAGGGTGTTGTACGTTTCAGTAGATCGGGAAAATTAGCGCCTCGATATATTGGGCCATTTCCTATCACTGAATGTATTGGTTCCATGGCTTATCGCCTTTTGTTACCGGCTCAATTTTCTGCTATTCATGACGTGTTTCACGTTTCTCAATTACGGAAGTGCCTTCGGGATTCCGATTCTATTCTTGAGCCTGGTGTTGTGGAAGAGATTGAAGTTTCGCCTAATTTAACTTATGAGCAGCATCCTATTCGAATTATAGCTTCGGAGGTCAAACGACTTCGAAATAAAGATGTTCCGCTTGTTAAAGTTCAATGGTCCTCAAATCCTAAGGATTGCTCTTGGGAATCTAGAGAATTCATTGAGCGTACACATCAGGACTTACTTTCTCATGCTCTTTAAGGTGAGCTTCTTATTTCAAATTTCTTTAGTGTTAATATGCCTTTATGGTTGTTACTTTTTATTTCCATCTTATATATTGCGAGGACGCAATTTCTTTAAGGAGGGGAGTCTGTAACAACCCGCATATTTGACGATTATGTATTTGAATATCTTATTTAAATATTTTAATCGTTAATCGGGTCTTAGTCCAAAAAGCTACTTTTTGCATACGGTCAAATTGGGACTCGAAACCACCTCCATTGAGTTCAAAATGACGTTTGCGATCTTTTTGAGTATAAACTTTGATATGTTTGGAGTTAGTGGAAATTTCGCCACTTTTTCGCTTATGGCTTTGGTTTGGGCTGAACCCTTTTTGTCACTTACTAACTCAGCCCAACCCCTCTCCTCTTCATTAATTCATTCTCCATTTCCTAACACTTCAAGCTTCATCAAAAATGGGGAGAGGAATGGGAAATTAAAACTCCAAAGCCTTAGTCTTCATTGCTAATCCAACATCTACTCCAAATTCAAGAGAAGACATTGATTCAAGCTTGTGATTGTTCTTGCTTTGCTTTCAAACTTCATCTCCATCAATTTCCGTGAAATGGTGAAATTTTTATCTCACATTCTTGCCTATAACTATCTTGGATTGTTGGGAATGAATTCCTATCACTGTAGCATGAACATTTTCATTTGGTTTGGATTGAATTGGTGAAAATCCCAATTTTTCGTGTGTTTTTGCAATACTGGGCTTAGGTCGCTCGGCCTCGGAAAAGTCACGCCTGCAAAACAGCTCGTTCGTCTTAGGTCGCTTGGCAATAGCTCGTTCGCCTTAGGTCGCTCGGCAATGGCTCGTTCGCCCCTAGGTCGCTCGGCATTGAAAAACACTCGCATGCTATATGTCGCTCCTCGTTAGCTCGTAATCCCCTTAGGTCGCTCGGCAAGGAGCATTCCACACTAGGTCGCATGCCTAGCTCGTTAGCCTTTAAGTCGCTCGGCCTGTTTACCCTTAGGTCGTTCGCTCTGCATATAGCTCGTTCCACCACTAGGTCGCTCGACGTTAGGTCGTAACCCCTAGGTCGCTCGGCATTGAAAACTTTCGCCTGCTATATGTCGCGCCCAGTTAGGTCGTTCGCCATCCTTAGGTCACGCCACGTTAAGTCGTTCGGCATACTTGGTCGCGACATCCTTAGGTCGCGCATCGTTGGGCCGGCCATGTTAGGTCGCCAGGCCTAGCTTGCAAACAATTAGGTCGCTCGGCCTCATTTTCTTAAGTCGCTCGGCCTGCTTGTATTCCTTAGCTCAGCCATTCCATCTTTAGGTTGCTCGACCTGCTTGCATTCTTTAACTCGACTATGTTAGGTCGCGCATCACTTTAGCTCGGCCATGTTCGTTCTCACGGGAATTCCTACTTTGATGGTTTTGGAATTGATTTCTTTGGACTTTACTCATGTCTTCGAATGTGAATTTCTGTGATTCGATTTGTTTCAACAATCGTTTTGTGGTTCGTCACTTTAAAAATATGAAGGTTTTAATACTAGTAGTAAATATCAAAACCCCTTTTTTCCAAATGATTTCAACACTATTTTAATTATAAAGTTCGTTTTCTCAAACCGCTTTCCAATCTACTAGTATATACAAACCTTTACTTCACTCGTACGAGAAATCTAATTAAACGACTTAGTAAAACGAGTGGTATGAAACGCTCGCTTTTACTTCGTTGGTTAATTCTTGAACTTGTTCGATTGAACCTTTTGTGACAATTTTCTATTGAAGATCTACAGTTTGTTCGTAAATATTTAAGTTAAGCAAGTGGTTATGGGACATGAAGCT
This sequence comes from Allium fistulosum, assembly GCA_030737815.1. Taxonomy (NCBI): domain Eukaryota; kingdom Viridiplantae; phylum Streptophyta; class Magnoliopsida; order Asparagales; family Amaryllidaceae; genus Allium; species Allium fistulosum. Next base: position 99,883,044 of record CM060901.1, on the reverse strand, counting down.
ATACTCATATATTTACTAGCTTGGTGTGATTGACACTTCTTGATGATCATGACGATCATTTTTGTGATTTAGACTAGCAATTGTGCAATGTCTCTTTGTCTACGAGGGAGACTAAACCCCGTTTGTGTGATGTTTCTACATCACATATGTGGGGTAGCGCCCCACGGTCTTCGGGCCATTCTTGTGGAGCTTCGGCTCAAAATTAATGGTTAGCTACCATGAGATAGCATCTCGTTTTGTGTTACACGTGTTGGTGAGTTTTCATACTCCCGTTTTGTGATAGGCCTCCCCCTTTTTGTGATTTCTGGATTCTTGAGATGATTTCTGGAATTTTGTGCTTCACCAATTTTCGTGATTTCCATTGATAAGTTTTATCAATTTTTGTGCATTGGTGAATTTGTGTGTCATTGACTTGTTATGAATACAAGTTTAGGGTATGATACCCCATTTTATCTTTAAGAAGATTCTTGTGATATTGATTAATCTCTTGTTGATTTTCAATTACATACTTATAGTAGTATGTCATTATGGTTATTATATGTTCATGCCATATTTTTATTCTATACCATATCATCTTATATTTATAGCTAGACTGGTCCGTTTATTATTTTCATATAAATAATACTCGGGTCAGACCGAGATGTTACAGGTGCTTCTGCTTGACTTCTCTTCTGGGATTACCCTGACTTTTGGCTAACTACTTAGATTAGTAGTTTTTGTTGTATACATTTGAGACATAGACTCCGTGATGTATACTTTTTCTTTTGTGTAGCATGTAGCTATTCTTTTGTATTATCGTGGATCTTTCAGACCACTACTCTGATGTACACTTTCATGTGTTATATATATATATATATTCATATCTTTTTTCCGCCTTTGTGATATGGATGTCTGTGACTGATTTGTGTTTATGTTTATTTCTATATTTGTTTCCGAGGATTATATACAGCCATTGTGTGATAGCTTTGAGTTTGTATCAGTATGTCGGACTTCCTCTTATGCATGTTATTCTATCTGACATATCGGTGCTCGCACAAAGCAATTACACGGATGGTCGCTCCTCAACAGCCTTATTCTCCGTGCTAGTTGACAGCATTACATCGTAGTGTTCTTGGCTAGCGTGGGTATAGAGGTGGGGCGTCGCATATCTTATCCCATTATTTAGATTATATTAACAACTTTTTACTAAAGTTAAAACCCTAACCCATTATTATTAAATGGTGGAATTTTCAAGTTAACGTATTCTTGGAACACCTTATAGTCAAATCGTGAAAATTAATTCACAAAGTGTTCGTTTTAAATCAAAGCAATAAATATTATCCCCTTTGAACCAATACCCTTTATAACTATATAAAGTTTGGAAAATTATTCCTTTATATATATAAAATATAATTCTAGTTAATTTGCCAAAATTTTCAAAAGTTCAATACCATGTCCGTTGGTCAAGTGTTTAGAAACCCCTATCGATACAATGGCGTCCCACGTCTCGACCAGAATTCATAAAAACTCAATAGACCAATTAACATAATACGTTTTTATAACATTAACAAATACGCTCTCGAATATATAATACTCTCAAACTCATTCTAAGGTATCGCTTACCCTATCTCTAATGAGCGAAACCCTACCAAAGCCAAGGTTCTCGCTTAACCTCGCGCTCTAATACCACTTGTAACGACCTGCCTTTTTGATCATTGAAAATCGACACCAAACACTACCACTATTTTCCAATGTCACACATCCAATCAAAAAAAGGTAGAATATTAGGGAAAATAAAAAGAAAAGAATAGAGAATAAAAGAATCTCAAAGCGGAATCGACAATATATAATATAACAAGGACAGTAGAAACTGTCACTCCAAACATACAGAGTATATCAGAGTTAAAAACAAACCTTATCAGCTGGACAGTTATAAAATCCCGACCTTACAAATACCGATTGGTATACTATATAATACAACGGAAATAAAAAACACTACGATGGGTGAATCTCCACCTCCCCTCCAAGATCTCCATATCACCAAAGCTAACCTAGGAGAATACTCGAACTGACCCGAGCATTATAATAAATAACACCCGGATCAGTTTGGAAATACCATCGTGAGATAACTTGAATAATAGGGATCATATAAATTTCCGTGAGACCGCACCGCTAACGCGGAATGGGTTTTCACCTCACAAGAATAGCATGCATACAGGCAAGAGCAGAAATAAATATCAAGCACAAATCCAAATATGAATGAGCATAAATAATATTAAACCAGACTTGAAAGAATGGAAATAAACCGAGTAAAATCCAAACTGGACAGAATGGATAGAATAAGGAAAACAATCCAACTTGATAGAATGGACTAAATCAATACTTAAACACCGTGAAGAGTGGTTGGCTCTTCTCATGGCAATTTAAAGATAAACAGATTCAGGGATTTGAATCAAATAAGGAAAGGAAATTTTCCAACAAATGACAAGGAGGGTGCATCCCCCTTAAAAGAAGTACACCTCTAGTAATATACTTAAAACCCCGGGAACTCCAAGCTAGACCCCGCAAGACCTTACTGAGAATCCGAATATTTCACATCTAAAAACTCTCAACCGTTTTTCACGCGACGGTACACAAAAATCTAGATGAGATGTGAAATATCCTGATGGGAGCGACCCCACATAACTTGGCCTCCAAAAACCATGTGTTTTGGTTTAGTCATTTCGGGCAAAGGATAATCAACGCTCCACGGAGCAACAAATCATCTTAGAATGACATTAATAAAGTAGCTGAAGTAGCCGATAGCTGAGATACCAATCATCGAGGATATAAAACGATCGTGTATGGAAATTAAGTCTTGTATACTTATCACCACTCATTGAATTCAAACTTGTACTTTTTCTTGGTTAATAATAATATCGGACAAGTCAAGGTAGTGTTACCTCAAAGTCATGTCCAACGATTATTCTTAACATTTGAAATAGTGACGAGTTTACTTCTTCAATGTTTAGTGCTAATTATACAATAAAATTGTTTCCATATAAGTGATTCGCTTTACGAAAATAATTCATTTCCATTAACTAATCAAACTTTTCTTTTTTAAAAACAAACTGAACTTGTGCTTGATTTCCATATTTCCATATTGGTAAAACACATTTAGAATTAGTTCTTGATTGTTAAAATATTAAGAGGACAATTTTTCCAAGTGCGCGACCCGAAGGCCTATACCAACATCAGACCGAACACCCAGAAGATTATCCAACTTAACATTTCAATAATCGAGTTCCAATTCCTTTTTATAACTTTAAAAGAATATTAATTATCATGAAAGATAATTAATCATATTTAAAGTCTCTTTCAAATAAGCAAATCCATTATCTTTAATAAAATAGATAATTATTTCCAAACACTTTTATAACTTTAGTAAATTAACTTTAAAATCCTTATTAAATCAGTTTATTAACTTTAAATCAGTTGATTAAAGCAATCTTATTATATTAATTATTTAATCACTTTTATTAAATCGATTAATTAACTTTAAATAACATTAATTACAAAGATTAATTAAATGCAAATAATCATTAGTTAAAACGAATAAGTCATCTCAAACATCATTTATTAAAATGATAAGTAATTCAAAATCTCATTAATTAAAACAATTAATTAAGTTCAAATAATCATAAATTAATTGGATTAATTAAATTCAAGCCTCATTACTTAAAACGATTAATTAAAATACCATTTGTTAAAATGATTTATTTAGTTATAAAACATCATCAATTAAAATGATTTAACTAAATTCCAAATATCATTAGTTAAGACAATTAATTAAATTTAAAACTATCATTAGTTAAAATGATTAATAAAATTCAAATATCATTAGTTAAGACAATTAATTAAATTTAAAACAATCATTAGCTAAAATGATTAATAAAATTCAAATATCATTAGTTAAGGCAATTAATTAAATTTAAAACAATCATTAGTTAATATTATTCATAAAATTCAAATATAATTAGTTAAAATGACTAGTTACTTTTAAAAATCATTAACTAAAATGATTATTAATTCCAATCATCATTAATTAAAATAATTAATTAAGTTAAATAAATTACTTAATCTCCGTTATCATTAATTAAAATAATTAATTAAACTCAAATAATCATTAGTTAAAATGATTAATTAAGTATAAAGCATCATTATCAAAAATGATTAATTAAATCAAAAAATAAACCAATTTTAAATATTATTTATTAAATTGGTTAATTAATCTCAAAATCATTAGTTAAAATGATTAATTATTTTAAGTTATCATTAGTCAAAATTATTAATGAATTTTAATATTCCGTTTAGCGGAAACACAAGCTCAAGTTCATACGACAATGTTTTCGGGATGAAATTTAATAATTGACGATATACCGAAATCGCTATAACAACATTTAAACTATTAAATGGAATATCAGTAATTAATTTCAATTAACCATCAATAATAGCATACAGATGTAAATAAATAATTTATGGGCGAAAAATTGCCTTTGGGTCTCTCTACAGATTTTTCCTACAAAACAATGATTATGGATAATATATATAATCATATGGGTTTATAACGATCAAATTAATATGTCATCCATTTTCCAAACGAAAATTCAACCAAACAAGCAATCAAACAATTTAACTAACATCCAAACAATCAATAAAAGTTTATAACATCATTGATATGATATAATAAAATTAAATGTGAGTTAAACTCACATTGATTTCCGTTTCCATCGAATCATCCCGATTTTGGACTAAAACCGAACGGTAGTTCGATTTTAGACTAAATTTTTTGCTTGCTTCAAATCCAACCAAGCTAACTCCATCATGTAGATCTCGACGACACGAGTCCAATGCAAAAAACGACGTTTGAATCCGACCTCATATGAGCGAGATACGAAATTTATAAGTTATCTATAAATTTAAATTAAAAATTAAAAAATAAATAACTTAAACATATTTACAACGCTGCCCCTCCCTTTACCTCATCTTCTTCTCAAATTAAAACGAACTTTCACAGAGAACAAATATCACCTTGGCGTGCACGAATTTCACTGACACGGAGCACGACTCCTCGATCCTCCGAACCGACTTCGCCAACCTTCTCCTCTCCACGAACTCGACCTGGACAACATCACCGTGACACCTGAAGGCCACTCGCCCAAACCGCAACCTTCTCGTGCACCATTGCCAACCCCATCAGGTCACGCAACCCAAAACACCATCGAAAATGATGAAATTTGGCACGATGATGCAATTCGACGCCCTGAACATGAATATATCCTCCAATTCGTCAACTGACGACTAAAGGCTAAGAAATTTCTAAACCTAGTTTACTGCTTCAAAGTCAAACATCAAAAACAGCTACGCGAGATCCAAAACCTATCTCAATTCGAACCTTGGTCCAAAACAAGATTTTTAAAACTAGTTTTCTAATTTTTAGATGAGTAGATATGTAGATTTGGATTTTTTAAGTTCAAATGCAGAAGGGAAAACTCTCTTTTCTTGTTACAGGCAGATATAAATAGATAGAAGGAGTATGGAGTGAACGTGGGAGGTATGGGGGTAGGCATGGGTTGACAAGCAAGGGTGTGGGCATGAGAATGGAGCATATGTATATATCTATATATTATTTTAATTTTAAAATATTCAACAAAACATACTCAAAAATTCCGAACTCCAAACGAGGCGTGCCGCATGGCGTTGTATATGTTATACCCCTATTCCAAACACAATGGAACCTATCTCGAGGTCTGATTCGATCTTATGTAGAATATAGGTTTTTTGAACCCAGTTATTATATTATATTTCCGATATAAATTTTTACGCATTTCGATCTTGCACGGCCAAACGGTACGTTTGATCGCTATGAAATTCGACGGCGTAATATAATTCACTAATATGGTTATAATAAAACTAGTTTCGTTGAAATCCGAGACTGTACCTCGGAAGGCTAATTTCACCGATTTAAATATTTAATTATCGATAAACCCACCAATATTATATATTAATTAAAAGGAGTTAAGTAAAATTATTAAATAAATTTAATTAACATTTAATACACAATTCAAATATTTAATTATTCCCTATATTTGAATTATAAATTATTAAATTCCCAAATTCAATTATTTTAAATATTTAAAATTAATTAAGCGTTTAAAATCAAATGACCATAATTTTCAGTTGTTGTAGAGACAGAGACAAAACGTGGGTTATACTTAGAGTATGGTGTGAGTGGAACATTGTTAAAATACTGTATATCAAAATAATACTCAAATAAAACAGGAAACTGCTAAGGCACAGCAGGGCCTCTCAACGAACGTGGCTCAGGGGTAATCCAGACTATCCATAAACAAGTAAAGTAAACCTATCACATAATGATAGAAAGTCATACCATAACCTGCTCTTCTCATGTCATCAACGAGTCAACACAACTAATATAATGTGACTGTCATGTAACAATATACTATGATAAAGGTGCCCAATATACAAGTGTAAGGGTGATAAAAGTGTCATAGTATAAGACTATCATACAATACACAAAAACAATGTCAATCAACTAGTATAGCACAAGCACAACAAAACGACGTGTCAAATAGATAATATCTACTGTCATCTCCTACCAAACGACATATAAATGGAGCAACTACACCTTATGTGGTCTTGGATTTATATTTACATTCCTACCCTTGAGAGTCCATGAATGAAACTAAGCATCCTCATACGACCTCTTTGTTGCATATGTGGCCCCATACAAACCTAGACCGCTCCCTTAGCAACAATGAAAACCCCTACAACTATAGTGCTCTCTAGCATATATATCTCCGCTATCACTACTAGGTATAAGTACCCCTTAAGCACTACTCCAGACCCTCTCGAAGACTTGGTCTAAAATCATAAAACAATGTATAAACGGATGCGTAGCACTTGAACCATGCTACGATCCGAGTCTAGTCGCCGACTCCATAACTCCCTCATTGTGTACTTGCTTTGACTCCAACGAATCACTCAAGCACAATAATGCTTTGAACCATGGAATCTATGCTAACCATTTGTCTACATGTCTGCCTGATTTCGTACCGATCACTGTTGTCACGTGTTCTCACGACTGCCTGAATCTGGAATTGACTCATCGCCATCATGTGCACCTTCCAATTGTACACGCTCCTTATACGTGATCATGAAACTGATCACGTCCCGATCTTATATCTGATTGGCTCATGATCGCTATCTCAATCTCCTACTATTCCCATGTAGGAATAGTCGTTGCCTTGCACCCCTCTCGCCTCGATCACTTCCTCGATCGCATCCCGAACGCCTTATTGGTCATTGTTGACCACTTGTGCATCTCTTATATTTGCATCTAACCTTGAGCCTCACCTTGTATTCCACTTTTCCATGTAGCCCAAACCTTCCTCGAAGTCATACCGAAGTCTCATGTCAAGTTGCATCCGGATCTGGGGCAAAACCCCTCTTTAATTGGCTCCTAGCCTAGGCTTACTGCCTAGGTCCATGCACCACTGGTGGACCATTGGTAGCCTATCCCAACCAGTAACCTGGGGCAGGTGCCATTCACCTACAATGGTCGTCGATGTGCGCGTTGTTTCCTTCGTTGCTTCGTCCGATGAATCGCCTAGCTTCCCAAGCCTTCCTTCACCACATCGGACCTACTTCGAAGTTCATTGGTTGATGTTTTGAAAGTGGTTCCTTATGTGCTCAAAATCCGATTTAAACATGAAATCAGATTTATAAACACGAACGTACAGAACAATTCTACTTACAATATACAAATTGTTTTGAGTATTATATATCTTCAAATATATGAACATACACGTATATTTAAATAAGTGATTCAACTATTACTTAATCAAATCTTACTTTTATTTATCAAATCTTTTCAATAAAAGTCTTATATCTCTTTCTACTATTTTATAAAATCATTCCATTATTTTATAAAATACAGAACTAGCTTATAAATAAGTTTAAGCCTTTATAATATATAACTTCTTCATCAATATCAAGTATTCATCTTATAATTATTTTATAAAACCTTATGACCATTTTTTAAAATAATTCCTTTATACTATTTATAATTCTCATACTATTATAAAATATTTCTTTTATACTATTTTATAAAATCTCATTCTATTTTATAAAATATATCATTCTCTTATAAAATTATTTATTTACTTCAATAATATTTATAAGTAGTAATTACGCTTCATTAAGTCTCTAATCACTTTAATAATAAGTATAGAGCTCACAACTCACTTAATTAGCTTACTAACTTCATTCTATAAAATATTTCATACTTATAAAATCACTCCTTCTCTTAAATAATATTTATAAATATTAACTAAGCTTCATTAGGCATCTAATCACTTTAATAATAAGTGTAGAGCTCGTAACTTACTTAATTAGCTGACTAACTTTTCTAAAACTTATTCAAATGGTTTAATTAATACTTCCTAATGACATCCACATCATTATATCTCTTGATTAATCACCAATCAGACCATGACATCATACATAATCATCTAATTAACCCAAAACCCATTTCTTAGCTTATTTACTATTTCAAAAATAGTAATTAAGGTCTTGAATAAATGATGAGTTAATATATTCATGTTTATAACATGAATATGAGCCTAAATCAAATCAAACGTTCTCTAAACCATTTCATATAACTCCATAATCATCGATAAACAGATATATGAAGTTTAACGGGTAATCTAAGTGGGAGAATCATCTCACTTGCCTTCTTCTCCTCCAAACCTAGCTCTAACTACAAAAACTCAAATCCATGCTTTCTTTAAAGTTGAGATCTAGCTTCAAAATCCACTTTACGTTAATTCCTTAATGGGTTATGTAAGGAATTTGATGAGAGGAATTATGGTGATTTTATTTTTAATTTAGGGATTTTATTTAATCTTGGATTAGTTGGTTTAGGGTTAGGAGATTAAAAAGAGATTAGAGAAGTAATTAGAGAAGAAGAGGAAATGTAACGTTGAAATGAAAATGAATGAGGAGCTAGCTACATATAAGCTAACTTGTAGGCAAGCTAATAGGCTTTGCCCAAATTCATTTCATTCAATTGAAAATACTACTCACTCTAAAAATTCATCGACTCCAAACATAACCATGTTTATACTCATTTTTTTATAATGGAATTGCGGTCTCAACAATAGTTGTCTCAAGTTCTAATTCATCCGTCTTTGAAAAATCGAGTACAACAGATGTTCCGTTAATTAATGATTAAATATTTAAATTAATTATTTAAATATTTGGTCATTAAAGTTGCAGGGTGTTACAAAGTACCTATACCTAACCTTCATGTCAGAGTATTGCATTGTACTCTTCTTATTATAATGCAAATATAGATGTCAACACATGTAATCAATTGTTATCCTAATATCATGGGATGAAAAGAAGTATGCGACTCTAACAAGTGATAAGACCTTGGGCATCTGAAGGTATCAACGGTAAGAAAATACCAAACACATCGTATAAGCTAAATATAGGATCTGTAATGCTTAGCCATCAAGCGTGCTTATCTTGCTCTTAGATAATGATATGGATTACCCATCTCCGGAGCCCAATGACCAACTTGTTTCTCACTCATCACAACTAATAAGAGAAAACAAATCTAGCGACCAACTTGGAAACCTACTTGTCCATGGTGAGCATCCACGCCCATAGTTCTCTTATGGTAAACTGCAAATCTTTTGTTAACAAAGCTCCCTTAACGCGTATAAGAAATCTGATCTCTAACCACTAGTTGAACATCCATGTACTTCTCTCAAGTTGCTCGATAACTCCATCTTAAACTTGGTTGCATGTCCTTGCACATTTCATTGAAGCTACCCATGCTACTCTTTCCAACCTTAGTCATTTAGTCTCAATTGACTATAAGCTTTTATATTTATCCCATATTTGCTAATTCACACTTGTCGATCTATAACACTTAACCATTGGCTCTAGAACCCTCGATGTAGGACATATAACCCTCGATTGTTAATCTTGTGAATCTTTAAGTTAACTCCTCCTTTAGTGTCTAAAATGTTGTGGAATATACCCCTAAATAAAACACAATTCTTGCTTGAAGAGATGCTGGATTATCGTTCGAAAGCTCGAAGCCGTCTTCTCGAACCTCAATTACCTCTAGCTCACCCCTTCAACATAGGATTGATCCACACATGGACCACCCCTAACTAACCCACCTCTCTAGATCATCCTTGTCGACCCATTACATATCGACCCATTTAGCTTGCTTGCTCTTTCGCTGACCCATATCTTTGGCTCGCCTTTCCATGCTTCCTTGGCCGACCTACAATCATGACTCGCTCCACCTTGATTGCTCTATTATGAGACTTACCAACCATTGGCAACTTACCTCCAAAAGCCACAAGCTTTCTTCTCCATTCAAGCACATCTCCAAGATGTGGAGTTAAATCCAGTAAGCAAAACTCAACATGAAACGATCAAATCAATCATTGACATATGCAGGTAGAACCCTACTAAGCTCCGCTAGTGCCATAAAGTACTTAGCATTCTTTGACTGCTATGCTTTTATAACTTATCACTCCTAAGTGGTAGATCCACTGAAAGCATCATTATTTACCATTATTCCCGCTAAATTGGAGTTTTCTAGCACCTGCATTAGTTTTAATATATAAAAAATTAGTTCGTGCACTTATCTTTTAAACTCAATCTACAAAACTAGGGATATGGTTAAGTTCAAGGCCAGAGCACCTAATGTAAGTTAAATAACTAAAAGCACCTAATGTAAGTTAAATCACTATTTCAAACCTGACATAGGAACCTGGCATATGAACTGTATGGATCAAGAAAATTCTTGGTTTTTATATCCAAGTAAACAATGTTACTTTTTCCTCCATCAATGATGTGGAACTACTAATAAACTGATTTTAACAATCAGATTTATCTCGAATGTAGGTTTTTCCACCTCCACTATATTCCCAGCTATAGCTTTTGTCGCCTTCGCTACTATGAAGCCGGTGTCAATCTTATAATCATACACAACTAGTACATAACAAATCATAGCCAAAAAGGCTTAAAGTAATGCATACCTTAACCGATTTTTCATAGCGAAGTATTTCTCTTGAAAGATCCTAGGTTTCAGCCAGATACATTTATGACATTATTATATTTACACAAGAGAGTTTACTTCACTTTGTTGCAATTGTCATTGCTTTTATTCACTTTAGGAGTCTCCTTGGGACTTTACTGGCTTTCTCATTCACCCTAACAATGAACCAAAGCCTTTGTTTGAAAATGAAGATCTCCCTTAACTTACATAATCCGAGGCTATTTTGATGCATCCATAGTTTCCACAGTTGCTTCTGTAAGACATTTGGCATCTATCTTATTTATCTTCGCCGCAACGGGTTCTAATATTACATAACATATTTTAATCATTAATCTACCATCTAACAATCACTCGAACAGGTGTCAATGATTCAAGCAGTTGTATATAAAAAATATACATCAATTTCATATTAAAAATACATAAAAATACGACAATACTTAGGAATATTGAATCCACACGGTAATTTGACTAAATTACCCAAAAACATGGATGAACTCTCTTAGATTAGAACCTCTTACTGTTGTTAGGCCTATAGGAAGATCATCAAATAGGTTGGAGCAAGAGAAATATGGCAGTGACATTTTATCGAACACTCGGCAGCCTACGAAGATAAGAAGCAATTTGTCAAATAGTTTTGTTCAAATTAATCCCACTTGCACCACCGACGATCTAGGGCAGGATAGGACTAATCACCAACACCAGTCAAATTAGCTTGATGAGCTGACTCTACCTATGCTAGCCTCAACCTTTAGATTTGCTTAGGAGGAGTGTGCATGTGCACATGTGCACAATACCATAAGCATTTGACAAAGTCGGAACTGTTAGGCACATTAATGAATTCTATTATGAAATTTGATGTTGTAATACTTATTTTACATGCCTAATGACTTGTATAAATGGGCATGGGAGTCGAACTTACTTGTGTTAAGTTGAGGAATTTATAAAATTTAATCTCTCTTTTTCAAAAAAATTGCTAATTTCCTGTGTTCTTCTTCTTCCTTTCTTAAGTTTAATTTCATATTCTTCTTGTACATTACCGCTACCCTTTCTTTAACCCTCTCTCTTCTTAATATCTCTCTGTTATATCACCCAAACTCACTTCAGCACCAATTCATCACCACATTTCCTACTAGTATGCAAACTTACAATGACAAGATCCATGGATAGGCAAAAGGGACCTGACAATTTGGTATCAGAGCCATCAGATTCTCGAATACAACCAGAACTTTCTGGTGATGAAAATGTTGACAATTCCGGTGAGATATTTGCAAACACAGAGCCTGAAAGTGCAAGACAAGAGCAGATCCACTTTAAGACTGCTGTAGCTATTAGAGATCTTCGTAAGTATAATCCGAGTTTGCAAGAGCCCACTCAAACCCTGCAAAGCACCACTCAAAATTTGCAAGAATACTCAAGAACTCAATGCCAAAATGGATAGTATGAGTGATGTTCTCAATTGTGTTGCAAGGGAATTAAAGGAACTCAAGAATCAAAGGATTAGTGTGCACAGAAATGATGAATCAAGCAGCCAATCTCAATCAAGACCAGGGCCATATGTCCCACCTTCACAAAGGAATTTCCAAGAAATAATCAAGAAACGCTAATTCTTGAGCCACACCACCAAACAAGATCCCCCTCCAAGAACTAAGCCAAATTCACCCCATGATCCAACAAGAATCCAACCAGAGTCCTACTACTCCAAGATTGCTTCAGAATACTGTTATCAAATTAGAGTTTCCCATATATAATGGAGATGGTTGGGTTAATGGATTAGCCAGTTGAATAGCTATCCTAGAAATCGAGTGGGTTCCTACCTATTCTTTTCACTTGAAGAATGAAGCTCATCAATGGTCCAAATGGCTTTCAAAAAAGGTCAGAAACTATGAACATTAGGTGATATTTAAGGAAGAAATACTTGTGAGATTTGCACCCGTAGATTTTCAAAGGCCTCGGAGCAATTTCAAGTCTAAAACAAACTTCAATGGTTTTATTTTACCTCACTAAATTTGAACATCTGCAAGGGTTGTATGATGCCTTACCAGATCAATTCGTGCTAGAGAAATTTATTGATGGTTTGAAAAAAAAAGGTTTGATGTTATTGCCCTCCATCTTGTAGATTTTAGAGAGGCAATGAGTTTGGCCAAAGTGTTCGAGTGCAAAATGGCAAGCAAAAAGAAAAATAAGTTAAGTCATTCAACAAAGGTTAGCACACAAAGTAATATAAGTAGAAATATGGGTATAGAGAAGACCATTATGGAAGCATTTACAAGAAGCAAGGGGTTGACTCTTTAAGAAATCATTGATAGAAGAAGAAAAAATTGTGTTTTGGATGTAATGAGAGATGGCATGCAGGACATGTATGTAAAAACAAGCAAGTATACATTATTGAAGGCACCATGACTCTTCATGATGAAGGAGAGGCAATACCAGAAAATGATATACTTCCAAATAATAATGAATTAAGTACAGTACTCACCATGCCTGAGGAAAATAAGGAGAATCTTATGTTATTACCCTCAATGCTATGTGCAAAATACCTATTATTTATACTATAAGAGTACAAGGCTTTATTAATGGAAAATCAATCAATGTCCTCATAGATTCAGGGTCCACACACAGTTTTATAAATGCCGAGCTAACAAAAAAATTTAAACTTAACTGTTCAAGAATCCACTGATTATATAGTGCAAGTAGCAAATAGGGAACAAATTCAAGGTAAAGGAATATGCAAGGGTGTTATTTTTAAATGCCAGGGGTGAACTATGCCTATACATTTATTAATAATCCCTCTAGAAGGTTACCAAATAGTGTTGGGGGCCCAATAAATGAAAGAATTAGGGGATGTATCTTTTAATTCTGCTAAACTACAAATAAATTCCAAGGACAATCTTATGTCTGGCAAGGACTAAAGGACAACAATAAAGTAGTAGGTGATAAAAGTATATCCAAAGAATGCACAATGGGGCAGCTTTCATTACTTTGTACTCTAAAGAAATTCAAGCAAATTCAGCAAGCAATCCATCAGATATACATCCAAAAGTGCAATCCAACTTGCAACAGTTCCCTTCTACCACCAGCACTACACCACCACTTCCACTAGGAAGAAATTGTGATCATAGAATACCTCTTCTACCAAACTCTAAGCCAATTTGCCTCAGGCCTTACGGACATTCTTATCATATAAAAGATGAATTGGAGAAAATTATCAAAGAAATATTTAATTCCGGTACCATTCAGCCTAGTACTAGTGAGTACTCTTCTCCATTAGTGATGGTTAGAAAGAAAGATGGAACATGGAGAAGGTCATTGATTACAGATCTCTTAATAGCCAGCCAATCAAAGATAAGTTCCCTATTTCTTTAGTTAATGATTTATTAGATGAATTGCATAGCTCAATTTTTTTCCAAACTTGATTTAAAATCAGGTCATCGTCAAATTCGAATGCACACCTCTAATATACATAAAACTGCATTTAAAACTCATGAAGGACATTATGAATTTATTGTAATGCCTTTTGGACTTTCAAATGCACCTTCAACTTTTCAGGCTTTAATGAATGATATTTTTAAACCCTATTTAAGGAAGTTTGTGCTTGTTTTTTTGGATGATAACCTAATCTATAGCCAGACTTGGTCTGAGCATATGTTGCATATCAAACTTACTTTGTAGGTGCTAGAAAAAAAATCAACTAGTTGTCAAGCTTACAAAGTGTGCTTTTGCTGAGACACAAGTATCATATTTAGGGCATGTAATATCTAGAAATGGAGTTGCAGTAGAAGCAGACAAAGTACAAGTAATCAAACAGTGGCTACAACCAAAGAATCTTGAAGGATTGAGAGGATTTCTGGGACTCACTGGTTACTATAGGAAATTTATCGAAAATTATGGAACAATTGGCCTCCCAAAAAGTCTCAAATATACTGCTATATATGTAGTGGTTGACAGGTTTTCTAAATATTCACACTTCTTTCCATTACAACATCCTCAAACAGCCAAAGACATAGCTAATATATTTTTTAATAGGGTTTTCAAACACCATGGTATGCCACAAAATATAGTAAGTGATAGAGATACTATTTTTAATAGTGCTTTCTGACAAGAGTTTTTTAAACTACAGGGATGCTCACTTAAATTGACAGGAGTTTTTTAAACTATAGGGATGCTCACTTAAATTGAGTTCAGCATATCACCCTCAATCAGATGGACAAACAGAGGCTATAAATAAATTTTAGAAGGTTATCTTATATGTTTTATTGTCATAAACCTCACGAGTGGTCTCAATGGTTTACCGTAGCAGAATATTGGTATAACACCAACCGACAGAGTTCAACAAAAACCACACCTTTTATTGCAGTTTATGGTATATCACCCCCTAACTCTTATCATATGTCCCCAATATTGCAAAGGCACCACAAGTTGAACTAGAATTTTACTCCAGAGACTTGGAGCTGCAACTGCTAAAGGATAGCCTAGCCTTAAATCAAGAGAGGATGAAAAGGTTGGCGGATACAAAAAGGTCAAAAGGGCAATTTAATGTGGGAGACTGGGTTTATCTCAAGCAACAACCCTATAGACAGGTCACAGCGAGCAATTTGAAGAATATCAAACTTTCACCAAAATTTTATGGGTCCTAATTATTCAGAAGATAGGTGAAGTTTCATATAGGCTGGAGTTACCACCTGAAGCTAAGATCCATACGATTTTTCATGTTTCACAACTTAAAAGAAAGTATGGTAAAGGTATAATAATACAACATGATGCATCAACCTTCATTGAGGAGATAATCGATGAGCTTGAAGCAACCTTGGACAGGAGGATTTTTCCCAAACATAACAAGACCGTAACTCAAGTACTCATTAAATGGAAGCAATAACCTGAAAACGACGCCGTGGGAAGATTGTTGGGATTTAATTAAGTGATTTCCGGCGTTTGATCTTGAGACAATGTCAATTTTTGAAGAGGAAGGAAGTGTTAGGCCTATAGGATTATTATCAAATAGGCCGGAGCAAGAAAAACATGACAGGGACATTTTATCGAACAGTTCGCAACGTACAGAGACAGGAGGCAATTTTTCGAACAGTTTTGTTCAAATTAATCACACTTGCACCGCTGACGATCTAGGGTAGTAGAAGACTCATCACCAGCACCAGAGGAATCAGCTTGACGAGACAACTCCACCTATGCCAACCTCAACCTTCAGATTTGCTCAAGAGGAGTGTGCATGTGCACAAGTGCACATGCCGTGCACATGACCATAAGCATTTGACAAAGTCAGAACTGTTAGGCATTTCTAATGAATTCTAATATGAAATTTGACGATGTAATACTTGTTTTACATGCCCAATGACCCAAACTATAATTATGTTGAGTTGAGAAATTTATAAAGGTGTATTACTAAAGCATCCAAAAAAACTCTTCTATCTACCATAACTAATGATCACCATACAAATTTTGTTTATGTGCTTAGTAATACCAAACATTATTTTATTTTATCAAATAAACATCCAAATCATATTCGGTTGTTTATTACTGTTCGGCAGTGAACGACCATTAAAAATTAAAATCGCACGGCTGCTTATCCCGATACAACAGTAAACGACCGTTGGACATCAAATACACACGGTCATTCAAGGCCAAACAAAAAAAAAATTGAATTTCATGTTAGTATGTTAAAAAAAAATTGATATATATTAAAATTTTCTTGATAGCCAGAAGCACAATTTTTGATGCCCATAGCAGCACCCATTAGAAAATTTGATCTTTCTTTTCTCAAAACTCTGCTACTTTCCTGTGTTGTTCTTCGTTTCTTAAGTTTAGTTTCTTATTCTTCTTGTGTATTACTGCTACCCTTTCTTTAACCCCTCTCTTAACATCTCTCTGTTATATCACCCAAACTCACTTCAGCACCAATTCATAACCACATACCAGTTTGCAAACTTATAATGATGACAAGATCCATGGCAAGGCCAAAGGGACCTGACAACTGCAAATCCAAAAATAAAAGCTTTCAAGCTCAAATCTGATTGCCTCTATGATAAGGCCTGTTATCAGCCTCTAACGAATTTAGGTTTTCATTTTATGATTTTTAGGTGCAGCTTGCCCTTCATTTTGGCTAAGTAAAATTATTTTAACATGAAATTATTGTTAAGGACAAAAATTTTCAGCGTTTTTGCCTCAAGGACAGGCCTTCAATATTTTATTCTGAAGGACAACTTTCTTTAGGTATCAGTTTTTAGTCATTGATAGTATCAGTTTGTAGTTATCGGTAACAGTTTTTAGGTATCAGTTTTTAGCTTGGTAGCAGTTTTGTTGTCCTTATGAATAATTTTGGAAAATATTTGTCCTTATGAATAATTTTTAGAAGAATGTTTGTCCTTATAGTAAAAATATTGAGGTTGCGTCCTTGAGGCAAAAAATATACAAATTTTTATCCTTTTAACTTAATTCCCCCTTAAAATTAATGGTAATTTAGAAAGAAGACGAAGAATAGGACGTGAATAAAGGATAAAAATGACTGCCAGACCTAATTACTTAATTAGCCCCCATCCCACTAATACCTTCCGTAATCACAAAATGGGTTATTGCGTTATTGGGCCAAAGCCCAAAATATGCATGATACTGTCTAAATTATTAGTCATCTTCTAAAATCCACATCTCTCTACTGCACTTTTATACACCGTTTTCATCAATTTGAAAAGTTCCATGCAATGAAATTAACATCAGGTACTAGTTCTGCACTAGAATGAGGTTGGCATGCTGGTTGTAGCTAGTTCATTAGCACTTTTTTCATAAGGCTTTCTCATTAACAATCTTTCTTTCTTTCTTTCTAAGGCTTTTCTCATTAACAAGAAACTAAGGTTATCATGATACTTTCTTTCTATAAGGCTTTGTCATTAACAATTTTTTTTTTCCCTTCCATGGTAAGGCCCTACCAAATATATTATATATTCATTCCTTCAAGATTTAAATTTCCACTTTTACAGTATGACCTTATTAAATATCATTATACCTTGTAGCTTATCTTCATTAACTTTCAACAATGATCTTCAAAACCAATCTTGGTATTCTCCTACATTTTCTTCATAGTTTCTACTATCCATTCTGAAGGTGGTGTTGTAATGTATACCAGCTTAGCATGGTTGTTATATATAGATCAATTGTTGAAGCTGCACATACAAAAACATGAAGTAAACAGATCATACCATCAGTCATTTAACTATACAGTCCAAAAATATCAACCATTAAGTATCATGCCAATTGCCAAATGTACATACATTCTATTACACTCTAGGAGCAAGTCCTAAGGTTACATTCTTCCCATTAACCATAGAGCATTCTAAAAATAATATTCAAATTGCCTTATTTGCAACTGTTAAAAAATTGATTATATAACAATCATTTCAATAGCCTACTTGCTTCCTATCATACTTGTTACTATATAATATAAGAACTCTCATATTTTCCAGGTCTCACAGTATTTCTATACTAGTCTATTTCTTGGGATAACAATATCTACTAAGGTGAAGTATTTATTACTCCTATCAAGGGATAAGAGGACACTTCGAATTTTTTAAGTCTGTACAAAACCAATTATATACAAATGCATTAAGCAAGCAACAAGAAAATTATTGACCTACAAATACACACATTTTCATTTATAAGCTCACTGCATCCTAGTGAATATAAAAATAGAAAGAAAGACAGAAAATAACTTGCACTGAAAGAAAGAGCAGGCAAGAACAGAAGAAGAAACAAGGAACATCTCCATCGATCGAAAAAATGGGAATTGGAAGACACTGTTCTTTGAAAACCTGCCTACAAGTCAAACAACTATTACTCATTTCAAATTCAAATATGTAATTTTAACAATTGCAAGTTATAATACACAATCTTGACATAAAAAATATGCACTGACTGTAGACTGAAAGGGAATAGGCACAATTGTGTTGTGTAAATATCAGGCAATGCAAATTGTTTGGCCTACCTTGTCTTCAGTTTTGTTCTGTTAACAAAACATGAGTGACCTCATGAAAAATTTATTAATCCCATAATAAGCTGTGACTTCCCTGCATAAATTATTATTCAATATTTAAGCTCAAACAAATGCATTTAGTTACAAGTATTTATATATCAAAACCAAGTACTAATGGCTGTGTTTTTAATTTCGGAGGTATGTATTATTGATTGTACTGATAAAGACATTGGAGCTATATTTACATCATCAACTTAGCAAATGATTGATTAAAAATCAAGGGTAGGACATCCTAAAATTGCATTGAAAAAATGCAGTAAATCGAAAAGGGAAAAAAAGTTGGTAAAAGTACTCTATGTTTCTTTCTATCATTTGGTTAAGGTTTAACCAAAACAAAGTTTATATTAAAGTTTAATTATATTAGTTTCAGGTGCATAATTAGTATGATTCAATAGCAATATACATCTTGCCTGTCATCTTCTGAGCTTCAGCTCATTTTCTATTTCCTTTATCGTTTCGTCACACTTACAATCCTAAAATCTCATACATCGACAACTATATGTGCAGCCTAATGTACTGTAAAGATAGAAAAGCATATGGCTACGCAAGTGAATGTTCCTTTCTCCATTTATATTTCAAAAATATAACCTAATAATATATAGCTCGAGAAGGGAGAACATTAAGAATTTATAGGATTTATAGGAGAACATTAAGAATATAACCTAATAATATATAGCTCGAGAAGGGAGAACATTAAAAATATAACCCACATACAGTAAACCAGTAATCTCTGCTTCTCTACTTAACAATAAAGAGAATTGATCGAATTCACCGTTCTGTCGCCGTTTCAAAGATCATCAAAGTTACATGAATACCCTTTAACTTTTTATATTCTATTGCATCTCTCGATCGCATCACGAACATGCATGCGCACATTATGCACGTCACTCGGTTTTCAAGCTAGTATCCGTGCACTTTTTAAATGTCTATATATAGTTTTTGAATTTGAACGTGTGCATTTTGAAAATGCACATGTACAAATGTGAAAATATACATGTGAATTTTGAAAACATGCATATACTAATAGGAAAAAGGACCCGATTTTTTGTAAAAGTTGATATGGAATTTGTTCTTTATTTTTGTTTTTGTTTTATTTTTTTGGGCATGCCTATATCTATAATTTTCCCTAAAGAATAATATGTCACTATATTTGGCTTTGATATAACAAATGTTCGTCAACCACTTGTTAGAATAATTTTATGTTAGTACAAGCTCAAGTCTACACAGACGCAATAAACGATCATGCTAATAAACCAGAGTATTAAAAAAAGACATTTTATCATTAATTTACAGGCTTAGCAGTTTATCGGATCTGCACACACACAGACACAGGCGCGCGCTCACACACACACAAAGAACAGTCACCCTGTCTAATCTTCTAATACAACCCACACACATCCAAGCATGGAAAAGGAGGATAACTGAATGAAAGGTTGATTTGTTGTGACAGATTTTACACTGAGGTAAAAATACCCATACATGAACCAAACCAGATGTGGAAAAGTAAAAATGCATGAATAAACTATATATAATATGATAATATCAGACTGAATGACTAGTTAGCATTTGTTGGTTTTCAAACTTTACATAATTCGTCTATAAAAAGAAAAGCCAAGGTGGGGGCAGTTGATGTGTTACTTCTAATGTATATAAAATTAAGCTGAAAGCATGTAGGGATTCCTATACTTACTTTAGACATTACATTATTGAGTGTTCATCATTTTATAATACAAACATTTATTGTAAAATATGCAAGTAGCCAATTTCTGAGATGAAATGGTCATTACCACGCAGACACAAGTGTCCCACTAGTTTCTAAACCTTGGCGGGTTTATTTTATGCGGCGAAGCATCTTCTACCTTATTACTGTTATTACCATTTTAATCTTTCATATATAACAACAACAAAATTGTTAGTATTATTAGTAACAAGAAGAGGGTCAAACACTGTATATATGTTTGGTAAATTGACATGTTTAGTAACATCAACTCCAGACATGTTCAGTTTTATTTGCAATAGGCAGACTTGATTGAAAGTTATCGACAAAAATAACGACAAGATATCAACTCAACTTGTTGTTATTGATTTCATGCATGACATGATGTGCTCAAAAGCTCAAGATTAGTATAACAGCAATTACCTCATGATGGACAAAAGTTAAACTACATATACTGATATGATTCACATGTTAAAGACTAAAAAGTAGGTACATTGTGAAATTTAAAATCAGGTGAAATAAAATTAAGAACTATTCATAACTAAAATAAAGGCTGAACCCTGTAGGCCATTAAGGGAACATCAGAAGATTAATTAATCACTACGCAAGTATTTATAAGCAATGGGATCATAGTACACTTCTTAACCTTAAAAAAAATAAAGGAAGAAATAATCATTAGAGTAAAAAAGAAACAATGACAGGGTTCGGCTCACCTTGTGGTGCTTGCAAGTTCTTGAGGAGAAAATGTGTTAGAGGATGTGTGTTTGCTCCTTACTTTTGCGATGAACAAGGAGCTGCACATTTTGCTGCAGTTCACAAAGTATTTGGAGCAAGTAATGTATCAAAACTTCTGTCCCAGCTACCAATTAATGACCGTAGTGAAGCAGCTCTTACTATTTCTTATCAAGCTCAAGCAAGACTTCAAGATCCAGTTTATGGATGTGTTTCTCATATTTTTGCTCTCCAACAGCAGGTAAAATATGTTTTTTTTTGCCAAAACTTATAGAGCCCTTTCATTTCCTTGCTATATCAAGAAAAAAACACAAGTACATGTAACAGTTCCAAGTGGATGACAATTTTCCACTATAGGCAGAATGCAAGATGTTATTTAAAAAAAAAATTAAATTCACTTAAATGAGTACATTAACTTCCAGCAACAAGGACCATTGGATTATACGATTAAATCAAATGGGAGTATATTTAACACTTTAAAACAAGTCATAAAATACACTGAATGACCCAGGTCAATGCTCTCTTCTTCATTTTTTACTCCAGTTTTACCCTTTTATATTCTTATGTAGACAGTGCATGTCAGATGTTTCATGATATATCTTTTGACATTTGTCCAGGTTGTGAATTTGCAGTCTCAGCTAACCTCACTGAAAACCCAAGCGGCCCTGCAAGAGTTTGCCACTAGTTCAACCTCAAGTCCACAAGAAGAAAGGTTGCCATACAATGACTTCTATCAGACTCAAGCTTCGATTCCGAATCAGTCGATGAATGTTGAAAATTATATGATGAACTACGATAATGGGTTTATAGAATCGGCCAACTTCAGCGAATCTTCTCACGATTGCAATGTGTATTCAACTGTGAGTGGTGGGAGTTCTTCTTGTGATATGAAACCTTTCTATAGTGAGGGCATGGATGACCTTCAATCCTTGGCATTTTCCTATATGAATCATACTTGATATAAGAGCAGTGGAAATTTTGTCATGTAACTTATTAAAGTGCCGCTGATGTTTATGCCAAGTTATATATAGTATAGCCAAGTAAAGTCCAGTTCGATGTCTACATGTATGGATACAAAGAATGAGAGGTGTGTGCACTTTGATCATTTAGCAAGTATATCATGTATTACTTTGGCAAAAATAATGGTATTGTTCTTATATTTGATATGGTTGAGGTGGTTTCAAATTCATAAACATTTTAATTTATATAAAGTATCATATACTCTACAGTGAAAGTGATGATCAGAATAGTTGCTAGATGATTAAGTAATAATATGAAGTTACTCTATGGACATCTGTCGATACTTCAGCTGAGTCAAAAAGCTACCAGAACATAGCTATTCAAATGTCATAATAAACATGCTGGCTTCATTCTTAGTATATAAAAAACAAAAGTTCATCTTGCAATAGATTCATCTGCCCAAAGAAGGAAAATTTTTGCCAACTTTTAGGAAGTACGTACAATTTCATGAAGAATGGAACTATGTACGTTGAACACTTGCCTTTACTACAATTAATAGAAATTGGCGTCATGGTATAATCTTAGGAGGATTTCGGCTCAAGTCACTATTTTGCAAAATTATTAACATTACATCCCTCCAAAAAAAAGTAAGCCTTCCTTCCTTCTTATATATGTAAATTATAAATTATTGTTCAAAAAGATGTTAAAATCGACATAATATATTTTTTGAATTTTTTATTGATGTCAAATTTTAAATCGAATGTATTTAAAAACTAGTACACACATGCTAAAAAAAACTATAAATTTGCAGGGGTAATATTTGCACGAGAAACATATGCCATGCACAATGAAAACTGGCGAATTCCATAATATTCCGACAACCTCCGATCTGACATTTGGCGGCGGTAATCAGGCAACTCTCGGGTTTCAGTGTGAAATCGACTGGTGATGGTCCTGTGACATAACAACACATCTGGTGATTGAAATTAGCAATTTCGATTAAAGACGATCGGAATTCAGTCATCTACAAGCGGCCACGACAAGAGCACTTGTAGGTGCTGGATGGTGCGGATTTTGATGAAAAACTGTCTAGTGGTGGTCACAGTTGCAGGCACAAGCTAACTAAATTTAGGTTATAGATGACTTGAATTAGATAAAAAGCGGGAGGAATGTTTCAAGGGATAGTTTTTGAAAAGAGAAACATGTGCCAAATTTTGACATAACTTTGGTTATTCACCAATTACACGACAATAAGAACAAAAGAAAGGGCGACCCCATGCATATATACGAGTCTGAATGAAATCATCATTGATGACCTCAAAATAAATAAATAAATAAATATGAGGAAACGCAGAATATAAAAAACACCACAAGCATTACGTATTAAAGGGAAAAAGAAAATTATTGCTTTATTTATTTATTTTTTGAGCATGCCTAAACACTATTGCAAACTGAATATATGGATATAAATTTCAAATGAAGTAATTTTGCACTAATGCCTTGCTTTGGAATTTTAGTAGTTACCATAAGCTATCAAAGGATTCCTGCCATTAAAAAAAGGGAACTTCTTATAGTCCAATTATGCAAACATTTGAAATTTTTCATAACTCTTTTGTTATTAATTATTTTCAAAACAGGTCTTTATTTGAAATCAATGAGTATTTTAAAGATTGTGTCCATGATAAGATAAACTCATGATTACCCTTGCTCATGGAACTTGATCCTCGGTCAATGGGCATATCAATCAAAACAGAAACCACTTAACTAGACTGTCACTAATTGAATATCTTGCCTTTCCGCATCACTGCATTAAAACATCTTTAATAAGTTAAGAAATTATGTTGCCCCCGCCGACCGTGTTTCCCTAAGCGAAAGTCTCGGCAGACTTGCGTTTGGGTCGGGCTTGCCCTTGCTCCGCTCTGTGCTTTCTTTATATAAAAAATAAATAAATTCAACTTTGCTATTATATATGTTTAGGGGAGTGGAATCCTAAACCTTTAGCTATAAAACTAAACGTTATACCACTATTATCAATTGTCACTAGATTTTCCAAAACAATAACTTGTCTATACCAAGAATAATTTATTCGTTTTTTATACAACCACTATAATGTCTTTAACAACAGCAATTCAAGTAATGTATATATAAAAACCAATAAAGCATCCACTTTAACAGACCTGGTTGCACTTGGCTCTTGCTTTCTATAGTCTGACTTCTTTTGCTTTAATGTTAGGCTTTACACCTTTAATGATAGCACAGTGTTAATCATGATTAGTCAAATGCTTAAGCAACTGTTATAATTCCTTCTTTCGGATGCCACTTACACTTAATAAATGTCAGTGGAGGTTGCATATTTGTCATCGCTATTATTCATCAGTTGGGTATACAGTATACTGCTCAAAGAGGGAGATATAACAATCAAATTTATTTAGTCACAACAAAGATAATCAACGATCGATCATACATGAAAGAAAATTCCGCTTGTTGGAATTACATTATAAATAATAGTCATAGATTCATATTAATGGTGTCCTTCGTGGATCTTACCAGAATGCCTATAAGTAGTGCAGAAAGGAATGCTATGAGTTCAGAAGATGCCATCACCAAAGTCGCATTTTGCTCTTGACCATTCCTGTAGCACCCAGGTCAAAAGAGAAGCATTAGTCACAGTATCGAGTTCAACTTTGTATCATATTATATTACATCCAAACATCCTTTGTAGGCATTTCAACAAACAGCATCTAAGCAAATCATTATATCAGAAATACTACAAACACACATTAAACCGTAGCCAAATTTTATCAATCAAAACTCATGTAAGGGACTCGTATTCCCTACATTGGTAATATACCATATTGGGGAAATATCCAACAACTAGACCGTTTGTTCAGATTAGAGTGAACAAATTATAATAAAAAAAACACAATCAGTATGAACCACCTGATCCATAGTTAAATAAGTTCATATAATCTGTGCCTCCATAACCCTCCCCCCCCCCCCCCCCTTTTTTTTCTTTTTTCTTTTTATCCTTTGACGAGTCGCTGATCTAACTAACCATAAACTTTAATTTCGTATATTTTGACTAGTCTTAGATAATGCGAAAGGCAACCGGGAGAAGCTATAATTCAACCCAAGAACATCGGATTTTACAACAAGTGTAGCTTTGTTATCCCGTCGTTTGGCAAGACCGTGAGACCAAGAAATTAACTAGAAACCAAAGGCAGTTCATTTCGGAGGTCGGTTATACACAGATTCACTATGGATACTGGTAAATTTTACCCCAGTCCGGATCGAGCTACAATTGATACGACACGACAAGCAAAGCTATTAAAGCCAACGTCCCAAATTTCAAGTCAATCGGAGTTCGTAAGCTCAAGATATTGATCGATCAAGATGCACGAAGGAAGCCTCATTTCTTATCCATCATGATTCAACCTCCATCGTATCCATCAAAACCAGCCTTATTCGTATCCATGGGATTTCGTGTCCATCCCTCAAGAAAGCATTGGTTCGTATCGATCAGAGACCACATCTCTTCATATCCCTCAGTAGCCCGCATCGATCAGACTTCCACAATTTTAGCTTTAAAGCTATTCGTATCGATCATCTCGTCCAGACAGTTCGTATCGATCGGCCAGTGATCGATACGAAATGTAAAAGCAAATTTCGATACGAAAGGGATGAGTACGTATCGATACAAACTGAAGTGTAAGCCATCGATACGAAGTAGCAACACATCATCGATACAAAGTAGAGCATCGAGCATCGATACGAGAAGAACGGCCCAGAACGATATGAATGGAATTGCATTGTATCGATACGAACTGAACACGTTCAAGTGGAAGACTCGGTCATTCAGCATGAAAAGTGGATCGATCCTAAAATATAGCGCCATGTCACCCTGATCGATACGAGCCAGCATCGATACGAATTGTATCGATACGAACTCGGTAGTGTTTTGCAAATACAAACTTGGATCGATCATAACTCGAAATCTACAAGTCCAAATGTTACAAATTTTCACAGGAGCTTGCATACCACCTCAAGAATGCTTATGATCGATCTCAGCCCAAAAGGAGGTGTTTTGGATCGATACGAATTGCGTATGTATCGATCATGGATCGATTCCAAATGGTCAGGGATCGATCACGTGGGCCCACCCACGTGAGAGAAGTGGTCTCCCGGGATCTAAGCGAGATATTTGCAGCATACACTTATAAATAGCAATCCTAGGCCTTCAGAAAATGGACTTTTGACTTTGGAACGTTGATACTCTACCGAAATCATCATTGTACCTCAAGTGTTCTGTTGTAAACAATTGTAATCAGCGAGAGTTATCAATAAACAGCAAACTTTCTATAGTGGACGTAGGCTACACCGCCAAACCACTCTAAATCTATGTGTTTTCATACTTCTGTTTATTTGTTTGTTTTTTGTGTGTTTGTTAGATCTACCTCATTTTCCATTTATATTCTTCACTTTAATCTCTTCAGACACGCCCGAAGAGTGTTGTGTCCAATTTTGGTGCAAACACTTTGGTGCTTTCACTGAGAAAACCCAGCTTTTCTCCTGCTCTTTGGATCTACTACCGTCGTTGGATTGCAAGAATCTAAGGAGAAGATCCAGATCTCACATTCAGTAGTTCTTTCATCCTATTCAGATTGCATCAAATCTAGGAGAGAGCTACATCATTCACCATGGTTACTACAAGGACTGCCTCGACCGCTGCAGATCAGAAAGGAAGAGATAGACAGAACCCCGCGCAGCTACCCGCCATAGGCTAGAACTCAGTTGGACCTTTAGACCCACAAGGCCCTGTCACCAGGGAGGAGTTTCAGATGTTGATGCAAGAACTAACCCATAGCCGCCAGCAGCTTACTCGGCAAATCTGTGCCAACACGGAGTTAACCAACCGGATGAATCAGAAAAGACGAAGGAGATCCAGGAGGGATCAAGCTTCCTACTCATCCGTTGAGAGCTCAGCCTCCTATGATTACCATCACAGATCCACACATCCACAACTGGATGGAAGCTACACGCAAACTCCCGAGCATCAGCGTACTCTAAATCTTGGACAAGCAAGACCTGGTCCATCTGCTAGTCACCAGAGGACTCTCCTCTCGAGGAGGAACAATTCCTTATCACATTACTGATGGCCGTGCTGCTGCCGCCGCTGTCGACTTGGAAGCTGACATTCGAGACCGAACAGATCCGAACCTTCGTCAACGCGATCGTACTCTTGAATCCTATGTGCCCAAAGACCTGGAGCCAATGAGGTGAGGTATGGACCGTCGACTGCGCCCGGGCCATCCTCGCATTGTGGAACCCGACCACACCTTGGCCCAGCATGCTCAGAATGTCCAGATGCCAAACATCCCGACCATGATTCGTCAAATGATTCGTGAAAGCCAGGGCCTCTCCAATGATGACTCGGGAATCTCCCGGAGTCATACACCCTTCACTAATGACATTCTTTATGCTGAACCGCCTTACCGATTCAGAATGCAAACTTTACCTGTTTATGAAGGGAGTTTGGACCCTAACCAACACATTTTGAAGTATGCATGGCTTATGAATGCCGCACGAGCTGACGATGCGGTCAAATGCAGAAGTTTTCCTATCTCCCTCGGGGGTATCGCAACCATGTGGTTTACTCGCCTACCGCCCCGACCCGTTTCATGCTTTGATTAGTTAGCTACGAAATTCGTCGAACAGTTTCGTATGCACGTCACAAGACCAAAGGATGTTAACACCTTATCCAGCGTCACTCAGGCTCCAGGAGAGACGCTCAAACGTTATCTGGAAAGATTCAATGCCGCTTGTGCAGAGATTAGTAACCTAAATGATAACTCCATATTGATGGCGCTGACTAAAGGGATCGATCCTGATTCCGAATTTGGCAACTGGTTGGCTGGGAAACCACCCGCATCGCTGGACCGTTTCTACTCTAAAGCGGCCCAATTCTTAAGGAGAGAAGATGCTAAACAATCGCCATTTACAGGGCATTATTGAGAAGCTAATCTATGAGAGGAAGTTGGAACAATTCGTTAGTGCGCCGTAGGATGGAAGTGTGGGCCCATCGAATCAGAGTCAAGTACAGAATCAGGCTAGACCGGAGGAACCCACGTGTACTAGCGGGATGTTAACTATTAACATAGTTTGTGGTGGTCCTCATCCAACAGATTGGAGCTGAAGAGAAATGGAGTTGTATGCCAGTTCGATTAGGCATGCGGACTTCGAGTGTTGCAGTAATCTTGACAATGGGGCTCCGGCTAAACAACAAAAAACGATGACAGATGATATCATTTTCCGAGATAGAGATGCCGATAGAGTCGAAGCCCCTACCATTGATCCACTAGTCATATCTGCTCAGATAGGTCCTGCTTGAATGAAGAGGATCTTAGTGGACAGTGGAAGCTCCGTGAATATTCTTTTCAAGCGAGTGTATGATCAAATGAAAATGGAAGCAAAGGACTTAAAGTCGTGTTAGTCTCGTATACATGGCTTCAATGGAAGTGCAACTATACCCACTGGGTTGGTGGAATTACCAGTGGAGTTGGGAATTGGGGAGCGCCGGAGAGTCCAGATGTTATAGTTCATTGTGTTGGATATCAATTCACCGTATAACGCTTTCTTGGGCCGACCAGCCCTAGCTGAATTTAGGGCAGCTATTGCCCCTTTGTGTTTAACTTTGAAATTCCCCACTGACAACGGGGTTGGAGTTGTTTAGGGAGATCAAGCGGTTGGACGCACCTGTTATGTTGCTGACCTGCGGGAGGCGCAGTGGAGAAAGAAGGGCAAGGACATAGAGGAATCTCTCTACGTCCGTTTTACCGACAATTGACAGTTAACGCCAGGGCCTAGGCTCAGGCGCCACAACCAGTTCCTAAAGGATCTAGATCCATGAGATGGTGATAGTGAAGAGGAAGTCAAGGACAGTCAAGCTTCCCCGGTAGTGCTGATGATCGATGTTCTGATCGATGACGACGACGACTCCAGAATGATAAAGATCGGGTCTCAGCTAAGCCAACGGATGAAAAAGGAATTGGTTGAATTTCTCCGGGCAAACCTTGACGTGTTCGCCTGGACACACTCAGACATGTGTGGGATCTCGCCAGACATCGCGAGCCATACATTGAATATTGACCCGCGGCATGTCCCGGTCAAGCAGAAAAGGCGTGGTATGGATCCAGAGAGATCTGCCGTCCTGAAAGAAGAGGTGGATAAACTCAAGACAAATGGGTTTATCCAAGATGCATTATATCCAGAATGGGTATCCAACCCAATGCTTGTCAGAAAACCAAATGGGAAATGGAGAACTTGTGTGGATTACTCAGACCTAAATAAAGCATGCCCTAAAGATAGCTTTCCGCTTCCCAGAATTGATCAGCTTATAGATTCAACGGCCGGGCATGAGCTCTTGTCTTTTATGGATGCGTACTCCAGCTACAATCAGATACCGATGCACCTACCCTACTAGGAGCATACCAGCTTTATCACCGATCTCGAACTCTATTGTTACAAAGTGATGCCATTTGGGCTTAAGAACGCTGGGGCGACCTATCAAAGACTTGTCAATCGAATATTTGCTAGCCAGATCGGGAAAACTATGAAAGTGTAGGTGGATGATATGCTTGTAAATTCATGATTCTCTGTCAACTATGTCAAAGACCTTGAAACAATATTCAACATCCTCCGAGAGTACCGAATGAAGCTCAACCCATTGAAGTGTCACTTCGGAGTCGCATCCGAAAGGTTCCTTGGATTCATTGTCAATGCTCAAGAAATTGAAGCCAATCCCGAGAAGATCTGGGCGATTCGGAATCTCTAAACTCCCAGAACTATAAAGCAAGTGCAAAGCCTCAATGAGAAGGTAGCAGCATTAAGCAGGTTCATCTCCAAATCCACCGACAAATGTATTCCCTTCTTCGATCTGATCAGGAAAGGAAAGCGGAACTTTGAATGGACTGAGGAGTGTGAGGGCGCATTCCGAGCACTGGTTCAACACCTATCTATGCCACCTATTCTGTCAAAGTCGATTGATCATGAGAGACTATACATCTATCTGGTGGTGTCAGAGAATGCAATCAATGCTGCATTAATTCAAGAGGAGGATTGGATACAACGGTCGGTCTATTACATTAGCAAACGATTGACCGAAGCAGAGAGGAACTATCCGAAGTTGGAAAAGCTGGCCTACTGTCTCGTCATTGCCTCGAGAAAGCTCCGTCCCTACTTTCAGGCTCATCCTATCACAATCTACACCGACCAGCCGTTACGACAGGTCCTTACGCAGCCTGAGACATCTAGTAGGTTGCTAAAGTGGAACATCGAGTTGAGTCAGTTTGATATTGCTTACACACCAAGGCGGGCTATTCAAGGACAAGTTCTGGCAGATTTCATTGCTGAATTCACTATACCGGAGGACTTGCCCAAAACCAGTGAATCTCCCAAATACATATGGAAGCTATACACAGATGGTGCATCGAACGACCGTTACTCAGGAGCTGGAGTTGTACTTGAAACCCCAGAAGGTCGATCCGTATGTTATGCTTTGAAGTTTGATTTCCGTGCAACCAATAACAAGGCTGAATATGAAGCTCTACTTGCTAGACTTAGACTCGCTAGAGACTTGAGAATTATCGCTATGGAGATCTACTACGATTCGCAATTGGTCTTATGCCAAGTTCGGGGAGAATACCAAGCTAGAGACCGGAGGTTGGCTGCTTATCTTGCTCGGGTCCAGGAAGTGTTTAATCAGTTCAATTATTATGCCATCTATTGCATACCCCGAGAGCATAACCAGAAGGTCGATTCTCTGGCAAAACTGGCCAGCACTGGTGAAGCACAGCAAATGGGACTCGTCCCCGTTGAGACACTTACCTCTCCGAGTATCGATCGGATGGAGACAGACTGGGTTCATGAAGCCACACCCGAGAACGAGTCACGGATGACCTCTTTCAGAAATTATCTTGAGCATGGAGCTTTGCCCGAGCGCGGAAGTGAGAAAAGACAAGTTCTTCAGAAAGCTTCATGATTCATTATCCAGAATGGAGTCACGTATAGAAGAGGATACTCTATTCCTTTAATTTGGTGTATCGCCCACGACGAAATCAAACGAGTATTACATGATGTGCACGAGGGGGAATGTGGCGATCACACTAGGGGGCAAGCCCTTGCTAAGAAGATACTTCGATATGGGTATTATTGGCTGACTGTGAACCGGGACGCATTAGACTATGCCAAGAAGTGTGGCAGATGTCAGAAACATGCTCGGATTCCTAGAGCCCTACCTACCGAAATCACTCAAATGGTCAGTCCATAGTCGTTCGCTATATGGGGCATCGATATAATTGGATCTTTACCTCTGGCTAAAGATGGTGCGAAGTACGCCATCGTTGCAGTTGATTACTTTACCAAATGGGCGGAAGCTGAGCCCTTTGCTACTATCACGACGAAGAAAGTAATCAACTTTGTTGTCCACAACATCATCTGTCGTTTTGGCCTCCCACATACCATTATCACTAACAATGGAGCCCAATTCGACAGTGTCGAATTCAAGAACTTCTGCCAACGTTTCCACATTCAGAAGAAGTTCTCAGCAGTTGCTCACCTCAAGCGAATGGACAGGTCGAAGCTGTTAACAAAGTTATCAATTCCATTCTGAAAAAAAAGACTGGAAGAGGCCGGAGGCAAATGGGTCGATGAGCTTCCCATGGCCCTATGGGCATATCGAACTACCTACAAGTTCGCGACCGGCCACACTCCATTTTCACTTTCCTACGGTTCAGAAGCCGTCATTCCGGTCGAATTAGAAGTACCTTCTCATCGTGTGACTTACTATGATCCGAAGACAAATGCTATATTACTTGCCAAATATATGGACTTATTAGATGAGAAGCGTGAAAAGGCTGATTTGAGGACAGCCGAGCACCGAAGTCGAGTCGCCAATTGTACAATGCTAAGGTCCGACCCCGAACCTTTGAACTTGGCGATCTCGTGCTCAAGAGAATTTATCCGGTCCCTTCGCATATGAAGCCAACATGGGAAGGACCGTATGTTATCGAACGGAGACTTGGAGACGACACATTCAAATTATCGACTGTTGACGGTCTCACTTTACCGAGAGCTTGGAATAGCGAAAGTCTCTGTCACTACTACACATAACAAGCTTTGTTTATTCATTTAGTCTGCTTTCCATTTGCAATTTGTTTATGCATTTCGAAATTTGAACTTGTAATAAGACAACTACTTTGCCGTACTTTCTTATTCCAGCATTAAAATGCAATCTCTTCGAGCCAGAGTAGTGATCCTTGAAATGCATCACGCGACCATCACAATGCATGGAGAGCTAAGTTCCATCCCATGGTGGGACTTATTCAAATAGGGAGTGACTGTGATATGACCGGTCACTCGCTAAGTGAAACCCAAGCTCGAGGACAAGTTGTCACACTGAAGCCAAAAAAGATTGGTACACGACAATCCTCTAACTAACTCCGGCTCCTAGAGTGCGAGCTGGAGTATAAACATAAAATCCAAAAATGTAGGCTCGAGGATGGCGGATCCATCCACCCACGACTTCGCCCATGTAAAATCTAAACTCGAGAAGGATGGATCTGTCCATCTACGACTTCGCTTGTTTACTCAGGGTGGATGTGACTCGACCATCCATGATCCTGATCAGTTTATCGTTCCCAAAGTGCGAACAAGATCTCAAAACTTAAAACAAATGTGATCGACCGTCTGTTAACTAACTCCAGATTCCCAAAGCGCGAACTGGAGTATAAACGTTAATTGGGTGTGACTGACCAACCACAACTAACTCTAAGTCCCCAGAGCACGGGCTAGACTATAAACACAAATTGGTTGTGACTGACCGCCCACAAATCAACCTAAGTCCCCAGAGTGTGGACGCAATTCCGATTATTAAAACGGGTGTGATTGACCGCCCGAAAAACAACTTAAGTCCCCGGAGCTTGGATGTAACTTTAAACATTAAGCGGGCGCGACCGACTGCCAGCTTGCGAGTTCAATCCCCAGAGTGTGGATGTGATTGTCAATACATGTGCGAGTGTGATCCGACTACTCGAACTGATCTCACAATAACTTAGTTCCGACTAAGTAAAATTAAAAGTGTCAAAAGTGAAAAGCAATCATCTTCCGACTACTTCAACTCGTCCCCAGGACTGGGGGCATAACTCGAGCACTAGCTGCCGATTGAGATAGTACAACATTGGGACTCGACTTAACGTTTGGTTACGGCTCGGAGCCATGACTCCGAGACATAACAGCCGAACATGATTCCTATCCAAAGATTAAAGCTTCATATGTGTACTGAATAAAAATTCAAGTGCTGAAACAGTTAGGCAAATAAACTCATAGTTATGCCAAAAAAGCGAAAGGAGATTTTATTTCATATATTCTTTGGAAACCAAGTAGGTACAAAAAAAAACTTATTCCAAAAATTCCTACTAGCAGGGGCCGAACCCGCATCTATACATGGCCTACTGAAAGCAAAAAGAAATTCCTACTTATATACCAAAAAGGGACACAAAGAGACATGCCTACTGCCTATGTTTCTTCTACTTCCCCTTCGGTGTCGATCCACTGGAGCTACCACCGTGGTGCCGTTTTGAACTCTTGCCTTTACCCGGCTTATCCTCAGCCGAGGGAAGAATTGTAATCTCCTCCTCCGAACTCACGGAAATTGGAACGCTTTCGGAATGCGTGGTCAGAGGGACGGGGGCACTTTCTATATGAGGAGACATGGGGGTTACCCTAGTGATGATGATTGTACCACCTGGAAAGACCATGCGTAAGGGGGCCGGGCCATGACCTGCCATTCCACTTCCAATATCGCCACCCAGCGTGGCACTTGCCATCTTGGCACTGATCTCCACCATTATCGCCTCATCATGAGCTGCTTGAGTGTCCGGTGGGATGTTGGAAGTTGGGGCCGAGGAGCTGGCTGTGAACACGCCTTCACCCATGACAAAAGGTGTAACGAACGCGATTTTTCGTCGCTCGAAAATCGACATTAATACGTCCACTGTATCAACTGCCGAGCAATCGAAT
Organism: Allium fistulosum; assembly: GCA_030737815.1. Taxonomy (NCBI): domain Eukaryota; kingdom Viridiplantae; phylum Streptophyta; class Magnoliopsida; order Asparagales; family Amaryllidaceae; genus Allium; species Allium fistulosum. The sequence goes on along the minus strand of CM060901.1, from coordinate 99,848,403 downwards.
GCCGGAAAACCGAATTGTCATAGAGAAAAAGAAGAGGTAGAAGAAGACAGAAGAAAAAGAAAGAAGAAACAACAGAAAAACACAGAACAATATCAAAATCTCACATATCGCAGCGGAACAACATATAATAGATAAATGAATAATCTTTAAATCAAGAACCATATCATTTTATACATTACATCATCATCAAAGTTTACAACAACAATATACAACACTGGACAGTTATATAAACTTGTCCTCATACAGAATACACAGCGGAATAAATAATATCATATGCAAATGCTACGCCTCGCCATCCAGCTCGCCAATGAGCTCCACAGCATCTCCTGAATCCAGAATGACCTGATAACCTGACTCTAGACTGCCCGTGTGGAAATTGGTGGGCACCCAGAGTTTAGGAAGGAAACAATAAACTCCAGGTCAGTCATGGTGACTGGTGTGAGAACTAAAACAGTTATTATCTTTAAAACAACAACAACAAAGGAAGTGGAAAATATCGGCAATGCTTTTGGAAAATGAAACTACCATAAGACCTCCCGCCACACACACAATGCAAACGCAGAATTGTAGGATATTTCTTCTTATGATAGTCAAAGATGCTTACTACGCAAAATAAATCATTTTGATATTATTATTAGTGCATAGTGGAAAACATTTCGAAAGTATAATATTAATCTTAGCCAGCATGGGCATTTCACGTTATGCCTACTATAGCTACTATGTTCAATAGCAGGTTACCGCCACATTCCATAGTAGGTTATACAACTAAAACTGTACAAGGTTCGTATTGTTTCTTTGGATTTCCAACAAATGGTCAGGCTAAGGAACTTCCTACTGCCAATGGGATCGCCTCTGGATGGAGGTCCCGAGAACTAACTAGCTCTCTGCCAACACAAGGCCGGGTTACCTCTGGGTATAGGTAACTACTACACGAATATGCCATTCCCCGATCCTTTGGGACCTTTATCCGAGGCGCCTCGATCAAACAACAATCACACAATAAATGAGATCGGAGTATCCACATAGGTTAAATACCAGGGCTCCATACCTGATACCACCCTTTTCCAGAAGGAAATGACATACCCTAAAGGGCGCGACCCTCATAACCTTGCCGCATATTCCTGTTTCGACCATTTCCCGGTTGTGAGGTCCGAAGAGGTCTCGTCCACAAAGCTACGCTTTTTCACAAAGCCACACTTTGATCACAAATGATCAATAAATGATCATCACACAGCAACGCTCAGCATGCCACACTACCAAATTGGGAGTATATCACTGATAAATTTCAACTACATAACCTCTGAGCTCATACGTCTCAGAGAAGGGTGTTAAGCTAAGAGAATAAATTCTCCGCCACCAAACAGAAATGTATTTGAAAGAAATCAGCTTTATATCTCAAAATGTAATGTCAGACATGTAACCATACAAGTCTGTTCCGGGTTCGAACAGAACCGAAGGCACTTCAAAAGAAGCCCTTGCAATCCGGGTATTCGCAATCCCGATAAAATTTCCCATCACAAAGGAAATCTCTATACCGTAGCTAACGGTGCAGAGACAATCGATAGGTCATCCTATCGTTTTCACAAATACCCGGTCTTCACCACCGGTCTTCAATACGATCCATATCGTCGTATCACTAATTCGGAATGGGTTATATGACACAAAGGTCTTTTCCCGGCTAACCCGAATAGTGACCACAATATTTAAAACATATGGATATAGGGATTTCAATTAAGTCATAACTTATTACCCAAATCCTTTCTTTTAAATGGTTTAAACAAATTACCATTTTAAATCTTTAAACAAAAAGATTTATTTCACAAAGTTTACCCAGTTTCACAAAGATTCATTCACAAATTTCCAAAGCAATTTCCATTTCAATTAGATTAACCTATTAAATCTTTAAATCAAGATTTAATTTATAGCTTTCAAAACTATTCACAATTCAAGTCTTTTATAATATAAAAGATACACCTTTTAAAATCGTCTTTGATTTCAAAATAAAGTTTAATCATCTTCACAAAGGTTAATTCATAGTTTTTCCAAACTATTTACAATTTCATTTTCAACTTGAAATGTTTCGATACAAATTGGAAATCTTTTCACTTTATGAAAGTTATTATTATTTGAAAACAGATAGTTTTCCGTTTGGAAAAAACTGGTTATAATTATACAAGTTAAATCCATCCAAGTATAAACTTGAAATTAAATTTAAATTTCAAAAATCATAATTCTAAATGGTTAAAAACCCATATAAATACCTTTAACACTTGTAAAAATCTTTTAAACCAAAATTCCCGAATTATTGAATTCAATTTCAAAATATTGAATTCAAATTTAAATCAAATGATTTAAATTCCAATTCTTATTAAGTTATTCAAAATAACTTTTATTTCTGAAACTCATTTCAAAAACTTTCAATTTCAATTCCAAAACCATTTTAGATTCAAAAACTCAATTTCCCAAAATTGATAAAAATCTGTGACTTAACCGATTTCCACGTGAAATCCACATTTGTGTGTGTATTGTGTAGTCCACGGGTTTAACACAATAGTGCAACAACATTCAACCATCGCAAATCAAATATAACAATATAATTGATAAGCGGTATAAACGATAACGCTTATTTTTCATTCACAGATCAAAGATATATATATATATATATATATATATATATCATAGATAAATAGATCATAAATCACAACACAAAACAGGCTATATCACAAAGCATCACATATCAGAGATGTCAAACAATTTAACATCCAATAAAATCCAAACATCCATAAGTAGGATTAATTAAATTATCTAATTAATTTAAATCAAATAAATTTTAATAAATCAATTTGACTAGTTATGGCAAATTAATAATCAATTAATTTCAAATTGATTTTCAAATTTATTTTAAAACACCAAATAAAATTCCAAACATTTTCAAATTATTTCCCTTTTAAAATAAATTTCTTTATCTCTTCAAATCTATTAAAAATACAAATTTTAAATAAATTATTCAATTTATAGATAATATTTCCGAAATCCATTTATTAAGCCCTTTATCCCAAATTTGAAATTTAATCCAATATAATTCAAAAAAATAAAACTTTTATCTTATAAAACTCCTTTTAAATTTATCCAATTATCAAAAATAAATTTTTTGATAAATTTTCAACTTATATTTTCAAAATCCAATTTTACTTATTTCTGGTATCCATCGATACCAAAAATATCTTCGGCTAATTTATAGCCGTCAACAAATTCAATCACAATATAATCACATGGCGATTATAAATAAATCAACACACAACATTAAAATAAATTCAAATGTTTGAGGAATCCAGTTGGATCCCTCCAACCTGTTTCCTTGCATCCACAGATGTTAGCACAATACCAATTCCACTTCACGGTGGAACTATCGCAGTATATGGGATTTGTAAAATACTATCCGCTATTATGCGGCGCAATAGGGTCTCATCCGCTATATAATGCGGGAAATCAACTCCAAATACATATATAATACCAATTCCATTTCAATGTGGAATTATCGCGGTATATGTTTTTAATAAATAACATCCGCTTAATATACGGCGTATAGGGTCTATTCAACACAATAGATAACAATTTATCATCCAATTCACACAATCAAGCAATTTTAAATATAACTATTTAAAATTTAAATCGAAATAATTATTCGATTGAGTGAGGAGTTCTCACCTTGCTTCCAATAACGGTTGCAGTGTTTTATTTCGAATAAAACTAAACACACGTTTAATTTTACTCAAAATTTTCACTAGCTCGAATTGACTCCAAACCAACTCCATTGCGTAGTGCTCGACAAAACGAACCCGATGCAATTCGTTTTGTCGAATTCCGACCTCGTATCAAAAAGTTATACAGTTTTAAAGTTTGTACAATTTATAATATAAATTAATTTCATTTTCTTTTCTTCTTTTTTTTATTTACAAACCCTAACTGATCTGGGCCGTTCATCCATGCAACATCAGATCTGGGCTGAGAATCATCTTCTCCCTTCCATCGTTCCAAAGCCGTGAGCAAAGAACCCATAGCCGCCAAACTTCCATCGAATTATACTCCCCCCTCGACGACATCTACGACGATCAAGGACCTCCATTCGAATGCTCATCACAAACTCCACCTCCACCTTCAACAATAATGAACTCGGCCTCCCCCATGCATAGAAAAACGTGCATAAACAAGGAACGAACGCGCCCTTTTTCCCCCTTCATCGTTGCGAATTGGATAATCATATCCGTATGGATTTGAAGCTCTCGTAATCCTCTTCAAGTTTGTAGTTGAAAGTATTTGCTAATTCTTTACGGATTAAGAGAGATTAAGAGGAGAAGAAGATGAAATTTTGGCCATTAAACAGTTGATGGCGGCTGGAAGAAGAAACCCTAGTTGGTTTGCAATTGTGAAAATCTAGGTCCTTTTATAGAAAATTTCACAAAACAGTATTCATCGAAAATTTTCCGAACTCCAAACGAAGCGTGCCGGCTGGCATTTCTAAGTTTTAACTCGCATTCCGAACACAATGGAACGTGTTTCGGGAGCTAATTCGGTTATATGTGCGAGTTACGGAAATAAACGATCAAATTTAAATCAAATCGATTTAAACCGATTTCTATGCGTTTTGGCTTGCCTCGGACAAACCGTACGTCCGATTGACACGAAATTTGAAATCTTACAATAATATCACATTACGGATCCGATGAAACTAGTTTCGTCGAAATCCGAGACTGTTTGAAAAATGACTATTTTTAGTCGTCAATTAAATATTAAAATATTCAATTTTCACAAATTTACTTCTAAATCGATTTTAAAAGTTTACAAACATCATTATAACTCCAATATGATTTAATATAACTTTATAAATCATTTTTATACACATTTAATTCAATTATCAATTATTTCTGCAATTTCAAATATTAAATTAATAATTTAATTGTCCAATTAAATCACTATATTCGAATTAAAATTCATTCGGCTTATAAATCTTACTATTTAATATTTAAAATTAATTAAATATACGAATTTCAAATGACAAAAATTCTGGGTCGTTACAAAAGGAAAATCTGTAAGTGGATCGCTCTGATGACCGAGGAGTTCTTCCATCATCTATTCGTTGAAGATAAAAGTGCTCACATGAACTTCCTCGGTCTATATGGTAGCTGTAGTAGTCATCACCTTTGTCACGATAGCCTCATGCTCTTGATGCTACTCTTGGGTTGTAGAGGGCACGACCGATGCAGCTCCTACAACTGAATGGAGATATGAGAAAATATTAGTGACTTCTTATGATAACACTCCAGACTTTGAATAAATTCAAGAAGTGTTCAGAATACCTTCCTCAGGTTGGCTCGTGGGTGGAGCTGGGACTCCTTCGGAAATGTGCTCGCGAGCCAGAGACAATTGCGGTTGATCGGGATCGTAAGCAGGCACAGGTGGAAGATCGATCGTAGGGGTAGATTCAGGCTGGGTTGGCCTAGGGATTTCAGAACTTGTGACATGATGATTAACACCAGAACCCTCTCCGACCTCCGGATGCTGAGTGATGAGTTTCTCCCTTTCAAATGTGACAATGGCCTCATGGAGAACCCTCCTCTCATCTTTAGTCACCAGGTTCTCCAGTTCAAACTTATCAATAGATGTAGTGTGGTGTTCATCCTTCTCATCATCCACCAAACGACGCTAGGCATTACGCAAATGGGTCGGATATCGTCGAGCCAGCTCAGACCGCGGTATTTCAGGGCATTGGTGTTATAAGTGACCAAAAGGTCTTCCATATCGCCTTCTAGCCTGGCCTCCGCCGCTCCAACTTCAGCTTCAATTCTAGCCTTAGTTTCCTGAACCTTTAGAACTGCTGCATCCCGCTCTCCCTTAGGTTCGATGGTCTGATTGCATGCTTCCTGAGCAGCCTTATTAGCGTCGTCCCTTTATTTGATGACCTAAGTGTACTTAGCTTTAAGCTCATTAAGCTCTTTGAGCGCATTGTCTCTTTCGGCTGTGACGATGACATTTCTGTGGCCCATATCATCGACCAGTTTCAAATTCTCTTGCCTTATTTGCTCCATTTTCTTGTTGGCCTCATCGACTTTTTTCAAGGCCTTTGAGTTCCTTAAGGTGACGTTTTCACCCGTAAGCACTTGAACTATGCGGTCTTTTTGAGCAAGGTCTTCTTTCAACTATTCAATTGCATTTGCCCAATCGAATGCCACAACTGAGGCTTTCTCTGCAGTTTTCTTCCATTCCCGATATTGGCTGTAGGCATGGTAAACATAGTCATGCATAGTTTTCTCTGCCCCTTCTGGGATCAACTGCAGATTTGGAGGGAAGTGAAAGCCGTCAAAGCAAATGTTAGGGAATTCCTTCTGTAGCTGAGCAATTCGGGTGGCTGGCCGTTGACGTGTAACAATGGGAGAGTCCGCCCTAGTTCTGTGGCACTGCTCTCCAGGCCTTGAAGTTTGTGGAGGCACTGTATGGTGCGGAGTTTCGGTTGTGTGCATTCCAAAACCGGAGGGTGGCAAGGAAACTCTAGGTGGGGGAGAGCGCAATCGGGAGCGGCGCCTATCTTGCCACTCTCTTCCCCCTCTCTCTTTCTATGTCTCTCTCCCTATCTTTCTCCCTATCATAATGATCCCTGTCCTGACTAGAGTAGCGACGATCATAATCGGACTTGTGCCTGCGAGACTCTCGGTATGAACTGGAAGATTGGCATGCGGCACGAAGGCTACTGACCATGGATCCTATCTTTGACATTGTATTTGTAAAGTGAGAGAAGAAACAGAGTTAGTTATCTCTGGAGATTGAACAACTCGTGAATATTAGGTGTGTGGTGCCGTGAAGTGTGTGCATGCATGTGTAAACCCCCCAACCAACCGGATGTAGCAGCTGTACTCGGAGGAGTGGGCTCTCCTAAATCTAAGGCAACTTGAAGCCCCTCTAATCCAGTATCTTGATGAAGAGACACATCATTCGGAATGGGAATATCTGCAAGTCCTTCGAAATAACTCTCCATTTCTGAAGAGGGGGCCTCTGAAATTACAACAGCCGCTGCTGGCAGAGACATTACAACAGATTTGCATCTCGGAGCTTTGTGGGCAGCGACCATGCCTTTCCTTATCCTCTCTGAGTGTCGATGACTTTGTGAAGGCCCGGGTGCGGGCTCGTCTCCAGCGGGCATATTTTCATCGTCACCTTGCTCGGTGATCACGATTCTAGGAACTCTCCTTCTGACTTGCCCCACTAGAGCCGTTTTGAGAAATCCTTCAAGACCGATACTTTGATCTCTATCGATTAGCCTAATGGCCCTTAGATTTTCATCAGTGAGGACCTCATCGATCTCTCTGCGCTTGGCAGGCACCTCTTGAAGAGCCCTAACAATCTCCTTGAACTGAGCCCCTTCGGGCCGCGAAATCGAAGCTGTGAAAGAATAGAAGTGTTAAATTCTGAAATCGAGTACTATTATCCAATTAATCGGCATAGAAGTTAAAGCACTTACGTCTGGCTAGCCACCGTCTGGCAAACCCCTATGGGCATCGAACATAGAACCATTCAGTCTTGAAATAACTCAGCTTAGTCCAGGTCCGATCACGACTTGACAGTTCCTGACTGCCTCTAAGAAAGTGAAGGCTGGGTTATCTCCTTGGCTCTTTATATTGAACAAGTATCTAACTTCCTCTGGAGTTAGGGGTCGGAGGAGGTGCTCCATGAAAACGACGAATAAGCTATTCAATAAGGCAAACCCGTTTGGGTTCAGCTGTGACGGGGCAATCTTCAAATAGGATAACACTTCCCGGATGTATTGGTTAAATGGAGGGAGTGTCCCAGGTACACACGAAAACCTGTTATAAGTCGTATACCCTTCCAGGGGTGTATGGGTTCTATCTTCCGCTCCTGGCAATAGAACGTCATCCCTCGACAATTGATGCCTTGTACAAATTCTACCCAACATGTCTTCAAAGATATTGGATAGAGCTGAATCTTGTGGATGCGCAATAAAGACTGCTCCTGGTAGCTCATCCAGAGCAGGACTAATAACTTCGGCTGCGATAGTCGGCATCTCGGTTATAGGAAGAGGTAGACTCTGAGCTTCCTGCTGTTGTGAACTTTTGGGTTCCATAGCTAATCAACTCAGCAAAAATCATCGTTAGATGACAATAAACCCGTGTTCCCCCCAGTGTGAAGTGCGTGAATGTGTTGTGCAGTGCAGTGCTGTATATGACTTAAAAGTCTCTGCAAGATTAGAAGGATGTTTGAACAACAAAGACTCCGAAATTCAACCGGAGTGACCGTCATCGCTGACCGTCACAACCGTCACAACCCCTTTGCATACTAGGACTTAACCGTCATCGCTGACCGTCACAACCGGAGTGACCGTCATCGCTGAGTGTCAAGTTACAGTTCCATCGACGAGCTTCAAAGGGGAGTCAAATATGTAGTGAAACGGTTAAGTCCTAGTATGCAAGACAGAAGCTCGCCGGAGTCAAGTATTCGAGTGTACAAAGATTTTGTATCCATCAGAGTGCAAGTTTGGATCGATCACCAGAAGTACCATTCGTGTCGATCAAATAAGTCAACATTTCGTATCGATCGCCGAAAGGTCAATTCGTATCGATCAAAAAGCTTCGACTTCGTATCGATCGCATACAACGCCTTCGTATCAATCCCCAGATCCTAGCCTTTGTATCGATCATTTTGGATCGATACAAACTCCCACCATAGATCGATACTTAGCTTCCTACTCCATCGGTATGGAGTTCCATTGCTCTGATCGATATGAACTCCCTCTCAATCCAGATCGTACGAACTCGTCTGTCATCTATCATCAATACGAATGCGTCCTTCACTCCATCACCCATCCTCGATACTAATGCATCTTTCATACCCATCTACACTTCTTCTTCTCCGATCAACTCAAGCAACACAGAAACCATTCCAATCTTCCTCGACCTTACTCCGACCATCTCCGGCCACCTCTTCACCAGATTCGGCCATGAATATGAATGGAATGACAAACAAATTCGAAACTTATCGTTTCCGTGTGAATTTGTGGGGTTAATTACCTAATTTAGGCGGTTAATTCGAAGGATTAAGTAATTAAACAGCTTGGAGACGAGAGCAATTTCCAATTCTCGGTTCTTCAGTCGATATGAAAGCAAGGGAAAAATGAGAGCAAGTGGAATTTTTTCTAAGTCGAAAACGTATTTATATGGACTCGAACTCAAAGGAAAAAGGCGATTCGTCTCCTAGTAAAATGGACCGGTCAGAACGGTCGAATCCAGAACGATACGAAGGGCCTTCTTCGTATCCATTCATCCATATCGGTTAGAGGGCAGCTGTACGTAACCATTGATTCAGATCGATCCAGAGCATGCTTTTTCGTATCCATCGGTGATCCATCGATACGAAAGATGCAACAAAGACTTGTTTGAACCATTTATATTCCATCGATACGAATAACAACTTCGTATCCATCTGCCTGAAGACCACGGGGGTTCGTATCCATCGATACGAAGTATTTCAAAGAGCCAGCCGATTCGTATCGATAACCATCGATACGAAATTTTTTCCCAACCTTTTGAATCGATCCAGGAGAGGATCGATGTGAAACTCGATCCAAAAAAATCAATCAAAAAACATGACAATGACCCGTGAACATGCAAACATAAACGGGAGTCAGATTAACATACGCACATGTATGATGAGCTAATGTTCAATTTTCAAAATTCACAGTAATTAAATGCTCACCAGACGACAACTGCAACAGTGAACGACAAATTGCTAACACTCAACACTCAGTTACAACAATGCACTGTACAATCATTGGCAGTCAACAATCCAGTATTTATATTACCGAGAATCAATCGAAGGTTACATCTTTTGACGAAAAGACAACAGCTACTCATCAAATCAGACAGAACTTTTCAGACTAAAGATCGTAGCTTTTCAAAGTACATCATGTTCACACAAGACATAATTTGGGGGGAAAATGTTATCCCGCCTTTTGGCAAGGCCGTGACACCAAGAAATTAACTAGAAACCAAAGACAGTTCGTTTCGGAGGTCGGTTATACACAGGTTCACTATGGATACTGGTAAATTTTACCCGATTCCGGATCGAGCTACAATTGATATGACACGGCAAGTAAAGCTATGAAAGCCAACAACCCAAATTTCAAGTCAATCGGAGTTTGTATACTCAAGATATTGATCGATCAAGATGCATGAAGGAAGCCTCATTTCGTATCCATCATGATTTAACCTCCTTCGTATCCATCAAAACCAGCCTTATTCGTATCCATGGGATTTCGTATCCATCCCTCAAGAAAGCATTGGTTCGTATCCATCAGAGACTACGTCTCTTCATATCCCTCAGTAACCCGCATCGATCAAACTTCCATAATTTAGCTTTAAAGCTATTCGTATCGATCGGCCAGTGATTGATACGAAACATATAAGCAAATTTAGATACAAAAGGGATGCGTACGTGTCGATACAAACTGAAGTGAAAGCCAACGATACGAAGTAGCAACACATCATCGATACAAAGTAGAGCACCGAGCATCGATACGAGAAGAACGACCCGAAATGATACGAATGGAATTGCATTGTATCGATACGAATAGAACACGTTCAAGTGGAAGACTCGGTCACTTGGCATGAAAAGTGGATCGATCCTAAAATATAGTGCCACGTCACCCTGATCGATACGAGCTAACGTCGATACGAAGCCATCGATATGAACTCGGCAGTGTTTTACAAATACAAACTTGGATCGATCATAACTCAAAATCTACAAGTCTAAATGCCACCAAATTTTCACAGGAGCTTGCGTACCACCTCAAGAATGCTCATGATCGATCTCAGCCCAAAAGGAGGTGTTTTGGATCGATACGAATTGCGTACGTATCGATCATGGATCGATTCCAAATGGTCAAGGATCGAACACGTGGGCCCACCCACGTGAGAGAAGTGGTCCTGAGCAAGATATTTGCAGCCTACACCTATAAATGGCAGTCCTAGGCCTTCAAAAAATGGACTTTTGACTCTGGAACGCTGATACTCTGCCAAAATCATCATTGTACCTCAAGTGTTCTGTTGTAAACAATTGTAATCAGCGAGAGTTATCAATAAACAACAAACTTTCTATAGTGGACGTAGGCTACAACGCCGAACCACTCTAAATCTCTGTGTTTTCATACTTATGTTTGTTTGTTTTTGGTGTGTTTGTTAGATCTACCTCATTTTCCATTTATATTCTTCACTTTAATCTCTTCAAACATGCCCGAAGGGTGTTGTGCCCAATTTGATGCAAACGGCTTGTTTAAAGAATTTTTAGCTTCATAGATTCAGTTGTCTATTATTACCGGAACAGAGAAGACATTCTGTGTTCCAAATCATTTTTAAATGAAGAAAAAATATTTAGTGTGATTGTGCATCAGTTCTAGTTAAACATCAAAAGAGTAAGTTGGAAAAAAAATTAAAATTAACTAATTAAATAGGAAGATATTTGTGGACAAAAAAAAATAATGAGCATTAGACAGATTTAACTAGACATGTTAAAAAATATATTTCTGGTCAGTTTGACAAGACATTCTGCTATAATTATTGTTTCTCTTGACATGATCTGTTCTGTTATTGTTTGGATATAGAGGCAATTATGAAACATTCGAAGATTAATAAAATAGCGGGATATGAAAGAACAAAAAAAGGTGGAGAATAGAAATAACCTAGATATTAGAGCATATGCATGTTATCCTCTACACTAACAATTAATAAACAACGATGTAACATGTGCGTTGTACATGGTATGATTTAGAAAAATAATTTTATAAATATTTCTAAAACGTTGATTGTAATTCGCAATATGTGATGAATTTATTAATACAATTGAATTTGTACTAGTTATTATTTTCTGAATATATAATTTTTGTATGTGATTTATGTATTATTATATAATGAACTTCTATAAAACACTATCTTTAAATTTCAAAACACATTGTTGTTTCTTCCCAAAAACCTATGATAAAAAACACTCATGTTTTGTTTTATTTCAGTGCAAATATTTGTAATATACGGTTTAAACTCTAATATTTGCAATATACGGTTTACACTGTAAATATTTTCAATTTCTTGAATTAAAAATATTTGTAGTTTTACAAAAACAAATTACAAAAAAAAAACGTTCATAAAAACACGCGATTAAGTGCATATTTGATTTTTGAAAGAGAATAAAAAACAGTATCGAAAATAAGTTTACTTAAAACATATTTTTGAGAAGGGTATTTCGTGTATCAAGCTTGAAATAAGGAATGTTCCAAATTTCCACTTTTTATATTTGTATATAAAATTAAATTGTCATTTCCGTATATAATAACGAGTTAGATGTTGGTTTATTACCTTTAGCATTTAATATTTGTTAAGTAAATAATGAAAGTTAGTATTACTAATTAATTTTAACTTGATATTTTTACAAATTACAAACTATGATATGCATCACTTATCATTAATTAAATATCATTCTTAACAAAGATAAAAAGATTAATGATAAAGGATACACTTGGTGTACTAATTTGAAAAAGAAAATACGTTGTAGATGTTTGTAAATGTTTAGTACAAAAATGGAACAAACACCCAGTTAAAGCGACAAACAAAAATTATATGGATTAGAAAATTTAAAAGAAAGAGAAGAGCACACAATTTTTATAATGGTTCAGCAAATTATCTGGCCTACGTCCAATTAATCTTTTTTTTGTTGATTTTACTTTGCTCTGACAAAGTAGTTCTTATGACTTGGTATCCTATAACTTGGGTATGAGTTATACAAAATTCAATAACAAAGATTGGTTTAGATTAGGGGAAGAAAGGGAAAAAATCCATTTCCAATCCACCTCGTCATCTATTTAAAGGCGAAATCCATCACCAAAATTGCTGGAAATTGCTCAACCATGCTCTTCGCTTCGATCCCGAAGTTTCAACAGAAGATCGTGGGAGAAGCACGAACTTGGATATCTCGGTAACAAGTTGTGATAACTCAGAGTCGATTTATATGATATATGACCTTGTTTGATTTTTCCTTATTCTTTCTTTATCTTCCATCTGTGATTTAACTTGTTGACTCATCGCATATCATAGATAACTCGATGCTGAGTCATCACAACTATGTGCTGAATTATTTTACTTAGTCAAATTTTAGTCATTTTCTTTATAGTTCTATATTTTATCATTTTATAACATTTTCCAAGTTTCTTGTTCCATTCCTTTATAATTCTTTAGTTCACTTCATCCATTTGAGTCTGTTCTTAGACTGTGTAAAATTTACCGGTAACAATTGCCCTTTAAAGTACGCTCTGTAAACATAAGGTGTGCTTTGCTTAAGAACAAATATCAAAAGTGACAAATTATCATCAGTTGAGCTCTCTGGTTATCTACTGGATTGATTGTCGTGAATCATCAGGTTCCTTCGGATTCATCTACAAATCAAAGATCATTCCCAACCTTTCATAGCTAAGGACTCAATTTCCTTCCTAAGTATTAATCATAACCATTCTACACTATCTCATAATTTAATATATCCCACATCATAAGGCAAGGTCATCCTGCGTTTGCTCGGGATCAAATTATCATATATCAGTATCAATATTATCCAGTGTTCTCCCGAGATTTAGCTATCATGGATAAATCACACATCAAGTTAACATGAATCATTAATCATAGAAGTGCATTGCCGCTTATTGGCACACTACTTATGAATTGTCTAGTGTCGCCTAACATCCTATCATAAGTAAGTCCAACCAAATCGAGGCAGTGGCATAATCCAGTAATCATTATAAAATAATTTTGAAATCAAGAGGCATTCAAATCCCAATATTTAACTTCTAATCTCTTAGATCAAATAACCATGCATCTAGATTGAGCCTAATCCGCTCGCTCTTCGACGAGGGGACCCAGTTTCCAAATACGTCCATCTACTCACCCTCCAATGAGGTGACTTGCTATCATGTACAAGTCCATCCACTCGCTCTTCGGTAAAGAAACTTGCACTTCGTGGTTTATCGCCCCTTCTCTCCAGTCGGGGGAGCCATGTCCCATCATTTTATATATCTAGATTAAGGAATAGCTAAATTCCATTGGTACCCATAATAATATCAATATCAGTTATCACGCTCAAATGATTTCCAAGTCCAAATATCCATCAATCAATCATTCATACAATTTATATTTAGATGCATCTAACAAACATCAAAACATCCGATCCAACCAAGGATTACTCTCGAACTTCTATCCTGATACTGCCTTGGGGCTGATCGAGATCCTATACACGTGTAAGTACCCCGGTGGTAATCCTACATTATTTATTCAAAGAAAAAGTAAAGTAAGAAAATAAAACTTATTTTTTTCCATCATGATCAAGGGATTACAATTCCCGACCTAGATCCTTGCCCGTAATTGGGTAAATCGACCACAGATGGTGGTCGCTCCTACTACACCACTGTGATTTGATTCTTTACATGCTGTTACACTCGGTTATTCTAAACTTGCTCCTCTGTTAAGTCATGCAAATGTTTGCACTCATTAGTCTTGTGCCCGTCCAACTCATTAAATAGCAAGCATTTTCCAAACTTTCTTTCCGAATTGTGGGTTCTCTCTTTTCAAGTTTTCTATTGAGAATATGCTCCCTCGTATCAAGGTAGATCCTCTCTGGGGTCTCTATTAATTCAGTGTAAGAGAAAATTTTTGGTTTCCTCTTTACTTACTTTGGTCCTCCGAAACCATCATCAACTTTTCTCTTCCCTTTTTCACTTCCATTTCCTACCTTAGATGGTCCTCCATCCTCCTCAGCATTGACTTCAGTACTCTTAGTCTAAACATCCTCCTGGCTCAGATATCTTTTAGCTTGGTAGTAGAAATTCGCAAGATCCACTGGTGGATCTGTCTCTAAAGCAATCTTGAAACCAGTCTTGTTAACAGCTTTGGAAACCACCACCATCAAAACTATAGAAGGGTCTGGCTTCTGCACTACAGCGCCTACTGCATTGAATCTAGTTAGATAACTTTGTAGTGTCTCACCTATCCTCTACATCAAACTCGAAAGTGTCATCACATTCCTTTGTTGTGCTATACGAACTCTGCATTGTTCATAAACTACTCCACTAATCTAGTCCACGTGCTGATGGATTCATTTTCCAGTTAATGAAACCACATCGCTGCTAAATCTATCAAGCCGAATGGGAATACTATCCCATCACCTCCACTGAAGCACCCGACACCCCCATGTGTGTGTGTGCATGTATCATCAAATGCACTATTGGTTTTGTCCTTTCATTATATAGCTCCAAGATATGTAGTCGAAATCTGATGGATTCCTAGCGTATCAAATGTTTGGGGTGAAAAGGTTTCTGTTCACATCCTCCATACACCGATCTGGAGCTCCACCTCAGAGTACTTGTCTTACCAACTTCGCTAGACGATCATCCAGATTCGGTTGAAATCTTTGAAGCCCCATGTACCTCCGATTCAGTTTTTCATTATGCCTCCCGTTCTCGTAGGGTTTTCTTGGTTCTCACCCTTATGGTTCTACATTTGCATTCTAATCTCTGTTTTGTGACTCAACATCATTTCTCAAATATGCTCCAACTTACCCGACTTCCAAATCCAACATGCCCTCTGGACCACATGAGTCGGTACCGTTGTAACACCCCAGAAATTTAACCAAATTTAATGAAGGTAAAAATAAGAACTCGAAAAAATTTAATAGACATCCAAATTTGGAAATTTTCTAGACGATTTTCTTATATAACTTGTCGAAATACGAGTTAGGAAGAGAGAGTTACGATCGTTGAAACGAAAATTGGAATTTAAAACTAAATTAAAAAATTTAAATAGTTCAGGTCGACCCAAGTATAACCTAGGTCGATCGGTAGTGGTTGACCAATGGTTATAAGCGATCGACCCGACATGGGGTAAATCGTGTGATTATCGCCCTATAACAACGTGTTTCAATGGCCATGATTGATTGCTTGCATCTGAAGTACTTGATGGGTGGTTAAGATGATAGTTGAGGTTGATCAAATGGTCATAAGTATTAACCTAACCCTATAAATAAGTTGGTAAATGAAACCCTAATTCTTTTGTGAACATACAGTAACTAAACTCTGTCAACTTTTCTTCTCAAGACCCTAATTTTCTTAAAACCCAAAACCAAAATCAAACCCTAATCAATCAAAGATGCAAGGGGAAGCAATCAAAGTGGAAACTAAGGTGATAAAGGAAAGGATCTATTGTGGGAGGCCAATTTCTCAGGATCTGAGAGCTTAGGCTAAAAGGTGAGTGGGTACAGATTAATAATTTGAGTAATAGAATTGATTTTGGACTGTTTTAAATGATTAGAATTATAGATTCCATATAATGAACTTGTTAAATTAAAATTTAATTTGCTAAACCCTAAACCCTAGAATTTAATTTGAAATTGGATTATGAAATTGGGTAATTTGACGCATATTAATGATAATTTGTAACCCTAAATCAAAAACCCCAGAATTAATTATGGAAAATTAATTAACTGGAAATTCGAGCTAATTGGAACCATTAATTGATGTGATTAACAAAAATTAAATAAAAATCAATCGACAGTTAAAAACAAACAAACCCTAAAAATTTCAGTCGACCTGGGATTGTCTAGGTCGACGGGTAGCGGTCGACCTGGGCAAAGTCATGGTCGACCATTTGAGTGAAAAATGTGCAAATTGAACCCTGGCCTAAGGCCCAAATTAAATGGACAAAATTATATATTTTGGTTAGAAATTATGTAATTAGTGAATGGGTTGGTTGGACCAATTTGGGCCAAGTTACATGCGAGAGAGGATAGGAAAATTTGGTTCTTTATTAGAGCTGTTGGGGCGAATTTCACTTCGTAATAGTTGGTATTGAATTTGGGAGAATTTTACTTTGCAATAGTTGGTATTGGATGGCGATGAATTTTAGTTTGCATTATGGAGTTGATTAGGGCGATTTATTTCGCAATAGGCTCAAAAGCGTAACGTACGGGTGAGCGCAACATTAGTGGAAACACTATCTAAAAGAGCCCGGTACTAATGGGGAATGCTAGGCACTGCATATGCTCTTGTGTATTGTTGTTGAGCGTGTATGGGTGGATGCCAACATAGTACAATAAGTGGTTATAGGTATTGAGTAAATTGGGCTTGGTACTAACATGAGTTCACATTCGGTGGACACCGTAGTAGTACGATAAGAGGCATTTTTCCACTATGATCGAGAGTTAAACATGGGTGCATCGATGAGACATGTTTCGAGTTTGCACTACAATGTTCTCCCTCGTCAGGCGTAGTGTTGATGGTAGATATGATGGGAAAGTAGTTCATATTTTGGCCAATCATTAGTGTGAAGTTTGATAAGTAGGTTTGACCAATGCAGTTAGATAAGAATCCTTAGGTATTGGACCTTGGGAGTTCACGGACATTGGATTACACTCTATATCACTTAGAGTAGATTTAAAAGTCAGTTACACTTAATCATCTTATTAAACTTATTCTCATTCACCAGACTTTTGTCTGATCCATTCCTTTTCCATGTTCTCCCCACCATAGGTGGACATGGTAGTAAGTGATTTACCCGTTTTAGATACTTGGAGAGAGTCGTACTTTTCTTGGAGTCAACTTATCTACATCTTCTCTTCATGTATTACTTTTTTATATCAATACAATTATTTTTATGTATCTATTTTTAAGGGATATTTTATTTTATGTTGTACTCTAATATGGGTTTTGTATCGATATTTTTCTTAGACTACGATATGATATAATATTTTTTGAGACTGCTATTTTCTGTGATTTTATACATGTTTTATACTTCCGCTATGATATGCTCGGATAGTTAGTTTATCTTGATCATATTTGTTATATTAGTCTTTGAGTTGCTAGTAAATTAAACCCGAACGATCCGCATTTCTTGATGCGATGCATTTTGGAGCGTGTTGGAAGGTGCGGGTTATCACAGTTGGTATCAGAGTTTAGGTTCAATGTCCCTTAGGGTTAAGACCGTATTGAGAGATGAATTTCTTTTAAAATGGTTTTCAAAATGATTTCCAAAGTGTTTTCAAAAGTGAACTTTTAAAAAAAAGTGTCTATTTATTTTATAAAATTTTCTGAAAATCTTTCCTGTCAAAATTCCTCTAGTTCGTGCCTATGTTATATCTTATCTCTTAATCATATTATTGCTATCTACAGAAGTTACTAATGGAATCTTTAACATACATAGATAGGTGATGGCTGATCTCGCAGGTTCATGCTCCGGCAATGCACTTGAGATCCCGAGCGTGAACATTCCCATATGGTTCCACCGGTATTTACAGACTAAGGGATAGGTCGAGCTTCCACCCGTTAGAGAGCCTACGGATAGAGCAACTGGTGGGGTTCCTGCCCTCCCACCTACCACTTTAGATTTGTCTAGTCTTGGAGATAAGACTTACTTAAGGATGGAGTCTTACGTGGAATCGAGAGCATGGATCCGATCTTGTAATAGGATGTTCGGTCTTATGGGATTGGTTGATGCTGTTAAGAGGCATCTAGCTATCTGGAAGCCGCGAGGTGAGGCGCTAAGCTAGTGGGAGGTTATGGAGGCTAAGGCTAATGGAGCTGATATTACTTGGGATCGATTTTGTAGGAGTTTTGAGACGAAGTTTCTTTCTCAAATGGAGGAGGGTGTTCAGTTGGAGAGATTCATACATCTTAAGTAAGGAGATATGACAGTCAAGGAGTATGTGAATCAATTTAACTAACTTGCTAAGTTTGGTATAGAGTTGGTTAATACACCACATAAGAAAGCTCTCAAGTTTGCTAAAGGATTGAATCAGCCACTTCCGGATTTAGCCATGAGTCATATCCGATAGGAGCTGCATATGAGGGACTTGTAGAGATGGCTTTACTTACCATAGTTGCTAAGAAGGAAAAGGCTTCGAAGGTTGTGGAGAAGAGGCACTAGAAGGGTAAGAAGAAAGGAGGATTTGGGCCGAATGGGAGGATTTAGAAGTAGGACTTGAAATGCAATAGGCATGGCAGGAAAGGTCATTTTTCTAAGGAGTGTAAGGCGGATCTCTCTAAGATGAAGTGTTATAATTATGACCAGTTTAGGCATGTAACGCAAGCTTGCACTACACCACCGAGAGCTTCTTCTTAGAAGTCTACTCAGGTGGTTTCATCTTATGCACTAGAGGCAGTCCTTAGCTCGAGTGCATAGCCAGTGGTAGACAAGGGTAAGAAGGCGGTGATCAAAGGTGTGTTGACTATTTCTGCTTTATCTATTTGCACTTTATTTGATACTGGTGCTTCTCATTCTTTTATCTCCAGTAGAATTGTTGGTGATTTGCCCTTACACACTAGTACAGTCATGGACCCCATAGTTATGTCAAACCCCGTAGGAGGATCGACCTATTTTTCTATGTTATCTAGGGGTTTAAATTTTTTTATCTTACGGGTCGAGTTTAATTTTGAAGCCTTTGAACTAGGATTTTTCGGGTTTGGGTTAATATTAGGCATGGACTAGATGATTATGTATGGCACTATTTTAGACTATGATAGGAAGGTGGTTAGGTTGAGCACATGTAGTGGGCGTAGCTTAGTGGTTTATTGTGACCCTCGAGGATCTATTATGTTGAGTTGCCTATATTCTTTGAACCTATCACATGATGAAGTACAGCGCTTGTAGTTAGAGATTTGCTTGATATTTTTGCTGAGGTTACCGATCTCCCACCCTAGTGAGAAATCAAGTTTATGATCTATCTAGTAGAGAATGTTAGACCTGTCACCTTACCACTAAGGCATATGGTTCTAAAGGAAAGAAGCGAGTTATATAAGCAGGTTAATGAGATGTTGGAGAAGAGCTTTATTTGAAGGAGCATTCTCGAGTAGGGAGCACTCGTCGTCTTTGCCACTAAGGCGGATGGTTCTCTTAGACTCTACGTTGATTATAGGGACCTTGATAAACCGACGAGGAAGAATCGCTATCCTTTGCTCCGCATAGACGATCTCTTTGATCAGTTGGTTGGAGTTAGAGTATTTTCTCAGTTGGATTTGTCTATCGGATTCCATCAGTTACGCACAGCCGAGGATAGTATTCAGAAGACAACGTTCCGTACTCTCGATGGATTGTATGAGTGGTTATTCATGCCTTTCGGACTAACTAATGCACCCACCTACTTTGTTGATTTGATAAGCCGTGTGTTTAGGGGATTGCTGAATAAGTTTGTAGTGGTATTTGTGGATGATATTCTAGTTTTTCGAGGAGTATAGAGGAGCATGCATTGCATTTGGAGGAGATGCTTAGGACACTCGGTGCACATAAGCTTACGGCTAAGTTTTTGAAGTGCCACTTTTGGAGAGAGGAGGTACGCTTTTTAGGACACATCGTCTCAGAGAGTGGCTTAGTAGTGGATCCTAATAAGGTGGTAGCAGTTCCGGATTGACATGTTCTGAAGAATGCCATGGAGGTGAGGAGTTTTCTTGGTCTCGTGGGTTATTATCAAAAGTTCATTAAGGAGTTCAAGAAGATTTCTACTCCACTGACCCGTCTTACCAAGGAGAATCCAGCCTTTCTTGGGATGCAAAGTGCGAGGATGCTTTATTAGGTTGAAGGAAGCGTTGACTAGTACGCCATGTTGGTGTTACCAGTTGGGACGAAGCCATTTACAGTTTATAATGACGCTTATGATATGGGGTTAAGCGTAATCTTGATGCATGAGGGATTGATAGTATGTTATGCGAGTAGGCAGGTGAAGACCCATGAGAGAAACTACCTGATACATGATCTTGAGTTGGAAACTATTATTTTAGCGCTCAAGTCATGGAGGCAGTATCTTCTAGAGGAGAGGTTTGAGCTTTTTACGGATCATAAGCCCTTGAAGTAATTATCAAAAGGACCTGAACTTGAGACAGTAGAGGTGGATGTAGTTTTTGCGTCTTATGACTTTGATATTTGTCATATCCCGGGCAAGTGGTAATGTGGTGCTTTGAGTTGGCAAAGAGTAGTGTTGAGTCCATTTTTCTTGGAGTAGAGACATTTGGAGTGTATATCTACCTTTGATTTTCGATCATCATTGGATATTTCCCTTGGATTACTAGCAGCTTTGTATGTTCAGCCTACATTGATGGAGTATACTGGATCAAGGCAAAGAGAGGATGAGAAATTAGTGGGTATTAATGAGAGGATTGGTAGAGAGTAGTCATAGAGTCACTTGAGGCATTATGCCATGGGAGGATGGTTACAGAGGGATGATAGGCTTTGTGTTCCTTGTAGCATGGATTTGATTGATGAGGTATTAGCAGAGTCTCACTATTATAGGATAACTATTGATCCCGGTGGTGACAATATGTATAGGAACATGAAGAGAGTTATATATTGACCCGGTATGAAGAGGCAAGTGGCAGAGTTTGTTGCTAGATGTATGAGTTGCCAAAGAGTGAAGGCGGAGCAGAAGAAGCTTGTAGGATTATTGCAGCCACCGGATATTCCTCAGTGGAAATAGGAGAGCATTTCCATGAATTTCGTTGATGGGTACCAAAAACTAGAAGAGGAAATGAGAGCATTTGGGTTATAAGCGAGGAGTACTAGGACCACGACATCATTGGCATCCATTTATGCGAGAGAGGTCGTAAAGAAGTACTTTTGTTCGGATATTGCTAGCTATAGTTGTAACCTACGACATGGATTTGGAACAATTAGACGTAAAGATAGCTTTTTTTGCATGGATATTTAGAGGAGACCATCTATATGAAGCATTCAGAAGGATTTATAAAGGATGGAAAGAAGGAATTAGTTTGCAAGCTGAAGAAGTCTCTATATGGTATGAACCAATCTCATTTGCAATGGTACAAGAGGTTTGACACTTTTATGCTTACTCTTGGTTTTGATAGAAGTGTTAAAGATATTTGCATTTATTTTAAGCATATGGATGGCGATAACTGGATATATTTACTCCTGTATGCGCACGATATGCTAATCGCTTCCAAGGATAAAGCTGAAATTGATAGGTTAAAATTGAAGATAAAAATAGAATTGGAGACGAAAGACCTTAGTGAAGCAAAGAAGATTTTAGGGAAATCTAATGAGAGAGAAAGATGAAGGTATTGAGATTGACACAGAAAGAATATATCCAGAAAGTGCTTGCTCGGTTCAACATGGAGAAGGCAAAGGCAATCAGTACTCCTATGCCTTTGCACGTTCAGCTTACAGAGAAGATCTCTCCGATGTTAGACGAAGACAAAGATTATATGGATAAGGTACCTTATGCTAGTGCGGTTGGAATCTTGATGTATGCTATGGTCTACACAAGAGCCGAATATTGCACAGGCAGTTGGTTTGTTTAGTCGTTATATGACTAATCTTGGGAAATCGCATAGGGAAGCAATGATGTACATTTTGAGGTACCTTAGAGGAACAATAGATTATGGCTCGTTTTTTATGGTTAGGAGAAATATTTCAGCTTGATTGGATTTCGTAATTCTAATTATGCCAGAGACAGAGATAGAAGGATGTCAACCTCAGGCTACGTCATTACAGTTGAAAAGATAGCTATTAGTTGGAGAGCGAGGTTACAGACTATAGTTGCCTTGTCTACTACAGAGGCGGAATTGATAGCTACTGTTGAAATAGCTAAAGAAACACTTTACTTGAAGTGATTGTTGTGTGATTTAGGCTTTGTTCATGGGAGTATAATAGTAAATTGCGACAGTCAAAGTGCAATACATCTGGCTAAGAATCTGGCAATTAGTTCAAGGATGAAGCACATAGAGGTAAGAGAGACTTTCTAGTTGTCTCTATGAATGAAGAAAACTAGGTACATTTTCAGAAGATTTACACCAAGGAGAATGCAACAGACATGTTCATTAAGTCCTTACCTGTTGCAAAGTTTGAGCATTGTTTGAACTTGATTCACTTGCTAAAGTGCTAGGTGCCACTTGGTGGCACATATGGAGAGTGAGTTGGTAGATGGAGATGTTGGTGGAGATTGATAGGTCCTACATGGAGAGGGCACTTTCAACACTTTGTTGGCGGGCAATGACCTTATCGGAGTTCGTTGATAAAGTGCAATGTGTGATGGCCATGCTGAAGCTTATTAGGGAAGTATCCATGGTATCTTGTCCGGGAGCTGCTTAGAGTAAAAGGATGTATGTGGAGCTGGTAGGCTTGGAAGAAAATATAGTATCAAGATGGAGATTGTTAGATTTTGGTGATATAATATTTCCATATTAGAGAAGATTTGGAAGATATTGTTGATTTGGTGATACGAGATTTCCAAATAAAGAAGGTTTGGAAGATATTTGAGATAATGACTCAAATATATTGCCTATTTTATTGCATTAAAGAGCCCAATGAATTATCTTCACGAGAAGGAGAATGATATGGAAGATTGAAGTAATCAAACAATTCCCTAATCAACCGATTAAAGAAGGAATCTTATCAGGCTTGTGCAAATTAGAGGAAATTGGAAAGTCAAACAGATAAATGTTTCCCATATGAATAGGAGAATTGACGAGGTGTTGATTTATTTGTGTTAAAAATACTTCGAACGTGAATTTTTCTCATGCCCGAGCACCTCACAATTGAAATAATGAATCAGATCTCTACATCCCCTTGCATTATGGTCTCTATCACCACATCTGAAGCACAAAGAATTAGGGTTTTTTCCTGCACTCCATAACTTTAATGAAGCAAATACGATTTAAATTGTGGGATTAGAGGTGATTCTTTGATGGCGCTTGCATAAGAACGAGATTAAGGATTGTAAAGTGGAATATAATAGGGAATGAATTGCGAATGAAATGTGGAATTAATCGATCAATCGAAGAAGATAATAGTCCTTATGGTGAAGAAATGTTTGGGGATTTATAAAAATTGTTTTAAAATTTGTAAGAGCAGATGAAAAATGGTGAAAATTCCCATTTATTTAACCCTCCTCATGCTCCAGCAGCGTACGTTTGAGCGTGGGGAAGGGAAGAAAGTTGGGGTTTTTTCTCTCTTTTTCTTAGCGTGGATACCCTAAACGGTGTTCAGAAAACTATTTAGGGTAAATGGACTTTTAAAGCCCATTTTATACCCTAAATGGTCTTCAGAAAACTATTTAGCAGTATAAATGGTTTTTTGAAAACTCTTTATACAATATTCTTTTAAAAACCCTATTTCCTCCCACTCGCTGCTGGAATAGTGGGAGGAATCAATGGTCTTTTTCAGTTCCTCACCCTATAATCTACTATTCTACGGTGATGCTCTAACTTGTAAAATAAACATTATACAAAATGATTTTAGAGATCAAAAGATATTTAAATGAGCGATTTCAAAGACTTTTATTGTGCTTTTTCAATCTTTGTTTTTTGAGTCTCTCTTCTCTTCTTAGCCTAGTCCTTAAATCTTCTGTATTATCCTAGTCTTTTTATTATCCTCCTATCCTTATTTCCTCTCAATTTCCTTGTCCGCTTCTTGAATCCTTGTATCGATCCATCTCAAAGTATAATTCATTTGTACTTATATATCCCTATAATATTTCAGAGTAGTGTACCTATATTTCTTGTAATATAGTCTACACAACTTGAAAAATCATTAGTAAAAATATTTATATGGTCGTTGTCATCAAAATTAATACCTATAGTACTAATAATAAATATATAACATAGACCCATTAAAATCTAAAAGGGATTTTTTTATTTGCCCATTTCACCCACTGCTAAAACGTGTTGAACCCAATAATGGTATCAGAGCCTATACGGTCTATACAATTTAATTAATAGCATTTAGAGCCACTAATAAACTTTTCTATCTGATGGGTTCCTACGATTAGATTTGGATAAAAATTATTCTTTCTTACCAAGTCATAGATGGCCCAATGGGTGGAGTAAGTTCAAAAGGTAGGTCCAAAACCAATTTAATTTAAGCCTTATGCTAATTTTCAAATTAAGATTTGAAATTTTATAATATATTTTAATTTTAAATTTTACGCTTAAAATATAAAATGATATTTTATAAATAAATTTAAATTTTTTTCCATATAATTTTAAGAAACTAATTTAATATTTTTCAAAAAAATTATAAATATTTAATTAATTTGGTTGATTAAATAATTAAAAGTTTATTGATTATATATATGTGTGTGTATGTATATATCATTGTCGTATTTATATAACCATAAAGGTTATAGTTGAAAATTTATCTCAAAATTATTTAAGGTAAATTAAATAATTTTTTCCAGAATTATTAATGTTTTATTAAATAAATAATTTATGTTAGAAATAACTAATTAAATGTTAATTAATTAAAAAATGTTGAGATATATAGAAATTATAAAGGTTATAGTTTAATAATTCAAAATGCTTTAATTTTATCAAAATTGTTTTGAGAGATTAAACTCAATAAATTTTCAAATTTATTAAATTTTTAATTAATATTGTAATGACCCATACTTTTAACTATTTTAAATTATTAAATTTAATGTGATTATTGGATCAAAATAGGAGCAGTTGTTTTATTATTTGAATTCGTTTTAAAATTAAACTTTATAAGTTAAACAACTTATATTGAAATATAATGATTTGTTGGATAATTAAATTATTTAAAATTGAATATTGGAAATTGTTTAAATAATTGAATTCTGAATTTAATATGAATGAAAATGATATCGGAAGTTGATTTAAATTTTATTGGAATATGAATGAAGGTTGTTAACATTTAAAATTGGATTTAAAAGTGAATAATTAAAAATTGGAAATTTTATATTATAATTAACGAGTAAAAATAGCATTTTGGCCACTATCTTGGATTTCGACGAAACTAGTTTCATTTGATCTGTAATAGTGAATTATTATAGGATTTCAAGTTTCATAGCGATCGGACTTATCGTTTGATCGTGCGAGCTGGAAACGCGTAGAAACCAATTAAAGGAATTTAAATGAATATATTCTGATTTTAAAAGCTAACTTTTAAATACAATGGAATTGGGGTTTGAAACTAGTTTCATTGAGTTTAAAAATATTGAAAACCTATATTTCGATATATTGGATGACCCATTTTTGTAACGTATCGGATTTTGCCCGCTCGAAAATCAACATCCGTACTTCACATTGTACTAGAATGCCGCAGATTCGACCGTTCAAATCCGATTCGCCGGAGCTATAACACAATTAAGTAAATAACACAGCGGAAGAAAAGAATAATACATTGATATACAATATCTGATACAATAGAGTGATACAATGAATATCAATATACATCAGAGATATGATACAAGAAATAGCAGCGGAAAAGAAAACGATAACATCAGCAGCCGAACAATACCAATAGAAGTGATAACTCCAAAATGATCTTCAGACAAGAATGAATCCACAACTCCAAGATAAGCAACTCCGATGAATGAACTAGCTCCAGATAATCTACTAAACCTGAATATCTGAAAAGAAACCCAACTCTAGACTGCTCGTGTGGAAAATTATGAGCACCCAGAGTTTAGGAAGGGAACAATAAACTCCGGATCAGTCATGGGACTGGTGTGAGCAACAAAAAAAACAGTTTATCTTTAAACAAACACAAAAGGTTTTAAACATTGAAATCCGCAATGCTTTTGGAAAATGAAACTACCATAAGACCTCCCGCCACACACACAATGCAAACGCAGAATTGGAGGAGATTTCTTCTTATGATAGTCAAACATGCTTACTACGCAAAATCATTGGATATTATCATTAGTGCATAGTGTAGAAAAACATTTCGAAAGTATAATATTAATCTTAGCCAACATACGACCAGTATCGTATGCCTACTATAGCTACCATCTAAACAGTGGTGACCACCGTACGTAAATGGCAGGTTCTACAACTAAAACCGTACAAGTTCCGTATTGGAGAAATGGATTTCCAACAAATGATCAGGCAAAGGAACTTCCTTCCGCCGCATGGGAACGCCTCTGGCGGGACGCCCCGAGAGACAAACTGCTCTCTGCCAACACAAGGCCGGGTTACCCCTGTAACAGGTAACTCACGAATATGCCACCCCCCGGTCCTTTGGGACCTTTATCCAAGGCCTCGATAACCAACATCACACATAATAAAGTGTATCCACATGAGTAAGTATCTGGGCTCCATACCATGACACCACCCTTTTCCAGAAGGAAATGACATACCCTAAAGGGCGCGACCCTCATAACCTTGCTGCAACATTCCTGTTTCGACCATTTCCGGGTTGTGAGGCCCTGATGAAGTCTCGTCCACAAAGCTACGCTTTGTCACAAAGCCATGCTTTGGGTCAACAGATGATCAACCTATGATCACAAAGATAAATGATCAAACAAATGATCATATCACAAATGATCAAACGATGATCATCACACAGCTACACTCAACATGCCACATTACCAAATTGGGAATATATCGCTGATAACCTTCAACTACATAACCTCTGAGCTCGTACGTCTCAAAGAAGGGTGTTAAGCTAAGAGAATAAATTCTCCGCCACCAACAGAAATGTATTTGAAAGAAATCGGCTTTATATCTCAAAGTGTAATGTCAGACATACAATCCATACAAGTCTGTTCCGGGATCGAACAGAACCGAAGGCACTTCTCACGAAGCCCTTGCAATTCCGGATAATTTCCAATCACGTCCGGACTTCCCATCACAAAGGGTGCTAAAATCTCTATACCGGGGACCAGTCGATGCAGAGACATTCGACGAGTTGTCCTTTCGTTTTCGAAAATATCCGGTCTTCACCACCGGTCTTCAAATGCTATCCATATACGACGTATCAGTATTCGGAACGGGTTGTATGACACAAAGGTCCTCTCCCGGCTAAACCGAATAGTGAGCGCGATATTTAAAAACATATGGATATTGGGATTTCAATTAAGTCACAACTTATTACCCAAAACTTTTCTTTCAAATGGTTTAAACAAATTACCATTTCCAAATCTTTAAGCAAAAAGATTCATTTTAACCACCTTCAACGGTTTAACAATTTCCACACTTTAATCTTTTAAACAAAAGATTCATTCACAGATTTTCCAAATTAATTTCCATTTCAATTTAACTCGTTAAATCTTTAAAACAAAGATTTAACTCATAGCTTTCAAAACAATTCCATTTCAAATGGTTTACACAAATCATCATTTTTAAATCTGTTAAAAATAAACAGATTCAATTCATAGCTTTCAAAAAGAATTCATTCATAACTTGGAAAACCATTTTTCAATTCAATCTTGAAATTCCTTTAATTAAACCGGAATTCCATTTCTTATCTGAAATCTTTTATTCCTTTAATTAAACCGGAATTCCATTTCTTATCTGAAATCTTTTATTCCTTTAAAATAAACAGTTTTCATTTTGGAAATCTGAGTCATTTATACGAGTTAAGGTTCTTGGGTTAAATCTAAATTCTCAAACAATACTTTTAAAATAGTTTAACCCATATATAACTGGTATAACATCTTTAATCTCTAGAAAATTATAGAATTCAATTTTAAACTTGAATTTAAATTTAAATCAAATTATTTAAATTTTCAAAACTCGATTAAGTTATTCAAAATAACTTTTATCTTTGAAATTATATTTCAAAAGCTTTTCACTTTAAAACCAAATTTCCAATTTCAAAAATCAATTGAAATTAAAATTTCAATTTCGAAAACATCAAATTTAAATTATCTGTGACTTAACCGATTTCCACGTGAAATCCATATTTGTGTGTGTAAAGGTGTGGTCCAGGGGTTCAACACAATAGTGCAACATCATTCAATCATCACAGATAAAAACACAGAAATATAGTTGATAAGATATAACTATAACGCTTATCTTTTATTCACAGATCACAGATATATAAATTACAGATAAATAAACTACAATACAGATCACACACAAATCAGGATATATCACACAGCATCACAGATCAAGGAATATCAACAATTCAATCATTTAGTCAAGTCCAAACATTCATAGGTAAGGTCAATTTATTTATCTGATCGGATTAGTCACTAATCCCGGTTAATTAACATTAATCAATTACAACCAATTTGATTAATTATCTTTAATCATTAAATAATTAACCTTTAATTATTTAATTATCTTTTAATTGATTTTCCTTAATTAATTTATTAACCCTTAATTAATCACCATTTAATTAATTACAATAAGTGATTATCCCTAATCACTTTCATTAATTTATCTTTAATTGATTATCCTCAAAAAAAATTAATTAATTTATTACAAAATAATTATCCTTAATTAATTATAATAAGTGATTATCCCTAATCACTTATCTTAATAAATCGCATTTGGTAATTAACCTTTAATTAATTACATTGATTAATTATCATTACAAATTAATTACCTTTCAATTACAATCTAATTAATCTGTAATCATTACTTAATTCAAACATCAACTTATTACATTTTTAAAACATTTAGAAAATTAGTTACATAGCTAACCTAACATATATAATTATTTTAAAACAAAACAATTTTAAACAATATTTTAACTTAAAAATTAAATCTTTAGAATTTGTTTTAAAACTTGAAACTTATTTATCTCTTAACATATCACTTAACTATATCATTATAACTTATTTGAATGAAATAAATTTATTCGACATCATTCTTTAATTTAAGTTTCTAATATACTTATTTCAAACAATTGCTTAATTCAAACATTTTCAAACTTCATTTGAAAATACTTAGAAAATTATTACAAAATCAATTAACTTTCAAAACAAACTTACAATATTTAACCTTAACATTTTTTTTCTTGAAACTTGTTCATGTCCTTAGTTTGAACCTTATTATACTATTTGATTTATAGTTTTTAAACCTGTACAGATTTTGTTCCAAAAATTCTAAAACCTGCAAATACACTTCTAAAGAAAAACTCTGGAAACCCGGTTCCTGATTAACAGACCCGAGCCATTCTGAAAAACTCCGAGTCAATAACCAAACTTCCCCGAGTAAATCCACCAAATCCTTCGAGACGAACTCGAATCAGC
This sequence comes from Allium fistulosum, assembly GCA_030737815.1. Classification (NCBI taxonomy): domain Eukaryota; kingdom Viridiplantae; phylum Streptophyta; class Magnoliopsida; order Asparagales; family Amaryllidaceae; genus Allium; species Allium fistulosum. The sequence continues at coordinate 99,818,367 of CM060901.1, read as the reverse complement.
GCTTCCTCCTCAGATCCCACTGACACACGGATACGTGTGCACCACGCACACCACCCTGATCACCTCCGACCAACTCTGAGACCCTCAGCGAGTCATCGCCGCCTTCCCTGATCGATAGGACCACCCAGCACCATCAACCTCTTCGATACCCAAAATCGGACGAACACCAACCTAAACTGGAATCGACCCTACTTACTAAACCACCTCGCCCCGCCGCCTGACGCCACCAGAACCCATGCGGCTTCGACCGCAGTTGCTCCGATGAACCCTGAACCTTTCCCCCCCGGTCCGATCATCTCAAATACTTCGACGATGACGCGATTTCCACTTGAACTTGATCAATAAAACTGCTAGAGGAACCCTAGTTCGACGACGTGACGCTTCCACGGTGATCTAAAATTTTATCCATTATTTTTCCTATAATCGTCATTCCCCCATCTTCCTTTGACATGAACCTCGAACTCCATCTCGACATAGATCATGGGCAATCGAAGAAATACCCAAAATCGTTCTTCTCAAATTATTCCCACAATCTCCTATCAAAAAATCAAGACTTTACTCCCTAAATTCGTCATTCTACCATACGATCATGTTTAGAAAATCAAAATATGGAATTATACTTATTTATTTTTGACATAAATTGGGTTTTCACTGTAATTTTTATTTCCAGAAAATTTGCTTAACAATTTTACTCTTTTTTTTATTTTATTTTTAATATTTGCAATACATCATTTTCAGTCAATTTCCTATTAAACATCATGCTTTAAAATGATTTGGATGAGAAGTTAGGAATCACTTTTGAGAATTCCTTAAATCTGTTAAACAACAGAGATATACCTAAGGCAGATACACAAACATGCATCCATACACTTGTACACCCAAACAAAAATGCATATCTACAACCATACAAAGCAATTTCAAATCATCATTTTCACTCATCACCATAGGTATTTCAAAATAAGGAAGTTGAAGTTTGCTCACCGTTGTTTTTCCAGGAATAAGAACAGAGCATGCTTTGATGTTGAAAGCAGTTTGAATTTGCAGGATGCAAACTTGAAACTGAAATGCTCTTGAAAACTTGAATGCATGCAAAAGATTTGAGTTGAAGTTGAATTTGTTGTTGTTTTAGTTTGAATTTTGCTTAAGGTTTAAGATGATATTACTTTAGCTTACACAGTTGAATGAACGAAACAGAAAATGATGTAGAGTAATATACGTAGAGGAGTTTTACAGAGTGATGTATATTGGTTTTGTACAAAATGATATGAGTTGTTTGTACAATAATAGGCAGGGATTTTACTTGTTTGTAGGCTGAAGTATACTTGTTTTGGGGGCTGCATTAATTATCTTGCATTAATTAGTTTGTACAAATTCATATATTCCTTTCTTTACTTTCGGCTGTATGATATAGAATGGTGTACTAGACATAATGGCATGTAAAAATCTATATTTTTATATTTGTTCCTTCCTTTGCAAGCTTACATACTTGAATGTATTTTTGTTTCTTTGTTTGTTTAAGTATACATACTTATCTGGTTTACTTCATATGTTGTGTTCATATCTATCTTCATTTCGGCTGATACAATATATGTGATAAATTTGAGTGTCTTCTCTTGCAAGCTTCATTTGTATTGATATTTTATTTTACTTTGTTTCTTACTTGACTGTATATAAAGTTTATTAACATGTGTTTACCGATATCATTTATAAATTCAAATCCAAATTCTATTTTCAATCTATTCTATTTTCAAACTACTTTTTTATTTCAAATATAAACCATCAAATTTTCATTTAAATCATTTGTTTACTTACTTTTATACTTGTGTCAAATGTTTTATATTAAATTTATAAATTCGAATTATTATTAACCATCAATTGTAATATTTATTATTAAACCATTCATTTACAAATTCAAATCAAATTTGTATATATATATTATTTATAATCTCAAATTTACTTATATATCCTCGTATACATATATAAAATATTTACAATATTATTAATTTAAATGATCTATACAGAATTTACTCAATACTCGGGGAAACTCGCATTCAATTTATCATTTAATTAAACAAATTTAATTCAAAAATTAAATTAATTATCAGTTTTAAACTTATATAAAATCCAGGGTCATTACAGACTTCCCCCCTTAAAAGAATTTCGTCCTCGAAATTACCAAGAAGACACAAAGATTGATGAAGAACATTTCATCAAATCAAACTGAATATCCATTCTGTATTTGGCTTACCAAATCAGAATATCAAGAACGAATCTGTTTTAACACTTCAGAAGATACTCGGGTAACCAGATCTACGAAATATGCAGTGACATCGGTTAGTCCGAAAGGATAACTAACCATTCGTAAAATATATTGGGACCCAAAGAATAGATAGATATATGGATACAATTTCAAAACTTTTTAGTTTAGAAACCAAAATGTACCTATCAACTATAGCAATCAAAGCAACCAATACATCCAAACAAACAAGTCTGGCCTATCTGGAGTTTATGTCCCATATTAATATATCGAATCTCTTCCTGGATCTACCAGAAATCATCGAAGAATTGAGGAAAGATGACGAACAAAAGAGATTGATAGAGAAAAGATTGTTTCCTTGTTGTTACAGAGTATTGACCAATTATAGTCGTATTCCCCTGTCCCCTATCTCGTCCTCTTCTTGCACTCATACTCACTATCAGTGGATAGTAAGAGAATTTACTGAGGCATACGGACGGATATCTGAGAATTACTCATTCTAGGGTATACTTCACCCCATCTCTAATGAGCTACTTAATGTGTTAATACTCCTGAGCTAAAGTCCAACCTTAGCTCTGATACCACATGTAACGTATCGGATTTTGCCCGCTCGAAAATCAACATCCGTACTTCACATTGTACTAGAATGCCGCAGATTCGACCGTTCAAATCCGATTCGCCGGAGCTATAACACAATTAAGTAAATAACACAGCGGAAGAAAAGAATAATACATTGATATACAATATCTGATACAACAGAGTGATACAATGAATATCAATATACATCAGAGATATGATACAAGAAATAGCAGCGGAAAAGAAAACGATAACATCAGTAGTGGAACAATACCAATAGAAGTGATAACTCCAAAATGATCTTCAGACAAGAATGAATCCACAACTCCAAGATAAGCAACTCCGATGAATGAACTAGCTCCAGATAATCTACTAAACCTGAATATCTGAAAAGAAACCCAACTCTAGACTGCTCGTGTGGAAAATTATGAGCACCCAGAGTTTAGGAAGGGAACAATAAACTCCGGATCAGTCATGGGACTGGTGTGAGCAACAAAAAAAACAGTTTATCTTTAAACAAACACAAAAGGTTTTAAACATTGAAATCCGCAATGCTTTTGGAAAATGAAACTACTATAAGACCTCCCGCCACACACACAATGCAAACGCAGAATTGGAGGAGATTTCTTCTTATGATAGTCAAACATGCTTACTACGCAAAATCATTGGATATTATCATTAGTGCATAGTGTAGAAAAACATTTCGAAAGTATAATATTAATCTTAGCCAACATACGACCAGTATCGTATGCCTACTATAGCTACCATCTAAACAGTGGTGACCACCGTACGTAAATGGCAGGTTCTACAACTAAAACCGTACAAGTTCCGTATTGGAGAAATGGATTTCCAACAAATGATCAAGCTAAGGAACTTCCTTCCGCCGCATGGGAACGCCTCTGGCGGGACGCCCCGAGAGACAAACTGCTCTCTGCCAACACAAGGCCGGGTTACCCCTGTAATAGGTAACTCACGAATATGCCACCCCCCGGTCCTTTGGGACCTTTATCTGAGGCCTCGATAACCAACATCACACATAATAAAGTGTATCCACATGAGTAAGTATCTGGGCTCCATACCATGACACCACCCTTTTCCAGAAGGAAATGACATACCCTAAAGGGCACGACCCTCATAACCTTGCTGCAACATTCCTGTTTCGACCATTTCCGGGTTGTGAGGCCCTGATGAAGTCTCGTCCACAAAGCTACGCTTTGTCACAAAGCCATGCTTTGGGTCAACAGATGATCAACCTATGATCACAAAGATAAATGATCAAACAAATGATCATATCACAAATGATCAAACGATGATCATCACACAGCTACACTCAGCATGCCACATTACCAAATTGGGAATATATCGCTGATAACCTTCAACTACATAACCTCTGAGCTCGTACGTCTCAAAGAAGGGTGTTAAGCTAAGAGAATAAATTCTCCGCCACCAACAGAAATGTATTTGAAAGAAATCGGCTTTATATCTCAAAGTGTAATGTCAGACATACAATCCATACAAGTCTGTTCCGGGATCGAACAGAACCGAAGGAACTTCTCACGAAGCCCTTGCAATTCCGGATAATTTCCAATCACGTCCGGACTTCCCATCACAAAGGGTGCTAAAATCTCTATACCGGGGACCAGTCGATGCAGAGACATTCGACGAGTTGTCCTTTCGTTTTCGAAAATATCCGGTCTTCACCACCGGTCTTCAAATGCTATCCATATACGACGTATCAGTATTCGGAACGGGTTATATGACACAAAGGTCCTCTCCCGGCTAAACCGAATAGTGAGCGCGATATTTAAAAACATATGGATATTGGGATTTCAATTAAGTCACAACTTATTACCCAAAACTTTTCTTTCAAATGGTTTAAACAAATTACCATTTCCAAATCTTTAAGCAAAAAGATTCATTTTAACCACCTTCAACAGTTTAACAATTTCCACACTTTAATCTTTTAAACAAAAGATTCATTCACAGATTTTCCAAATTAATTTCCATTTCAATTTAACTCGTTAAATCTTTAAAACAAAGATTTAACTCATAGCTTTCAAAACAATTCCATTTCAAATGGTTTACACAAATCATCATTTTTAAATCTGTTAAAAATAAACAGATTCAATTCATAGCTTTCAAAAAGAATTCATTCATAACTTGGAAAACCATTTTTCAATTCAATCTTGAAATTCCTTTAATTAAACCGGAATTCCATTTCTTATCTGAAAGCTTTTATTCCTTTAAAATAAACAGTTTTCATTTTGGAAATCTGAGTCATTTATACGAGTTAAGGTTCTTGGGTTAAATCTAAATTCTCAAACAATACTTTTAAAATAGTTTAACCCATATATAACTGGTATAACATCTTTAATCTCTAGAAAATTATAGAATTCAATTTTAAACTTGAATTTAAATTTAAATCAAATTATTTAAATTTTCAAAACTCGATTAAGTTATTCAAAATAACTTTTATCTTTGAAATTATATTTCAAAAGCTTTTCACTTTAAACCCAAATTTCCAATTTCAAAAATCAATTGAAATCAAAATTTCAATTTCGAAAACATCAAATTTAAATTATCTGTGACTTAACCGATTTCCACGTGAAATCCATATTTGTGTGTGTAAAGGTGTGGTCCAGGGGTTCAACACAATAGTGCAACATCATTCAATCATCATAGATTAAAACACAGAAATATAGTTGATAAGATATAACTATAACGCTTATCTTTTATTCACAGATCACAGATATATAAATTACAGATAAATAAACTACAATACAGATCACACACAAATCAGGATATATCACACAGCATCACAGATCAAGGAATATCAAAAATTCAATCATTTAGTCAAGTCCAAACATTCATAGGTAAGGTCAATTTATTTATCTGATCAGATTAGTCACTAATCCCGGTTAATTAACATTAATCAATTACAACCAATTTGATTAATTATCTTTAATCATTAAATAATTAACCTTTAAATATTTAATTATCTTTTAATTGATTTTCCTTAATTAATTTATTAACCCTTAATTAATCACCATTTAATTAATTACAATAAGTGATTATCCCTAATCACTTTCATTAATTTATCTTTAATTGATTATCCTCAAATAAAATTAATTAATTTATTACAAAATAATTATCCTTAATTAATTATAATAAGTGATTATCCCTAATCACTTATCTTAATAAATCGCATTTGGTAATTAACCTTTAATTAATTACATTGATTAATTATCATTACAAATTAATTACCTTTCAATTACAATCTAATTAATCTGTAATCATTACTTAATTCAAACATCAACTTATTACATTTTTAAAACATTTAGAAAATTAGTTACATAGCTAACCTAACATATATAATTACTTTAAAACAAAACAATTTTAAACAATATTTTAACTTAAAAATTAAATCTTTAGAATTTGTTTTAAAACTTGAAACTTATTTATCTCTTAACATATCACTTAACTATATCATTATAACTTATTTGAATGAAATAAATTTATTCGACATCATTCTTTAATTTAAGTTTCTAATATACTTATTTCAAACAATTGCTTAATTCAAACATTTTCAAACTTCATTTGAAAATACTTAGAAAATTATTACAAAATCAATTAACTTTCAAAACAAACTTACAATATTTAACCTTAACATTTTTTTTCTTGAAACTTGTTCATGTCCTTAGTTTGAACCTTATTATACTATTTGATTTATAGTTTTTAAACCTGTACAGATTTTGTTCCAAAAATTCTAAAACCTGCAAATACACTTCTAAAGAAAAACTCTGGAAACCCGGTTCCTGATTAACAGACCCGAGCCATTCTGAAAAACTCCGAGTCAATAACCAAACTTCCCCGAGTAAATCCACCAAATCCTTCGAGACGAACTCGAATCAACGCTTCCTCCTCAGATCCCACTGACACACGGATACGTGTGCACCACGCACACCACCCTGATCACCTCCGACCAACTCTGAGACCCTCAGCGAGTCATCGCCGCCTTCCCTGATCGATAGGACCACCCAGCACCATCAACCTCTTCGATACCCAAAATCGGACGAACACCAACCTAAACTGGAATCGACCCTACTTACTAAACCACCTCGCCCCGCCGCCTGACGCCACCAAAACCCAAGCGGCTTCGACCACAGTTGCTCCGATGAACCCTGAACCTTTCCCCCCCGGTCCGATCATCTCAAATACTTCGACGACGACGCGATTTCCACTTGAACTTGATCAATAAAACTGCTAGAGGAACCCTAGTTCGACGACGTGACGCTTCCACGGTGATCTAAAATTTTATCCATTATTTTTCCTATAATCGTCATTCCCCCATCTTCCTTTGACATGAACCTCGAACTCCATCTCGACATAGATCATGGGCAATCGAAGAAATACCCAAAATCGTTCGTCTCAAATTATTCCCACAATCTCCTATAAAAAAATCAAGACTTTACTCCCTAAATTCGTCATTCTACCATACGATCATGTTTAGAAAATCAAAATATGGAATTATACTTATTTATTTTTGACATAAATTGGGTTTTCACTGTAATTTTTATTTCCAGAAAATTTGCTTAACAATTTTACTCTTTTTTTTATTTTATTTTTAATATTTGCAATACATCATTTTCAGTCAATTTCCTATTAAACATCATGCTTTAAAATGATTTGGATGAGAAGTTAGGAATCACTTTTGAGAATTCCTTAAATCTGTTAAACAACAGAGATATACCAAAGGCAGATACACAAACATGCATCCATACACTTGTACACCCAAACAAAAATGCATATCTACAACCATACAAAGCAATTTCAAATCATCATTTTCACTCATCACCATAGGTATTTCAAAATAAGGAAGTTGAAGTTTGCTCACCGTTGTTTTTCCAGGAATAAGAACAGAGCATGCTTTGATGTTGAAAGCAGTTTGAATTTGCAGGATGCAAACTTGAAACTGAAATGCTCTTGAAAACTTGAATGCATGCAAAAGATTTGAGTTGAAGTTGAATTTGTTGTTGTTTTAGTTTGAATTTTGCTTAAGGTTTAAGATGATATTACTTTAGCTTACACAGTTGAATGAACGAAACAGAAAATGATGTAGAGTAATATACGTAGAGGAGTTTTACATAGTGATGTATATTGGTTTTGTACAAAATGATATGAGTTGTTTGTACAATAATAGGCAGGGATTTTACTTGTTTGTAGGCTGAAGTATACTTGTTTTGGGGGCTGCATTAATTATCTTGCATTAATTAGTTTGTACAAATTCATATATTCCTTTCTTTACTTTCGGCTGTATGATATAGAATGGTGTACTAGACATAATGGCATGTAAAAATCTATATTTTTATATTTGTTCCTTCCTTTGCAAGCTTACATACTTGAATGTATTTTTGTTTCTTTGTTTGTTTAAGTATACATACTTATCTGGTTTACTTCATATGTTGTGTTCATATCTATCTTCATTTCGGCTGATACAATATATGTGATAAATTTGAGTGTCTTCTCTTGCAAGCTTCATTTGTATTGATATTTTATTTTACTTTGTTTCTTACTTGACTGTATATTTAGTTTATTTTATTTATTTTCTTGTTGCTTTACAATATAAATTAATTCCTATTTTATTTGTTATTAGAATTCGTTAATGTACTAACTTATATTTTCAAAGTTTATTAACATGTGTTTACCGATATCATTTATAAATTCAAATCCAAATTCTATTTTTAATCTATTCTATTTTCAAACTACTTTTTTATTTCAAATATAAACCATCAAATTTTCATTTAAATCATTTGTTTACTTACTTTTATACTTGTGTCAAATGTTTTATATTAAATTTATAAATTCGAATTATTATTAACCATCAATTGTAATATTTATTATTAAACCATTCATTTACAAATTCAAATCAAATTTGTATATATATATTATTTATAATCTCAAATTTACTCATATATCCTCGTATACATATATAAAATATTTACAATATTATTAATTTAAATGATCTATACAGAATTTACTCAATACTCGGGGAAACTCGCATTCAATTTATCATTTAATTAAACAAATTTAATTCAAAATTTAAATTAATTATCAGTTTTAAACTTATATAAAATCCGGGGTCGTTACAATTTTCGTTTCGGGAATGAAATGGGCTTTTTGGGTCGTTGTTATTGTTTCGACCTAAATCAATCTGTCCATCCATTCTTATCCATCTCTTTCTATATAAATAGATTTTTCCTCTAACCCTAGAAGTCAATTTCTGTACGTACTTGTATTCTCATTTGCTCCTTTCTTCCTTCCCAATGTCAGACGTATCAAAACCCTAAATTCCCAATTCCAAATTCAACTCCAAAATTTAAACTCCGCAAACCCTATCGAATTATATACTGCCGGAAAGCTCTCGACGAACGTAATCTATCTAACGACCCAGAATTTTGGTTAATTAAAATTAGAATATTTAATTGATTTTAAATATTTAAAAGTTAATTTTATAGATTTAATAACTTGAATTTCAAATATAACGATTTATTGGGTAATTTAATTGTGGAATTTAATAATTTAAATTGGTTAAATAATGGGATTTTATGTTTTAAGTTAGATAAAAATTATTTTAAAGGCTTATTAAATTTATGTTAATAAGATGGAAGATAATAAAATTTTCAAATTGGTTTTAAAAGTGATTTAATTAATTTTGAAATTTACTCGTTTAAATTGACAAGTAAAAATAGCCTTTCGGGGCACAGTCTCGGATTTCGATGAAACCAGTTCCATTGGATCCGTAATAGTGTATTATTATCGTATTTTAAATTTCGTAACGTTTGGAGTTATCGATCGGTCGTACGGAATAGAAACGCGTTGAAATTTATATCGGAATAATTGGGTTCAAAAAGCTATCTTCTCCATACAATCGAATTCGGACTCGAAACTTGTTCCATTGCGTTCGGAATAGGGATATAACATTAGGAACGCCTTGCGACACACTTCTATAAGGATTCGAAATAAATATCTAGATATTTTGGGAATTTAAATATACATATTTTTATCATCATTCACATCAGCTACAAAAACGTTTTATCAGCCACCCTACCTGGTCTACTGCCTCCTTCCTTTTTAAACACGCTTCCCCTTTCTTTTTTTCAAGTAGAACGAAAGAAAAAAAATGAAAACGAAATTATTTTAAAATCAAAATCTCATGATATACAAAGCAAGAAAATATGGAACAAGCTCTTAACATCTTGTTTATGTAAGTGGTTCGACCTGAGATGCACGAATGAGGTCGCAGCTTCATTTTCAAGTCGATTGTAAAATGATAGTTCTTGCTCCGAACTAGGGTTTCGATCTGCTCGTGTTTGGAGTAGTATTTCGTGATTTGGAGGATGGATTCGCGTGTGGGAAGGAGAGGAGCACGTACAACGAAATTGTGCTGGCCTCCGTTCAAGTTTTGGGATGTGTGACATTCTACTATAGCGGCTGTAGAAGTGGGGAGTCGCGATAGGAAGAAGGGATTCGAGTGCCTTGATTTTGGATGGATTGAGTTGCCTTCGTGATGAGATGTTCATCGGTGGTGGTTTCGTGATTGTTCGTGCACGGATGAGAGAGGGAGAGGTGGAGAAAGGGGCTGTCATGGTGGGAGGGGTTCTGTAGGAAGAGCGGCAATGGTTTGAATGGAAGAAGGATTAGGAATTAAATATGTGGTTAGTTTTAATTATGTAATTAGTGTATTAAATATAAAATCAAAATCAAAATCTTATATTAGCGATATCTTACTCGTTTTAGGTCCAAATCCAACGCGGTCAGTCGCATTCGGTTCATATTAACGTGGTCTTTACTATGGAATCAAATTGGGTGAATTTAGAGCTTGTAGAATTTTTAGTTAAATTTGAACGCGTTCGAATTCAATAGGAATCAAAACGTGAAAGCGACAACAAAAATAAAAGGTGAGTGTTTATATGCTCACAAGTACTAAAATATATTTTTTAGTTAAATTTATATCGTGAAGTGAATTGATTTTATTGATTGTTGTTTGATAAATTTAATTGACATTTAAATTGACATCTAAATTAATTGATAGAATTAAAATTGACAGTTAAATTTGAAATCTGAATTTAATTGCCAGTAAATTACCTGATATTGATAACTATGAAATTGTTGTGAATTATTGGCTGATTTGGATGTTGATTGTGATGGATGCTGTTGATTGTTGTTTTGGATGATTTGGATGTTTATTTATTTTGATATATCCTGCTATCATCCTGTATATTATTGACAGCATATAAAACTGTAAATCGAATTATTTCTAATAAATTAAGAAATAGGTTGAAATGCTATATACCTATAACACTGTGATTTGGATTGAAATGATATATATCCATCCCTGAAATCAAATTGAAATAACTGATCACTTGGCCATAGGATATAAAACTATATACGGACACCGGATTGATTAAATTAAAGGATTTTAAAATTTTTGATTTGAAATTCATTTAACTGATTTTGATTTAAAGAAAAAGAAAAAAAAAATCAAATTTATAGAAATCAAATTATTTTCAAACTTGAGCTCGGAATGTTGAAATTTAAATTTGGTAATGGGAATTGTTTAAATAATTGAAGTTGAGATTTTGAACTTAAAATTGAAATATGATTTGATTTCAGAAATTGATTTGTTTTAAAAGATAGGATTTTTATTCGAACTTTGAATATAGCTAAGTAAAAGTGATATAAAATGATATTTCAAAATTGAGCTAGGAATTGTATTTTATTTGAAGATTTGGATTTTTAAATTGGATATTGAAGGTTAATTGGATTTAAGTGTTTTGAATCGATATTTTGAAAATCGAACTCGAAATTGATATAAATCGAAATGGTTCTAATTTGGAATTGGAACGGTTTTAATTTGGAATTGGAGTGGAAATTAATTTGGAATTGGAATTAAAAGTAATTTGGAATTGAAACTGAAATTAATTTGGAATCGAAGTAAAGTTTGACTTGAAATTTGAATTGAATCGATTAAACCGAAATGGAAATTGGAATTGATTTGAATTGGGAAATTTGGAATTGAATCGGTTTGACTTTGAAACTATTTTAAAATGAATTATTTTAGTATAAATGGTTTAAAATCTATCTTCTTTTAATATTCATATTATTTTGATTTTTCTAAACTATTCTACTATATAAACCATTTTTAACACTCAAACTATTTTCTATGAAACTATTTTAACAATTTAACAATTTAAAATTATTTAAACTATTTTCTGAAAATTCAAGCTGGTCAAAAGGGTAAAATGTTTATATTTAAATCCTGGATTTAAATGCGAATTGGATTAAAGTGAAGTTATAACCTAAATTGTAATTCGAATCAAAATTTTGAAGTCAAATCGATATATCGAACTGAATTGACATTTTGAAGTAAAATATGATTTGTGAGGCAAATATGATGATTTCGAAATGGATTTGATTTTTGAAGCGAATATGATGATTTCGAAACGGAATTGATTTTTGAAGCGAATATGATATTTTGATATCAAGTACGAATTGTTTTCGAAATGTAAAAATACCAACCGGTGTGTAAAACGATGTTTGGTTGTTAAAGAGACTGAGGCCTCTTATTGGCGTACTCTCTGTCCATATTGGAACCACTTTAACAATTGTGTACGTGGAGTGATGGTCCAGAACGAAGTGGTTGGATTTGGCGTCGTTTGCTGGATTTGAAGAAAGAGAACGATGATGGATTGGCCTGACACTTGTGTCAATTTGAAATGACTAAAATAGGAGCCATACCGGTCAATGAGGCTAGCTACCTCTAGTGGACACACTTCTTCGTATTACCATCATTTATATTGTGATCGATTGGTGCGCACCCTCGAATTTTGGGAGTGTTGGATGCGGTGGGCCGTTAGGGGTTACAGTCAGCCGACAAGGGTAAACTGGTAGTATCCTACCTTGGGCATTGCCTCCATGCCTTGTCATACTTTTATCCTAATACGAGACCCCTACGATTTTGGTTTAGTGTTGTTGTATCACGGCGCATCCCCATCCACCAACTCTTTACTGGTGTTTTATATGCAAACTGTATGACAATGCTTAAAAACACATTAAAGGGGATCAATGTAAAGCCTTAACACTATTTCGATATTTAGTTTATTGATTAAACATTATATATGTAGCTTATTCTATTACATATAACTATTTTTGATGGATCCTTAAGAGATAGAAAATCCCGTAACATGTCTTGAGTTATTGCACGCACGTTATACACTGGATAGGAGATGTAAAACCCGTAAACAACTCTGACTCCACGGCACTCATGTTATATGCGATATCGATTTCACTCACATAAGAATATTTTAGTCCTAACTCGAGTGTTTTGTCTTTTCATTACGCTTGGGTCAGCCCTGAATTTTCAGCTTATTAAAGATTTATTCTGGAGGACGAAGGCTAAGATTTGGTATATTATTAGTATTATTACTCCTGCATCATGTTGTCTGTTGCATTATTTATTTATCCTTGTTGTATATATAACTCTGATAAATGTTGTATAAATTATAATCAAATGTATAATATAAACAGCTTCATGAACTGTTTATTTGATTATTATATTTTATCGTTCCACTGCAAGATTCTGTGTTTGTTTTCTTCTTCTTTTCTTATTTTTCTTAATTAACTCCTTTAATTATCTATTTTTCGGATTCTTTAAGTTGGACATGTGTGGATTATTGTCGATTTAAACCTTCCGAAATGTGGGTCGTCACAGTTGGTATCAAAGCGAGGTTTAGCGATAACCTTAGCTTTGTGGGGTTTGACTCATTAGAGATATGGTAGTAATACCCTACAATGAGTTGTTGAGTTTATATAAATATAAGAGAGCGTACTTGTTAGTGAATATAAAATGTTTTATATCGTTTTGACTTATCGGTCGAGTGTTTATGAATTCTGGTCGGTACGGGAAGTACAACTGTATCGATAGGGGTTTCTAAACTCTTAAATAAGGTAAACTGACACAGTATTGTTTTGAAAAGATAATAGGAGTGATGTTATGCAATATAAAGTTATTTACTTACAAAACCAAGAGGGTCCAAAGTTTATAATTTTAATTAGTTAATGTCACTTTAACTTTATATTTGCACACACACACATACACATATATATACATATACACATAATATATACATACAAAATAGTGAGATAACTCACCCAAATCCAAGCCAAAAACATGCTTAAACACGCCCAAACTCAAGAACTACTTCCTATCATCTCCAAAAGCTTATAGATCTAACCTTTACACATCCAATCCAAGCCAACCCTCCCCCTCCTTCCTCATGCTCACGGCCTCAGATGAAAACCCCATATCCTCTTTGTATCTTCCACTTTTGACTTTGGATCCATGCTTCTTAAGGTGTTGGTGAAAGTTTAGAAGAGATTTGAACTAATTAGAGAATGTTTAGTAAAAAACAAAGTGGATTAGTGCTAATCCACTTCCCCCATTTTTATTCTTTTGTTTCTTTTCAAGATTTGGAATTTTATGAAGTGTTTAAGGATCCTAAGACCCCCATTTGGCTAGCCAAGTGATCCCCCACGTGCCTTGCAAGATTTTAACTTTACACCTCATTTTTCTTAGCAAATTACTATTTTACCCTTACAATATATCTTTTATGACATCATGCATGACATCATCAACACTTTATTTTCCAAAAATAGAAAAATATTTTTCTTTTGTATTATTGATTTCCTAAGTGTATTAGTGTATGTAAAAAAATATTGAAAAACTTCTAATGAGTAAAAAGATGTTTATCGATAAAACGATTTTCGATCACATTATCGATATTTCTTCAAAGTAACTATTTTATAAACATTTTTCTAAAACAAGTTTACCATCATTATTTGTTAAATTAAATGGGGTTAAAAATATTATTAAATCAATTTAATCACATTTATTCCAAGATTCAAATATTTAAATAATTCGGATACTAAAATACGAAGAGTTCGAAATTCCAAGTCATTATATTCTCTCTCACTTGGAATATTTCATCCTAGAAATTTCAACACAAGCAACAAAAGAAAATAATCATATAGCAATACTTCACAGTATTCACAATTACTGACAAACAATGCCCATGGTTTGCCAAAGTTAAAAAATCTATAGTCGCACAAGGACGATAAACAATCTACAAAGCGCACCTTACACAAACAGCCTCAGTTATTACTTAGTTGATTATTAATGGTACCTCATAACAAATCGAAGAGTCATCACCTGAACTCCTTATAAGCCAGCAAAACATAGTATGCATATACCATAGCCCATACGATGTACATGGATTATCCGTACGCAATACCTGATCTGATCACTTACTCAATCATATAAATTTCACTTTCAAACTAGTATAGATCACTTGACCTCTCCAGTGCAGACTCCAATCAGGTTCCACGATTGAAAACCTTCAAACTCCTTACATAGCCATATACTATGATAGAAAACTTCAAAATCATATCAAGAATCTGTATCAAGTGTTCACCGTCAAGAATCGAGTGAAGAATCCTTGTCCAAACTGGGGTAAATCACCTCGAAATCATGTATTTAAATATTGGATTAGGAATAGTCGTGCGAATAAGTTGATCTACGTACAAGTTACGTATTTATCCTATTGGTTTGTTAACTCATACCAATTACTTTTTAACACATTCTTTTATCCAAATAGCATGTCTCATTTAATACTAAAATTATTTATGGACCATCTCATGAATAACGTCAAGTTTATAAACATTTTATAACTTAAGTTCATACTTGTATAATACTCCATTACATCCTAAGAGTATATACAAAACACCAAATTCATCATACTTAATAAGGATGTTCAACAAATTCAAAACTTATTTAACTTACGATCTTCTTAATTCAAGAGTTACAAAAACTCAACTTTATATTTTTACAAAACACTCAGCTTCAAGTTCTATAAGATTCGAAGTTTATGATTGTCCAGAATCGCTGAAAATCAATTTCATTTTAAAAATTAAATCTACCAAACAATATATCATTACATGATGTACGTACTATACATCCTAATGCATATGATACATGCATCCATAAAATAACTTAACAAAGTTTTGCTTATTTATTAAACACACTTTACTACCTGTAACGACCCGACTTTTTCTCCACAGAAAGTCGTATCATTAATAAGAAAGAAAGGGATAGAAAAGAGAAAGAAGAGAAGAAAGAAAGAAACAACAACAACGATCTCACAGCGGAATGAATAAATTATATTAATAACATAAACTATTACATAGTATATAACAATTATCAGAGTTACACAGATACACATCACATACTAGACAGTTATAAACATCTATCTAGTTATTACAACTCAATACAATACACACACTATCACAGATATCAACACAGCGGAATACTATATCTACGAACGCCAAAGCCTCCTGCTCCATTGCTCCTCCAGAATATTCGTCAAAGCTAAACCTGAATCCCTTGGCTACTCGTAAAAATTTGAGTACCCAAGAGTTTATAAAACAGAAATAAACACTTGGGTCAGACATGGGTCTGGTGTGAGTAACAGGTTAAACTTGCTTAACTTCAAAACCTTTAGAAAGAAAAGGTATCACGTAAGACTCCCCACAAATAAACATGGGTAAGTTTTTACCTTACGCTAACCAAAACATTTGATAGGAAATCCAGTTATATTATAATAGGGTCTAGGGTTTTCAAATAAATATGAAATAGCTGAAATTGTTACATTATTAAATTCCAGCATACTAGCCACAAAGTGGGTTATACAATCAAAACCGTAAGGGCACGTAGGAAGAATGGGTTTCCATACAATGGCAGGGCTACTGGGGTACCGCCCGTCACAGTACGTGGCCTAGATCACCGTACCGAGGAGTACGCCCGCTCCCCTGCAACACAAAGCCGGAACCATCCCTTACTGGATAATTCCGAACAAGATAACCCCGTAGTTGGTGCGACCAACCACACACTAAGCCGAATAAAAAGAAAAGGGACCTCTAGACAGGGATCTATCTTGCTCTCAGTGGGTGCTACCCACGAAACCTTGCTGCACCTCCTCTGTTTTAGCCATTCCTGGTTGATGAGGCTTGAGGTTACGATTACCTTTAATCAGAACATATCACTTAGAATGCTCATCGTCCGCCTGACGATGTGCTGAAAGCATTCAATCCATACAAGTTCGTTCCGGGTTCGAACGAAACCGAAGGCATTATCTCGTTACACTCGTTTTGGAATCACCCTCAGAGTTAACGACAATAACCCTTGCACTCTGAATCTTCATCTTCACTTGAGATTCACGACCTATCGTAAATTTGGATCGATGTGGTATTCGGGTCTCCAGACCTGGAATCCCGGTATACGGAAACCCGATCCCGGTCTCATCGAAATCCAAAACGTATCTTTTAAGGGCCAAGTTGTTTTAAGGTTAAAACAATTCAATTCTTATCTATATACACAAAGATAGATAATTCAATAGATAATCTACATTATCATCCCAAACAGATAATTCACATTATCATTATAATTCAACCAAACATCCATATCATATATCAATCATATCTCATAAGAGATATCAAACAATGAAATATATTCAATCTCATTCATCCATCCTTAAGCAATGATTTATATCATCTAATTAATTTAAAGTGAATTAAACTAATTACTTCATTCTATAAATCATGCTTACTTAATTATTAATTAAACCAATTAATTAATCATTACTCTAAGTATCCATCTAAATTAATCATTCCTGATTAATTACCCTTTAATTACTTTAAGTAATTAATACTTAATTAATTTCACAAATTAATTATCTTAAACCATTACAGTAATTAATCTTTAATTACTTCATTAGTTAATTAACTATACTTGATTACATTAATCCTTAATTAATTACAATTAATTAATTACTTTAATCACTTATTTTTGATTAATTAAATTAAATTAATCAACCCTTAATTACATTATTAATTATCCTTAATTATTTCTTTAAATTAATTATTCCATTTAAATTAATTAAATTAAGTAATTAAACTTTGCTAAACCACATTTATTAATCAGTCTTGATTTATCCCATTCAGTAATTAACTACTCTTAATTACTTCACTTAATAAATTAATTACTCCTTTAATTAATTATCTCAATTAATCCTTTGATTAATTATACAAAGTAATTAAACTCAAATTACTTTCATTAAACCATCTTTAGTTAATTACATCCACTAATTAACTTTAATTACTTTCCTAAGTAATTACACTTCACTAATTACATTTAAGTAATTATATTTATCATATCTCTAAATGATTATCTTAAATTAATTTAATTAATTAATTTAACTTAATAAAATTTATTTAATTAATTACCTTAAGTAATTAATTTCTTTAATTACTTCCATTAAGTAATTATACTTAACCAATTCATAAATGATTTTCATTTATTAATTAATCTAATTGATTATCAAAATTAATCCCATTTATTAATTATTAAATAATCCCTAATTAATGATCCTCATTAATTATTAATAATCCTTTAATTACTTTCTTTAAGTGATTAATCTTTAATAAACTATTTATTAATTACAGCTTAATAAACTCTTAATTACCACTTAATTAATTTCTAATTACTAAATTTATTTCTTAATTAATCTTTAATCACTAGATTAATTAATTACTAATCATTTATTAATAATCCATACTTACCTAATTAAATGATTAATCCCAAATTAATTAACCTCTAATTAATTAACTTAAAATCTTAATTATTTAATTAATTAACACTAAACCATTAATTAATTAAATTATTAATTTATTCTTTAATTACCTCGTTAATTTAATGAATCTTAAATCATTAAACCTTAATTAATCTTTGAAATTAAAGTATTAACCTTATAACTACTTTAATTATTATTAACAAAAGACTTAAAACATTTTACCTTAAAATCTTTCTTTAATTTGGTCATGGGGACGAAATTATTTTAAGGGGGAGGAATGTGATATCCCGGAATTTTTGGGCAATATCAATTTAATAATCTGTTTAAATAATTAAATTGATTTGATAATCCTTATTAAAAATGTTTAAATTGGTTTAATAATCTTCTTCAATGAATATTTAATTGTTTCAAACAATATTAATAATATGTTGTTTTTGTATAGATATAATAGATTTTTAAGAGAATAGAATTGTTGTTTTCAAAATTAATGTGTTGTTATATAGGTATATATATAACTTGAGTTTAAATTGGATTTTTAAATATATGGATAAGCTTTTATTTATATACATAATTGGTTTTATTTTCTTTAAAATACTTTATATATATATATATAGATAAGCATTTATAAATTAAGTAGAGGCTTTTATTTATATTTAAATATATGCAAATTACTTAAAATACAAGTGTTATCATATTAAGACTCAAAATAATATGTGTAAATTTATGAACTAAGATATATGACAAGTGTTGAATCCTAAAACAAGTGGCATTTTTAGATTAAATTTTCTTTTGTTTTTATTAAATGATTTTCAGCCTAAATACATATACTTTTCTCTATCTATTCTTTGGCAACATTTAAAAGCTAAGAGGAAATAAAAATCTGAAGTAAGAAACTTTCAGCCTGTAACCATTCTTCAAAATCTGTAACAAAATTCTCCTCATAAACAAATTAGTAATCAAACATTCCTCTCAACCAAAATCTGTAATCAATCCTCTAAAAATCTACTTCTTCAAACCAGTAAAAACATTTTCCAAATCAAAACAAAAGTATGCAATACTTTTTCAAAATCTGGAACTCCAATCTGCATTTGTTTAAAACCTGGAATGAAAGCCTGTAACCTCTCTTCAATCTGAAAACAAAGCCTGCATTTTTCAAAATCTGGAAGCATGTTCAAAAGCAAGTTTAAAATCAAGATTTGAGCAACATCTCAATAAAGCAAGATTTTGGCATGCATGCAAGTTTTCTAGCAAGCAACTCAAGTTTTAAATCGAAGGAGAAAAAGGCAATTCAAGTTTTTAATCAAAAGCAACTGCCAGATCAAAATTTAAAGCCTGGGAAATTTCTCTGTTCTTAAAATTAGGTGAGTAACATCTTTATTTAAAATAAACTTAAGTAATTATGGTTGCTTGAATTGTTTCCTGAGATAACCTTGATTTGTGTGTGGATGAATATGATGAAATAGTTTGTATATATGTATGGGTTTTGAATGCATGTTTGCTGTTGCTTTATTCTTCCCTGTTCTAGATTCCAAACTTAAAGATCTGATTCAAACTTCATGAACTCATGGTCTAATCCATGTTTAGATGCAAATTGCAAACAAAACGTGTTAGTGTATCATAAATTAAAGTCTAAAATTTTATTTAGGTTAATAAACTTGTAAATGACTTTGGGATGAAATAAATAACAGAGGAACTTTATATAAGTAAAATTTTAAAAATCCTGAATTCGTGAATTAGGAGTATAAATCGATTACTTAAACAAGAACTTAAATTTTAAAACTAAAATTAGAATTTTTAGTTTAGAATTAGAAGAGCATTTCTGGTTTGTCTAGAATTGGAGTTTTGGCTTGGAACTGTCAACCTAGCAGGTCGGGGTGGCCATGGTTTTCTCTGATGATGGAATGGTGATGGTAGAATCATGGAAAAATGGTGAGAAGTGAATCAAAGCAGTGTGGCATTGGAAATTTTGAATTAAAGATTATAACCCTAGTTTTGATTTGGTCGGGAAAATGGTCATCGCGGTGTCGAGAGTGCATCGGAAATAGTAAAGGGTGGTGGGATCGAAGCTATAATCGGTGGCGCTGCTCTGGGTGGGATCGCGTGGTCTCAGATGAACGTTGGCGGCGACACGAGGTGATTCCAGTTTGGTCGAGTCTGTGTTTCAGTCGAATCTATATGCTCGATTTTTGATTTGTATCGTATCGTTGGAGCTGGATGATCGAAGGATTGGAGAGGGTCGGCGGCGACTCAGGAGTGTCGGCGATGGTGGCTGGAATGGCACCGATGCCTGTGCACGTGCACATGGTATCAGTTTGGGTTGAGTGTTTAGTTAGAGGAAGAAGAAGACGTACTCGAGTAAATTGATGAGTTGGCTCGAAGTCATACTCGAGAAAACGGGGTGCTGGCTCTGGTTCGTTTTGGGGGAACTCGTGTGGGTTTATAACAGTCTTTAAAATTTTTAACATAACAAAGTTTAAAATAAAAAGAAGGGGAAATCTGGAAGTTGGTCTCGGGGGTTTTCAGATTTTGCTCGGGTATTTTGATATTTGGCTCGGGTCTGTAGATTTAGTATAAAAACAGTTTTAACTTTTAAAATAAAATCAAGTTTTATGTAAAACAATTTTGTTAATAACTAGTTCTTTGTAAATAGTAAATGTTTCCTTAACATTTGGTTTTAAAAAGATTTTGTAAATTTGATTTAAAATTGGTTAAAGTTAAATTTGTAATTCAAATTTAAATCTTTAATTTGAAATGAATTAAAGAAAGATTTTAAGGTAAAATGTTTTAAGTCTTTTGTTAATAATAATTAAAGTAGTTATAAGGTTAATACTTTAATTTCAAAGATTAATTAAGGTTCAATGATTTAAGATTCATTAAATTAACGAGGTAATTAAAGAATAAATTAATAATTTAATTAATTAATGGTTTAGTGTTAATTAATTAAATAATTAAGATTTTTCTTCGTTAATTTAATGAATCTTAAATCATTAAACCTTAATTAATCTTTGAAATTAAAGTATTAACCTTATAACTACTTTAATTATTATTAACAAAAGACTTAAAACATTTTACCTTAAAATCTTTCTTTAATTCATTTCAAATTAAAGATTTAAATTTGAATTACAAATTTAACTTTAACCAATTTTAAATCAAATTTACAAAATCTTTTTAAAACCAAATGTTAAGGAAACATTTACTATTTACAAAGAACTAGTTATTAACAAAATTGTTTTACATAAAACTTGATTTTATTTTAAAAGTTAAAACTGTTTTTATACTAAATCTACAGACCCGAGCCAAATATCAAAATACCCGAGCAAAATCTGAAAACCCCCGAGACCAACTTCCAGATTTCCCCTTCTTTTTATTTTAAACTTTGTTATGTTAAAAATTTTAAAGACTGTTATAAACCCACACGAGTTCCCCCAAAACGAACCAGAGCCAGCACCCCGTTTTCTCGAGTATGACTTCGAGCCAACTCATCAATTTACTCGAGTACGTCTTCTTCTTCCTCTAACTAAACACTCAACCCAAACTGATACCATGTGCACGTGCACAGGCATCGGTGCCATTCCAGCCACCATCGCCGACACTCCTGAGTCGCCACCGACCCTCTCCAATCCTTCGATCATCCAGCTCCAACGATACGATACAAATCAAAAATCGAGCATATAGATTCGACTGAAACACAGACTCGACCAAACTGGAATCACCTCGTGCTGCCGCCAACGTTCATCTGAGACCACGCGATCCCATCCAGAGCAGCGCCACCGATTATAGCTTCGATCCCACCACCCTTTACTATTTCCGATGCACTCTCGACACCGCGATGACCATTTTCCCGACCAAATCAAAACTAGGGTTATAATCTTTAATTCAAAATTTCCAATGCCACACTGCTTTGATTCACTTCTCACCATTTTTCCATGATTCTACCATCACCATTCCATCATCAGAGAAAACCATGGCCACCCCGACCTGCTAGGTTGACAGTTCCAACCAATTCTAGACAAACCAGAAATGCTCTTCTAATTCTAAACTAAAAATTCTAATTTTAGTTTTAAAATTTAAGTTCTTGTTTAAGTAATCGATTTATACTCCTAATTCACGAATTCAGGATTTTTAAAATTTTACTTATATAAAGTTCCTCTGTTATTTATTCCATCCCAAAGTCATTTACAAGTTTATTAACCTAAATAAAATTTTAGACTTTAGTTTATGATACACTAACACGTTTTGTTTGCAATTTGCATCTAAACATGGATTAGATCATGAGTTCATGAAGTTTGAATCAGATCTTTAAGTTTGGAATCTAGAACAGGGAAGAATAAAGCAACAGCAAACATGCATTCAAAACCCATACATATATACAAACTATTTCATCATATTCATCCACACACAAATCAAGGTTATCTCAGGAAACAATTCAAGCAACCATAATTACTTAAGTTTATTTTAAATAAAGATGTTACTCACCTAATTTTAAGAACAGAGAAATTTCCCAGGCTTTAAATTTTGATCTGGCAGTTGCTTTTGATTAAAAACTTGAATTGCCTTTTTCTCCTTCGATTTAAAACTTGAGTTGCTTGCTAGAAAACTTGCATGCATGCCAAAATCTTGCTTTATTGAGATGTTGCTCAAATCTTGATTTTAAACTTGCTTTTGAACATGCTTCCAGATTTTGAAAAATGCAGGCTTTGTTTTCAGATTGAAGAGAGGTTACAGGCTTTCATTCCAGGTTTTAAACAAATGCAGATTGGAGTTCCAGATTTTGAAAAAGTATTGCATACTTTTGTTTTGATTTGGAAAATGTTTTTACTGGTTTGAAGAAGAAGATTTTTAGAGGATTGATTACAGATTTTGGTTGAGAGGAATGTTTGATTACTAATTTGTTTATGAGGAGAATTTTGTTACAGATTTTGAAGAATGGTTACAGGCTGAAAGTTTCTTACTTCAGATTTTTATTTCCTCTTAGCTTTTAAATGTTGCCAAAGAATAGATAGAGAAAAGTATATGTATTTAGGCTGAAAATCATTTAATAAAAATAAAAGAAAATTTAATCTAAAAATGCCACTTGTTTTAGGATTCAACACTTGTCATATATCTTAGTTCATAAATTTACACATATTATTTTGAGTCTTAATATGATAACACTTGTATTTTAAGTAATTTGCATATATTTAAATATAAATAAAAGCCTCTACTTAATTTATAAATGCTTATTTATATATATATATATATAAAGTATTTTAAAGAAAATAAAACCAATTATGTATATAAATAAAAGCTTATCCATATATTTAAAAATCCAATTTAAACTCAAGTTATATATATACCTATATAACAACACATTAATTTTGAAAACAACAATTCTATTCTCTTAAAAATCTATTATATCTATACAAAAACAACATATTATTAATATTGTTTGAAACAATTAAATATTCATTGAAGAAGATTATTAAACCAATTTAAACATTTTTAATAAGGATTATCAAATCAATTTAATTATTTAAACAGATTATTAAATTGATATTGCCCAAAAATTCCGGGATATCACACTACCAGGAGAAAACAAGAAAATATTTCATAATTATTTAAGCTATGCCACTAGTACTCGGGCCCCCTACATAGCATATGATAAATCTTTTCCATATAGAAAGCTTATTTCAAAATCTTTATTAAACCGCTCTATATTTTATGTTTCTTTGAAGAAAATTTTAGAAATAAACACTTGGGTTTTGTTCCAAATCAGTTGAAGTAACAATATACATATATCTTTTGTACATCAAATCATACTTTCGGGATATAAATCAAAACTTGTTCTACCAAAACCACTCTGTAGCATCCCCCACTTTGAAACCCAAAAATGAATGCCGATGATGCTATAGTAATCACCATAATTATTTTCAAGCGACGGAAGTGAGTTCAGTACATCCAAATCACACTTTTGGGACTTCACCAAAATCATTTTCAAAGCAGTATCAATTACTTCATAAATATTACTAAGTACCATGATCTCAATTTCATAAATCAATTTACCATATATTTACTTTCAAATAATACTATTATTATTATTTCCAAAATCTTAAAAAACATTTTCAAAGACATCAGGATTTAAGTTTTCAAAATACCAGTTTAAATCTTCTTTGTTTATAAACCATACTTATATAAAACCACTTTCCTATATAAAATATTTTCACAAATATTTATTAACAAAATATCTAATCTTACCTTTTGATTATAATACACAACTTTTACTAAATTTAACTTCTCACTTAACATTATCACTGAACGCTTTAAAGTCAAACTGTGAAACTCAATTTACAAGATGGTCATTTTAATGCATCTATAAATACTGTCTACCTGACCCATGCAATGAAAAGGTAAAATGCTTATAAACCGGTCGAGCATCAATCAAACAATCAACAAATAATAGTCACTGCTCAAAAACTAGCCGAGCATGACTAAGCTAATAAATCTACAAATGGTAATAATGCTTATAAACTGGTCAAGAAGGTCAAATCATTCTACAAAGGATAGCAACACTCATAAACTGGCTAGGCATGGCTAAACTAATTAATGTGTGGTAATGAATGAACGTCATTAGTCCCTACACAATTAAACCATACTTTAATAATTCATACTTCTATAAGTTTCATTACAAAAGATCTTTAATTTTCATAGTTGGAATTACCTTAAAGGTATATGTTTATAACAAACATAAATACGCTCTCATATGTATAACACACTAAACTCATTCTAAGACATTCCATTACCCCATCTCTTAATGAGTCATGTCCAACCAAAGCCAAGGTTCTCGCTTAACCTTCAACTCTGATACCACATGTAATGATCCATCTTTTTGACCCCCGAATGTTGACACTAATACATACACTGTATTCATGCGCTGAACAATAAAGTGCCAGAAAGACAGATTGTTAGGGTAAAATAAAATAGAATAAGAAAGAAGAGAATATAACATCAGAATCTCACAACGATACGATAACATATAATATCAAAAAACAGTACAAAACTACCACCATAAGATATTATAACATTTCAGAGTTACAATTTTAAATACAATCATCAGCCTGGACAGTTAAAACAGCATATCCTCACAAATGCAGATATTTATGTAATAGTAATGTACCAAAATTAAGAATACTATAGGAGGTAAAACATCAACTCGTCTCCTCGAGCCCCAATGAACATCCAACTAAAACCTGCATTTCTCATACTACTCGAAAACGCACACAAAGAATTTAGGAAAAACAAAAACTGCTTGTCAGACATAAGTCTGTGAGAAACTCAAGAAATATGCGATTAACATATAACGGTACTTTTGAGACTGCATGAAATGCCATAATGGTTATCCCCTCAAAAGAACCACTCATCTAGTAAGTACATAAGGTGATATAGTAGATAGTGTGTAGGGTGAAGAATATAAATCAAAAATAGCTGTGTCGCTTGCATCTCATGACACAACAATATTAAAGTACAATCAAAACCATTAAGGTATGATCGCATGATTGATTTTCCACAAGGACCTCTTCCATCAAGCCAGATTTGAACTCGATGCACAAGGAAAAGGATTTACCTTCCAAGCGTCGTATATTTCTAGAAAAAATATGCCATAAGGCAAACATAACTAGGCCATACACAAACATTGGTATAAACCATATGGAACCATGTATCATCGACTTTCAGGTGCAATATCGATAAGTATACTCGAGTTGACATACCCCATCATGGGTTAGAAAAACCTCAAGTTGTGCTTCCTACCCTGTCTTTAGCCATTTTCGATGGGTTATGTTTGGCATCTCTCACATGAGTCTTTATCACTTGAACAAAACAAGAATTCTCAAATGGATTCAAACATCCCGAACAGAACTCGAATCTCCACGTAGAACCTGCATAAGTCCTCCGACGAATGCTAACGCTGACCTCTCCCTTGGAATTAACCTTAGGATAGACAGTTCAACTCTATAACATTCCACTTCACAACTGCTTCCAAAACATAGGCACCGTATATCTATTTAGAAGTGGTATTTGATAAGTAACATAATTACCCAGTCTCTTCAAAACTAATCCGATGAATTTGGTTAATGTCAACAACAATGAAAATGATTACATATGGAAACTAAGTCTCGTATACTTATCATGTTTTCGAACTTTTCAACTTACACTATCCCTCAGCTAAAAGTGAAGCCAGGTAAGTTATAGCACTGGTTACATCAAAACCTCGCTTAGACACTTCATTCTTAACTCTCACAAATAGACAAGCATACTTCATTGGCATTTAGTGCTAAGTACATGACTAATTACTTTCCATAAATTAGTAAACACATAAAGCACAATTAAGTCATACAACACACGATTAAGTCACATAAGCAACTTCTAATCCTCTTTTTATTTAATTAATACTTCATTAAATAAAACCTCTTTTATTAGTAAAACTTCATTTATCTAATAAAAGTTCGTTTATCAATCACTACTATTCATTTGTACTCTTTCAATACTCCAAAAGGTATTCATATACTTATCTCAAATGGTATAAGCATATTCACAAATCATTAACAAGATTTTTTACTTTAAACCTTTACTTTTTCTGTCTTTTTTTCAAAAGATTCAATGCTTGTTATTACCTTTGAAATATCCATTTAATAGGTCTAAATACATTCACAATTCTATTTTAAAAGGTTTAAGACAAATGATACTTAAACATTATCATAATAAACACAAAACCATTCTATACTTGTCATTTTTTTAAACATTCTTTTTAAAGATCTAAGCATACTTATTTACAAGATAATATACTTTTACATAACTTCACAAAACTGTTTATTATAATGTAAGTGTTTTTCTAATGGAGTGCTCCTCGACAAGAGGAGCACACTCATTAATAGTTATTATTAATTATATATGTAGTTGCAAAACCATCAACATGCCTGATGGTTGGCAAAGCAAAAAAACAAAAATAAGGAAAACTATTGATTATCACATGGATGATCTAACTACAAGGAAGAACTAAAGAGTACATAAAATGTCCATTATAGATGTACATTGAAGTAACAAAAAACTTTAAAGGCCAGTTATAATAAAAGATATTTTAATGGCCATCAGTGATAGGTTGCGTGATTATATGTTAGAATATGTGTAGCGAACCCGGATTTTAATTAAATTTAAATTGATAATTAATTGAATTTTTGAATAAAATTGTAAAATTAATTGTAAATTGAAGCGAGTTTCCCTGAACTCAAATGAAATAGATGTTAAATCATTTGAATTTAAATTGTATATATGGTTTAAAAATAAAAATACAAATTATATAAAATAAAGTATATAAAATATAAAAGTAACCCATTAGCTAAAATCTAACAACAGAAAAAAAAATATAGAAATTATTTATATTACAAATTAATAAGACTAAAGAAAAATAAAAATAAACATATATATATATAAGATAAAAGTATAAAGTAAATACATTGGATAAAATCCAATAACATAAACTAAAATAGAAATTCACATATATTACAAAATAAATATAAAACAAAATAAAATAAATACATAAATAAATTATAACAACATATTAAATATGGAAATACATCCAAAAATAATAAAAGAAAATTAAAATAAAATAGAATCTCACTTATATTACAAAGTGATAAAACAAAACCATATATATGCAAACATGAAAACAAGTAAACAAGAGCAAAGAAGATAGGTAAAAGCTTATTAAGGAAGCCACAAAAAAAATTATCTCATACATGTACAGCCAAAATAAGAAAAATATATGAATATAAATATGGTACAACACAATTAATGCACGCACAAATATATCTCACCAGCCTCCAAAAACAAGAAAAATCTCTGGTTTCTATTGTACAGAATTATATCACTTGTACAAATATCATCATCTCCTGTAAACTTCATTTCACTTGAACAACAAATTCGTTTTAGTTGCCTCCATTAAAACTGAGAAAAAACCAAAGTAATATCACTTTATAATCAAACAAACATCTCAAACTAAAACATCAAAATCTGAGAATTAAGAAAGCCTGGGATCTTCAGCTATCAAGTTCAAAACCAGATTTCAACTTCAACTTAAAAGACTACAACTTCAACTTCTAGATGAAAACTTCTGGAATCAAAATGCTTAAGGTGAGTAACAATTAATGATTTCAAACTTGAATATATATCTTGCAAATGCTCTGTGTATATGCATTAGTGATTGCTTTTCTTCTTCTCTGTTTGTTTTACAGAGTATCAAATAACAAGAAAATTCTATTTCTTGTTTTCTAATCCATATCAGGCTTTGTTTTCAACACAAAATAGTTGTGTTTAAGTATGAGTTATAATCTAAAAATGGTTTCGTGAAGTATAAATGTATATAGAATGAAAGATCAAATTTTTACAGTGAAAACTTTGTTTTCTGGAAAATTTGAGTATCACGAATTATTGATTCAAGAATATAACTCGAATCCTTACTAGAAGACATGATTTTTAAATCTTGTTTGATGATTTTTAAGCAACTAGATTGAGAGCAGTTTGTTTTTGCTCGAAATTTTAATTTTGATCAATTTCTGGTGATCGATCGAGTCGTTTTAGTCGGGGCTTTGGCCTGAGATGGAGGAGCCTATGGGGATGCCTGGAAAAATAGGCGGAGGTGGCCACGGCCATGGTGGCGACAGCGGCATGCGATTTTAGTTGGTAAACCAAATTTTTATAGTGGTTGAATTTTTGATTGCCGCGACTTCCATAGTGCATCGAGTTGCACGCGACTTTGGGTGATGGAAGAGGATGCGTAGGCAAATGTGTGGACGGAGTCGCTGATATTCTGGTGGTTGGAGCGTCGAGCACGAGGCATTGCCAGGTTTGAGGGGATGTTGCTTTCGAGTTTCTAGGTTTGGATTCGAACACTCGAATTCAAATTCGAGTTTGGAAAGATGGTCTGAGGTTCGTGATTAGGTGCGAGGGTGATCGCCGACTTGAGGAGATCATCGTTGATGATCGGAGATGGCCAGCAACGATGTGCATGTGCACGAGCTATGGTGCCTGGGTGTTTTGTTTTGCCTGGGAAGAATTAGTGATTTCTCGCGTCGTACTCGAGTAATTCGAGTTGTTTACTCGAAGCAAAATGGTCAGGGCTCGGGTCAAAATTTTGTTACAGGCTTTCAACCTGAACCTAGTTTCTGTTTTGAAATTTTAAAACTAAATTTAAATTTATCAATCAAGGTTTTAAAACTGAGTTTAAATCAAAATGTAAATATAGATTCTAGTTTGAATTGAAATTTAGTTTGAAGATAAATAAAGTTTTAAATTCAATTTGTTTGATTAATATAAAAGCAGTTAAATGTATGGGAGAATTTGAATTTAAAATGGATTTGAAATTTGTAAATGAAAATTTAAACAAGTTGAAATTTAAAATCTTAAACCTGGACTGAAAATTGAATTGAATTCCAGATTTTGAAATGAAATTGAGTTTTTATAAATTTAAATCTTTAAATAAGTTTAAATGTTAATGTCTTCTTTTAATATGTGAAATTTAAAGTAAATTGATTTTAAACTTTATTAAAGTTAAATAAGAATTCATTCTAAATCTTGAAATAGAAATGAAGTTTTAAATGAAAATTTGAAATGAATGGTTTCAACCATATTTATAAGTGATAATTAAATCATAAATAAAAAGATGAGTTTATCTTAAGTAAATGAACATTTAATGAATTGTATTTCATTTATTTATTAAGTTAATTAATCATGATAATTAATGATTTGTATTAATTAGTGATTATGAGTTTTAAATTTATTAATTAAGGTTTAAGTTAATAAATGATTGGAAATTAGTTAATTTGTAATCAAGAACTAATTAATTTACAATTGACATTTAATTAATTAAATCATTTGATTTTATGAATTATTAATGGTTAATCAAATTATAATCAATAATGATTAATATAAGAAATTTCTTTAGAAAAATGATTAAAGAAATTTTAATTGTTAATGAAGGTCATTAACTAAGATTATTTAAATAATTAATTAATGTGATTAATTGTAACAATCAATTGGATTGAATTAATTAATGATAATCATTTATGAAATTGTGTAAGTGTAATTACTTTATGGAAGTAATTAAGAAATTAATTGTTCATTGAAATTAATTAAAAATAATTAATTAAGGATTAATTATCAATTAAGGGTTAATTTATGATTAATCAAAGGATAATCAATTAAATGTTTCGTAATTAATTGATGATTAATTTACCATAACTAGTAAATTTATTCATAGAAATAAATCTGATTTAAATTAATCGGATAATTTAATTAATTTTACTTATGAATATTTGGATTCTATTGGAAGATTTGATTGTTTGATATCCCTGATATGTGATGCTTTGTGATACATCCTGGTTTGTGTTGTGATCTGTTTCTCTGGGATGAATGTAATTAATTCTCTGTGATGTAATTTATTATCTATGATACATTTGTATATTATCTGTGATCTGTAAATAAAAGATAAGCGTTATAGTTATACCGCTTATCAACTATATTTTTGTATCTTAATCTGTGATGATTGGTTGATGTTGCACTACTGTGTAAAACCCCTGGACCACACTCTTACACACACAAATATGGATTTCACGAGGAAATCGGTTAAGTCACAGATGATTTAAATTTAATATTTTTGAAATTGAAATTTTAATTTCAATTGATTTTGAAAATGGATTTGGGTTAAATGTTAAAGCTTTTAAAAAGGAGTTTTAAGATAAAAGTTATTTTGAATAACTTGGTGAAGCTTCCAATTTAAATAATTTAATTTGAATTTGAATTCAAAATTTGGAATTGAATTCCATGTTTGGAAATTTTGATTAAAGATGATATAAATGTGTTTATATGAATTTAAACCATTTCAAAAGTATGGTTTTGAGAATTTGAACTTAACCCAAGGACTTTAACTCATATAAATGAATCAGATTTTCCGAAATGAAAACTATTTGTTTTCAAATAATAGAAGCTTTCATATAAGGAATGAAATTCCAATTTGTGTTAAAAGAATCTCAAGTTTGAAATGAAAATGGTTTTCCAAGTTATGAATGAATCTTTGTGAAAAATTGTTGAACTTTGTTTTGAAATTGGAAAGGTGTACCTTTTGTATAAAAGGTAGAAATGGAATTGTTTTTAAAGCTATCAGTTAAATCTTTGTTTTAAAGATTTAATGAGTTAATCCAATTGAAATGGAAATCGATTTGAAAATCTGTGAATGGATCTTTGTGAAACTAGGTGAACTTTGTGAATTGAATCTTTTTGTTTAAAAAGATTAAAATGGTGATGTGTTTAAACCATTTGAAAGAGGAAATTTGGATACTAAGTTGTGACTTAACTGAAATTCTAATACCCATATGTTTTAAAATATTGCGCTCATTATTCGGTTTAGCCGGGAGAGGACTTTGTGTCATATAACCCATTCCGAATAATGATACATCGTATATGGATTGCATTTGAAGACCGGTGGTGAAGACCGGATATTTTCGAAAACGAAAGGATAACCCGTCGATTGTCTCTGCACTAAGTCGCGCCGGTATAGAGATTTCCTAAGTGATGGGAAGTCCGATCGGGATTGTGAATACCCGGATTGCAAGGGCTTCTTCGGAAGTGCCTTCGGTTCTGTTCGAACCCGGAACAGACTTGTATGGTTGTATGTCTGACATTACACTTTGAGATATAAAGCTGATTTCTTTCGAATACATTTCTGTTTGGCGGCGGAGATTTATTCTCTTAGCTTAACACCCTTCTTCGAGATGTACAAGCTCAGAGGTTTTGTAGTTGAAGGTTATCAGTGATATGCTCCCAAATTGGTAATGTGGCATGCTGAGTGCTGCTGTGTGTTGCTGATCATTTGTTGATCATTTGGTGATCATTTGTTAATCAAAGCATGGCTTTCGTGTAAAGCGTAGCTTTGTGGACGAGACTGCATCAGGACCTCACACCCCGAAAATGGTCGAAACAGGAAAGATGCGGCAAGGTTATGAGGGTCGCACTATTTAGGGTATGTCATTTCTTTCTGGAAAAAGGTGGTATCATGGTATGGAGCCTAGATATTTACCTGTGTGGTTGCTCCAATCTCATTTACTGTGTGATTGTTGCTTTGTGATCGAGGGCCCTCGGATAAAGGTCCCAAAGGACCGGGGGGTGGCATACTCGAGTAGTAGTTACCTAGTTACAGAGGTAACCCGGCCTTGTGTTGGTAGAGATCCGGGTAGGTTCTCGGGACATCCCTCCAGAGGCATTTCCATGTGGCAGTAGGAAGTTCCTTAGCCTGACCATTTGTTGGAAAATCCAAAGAAACAATACGAGCCTTGTATGGTTTTAGTTGTAGAACCTGCCATTTAAAATGGAAGCTATAGTAGGCATAGTATAATGGTACCTATGCTGGCTAAGATTAATATTATATTTTCGAAATGTTTCCTACACTATGCACTAGTAATAATATCAAAAGAGTTTGTTTTGCGTAGTAAGCATGTTTGACTATCATAAGGAGAAATCTCCTCCAATTCTGCGATTGCATTGTGTGTGTGGCGAGAGGCCTTATGGTAGTTTCATTTTTGAAAAGCATTGCGGATTTCAATGTTGAAAATTCTTTTATGTTTGTTTAAAGATAAACTGTTTTTGTTACTCACACCAGTCCCATAACCGACTCGGAGTTTATCGTTCCCTTCCTAAACTCTGGGTGCCCACAATTTTCCACACGGGCAGTCTAGAGTTGGGTTTTTCAGATAGTCATGTTCAGTAGAGTATCTGGAACTAGTTCAGTGTTTGGAGTTCACTCGACGACTGCACTTGCTTCTCTTGGTGCAACATGATGGTGGTTCGAGCTGATGTTGGAGTTGTTGGACTCATTCTCTTTTGAAGATCTTTTGGAGTTATCACTTCTGTCATTTCCGCTGTATCATTATTTATCTCTGATATTGTTGTATCATATAGATATCATTGTTGTATATCATTCTGGATATTGTATTCATTGGAGTTGTATATGATATCATTGTTTTCTTTCTTCCGCTGTGTTGTTATATTTAATGGTGTTATAAGCTCCGGTGAACCAGATTCGGCGTTTGAATCTGCAGCATTTCGAGTACAAGTGAAGTACGGGTGCCGATTTTCGAAGGCCGAGTTCAGGATCATCACAATATTAGAGTGCATAAGCAAGCAAAGGGAGTACTATTGTTGACAATGTTGTTGAATATGCTATTAAGCAAGCGAGTATTTTGGGGATATGTTGCTGAATATGTACAATGAATTATGCCAAGCACAAACACAATGCTGAATTTGAAGCATTGGATGAGTGCAGTAGCATAAGCCTAAGTGCGGAGTAGATGATGGGTAAAGAGGGTGTTGGTGAATAGGCATAGCGGGCCTGAGTACAGAGCAGCTGGTGGGTAATCATGAGTGCAGTATTATCAGAAGGCACATGCGCTTGCAAGGGTGAGGAAGTAGGTGTTTTGCGTTGTTAAACTCCTAATCAGGAGAGGTAAAGCATGATGATTTTGGAAAGAGCTGAAAACCGGGCCCTAAACTACCTGAAAGGAGCAGAGCTGGTGTCGGAAGGTGTGCACAAGGACAGTATAATAGTTGTGGTTCCGAAAAACAGTGTAGCAGGCCTGAAATGTTAGAACCTCCATTCAATGTTTCAATGATAACAACTATACTATCATATATATTATATACATCGTATCAAGATAACATGTATATACTACAAGAAGACATCATGCTTGAAGATATTGGGACTCGATGACAGACAATGATCTATCAACCATACTATAATTAGTAAGGTTATTCTACTGTAAAAAAGTCTTAGATAAAATGTTGTAAGGTCTCCTTAAGTATATATGCACATACGATCACACATAATTTCATATATGCTAAACATAAAGTGGAAAACTGCATTTAACAATCATAGACGTCTGAGGAAAAATAAAAAACGTCTATGACAATGACAACAACTATACAATCATATATATTATATACATTTATCAAGAAAATGGGTATATACTACAAGAAGACATCATGCTCGAAGATATTGGGACTCGAAGACAAACAAAGATCTATTGACCATACTATAATTAGTAAGGTTATTCTACTGTAAAAAAGTTTTAGATAAAATGTTCTAAGGTCTCCTTGAGTATATATGCACACACATCACACACGATTTCATATACACTGAACCTAAAGTGAAAAACTGCATTTAACATTCACAGATGTCTGAGGAAAAATTACCGACGTTTGTGACAATCCTCGAGAAATTATTTCCTGAAGTCACATACGTCTGAGGTTTTACCACAGATGTCTGTCATCTGAAAAACTGCACACTTCCGAATAGACAATTCTGTTGAACGAATAGAAATTAACTCTTCATCAAATGGTTGCAGCCATTAAAATGAATAGATCTTATCTAATAGTAACAACTCTTCATCTGCATCTCTTTAAATCTTTAAATACTACCATGATTGAGATATAGGGATTAACAAAAATTGAATTAATTAAAACTATTCTCTCTTGATTTCTTATTACTCTCTTACGCATACAATTGCTTACATACTCTCAATCCATCATAACCAAATTATAATTTTGGTTAAACCACTTCCTACAACTCAAAGCATTCACATTCATATACTCAAAGGAGATCATAGGAAGGTTTGTATTATCAGTCTGAATCCATGGTATTTGGAACATAAAATTTTCAGAGATATACTTTTGTATTAACCTATTTCTCCGGGCGAAGCGAGGGTTAGTTGGTTAAAGGAAATACCGAAGGAGAGTTTCGGGACTGGACGTTGGACGAGAGGTCTGAACCAGTATAAAATATCCGGTGTGATTATTTCTATTTTTTTATTTATATTTATTTATTGTTCTCTGCTTAACATAGTTAGTAATATACATCCACACACATATACATATAAATTGCCTTATTATAAATTGCATTATTTGTAAAGATCCTATAGACTTTAATTTGGTATCGGAGCAAGGTCATTTCAATCTACAGTAACATGTAATTGAAAAATCATTAAAATGTCAAGCACATTTCAAGAAGGTCAATCAATTGCTCATCCTCCACTATTTACTGGTTCTACTTATGCTTATTAGTCAACACGTATGAAAATTTTTATGGAAGCCAATGGCTAACAACTCAAAACAAATATGAAGCACCTGACACCGATATTAGCACATAGACCGATGCACAAAAAGCAGAGGCATCTAACAATACCAAAGCTATGAATGTGTTGTTTTGCTCACTTGGAAAAAATGAGTTTTCACATATCATGCTCTACAAGACTGCATATGATATATGGTGCACTTTACAAGTCACACATGAAGGAAAGAATAAAGTCAAGCAAACTAAAATTTCGATTTTACAAAACTAATTCTCATCTTTCAAAATGAAAACAAGTGAATCAATTATTGATATGTATGCAAGTTTACAAACCATTCAACACAATCTCATGGCACTTGGATTCAAATTCATAGATTTTGTTTTAATCACGTAAATTTTAAACTTTTGAAAAATGAATGGGAAAGAAAAGTTTTATCCATCGAAGAAGCTAATGATCTTTCTCAACTTAAAGTTGAAGAGCTAATAGGAAATTTGATGTCGTATGAAGCTAACTTGTAGGCTAGAAAGGATTAAAATCATGAAAAGAAAATCATTGCATTCTAAGCAAGTAATGAAGATTCAGACTTAGATGAAGAAGGGATTGTCTTTAATGCCAAGAACTATAATAAATTCAAGAAGTTCAAGAAGATGACAAAATTTCAAAATGGCGGCAAACCAAACTCCTCAAATCAAACATCGATTAAATGCTATGGATGTGAAAATTATGGCCACATGAAGAAGGGTTGTCCACAGCTCAATAATGATAAAAAGAAAAGAAATTCGAGAAATTCAAGAAAAAGAAAAGAGCTTTTCAAGTAACATCGGATGATTCAGATTCGTCTTCTTCTTCAGATAGTGATAGTGAAAGTTACTCGGAACAAGCAAATGTGTGTTTTATGGCTGACACTAATGAGGTACGTCCTGAACTTACTTATGATGAAATAATGGAAATAAGCATTGAATTAGATGATAAAAATAAAGAGTCAAAAAAATAAATAAGGAATATATAGGAAAGTTAACTAGATCATAATTAGAAATCAGATTATTAAAAGATGAAAAAATTATCTTAGAAGAAGAATTAGAAATTGTTCAAAAAAATATACAACATTATTATCTCAAAATGATAAATTATTAAACGATTTAGAAAATTATAAGTTAGAAGAATTTAATCTGGAAAAAGAAAAACTAGAATTACAAGCAAATTTAAATTCTAGAAATGTTGAAATTTGTGATCTTAAAAGTAAATTAGATAAAATAAGAAATAGTGTGACGAAATTCAACAAAGGAAAACAAAATTTAGAAAATTTGATTACAATATCTAAACCATCTGGAAATCGAAATGGATTAGGTTTTAAAGTAAACAAAAGTCAAAGAAATATAACACATTATACACATAATTCAAAAAGCCAAAATTATAAACTAAGTTTAAGAATTCATATACAACTATAGTCAAATATGGATTCCAAAAACAAATAATAAACTAATTAGACAAAAATATATTGATGAATATTTACAGAAAGTTGTATAACAAATATTACATTTCTAAAGGAACCAAATCCTCATGGATAAGGCTACCTTCCTCCACTAACACATAGGACCCTAATCAAAGAAGATGGGTACCAATTAATTTTTTATTTTATTTTGCAGGTACCTAAAATTAAAATAAAAAATAAAGAGAAATGGATACTGATGTGCATGTAAATGTGCATATATATATATATACATCCATATTTTATCTCTTTTTATTTAAATAAATATCATATTTGGGCATTTTAACATGTTTAAAACCAAAATTCAATTAATTTCAAATCATCATATATTCAACTTCATTCAGGGGCAAAACGGACATTTTTGTGCATGTGTCATTTGAGAATTTTTACTTGGACATTTTTGATGATTTTTATAGGAATTTGGATGCATATGGAAGTGGCTTATATGAAGATACATGCATGCACAAATGAATACAAAGAAAAGAAGAGGGAAATAATTCAAAGTGAAGATCATGGAGGACCCCACCTACCTACCTACCTTAATGTACAAATTAGAGGCTAATGAACATGCTTATGGAATTAATGGCTTCATGTACACTTAAATGATGATTAGTAGAAGCTAATGATTACTTGGCCTCCACACTTCCTAAGGGGGATTTTGGGAAGCCCAAAAAAATAGAATTGGGGTTTTATGCATGTATAAAAACCCTCTTATGTACATGAAACTATCATCTACCTTTCATATTTCTTAGGGAATTAAGAGATCAAAGTTTAAGCTCAATGAAATAAAAATGGCTTCTTAGCCTCTTTCTCTTCTCTTATTTACATGCTTTCATTTATTTTTCATGCTTTTATTTATGCTCTTTCCTTCTCTTTGTTAGTAGATTAGTTTTACATTCATGCAAGTAGTGTAGTTTAGTTCCTTTTGTTGCAAGTAGTTTAATTACATTCTCTTCTTTGATATTTTTCTATTTTCTTCTCCTTTTAATGTTGAAATTTACTTGTGTTGCTTCAATGCCACAAATGAGTAGCTAAACCCCTTCAATTTAGGGATAATGAAGCTCTCAAATATTATGTAATTTCAACATTTGTTATGATTTATGATCTCTTTGTTTGTGCCTTATGAAAGTGAATATTGATGCAAGTTTATACAAGTGGGTTTGATAGCTTCTATTGCTTATTTAAATGAGCTATTCTTATTCAACATAAACACAATTTGCATCATCATTTGCTAATCCATTTTTGATTGTGAAATTAAAGTAAAAATGAAATTTGATGATATATATTACTAGTTACAATTGTTAATAGATCATACTTAAAATAGCTTTTGCTTTGGCTTCATTTTCATGAGAATTATAAGTGGTTTATTTGGTGTATTATAGTTTGATGGTTTGAGTTATGTTAATTAATAACATAAACAAACCATACTTATGATAAATACAACAATATTTCACTTAATATCAAAAGCTAGAGATCACAAATTGTTTGTTTGAATTACAAAAATATGAGAGTGGATTTGCCTCTAAATTGTTATCTACTTCAATAGTTTTTAAATCAAATTTTAATTCTAGTTTTAGCTTCATTTGATTTCTAGTTAACAACTTCTCCTACATTTGGTCTAATTTGATTGAATAGATTTTTTTAAACTCTAACAATTCCCTGCGGATCGACCCGTATTCGCCACGTACTACAAAGTGTACGCCGTGCGCTTGCGGTAAATTTATTTCAAAATTTTTCGACCATTTTCTAAACCGATAGAAATTAGTCGATTAACAAGTTTTTGGCGCCGTTTCCGGGGAATTGCTTTGATTT
Organism: Allium fistulosum; assembly: GCA_030737815.1. Lineage (NCBI taxonomy): Eukaryota > Viridiplantae > Streptophyta > Magnoliopsida > Asparagales > Amaryllidaceae > Allium > Allium fistulosum. The sequence continues at coordinate 99,779,343 of CM060901.1, read as the reverse complement.
TTGATTTCTATTCTTCGAATTATTTTTGTTTGATTTTATTTTGTGTTTGTTGTGTGCATTGCACATTAATTAAAAAACACACACCGTTGTCTTGCATTTGTGTGTTTTCTTGTTTGCTGTTTTAGTGGTATTTATGTGTTCACGGTTTTAGAATTGTTTTAGTGTTTACAGTTTTGGCTTCTGTTTTATGTTTCATCTGTGTGCTTATCACACAAACTATTTCACTGTTTACATAACCTGTTTCATTGTTTTACAGTTGCAACACAAGTTGGTTTTACATTTTGTTTGCAGTCAAGCTACATCTAATTTCATTTAACACTGCATTCTGCAACTTTTGATTTACACAACTTTGATTTACACATCATACTGGTCAAAAAAACTGCTCAAACAATATTTCAAAACTGTGCAGTCCTTTTGTACATCACACTGCTGTGCACTTCCATTTTCTTACCATCTTCAAATACAACTATCCTTCTGCCATTCTCCTCCTAAACCAAAACCAAAATTCCACTATCTTCCCACTTCTATCGTCACAACCTCAACAGTGCCGGACCTCCCACAACCATCGAATAACACCCATACCATACATTGACATCTGACCACAAACTCACCACATTCCCTACTCCCTGGCTGCACACCACAGTCTTCACTCAACGCCAAATACCAAATCGCAACTTCATAGATCATCCACAGTCTTCACGTTCACCAAAACCACCCTACTGTAGTACACTATACAACCCAGATCATACTTCTGCAACCCATCTTCATCTCCTCAAGCCACTGTGACCCCTTTAAACCCTGCAGACCTCTCTACAAACAACCCACAGTCTTCACCTCTACATTACTTACACTACTGTCCAGTTCAACATCATCCAACTCCAACTAACACCCCAATCACAGCACTAAACAAAACACTCCTCATCACAGCAGCCATCATTCACCACTTCCACTGTCCTGCCGTGCAATTGACCTCACACATCCACTACTCTATCCTACCCAACCCTCCGCGACCTCCACTTGCCTTCATTCCTCCTCAAACTGCATTCCCCCTTCAACACAAAACTTCCCTGCTACTCCTCCTTAAACCGTCAGTATCCCCTGCTTCACCACATTGCTGCCACATCGCCAAAGTGCTGCTACTTCATCACCATTCGAACTGCTCTACTACACGTCCAAGCTCACACCATCTCAATACCACCACAGTGCAACGACAACTCCAACCATCAACTCTCAATAGCCAACAACCCAATCCCCTCTTACATCACAACCTTTCACCAATTTCTCAACCATCCTCCTGCAATTGCGACCACCATTACTGCCTCGACCTTCTACATCTCAACACCTGAAACGACAGCGAACTGAAACCGCCACCTCAAATTTGCCACTTCCAAACCACTGCAGAACCCAATCGCCCAAACTCTACCGGCAATCGCAACCTCGCGACTTCGTCCAAAATCACCTCCAACATCGAGCAACAGCCAACACTCACTGCATACAACTTCTCCAATTCATACAACATTCATCTGCCGTTTCCCACCACCAATTATGCCTTGAAAAAGTCGCGACCCAACTCGCGACCCACACCTTCAATCCAACCCGCTACCTAATCAAATCCCAAATCGACGTCGAACAACTCGTGGATTCTTTCTCCTTTAATTTCGCAATTTTTTTTAAAAAGCTTCTGGGTTTGCCTCGTCTGATTTCATTTGGTTTAATTCTTCATTTGGTTTGGTTTAAGAAGAGTGTTGGGTTGTGGGCCTTGAAACGGGCCGGTCGGATTTTCTTTGTTTTTTCTCTCTCTTATTTCATTTGTTTAGTTTCTATTTTCCTTTTTTTTTTAAAAACTCTTTCAAATTTTTTTAAGTAAAACTTCATTTTCCATTTTTGTTTCCTCTTCAAAAAAAACAAAAACAAAAAGTCTATCCTAAAAAAAAAGATGCTCAGGTTGTTTTGTTTCCTTTTAGTTTTGCTTTGATCTATCCTTCGAAAAAAAATTGCTTTGTTTTAGATTGTTTTAAGTCCATCCTTTAATATGTTCTTTTCTACTAAAAAAACAAAAAAATAGATTTTGTTTGCCTTGGTTTTCTGTTGCCTTTTGTTTGTTTTGGTTTGTCTTAGTGAAAATTCGTTTAGCTTTTGTTTTCGTTCTATCTTGACAAAAAAACAAATTTCAAATATATAAAACAAATTTCATTTGTTTAACTTTTGTTTTATTTTTATTTTTATTTTTTTTCATTTGTTTTGTTTGGTCTTCCTTTGAATATATAAAACAAAAATTTGTATTTATTTTCGTTCACTCCTTTTCAGGTTGCCAAAGCAGATTAAAAGGAAGAACTGCTTGCCCAAAAATAATTGCTGCTTGCTTATAACAAAAAATTGCCGCTAAAAAAAATAATTGCTAATAATCTGCACGCTTTAGTATTGTGCTTTCATCTCTAGTGCATTGTTGGTTGCTTGCATTTGCATTTATATATGCAAAAAAAAAATTCAAACCCCAAAAACAAACTTCATTTTAGTTGCATTGTAAATTCACGTTTAATTTTTGTTTTGCATTCATCTCATCTTATTTTCTTTTCTAAGCGTAATACCCCAATTCACATAAGGTGAGGGATTTCATCACCCTTTCCTTAGCCCACAAACGCATTTCATCGTAGAATTGGACTAATAATAAAGGTTAGACATTCGACTTAAGGGTGTCACGAGCTCATATAGGGCTTAATTGTATCTTCACAATTGTTTTCTTTGAACAATTTTATTTCTTGGTGTTTAGGCTACGGCAGAGTAATAACCAGTTATAAAAATTACAGTGATACGTAAATATTATACTGGTTGTTCCTCTGAAGGTACTTAAACCTTCGGTTGCATTGCTACGGTGATTCATGGTGCACCGATAACTCCTGCCCGTTACCTAGCCGAGAAATATTTTTGTTGAATTAAGACAAAGTGTGATTATACAATTTTGGGTTAGGAGCCACCAAGGACAGAAAACTATAATTAAGTCCTTTGCATTCATTTAGTTGCATTAGTTCATGCATATTTAAAAAAAACAAAAAAATCCAAAATCCAAAAAAAAAATTGTAAATTTTTCTTAACTTAGTTTTTAATTCCAAAAAAAAATCTTCCTTTTTCTTTCCTATGAAAATTTTCAATCAAAAACAAAAATCCAAAAAAAACAATAATATAAAACCTTTTCAAAAAGATTTTTTTTTAAATTCAAAAAAGGAAAAAAAAAACACAAAAAACAAAAACCAAATTTCCATTTTCTGAAAACAAAAAAAATTCCTTTTGGTAAATATTTGAAAATTCAACAACAAAAAAAAATTACAGAAACAAAAACATATAAAAAATTTGAAAAACCAAAAACAAAACAAAAATCAAACTTCTCTTCTGAAAATAAATTTCGCTTGGTAAATATTTTTCTTCCTCTAAAAAAAAGAAAACAAAAACAATTTTTCACTTCGTTTTTCAAATCTTCTTTCTCTTCTCAACTTTCACATGTGCATGATTACTTGGACTCGTGACACAACAACAAATCGTTGGACTCGCGACCCTTCTACAAATCGTTTAACTCGAACAGACGATCCTCTCGAAATGGCAAACGAAAACGCCCCTCGAACTCTTATGGATAGAATCTTTCCCGATAGAGTTTCTATTCCATCTTGCATCACGTTACCCACCCCTACGGGTAACCATTTCGAAATTCACTCAAACCATATTGCCACTCTTCTGAAATTTGGCAATTTCGAACACGATGATCCATACATCTTTTTGACTAAATTCGAACAAGTTTGTGCAACCATAAAACTCCAACAACTTTCTAATGACGGAATCAAACTTCGATTAATACCATTCGCTCTTACGGATTACGCTGAAAAATGGTTGTACAGCTTACCATCGAACTCGATTAAAACGTGGGAAGAATTCATAAAAGCTTTCTTAAAAAAGTTCTACCCCTTGGAAAAAACGAGTAGAATCCGAAACGAAATTGTAAATTTTCATCAATTCAAGGGAGAACCATTCAGAAAATATTTTGAAAGATTTTGATAAAATGTCCACACCATAACTTTGAAAAATGGACGATTTGCCAAATCTTATATGATGGACTCGAAAATAGCTCACGATCCATGCTCGAATCAATGTGCCAAGGCAACTTTCTTGCCCAACATCATGACGATGCTTGGCAATTTCTTGAAAGCCTCGCTGAAAAATCATCCCAATGGGAACGTTCAAACGAAAAATCAATTTACTCATGATCGAGTGCACAGTCGGTAGGATCATCTTTTGCTTTGGAAGCTAAGATCGACGCAATGATAAAAAAATTCAATAACGTTTTCTTGTCGAATCAAATGAACCAAGCTTCCAAACTGATGTGTTATAAATGCAACGATCCTAATCATATAGCCGATCAGTGTCCCAATTCTATCGAACAAATCAATGCTTTCAATAAAGCCAAAAATGACCCGTTTTCTCCAATGTACAACCCTGGTTGGAGAAATCATCCGAATTTTGCGTGGAACCAAAACAATCCCAACACGAATACGATTTGTCCCAATTTTCAAGCATTTCCGAATAATGCTTCAAATCCTCCCTTTCAACCCAATAATTTTCAACCAAACTTTGCGGGTCCGTCTCATAATCAACCGCAACAATCAAATTTTCAACCAAATTCGGCTCATCCTCCCCAAGACGATAAACATTTAACTTCTCTTGAGAAAACTCTTGAAACGTTGGCTAAAGCAACTACTCAAAGCCTTCAATCAAACAGCAATTTGCTAAATTTATTGACTTCATATATGCAAAACACGAACCAATCAATTGCAAAAATCGAAATGCAAATGAGTCAATTAGCCACGTCTGTGAGCGAACGTGAACGAGGAACATTCCCAAGCCAACCTATTTCAAATCCTAGAAATCAAAATGCAAATTCAAATCAAGCCCATGTTGTTCAAGATAGCAACGTCACCCAATTAAATGCTATCACAACTTTACGTTCCGGTAAACAAATCGATAATCAAGTCGTTAATCCAACGATTAACGGAAACTTCTCTCGACACTTCTAAAACAATGAACAACTCAGAACAGAAAGTGGAGCCAAACGTTGAATCAGATGCTAACCAAAATTCTTCTTCCTCTACTCGAGTAGACCTGCCTACTGAGTATCGTGTTCCATTTCCACATCGTCTTCGACCAAAGAAACACTCGGACCAAATGGAAAAGATGTTGGAAATTTTTAAACAAGTCAAAGTTAACATTCCGCTTCTTGACATCGTTCAGCAAGTCCCAACATACGCGAAATTCCTTAAGGACTTGTGTACCCAAAATTGACACACTCAAGTGCCCAAAAAAGTCTTCTTAGCCGCCAGTTTGAGTGAAGTCTTGTCCCAATCCATGCCCGTAAAATACAAAGATCTTGGCTGCCCTACGATTTCATGTACAATTGGAGACAAGAAGATTAACAAATTTCTGATAGACTTAGGCGCAAGTGTCAATTTGATTCCATACTCCGTGTATGAACAATTAGGCTTAGGTGAGCTCAAACCCACAAAAGTAACGCTTTAATTCGCCGATCGATCCATTAAGAAGCATGTGGGAGAAATCGAAGACGTGCTCATTCAAGTAGGGCAATTCATATTCCCTGTTGATTTTATCGTTCTCGAAACACAACCCGTGTCAAATCCCGCAAGTCAAATTCCATTGAGTTTAGGACGACCATTCTTAGCCACCTCAAATGCCTTAATCATTTGTCGTAACGGATCGATGAAAATTTCTTTTGGAAACATGACTTTGGATCTTAATATTTTCAATCTTGAAAGACAATCGAATCACCCTCGTGACCAAGCATTCGAAGTTAGTTCCATTCACGAAAACTTTGAAAACGAGACACTTGATCTTGACGACGAACGTGAGGCCGAGTACGAAAAATTGTTTCACGAAATTCCCAACAAAATTGAATACACTCTTCCCTTTGAATCGCTTCCAGTTGAGTCCGAATCTCAACCTAACTCTTTGATCGAAAAACTCTCGAAGTTGGACCTCAAACCACTTCCCGATCACCTGAAGTACGCATACTTAGGTGACAACGAACCATTGCCCGTCATAATTTCCGCAACTCTCTCTTGATCAAGAAGCTTCTCTTCTCTCTATTCTATCGAAAAACAAGGAAGCGATGGGATGGTCGATCTCCGATATAAAGGGAATTAGTCCTGCTCTTGTCCAACATCGCATCCATTTAATCGACGATGCCAAGCCTGTTCGTGACGCGCAACGGAGGCTTAATCCAAAAATGAAAGATGCGGTGCGTGAAGAAATTCTTAAACTTCTCGACAACGGAATCATTTACCCAATCTCTGTTTGTTCATGGGTTAGCCCAATTCACGTTGTACCGAAAAAGTCTGGGCTAACCGTTGTCAAGAATGATTCAAACAAACTTATTCCAACTCGTACTCAAACGGGTTGGCGTGTTTGCATTGACTATCGAAAACTAAATGCCGCAACACGAAAAGATCACTTCCCACTTCCTTTTATTGACCAAATGCTCGAACGTTTAGCCGACCATGAATTTTACTGCTTCCTTGATGGTTATTCCGGCTATAACCAAATTCCTATCGCTCCCGAAGATCAAGAGAAAATGACTTTCACGTGTCCATTCGGTACCTTTGCTTATCGACGTATGCCATTCGGACTTTGTAGCGCTCCTACGACCTTCCAACGATGCATAGTTGGAATCTTTTCCGACCTGATTGAACGCTTTCTAGAAGTTTTTATGGATGATTTCTCAATCTTTGGCGATTTTTTTTCTCAATGTTTACATCATCTCGAATTTTTTCTAAATCAATGTAAAGAAAAACATTTGACTTTGAATTGGGAAAAATGCCACTTTATGGTCAAACAAGGCATAGTCCTTGGACATATCATCTCAAATAAAGGCATTGAGGTAGATAAAGCAAAAATCGATGTCATTGCAAATCTACCCATTCCCAAAACTGTTAAGGACATTCGATCATTTCTTGGACACATTGGCTTTTACCGATGCTTTGTGAAAGACTTTAGCAAAATTGCTCGTCCTTTGATGACTCTTCCTGGAAAAGACGTTCCTTTCGATTTTAACTCTGATTGTATCTCTTCTTTTGAATGTCTCAAGAATGAACTCATTTCTGCTCCAATCATTTGTGCACCCAATTGGGATTTTCCTTTCGAAATAATGTGTGATGCTTCGAACTTTGCCGTTGGTGCTATCTTAGGACAACGCATCAACAAGATCCTTCACATGATTTACTACGCGAGTATGACTTTGAACGACGCTCAACTCAACTACACAACAACCGTAAAAGAGCTTCTAGCTGTCGTTTTTGCTCTCAAAAAATTCCGACAATACTTGATAGGGTCACACATTACTTTGTACACGGACCACTCTGCGCTTCGATATCTCTTCGCTAAAAAGGATGCCAAATCCCGCTTGATTCGTTGGATCCTTTTACTTCAAGAATTCTACCTTACAATTAAAGACAAAAAAAGATCCGATAATGTCATAGCCGATCACTTGTCTCGTCTTCCGAACGCACCATCTTCTTTGCCAATCAACGAAAACTTCCCCAATGAACAACTCCTTTCAATTTCTATCAACCCATGGTATGCTGATATAGTGAACTACTTAGTCACTAAAGAAACTCCCTCATCATGGTCCAAACAAGACAAATGCAAATTCATGTCCCAAGTGAAGTATTTCTATTGGGACGATCCATACTTGTTCAAATATTGTCCTGACCAAATCATCCGACGTTGCATTCCGGATAATGAGATTAGGAGTGTTCTTTCATTTTGCCACGATCAAGCGTGTGGTGGACATTTCGATCCTCGAAAAACTGCGGAAAAAGTGCTTCAGTGTGGTTTCTATTGGCCTTCTCTTTTCAAAGACTTGTTTTAATTTTGTAAAACTTGCGATCGATGTCAAATGCTTGGACAAATTTCTCGATGAGATATGATGCCTCTAAACCCTATTCTTACGATCGAAATCTTTGATGTTTGGGGTATCGACTTTATGGGACCTTTTCCCAATTCTTTTGGAAACTTGATATCCTCCTCGTTGTCGATTACGTTTCAAAATGGGTCGAAGCCGTTCCTTGCAAAACCAACGACCATAAAAATTTTGTGAAATTTCTCAAGGAAAACATCTTTTCGAGGTTCGGCACACCTCGCACAATAATCAGTGATAACGGAACCCATTTTTGTAACCGTTCTTTTGAAACATTAATGAGAAAATACTCGATAACCCACAAGTTATCCACTCCGTATCATCCTCAGACTTGTGGCCAAGTTGAAGTTTCAAATCGACAAATAAAACAAATCTTGGAAAAAACTGTTAACAAAAATCGAAAAGATTGGTCTCAGAAATTGACCGACGCGCTTTGGACTTACCGTACTGCTTTTAAAACTAACCTTGGGATGTCTCCATTTTTTTTAGTTTACGGTAAAGTTTGCCATTTACCCATTGAAATCGAACACAAAGCATTGTGGGCAATTAAGAAATTAAACTTCGATCTTGAGAAAGCTGGCGAAAACCGAAAACTACAACTCAACGAACTAGAAGAACTTAGGAACGACGCGTATGAAAATGAGAAAATTTACAAAAAAAGAACCAAAAATTTTCATGACAAGTCAATCCTAAGGAAAACGTTTTCGCCTAACCATTCTTTTATATGACTCAAGACTTCATTTATTCCCTGGGAAACTTAAATCAAGATGGATCAGACCATTTATGGTACGAACTGTTTTTCCACATGGTGCCGTAGAAATAGAAAACCCCAGGGATGGATCAATTTTCAAAGTCAATGGTCATCGTTTAAAACCTTTCTTGGAATTACCCGGTAACCAAGAGGAGGAGCTCATGATTCTTCATGAGCCAAGTACGTCTAGTAAGAATGTTAACTCTCTTTTGTAAATATGTACATATTTTTCCCCATTACACTCATTATATCATGCATTGACTATGGGGACACAGTCAAAATTAAGTGTGGGGGGAGTCTCATTTTCATTTTCATTTTTCATGGTCATGGCATTTTTGAATTTTCATTGAACTCAAAAGAAAAAAATCTCAAAATTTCAAAATCTCAAAAACATTTTCGCTTTAGCATTTTGATTTATTTTTGAAGAAACACTATGGGATAAGTATAGGTTTTGGTTAATAAATTGAAATTTTTGAAAATATATTTGTCTTAACAAAAATAAAAATGAAGTCTGACTACAAATAACAATGGTTTAACTAGTATATAGGAAGGTTCATATGTGTTAATTATGAAGTATGTTCTAATTGAAAATCTTTGTTTAAAAAAGTGGTAAATTTAAAGTAAAAGATATAACATTTTTATCTTCTAAGTTAAATGGTGCTAAGATGATTTTGCAAAACTTTCTCTTTCTAAAAAAAAGAAGAATTTTTTTTTGTATATATGTATATATTTTTAACACCTAGAGTCATGTGTTCACACTCGTGTCTTCACTCGCCATGCTCTGTACCCTTCTCACGTAAGTCCGAAAGGCAGTGCACGATCGGTATATCTGGCCTCAGTTTATCTGAGTCAGGTGTCTGTATATAAAAATTCTTTTTTAATAACGCCTACAGTCAATAAATGTTCACACTTATGTGTTCACTCGCCACGCTCTGTATTCCCCTCACATCAGTCCGCAAGGCAGTGCACGGGTAATATATCTGGCCTTAGTTTACCTGAGTTAGGCATATGTAAATATTGTTAATATCAATGAAATTTTCAAGTAAGAGAGAGTAAGCAATTGAAATCCAAGCACCATTTTAACTTGTTTGATTTAACTTGTTATTGAAAAGAAATGAGAATACCACTTTGACAAACTTTGATAATCAACTAAGAATCCATTTCATAGTTACACTTTGTTATCAACCGAAATAGCGAGCTAAACTATTGTCTATTTGCTATGATAACTTGATTTTTGTTGGAAGTTTTGACGAGTAAATGACTTAAATTTTCAAGACAATGACCAAAACCTATATTTAACTTATGAGTGTCGAATTTAAAGTGAATCCTTCATTTGTAAATATTTTCAAAAACTTGCATTCATCCCATTGTAAATAAATCTTGCATTTTGTTAATATTTTCACTTTGCTTTTGGATTTTGTGGGTAGTATCCGCTAAAAACCCTCACGAGACAACACTCGTCCTATTGGGGACACCTAGAGGTTTAACGGCTTGTTGCATACGCTCAATGCAATCGTGCTCCCTACGAAAACGGATTTATCTTAGTTTTCCTTTATTCGAGGACGAATAAAAAGATAAGTGTGGGGGTATTTAATGTGCACGTAAATGTGCATATATATATATATACAAACATCCATATTTTATCTCTTTTTATTTAAATAAATATCATATTTGGGCATTTTAACATGTTTAAAACAAAAATTCAATTAATTTCAAATCATCATATATTCACCTTCATTCAGGGGCAAAACGGTCATTTTTGTGCATGTGTCATTTGAGAATTTTTACTTGGACATTTTTGTTGATTTTTATAGGAATTTGGATGCATATGGAAGAAGCTTATATGAAGATACATGCATGCACAAATGAATACAAAGGAAAGAAGAGGGAAATAATTCAAAGTGAAGATCATGGAGGACCCCACCTACCCACCTACCTTAATGTACAAATTAGAGGCTAATGAACATGCTTATGGAATTAAGGGCTTCATGTACACTTAAATGATGATTAGTAGAAGCTAATGATTACTTGGCCTCCACACTTCCTAAGGGGTATTTTGGGAAGCCCAAAAAAATAGAATTAGGGTTTTATGCATGTATAAATAACCCTCTTATGTACATGAAACTATCATCTACCTTTCATATTTCTTAGGAAATTAAGAGATCAAAGTGTAAGCTCAATGTTCAATGAAATAAAAATGGCTTCTTAGCCTCTTTCTCTTCTCTTATTTACATGCTTTCATTTATTTTTCATGCTTTTATTTATGCTCTTTCCTTTTCTTTGTTAGTAGATTAGTTTTACATTCATGCAAGTAGTGTAGTTTAATTCCTTTTGTTGCAAGTAGTTTAATTACATTCTCTTCTTTGCTATTTTTCTATTTTCTTCTCCTTTTAATGTTGAAATTTACTTGTGTTGCTTCAATACCACAAATGAGTAGTTAAACCCCTTCAATTTAGGGGTAATGAAGCTCTCAAATATTATGTAATTTCAACATTTGTAATGATTTATGATCTCTTTGTTTGTGCTTTATGAAAGTGAATATTGATGCAAGTTTATACAAGTGGGTTTGATAGCTTCTATTGCTTATGCAAATGAGCTATTCTTATTCAACATAAACATAATTTGCATCATCATTTGCTAATCCATTTTTGATTGTGAAATTAAAGTAAAAATGAAATTTGATGATCTATATTACTAGTTACAATAGTAAATAGATCATACTTAAAATAGCTTTTGCTTTGGCTTCATTTTCATAAGAATTATAAGTGGTTTATTTGTTGTATTATAGTTTGATGGTTTGAGTTATGTTAATTAATAACTTAAACAAACCATACTTATGATAAATACAACAATATTTCACTTAATATCAAAAGCTAAAGATCACAAATTGTTTGTTTGATTTACAAAAATATGAGAGTGGATTTGCCTCTAAATTGTTATCTACTTCAATAGTTTTTAAATCAAATTTTAATTCTAGTTTTAGCTTCATTTGATTTCTAGTTAACAACTTCTCCTACATTTGGTCTAATTTGATTGAATAGAATTTTTTTAAACTCTAACAATTCCCTGCGGATCGACCCGTATTCACCATGTACTACAAATTGTACGTCGTGCGCTTGCGATAAATTTATTTCAAAAAATTTCGACTATTTTCTAAACCGATAGAAATTAAGTCGATTAACAGATACTCAATAGCGGTTGTTCTAAGCACATGACTGGAGATGCTAATATATTGTCAAATATAACATATATCGATGGTGGCACCGTAACATTCAGAGATAACTCAAAAGGATTTGTCCTCAGCATTGGAGAAGTCATCAATATCGGTATTTCTAATTCTCCTATAATTACTAATGTTTTATTGGTAGAAAATTTGAAACATAATTTATTAAGTATAAGTCAATTATGTGATAAGCGATTTAAAATTGATTTCGAGAAAAATAAATGCAATATTTTTTATCAAAATAAAAGTTTAATTTTTTAAGGATTTAGAAATCGAAACATATATGTTTTAAACATGAATGTCAAAAACAATACAAATTTATACTTAACCGTGAATCATGATGATCCATGGTTATGGCATAAACGTTTCTATCATATAAATTTCAAGAATATCAACAAACTAGCTAAAAATGAATTAGTTAGAGGATTATCTAAAATCAACTGCAAGGTTAAAAACTTGTGTGATGCTTGTCAATTTGGTAAATTAAAGAAAAGCTCCTTTAAATCCAAAAATGGAATTTCCACAAAACAACCTCTCGAATTACTCCATCTAGATTTATTCGGACCAACTCAAGTACGTTCAATAAATCATAATAAATACGTTTTTGTAATTATTGATGATTTTTCAAGATATACTTGGACATTATTTTTAAAACATAAAAGTGACACTTTTGAAATGTTCAAAACTTTCGCTAAACGAATAAAAAATTTAATGAATTTAAAAATTAAAAGTATACAAAGTGATCATGGTTGCAAATTTTTGTAACATAAATGAAATTAGTCATAATTTTTTGTTTCCTTGAACACCACAACAAAACGGTATTGTAGAAAGGAAAATCAAAATTTACAAGAATGTGCATGAACTCTACTAAATAGTAGTAACCTACCAAAGAATTTTTAAGCCGAAGCTGTTGCTACTGCTTGTTATGTATTAAATCATGTAACACTTAGACCCATGACTAAAAACACATGCTATGAAATATTTTCTAACAAGAAACCAAAAGTATCATATTTTCGCGTATTTGGGTCAAAATGCTTCATATTAAACACTAAAGATTATCTAGAAAAATTTGAATTCTAAGGCTGATGAAGGAATTTTTGTTGGTTATTCGGATCTAAGCAAAGCTTATAGAATCTTTAATAAATGAACAAATATATAGAAGAAAGTCTTCATGTCTCATTTGATGAAAACTTTAAACATAATAAAAATGATGATGATGAAGAAATTATAAATGAAACTCATATACCTATACATGAAGATAATAATAATGTCAATAACAATAATGATAATATGATAACATCATCACCTAGAATTTTAAGAGACCATCCTATTAATAATATTATTGGGGATTAAATACAAGAGTATTAACCAGAAAATAGTTAAATCAAATGAGTCATGTTGCATTTATATCAAATTTTAAACCAAAAAATTATAAAGAAGCATCAAATGATGATTTTTGGATTATTGCAATGCAAGAAGAACTTAATTAATTTAAAAGAAATGATGTTTGGGAACTTGTACCAAGACAAAACGATTAAACTGTAATCTGAACGAAATCGGTTTTTAAAAATAAGGTGGATAAAAATGGAAATATTGTTCGAAATAAAGCAAGGTTAGTAGCTCAAGGATATAATCAATATTGATTATGATGAAATATTTGCTCCCGTAGTACGTCTCGAAGCAATACGAACATTACCGGCTTTTGCATGTCATCATAATTTTAAACTTTTTCAAATGGACGTAAAAGTGCATTTCTAAACGGACTTATAAAAGAAAAAGTGTATGTTGAACAACCTCCTTTATTTGTTCACAAGAAGTACTCCTATCATGTAATTAAACTTAGAAAGACCTTATATGGATTAAAACAAGCACCTCATGCTTGGTATGACAGATTAAAAACTCATTTACAAAATTCCGGTTTTCAAATTGGTAAAATTGATTCCAGTTTATTCATAAACTATGAAAATAGCAATATTTTAGCTGTACAAATATATGTTGACGACATTATATTTGGATCCACTGACGAAAAATTGTATACTGAATTTTTTAATATAATGAGAGATGAATTTGAAATTTCACATATAGGAGAATTAAACTATTTCTTAGGTTTGAAAATAAGACAATTAGGAAATGGAATTTTTATAAATAAAAAAAATATAGTCAAGATTTATTAAAATGTTTTGGAATGGAAAATATTTCATGTAAACCAACTCCAATGAGTACTACTCTACATTTAGATAAAGATGAAAATGGAAAAGATTTCGACCAAAAATTATATCGAAGTATGATAGGATCTCTGTTATACTCAACAATTAGTAGACTAGATATTATGATGAGTGTACACTTATGTGCTCGGCACAACCAAAAGAATCACATCATCGAGTGGTAAAACAAATCTTAAGGTATTTAACAAACACTAAAGAGTACAGACTTTTTTACCCAAAAGGAAGCTCGTTTGAACTCGTGTCATATAGTGATGCTGATTTCAGCGGTTGTAAAATGGATAGAAAAAGCACAAGTGGCACACATCATTTTATTGGACAGTCTTTAGTTCCATGGTTTAGTAAATCCAAAACTGTGTTTCACTCTCGACATGTGAAGCCGAATACATCTCAATGACTTTAGCATGTTCACAAGTAATCTATACGCAACAAACTCTTCTAGATTTCAGTAAAATCATAACAAAATCTCCAATATATTGTGATAATACTAGTGCCATTAATAAATCAAAAAATCCTACTAACCATTCTTGAACAAAACACATTGATATTTGTCATCATTTTCTACGAGATAATGTGGAAAATGGAATTATATCACTGGAATTTGTTAATACTGAAAATCAAATAGCTGATATTTTTACTAAACCATTAAGCGAACTAACTTTTATTAAATTAAGACGAGATCTAGGAATATGTTCTTATAATGAATTGGTTAACTAAATCTATAGAATTAGATTGATACACTTACATTTTTTTAGATATAAAACTACATAGAAATTTTTTATTTTATAATTAAACTAATACTAACCACATGAAACTTAACTACCTTCTGTTAAAAGTTATATGGTTAAACTTATTTTCCTACAACAAACTTATAAGTATAGTAAAAAATCTCTCTTATAAATAAATCTGGTTATTTTCCTCCTAGCTAAATACAAATAGTTTATTAAGAACATTATTACTTAAAAATGTCTTCAAATCATGACTCCCCTTATTCAACTGTCGACTTTAAATCACCCTCATCAAACAACACTTATGTTTCACTAACTTAATCCTCATCTCCATCAAATCACTCAGCCTCTCTAAACATTATTGCATCACCTACGTATCACATCGGCCTTTCTCCTAAGGAAAAGAAAGCCAAACGATCATGACCTACAATCTACATCTCTCACTAACAAAGTTGATGAAATATATCACTATCAATAAGAAATGATAGGAGTTCAACGTGAAATGTATTAAGAGCAACAACGTCAAGGATCTCATCTAAATTTTCTTGAAAAATGTGTTCTAGCAATTTGTGGTTATTCACCAACAAAAAATTGCATACACTAGAAATCTCCTTAGTTACAAGAAACTCCAATAAAAGCGTATAACATTAAACTCCAAGAAATCTATGGAAGCCAGGACCATCAAACCAAGATTGGATTAACACACCAGTCCATCCGAGTTGGTCTCCATTAAAGCTGTTGATTGATGACACAAAGGTTGAACCGAATTCATGGAATATGCAACAAATTAAAAATTCTACCATCTCTGACAAAAACTAAATTTATGCTATGCATTTTTTTTGTCAAAATAAGTTTATTTGTTAAAATTTTAATATATATATTGTTTTATTTTCTTGATATTACAATAAAAAACGATTGATATTTAAATTTTAGGAATAAATTCAGAAGAAAACAGACCACGGACGTCTGTGACAATACCACAGACGTTTGTCAAAGGTTTCGGGAAAACATTTTTCTGAAACCACAGATGTTTGTGGGAAACTCATAGACGTCTGCTATATCTTTCTGTTTATTTTTCCTAAAAACACAGACGTCTATGGGAAACTCACAAACGTCTGTCATATGTTTTTGTTTATTTTTTTACTGAAACCACAAACGTCCGTGACTCCCCCACGGATGTCTGTAGCTGCTCCGACCTTACATTTTCAACATCCATATATAATTGATTTTACCCTAATTTTCACTTTTAACACCAATCTACTTTCCCATTTTTGAAACCCTAGCCTCCATAAACTTTAAATTCAGCAATCAATGGCTCCAAAGAAGATGACCATTTCTAAAAAGAAAAAACAAGGACAATCTTCCTCCTCTTCTCAATCCCCTGTTACCAAATCTCACATAAATCAATGGCTCCGAAACAATCCCACTACCATCAATGATTTTAGGTGCTTTCCAAGAAGAAAATTCATGCTGGTCCCTTCTACTGCCTTGGAAATGTAATAGAATACGATATTCAAGGATTAACAATGGATGCCAGTTGCCGCAACCTTATTAGTTATGATAAAAACAAGGTAATTATCGATCCTCCCGCTATCTATCTTTTCTATTCTAACTTGTGTAGTGCAGAAATATGGAATCCAGAAAATGAAGAAGGATGTTATGGTCAAATGTTTATAGTAAAGAAATAAAAATTGATGTATATATAGTTGGATGTATACTAGGATGTTCTCATGAGGGAATCGATTTAACAGAAATGCCAGACCATAGTCTTTCCCGAGATGAAGTTACTCATCAAATTTGAGAAGATAGGATGCCCCAATGGAAATCAATTTACATACGACCACATGCTAGACCACTTAATAGAATGATAATCAACACAATTATTCCACGTCTAAGTAGCCATGAACAAGTTTATCCCAATGACCATCGAGCTTTATATGCAATATTTGGTCATCTCCTGGTAAATTAGGCAAAATTTATTTATGACCAAATTAAAGGTTTTTGGACTCAGCATCGTCGAACAATTGTATATGCTCCGTACATAATGCGTATCTTGCAAGGTCTTGGCATTCCTTCATTCTTATCACAATATGAAGAAATTACAATAAAAGATAGAAGTCCAAGATATTTATCCTTGATGCAACTTCCCAAAAACACACCTCATATCACCCTTTTCGACCAATGGACTATTTAACAACAATAAAAAGTACATCATGATCCACAGCCCACTCCAACTCCTCAACGTACTTATTCACCTTGTTCTTCTCAATAACTTGCGTCCTCCACTCATGCTACCGAATGTTATTTGGATTCAGAAATTCAAGAAGCTTGCATTGAACCGATGCAAAATGAATCACTTCGGATTTTGCACTTAAAAAATCAAAAACTTATCACGGTCAACCAAAGGGCTTTAAACAAAAAGATGACTAGTTTGGAGCATTCTTTTTCTATAAAGATGACTAAAATGGAAAAGACTTTAGAAAAGGTTGTTTCTCTTTAGGAAAAGTTATGAGAAAGGTCCATGGCAGATCATCCTCTCGCTCATCATCTTCGCCATCACCGACACCACCTCCTCGAGCACATACACCAGTTTATCGGCCTCATACTTCTCCTAAAGGATGTTCTCATGATAGAGGAAATACTCCTATGCAAGAACAACCTGGGGAGGAAGAAGATAGTGATGATATGTATGTGTCTGATACTCCGTAATTTCAACATCAATTATACATGGCATTCCAAGGACTCTCCATTCAAGAAGATGAGGAGTATAACGATCAAACCAATTGGCCAGGAACATACGAGCAAGACCCTTTGTCTTATTGGAAATACTATGAAAAATTATGGAAGCCTTTCTTACTTTTCCAACCAGTACAACTAGCATCTCTTTTAGTGATTTTTTAAGCATTTGTGTTTATGTTTGTTTATTTAACTTTTAAACTCCTGCTACATTACTTTATTCTCTATTTCTGCTTGGACTTACTTACTTACTTTTAATTATTCATGATCTTACCTATAACATGCTAGTATCTAAATATACTATATCCTCTCTTCTATCTCGATAATGACAACTGGGGAGAAATTTATGCATATACATAGAGGGAGACAAAATTTACTTTATGCGAACATTCTCTATTTTGGTTAATATTTCTTCTAATTTGATTATATAGTTGTCATCATCAAAAAGGTGGAGAATGTTAGAACCTCCATTCAATGTTTCAATGTCAACAACTATACAATCATATATATTATATACATTTATCAAGAAAACGGGTATATATTACAAGAAGACATCATGCTCGAAGATATTGGGACTCGATGACAAATAAAGATCTATTGACCATACTATAATTATTAAGGTTATTCTACTATAAAAAAGTCTTAGATAAAATGTTGTAAGGTCTCCTTGAGTATATATGCACACATGAGCATACACGATTTCATATACACTGAACATAAAGTGAAAAACTGCATTTAAGATCCACAAACATCTAAGGAAAAATCACAGACGTCTGTGACAATCCTTGGGAAATTATTTCCTGAAGTCACAGATGTCTGAGGTTTTACCACAAACGTCTATCATCTGAAAAACTGTACAATTTTGAGTAGATACTTTTGTTAAACAAATAGAAATTAACTCTTCATCGAAAGGTTGCAGCCACTAAAATGAATAGATCTTATCTAATAGTAACAACTCTTTATGTGCATCTCTTTAAATCTATAAATACTACCATGATTGAGATTTAGAGATTAACAAAAATAGAATTAATTAAAACAAATCTCTCTTGATTTCTTATTACTCTCTTGCATATACAATTGCTTAGCTACTCTCAATCTATCATAACCAAAATATAATTTTGGTTAAACCACTTCCTACAACTCAAAACATTCACATTCACATACTTAAAGGGGATCATAGGAAGATTTATACAATCAGTCAAAATTCATGTTATTTGGAATACAAAATTGTCAGAGATATACTTTTGTATTAGCCTATTCCTCCAGGCGAAGCGAGGGTTAGTTGGTTATAGGAAATACCGAAGGGGAGCTTCAGAACTAGACGTAGGACGAGAGGTCTGAACCAGTATAAAATATCTGGTGTGATCGTTTCTATTATTTATCTTATTAATATTTAATTATTGTTCTCTACTTAACATAGTTAGTTATATACATCCTCACATGTATACATATAAATTGCATTATTATAAATTGCATTAATTGTAAAGATCCTATAGACTTTCAAAAAATAGGGGTTGAATGGTTGCTTGCTGGGTTGAAGAGAGGCTTTCTGCGTTGTTGGAGCTTGTAGCTTGAAGTGCGAGGAGTGGATTGCTTGCAATGAGAATGTATGTAAGACCGCATGCAGTTGCAATAATAGGTTGAGGTTCCTAAGTATATGCTTCGATGCTGCCGGTGTGAGAACAAACATTGAGTTGCCATGATGGAGGAGAAGTAGGCTCAGTTGGCTATCTAGTTAGCAGGAATAAGTTGGTATCTGTCATTTGTGGTGAGTTCAAATCTCAAGATCCCTTCAAGTAGGATTAGCTCATCTGACTATCTTCGGTTTTTTCCTGTCCAACAAATTATAAACCAAGTAGTAATAGAAATAACAGAATTAGAGCTTTTATATACATTGTTAAATATCCGTTGGTTACGTTTAGACCACAAGGTCCAGCATATGATTGAGTAGATTGAGCCTATAGCTATCATAATTGTATGTGTGAAGTTTAATCTAATACCATTCCAATAATCTTTTATAGGGGGCACATAAGTAATATTGCCCATGTTAAAAATCTTGAGTACCCTACATATGACATGTTGCGAAAAAAGGCAGTCAAAAACATGTCAGATGTGGTCTCAAGCATCCGATTACAAAGATAACAAGGGCTATTATAAATATTAGTGGTTATTCTAGAATTTAGATTAGTTATGGTATTGAGATTGTCATGTAGAGTGATCCATATATGGATTTTAACCTTAGGTGGGCCTTTGGTTTTCCAAATAGGTTTAAAGAGATTAGAAAATTTTATTCCTAGAAAAGTTAATAATTCATACATTGGTTTGGAGGTATATCTTTCTCTTTTGTCCCAGCACGATAGAAGATGGTTTGGAATGGTGGTAATTTCATAGTTTTCAATCATATTAATAAGTTTTTGAAATTACTTAGAGCAGTCACTGTTAGGTTTTGGTTAAATAATATATCTCACCTAAAGAGCAACCGGGGTCCGTAGACATCGGCGATAAGATCATTTTTGTTGATAGAGATTAGTTATAGCTCTGGAAGTTCATATTTCAGGGTGATGATAGAGATCCAAGGCTCATTCCAAAAGGAGGTCTTGTCTCCATAGTTAACCTTATGTTTAAGTCCTAATTTGAATATGTGATATAAATTAGAGATATTTTTCCAAAAGTAAGAAGATTTCTGGTTATTGTGTAAGTTAAGGTTTTTAGAGCCATTATATTAGTAGTTACAGATAATTTCCTTCCAAGTTTTTGGTTCATCATCCAGAAATTTCCAAATCTATTTACACAGCAAAGATGTGTTTAGAGCCTTTAAGTCGATAATACCCAAGCCCCTTTGGGATTTGGGTTTGCAAACGAGGTTCCAGTTAACAAGATAGCTCAAATTAGAGCTTTTCGTCCCCCTTTCGATAAGAAGTTCCTTTTGATGTTGTCAGTCTTTTTTATTACCCAGTTAGGAAATTTATGATAAGACATCCAAAAGGTCGGTATAGTTGATAGAACTAAGTTGATGAGAATCGCCCTACCTGCTCTAGAGAGACAGTTAGCCTTCCAGGAAGGCAGTCTACTGTTAATTTTGCAGATGATAAATTTCCAATCTTCCTTTTTAGGTTTCATGTTTCTTATAGTTATTCCTAAGTATTTAATTGCGAAGGTCATAGTTGTGCAATTAAAGGTGTTGGCCACTTCGGGCGTGTAATTTGAGGAGTCATTAAGAACTAGAGCCAAACTTTTGTTGAAATTAATTTTAAGGCCAAAAAGGAGATCAAAATTATATAAGATAAGTTTAAGCAAGGCATTGTGATATGGAAGAGGAAAGAAAAATAAAAGGGCATCATCTGCATACTAAAGAGAAGACCCACCATTCGAAGTGATTGCACACCCAATTATAGGTAAGATGTTGTTTCTCAGAGCTAGCGAAATAATTCTATTAAAAACATCCGCCGTAAGGTTAAGGAGAAGTGGGGATAAAGGGTCACCTTAACTAAGACCTTTCTTCAGTTGGATTTTTTTTACCCTTAATGCCATTTACCAAGATAAACGACAAACCAGTTTTCAAGATAAGGCTAATCCATGAGATCCATTTTTCTATGAATCCTCTGGCTTTGAGAGCATCAATGAAGAAACTCCAACCGATTGAGTCAAAAGCTTTTGAAAAGTCTAATTTAAGAATGGCACAGGAAATATTCTCTTTATGGCAATAGTTTATGAGTTCTCGCGCAGTGACGACACCGTCCATACTGTATCTACCTTGTATGAATGCCATTTGAGATTTGTCTGTTAACTTACCCATTTTATGTTTTACTGGATTAGCTAGGATTTTGGTGATTATTTTTTCAGAATAATTAATCAAAGAGTTAGGTCTAAAATTAGAAGTTTCATTAGGATTTTCTTGTTTAGGGATTAAAATAACATCCGTCTGACTAAATTTACCTACCTGCAGGGTACTATTGTGTAGTTCTTCAAAAAGGCATATAATATCCCTTTTAATACGAGTCCAAGTTTTTTGTTAAAAGAGAATTGGAAAGGCATCAGGGCCTGGGGCTTTATCTCTTGCTAGATTCTTTATTGCTGATCGGACTCCTTCCTCCATAAATGGATAGTCTAGTTCGCCTAGAGAGTGGTCTTTGTCTAGGTAGAGAAGCGCCCAGTTAGCCTGAATTCTTTATGAGCATCTAGCACGATAGATGTCCGCAAAGCGGCTAGTAAAAATGTGTTTAGATCGTATTGTTCGTTATACACTATTCTATTAACTCTAGTATATTTTATGTTATTTTGACATCTTCTACCATTAGCGATTCGATGAATTTTTGTGTGTGTTTTTGTTCCCCTCCTTAATCCATTGTACTTACGATCGTTGTTTCCACATAATTTCTTCTTTGTCTAGTAATTTGTTTAGTCCATATTTTAATTCATGTAATTTGAGATTCTCTTCTGCACTTAGGTTTCTCCACTCACCCATTTTGTCTAAAAATAGGATCTCGTTAGCAATATTTTTCTTTTTAACATTTATATTTCTGAAAACAGATAAGTTCCAATTTTTGAGAAATGCTCTTAGCTCTCTCACTTTGAAAATAAGATTTTTGGCTGCATCGCATGTATTTCTATTGGTTAAAGAATTCTATTTCGTTGTACAATCCTTTCAACATTCTCTTCATTCGGCCATGTTTTCTCAAATTTAAAGGATTTTATAATTCTTAATTGGTTAGAAGTGTCAAGAATAATAGGGCAGCGGTCGGATAAAAGCATAGCAAGTCCGAAAGCTTTGGAAAGAGGGAAAAGATCCTTCCAGTCCTCGCTAATGAAGAACCTATCTAGAAGGGTTATTGAAGGAGAATCTCTATTATTAGACCAAGTAAATCTTCTTCTAATCAGAGGCAATTCAATAAGGGAGTTCTGGTTAATGAAATCGCTAAATTCTTCCATGTCAGCAAAATATTCCTCTCTAGGGTATCGGTCATCGAAGCGTCTGGTCACGTTGAAGTCTCCACCTATAAGCCACGACCCATAAGAGAGGGTATGAAAGCTGCTACACTTGTTCTAAAGAAGCTGCCTTTCAATTCTGGTGTTGGGTGCATAAACAATGGTGATATTAACGATTATGTTATTTTGAAGGTCTTGCAAAATTAGGTGAAGCGAGTGACAATTACTTATTGATTGAAGTTGTCTAAATTTATCATCCTGCTAGAAGGAAATAATTCCTCCCGAACTACCTAAAGTCGGAATGAACTCCCATGTAGTGAAATAGTTACCCCTATTTGATATGTAAAAATTATGGTTAGGAGCTTCAATTTTAGATTCCTGAAATAGCGCTACATCTACCCTATTATCTATCAAGATTCTTTTAACTCTAGACCTTTTACTAGGGGAACCTAACCGTCTTACGATCAAACTTAAAACTTTCACGAGCAAGTGTTATTTGCCCATTCTATTTTTAGGTTTTTGATGTGTTCAATGTCAGTGTTAAGTTGATTATATATAAAGCCTGAATTTTTAGCAATTTTATATGCTTGTGTAGGATTTAGTGAATTTAAAACTATAGGAGTAAATGTACTTCCAAAAAGAACGTGTTCACTTGTTGATGTCAAATCTAGAGATTGATCCCTATGGAAATGCCTCACGCTTCGACGAACAAGGTCACTAGATCTACCACGCTTATTATATTTATGCCTAGAAATGATTGTAGGAGAAGGCTCCGAGTCTCAATGATCATTATCTGCATCTAAAGAAAGGCCAAAAATATGGCCAGTTGATTGCGAAGGAGTGACGAAGGGTAAAGCATTCAGACATTCTGGAGCTGCATCTTGATGAGCGTCGACCGAATTGATATTAGAACCCACCATAAGTCCTTTATGCATATTAGGAGTGCCAGAAACTTCTCTTGCACAAGCAAGTGCAGTATTGAAAGTGTCAGCCTGTGCATAGGCATGTGCACAAGCCTATGTATCAGCCTGATAAATATCGCTTGAATCAACCAATGCATCGGGGGAAACATTTGCACCACCATGAGCTAGGGTTTATTGCTGCTCATCATTAGGACTATCTACAACGATACTTTCTTGTACAACAAGAGATGATTTAGGAGTAAGAGCTACTTCAGATGGTAGGGTATCTACACGAGTAGAGATCTCTAAATTGAAATTGCATTGCTGGGGATTGGCAGAAGTGACCTCTGGTGTGAGTGCTGCTACTTGGTCCTGCATCTCAAGGTCCGATGACTTGGGGTCCACGGTCCTTGCCTCAAAGATGAGTGGATCCTTGGTGATAATGACCTCTGGATTGATATTGAAGTTTACACTTGCATCCATGAAATTGCATTGCTGGGGAGAACTCAGAAGTTGTTCGTAATAGTTAACCACGATGTCAAATGCTTCTAAAATTTTCTCTGATCGACTTAAAAAATCATGGTTGGTAGCTCCTCCATTGGTTTTTGAGATCTGTAAGGGAGCTTTAAGTAGCGAATGTTAAAATCGAATCTGATTTTCTGGTCAGGTAAAATCATATCAAGTCTCGACATATCAATCCACCTTTGATTACCAGCCATATATGACACTATGACAGGGAAGTTGTGAGCCTTCTTGTCGCTTCTTTTGTGGATCTCGAAGCATCTTGCTTGCTTATGCCCGAATCCTCTATAGAAGAAGCATCAGATTGGGTCCCGACACTCCACGACATGGTGATTCTTATCCCCGCGGCGAAGGTACGATGACTTAAGGCTGTAGAAGTTTCACTGAATCCATGGGACAAATTTAGGGTGGGGGAGCTAAGCAATGAGATAGGGAGATTAGATTTGGGAAATGGAGGTGTAGATTTGATGGATTTTGTGTATTATTTACACGTAGGTGGGAAGGAAAAAGTTGGTAGATCATCGGTGGCGAGAAGGCGTGATGGGTAGATCTGGAGATTATAGCTGAAACTGACATTATTAAGGTTAATGAATTGCAGAAGTGATGGCATGTTGGGTAGTAGTGGAAGAGTGGACAGCGCCTCGTAAGGGGAGTAGGCAATGGTGGAGGGAGAGCTAGAGGCCGTCGATTGATTACGGTCGAGGTGAAGTACGTGGTCGCCATTATAACATAAGTGTTATAATTCAAAACTTTCTTTATTCCTTTACTCCTTTACAAAATACTGTACATGATTTTCCAAACTTATATATATACTTTAAAAATACTAATAAATAGGTTTTAAAATATCTATATAAAATATACTTAAAATTAACTAATGGATAATTTGATGAAAATAATTAAAAAACATGTTTTATATTTTAAAACCCCTTTAATTAAAAATTCATATATAATTATTAAAAACATATTTGAACTTCAAAACAACTTTAAAATACTGTAAAATATTTTAAGAAACATTCTTAAAAAGATTAGGGAAAAATACCAAATTTAAATATCATTTTCAAACACTTAAAACCTCAAACAATATATTACAACATTTATAAATTTTGTTAAAAGTCTACCACTTAGAAAAACATGATATTTGCAACAGTTTAACCACTTAAACAAATGATTTTAGAGTTGAAAATTTTAAAGTACTCCCACCCTTAGGGTACTTAAAAACCATGGAAAGAAATCCCTAAGGTTATCTTTCAATTTATTTATAAAAATTCCTTAAAACAAGATATATTTCATAGTGTATTTATAACCACCTTTTTGCTCTAAATTTAATCACTTTGTTTGACCCGTTCTACAATCTTTTAAACTTTGATTTATTCCTAGTAATAAGTGCATATGTAATGCTTATTAAAAATTTAAAGCAACTCTTAAGGATATCTTTCAAATTAATTACAAAAATTTCCAAAAATAAGGTATTTCAAAGTGCTCATATAGCGACCTTTTTCTCGCTATAACATTTTGCAACATTCTTTTACAAGTTAATGAATGATTTAAATTTCCATATTTTTCCAGTAATAAGTACATTTATAGTAATCATAAAAAATGCAAAGAAGCCCTGAGGATATCTCTCAAAGTTGACTTCGAAAATCACCGAACACAAGACATTTCAAAATGCGTCCATAGCGACCTTTTCGCTTCTAACTTTCATAATTTCGATAACTTTCTTGTAACGCCCCACTTATATACCCATATTACCCAAGAATAATACTAAGAATTACAATCAAGTAATACAAAGAATAAAGTGATATGAGGCACAAATGTAACATCGGTAAAGATTAATATTACTTACCGTATTCATACTCAGTCTTGGTGCAAACAATAAACACGTGTGCCTCCAGGACAGAACAATACATAATATAATATAATATAATCTGAGTCAATAAACGTTGCAATAATGTACACTACCCTTTAAATATATAACCGAATTAAAATACACATCAATAGTATATAATTACATCATATAATAGTTTCCTACTCTCCCTCTGTGCCCAAACATCCTCAAAATGGTCTTCTTATTCCTAGACCTGAATTGACTTGGACTGGCATGAGTATTATAAATGACTCACTGGTCAGACTGTGTCTATATCAAGGATTAATATATACTAGTTAATGTGCTCGTATAGTAGAATAATATAAACATCCATCCCATTATCAAATACATGATAAAATATGTAAAGTATTTAATCACACCTCAAATACATTTATAAATTTCAAGTATCACAAATCATATATCTACGTCATCAGACATATCAAAGTAAATCAAACCAACAAATCACATAATCAGTTGCAATAGGTGAACCATTCAAGTCCAGATACTCTTAACATTCAACCGTCGATTCGATTACGTATCAAGTACGTGGATCATTTCGTCACACGGTTCTGATCTAAAATTAGAGCACAAAACATTGAGGTATTTACACCAGTTTGAATAAGGATTTATCACTCGATTCTTGACGATGAATATTGATGAGGGTTTGTGGTTGGGTAGCTATGTAAGGAAAACAAAGGTTTCTGATCAAGAAGCCTGATTAGAGTCCGCACTAGAGGATCAAAGGATCGGTACTAGTTTGAAAGTAAAGTTATGTATTCGAATAGGAAATCGAATTAGATATTGCATATGGATGATCTGTATACATCATATGGGTTTATGTTCATAAAATAAGGTTTTGGGTTTGGTAAAATTTCGAGGATGTAATTCTTTTAAGGGGGAAGAATGTAACGATCTGTATTTTTATAACTTTAAATGGGAATATTTAATTAATTTTAAATATTCAAATATAGCTTTATTAAAAATAAATAATTATGTTTTGTATGATAAATAAAATGGTAAACTAATTTTTTAGATTTGTTTACAAAAATAGATAATTTGGATTTTCATCGGAAAAGTGGCAAAAAATCGGTTTTCAAAGAAAATGGGTTTTTTTTCTTCAAAATAAATGATGAAAATATGACCGAAATTCGGATTCCGAATTCACAACGGTTTTACAAATAGAAGTTGCATCAAAACGTTGCAACTTAGTTTGTCATATGTAACATATATACATGTACATGCATACACAAATTTTATAAACATGCAATTAGTCAAATCAGAACTTTATAAAATATCTAAGATATTTTTAAGTTAAAAATCAAACATCTAATCATCATTAATACATATCATTTCATGTTTTACTTTATTATCAAGTAAGGGGACAAAGGAGAATATGATGGAGTGATGGGAAGTGATGGAAATGATGTTGTGTAAGAGATATTTTGAAAATATCTAACGGTATTTTGGTCTTTGCACATGAAGATATTTTGATAAATTTTTCCTATAAATAGCCCCTTCCTCTTCACTTTCTTTACACACTTCTTCTTTCTTAAGCTTTGTTTTCTCCCCTTCAATGTCTTTTTTCTCTTCTTTTTTATGGCCTTAGGCCGTGAGTTGTGAGTGGAGAAGGAAGTGGCCTTTGGCCGTGGGTTCTAAGCGGTGAAGGAGGCTAGGCCTTGAGCATATGAAGGTGGTGGAGGGCTTGGCCATGAGCTAGTTGATGGTGGAGGCTTAGGTCGTGAGCACTAAGGTAGTGGAGGTGGAGGCGTTGAGCATGGGGAGGTAGGAGAAGGGTTTTGGTGATGCTTTGATGAAGTAAGAGATGTAGTTGAAGTGTTGTTTGAAAATGAATGTTGGCAGGAAGAATTGGTTAGAAATAAAGTTGAGTTAATCACACTTTGAATTGCTTGATTATATCACCTGATATTCACTTGTTAATCACTTGTTTACATTATTTATTAATCACTTAATATTGCTTGCTATTAGTGATAATAACAGGTATTTACTACTTAAAGTTACATCCTTGATTATATGCTAAAATGATTGCTTACATGGTTGTTTAAAATGTTCGTATGATGTTTGGTTGAATATTGGTTGCTGGATCATCATGTTTTGGATGTTGATTATATGCTTGCTTGATATGGAAATGATTCACAGTAAATACACATCGAATTTACACAAAAAGAAACACTTCTTTTATGAATTGTAAAGGTAGCATATTTAAACCTCTTTAAACATGAATAAAAATGGTTGAAAATGGTTTATAAATATTTTATAAACATTAAAAATCATTTCGGAAAAGTTTTAAAAAGACTGGAAAATGAAGTCAAAATAAGCGCGTCGCGTAACGGTAGTTCACGATTTTGTGTCAAAAGATTAAATCCATGTATAGAATGGAACATGTGTCAGAATTCTTTAAAATAAGAATTTTTCAGACCCTTATAATCATAGTTTTCAAATGAAAGAGAAAAATCAAGATTTTATTAAGTAAAGTTTGAGATATGTCCAAATCAAGTTTTCTAAATTGTCGCGTTTTGGGCAGTTTGTAAAATATTGTTTTTGACTCTTTAAAAATGGATATTTTTAATTTGTAAAAAATATGAAATAAATTCCATAAATATATGAAAATGTTTTAAAAGGAATTGGAATTTTAAAAATGGACATATATGTAATAAAATTGTTGTTTTGATCTATAAAGCTATAAAATCACTATTCACTGGCGATTTAGCAATGGAATTTGGTAATCATTGAATACATGATTTATTGGGTTTTCTTTCCAAATCCATTTGAAATGTTTTTCAAATGATAAATCAAATAATTTTAATGGTTTAGGGTTGATAAATAACTTGACCGTTTTATGAGTGACAGAGAGATAGTCTCTATGCTGGAGTTTGGGAAACCAGCTGCCTGCTCCCTCTAGCTATCCAGACTGGCCCTACGGAGGGGATAGGTAATTTGATTTACTAGGACAACATTTTATTAAGATAAAATAAAAGGGTTTTGAAGTTTTTTTTCAAAAAGTTAAACAAGATTTGAAATAGAATTTTGGTGGTAAAGAAAACGTTCTAGTTAAACTCTGTATTAAAATCCGAGGAGGGAACTCGTACCGTCCGTATGAATTTAAAAGGTGATTTCACCGTTATTCGATGAATAGTATAGGTTGAATATGGAAATTTGTATGGAGTATGATTAGTCTCATTCTTGTGGATCCCTTTTACTCAATACTAATTGGTTTGGGTTACAGTAAACGATGTCTTAAATAACATTGTTTTTGACCCAGTTAAAACGTGTATTGGAAAATGAAATCTGTACTAAGATAAGAATTATACTAATAATAGTATATGGGAATTTTTTTCTAAGCAATTAAAAGATTTTTATAAAAGAATAGATTTTTAAGTGAAATTTCATTTATAAAAGAGTTTTTATAAAGTTAAAATATCTTTTAAGAGAAATGATTTAAAGTGATATTTTAAATGAGGTTTAAACTATATTCTTAAAGTGATTTAAAAAGGGCTTAAGTGGAAGAAGACATGATTTTGACATTATTGTCATAAGTAAATATTTTTGGGAAAGTAAGGAAGACATAGACTATAACACTGTTGTTATAGTAAGTGATTTCGTAAAAGAGATGTTTTATATAATGTACGGGATTCACATATATATATATATCCAATATTTGATGTTTAGATTCGAGGTGGGTAACTTATATCTATTTTAAAGTTAAGAATGTCGTCCATTCAAGGTCTAAGAGGTAATGATCCTCCAACTTGATGGGATTCATTGTTAACCAATAAATAGTTTGAGTTCGACGTTGAAAATTAATGTTAAGTGTAATTAATCGAACCTCTATAAGTGTTTTTGGGTTGTCGTAACGATATTTAACGCAACATTCGTTTTGACCCAATAAAGTGTGTTTTGGAAAATATGAAACTTTCCTCAAAGATTTGTAAACATACTTATTACAGATCTAAGTATATAAAGGTATTTTCTAAGTGTTGAAAATGAAATAGTTTGTGGATATATTTATACCGTTGAGATAAGTATATGAGAATGTTTTCCAAATGTCGAAAAATTAATAATGGTTTACGAATATATTTTCGTAAAGAGATTTTGAGATAAATATTGGAAAAGTGATTTAAAGATTTATAAAAGTTAAAATAGATTTTTAAAGGATTTAATAAAAGGGGCATAACAATCCTGTATACACATATACACATCTTTTTATCAATAATTTGTTCGGAGAGACTGGGATTGGATTTGGGTGATTCCTATCCAAAAACCAATTCGAATCAATATATGCGTTCGATAGCGAAGTCTTGTTAAAGATAATAATTTTGAAGATGGAGATCTTCATAATGCAGTGCTGCTTGCCACCAACCTCTGGAGTGATTCCCATATTATATATATGGTGGTAGTGGTACCTTCGTTCTGAAAATCTTCGATTGCAAGGACAACTCACTACTAATCCTAAGGCTGATTCCCAAAAAGGATATAGTAGGAGGAGTGCCTTCGGATAGTCCTTCCCTTGGACAACTTATATGGATGAGTGTCTGACATTGCATTTCTAAGACCACATACATTGATTTTTACAACCATACATCTATTTGGTGGTGTAGGAGGTAACCCTTCTTACACTTAACACCCTTCCCTGAGGCGTATGAACTCGGGGGTTGTACTTTTATGCAAATCAATTATTGTATTGTTGGAAATGGCAATGTGACATTCAAAGTGGGATTTGTTGTTTTGTGAAAGGTAAAAGGTTACCTCAGGCCTCACACATTGGTAATGGCAAAAACGGGGGAGATACGATAGGGCTATGTGGGTCGCACCCATTAGGGTATGGTCATCACCTTTCTAGATTATCCTCTATATATTGGGTTTGTTGTGTATGCTATGAGACGCTGCAGATTGGTCGTGAACGACTGGGGCGATGTCATATTCGGTATTATCTATGATAGAGGTAGGCCAGTTCTATTGGTAGAGGTGTAGATGTTCTTTAGCCTCGGTACATTCCTCTAGAGATGTACCGTACGAATGGTAGTCCCTTACCTTGGCATTGTTGGAATCTTTTCTCCAATATGAGCCATACGATTTTAGTTGTATACCTATTATGCTAGAATTTAACAAATGTAACGATTTCAAATATGATTAATAAGTATTTGTACTCTAGACATTATTATAATATTAGTAGATTTTCTATAGAAATGTTTTGGTTATCATAAGATAGAAACCCGTCCATGTTTATATGCGGCGCAGTCTTATGAGATACTCTTCTTTTCCAAGGTTTTGTTTGGCAACAAATCTGATCTATAACACTTTCATATATATATTTATGATTCATGTTTCTCACATTGGTTTGCCAGACTGATTTAGGTATTTTTAATACTCAGGTCTCGAGTAGATTCAGGATTAGCTGAAGATGCTTGGAGTTTCCAGAGGAATGCTGGAGATTTTCATCAACCTATGGTCGTAAATTACATTTCCACCGCATTTGTTTACTATTTTTTTTCCAACATTTGTAAGGTCAAAGGTTCGTAACTGTCCAGGCTGAGATTAGGATAGACTTTGATGTATGTATTTAAAATTTCCGATGTAAAGATTATTGTTTAATAATATATGTTATTCCATTCATGTAAGATTCTACTTTATGTCTTTATTTTCTTTTACCCCTAACTATCCACCTTTTCATTTAATTTGAGTTGGATATGTGTGGTTTATTATCAACTTAAATTGTATGGAAAAATAGGTCGTTACAAAGGATAACTTTTAATTTATTTATTAGAATTCCTGATAACAAGGTATATTTTGTAGTGTATTTATAACCACCTTTTTGCTCTAACTTTAGTAACTTTGTTTGAAAAGTTCTAAAATCTTTTAAGCATTGAATTTTTCTAGTAATAAGTACACATGTAATGTTTTTAAAAATTTAAAGATACCCCTAAGTATTTCTTTCAAATTAATTACAAAAATCCCCAAATACAAGGTATTTCAAAGTGCTCATATAGTGACCTTCTTCTCGCTATAACATTTTGCAACTTTGTTTCATAAGTTAATGAATGATTTAAAATTTCATATTTTCTCAGTAATAAGCACACCTATATTACTTATCAAAAATGAACAGAAGCCCTTAGGATATCTCTCAAAGTTGACTTTGAACATCGCCGAACACAAGGCATTTCCAAAGTGCATCCATAATGACCTTTTCGCTTCTAACTTTTACAATTTTGATTCACAATTTCTACATCTTTCCAAATCATTTCTTTGTTGTTCCATACTCCAAAATATATGTAGAGATAGCCAA
The DNA here is from genome assembly GCA_030737815.1 of Allium fistulosum. NCBI lineage: Eukaryota > Viridiplantae > Streptophyta > Magnoliopsida > Asparagales > Amaryllidaceae > Allium > Allium fistulosum. The sequence continues at coordinate 99,747,196 of CM060901.1, read as the reverse complement.
ATCAAATTATCCTAAGTTAAGTTCATAAACCTTCCATCAACACAAGTTAAAGTTAAGGGGTATCGAAGTGCACTTATAGCGACTATTCTTGCTTCAAATACTTTAAAACATACTTCAATTCAACACACAATCCAAAAAACCATTTAAACATCAAGTCAAGGCCATGCTACATGTAATATAAGGTAATATGAGTGATGTTATATAATATAAAGTTTTCATTTTCTTTACAAAGCAAGATGGTCCAAAGTTTATAACTTTAATTAGTTAATGTCACTTTAACTTTATATTTGCACACACATATACATAGACACAATATATACATACAAGATAGTGAGATAACTCATCCAAATTCAAGCTAAATACATGCTCAAACACTCCCAAACTCAAGAACCACTTCCTACCATCTCCAAAAGAAAAAAGATCTAACCTTTAATACATCCAAACCAAGCCAAGCCTCCCCCTCCTTCCTTATGCTCATGGCCTAAATGGAAACCCCATTTCCTTTTTGCTTATTTCACTTTTGACTTTAGATCCATGCTTTTTATAGTTTTCTAAGGTGTTGATGAAAGTTTGGAAGAGATTTGAACTAATTAGAGAAAGATTAGTAAAGAACAAAGGGGATTGATGTTAATCCACTTCCACCATTTATATTCTTTTGTTTATTTTCAAGTTTTAGAATTTTATGAAGTGTTTAAAGACCCTAAGGCCCCCTTTTTATCTAGCCAAGAGATCTCCTCGTGCATCTTGCATGTTTTTAACTTTACACCTCATTTTCCTTAGCAAATTACCCTTTTACCCTTACACATAAAATATCTTATATGACATCATGCCTGACATCATCAACACTTTATTTTCCATAAATGGCAAAATATTTTTAATTTGTATCATTGATTTCCTAAGTGTTTTAGTGTATGTGAAAAAGTTTGAATAACTTCTGACAAGTAAAAAGATGTTTATCGATAAAACGGTTTTTGGTCACATTATCGATATTTCTTTAAAGTAAATATTTTGTAAACATATTTCTAAAATAAGTTTACAGTCCTTATTTATCAATTAAAAGGGGGTTAACTAAATTCCAGGTCGTTACATAGGCCTACTAAGATCTAAACTGGGAATCTTTTCTAAAATTTTCCCATTTCGTCCACTGCCTAAACGAGCTAGACCCAACAGAGTTTTTGAGGCTTCGTAGGGGTTACCTTATAGGAGGCAAGCCATATATAGGGCAGAGTAGTTCATAGAGACTGAAGCTTGGCTCCATACTAGTGAGGATATATTTGATGATATGATGTTTAAGAGTCTATTGAAGAGACGACTAGACTCTGTGCAACTATGAGAGGAAGCCTTACATTGGTGGGATGTTGTAATATGGAGATGGATGAGTGTGCTATGACTTTGGCAGATGTTTGTTCAAAAATTGGATAAACACCACAAAAGTTTGATTTGTAGTTAAGTCTCGTTCAAGTTGATTGATTTTGAATTTTTATTGTTTTAACACGTAAAAGAATGATTTCAGCAATTGCAGGACACAATTCACAAGCTCAAAGTTTGGAAAGCAGATAAGGAAAGTAAAAAACACAAAATTTTATAGTGGTTCTGCCAGAATGTGCCTACATCCACTTTCCATCTTATTATTCTCTCTTTGAGTTGAGTACAGGTACAAGATTGTTCGAAAAGAGTAAAAAACTTAGAGTAGCTGAAGTGATGGATTCTCAGCAGAGTCTTCTCTCTTTCCCTCAAAATTCGTCCCCATTGTTGTTGAGAAGCTCCGGTATTTATAGAGTGGAGTTGTGAAGTGTTGAGAAGAAGTTATAGCTTCCTGAGTTTGGTTTGGCATTTGAGTCAGGAACAGTTGGATCGGCATTTGGGTCAGGAACAGTTGGATCGGCATTTGGGTCAGGAAGCTTGCTAGGACCGGTTGTCCTTCTTTGGCTTGGCTCGATGATTTTTCCTTAGAGTACCTTATTTGCCGAACCAAACATTTGATCCGGTATGTTTGTGTACCAGACCAAATGTTTGGTCTGGTGATGGATGTGTCGTGCCGGACCAGATATTTGGTCCGACATATTAGAGAATGCCGGATCAAATATTTGGTTCGGCATATCTGAGGATGCCGGACCAGATACTTGGTCCGGCATATCTGAGGATGCTGGACCAAAATTTGGTCTGGCATGTCGGCCATACGTTTGGTTTGGTAACTATATTCCCTATACCTCTGCTTGTCTTTACTTCATTCTTTCTTCGTGCCCCAGAAAATCGAGCTAACACTTGCCCCCCCAAAGTATGTTGTGTAACTGCACAGCATGCTTTGTTTTTGGTTCGACATTGAGCTTCCACCATCGAATGAAATTGGTGATCGTTCATCTTCCCCTCATTTTCCTTTAAATACACCTTCTTCCCTTCACTCTGTTACTTCTATTTTTTTCAACCAAATTTCTTTAATTCCACTAGGTCGACTGCAACCAATTTAAGTTTTTTTTTCTTGTTCGAATTTGGCTATTCTCGTGCTGTCATAGCTTGAGGTAAGTTTCTCTTAACTCGATTGCTGGTTACAAGGTTCTAGGGTTTCGATGTGTACGAGAGTTTAGTGCGAGGATGGGTGGTCTTGAATCGGCAAGGAGGCATCTCGTTTGAATGAGTGCTGAAGGATCATGATGCTTGGATAGTCTTTATCCTCCCAGTGGTAGTTGAGGTATTTGGAGATTAATGTTGGGAATGGGTGTGTAAATAACCACCTGCCCATCAGGTGTTTAATCTATTGCTTGACCAGTTAACTGAGTTGTTATTGGCAGAGGCACTAGTGGCAGTATTCTAGTTTTCTGGTATAATGTCGAAACTGAGAATAGATATTTGTCTAGGTAAGGTCGTAGGAGGGTATGCTTTGGGTTGGTAGTTGGTGTGTGGCAATTTTGGTTCGGCATTCGACATAGGATAATGCCGGGCTAGATTTGCCGAGCCCAATTTTTATGGGTATGCCGAGCCAAAAATATGTCTTCCACTAGATGGCTAGGCTGGGGATATGGATTCGATTGGGCTAGATGATAGGAGATTCCCATGCATGATTTAACTTCTATTTATGATTTGGCCTTCACTTGACTTTCATTTTCTTGCACAGGGAATATGTCTTCTGGTCATGAGCTTCATTCCTAGTTTACGGCTTCACAGCCTGCCGGGGCTGGTCCTTCTTCTTCTGACGCTCCAACCAATCCTCCCAGGCAACCCAGTTCTGCTTACTCTTTGGTGGAAGGTTATGCTCTTAATCAAATGCTGGTTAGGCCTTCGGAGTGTTATCCCAGCATGTTGACAATAGAGAAGATGGACTCCATAGCTATTACGTTTGGGATAGACCGTCGGGACATGATATTACCTAGTCCGGATGATAAAGCATGCTTTCCCCCAGGCGGGTATATGGCATATAGCAAGTATCATTGTATGTGCGGTGCGATTCCTCCGCTTACCAATTGGATTGCCAGCTTCATGATATACTTGAAGGTCGCTCCCATGCAATTTCAACCGAATTCTTATGCTATCCTAACATGTTTATATATATTCATGAAGCGGTATCGGAGACCCCCTACCTATAGAGAGATCAGATATCTATATAACGTGAGGAGCTATCGGAAGGGGAGTCCTTTTATCAGCCTAGAGTCTACCCACAAGTTCAAGCCTATCCTGGATATATATTCCAAGTTTAGTATATTCAAGAGGGCATATTTCATTATACGTGACGATACCGTGGCTCAACATGATTTTACTTCTGGCTGTAAGTTATTGTATTATCTTTTCTGAGCTTTCTTTCGACTTGGCTTCTTATTGCTCCATAACTTTTAGGTTGTGTGAAGGCGGCGGAGGATGACGGCTTAAAAAAGATGGCCAAGGGAATATTGGCTATCTTGGAGGCCGAGCGAGAAGCCTCATTCCTACTCCGTGATGTAGGCCTCTGATTCTATAACTTGATCGACTCCAGACAGTCCGTGTACAAGATTAGGCCAATTTCTGATGAGAGAGCAGCAGGAGCCGGAGGATACGGGAGTGATGGAGACAAAGGCAAAGGCCCAGATGAGGAGAGCGGTGTGGCCGAAGCCCCGAAGAGGCCGAGGCATAAGAAGAGCGCAGTTCGTCCTCCCCGCTCAGGGAAACCTCTACGTATTCGGGATGCTCCTTCCCCTGGCGATGGGGTAGTTTCACATTTGGAAGGAGAGAGTGAAGAGGAGGAGGGATCGGAGAGCGACTCTGAAGCAACGAAAGTGGAGGTTCATGTGTTTCCAGATGTGGATATTATAAGCAGCGAGGGATTGGGTGTGGATCCTTTAAAGAATGCTGAGGCTATGCGAGAGTGGCCCGAGCAGTTGGCACAATCCGAGCCTGTCCCAAGGCCAACTCCTGCTACTGATCTTTCCCAGGAGAATGTGGCTTCGGGTGATTTGTGTGGAATACCGCCTCTTCCAGTACAAGGTGGAGTGGGAATTGACGAGGAGTTCGGGCTTTCTCCAGGTACTTTCGATTACTGTATGGATTTTGAGATACTTCTTGAAAACTTTTTGTTTTTCGACGGGTCCTAGCCTCCTCCTACTCCTCAATCCAATTAGGTCCGGTCGCCGTGTGTTCCCCTTCCTTCGAGTGGAGTCCCGTCCCAGTGTATTCCTTACTTGAGTGAGACCCCGCCCCGGCCATATGATCCAGTCTACATTAAGGGTTTGTATTAGCTTGCAGTGTCTTAGTGTCTTAAGCATTTTTTTTATGCTTTCTCGCTTTCTTGAATCTAATGTTGTTGCCCGTATTCCAGGAAAAAGGAGAAATCCAAGGAGGAATGAAGTGTCCAGGCGGCTTGAGCAGTTCAAACGGATGAAAATGGCTTCCATTTCTTCCAACTCGACTTTTCAGGAGGAAAAAACCATGCATGAGAATATTAGGGAGACCTTGTCAGGCCCGGATAAAGGAGAGAGCTGTGATTCATCCCAGAAACATGTGTGGTCCTCGGATAAGGAAGCCACCTCCTTTGGTTCCCAAACTTCCTCCTGCCGTCACCGTCACCGTCACTATCCGATGGGTTCTGAAGTGCATGAAGTTATAGATGAGTTAGGAGAGGGCAATGTTGATCCTTTTTTCTTGGATTATCAGCAGCCGATGCAGAATCCCTTTGAGAGTCATCTTGATATAAATCCCGACTATGTGGGTCGTCGTGCGGTGGATCCTAACACCGAGTTCCTTTTACCTCAAAATCCCTTGGTCCGGATTCTAGATGAGGCGAAGACTCTTGATTTTTCTAACTTGACAACAAGGATGGTCCAGATTACAGATGAGACCAAAACATTGTTGATTATCATTCCCGTTTGGCCAAAGCTAGCGAAGAAGTTGGGAGCGCCAATGTGCGGTTGCATTTAGAGATGGAGGATCTTCGCAAGGCACTTAGGGAGAAAGAGGCTAAGTTAGAGGAAGTCGAAGCATCCCGCGCCTCCGAGATAACGAAGGCCAAGGAAGAGGCAAGGAAAGAGGTTGCTGACTTATGCAAGACATAGATTGACATGGCTATCGGTTCAGTGGATGAGACTCGGTAGAAGGATCTGGAGCGAATCCGCTCCCTTTAAGGCAAAGTAAAGAAATTGGAAGAGGCCTTAGTTGAGCTGAAGGAATCTCGGGGCAAGTGGCAAAAGGAGAAGGACTCATATTAGGCCGAGATCGACAGGTTGAAGGTGGAGCGTGCTCAGTTGAGGAGAGATAAGCAGCGGTACATAAACAAGGTGGTGGCCCTCCAGACCGAAGTCGATAAGTCCAGTGATTTTTGTGACACAGTCAACCAAATGCTGAAGGATACATATTATATGTTCTGGAAACAAAGGAACCTTCAGTGGATGGATGACTACCCTCAGGTGATGGCAGGAATCCATGCTCGGCTTATCGAGGAGACCAAGGTCGTAGTCATGTAGGAGGAAGGGGCTGTGTACGACGTTGTGATGGTGAAAAGCCAGTTCATAGTGGAGGAGACCAAAGCCATTGCCAAGGGGTATGAGCTATTTGTAGAGGACGAAGACGATAAGGATGGCTCGGATCTTGAGGGACTTGGTGATTCGGGCCACGCCACCGCAGGTATCATGTCTTTTTTTTGTTTCAGTTCCTTTGTTACCTATTCTGGATTGCTAAACTTATGATTCTTCATGCTTGCATTGTGCAGGGACGTCTTGGGGGCAAGTTGGTCCTTCGCAAAGGGAAAATGATCCTTCGAAAGATATAGCTGGAGGGAACGGGCCGGGCGGTAAAGATGTCCCCCATCTTGAAGAGATTTCCATTTTATTTTCTATATGTGGTTGAGAAGGATGTATGGCTATTTAGTATTTGTATATATGGACAAAAAGCTATGTATGTAAAGGTTTCTAATGTGTAATGTTTAATTTATGTCTTTCGTTTGCTTATCTGGAATGACTTTTGCGATGTATGATTTTCATAGCCTGTTTGTGAACTGTTTACGGCTTGGTTAATCGTTATTGTGTTCAAAAAACGCCGAAAACCATAATCATGTTGTTATTCAAGGCCGATCGCTAATGATAACTACTTGGGTTGGTACCCGTGTCGCGAGTATTATTCAATTTATCATTGCCAGCGTGTGTAATGCCGATCATCAAGTGCGAACTACCCCTGGCTGCAGCCACGCCTTAATCATAGGGCTTAAATCAGTTCGCAGTTGTTGGAAAGCCGAATGCTAATGATGAACTGCCTAGGCTATAAATTGTGCCTAATTCGTGGTTTATGGTCAGTTCATCATTGCCGACTTGGGGGTGACGATCGTCAGCGGTGAATTGCCAAGGCTTGTTTCGTGCCTTTATCGTGGCTATCTTACTTCCACTGCTGCCCGCGAGTGTCTACGATTGCTCGTAGTAGGAATAGTCATTAGATAAAATAATTAAATGAAAGAACATTTAAATAAGATAAGTAATGTAAGACACAAGATTTTTATAGTGGTTCGGTCGAAACATGCCTACGTCCACTGTCTTTCTTTTATTACTTTAGTACATGTTTCTTTACAACTCAAGAGAACTAGCGGCGGAGATGTTGGAGATTCCATGCTTTCCCAAACACCTCTCCATCTACCCTTGACAAGATGTAAGCTCCATTGCAAAGATCCTTACGAATAATAAACGGTCATTCCCAAATTGGATCTAGTGCTTCGGGTCGTGGGAAGACTCGTTTGAGTACCAAGTCTCCTTCTTGCAGTGTTCGAGGCTTCACCTTAGAGTTGTACAGTCTTGCCACCTTCTGCCAATGGGCGGCGACAGCTTTGAGGGTGGCATCGTTTCTTTTTTCCTCGATCAGGTCAAGTGACATGTTCAAGAGCTCCTCATTTTCTTCCGGATTGTAATGTATCCTGCGGTGCGAGGGGACGACTGTTTCGACGGGGAGCATGGCCTCAGTTCAGTATGCCAATGCGAATGGCGTGTGCCCTGTCGCAGTCTTATAGGAAGTTCGGTAGGCCCATAAAGCAGTAGGCAGTTCGTCGACCCATGCCCCCTTGGACTTTTCTAGCTTCTTCTTGATTAGTGTCTTCAACACCTTGTTCACTACTTCGACTTGTCCATTTGCCCGAGGGTATGCTACAGGTGAAAAGCTTCGGGCAATCCCATGTTCATGGCACCAATTAGAGAATTCATCACTGTTGAATTGAAGTCCGTTATCCGATATGATTTTCTGCGGCACTCCATACCTGCACAGGATGTTACGTATTAGGAAGTTTATCACTTTGGTAGATGAAATTTTGTTTAAAGGCTCTGCTACCACCAATTTGGTGAAATAATCCACCGCCACTATAGCGTATTTTGCTCCTCCTTGACCCATGGGGAGTTCCTCGATCAGATCAATTCCCCAAACGACAAAGGGCTAGGGGCTGACCATCTGGATTAAACCGGTAGGTGGCAATCTCAGGATTTTGGCAAATCTTTGGCATTTTTCACATTTCTTAGCAAACTCATCTGCGTCCTTGTTCAGTGTGAGCCAAAAGTATCCATAACGCAGGATCTTTCTAGCTAGAGTTTGCCCTCCGGTGTGGTTGCCACAACTTCCTTGATGTATGTTGTTAAGGATATCTTTTGCTTCGTTCCCGGCGACACACCTTAATAGCGAATTAGAAAAGCCGCGATGGTACAACATGCCGTTCTGGATAGTGTAGCAGGATGCCCTCCTCAAAATTCTCCTGACTTCGTTTCGATCTGCTAGTAAGGTTCCTTCTTATAAGTACCTGATGATGGAGAACACCCATGTCTCCTCCTTGTCTGTGATCGCTGTGATTTGCAGACACTCGAAACTCGGTGCGAATTGTCTCATGATGGGGGTTGCCCCCGGCATTGGTTCGTTTCTTATGCTAGCCCCTTTGACGATGGCGAGGGCATCCGCCTCTTGATTTACCCCTCGCAGGATGTGTTTTATTACATAATAGTCTAGCTCATCAAGGAGGGTTTTGGCCTTTTTGAGGTAGGACGCAAGCTTTTGTTCGCGAGTATGGAATTCTCCAAGGATCTGGTTAACAATTAGTTGTGAATCGCTGTGCACACATATTGATTTAACTCCTATTTCTTTAATGATTTCTAAGCCGGCTATTATTGCCTCGTATTCAGCTTCATTATTGGTTATAGCGAACTCTAGTCTCAATGCATAGCTTAATTTCCTTCCTCGAGGTGTAACGATTATGACACCTACCTCCGAGCCGAGCTCGTTCGATGCTTCATCAATGAACATATTCCATTTGACCGCTTCCTCAATCTTTATTGCAGCCTCCTCGTCTTGCATCGTGAAATCAACTATGAAATCAGCCAAGGCTTGTCCCTTAATTGCGATGTGTGGGTGGTAGGTAATGTCGTACTGGCTCAAATCAATGCACCATTTTAACAGTCGCCCTAACGTGTCCAGTTTATGTAGGACTTGCCTCCAAGGTTGATCCGTTAGAACTCTAATGGAGTGCGATTGAAAGTAGTGTCGTAATTTCCTGGATGCTATCAGCAGATAGTAAGCCAATTTTTCGATCTTTGGGTATCTATACTGATGTATACCGGTCTTTGGATATGATATTCTTCTCGTACTAATGCAACACTTAGTGAATGGGAGGATACAGCTAGTTATAGGTAGAGGCTTTCTCCAATTATCGGAGTGGAGAGTACTGGAGGCTTCTGTAGGTGTTCTAGCAGACTCTGAAAGGCTGAGTAGCATTCATCGGTCCATTCGAATTTTCCTTTGTCCTTTTTGAGGGCTTCAAAGAATGGGACGCACTTGTCCGTGGCCTTGGATATAAACCTGTTTAGAGCAGCTACCTTCCCATTTAGGCTCTGCATTTCCCTCCGCGTGGCTGGAATTTTAACGTCTTTCAAAGCTTGTACCTTTTCAGGATTCGCCTCTATTCCTCTAGCATGCACAATGAAACCTAAGAATTTACCCGAAGACACCCCAAAAGAGCATTTCAGAAGATTCAGCTTCATTTGGTATTTGCGTAATATTTGGAACATCTTGTCTAGGTGGCTCAAATGATCCGTTGCTCTTCTTGATTTGACAAGCATGTCATCGACATAGACTTCCATGGAGTGACCAATTTGCTATTCAAACATCTTATTAACTAGACGTTGATAGGTAGCGCCGGCGTTCTTAAGCCCGAAGGGCATGACCTTGTAGCAATATAGGCCTAGATCCGTAATGAAGCTAGTATACTCTTGATCCGGCACATGCATGGGGATCTGGTTGTATCCTGAATATGCGTCCATGAATGAAAATAACTCATGTCTTACGGTTCTGTCTACCAGTCGATCGATTCGGGGCAAAGGAAAACAGTCTTTGGGGCAAGCATCATTAAGGTTGGAGAAGTCAATGCAGGTTCGCCATTTCCCATTAGGCTTTTTCACTAAAACCGGGTTGGAGATCCATTTTGGGTAAATGGCTTCGCGGATAAAACCGTTGGCGAGTAGGTTCTTCACCTCTTCGTTAAGAGCAGTCGACCGTTCTTTCCCCATGTTTCTTTTCTTTTGTTTGATCGAGATCTTGGCAGAGTCAATATTGAGGGAATGACAAGCTACTTCTGGGGATATTCCCACCATGTCTTCGTGGGTCCATGCGAATACATTCAAATTCTTACGTAGAAATCCTATCAGCTGGATTTTTAGGTTCTGGTTCAACCAAGAACCTATCTTCAAAAGCCTTGTTTTGTCGTGTTTGTCTAACATCACATGTTCCATAGCCTCCACGGGCTCGGCATTGACCTCCTCCTCCCTATCTCTGGAGTCCAACTCATTAAAAGGGTCACTAGTATATTCGAGAGGAGGAGCCTTCTTTGATTGCTATGCTTCTATAGTTTTGGCGCAGAGGGCGACCCCTACGCTCTTACCTTTTTCCTTCTTTTTGTTTGGCCGGAGTTCTGTCACGTAGCAATCATGAGCTGCATCTTGGTCACCTTCTACCTCTTCTATTTCGTTATCAGTTGGGAATTTCGTCTTCAGGCACCATGAGGCCAAGACTATCTGGAAATCTAACAATGCAGGCCACCCTAAAAATGCGTTGTAAGCAGAGTGTCCATCTACCAACATGAATGTTTGCTTTCAGATTATGGATCGGGGGTGACTTCCTAGCTCGACAAACAAGTCTAACTGTCCAAGTGGCATCGTGGCCTCCCCCGTGAACCCGTGTAAGGGCTTATTGCACGGGGATACATCTTTCATTGATAACTTCATTTTTTGAAGGCAAGTTTGAACAAAATATTCACTGAGCATCCTGTATCAACTAAGATGTGGAACACCTCTGCCGGGCCGATCCAGGCGGAGATAACCATGGGATCGGTATGCGGATACTGCTTTCCAACCAAATCTTCATCGCTGAAGGTTATGATGGCCCTTTCTCTCTGTTTTGCGATGCGTCCTTTAGTAATGGAATGAACATATCCTTTCCTATCTTTCAAAGACTTTCCGTACCTCTCCATCTCGGCCCAACTTCCATCGGCCGCATGTGGGCCTCCAGATATGGTATGGACAACTATCTTCTCATGGTTGGAGCGGATTTTCCTGCTCCTTCTTTGTTGTTTCTTTGTAGGTGCGGCCCAGGTTCCTTGTGAACTGGAGTGGGAGAGTTGTGTCTTTGCTGCACATGCCGTTCCAATTTCTTTTTTTGAATGTACTCCTCAATGAGATCCCGCAAATGTTGACATTCTTCGGTGTTAAGCCCGTGAGACTCGTGGAAGCGATAATATTTTCCTGTTCTAATTGCGGCTTTTGACACTTTTTTATATGGAGGGCGTTTGTATTTTAATTCGTGTTGAGTGGCCAGGTAAATGTTTTCCATAGTGTCATTCAAAGGAGTGTATGAATCGAATCTCGGTCCAGGTCTGTATCGTCGCTTATTGCCCTTTTCAGTTCCCGAGTTGCCTTGGTGGTTACTTTTTCCTTCGTTGTTTGGCTTACTCCCCTCTCCTCGGGGTGGGGCACTCATGTTTCCTTGGACGCTAGAACCCGTTGTGGGTTGCTCGCTATGTCGGTGAGCTGCCGCGTCTTCCAACCTCATGTATTTTCCAACTTCATAAAAGAATTCTTGCAAAGTTAAAGGCTTTTCCTTCGTCAACCTTCTTGCAAGCTTTGAATCGGGGTGGACACCTCCGCATAGTGCCATCAGTGTAAGCCTTTCATCCGTGTTTTGTACTGCTACTGCGGCAGTGTTGAAACATGTAAGATATTGCTGTAGCAGTTCTCCAGCTTTTTATTTTACGTCTGACAAGGAATAAGCATCTCTAGGCTGTTCCATATAGATTCGGAATTGACTTATGAATTTTTCCTTCAACATTTCCCAAGATCTAATGGAGCCATGAGGCAGGCGAAAAAACCATGTGGTTGCTAAGTCTGACAGGAATAGCGGAAAACATTTACACAGCACACCCTCTGTTGCTCCATTCATGTGCTGGGTGTAGCATTGTAAGTGGATGATTGGGTCGGATGTGCCTTTGTAGGGATCCATAGTGGGCATCTTCCATTCTCGAGGAGTGGCTGTCGCTTCTATGTCCTTGGTGAAGGGGCTGGACACCCTTGCCCCTATTCCTATTTTGAGTTGCTCACGTATGAGATATTCCTTGAAGAGGCGTGTCATCCTCTCCTCGGATTCTGGGGCAGCCCTAGGAGAAGTGGGGGCTTCCCTTTGATGGCGTCTGGAACCTTGGTTGAGGTTGGATTGGCGATGATTGGCTCGAAGCATGACAGGGTCAGCAACAGTCGGTCCTTGTTTGGTTCCTCTTTGATTGGGCCTAGCTCTCGATGCTCTTTCAGGATCGGATTCCGACTGAGTCCTGGCTCGGCCTTGAGTTCTTATATCTTCTTAATTGAATTCTTCATTTGCAGGGGAACTGTTCTATCTACGCGACTCTCTAGATTGAGACTCACCTCGAGATTTAGTGTTGTGAGTAGATTCCTACGTTCCTCTCAAGCGTGTCATGAGTTGGTCTACTAAAGCTTTTTGCTGGGCAACGAAGCGGTCAGTCATCTCATTCACAACCCTATCTAAGTCTTCTCGGGTGACAGCTGAGTCTGGAGGTTGAGTGTGGGTAGCCGGGTTTTCTTGATCTTCTTGGATTGGGTTGAGTGTATTGGCAATGGCCGTGCTCTTACCCTTATCGGTGTTGTGCCTAGAGGGAGCCATGTATTGATGTTGAGTTAAGGTTTGGAAGAATGGTGGACAGAAGAGTTCGGCTCTACACGCAGCCCCCTCTCAATGAAAGCACCAAAAATGTTTGTTCAAAAATTGGAAAAACACCTCAAAAGTTTGATTTGTAGTTAAGTCTCGTTCAAGTTGATTGATTTGGAATTTTTATTATTTTAACATGTAAAAGAATGATTTCAGAAATTGCAGGACACAATTCACAAGCTCAAAGTTTGGAAAGCAGATAAGGAAAGTAAACAATACAAAATTTTATAGTCGTTCAGCCAGAGTGTGCCTACATCCACTTTCCATCTTATTATTCTCTCTTCGAGTTGATTACAGGTACAAGATTGTTCGGAAAGATTAAAAAATTAGAGTAGCTGAAGTGATGGGTTCTCAGCAGAGTCTTCTCTCTTTCCCCCAAAATTCATCCACATTGTTGTTGAGAAGCTCTGGTATTTATAGAGTGGAGTTCTGAAGTGTGGAGAAGAAGTTATAGCTTCTTGGGTTTAGTTCGACATTTGAGTCAGGAACAGTTGGATTAGCATTTGGGTCAGGAATAGTTGGATCGACATTTGGGTCAGGAATAGTTGGATCGGCATTTGGGTCAGGAAGCTTTCCAGGACCGGTTGTCCTTCTTTGGCTTGGCTTAGTGATTCTGCCCTGGAGTACCTTATTTGCCGAACCAAACATTTGATCCGGTATGTTTGTGTACCGAACCAAATGTTTGGTCCGGTGATGGATGTGTCGTGCTGGACCAGATATTTGGTCTGGCATATTAGAGAATGCCGGACCAAATATTTGGTCCGACATATTAGAAGATGCTAGAACAAATATTTGGTCCGACATATCTGAGGATGCCGGACCAGATACTTGGTCCGGTATACCATAGGATGCTGGACCAAACTTCTGGTTCGGCATGCCGACCATATGTTTGGTTCGGTAACTATATTCCCTATACCCCTGCTTGTCTTTGCTTCATTCTTTCTTCGTGCCCTAGAAAACCGAGCTAAAAGCAGAGTTTCGATAGAGGTTCAAGGCTCAGTTTGTTTATGAGGCCGAAAGGCTTGAAAATGGAGAATTTATGTATCTCTAACAAGGTGATAAGATCATGTAGGAGTATGTTATCTAGTTCATCCTTTGGCTAGATTAGGGATGGACATGATTAATACCCCTCGAAAAAGGTGAAGATGTTCTCAGTGTGGCTCAATCCACCTCTTAGGGATCTTGCTCTTAACCACGTTCCAATGGGTGCTACTTTGAGAATCTCAATGAAGTGGAATTATTAAATTCTATTTCTAGAGAGACCCTAAAGGAGTTGGACACCAAATTTTAACTAAAACCCAAATTTCAAGTTAACAGAAAAGGAAAATGGGCCAAAGGGGACCAAGGCAATATTAAGAAGGGAGGAATGACTTGCGATAGATGCCATTTCAAGGGAATGTTGCTAAAAATTTCAAAGTCAACCTCCAAGTGAGGAAATGCTTTAATTTTGACCAACCAGACCATATTAAAAAGATTGACTTATTTCTTCCGAAAGGTGGACAAATGGTCAAAGCTTATGATATTTATTCTACTTATATTTTGAGTGCTTTACCTAAGTACAACATGAGGTAGATTCTAGAAGGTGTGCTTTTTATTTAAAAATTTTCGATACGTGTTTTATTTGACACACAAGCTTACATTATTTTACTGCTAGTCATCTCATTAAAACCTAGCACTCCTATGTTACTGATGATTCTCTCATAGCATTGAATCCTATTAGAGATCAGCACATCTTTCTATCACATATAGAGTTATTAAATTGTCTAGAGATAAGTCCAAGTTTTCTTACGTTGCTTATGTTCTCATTTTTTTCTGCTTATAGATTCATTCTAGGGATGGACTGAATAACAAGGCATGTGGTTTTTATTGATGTGATGGCCATTCAAATTAAGGATAGTGGTGGTAAAGGGCTCTATGTTTATTGTGAGATTGAGAGTTTCATGACATTGAGTCAATTTTACTCTTTGGATCTCTCATACGATGAGCTATTGCAAGTTCCCATTGTCCTGAATTTTATAGATGGGTTTGAAGAGGCTTAAGATTAATATCCTCATTACGAGATTGAATTCCAAATCTATTTGGAGACATATGCAAAGCTGATTGTTTTACTTTTAAGCTGCATGGCTCCAAGAGAGTATAGGGGTTAGAAATAAAAATTTCTGAGCTTTCTAAGAAGGGTCTCATTTGAAGAATACTTTAGAGTTTGAGCACCCATTGTGTTCACCACTGAAGCAGATGGGATCCTTGAGATTAGGTGTCGACTATAAAGAATTAAATAAGTTGACAAGGAAGTAAAAATTTCCTTTACCTCATTAATGATTTATTCAACCAACTATGATGAGAAAAGATTTTCTCTCAACTTAATATTTCTATAGATTTTCATCAACCAAGGGTGGCTAGAAATAGTATTACAAAAACTCCTTTAGGACTCTTAATGCATCCTATGAATGGCAAGTCATGCCATATGGTCTTACGAATGCATTGGCATATTCAATCTAATGAGTCATGTCTTTTGAGGCTAACTCAATAAATTCATGGTAGTGTTCGTATATGATATATTCATCTTTTCTAAAAGCAAAGAAGAATATAAGTTGCACCTAAAAGAAGTGTTAGAAGCGTTAAGGCGAAATTTCTTAAGAGCAAAGTTTTCAAAATGTCGCTTTTGGAGGAGATAAGTGCACATCTTAGGTCATGTATTATCGATGTTTGTAGTTTTTTAGGTTGGTGGAGTACTATCAAAAATCATTATGAACTTTCCAAGATTGGCACACCTTTGACATGATTAACAAAGAAGAACCAATTTCTCTTATAGGATGCATGTAGTGAAGACTCTTTTAATAGAATGAATCAACAGTCGATTCATTCTCCGGTTCTCATTATACAAAAAATAGTTAAACCATTTACCGTATACACCAGTGCTTTTGGTATGAGACTTTATGTGGTTCTTATGCAAGAAGGTAAAGTGGTTGCGTATGCAACTCAAGACCAATGTAAGGAAATATACAACTCATGATTTGGAGTTGACGGTCATTGTCTTTTCTTTGTAGACATGTAGACGTTATTTGTTTGGTGAGAGGTTTGAGTGATTCACTGACAACAAATCTTTAAAATATTTATTTCCCAAAAAGGACTCAACCATAGACAACAAAGGTCGATGGAAGTCCCAGCATTCTACAGCTTCGGTATTTCCTGTACTCTTGGAAAGAGAAATGTTGTTGCAGATGCATTGAGTAGAAGGCATATGATGTTGAGTTTTATGTTTTTTGAGCGGAAAGGTTTGGAGTATATTGTGGAGTTTGATGTCTAACCTTCTTATGACATGTTGCCCAGATTTTGGAAACGTTAGAGGTTAGACCCACATTTATAGCTCAGACTGGATCTTACCAAAGACTTGATGAAAATTTAGTAGAGATCACAGATCGACTTGGGAAGGGGAAAAGTCTAGTCATATAGATTGATATTTAATAAATGTGAAGGGTTGTCTTCGTAAGGACGGGAAATTGTGTGTTTTCGAGGTACAAGATTTGATTGATGAAGTACTTTAAGAGTGCCATCAATCTAGTATCAGTACTCATCCCAGTGATAATATGATGTACAATGATGTTAAGCGCACCTATTATTGGAAGCGTATGAATGTCATGTTTCAGAGTTTATAGAGAAGTGCATGACTTGTTAATGATTTAAAGTCGAATAAAAGAAGCCTAGCAGAGTCGAAAAGGAAATAAAAGCATTTTGGTTATTGTAAACGCTTGATGAGAAGCGCTCATTTTTTCTAGTGAAGATTTCTATGACCGCTCCATCTTTGCCGACGTTGTATGTAGGGAAAGTAGTGAGGTTGCATAGTGTACTATCTAATATTTTGAGTGATTCAGACCCACTCTTCACGAGTGAGTGTTGGAAGAGCTTACAACATGCATTAGGTGCAAAGTTGATCTTGAGCAAGAACTATCATCCCTACATGGATGGCCAACCTAAATTAGTGAATTGGGTGCTTGAGGATTTATAAGAGTTGGTGTAATAAATTTTGGATGATTATGGGAAAATTACTTGCCTCTTATTAAATTTTTGTACAACAATAGCAACCAAGCTAATTTAGGTGTGGCACCATTTGAAGATTGAATGGTAGACCTTGTAAATCACCTATGTGTTGGTATGTAACAATGGATAAGGTAATACTTGAGCTGGATACGATCCCTGAGACTTTGAACAAGTTTGAGTTAACAGGGAAAAAAATAAAGGTGCCTCAATGTTGGTAAAAATTTATGTCGATAAAAGAAGTATTGAGCTAGAGTTTGAAGTAAGTGATAGAGTTAGGGGTATGCGCTAGGACAATTATATAATTTATTATATATATCTAACTCTATGACTAATCTTGTTCATAATAAAAGTATTTGATTTCTATTGTCTGATTGTTATATAGTGATATAATTAATTAAATAATTAGTTTATAGTATAAATAAGAAAATCCTAAAATGAAATGTTATGTGATTGTAGCTGCAAATAGTTGCAATCATGAGAAATTAATCATAATATAAACTAGCATTTTATTTTAAATATTTCTAGTCAAGATGTTCTAAGAAAGGATAGCGATAGATCCATTGAGACCAGAGTACGTAACGCTCTCCAAATGATGGGTAGTGCATTACTTGTGGAACCTTAAGGGCACTAAGGTGTTACGTGCTACTGGTCATTGGATAACTAGGAAATGACTCACTCGAGAGTTTCTTGTTGGTTAATTCTAACAATGGTCTAACATGAAATCTCAAAGTGACGATATTACACTATTCTCTTGATTGAGAATGTTATTGAACTTCAGTGTGGATACTCCCCTTTAATTATACTTAAATCATGGCATGGATTCCGTCTAACGACTATAGTTGGGTCTAAATTGAGGTATTGAAAATGAAACACCATTTAGTGGAGAACTCATCTCCTAAGTTATATAAATTTAGTATCATGCTCAACTGAAATTCAAAGTCTTTGGTCGGAGCAATATGATTAATAATAACTGTTATCATTATACCAAAGACTTTGTTTAAGGACTGACTAAGTTGAAAGAGGATGATACTGGAATTTTGACAAAATCAAATTTCATAAATCCTAAAGTGATGCAGTATTGACGAAAATAATATGTATAAATAATCATTACTAAAAGATACTGCTTAAGAAAACATAAAAATTTGATGTTACTGAAAAGGTCTATAAGTGATGAATTCGAATAAACTATCATATCACTAGTGAAGGTAACATGTGAACACAATATTTGAATTGTTCGAAATTAATGCCGACTAAATTCACACCTCTAAGTCATACGATCGTGTTTGTTAATTCTTTGAAAACCAGACGATTTAATTAGTTTATAAAATGTTCTAAATTAATTAAATAATTACTATTTGAGAAATATTGTGCAACACCCTTTAATTTTACGAAACTAAATAATTAAATCAAAAAGGGTAAAACCATAATTACACAAAATGGGGAAAATGTAAATTTCTACAAGATTTGTAATTAGACTTCAAACCTATTCCATTGTGTTCATAATGTTGTTTACAATTAGAAAACATATATAGCATACAAAATTTAGTTAAACGGGCTTGAAATTAGAAGAAGTCAAACCCAAAGACATTTTCATTATATATTAATTTCGAAGTTTCTGCCTAAATTTGAATTACTTTAGCCTATAAATAGAAATTAAAACCAATTCACTAATCACATTTTAGCCTAATCATCTTACCAATAATCTCCATCTAATCCTTCGTCTATCTCTAAAAAAAATCAAATCCAAATTAAACAAATAAATATATGGAACAGATCACTGCGAACAAAGCTATGCAAATAAATCGAAGCAATCGAGAGATTAGACATTTTCATGGTGGGGGATTTTTGGACTGCGAAGAATGAGAAGGATTCACCTAAGATCGAGGAGATACATGGTTAATCGGTGAGTGGGGCTTATCATATTTGTGTATATATTGGTAAGACACAATAATTCACCGCTTGTTATCTTAAACCAAATTATAAATATGTAATTAATAATTAAAAACTGATTTTTTTATATTAACTTGATTAGGATGTGATATGCCATGAGCTGATGGTTAAAAATATAATTTTTATCGATTGTAATTAGCAACATATAATCTCCTTATAACTAAAAAGTGTGATATCAAAATTGTAGTTCTTGATGATATGAATCTATCGTTGGTGTTCGTCCATCGATTGGGTTTACGAACTGATCAGAAAATGCATTGGAAGTTTGATAAATATGGACCGTCCGTTTCATTCCAACAATGAAACGACAACTGAATGATCAAAGGACATGAATGCGAAGAAGATATCGAGTATTTTCCGACCCAGGTATCTGATTGGTTGCAGGTGGCATGGGTTTATTAGATTGGGTGTTTAAAGAGGTGGTAGTAACCTCTGATGAACAACGTCGAATATCATGGCGGCAGTAGTGTTGAACTAGAAACAATGTAAGGAGATGTTGTTGGTATCTGATAGGGGAACGACAATCAGAAGTGGCATCAGTAGTACTTGGAAGTTGCAGCTGAGGTATTTGATTAAGATCTCGATGTCGCATGAAGGAAATAAAATAAAATAATAATAATGTAAATTTAATAATTGCAATATTGGCCCTTAACTTCAAGCGCTTATAACTTTCGCATATGGACTCTGTTTTAGTATATTTTTCAAAGGAAATGAGTTCTTTGGTGTATCTATGACATCTATAATGGCAATTACAATTATTGGTGTTACGGTGCATTTTTCAGAGGATGTGAGTCCTTTGGTGTAACTGGTGATGCCTAGCAATGGCGATTACGAGTATAGGCACGGTGATACATTTTTTAATAGGAAATGGGTTCTATGGTATAACCGTAGACGTCTGACAAAGAGTGTCACGGTGCATTCTTAAAAGGAAATGTGTTCTTTGATGCACAGTTTGATGTTAATGGGTACGACACTTTTTTCAAAGGAAATGAGTTCTTCGATGTGACCGGTGACCTCGAATGATGATGATTCGGATGGTGTAGCCATTGTAGTATACTTTTAGGAGGAAATGAGTTCTTTGGTGTGACCATGATGTCCAACGATAGCGGGTTGAGACATGTAGTTCTTCAACAGCGAGTCCCATGTGATTTGATGATGTGGTACATTTAGAGTAGTTGAGTTCCCGGTGTACGATTTAGCGATAGTGGGCAGAGACATATAGTTCCCTAGTAGCGAGTCGCATATGATTTCGGGATGCAAGTTGGGACTTTGGGCCTAATCATATGCATATGATTAGGCATAAGATAAGTTTTAGGGATGACCTTAGCATATGATGTTGCTATAGCATTATATTATGTTTGCTGACTGTTGGGTGCAGGCGATACAAGTTAAGGTATGGTTTACGAGCATAAATGTTGTTTTGCTAGCTTATTGTATTATACACTTATACGATATGCTTCACTAACCAAATGTATATTTGACCCCCTCTATCATTTTATTCTTTTTAGTTATAGTCTGATAGATCGATAAAGAGGACAAATGGTGATGTGAAAGCATGATGGTATGACGGAGAGGCACATTTATTTATCTAATAGCTATCTACTATTTTATCTCAGTTATTCCCAGACATTAGGCTGATTTTGTTACTAGTATAGAGAAATATTGTAAGCAAACTTTATTTGATACTATATTATTTTTTTCATCTAGGATTATTATATTATTGATTACTATATTATTGATTATTATAATTTATTCCTTATGCTGTGAGTTTCAGAAAGTGTATGTTATTGTAGATAGCTCTATGTTACATGTTTTATATTTTACCTCGGACGATCCACCGTCTATAAGGTCACGATGTTAACGTCTTTTTATGCATGAATCGTGGCTGCGTAGATAGCGGGTTGTTACATGTGGTATAGAACTTAGGTTAGGTGATTCCTACTAAATTAAGGCGTATGACATAGTGTACTTGTAATTATTATATATGTAACAAACTGCTCTGAAACGGATCTAAATTCTGACCAAGAAAAGGCCCACCGAAACTTAGAGCTATTCCAAAACTGGTTGTTAGTTGGTACAAAATACAATAAAAAGCTATTTATCTACACATTCAGAACTGATAAAGGAAGGATAAAATATAATAATAGAAACGGTACCAATTTCGTTTAAAATTCAAGTTTCATAAAAGTCCATAACACAATACCAATAACAACCGTCACATATCCATAGTACAACAATTCCAAAATGTAACATTGTTTTTAATGGGTACATCATAAAATAACATGAATAGATAAATAAATAACTGCCATAAGTTTCTCCTCGCCTTAGCCTTCAACATCATCTTTCCTAACTTATGTTGTAATGAGGAGGAAGTCAAAAAAACATATGCCTAGTGAATAAAAACCTCAAACCTTACTATTATAGTATTTGAGCAGTATAAATTAAATAAGCATATGCCTTACGTATCTAACCATATTATAAGTTTTTCAACAATAAGCCCTAAGGATTTCCCAGTCCAACCCAATAACCCATATCCATCGTCAATAATGTCATAACAATGTAAGAGATAGTACCTAAGCCACTCATTACCTTTTTATTGGAAAGTAGGTAGACTCTGACCATTTACTACCTGATTTAATGCAGGTCCCCATCATTTACTTCCTATCCCAAGGTGGACTCCTCTCCGGTTCTATCTAGCTGACATTGCACGAAATCTATTCAAGCCACTTACTACTTCAACCATGAAGCAGACCCTCCTTAAGATATCCTCCAACGTGCCCACCCATTAATCCTGACCATTTAATACTTCATATAAGGAAGAGGCAGGCTCTCAACCAGCACTTACTACCTTCAATCCCCGTAACCCAACTATGATATCTCATGTTAGCCCGACTATTTGTAGGCACAGGTAGCCAGATTAATTGGACAGGTTTACCCTATAGAATTGGAACTAACCTCACGTCCTTCGTGGTTACTTATTATAGAAGGTGTCTCACATCAGCCCCAAAGTTACATTGTTGGTAGCCAGATTAGCTGGACAAACTTCTATGTGCTTATGACTGACCTTGCATCCCTATAACTTGAACATGATCTAAAACACTCTCTTAATCTATTATCCCACATCTCACCGAATTCCATATCAAGGCATTATAAGAAAAAAAATCTTATTTCACCTTTACAATTAACTAATTTACTAAGGGAGAACTAATGATAATTAATATTATATTAATTGCATAATTAATACCTTATAATTGTACATCATTTACGTTAATATATGTTTACATACATACATACGTACGTACGTACGTACGTACGTACGTACATACATACAGATATATATATATATATATATATATACACGCACTTAACATATGTGTGCGAAGATTGCGCCCGAAACTAATGTTTAAGTATAAAAACTTCAAATTAATACAAGTTCAATTCCATATCAACACATATACCATATATCCAATATCGCAATTCAATCAACATACTTGTATAAAATAGAATCCAAACCCACTTATTTTACATTTAAACAATAGAATAAATCAATAATGGAAACTTACATACATTAACGCTTTATTGAACTTTTTTTTTCATTAAACTAGAAAAAGGGAAGTTCTATCCAAACTATGGAAATAGGGGGTGCAAACTACGAATAAGAATTCGTACATTACACACCATTTCCTAATCAAAACCCTTAATCATATCCAAAAAAGAGAAGAAATGGAATAGAAGTTAAAACACTGAAATTGGAAAATATACACAAATTCCACTATTTTAATATAAAACAACTGAGATTCCAACTTGAGAATTGACATTTCACTTCGAGAGAATTTTGAGGGTTTTAATGTGTTTCGTAAATAAAAATTCCCTAATGCATATATCAAATCCAAAGTACATTATTCAATTACTAAAATAGAAATATCAAAATTTCCACTCACTGTAGATCCTTACTTTGCCATTTTTTGAATTTGACACGCCTACAATAATCTCCTTTAGATCCCTCTTTTTCAGAACTATGCAACAAGGGAATTGCATACGGATTAGATTCGGAAATTTAGGAGTTGGGGAAGAAAAGGATTAGAAAATAAACAATAAACACATATAATTCCTTACCTGAAAATCCAACGAAACTTTTTGGATATTTTGAAGAGAGGAACTGACATAGCTTCGCTAGATTTCTAAAATAATTTGTGAATGAAAGTGAGGGGGCTAGGCTCTTATTTATAGTGGTTGGAATGCACCAGAACAGTTGGATTTAAGTCAGCTTAAAATAATAAAAATTCGGATGTTCAAAGTGTAAAAACCCTAACCGTCACTTAACCTTCACCAATCAACCACCCTGCCTTACCGGTCAACTGTTAACGGTCCACCGGTCCTTAGGAGCGGTCGGTCATCACGTTTGTTTTGGGAAGATTTTATTTTGCTGTTGTTTTATTTGTTTATTACCCAAATTAATTCCTAAAAGTTAATTTTGACGATTATTTAAACACCAAGTCTAATTAATGTTACCTTTTGAATTTCAAATTTAAGGATTAATAATTTATTTGAATTTGAATTATATTTAAATTATTTTGAATCTGAAAACTTCAAATTTTCATACCTTTTCCATTTGAGCTCCGTTTATAACATATTATATATGGAAATTGATTAGAAAATTGCCACAAATGCAATGGCATAACTTTTGTGGTCAAATTCCGACTTTTGCAAAGTTACCATTTTTTAGTGTTATCTTATTTTATTTATTTCTTATTAATTTTTATGGGATGTTACATTCTCCTCCCTTAAAAGGATTTCGTCCTCGAAATCTTTCCAAGGGGCGGACAGTGTAATGCATAATGAAGATCGATGTTATACAACCAAGTAATCTATACAACCATCCACTCAACCAAAATTGCAATGTGATTATGTGTGCTGACATACTATGGTGAGCTCAATCCTAGTGTGAATGCAACTATCGTGACATACAGGCATGTATGCAAACATCGTAAACATGCAAAAAGTGTTCTATATGAGTGCAAAAGTAATAGTAAAAGTGAAGCAGTCATCTCCTACCATCCAATTTAGCAACCACGATGCAATCAAAACCTAATTTTAGAGAGAAAAGTTCGCCAGTGAAAAGCTTAAGATGAGAAGTCCTCATGCTTTATGCCCGGTTTTCCTCTTAATGTACTCGAAACAGTCTAATTTCTTTATTGTTGAGTTTTCTAGTTCTATGCTCCATACTACGTGTGATGGCACAAGATGTTATTAACTCCCTCTCAATGTCCCCTAATTGATTGGGGGTAGAATGGTGGTTGTGCTACGAAGGCATTTCCTCAAGTGCAAAATGTGAAAAACATTGTGGATTCCTACCATGTAACGACCCGTATTTTTAGCTATTTAAATTTTTTAAATTTAATGTAATTATTGAATAAAAATGGTTAAAAATAAAAAATTTAATGATTTATTAATATAGTTTTTGAATATGACCTTGAATAAAATTTTGAGATAGTTAATTTCGAAGATTTTTGCGATAACAAGTATTGAAATAAATTCTACGTATTGACCATGTTTAAAATCAATAGTGAAAATTTAATAATGGAAATTGAATGACTATAAAATGGAAATAGTTGTTTTATAATTTGAATTTGTCTTAAAAGTTAAATCTTATAAGTTCAATAACTTATATTTCAAAAGATAGTGATTTATTGCATAATCAAAATTGTTTAAATTTAATATTGCAATTATTTAAATAATTGAGTTCGGAATTAAATATGAATGAAAATGATTCCAAAAGTTTATTTAGATGTTATTTAAATATGAATGAAGATTGTCAACACTTAAAAATTGAATTTAAGTGATTATTTTATAATTTGGAAATTTCTAGTTTTAATTGACGAGTAAAAATAACCATTTTTGCCACAGTCCCGGATTTCAATGAAACCTATTTCATCGGATCTGTAATAGTGAATTATTATAAGATTTCAAGTTTCGTAGCATTTGGACTTGTCGTTTGGCCGTACGAGCTTGAAATGCGTAGAATTTAATTTCAGAATTGTAATGACCCACTATTTTGGACCATTCAAATCGACAATAAAACCACACATGTCAGACTTGAATAATACAAAACAATAGATTGTAAATAAATTTGGAGCAAATAAAACCAATCACAGGCACAAAATATTAAAACAATTCGCATCGGAAATAAAAATACATAGTGGTTCATGAAGCCACTACAATACATAGTTTCAAAACAAATACAAAATACCATAGTCCGAAAAACAGATACAACAGAAGTCTGAATTCATAAGTTCACAAATACATAAGCAAAGCTAAATGAAATAACCGAAATGGAAAGACAACTAGATAGACATATAAACTCCAGCAATATCTAGCTCCAGAAGGTGAATCCAAAGCTGTGATACTCAGGCTAACCCGAGCGTAAAACAAAACACAAAACACTCAAGTCATGACATACATACTTATAAAATGTAAATCAACTCAAGTGAACTGTATAGAAATGCATCAATAACTTAAAGGATGCTTGGGATCGCCCATCCTTTAAGGATCCGTTAAACTATCTACTATGTAGTAAGATACGCTATTATAATAATGTCTAAAGTAAAGTAAACTTATTTAAAAATAGCGTTAAGGCTTTACATTTTCCACCTTAACACATTTTTAGGTATGCCAATAGTCTATACAGTACCGTAATACCCCATAAACTGGAGCTACCAGCGGATACTCCATAGGTACGACACAAATCAAACTCGTAGTAAAGCATGCTATGGTAGGTGACACGACACAACTAGGCAATGCCAGGGTAGATATACCAATTACGCATCCGGACTGTTGGTAACGCAAAGCCACAACAATTGCCCAACTCGAGCCATACTCCTGAATCAAGGGGTGCACCCAATCAATCACAAAGTAATAGAATGGTATATGATGAAATGTGTCCGATAAGAGGAGCTACCTCATTAGCCCGGAATCGCTCCTGTTTTAGCCACCTTATGCTAACTCACGGGAGTTAGGTCCACGTAAATATACATTAGGATCGTCACCACCATCCTACTTCATTTTGGAATCTCCACCGCATACACAGTTGTTAAAGTGGCTTTCGGTATCAACAGAGAGTATGTCCATATCCGATCCCAGTCTCTTTAACAACCAATCGTTATTATAAGTTATAAATTTCAAAATGGTTTATATTTCAATTCAAAACATATTCAATTTAAACCATTTAAATTCAATGTCAATATCTTTCAAAAAATAATATTCATTTCCACAGTGGTAGCAATTCTATGTTCATTCATTAAATTACAACATTTCCAAAAAACATTGTATTTTAGCATTCGTAGCACTTTGAAAACGCGATAATACATATATTAGCATTTCGAAATTTTTATCTTTTCAGAAACAACAGCACTTAGAAAACATTACAGTATAGATAGTAGTATTTCAGAAATATTGTCTTTTCAGAAACAGCAGCACTTAGAAAACGTTACAGTATAGATAAAAGTATTTCAGAAATATTGTCTTTTTAGAAACAGCAGCACTTAGAAAACGTTACAGTATTAATAATAGTATTTCAGAAATATTGTCTTTTCAGAAACAACAGCACTTAGAAAACGTTACTGCAGAAATAATATTACTTCAAAAAACAGTACATTTTCAGAAATGGTAGCACTTAGAAACCGCTACTGTACAGATAGTAGTATTTGGAAAAAAACATTACAATTTCAGAAATAGCAGCACTTATAAAATGCTACCTTAAAACCACAGCATTTCAGAAATGCTGCCAATACAAATCTGAGATTTACTATAACATTTCAGAAACATTATAATTTTAGTTTTTCACCATTTTAACTTATAAAACATATCTCACTTTTCAAAAATATTTATTTGGGTAATCATTTAACTTATGATTTTAATAAAATAAAATTTCGTAAATAAAATATCTAAGTCAAACCATAATTCATTTATTAAGTCAAAAATACAATTAAATTGCTTAACTTTTAATTTAACAAACAATTAGATATTTTATTTACTTTTAAAAATATCCATTTCATAAATAAAATATTTTATTCCTAAGTTAAGCCTAAAATTCCACTTTAAATCAAATTTTCAATTATTAAGTTAAATCACAATTTAACTTTTTACATCTTAATCATTTATTGACCTATACAATTTTTAACTTATAGAAAAATCACTATCAATTTATTTAAATTATTTAAATCCAATTTAAGTAAAATCTCATATATTTAAAATTCCAAATACTTGAAATTTCAGAAAATATTTATATTTAAAATTAACCACGGGTCTGTATAATATTTTCTAACTTAGGTCAAATGAATACGGATATATCATTTCAATCCGTAAATAAAGTCCCGGGTTTGATCATTTCAAACCCGCAATCCCAAGTCAAATAAAAATCGCTCGAGCCTATCATTTCAGCTCATAACAACTTTTCCCTATTCTAAAGTCCGTTCGGATATGTATCATTTCAACCAATAGTGAGAGAACTTGCAGTGTGAGAAACAGAAATATAAATTAAACAGTAAAGCATAGCATGTCATATCAGGTGATTAAACAGGTATATAATCAGGTTATAACATCATATAATATCACATCACAGGCATATATGAAATTACTATCAACATGGCATATCCCTAATACGATTCACATGACCTTTTTCACAATTTTATAAGTACTAAGTCGAGAGTGATAACTCACCTTCTTAAAGCTAGAGATGACAATTCAAAACACTGAATAAACTCCAAAAAAGCACGACAAAGCACGAATCAGATTAGAGGAGAAGTAGCACCCAAATCCAAATCTTGTAACAAATAAAAATAGAATATATATATAAGTACATAATTCAACACAAAAGAATTATAATTAAAACAAAGCAAATATGAACAAAATTGAAATCAAATGGCTTAACCAATGCAAGTGGGTTCGGCCACTACACAATTAGGCTTGACTACATGGTAGCATGGCTCGGCCATGATTTGTTTTGAAGCACATGTTTGGCCAAGGTAAGAAAGAGGCACGGCTAAGCAAGGGTATGTGAAGGGATGGCAAGGCAAAAATCAAGTGGGAGGCTAAAGGTCAAGGAAATGAAAGGTCATGCACACTTTTGGTTCGGCCATAGGCTACAATGGTTCAGCCCTAGGTGCTATGGGTTTGGTCCTATGTTCTATGGTCAAGTCACAACTGAAATGAAGGCTTTGGGATGGATTTGGTCACAGCCAAAGGAAAGGGAGGTGGTGCACAAGGGGATGGCCGAGGCAAACATGGAAGGAGGTGATGTTCTATAGGTGCTCGGCTATGGTTTGAAGCCTAGTTTGGTGATGGGTTTGGATCTATGGGTCACGGCAACAACATGGGTTGATGGTGGTGATGGTGGAGGCCGGTCATGGTTGG
The DNA here is from genome assembly GCA_030737815.1 of Allium fistulosum. Classification (NCBI taxonomy): domain Eukaryota; kingdom Viridiplantae; phylum Streptophyta; class Magnoliopsida; order Asparagales; family Amaryllidaceae; genus Allium; species Allium fistulosum. Next base: position 99,719,113 of record CM060901.1, on the reverse strand, counting down.
TGGTGTGGTGGAGGAGATGGTCGGCAAGAGCATGGGGTGGTGATGGTCGAACTTAACTTGCAACAAAAGAAAAAGAAAAGAGAAAAAGAAAAGAGAAAGAAGGAAGCCATGAAAACTTACTTTGAATTGTTTTGTTATGAAATAAAAATGAGAAGGAAGATGGGAACAAAAAGATATGTATGGCTATGGGATGAAACACACAGCTAAGAAAAGGAAAAGGAAGAGGCACACATCACATTAAAAGAAAAGAAACTTAAGTCTCTTGAATTTCCAAGCCCATTTGTCAAGCCCAAAACCAAACAAGTTCAAAACTCAAACAGAACAAACAAAGTCCAAAACTAAAACAAAATAGAAACAACATATAAAATATAGACAATAAAAATACTGAAAAATAATTTCGTGTAAAACGCTGAAATTTATCCGATTTAAAAGTATAAAACAGAATTTAACAAAACGAAAAGCAGAACAAATATCAGAATCAAATTCAGCTTAAGAGAAAAGATTGGAAAATTTAAAATTCCAATTTAAAATTTCAACTGAACTTAAAGTTTGACTAAAGTTGAACAAAATATAATATTTTCAAAAAATCATTATTTTATTATATTTGGAAATTAAATTAGAAACAAAATCCAAAAATACATTAGAAAATCCCAAAATTCCAATTTAAAATGATTAAAATCAAAGTTTCAAATAAATTCAAATAAAATATTTTGTTAAAATTTATGGGTTGTTACACTCTCCCCCACTCAAAACTTTTCGTCCTCGAAAAGGAACGAAACACAGAAAACAAAGAAAGAGAGAATAAGATAGAATAATGAATAGTACTTGAAACAAATAATTCCGGATTCGAAGCACGCATGCTCTCCGCCGTCTCCCAAGTACAATCCCGATCATCAGTACTCCACTGCACTTTGACCCGATTAACAGATTTCCTTCTCAGTTGCTTCGTACCTCTATCGACAATACGAAGTGGCTTCCTCTTGACAGTCAGATTAGGCTGAATATCTAAACTCTCGAGAGCAGAAGGCTTAACAATAAGAGATGGATCATGAAGATACCGACGAAGATGCGAAACATGGAATACATTATGCACTCCAGAAAACTTCTCAGGCAAATCCAGATGATAAGCCAAAGAACCAATCCTTTCTAAGACGCGGAAAGGACCAATGAACCTAGGAGCAAGCTTCCCTCTACGACCAAAACAAATCACATTCCTTAAGGGAGAGATCTTAAGGAAAACCAAATCACTAACAGCAAACTCCAAACTCCTCCTACGCCGATCGGCATACTTCTTCTGCCTATCTTGAGAACTCCTCATCTTCCTCTTAATATCCTCAACTCTCTCAGAAGCCTGCAGAATCATACAAGGACCAAGAACCAAACGATTACCGGATTCAATCCAGCAAGATGGAGATCTGCAAGGTCGTCCGTAAAGAGCAGCAAACAGAGACATTGCAATACTAGCCTGGATTCAAAAGATGAAATGAGATAGATAAAAGATTAAGACAAGATTAAAATAAAAGATTGAGATTATAATTGATAACTATTATTATAGGTGAATTCGACAAGATGGAGATGATCTTCCCAAGATCCTCCATAATCAAGAACACAAGCACGAAGAAGATCCTCTAGAATCCGATTCACTCTTTCCGTTTGACCGTCGGTCTGTGGATGGTAAGCAGTGCTCAGATTCAGATGAGTACCCAAAGATTCCTGAAAAGCTTTCCAAAACTGACTGGTAAAGATGGGATCATGATCACAAACAATACTGACAGGAATACCATGGAGACGAACAATCTCCCTTATATAGATCTCAGCTAAACTAGAAGCAGAACGGGTAGACTTGACCGGAATGAAATGAGCTGACTTGGTTAATCTATCCACAATAACCGAAATACTCTCATTACCCCTCCTAGTCCTCGGTAATCCATCAATAAAATCCGTAGAAACCTGTTGCCATTTCCAATTGGGAACCTCAAAGGGATGCAACAAACCAGGGGTCTTCTGATGATCGACCTTGACTTGCTGACAAGTCGCACACCTACTAACAAAATGGAGATATCCCTCTTCATACCTCTCCACCAATACAAATTCTTCATATCTTGATACATCTTGGTCACTCCTGTATGAATAGAAAGTCTGGATCGATGATTTTTCCGATGTAACTCCTGTCTCAATCCATCAACATTCGGGACACAAATCTGATTATTAATCCTCAAAATCCCTCTATCATCTATCTGAGCTCCACTACCATCAAGACTACTACCACCAACCCTGCTACGAACATTCCCTTAATAAGCCTAAGCATCCGATCCTCATCCTGCTTATCCATGATACGATCCAAAAGAGGAGAAGAAACAACAAGCTAACACAACAAGGCCTTCTTCCGACTCAAAGCATCTACCACAACATTAGCTTTCCCAGGGGTATAGTTGATGTCGAGGTCATAAGAAGCAAGGAATTCTAACCACCTAACTTGTCTCTGATTCAAATCCTTCCGGGTGAAAATATACCTCAAAGACTGATGATCCGTTAAAAGCTCAAACTTATTCCCAAAAGATGATGCCTCCAAAGCTTCAAAGCAAAAACCACGGCAAGATTCAAAATTTTGAGCAGCATAATTGGCTTCATGGGTCTTCAACTTATGACTGGTATAAGCAATGACCTTCCCATCCTGCATCAGAACAGCTCCCAAACCTTCACGACTAGCATCAGTGTATACCGTTAATCCCTCACTTCCATTTGGAACGGTAAGAACTGGTGCGGAAGTAAGCTTGCTCTTTAACTCATTGAATGCAGCTTCACACTTATCATTCCATATAAACTTAACATTCTTACAAGTCAAAGCAGTGAGAGGTGCAGCAATCCGAGCAAAATTCTCAATAAATCTCCGATAATAACCGGCAAGGCCCAAAAAACTACGGATATTAGATGGAGTCCTAGGAGTTTCCCAATCCTAGAATAGAATAGGGAAAATAAGAACTACAAAGAAAGATAGAATAATTAGATTACAAAAGAAAGATGAGAAAAGGTAGACTTACATTAATCGCAGCGATCTTGATTGGATCAACATAAACTCCATTACTAGAAATAATATGTCCAAGAAATCAGACTTCATCCTTCCAGAAATGGCATTTAGAAAATTTAGCTTTCAATTGGTGACTCCTAAGAGTCTCCAGAACAGAATTCAAATGGACCTTGTGCTCCTCCTCTGACTTAGAGAAGACAAGAATATCATCAATGAAGACCAAAACAAACTTGTTAAGAACATCACGAAAAACATGATTCATCAAATCAACAAAGAAAGCTGGGGCATTAGTCAAACCAAAAGGCATAACTAACCATTCATAGAAACCATTCTCAGTACGGAAAGCAGTCTTGGGAATACTTTCCTCAGCAACTTTGAGCTGGTGGAAACCTGTTGCAAAATCAAGCTGAGAGAAAACAGTAGCACCATAAAGCTGATCGAACATATCATTGATACGAGGCATAGGATATCTGTTCCTCATAGTGAGCTTGTTCAGCTCCCTATAATCAACACACATCCTCAAAGAAGCATCAGACTTAGTGACGAAAACCACTACTGCTCCCCATTCGGAATGACTAGGTCTGATCAGACACTTGGAGAACAAGTCCTCAATTTGTTTCCTCAACTCAACCTTCTCATGGGGTGCCATTCTTCTGGGAGGAAGAACTACAGGTCGAGCTCCAGGAATAAGATCAATGCAGAAATCAATTTCCCGCTTAGGAGGTAAAGAAGCGACTTCACCAAATACATCGGGATAGAGCTTAACCACAGGGGTTGAATCAAGATCACCAGGAGAAGAATCCAAAGAAAAAATAAAACTACCAGCAAAATCCTGAGGCATATAGCACTAAATCACTAAAGAGTTACCCTGATCATCAACAAGAGAAACAATTCGGGTTTTACAAGAGATAACAGCTTCATGCCTCTTCAGCTAATCACCTCCAAGCAACAAATCAAAAGCATCGAAACCAAGAACATAGAAATCACCAGAAAATCGATGATCAAAATAAAAGAGTTTCACTTGATTACAAATCCTACTAAGGTTCGCGGGACCCCCAATAGGATTAGTAACACTTAAAGGTACAGCTGCAAACTTGGGTGAAAAGATGCTCAAACTTATCACAAAGATCCACAGAAATAAAACTATGCGAAGCTCCAGTATCAAATAAAACACGAACAGGAAAATCAAACAAAGTAAAGGTTCCCTGGTGAGTACCTTGGGAATCAATAGGAGCAGGTGGAGCAGGAGTGGAATAAGTCATGGCAAAGACTCCAGATGTCTTGCCCTTCTTATACAAAGGACAATCCTTCTTGAAATGACCAGGCTGCAGACAGACATGACAGAGGTTGTTCCTGGTATCCTGAGGTGGAGGAACAGCAGCACCAACTGAAGTAGGGCAACTATTGGCATAGTGTCCCCTCTGATCACACTTGAAGCAGGTGATGGAAGATAGGTTGATAGAATGCTTCCGAGGAGTAGATCCTAAACTGGGATTCTTGAGCCAATTCTGCTTCTGCTGATGGAAATTAGGCTTCCTCTTCTTAGAGTTGCCAGAACCAAGCTGAGATGGAGAAGCACGAGGAACAGAAACTTCCTTAGAAGTAGTATTCTCATATCTAATAGCCATGTCCATCAACTCCGTGAAGGTACCATGAACATGAGACGATCATAGAACTCTGGGCGAGCTCCAGCTATAAATTTCTCATTCTTCTTAAGAAAGGTATCAATCAGGCCAGGACCAAACTTGGAAAGTTCATTGAACTTCTGCTCATACTCAGAAAATGACATGCTCCCTTGCTTAAGATCCATAAACTCCCTGTATAGCTGGGACTTCTTAGCTTCGGGCATCCACTTTGCCACAAAAGCCTCCCTGGAAAAGATAGATAAGCTTAAGATAGATTTCAAAGAGAAAAAGCTGAACAGAACACAAGACAACACAAGAAGATACCTAAACTGCTCCCAAGAAATATCTGCCTCCATAGTCTGAGCTGTGACAGATTCCCACCAATCCTGGGCTGCCTCCTGAAGCTGCCAAGCTGCCAACTGACGCTTCTGAGCATCAGTAATCTCCAAACCAGTCAAAATCCTCTCAAGACTCCTCAGCCACTACTGAGCCTCTACGATGCTCTCAGATCCAGTAAACTTGGTGCCACCAAGCTGAGTGAATTCCATGCAAAGAGTGGTGAACCTGATAGGTGCAACAGGCTCAGGAACTGGGGCAATAACACGACCCCTACCTCTGGCATTCCTACGATTCATCCTGGAAAAATCAAGAATGAATTTTAGGACAAAGGTAAACAGAAAGACAAAGATAAGATTCAACTAGAATGGAAATCCTAATCAACGAATTCAAATAAACAAGGTGGATTCGAAAGGAATGAAGTTAAGAAAATGAGATTTTAAAACAAGAAAATTTTATATCCAAAATAATCTTTTAAAATCTTTTTAAAATCATTTATACCTAAAAATACGTTCTCTCACAAAGAAATGATTCTAAGATTGATTTCACTCATTCTAGGGTATTTCTACCCTATCTCTAATGAGTTTTTGCTCCATAGGCTAAGGTTTGCCTAAAACCAAAGCTCTGATACCAAATGTAACGACCCACTATTTTGGACCATTCAAATCGACAATAATACCACACATATCAGACTTGAATAATACAAAACAATAGATTGTAAATAAATTTGGAGCAAATAAAACCAATCACAAAATCACAGACACAGAGTATCAGAACAACTCGCAGCGGAAATAAAAAATACATAGTGGTTCATGAAGCCACTATAATACATAGTCTCAAAACAGATACAAAATACCATAGTCTGAAAAACAGATACAACAGAAGTCTGAATACATAAGTTCATAAATACATAAGTAAAGCTAAATGAAATAACTGAAATGGAAAGACAACTAGATAGACAAATAAACTCCAGCAATCTCTAGCTCCAAAAGGTGAATCCAAAGCTGTGATACTCAGGCTGACCCGAGCATAAAGCAAAACACAAAACACTCGAGTCAGGACATACATACTTATAAAATGTAAATCAACTCAAGTGAACTGTAATAGAAATGCATCAATAACTTAAAGGATGCTTGGGATCGCCCATCCTTTAAGGATCCGTTAAACTATATACTATGTAGTAAGATACGCTATTACAATAATGTCTAAAGTAAAGTAAACTTATTTAAAAATAGCGTTAAGGCTTTACATTTTCCACTTTAACACATTTTTAGGTATGCCAATAGTCTATACAGTACCGTAATACCCCGTAAACTGGAGCTACCAGAGGATACTCCATAGGTACGACACAAATCAAACTCATAGTAAAGCACGCTATGGTAGGTGACACGGCACAACTAGGCAATGCCAGGGTAGATATACCAATTACACATCCGGACTGTTGGTAACCCAAAGCCACAGCAATCGCCCAACTCGAGCCACACTCCCGAATCAAGGGGTGCACCCAATCAATCACAAAGTAATAGAATGGTATATGATGGAATGTGTCTGATAAGAGGAGCTACCTCATTAGCCCGGAATCGCTCCTGTTTTAGCCACCTTATGCTAACTCACGAGAGTTAGGTCAAAGTAAATATACCTTAGGATCGTCGCCACCATCCTACTTCATTCTAGAATCTCCACCGCGTACACAGTTGTTAAAGTGGTTTTCGGTATCGACAAAGTGTATGTCCATATCCGATCCCGGTCTCTTTAACAACCAATCGTTATTATAACCCATGGTTATAAATTTAAAAATGGTTTATATTTTAATTCAAAACATATTCAATTTAAACCATTTAAATTCAATGTCAATATCTTTCAAAAAATAATATTCATTTCCACAATGGTAGCAATTCTAAGTTCATTCATTAAATTATAACATTTCCAAAATACATTGTATTTTAGCATTCGTAGTACTTTGAAAATGTGATATACATATATTAGCATTTCGAAATTTTTATCTTTTCAGAAACAGAAGCACTTAGAAAACGTTACAGTATAGATAGTAGTATTTCAGAAATATTGCCTTTTCGGAAACAGCAGCACTTGGAAAAAGTTACAGTATAGATAATAGTATTTCAGAAATATTGTCTTTTTAGAAACAGCAGAACTTAGAAAACATTACAGTATAGATAATAGTATTTCAGAAATATTGCCTTTTCAGAAACAGCAGCACTTAGAAAACGTTACTGCAGATATAGTATTACTTCAGAAAACTGTACATTTTCAAAAATGGTAGCACTTAGAAACCTCTACTGTACAGATAGTAGTATTTGAAAAAAAAACAGTACAATTTCAGAAATAGCAGCACTTATAAAATGCTACCTTAAAACCACAGCATTTCAGAAATGCTGCCAATACAAATCTGAGATTTACTATAACATTTCAGAAACATTATAATTTCAGTTTTTCACCATTTTAACTTATAAAACATATCTCACTTTTCAAAAATATTTATTTGGGTAATCATTTAACTTATGATTTTAATAAAATAAAATTTCATAAATAAAATATCCAAGTCAAACCATAATTCATTTATTAAGTCAAAAATACAATTAAATTGCTTAACTTTTAATTTAACAACCTATTAGATATTTTATTTACTTTTAAAAATATCCATTTCATAAATAAAATATTTTATTCCTAAGTTAAGCCTAAAATTCCACTTTAAATCAAATTTTCAATTATTAAGTTAAATCACAATTTAAATTTTTACATCTTAATCATTTATTGACTTCTACAATTTTTAACTTATAGAAAAATCACTATAAATTTATTTAAATCATTTAAATCCAATTTAAGTAAAATCTCATATATTTAAAATTCCAAATACTTGAAATTTCAAAAAATATTTATATTTAAAATTAACCACGGGTCTGTATAATATTGTCTAACTTAGGTCAAATGAATACGGATATATATATCATTTCAATCCGTAAATAAAGTCCCGGGTTTGATCATTTTAAACCCGCAATCCTAAGTCAAATAAAAATCGCTCGAGCCTATCATTTCAGCTCATAACGACTTTTCCCTATTCTATAGTCCGTTCGGGTATGTATCATTTCAATCAATAGTGAGGGAACTTGTAGTGTGAGAAACAGAAATATAAATTAAACAGTAAAGCATAGCATGTCATATCAGGTGATTAAACAGGTATATAATCAGGTTATAACATCATATAATATCACATCACAGGCATATATGAAATTACTATCAACATGGCATATCACTAATACAATTCACATGACTTTGTTTCACAATTTTATAAGTACGAAGTCGAGAGTGATAACTCACCTTCTTAAAGCTAGAGATGACAATTCAAAACACAGAATAAACTCCGAAAAAGCACGAATTAGATTAGAGGAGAAGTAGCACCCAAATCTAAATCTTGTAACAAATAAAAATAGAATATATATATATAAGCACATAATTCAACACATAAGAATTAGAATTAAAACAAAGCAAATATGAACAATATTGAAATCAAATGGCTTAACTAATGCAAGTGGGTTCGGCCACTACACAATTAGGCTTGACTGGTAATATGGCTCGGCCATGATTTTTTTTGAAGCACATGTTCGGCCAAGGCAAGAAAGAGGCACGGCTAAGCAAGGGTATGTGAAGGGATGGCAAAGCAAAAATCAAGTGGGAGGCTAAAGGTCAAGGAAATGAAAGGTCATGCACACTTTTGGTTCGGCCATAGGCTTCAATGGTTCGGCCCTAGGTGCTATGGGTTCGGTCCTATGTTCTATGGTCAAGTCACAACTGAAATGAAGGCTTTGGGATGGTATTGGTCACGGCCAAAGGAAGGGGAGGTGGTGCACAAGGGGATGGCCTAGGCAAACAAGGAAGGAGGTGATGTTCTATAGGTGCTCGGCAATGGTTTGAAGACTAGTTTGGTGATGGGTTTGGATCTATGGGTCACGACAACATGGGTTAATGGTGGTGATGGTGGAGGCCGATCATGGTTGGTGGTGTGGTGGAGGAGATGGTCGGCAAGAGCATGGGGTGGTGATGGCCGAACTTAACTTGCAACAAAAGAAAAAGAAAAGAGAAAGAGAAAGAGAAAAGAGAAAGAAGGAAGCCATGAAAACTTACTTTAAATTGTTTTGTTATGAAATGAAAATGAGAAGGAAGATGGGAACAAAAAGATATGTACGGCTATGGGATGAAACACACGGCTAAGAAAAGGAAAAGGAAGAGTCACACATCACATTAAAAGAAAAGAAACTTAAGTCTCTTGAATTTCCAAGCCCATTTGTCAAGCCCAAAACCAAACAAGTTCAAAACTCAAACAAAACAAACAAAGTCCAAAACTAAAACAAAATAGAAATAACATAGAAAATATAGACAATAAAAATACTGAGAAATAATTTCGTGTAAAACGCTGAAATTTATCCGATTTAAAAAGTATAAAACAGAATTTAACAAAACGAAATGCAGAACAAATATCAGAATCAAATTCAGCTTAAGAGAAAAGATTGGAAAATTTAAAATTCCAATTTAAAATTTCAACTGAACTCAAAGTTTGACTAAAGTTGAACAAAATATAATATTTTTAGAAAATCATTATTTTATTATATTTGGAAATTAAATTAGAAACAAAATCCAAAAATACATTAGAAAATCCCAAAATTCCAATTTAAAATGATTAAAATCAAAGTTTCAAATAAATTCAAATAAAATATTTTGTTAAAATTTATGGGTTGTTACAAGAATTCAATTAGAATTAATTAATTTGAAAAGCTATCTTCCACATACGATCGAATTAGGCCTCGATACTTGTTCCATTGTGTTCGGAATAGGGGTAAAACATTATAAACGCCAGGCGGCATGCCTCGATTGGAGTTCATCCAAAATTTCACGTGAATAGTCGAAATAATATTAAATATTGTAGTTATACGTATACATACGCGTATATCCTCGCAGTAAACCCTAGCGCCTCCATCTTCTTTCCAATGGCCGAAATTAACCTAGCTTCCACCCTTGATTCCTTCCTATCCATCGACTTTTAGCAAAAACTTTCAACTAGGAAATGGAAGAGCACGTCGAGCTCTTGCTTTTCAACGGTCACGATTGGATTTAGCGTAGCGTAGAGAGAGAGAGAAGGGGCCACGTTCGTCACCGCTATTTTAGGGTTGTGTGGCCGATAGGGGGCGCCGAGCTTGAGGGGATTAGAGGCATGGGGGTGTTAGAGGCGAGCTTTCAATTGGTGATGGTGGATCAATCTCTGGTGATCTAGCAGGTGGAGTGGCGTGTGCTTGGTTGACCCATATGGGTTCGTGCGCTTTCACCTGGGAGCGAACGAAGGAAAAGGGGGAAAGCAATGTGCGGCTTGACCTTGATTGGAATGAAACCAACGGCCAGATTTACTTAGGTTTGAAAATGAAAAGGAAATTGAAAATTAATTATATTATAAATTATGAAATTTTAAAAAAGTGTATATCTTTTTCATACGTTGTTAGAATTGGACGAAACAAACGGTGACGGAATCAGGGCGATGAGTACTACGTTTAGGGACTGATTTGGAGTTGATTGGAGCTAACTAAAACTTTAGGTTAAATGGAACGTCGTTCAATTTGATTTAAAATCGAAAACTCAAGGTGTGTGTTTTTTAACGCTCATGACGTACTATAATATTTTTACGTTTGTTAAAATTGAATCGTGAAGTTATCTAATTTTATTCACTGTTAATTGAAAATGAAATTGACTTATGAATTGACTGTAGATACTAAAATTGACAGTTAAATTTGAAATTTGAAATTTATTGCTAGTAAATTACCTGATATTGATGACTATAAAATTGTTGTGAATTATTGGCTAATTTGGATGTTGATTGTGGTGGATGCTATTGGTTGATACTTTGGATGATTTGGATGCTTATTATTTTGATATATCCTGTTATCACCTTGAAATTTATTTACAGTATATAAAACTGTAAATTGAATTATTTTGAATAAATTAAGAAATAGCTTGAAATGATATATACCTATGACATTTATTATGGATTGAAATGATATATATCCATCCCTGAAATTAAATTGAAATAACTGATCACTTGGCCATAGGATAGAAAATTATATATGGATATCAGATTGGTTAAATTAAATGATTTTAAATTTTTTGATTTGAATTTTTTTAAATGATTTTGATTTAAATAAATAAAAATCAAATTTATGGAAATCAAATTAATTTCGAACTTGAGCTCGAAATGTTGAAATTTAAATTTGGTAATTGGAATTGTTTAAATATCGAGGATGAGATTTTGAAGTTACGATTGAAATATAACTTGAATTTTCAAGATTGAATTGTTTAAAAAGATTTGAACTTTTACTTAAGCTTTGAAGTTATTTAAGTAAAGGAAATTTAAATGGATATTCCAAACTTGAACTCAGAATTAAATTATTTCAAAGATTTGAATCTAAATTCGAACGTTGAAGTTAAATTTGATTTAACTGATTTAAATCGATATTCTGAAATCGAACTTGAATTTATATAAATTGAAATTGAATTAATTTGGAATCGAAGGAAAGTTTTACTTGAAATCGGGATTGAATCGATTAAATCGAAATGGAAATTGGAATTGATTTGAACAGGGAAATTTGGAATTGAACCGGTTTGACTTTGAACTATTTTCAAATAAATTATTTTAATATAAACTACTTAAAATCTATCTTTTTAACTACTCAAATTATTTTGATTTTCCAAACTATTTTACTATATAAACCATTTTTAATACTCAAACTATTTTCTATGAAACTATTTTAACTATTTAAATATTTTAAAATTATTTAAACTATTTTCTAAAATTCAAACTGGTCAAAAGGGTGAAATGTTTATATTTAAATCTTGGATTTAAATACGAATTGGGTTAAAATAAAGTTACAACCTAAATTGAAATTCGAAACAATTTTGGAAGCAAAATCGGGATATTAAGGCGAAAATGATTTCGAAATGAAATGGTACATTTTGAGTAAATATGATAATTTCGAAATGGATTTGGTTTTGAAGCAAATATGATATTTTGATATCAAGTACGAATTGTTTTCGAAATGTAAAAGTACCAACTAGTGGTTGTTAAAGAGACCGGAGCCTCTTATTGCCATACTCTCTGTCAATATTGGAACCACTTTAATAACTTTGTACGTGGAGTGATGATCTAGAATGAAGTGGTTGGATTCGGCGTACGTTTGCTGGATTTGAAGAAAGAGAACGATGATGGATTAGCCTGGCACTTGTGCCAATTTGAAATGACTAAAACAGGAGACATACCAGCCAAGCAGGCTAGCTACCCTGAGCGGACATCCGTTCTACGATTTTCTTGGACTCGATCAATATTTTTACTCTTGTTGTTGGTTTCGATTGGTGCACCTCGATTTTAGGATAACCTCCCCTTGACTCGATATGGGATGGATGTATGCGGTGGGCGATCATGGCTATGATGCGTTACCACCAACCGGGAAGGGTAAACTGGTAGTATCCTACCTTGGACATTGCCTCACGTGCCTTGTCATACTTTTATCCTTATACGAGACTGTAACAACCCGATATTTTCAGCCATTCGCATCCGCACATGTCAGACCTTAATTGCTTAAAATACCGCATTGTAAATAAATTTGGAGCAAATAAAATCAAATACAGAATCACAGAAACAGTAATATCAGAATAACTCACAGCGGAAATAAAATACCATAGTAGTTCATGAAGCTACTATATATAAACTCTCAAAACATAATACATAATATCATTCTAAAAACATATACAATAGAAATCCCAAATACATAGAAGTTTATAAATACCAGAACTGAAATAGAACAACTGAACTGAAAGGAACAGATAACTAGACAAGCAGAATCTCCAGCGATTCCTAGCTCCAGAAAGAAATCCAAAGCTAAGCTGTAAATACTCAGGCTGACCCGAGCGTAAAGTAAAACACAAAACACTCGAGTCAGGACAATATATACTTATATAATGTAAACCAACTCAAGTGAACTGTAGTAGAAATGCACAATAACTCAAAGGATGCTTTGGACCGCCCATCCTTTAAGGATCAGTTAAACTATAAATTAAATACATCCCATGGTTAAAATTTTAAAATGGTATTTTATACTTCGAAATCAAATATCATTTCAAAATTCAATATCATTCAAAAATCCATTTCAAAATATCAAAATATCGTATCTTCCAAACCACATTCATTTATTTAAAATACCACTTCAACACACATTTCAAAATGGTTTATATTTCTAAACAAATTACTTCATTTAAATCAAAAAATGAAGTTATTATATTTAATAATTAAATTACTAAATTTCCAAAATTTTAACTTTTCAAAGTTCATTCATTCACTTAATCTTATCAAAACAGTGAAAATTCACCTTTCGTAGCATTTATAAAATGCTACGAAAAGTCACATTCAAAACAGTTCAATTCAACAAAAGACAACATTTAAGAATGCTGTAATAGGTTACATTAGTTTTAAAGAAACTTAGTTACATTCAACAATTATAGCACTTACATAAATGATATAATAGCCTTTAATTAAATTTAGCCATTTAGTTCATTATTATCAACTACAGCATTTACAAATGATGTAAAATCATTTACATTAGAAATAATAGCATTTCAAAAGATGTAGTTAATTAACTTCAAATATTCAATATAATTTCACAAACAATTATATTTTTATTTAAAACATTTTAACTTATCAAATCATATATTTTCACTTTTAAAATCATCATTTTATTTTCATTAATTCATTATTTTATAAAGTTAAATTTCCATTCAAAAATCAATATCTAACAATAGTTCACTTATTAAATTCCAACACTAAATTTAAATTCATTAAATTAAATTTTAACTTAAACTTAAGTTTAAGTTTCAAATATAACTTAATTTCATTTTTATTTACTTAACTTAAATTCACATTTAAGCCAAATTCACAAATTTCCAATTTTAGTTATATTTCAAAATTTCAACTTAAATATTCATTCATTTCATATTTTAACTTTATTCAAAAAACATTAATATATTATAAAATCATTTAAATTCACTTTAATCCAAATTATCATGAATTTATCATATTTCATATTTAATTTAAATTCCAATTATCGCTAAATTAAAATTTCCTAAAATAACTTACATTTCAAACTTTCTAACCTCCATAATTTATTTAACTTATAAATTTTAAAAAAATCAATAATACTTTAATAAAAATCATTTTTAATCAAATTTAAATCAAAATATTATAATATTTACATTTCTAAAATATATTAAAAATTTTAGAAAAATATATTTTAATATTTTGATTTAAATTTGATTACACTATTGTTAGATATACAAGTTCACTTACACCAATTATCTCCATCGATCCAATTCTGATTCGATTTCGTCTATTCCTATTTATCAGCTTTGATCGTTGAATTCGGGCCAATCCCGCTTTGCTTTGAAATCCATGTCTGGAACCGTAACTCACTCTATCGTCGAGTCTCTCTCTCTAGCCTCGAAAGGTGAGCACTCACTCACGATTAACGTTCTTTTATTTATTAAATTTGATTTCAATTGAAACGACAATTGAAATATTGCTGCTGTTTGATATTTACACTGTTATTACCTGTATCAGTTCACCTGTGACATCTGACACCATTATCTGTTAATTATTTATGCGATGATAATACAGTTTAACTAATAATTGATTGATTGTTGATGTTTATATTGGACGTTAAATTGTTAAGGTTAATTTGATAAATAGTATGCGATTGAACTTGATATAGGATAGTTAAATGTTAAATTTGATTAAATGACATTTGTATAATATGACCCCTTTAACTGTTGAATTTATTGACAAATAGGATTTGTTTAATTACATTTTGAACCACTGAATGTATGTTGTTAAATTGATGATATATGAAATTGTAAATAGATGACAAGTGAAAAACCGAAATGTAATAATCTTTAATCTACTTGAAATGATAGTGTAGATTCTAGAAATAATTATATTAATTCGTACAAATAACAATGCGAATTAATACGGTTATTTCGGGATTATTTGAATTGATTATTGGATTGATATTGATTGTTGTTATTGCTTGTTTATTTACTTTGACACCATCCCAGTTATCACACTGCAAGTTCCCTTTGTTATGTTTTGATTTTGAATTGAATTGGAATCGGGTTGAAATGATAAATACCCAAATTAAACTTTGACCTAGGATAGGGAATTAAATAAAAACCCGATTGGTCAATAATTTGATTTGAAAATAAAATAAGGATTTTATTTGAATAAATATTATGGTTTTGAAATGAAATTGAAATCTGAATTTTAATGAAAGGAAATTGTAATATTTAATAATCTGAAACAAATATTTACAATGTAATCGATGAAAGAATGTTGTTTAATTTGAGAAATGATTGAATTAAGTTTTAAATTATTAAACTTTGAAATAATTTAATAATTAAGTTTGAAATTATAATTAAGATTGAAATTATTTAATAATTTAGTTTTGGATTATTTAATAATTAAATAAGTTTGATTTATTTAATGATTAGATAGAATTGAAATTCTTCAATAAGAAAAATTGAACTTTTGAATAAGTGAATTTTACTTCGTAAATAATTGAAATTGAGTTTTCTTTATTAAGTAAGTTTTGAAAAATTATTTAAGAAAGTAAATAAGTGAAATTGAATTTCTTTAACAAGAAATGAAAATGTGATATTTTTTGAAATAAATATAAGACGTGTAATTTAAAGAACTTGATTTGACGAATTTAAGTTAATTCAAAATTGTAAGTTTGATTTAATGAAGTTGAACTTAAGAATTGATTTAATGAATTGGAAATTTAATAGAAATTGTTTTGAATGATAAAGTAACTTAACGAATATTGAATGAAATCGATAAATGAATTTGGAATTGATTTGAATGATAAATTAAATTGATTTAAACGATTTCGAAATGAAACTTATATACGAACTTGAACCAATATTTGAATTGTGTTAAATAAAGATTGAAATTGAATTATAAGATTTTGAAATGGTAATTTGGAAGTTTTGAAACGTAAAGTATGGAAATTGGTTTTGAAAGACAAACGAAATGTTGATTTGCGAATTGAAATTGAAATTGAAATTGATTTGGTTTTGAAATAAATAAACGACCAATCGGTGAAATAATTACGGAAGTTATTAAAGAGACCGGAATTCGGTTATGGATATACTCTCTATCTAAACCGAAAACCACTTTAATAACTATACACGGAGTGATGATCCAGAATGAAGTGGTTGGAATGATGTACGTTGATGACTGAAGAAAGAGAACGATAATGGATAGCCTTGACACTTGTGTCAAATTGGAAATGACTAAAACAGGAGCTGTGCCGGGCCAATGGAGGATTGATACCTCAAGTGGACACACTTCTTCGAACTACTTATACTTGTTGTCGATTGGTGCACCCTTGATTTTGGGAGTGTTGTTTCACGGTGTTGCGGGCGCTGCGGCGTTGCGTTCTCACCAGTCCGGATCAGGCGAACGGTAGTATCACTACCTTGGGTATTGCCTCATGTGCCTTGTCATACTTGTATTCCATTTATGCGCGACCACTACGATTTTGATTTGTACCTTTAGTATATGGATTGCCCTCTGGTGACTTCCGGTTTTGGGGAAACTACGGTCTTGTATATGCTTTTGGGAATAAAAATGTGTTAAGGGTGGAATGGGCCATGACTTAACGCTATTTTGATATCTTTTTATATTACTGATAGACATTATCTACTTATCGTACACTACTACATAGTAGATAGTTTAACGGATCCTTAAAGGATGGTTATTCCAAACATCCTTTGAGTTACTTGTATTTCAATTGCTATTTCACTTGAGTTGGATTTATTAATATAAGAATGTTAATCCTGACTCGAGTGTCTTGTGTTTTTGCTTTACGCTCGGGTCAGACTGAGTGTACCAGTATTCGAGACTCACCTTTGGAGTTGGAGCTTTGCTTGAAGATCCAGCCATCTATTCTGCTTTCAGTATTCGATGATTCCAGTGATGTATTCTGATTTGTATCTGATGTATCGTATTATTCTTCTGTTATAAACTCTGATGTATTTTATATATTCATATAGTAGCTTCATGAACTACTATCTCTTTTAATTCCGCTGCACTTATTACTCTGTGTCTGTGATCTGTGATTATTTATTTATTGTATATGCTCAGTTTTGCCAAATTTAAATTAACAACGCGGTATTTTGAGCAATTCAACTCCGGCATGAGTGTCTTCCTATACACTTATAATGGATGCGAATGGTATAAAATATTGGGTCGTTACAGAGACCCCTACGATTTTGGTTTAGTGTTGTCATATCACGGCGCGTCACTGACTACCCACGTGCTACTAGTGGTGTCAAATGAAAACTATACGACAATGCTTAAAAAACGCGTTTAAGGGGATCAATGTAAAGCCTTAATGCTAAGAAAAATATTTATTTTACTGACTAGACATTATATATGTATCGTATTCTACTATATATAATATTTTGATGGATCCTTAAGAGATGGAAAATCCCGTAACATCTCTTGAGTTATTGCATGCACGTTATACACTGGATTGGAGATGTGAAATCCTATAAACATCTCTGATGCTATTACACTCATGTTATGCGATATTGATTTGACACACATAAGGATATTTTAGTCCTGACTTGAGTGTTTTGTCTTTTCATTACGCTTGGATCAGCCATGAGTTTTCAGCTTATCGAAGATTATTCTTTGGAGGATGAAGACGAATATTTGGTATATTATTATTACTAATATTATTCCCAGCATCATGTTGTTCTGCTGCATTATATTTTGTTCTGTTGTATATGTATAACTTCGATAAATGTTGTATAAATTATAATCAAATGTATAATATAAACAGCTTCATGAACTGTTTATTTGATTATTATATTTTATTGTTCCACTACGAGATTCTGTGTTTGTTTTCTTCTTCTTTTCTTATTTTTCTAAATTAACCCCAATGATTATCTCTGTTCCGGATTGTTTAAGTTGGACATGTGTGGATTATTGTCAATTTAAACCTTCCGAAATGTGGGTAGTCACAGTTGGTATCAGAGCGAGGTTTAGCGATAACCTTAGCTTTGTGGGGTTCGACTCATTAGAGATAGGGTAGTAATACCCTAGAATGAGTATGTTTGAGTGTATAAATATGAGAGAGTGTATTTGTTAATGTTATAGAATGTTTTATATTGTGTTTACTTATCCGTTGAGTTGTATATGAATTCTGATCGATGCGCGAGACACCGTGTTATCAATAGGGGTTTCTAAACACTTAAACGAGGCAAGTCGACTTAATATTGTTTTACAAATATGGTAAATGAAATAATTTTACCTAAATTATATTTCATATATATAAAATGATAATTTTTAGTGAATGGTAGTTATTAGAAGATGGTAATATTTAATTATCATCGATTGTTGGTTGAATTAAAAATAAAATGAATACTTTGTGAATTTTATTTTACGAAGCCTTCGATAATTAAATTGAATTGAAATCTAATTACAATAGAAATTGCTTGAAATAACAAAGATTTAAATTAATGAAACATTTTTCATAATAAAGAAAATGGATCTGCATAAATTTGATTTAGAAAATATAATTTGCAAGTAAAGTGAATATAAAATTTAGAATTTAAGAAATTTAAATTCCGGTGTTTGTGGAAAAGGTTTCCAAGGTTTGGAAAAAATAGTATTAGTATTGTTTAAAAGTATATACATATACAAATTGTTTTCAAATAAATTTTAAAAGGAATAAATTCAGTACTCCCCTTCTTCTATCACTGGAAATAATTCGGTGATGACCACTGTGACGCCCCACCCCGAGACCCACATTAACAATGAGTATTACTGAGTAATATTGTCTGCTAATGCGGAGAATAGGTCTCGTTAGGAGCGACCATCCATAGCTTTGTCTTAAACATGTATTGAATACGCCGATTGGGTGCTCTAAATTTTTTTTCCTTCTCAAGTGGATCGACATACTCAATATATGCTTAATACAAAACTACAGTGGCTAACGGATCTACCAGAACAAAATATAACAACGAACATAAAAGATCACAGAACAGTAGTCAAACATATATAAATATAAATACATATACACGGATACATCACAGTACACAACATAGTGATACAAAAGTGGTGGTATAAGGACCAGGGACCATAATATATACATCGAGTCAAATGAATAGATACATATCAGTGTTTACAAAACACTACAAACTACTCAAAAAGTGACAAGCAGAAAGTCCAAAGCGAAGCAACATAGTAGATTTCTACAACAGGTGTCTAACCTGAAATAACTCGGTCCAACCCGAGTATATAAAAATACATGGGACAGTCTCGCTTAAATAAACTGGTTAGTATATGATATATGAAGTATAAGGGTAAAGGATTATATTTCTTCTTGAATGAGAAGAAGTAACACTAATGTATGTTAACACTTCATGTAAGATAATATCACAACAATATATCAACTACTAAGTATCATAAGAGGATATCTCGAAAGAGGCAAGATAACAACAATATCAATTAAACTCAATTAATCGCCTCATATCATCGGCATATACAAAATTCATTATAATGGTTTTCATAAACCATAGCTCCTAATAGGAGATCACAAGACTCAAAATTTGCCAAAGAATGGCAGTCACAAATAAATTCTATAATAGAAAATCCCAAATCTCCAAAATACGCCAAAAGATGGCAATCACAAATCATAATATGTGGCACTCGATTAAGATTTCAAACTCCAAAAATGTAATCGCCACATAATAATGTCTCAAAAGGCTCAAAAGGCCAAATAATTTCAAAGTGGCGATACATTTGGAAAATCACAAAGAAATCATGAAAGCATCACAAATGATAGCACGTGCTTAATAAAAATGGTCGAAGCCTACCAAGTACTGTAACTCAAAATAAGGTGCCAAATACATCCCGAAGGACAAACATCCCGAAGGACAACACCTCGAAGGAAAAATGACCCGAAGGTCCAGTACTGGCAATCAACCCGAAGGTCCATAAAAATGCTTCAAACGAACAAGTATGGAATTAACCGAAAAAGTAAATGCATGTGTCCCATACCACATGTTTTACCAAATCGTTTAATTCTCTTTCTCATACGCTCGAAGAGTGTGCAAAAATTAGCTTCATACGAACAAGTTTGGAATTAACCAAAAAAGTAAACGCATGTGTTCCATACCACATGTTTTACCAAATCGTTTAATTCCCTTTCTCATATGCTCGAAGAGTGAAAATATGTGTATTTTATATAGAGAATAATTTGTTTTGAGAAAACAAGTTTTAAAACAATTTTCTAAAATCGTTTGGAAAACATTCCTTCGAAATTTCCCTTTATTATAGAGAATATGTAGTTTTAATAGCTTTAGAATAATTTATAAATATTGTAAAATATTTATTTCAAAAGCCATTTTATTATAAAAATCATTTAGAAATTGTATTAGAAAACCCTTGTTCGAAAACATCAAAAATCACTGAAAACGCTGGAAATCGGCATAAGAAATCATCTCCAAAAACATGTCAATTCGGAGTATGGATCAACCAAAATGTTGGCTTACCTATTGATAGGTTAGAGCCCTTCAAATCAGTCAAAAATATCACAAAAACAAGTTACAATAGTCGCTGGAAGAAGTGAAATAAACAAAACAATGCAAAAGAGAAGAGAGAAATCGACCTAGGAAAAATAACTTGCTCAGGTCGACCCATAGGTCGCCTATGTAAAGCTTGGGTCGACCCCCAGAAGCTTTAGGCCGACCTGTAGGTCGCAATACCTACAGGCATTTCTGCCTCCTACGATCCCGTTTTTAGCGAATTTTTGAAGCAGTTCCAGGACGAATTTGAACATGAAATTTGACATGTATAATCTACAACACATGGACAAAAATCTGGAAGAATTCCAGCATGGAATCATGACAAGAACAAGAAGATATGAACAGAAAAAGAAGCAACCCAGAACAGTTTTCACTGTAAATTTTCAAGCAAGCAACTTTTTGTTTATAATGAGCAAATCTGACAGTTTTCAGCTTGTAGACATGATTTTAAGCTAGAATTTTGTGAGTTTCAGCTCACCTGAGCAAAATTACTGAGCAACTTGAGCAAATCTTGAGGAAGGTAAGAGCTTTGGCCTTGTTTCAGCTGAAGGAACCTGTAAAATGACAATATACAGACATGCAAAGATAAAAACTCAAGTTACAAACAATCCAACTTTTAAAGATTTGAAATTGATGAAATAATCTTTGGTTTTGGATTGATTACCTAAATTTAATGTCTTCAAACCGATTAATTTTCAAAGAAAATTGGAGAATTTGGATAATTGGATTTTAGATTTTAAAGAGGAAAAGGGTTTCACTGGTTTCTTTCTTTTGTTTTACCGTAAACAAAACTATTGAACGTATAGGTCGAGGAGGAGATGTTTTCTTCTTAGTTAAGATGGTAATTGGGCTTAGGCCCAATAAGAAAACAATTAGATTAATAAACACACTAATTAACACTAAATAAACTAAAACACTTACATTTTTACCTAAAACAATTTATTTTGTCATGTTTTCAACTTTTATAAAACCAAACTAACATGTTTTATGTTCACAAAAATGTTTTACAACATATAAAAGATATTTTAACCATTTAAAATGATTTTCATCGTTAAATTCTTATTTTTAATTAAATGCTTTAATTTACACCTTTAATTACATAAAACACTATTTTTAACAACCAAAATTTCACAAAAATCATTCTCTTGTCTAATTAAATGTAACAAACCTTTTTAACATCACTTTTACATCCAAATAAAATTTTAGAACAAAATTCCACCCTTTATTTATAGTTCAACCAGATAAATTAAAATACTTCCTTTAAAATTAATAAAAAATCACATTTGGCAATAATTTCCAAAATTCTTGCATTTAATCAAATTAAAACCATATAATGTTCATTTTTATCACAAACAACCAAATAAAGTTTTTTAAACCTTATTTTCAACATTTTATATTTAAAACCCATTGTTTATATAAATAAACAATAATTAACAAAATTCCATCTCCAAATTATTTTATTTCTCTATTATTAAATTGTAACCACCGTTATAATTTAATATCGTAGGTAATCACCAAAACCAGGGTTGTTACAGACTCCCCCCTTATAAAAATTATGTCCTTGCAATTTCTAGAGAAGAGATGTAGTCAACACAATTTATTTCATCAAGCAAAAGAAAATAGATAAGCTTGACTTTAAAATTCTCACTCTCAACACGAGGAGATAGAAAACCAGGATAAGATCACTCGATAAATTCTTTGGTTTTCCAAGTGCAGTCATTGGGATTAGCGGACCATTGAATCTTCACAAGTGGTACATCCTTATTTCGAAGGCGTTTCACCTTCGAATCATGAATACGGATAGGCTGTTGCACAATGGATAAATTAGGTGAGATCTCAAGCTCTTGTAGACAAGGAGAATTAATAACAGAATCCGAATCACGAAGGCACTTTCGAAGTTGAGAGACGTGAAACACGTCATGAATACCAGATAAATGAGCCGGAAGTGATACTCGATAAGTAACTGGGCCAATATGCTCAGTAATAGGAAATGGTCCTATGAATCGAGGAGCCAATTTCCCGGACCTACTGAAACGCATTACCCCTTTCAAGGGAGATACCCGAATATAAACAAGATCACCAGTAGAGAATTCAAGAGGCCTTCTACGGTTGTTCAGGTAGGATTTCTGACGACTCTGTGCCTCTTACATTCTCTGACGAATAAGATCGATCTTCTCTGAAGCTTCATGAATAGAATCGGGGCCTAAAATCAACTTCTCCTCGAATTCCAACCAACAAGAAGGCGATCGACATGGCCTTCCGTATAGGGCTTCAAAATGAGCCATACCGATTCTGGACTGAAAAATGTTGTTATAAAAGAATTCAACATGCGGTAGGTGGTCTTCCCAACTACCACCAAAATCAAGAATGCATGCATGAAGTAGATCCTCAAGAATTCGATTCACCTGTTCAGTCTGTCCATCAGACTGCGGATGATAAGCTGTGTTGAAATTAAGCTTTGTACCCAAAGCTTTCTGAAGACTCTGCCAAAAATTACTGGTGAAAAGTGGATCTCTATCACAGACGATCGAACTAGGAACACCGTTAAGTCTCACGATCTCCTTAATATATAGCTTAGATGGCCGAGAAGCTATCCTATTAGATTCAATAGGAACGAAATGAGAGGATTTAGTCAAGCGATCCACAATAACCCAAACACTACTATGGCCCGATCTCGAACGAGGTAGGCCATCAATAAAATCCATAGAGACTTAATCCCATTTTGATGTGCACGTAAATGTGCATATATTTACATCCATATTTTGTCTATTTTTATTTACATAAATGTCATATTTGGGCATTTTAACATGTTTAAAACCAAAATTCAATCATTTTCAAATCATCATATATTCATCTACATATAGGGGCAAAATAGTCATTTTTGTTCATGTGTTAATTTGGAACTTTTTACTTGGACATTTTTCATAATTTTTATAGGAATTTGGATGCATAGGGAAGAGGGTTTTATAAAGATACATGCATGCACAAATGAATACAAAGGAAGGATGATGGAAATAATTCAAGCTCATGATCATGGAGGACCCCACCCACTTACCTAAATCTACAATTAGAAGCTAATGGACAACTAAGTGGAGGTTAAAGCTTCATGCACATTTAATGATGGATTAATTAGTGGCTAATGGTTACTTGGTGGCCACACTTCCTAAAGGGAATTTTGGGAAGCATCCTAAAAATTGAATTCGGGTTTTATGCATGTATAAATAGCCCTCTTATGTACATGTAAATGATCTCTTCTACACTCTTCATTTTACTTAGGAAATTAGCAAGTTGTAAACACAATTTTTCATGAAATAAAAATGGTTTCCTAAGCCTTCTCTTTTCTACATGCTTCTCTTTACTTTTATGCTTATGCTTATTTCTATGCTCTTCTCTTTTCTTTGTTAGTAGATTAGATTTACATTCATGCAAGTAGTGTAGCTTTGTTTTTTATGTAGGTAGTTAGTAGTTAATCTCTCTTTCTTCCTTTGCTTAGTTTCCATTTCTTTGCTTTTTAATGTTGAAATTTACAAATGTTGATTTGATAACACAAATGAGTAGCTAAACACCTTTGATTTAGGGGTAATGAAGCTCTCTAACTTTATGTAATTTCAACATTTCTATGATTTATGATCTCTTTTATTTTTGCTTCATGAAAGTGGATTTTGATGTAAGTTTATACAAGTGGGTTTGATAGCTTATGTTGCTTTTGCAAATGAGCTATTCTTATTCAACATAAACACAATTTACATCATCATTTGCTAATTGATTTTTGATATTGAAATGAAAGTAAAAAAAAATTTGATGATCTAATGTTGATATAAACAATGTTCAAAGAGTATCTCCTGCAACTAGGAGCATGAAAAATGTGGTTCATCAATCTCTGAAGTATACCAAATGATGCAAACCTATGCAATATGGAATATTAGAGGAGCTCATTCCTTAACAAAGCTTGATCAAGTGAAATTTATCATTAATAAGCACAAAATATCCCTCTTTGCTATTCTTGAAACTAAGTTGAATGAGACCCTTACTTTAAAAGCTGCAAAGCATATTAACCCTAACTGGACTCTTAACCATAATTTGAATCAAGCCTCCTATGGTCGAATTATGGTCATCCATGATCCTACTGTTTTAACCCTATCTACTGTCCTTTGCACTGACCAAGTCATCCATTTTCAGGCCAAATGCTATGATTCTTCCCTCTCTTTCTATATAACTATAGTCTATGCACATAACTCATCTACCTCAAGACAAACTTTCCTCGATCTCCTACCTGCTTTCAGGCAAAATTCCCATCCCTGGCTTGTCTTTGTGGATTTTAACTGCTGTTTATCATTGAATGATAAGCATGGTGGTCTTCCCCTTCTTCCAAATGATATTTATCCCCTAAATAAAGCTATTGAGGAATCAAACTTTCTTTCATTACCCTCATCTGGTGCTGAATTCACATGGAATAATAGGAGTAGATCTGGTGTCAGAACTTTCTCTAAGATTGATCATTCTTTTGCCAACCTCAAAGCATTAACCACCTGGCCAACTTTGTCTTCCTTTTCCCCCCATCATGTTCTTTCTGACCACTACCCTATTATTTTCTCTTCTGGTCAGAAGTTGTTAAAAGATAAAAGAAGCTTCAAATTTTATAATGCTTGGGTCCATGAACCTGAGTATAATAATATCATAAGTAAAGCATGGACTAAAAATTTCTTTGGTAATCCAATGTTTATTTTTTGTAGGAAATTAAGAGCTACTAAATTAGCACTGCGAGAATGGGCCAAAGGAAAATTTGGTGATGGCACCTTAAAATCAGCACTGATTAGGAAGAATCTCAATCTTGCTCAGGAAGAAATGATGAAAAATCCTAATAATCCAGAAGCTGCTGAAACTGAGAGGAATCTATTTGACCAACTAAGTGAAGCTTTGAAGGCTGAAGGCAATATGAAGAGGCAACAACTGAGACAAAAATGGGCAACAGAGGGAGACAAAAATACTACGTTTTTTCATGCTGCAATTAAGTTAAAACAGGCTAAGGAGCATCTATCTAATTTGTATGATGATGAAGGAGAATTGCACTCCAATCCTGATGCTGTTGATAACGCTCTCTTAAAATATTTCAAGAATTTGTTAGGTAACAAAGATGATTTCATTCCTTCTATTGATGATCTGTCCCAAATCCATTTACCTGAGGTGCTTCCTGAGGAAGCTCTCAAACTTGTAGACAAGGTAACTGATAAGGAAATCAAAGACACTCTTTTTGCAATGAATAAGCAATCTAGTGGAGGCCCTGATGGATTGAATGTCATATTTTTTATACATAGTTGGGATATAATCAAGAAGGATTTTCTACGGGCAGTCCATAATTTTTTCAACTCCTTCTGTCTTCTAAAACAAGTGAATGCAACAAATTTAGTTCTTATTCCTAAAGTCCCATCTCCCTCGTCTGTTGCTTCATTTAGACCCATCTCTTGTTGTAATGTTATATACAAGTGTATTTCAAAAATCTTGGCCTCCAGACTTGTGCTAGTCCTAAGCAGAATCATTTCTTTTAATCAGTCAGCCTTTCTTCCCAAGAGGAACATCCTTGATAATATTTTGTTATCTCATGAATTATTAAAAGGCTATGGACGTGCTCATGCATCCAAAAATGCTATGCTAAAGGTGGACTTAATGAAAGCTTATGATAGTATTCACTGGACTTCTATAGTTAGAATCATGGCCCTGATGAATTTTCCCAAAGTTTTTGTGGCTTGGATATACAACTGTATCTCCACTCCATCTTTCTCTATTAAGTACAATGGCTTTACTTCTGGGTTTTTCAACATCAAACATGGGATCAGGGAAGGGGACCCAATATCCTCATATATATTCATTTTAGTTATGGAAGTGCTAACTAGTATGCTGTCTACTAAATATATGCAGAGGGATATTTTGTACCATTCAAAATGTAAATCCCTTCAAATCACATCTCTATTATTCGCTGATGACATCATGATCTTCACAAAGCCTGATCAGAACTCGGTTGAAAATATTAAAGCTACCCTTCATAATTTCTACCTCATGACTGGTTTGAAATTAAATGCAAATAAATCTCATATTATCACTTCTGGCATATCTACTGAGGAAGCTAATAGATTAACTGGAATATCTGGGCTGCAGCTAATGGAAAATAGCATGTTCTATCTGGGTATTCCTCTATGTACTTCAAGAATCACAACTAGACACTGCCTGCCCTTGTATACTAAAATCTGTAAATTAATGAACTCATGGGCAAATAGGTTTCTTTCTCAAGCTGGTAGACTTGTTCTTATCAAGTCTGTTATCTCCTCTATGATGGTGTACTGGTCTAGAGTGTTTATTCTCCCCAAAAAGCTGGTGAACATGGTTAGGAATGCTATGCTTAGATTTTTTTGGACTGGCTCTGTTCATTCAAAAAAACTAATCCCATGTTCTTTTGCCAAAATGGAACTTCCAAAAAAGAAAGGAGGACTAGGAATCATCAACTTGCATAATTGGAACAAAGCAGCTATTAGTGCACATATAAATACTTTGCTCAGTGGACATAAAACATTATGGGTAAAATGGACCAGAAAGTATAACTTGGTTGGTAGGAACTTCTGGACTATGCCAGTGCCTCAGAATTGTAGCTGGACATGGAGGTGTATTCTGGGATTGAGATCTATTTTCAGTCAGTATATTAAGTTTGAACTCTCTCTCAACAGTAGCATCAAATTTTGGAATGACCCGTGGATGGCTGAAGGATTGGTCCTAGTTTCTGTTTTTTCTCCCCTTCAGATTGAACAGACAGGCATAGGTAGAAATGCAAAAGCTATTGACTACTTGAGTGAGGGCAAGCTGTTGCTCCCATACACTAGTAACCAGGATATAAGGGCTGTATGGAAATTTTACCATACACAAAAATATGGGTTAGCTACAAGAGATGAAGTTCAGTGGAATGGGAAACATCATACAATATCTGTTGCTTATTACCTTCTAACTAATGTGACTGGCAGACCTATATCAGTTTGGCACAAGGTAATATGGACCACTTCCTCACCTGCCAGGGACAACCTGATGATGTGGAAGGTGATCATGAATGCATTATTAACGAAGAATAAAATGTTGAGTTATGTATGAACATTGATCCACTGTGTGTCTATTGCAAGCTGCAAATTGAGACAGTGGCACATCTATTTTTTGAATGCAATGAATTGCAAGGTATTTGGGGGAATTTGGTTAGAAGAATAGCTGATGATCATAAACATGGCCTATCTGAGTTTGAATGGGATCTTATTTGTAAATCAACAAGGTGGAGGAAAGAAAAAAGAACTGTCTTATTTTTCTATCTAAAGAAGTACCTAAACTTAGTTTGGGAGGAAAGAAACATGAGAATTTTTTAGAACAGATGTAGGAGTATCCAACAGTTATGGGAAGTTCTTAAGAAAGCAATAACCTCGGGTATGAAGGAAAGCAATTTTGATTTCTCTTCTCACTTGGCTGAAGCTTTAGTCTGATCTTTGTTGTGTTTTTTCCTCTTTTCCATTGTGTTTGTTTTTTCTTTGTATCTTGGCCCTGTATCTTTTGTTTGTTTCTTTCTGTTTTTTTGGTGACAATGAGCTTGTTCATTGTTACTTTTCTTTTCTCAATAAACTGGTAGGGGACTAGTTAACCCCGCTTGCCTTGCAAAAAAAAAATTTGATGATCTATATTACTAATTACAATAGTAAATAGATCATACTTAAAATAGCTTTTGCTTTGGCTTCATTTTCATGAGAATTTATAAGTGGTTTATTTGTTGTATTATAGTTTGATGGTTTAAGTTATATTAATTAATAACATAAATAAACCATACTTATGATAAATGCAACAATTATTTCACTTAATATCAAAACTAGAGATTATAAATTATTTGTTTGTTGATTTACAAAAATATGAGAGTGGATTTGCCTCTAAATTGTTCTCTAATCTCATTTTAATTCTAGTTTTGGCTTCATTTTGCTTGTAGTTAACAATTTCCTCTCCATTTGGTATAATTTGATTGAATTGATTTTTAAAATCTAACAATTCCCTGCGGATCGACCCGTACTCGTCGTGTACTAACTTTTGTACGCCGTGCGCTTGTAGTTATTTTAATTTAAAATTTATTGGCGATTTTCTAAACCGATAGAAAATTCGTCATTAAACACATTTCCCTAACGGGACCTCAAGAGGCCGAAGAAGACTGCTGGGGCACTGATGTTCGGCTTTAATAAATTGACAAGTCATGCAATTACTCACATAGCTTGCCACATCACTCTTCATGCCTTCCCAATAATAAGCGTCTCATATCGGTATACATCTTGCTACTGAAGGGATGAATAGTATACTTAGAACGATGACAATCATCAAGAATATCCCGTCTAAGATCAGAAACACAAGGCACGATCAATCGATTATTCTTCTTGCAAAGACATCCATGAATATCAATGCTGAAATCCCTCAACTCATCATCACAGGATTCAGACTTACATAGCTGAATAAGATGTACAAGATCTGGATCTTACCGCTGAGCATCGGCAATACGATCTAATAAGCTAAGACGAGCTACTAGACTAAATAATAAGATATGAGAATCTGAAGCTGGAGCACGATCACAAATATCATAAAGAGATAGAGTCTCCAACACATCCCACTCGGCTAACATCATAGAGACAACTACCGAGTGTTTGCGACTTAGCGCATATGCAACTGAGTTCCCTTTTCCAGGAGTGTACTGGATATCGAAATCATAAGAGGCTAGTAACTCGAGCCAATGCTGTTGTCGCATATTAAGCTCCTTCTGGGTGAACAGATATTTCAATGATTTGTGATCGGTATAAAGAATGAAGCGCTCGCCTAAAAGATAATGACGCCAAATCTTCAAGGCAAAGACTATGGCGGCTAACTTTAAGTCGTGGGTCGTATAGTAAACTTCATGTGGACGCAATTGCCTAGAAGCATAGGCAACTACCCGATCTCTCTGCATCAGCACGGCACCGAGGCCACAACGACTAGCATCGGCGTAGACAATAAGATCTTGATTCACCTTGGGAACCACAAGAATAGGAGCATTAGTGAGAAGTTCTTTCAATTTCTGAAAAGAAGCTTCACACTTATCAGACCAAATAGTTCGAACGCCTTTTCTAGTGAGGCTAGTGAGAGGAAGCACGATGCGGGAAAAATCCTTGATGAACCGACGGTAATAACCCGCCAATCCAAGAAAACTGTGAATCTCAGAAACATTCTCTGGCCTTTTCCAATTCTGAATGGCTTCTATCTACGATGGATTGATAGAAATGCCATCAGGAGATATAACATGGCCAAGGAACTTCACCTTATTCTCCCAAAAGTGGCACTTGGAGAATTTGGCTTTAAGTTGATGCTGACGAAGAGTACTCAAAACAATCTTCAAATGATGAGCATGATCGGCTTCAGATTTAGAATAGACAAGGATGTCATCAATGAATACAAGGACGAACTTATCGAGATATTCCTGGAATACTTGATTCATAAGATCGACAAAATAAGGTGGAGCGTTCATTAAACCGAACGGCATAACGAGCCACTCATAAGAACCATAACGAGTGCGGAATGCGGTAAGAGGAATATTGTTCTCCGCAACTCGTAACTGATGAAAACCGATGGCAAGGTCGAGCTGTGAAAAGACCTTAGCACCACTCAACTGATTGAACATGTCAACGATCCTGGGTAATTGATACTTATTCTTAATGGTTAACTCGTTAAGCTTGCGGCAATCGATGCAAAGCCTAAGAGTACCATCAGATTTCTTAACAAAGACGACCGTAGCACCCCACGGTGAAGAACTGGACTAAATGAATTGCTTGGGTTCAAGCCCCAACAATTGCTTTTTGAGTTCATCATTTTCCTTAGTGGATATCCTTGTGGGAGGATGACTAACAGGCTGAGCACCAAGAATGAGATCAATACAGAACTCAATTTCCCGCTTGGGTGGCAAACCCGAAACAGGCTCAAATACATCAACAAAATCACAAAACTGGAATTCGAGATACATCATCATCATCTCGAGACTCAAGAGAAAATAAAGATGCTTCGGAATCACCATCGACATTCCGAAGAACAAGAGATAACTGATCAGTCGAATTAGAATGCCTAAGATATATGATCCTTTCAAAACACAGGATTCGGGCGTGATAACATGCAAGCTAATCCATCCCCAATATCAGATCAAATCCAAGATAGTGAATAACATGCAGATTCGCACGGAAAGAAAAACCATAAAGAATAATCTCAACATCACTAAAAAGCATGCTAAGTGTTATGGATCCTTCAATAGGATTATCTATCCTCATAGAGTAACAAGGCAAGAAACATCCAATGGTATAACATCAACAAGTTCCTTCGATACGAATGAGTGCGAAGCACCCATATCGAAGAGAACTCGAATAGAACGATCATGAAATAATATAGAACCTTCAAAAATAGAAGGAGAAGTACCTCTAGACTGAGGAGAACTACCTAAATCATCCACCACATTAAGCTTGCCTGACTTAGCATTACCAGGAGAAATGGGACAAGATGAAACCCGATGTCCCTCTTTCTTGCAATAATGGCATACAAGAGGCTTGGGACAATCTCGAATCAAATGATCAAAGGAGCCACAATTGAAATACCCCTTCTAACGAGGAGGTGCTCCACTGGCCTGTGAGATAGAACCAACAGACTTCTTCTTCTTGTTATGAGGAAAAGACTTGGACTTCTGAAAAGGAAACTTCTTCTTGTTAGGGTTCTTACGAACCTCAGTCTCCTCACTACTATCTCTCTCATTCTCAACTGCTTCAAGATGAAGCGCCGAGTCAACCAACTCCTCAAATGAAAGCTTAAGCTAAAGCATCAAAGATTTCTTCAAATATTTCTTGAGGCCATAAACAAACTTGAGATTATTCTTATAAGATGTGCTAATATACTCGAGATCATATTTGGACAAGGCCTCGAATGAAGAAACATACTCTGAAACTAAAGACTTCCCTTGCTTCAACTCAAGGAAGCAACGGGCTAAGAGGGCTTTCTCAGATTCGAGAATGAATTTAAGTTCGAATCGCTCCCTAAACTGGATCCAGGTAAGAGTGGACTCATCAAGCTCAGCAATAAGAAACTCATACCACTCAAGTGCACGCTCTTGCAACATATCGATGCTACAAGAACTCGGTGATGGTTGGAAAGATCCATGCGAGTAAAGATATGCTCGCATGTACGAAGCCATGCCTGGACCTCAAGGACAGACTCTGAGCCTTTGAAAGGTTTGCCTCCAAGATGAGAGAAATCACTGCACATACGCGCAAAAGCAGACTTGCATAGAGGAGACGATGGAGTAGGAGCCGGAGGCGGAATACTCCTAAATAACTCCATGAACTGATCGGCAGACATATAAACACTGTCTAGATGTGAGTCACTAGACGACCTAGCATCAGAATGACGACCTCTGCCTCTTCCAGCCATAAGCTGAAAGTTTAAGATAAGATAAAGATTATTCATAGGGTGGATATCATTAATTCAATTATGGAATACTACGGAATTAAAATGCATTCCTAGACGTATTCCCAACTTATATCTACCCCAAGGACACAAAAAGGTTAAGGACACGATGATTAAGGAATATGTAACACTAATATCGTACTTGGATGTACCATAATATATGTTCTGTTCTATGTTTATCATATTTTGTTCTGAACTCTGCTCTGATACCAAGCTGTGACGGCCCACCCCGAGACCCACATTAACAAAGAGTATTACTGAGTAATATTGTCTACTAATACCACATGTTTTACCAAATCGTTTAATTCTTTTTCTCATACGCTGGAAGAGTGCAAAAATATGTATTTTATATAGAAAATAATTTGTTTTGAGAAAACTAGTTTTAAAACAATTTTCTAAAATCGTATGGAAAACATTCCTTCAAAATTTCTCTTTATTATAGAGAATATATAGTTTTAATAGCTTTAGAACAATTTATAAATATTGTAAAATATTTATTTCAAAATCCATTTTATTATAAAAATCATTTCGAAATTGTATTAGAAAACCCGTGTCGAAAACATCAAAAATCATCAAAAACGCTGAAAATCATCATAAGAAATCATCTCCAAAAACATGTCAATCCGCAATACGGATCAACCAAAATGTTGGCTTACCTATTGATAAGTTAGAGCCCTTCAAAATAGTCAAAAATATGACAAAAACAAGTTACAATAGTCATTGGAAGAAGTGAAATAAACAAAATAATGCAAAAGAGAAGAGAGAAATCGACCTGGGCAAAATAACTTGCTCAGGTCGACCCATAAGTCGGCCTATAGGTCGACCTATATGAAGCTTGGGTCGACCACCAGAAGCTTCAGGTTGACCTGTAGGTCGCAATGCCTACATGCATTTTTGCCTCCTACGATCCAGTTTTTGAGTGAATTTTTGAAGTAGTTCCAGGACAAATTTGAACATGAATTTTGGCATGTATAACCTACAACACATGGACAACAATCCGAAAGAATTCTAGCATAGAATCATGACAAGAACAAGAAGATATGAACACAAAAAGAAGCAACCCAGAACAATTTTCACTGTAAATTTTCAAGCAAGCAACTTTTTGTTTACAGTGAGCAAATCTTACAGTTTTCAGCTTGCAAACATGATTTTAAGCTAGAATTTTGTGAGTTTCAACTCACCTTAGCAAAACTACTGAGCAACTTGAGCAAATCTTGAGGAAGGTAAGAGCTTTGGCTTTGTTTCAGTTGAAGGAACCTATAAAATGACAGTATACAGACATGCAAAGATAGAAACTCAAGTTACAGACAATCCAACTTTTAAAGATTTGAAATTGATGAAATAATCTTTGGTTTTGAATTGATTACTTGAATTTAATGTCTTCAAACTGATTAATTTTCAAAGAAAATTGGAGAATTTGGATAATTGGATTTTAGGTTTTAAAGATGAAAAGGGTTTCACTGGTTTCTTTCTTTTGTTTTACTGTAAACAAAACTATTGAACGTATAGGTTGAGAAGGAGATGTTTTCTTCTTAGTTAAGATGGTAATTGGGCTTAGACCCAATAAGAAAACAATTAGATTAATAAACACACTAATTAACACTAAATAAACTAAAACACTAACATTTTTAACCAAAACAATTTATTTTCTCATGTTTTCAACTTTTATAAAACCAAACTAACATGTTTTATATAAATGTTTTACAACCTATAAAAGATATTTTAGCCATTTAAAATTATTTTCATCATTAAATTCTTATTTTTAATTAAATGCTTTAATTTACACCTTTAATTACATAAAACACTATTTTTAACAACCAAAATTACACAAAAATCATTCTCTTGTCCAATTAAATGTAACAAACCTTTTTAACATCACTTTTACATCCAAATAAAATTTTAGAACAAAATTCCACCATTTATTTAAAATATCAACCAAAGTAAATTCAAATACTTCCTTTAAAATTAATAAAAAAGTTCACATTTGGCAATAATTCCCAAAATTCTTGCATTTTATCAAAATTAAAACCATATAATGTTCATTTTTATCACAAACAACCAAATAAAGTTTTTAAAAACTTATTTTCAACATTTTATATATAAAACCCATTGTTTATATAAAATAAACAATTTTAACAAATTTCCATCTCCAAATTATTTTATTTCTCTATTATTAAATTATAACCACAGTTATAAGTTAATATCACAAGTAATCACCAAAACCAGGGTTGTTACAACCGCAGCATCTCGACGTTCATTTTCGAGTCTCAAAGTGGGGGAGACTTCTAAGAAGCTTTGCTACGAAATTGTTTTGATAAACGGATTTTTGTTTAAACTCCAAAAGTATGATTTGATATACAAAAGAGATAAGTATATATACTTATTTCAAATGATTTGAAATGAACCTAGTATTTAAAATTTTTAAGTTATGTTAATTAATAATCTTCAAATTACTTGAATGAAATAAAATATTTGAATGACCAGAGCTTATAAAATAAGAGAATTAGGAAATCTAAGCTAAATGTTTCAAGAAACTTTAGAGTTGAAGTTTGCAATTCTAAAATTGAAAGTAAAGAAAATTTAAACAGGTTAAAATAGTGAACATTCTAATTAGGTAAAATGAATCAGTTTAATTTATATAATAACAAACGGCATTCTAATAACATATAATAAGACTTACCAAATGTTAAAAGTTAAAATGATGATTTGGATATGTAATGGGATATTATACAAGAAAACAAAACTTAAAAGTAATTAAAATGTATATAAATGGAAATTTAGTTGTAATAGTAAATGTTATATACTTAATTAGTATATTATGAAATGATTAATGACTAAATGGAATAAGTAAATGGAACTTAAGAAAGTAGACAAATGAATTAAATAATATCTATGTAAATTGGTTATAGAATTAAATATAAATTTGCAAAGAAATTTTGAAATTGAATTTGTAACTTTGAAATAATTATAAACTTAGATAAAGTCATATTTAAGAAGTTGGACTTTTAGAGAATGTTTCACAAATAAATTGTTATTAAATGAAATTGTGAAAATAAATGTGAATTAAGTTGAAAACAAACTTAAGTGTGGATATAAGAAATAATTCATTAATGATGTTGATGCGAAAAATGGAGATATGAACATTTTAATTCAAATGTTCCGCGAAAATGTGAAGTAAAGTTTATAGTTTATAACTTTGATAAATGTTAGTTAAAGAAGATGTTAAATTAATTGAATACGGGTGTTAAAGGAAGGAAGCTAATATTGAATTATGAAATGAACTTTAACTTATGGAAAAGCTAACCGAAATGAATAAATGGAAGAAGTTAGTGAATTGTATTAATAAAATGAGTAAATGAAATAACATTGATTTAAAATGAAAATGAACTTAAGTGCAGAATAAATGTGAATAAATAAATTGATATGAGATGTTTCTAAACGTAAAATGAAACAATTGGAATTTAACAAATTGAATTGAATAAATTGAATGTAAATAAAATAGATGTGAATAAGTTGGAAGTAAACCAATTAAATGCTAATAAAATTAAAACAAACCTATTGAATTAAATTGAATGAATATGGATTGTTGGATGATTTGTTTAGTTGTAAATCATTGTTTTAATTGTTTTGAGTGCATATGATGGTTGTAAGGTTGCATGTTTGTGCTCTTGCTTGAGATTTGGATTCAGAATGCATGTTTTATACTTTAGTGAACTTATACATGTTCTACATCTTATTATAAGCAACTAACATTTCAAATTGAGTTGAGATAGGTACATGCGAAGACCGTTTGGACGTATACGTAGATTTTATATGCTTTTGCTTGCTTATTACGAGCGAACTCGCTCGTATTATTAATAATAAGGTACGTTTCTCGGATTACATACCGCAATTTTATATTTTTCCCTTCGGGATGCATCATCATTGAGATTTATATTTGGTATATTTGATATCTATTTGTGTTATATATTGTATTGGAAAATTTTTCCGATCGAGCCGCGCAAAGAAGACTCTACCAAAATTTTCCCTAAATTCGAGTGTTAGAATTTTTTTTAGAGATTTAAAATTTTTATAACTAAATTGTGATTTTCGTAAGACAATCAGAGTGGCGTAGCAGAAGCGTAGTAAAAGTTTTCTAATAAGATTTTATAGTTTTATAAGATGATTAATTTGAATATAATATATCAAATGTTAAATTCTCTACTTAGCCTTTTCGAGGACGAAAAGTTTGGAGTGGGGAAGAATGTAACGACCCGTATTTTTAGCTATTTTAAATTTTAAATTTAATGTAATTATTGAATAAAAATGAAAATAAAAATTTTAATTATTGATATGGTTATTGAATATGAACTTGAATAAAATTTTGAGATAGTTAATTTCAAAGATTTTTGCAATAACAAATATTGAAATAAATTCTACCTATTGACCATGTTTAAAATCGATAGTGAAATTTAATAATGGAAATTGAATAATTGCAAAATGGAAATAGTTGTTCTATAATTTGAATTCATCTTAAAAGTTAAATCTTATAAGTTCAATAACTTATATTTCAAAAGATAGTGATTTATTGAATAATCAAAATTGTTTAAATTTAATATTGCAATTATTTAAATAATTGAGTTTGGAATTAAATATGAATGAAAATGATTCCAAAAGTTGATTTAGATGTTATATAAGTATGAATGAAGATTGTCAACACTTAAAAATTGAACTTAAGTGATTAATTTAAAATATGGAAATTTCTGATTTTAATTGACGTGTAAAAATAGCCATTTTGGCCACTGTCTCGGATTTCGACGAAACCAGTTTCGACGGATCCGTCATAGTGAATTATTGTAGGATTTCAAGTTTCGTAGCTTTCGGGCTTGTCGTTTGGCCGTACGAGCTTGAAACGCGTAGAATTTAATTTCAGAATTCAATTAAAATTAATTGATTTGAAAAGCTATCTTCCACATACGATCAAATTAGGCCTCGAAACTTGTTCCATTGTGTTTGGAATAGGGGTAAAACATTATAAACGCCAGGCGGCATGCCTCGATTGAAGTTTGTCCAAAATTTCGCGTGAATAGTCGAAATAATATTAAAATATTGTAGCTATACGTATATATACGCGTATATCCTCGCAGTAAACCCTAGCGCCTCCATCTTCTTTCCAATGGCCGAAATTAACCTAGCTTCCACCCTCGATTCCTTCCAATCCATCGACTTTTAGCGAAAACTTTCAACTAGAAAATGGAAGAGCACGTTGAGCTCTTGCTTTTCAACGGTCACGATTGGATTTAGCGCAACGCAGACAGAGAGAAGGGGTCGCGTTCGTCACAGCTATTTTAGGGTTACATGGCCAATAAGGGGCGCCGAGCTTGATGGGATTAGAGGCATGGGGGTGTTGGAGGATGAGCTTTCGATTGGTGATGGTGGATCGATCTCTGGTGATCTCGTGGGTGGAGTGGCGTGAGCTTGGTCGATGCGTATAGATTCGTGTGTTTTCACCTAGGAGCGAATGAAGGAAGAGGGAGAAAGCAAAATGCGGCCAGATCTTGATTGGAATGAAAACCAATGGCCAGATTTACTTAGGCTTGAAAATGAAAAGGAAATTGAAAATTAATTATATTATAAATTATGAAATCTTAAAAAGTGTATATCTTTTTCATACATTGTCAGAATTGGACGAAACAAACAGCGACGGAATCGTGGCAACGAGTACTACGTTCAGGGACTAATTTGGAGTTGATTGGAGCTAACTAAAATTTTAGGTTAAATCGAAAGTCGTTCGATTGATTTAAAATTGAAAACTCAAAGTGAGTGTTTTTTAACGCTCACGATGTACTAAAATATTTTTATGTTCGTTAAAATTGAATCGTGAAGTTATCTAATTTTATTGACTGTTAATTGAAAATAAAATTGACATATGAATTGACTGTAGATATTTAAATTGATAGTTAAATTTGAAATTTGAAATTTATTGCCAATAAATTACCTGATATTGATAACTATGAAATTGTTGTGAATTATTGGCTCATTTGGATGTTGATTGTGATGGATGCTATTGCTTGACACTTTGGATGTTTATTATTTTAATATATTCTGTTATCACTTTGAAATTTATTTACAGTATATAAAACTGTAAATTGAATTATTTTGAATAAATTAAGAAATAGGTTGAAACGATATATACCTATGACATTTATTTTGGATTGAAATGATATATATCCATCCCTGAAATTAAATTGAAATAACCGATCACTTGGCCATAGGATAGAAAATTATATACGGATACCGGATTGGTTAAATTAAATGATTTTAAAATTTTTGATTTGAAATTATTTAAATGATTTTGATTTGAAGAAATAAAAATCAAATTTATAGAAATTAAATTATTTTTGAACTTGAGCTCGAATGTTGAAATTTAAATTTGGTAATTGGAATTGTTTAAATAATCGAAGATGAGATTTTGAAGTTATGATTGAAATATAACTTGAATTTTCAAGATTGAATTGTTTAAAAAGATTTTAACTTTTACTTAAGCTTTAAAGTTATTTAAGTAAAGGAAATTTAAATGGATATTCCAAACTTGAACTCGGAATTGAATTATTTCAAAGATTTGAATCTAAATTCGAACATTGAAGTTAAATTTGATTTAACTAATTTAAATTGATATTCTGAAATCAAACTTGAATTTACATAAATCGAAATTGAATTAATCTGGAATCGAATTAAAGTTTTACTTGAAATCGGGATTGAATCGATTAAATCGAAATGGAAATTGGAATTGATTTGAATTGGGAAATTTGGAATTGAACCGGCTTGACTTTGAAACTATTTTCAAATAAATTATTTTAATATAAACTACTTAAAATCTATCTTTTTAACTACTCAAATTATTTTGATTTTTCAAACTATTTTACTATGTAAACCATTTTTAATACTGAAACTATATTCTATGAAACTATTTTAACTATTTAACTATTTTAAAATTATTTAAAATATTTTCTAATATTCAAACTAGTCAAAAGGGTGAATTGTTTATATTTAAATCTTGGATTTAAATACGAATTGGGTTAAAATGAAGTTATAACCTAAATTGAAATTCGAAACAATTTTGGAAGCGAAATCGAGATATTAAGGCGAAAATGATTTCGAAATGAAATGGTGTATTTTGAGTAAGTATGATAATTTTGAAATGGATTTGGTTTTGAAGCGAATATGATATTTTGATATCAAGTACGATTTTTTTTCGAAAGGTAAAAGTACCAAATGTTGTGTAAAACGACGTTTGGTTGTTAAAGAGATCGGCTGTCAATATTGGACCACTTTAACAACTGTGTACGTGGAGTGATGATCCAGAATGAAGTTGTTGGATTTGGCATATGCTTGCTGGATTTGAAGAAAGAGAATGATGATGGATTAGCCTGGCACTTGTGCCAATTTGAAATGACTAAAACAGGAGCCGTACCGGCTAAGCGGGCTAGCTACCCCGAGTGGACATCCGTTCTTCGATTTTCTTGGACTCGGTCCATATTATTACTCTTGTTGTTGGTTTTGATTGGTGCACCTTGATTTTGGGATAACCTCCCTTTGACTCGATATGGGATGGATGTACGCTGTGGGCGATCGTGGCGATGATGCGTTACCACTAGCCGGGAAGGGTAAACTGGTAGTATCCTACCTTGGGCATTGCCTCGCGTGCCTTGTTATACTTTTATCCTTATACAAGACCCCTACGATTTTGGTTTAGTGTTGTCGTATCACGGCGCATCACCGACTACCGACGTGCTACTGGTGGTGTCATGTAACGACCCGCCATTTTTCATCCAATTATCACCACCACCTCGGTCCACTTGAAGCGATCAACTACATTCACTTCGAAGCCCTCGCCAAGAGCTACCTCCAGCCTCCACCACCTGAAGCTCGGCCCCCCCTTCACATTGAAAAACGTCCACAACAGCCCCATGAACGCGGCCCCCTAGCTCCCCTCACGTCACTCCAATTCTGATCATCTCCGTATGGATTGAAAGCTCTCGACGAGTGCTACAACTTTGTAGTTGAACACTTCTTCTAATTCTTCACTGATTGGAAGTAATTAAAGGGAAAAGAAGATGAATTTCTGGCCTTTGAAACTGATGGTGGCGGCTAACCCTAGCAGGTTGGGTTTTTGTGAAAAATGAATTGATGGAGGGGCTTTTATAGAAAAATACGCGACACTATTCATCCGAAATTTTCCGAACTCCAAACGAAGTGTGCCGGCTAGCATTTCTAAGGTTTACCCCACGTTTCGAACGCAATGGAACATGTTTCGGAGGCTAATTCGGTCATCTGGGCGAGTTACGGAGAAAAACGATCAGTTTTAAATTAAACCGATTTCGATGCATTTTGGCTTGCCCCGGACAAACGGTACATCCAATTGACACGAAAGTTGAAACCATACAATAATATTACATT
Organism: Allium fistulosum; assembly: GCA_030737815.1. Lineage (NCBI taxonomy): Eukaryota > Viridiplantae > Streptophyta > Magnoliopsida > Asparagales > Amaryllidaceae > Allium > Allium fistulosum. The sequence continues at coordinate 99,678,460 of CM060901.1, read as the reverse complement.
ATGGATCTGATGAAACTAGTTTCGTCGAAATCCGAGACTTTTTGAAAAAATGACTATTTTCTCTCGCCGAATTAATATTAAAAACAATTCGATGCGTTTCGAGCTGCCACTGTCAAATGATAACTCCGATTGCTACGAAAATTGAAATCCGATAATAACAAACTATTACGGATCCATTGGAACTAGTTTCGTTCAATTCTGAGACTGTTCGAAAAATGGCTATTTTTCAGTCGATAATTAAATATTAAAATATTCAATTTCCACAAATTAACTTTAAATTCAATTTTAAAAGTTCTATAACATTACTATAACCCCAATATGATAAGATAAATTTTTACAAATCATTTTCAATCATATTCAACTCGATTTTCAATTATTTCTGAAATTTAACTTATTAAATTATCGATTTAATTGTCTGATTAAATCCAATATTCGAAAAATAAATTATTCGACTGTTTAATTTCAATATAAAATTCCCAATTTTAAATGATTAACTTTTAAATCAAATTTCAATTGTTCACAAATCCCATTTTTAATTTCACAGTAATTAACAATCTTTTACAATGCAGTTTTCCATTATAAATCCAATATAAAAGATTATATTAGATTCAGCGTTCAATTATATTGTAATTCAAATTCAAGTTATTTAATTCCAAATGAATTCTTTTATTTCGATTTACACTTTCATTATTGAATCAACCATTTACTTATACATTATTATCAATAGTTTATAATTCATTTACTTTCATTTTCTTCAGCTATCATCTTATTTAAATTCACAGTAATATTAAATTACATTCATTTACGTTGATTTCCATATTATAACTTCAATATTAAATGTAACATTTTATTTATTTCGTTGTTTACAATCAAATTCAATTCAATTCAATTACTTGTTATATTCAAATTTAAATCTTTACTTACGTTCAATTACAAGTTAACATCTTTATCGAATTACATTTTCAGTTATTATCTGCTTTGAATCAACTGTAATATTAAGTTACATTTATTTATATTAGTTTCAATAACATAAACTTCCATTGTTAAATCTACCATTTTATTTATTCTTTGTTTACAATCATAACCAATTTGGTTTACAATCAAATTCAATTCATTATTTACATTCACTACAAGTTAACATCCATATTTAATTTACAAATAAGTTATTTTAGAATTCAATTTTGTATTTTAACTTGTAATTCACATTTAACAACACAAAATTTTATTTCCTTCGGATTTTTATCCAAAATTTTCATTTTAATTCGTATTTTTAAAGTGTTAAAAATACGGGTCGTTACATTCTCCCCCACTTAAAACTTTTCGTCCTCGAAAAGGAACGGAGAAGGGGAAACCATCATTTAGATATAATTCATTCAAAATATTCTACTTATTTGCAAAATTTAGTTATAGGATTTTTTTCCACTAAATTTTCTAACTCCCGGATTTTTGAAAAATTTCGGCAGCACCTCCTTTGCGCGGCTAGGATAGAAAAATTTCACAGTAGTAATAATTGCATGATATACATCTCATTACAAGAATGAGGCATCCCAAAACATGGGGAATACAATAATATACCACAACATAAACTGTAATCCGAGAACATACCTTTTATTTAGCGTTTATTAGCATTTTAACTTACATTTTGCATTAAGCGCAGAAGCAAGCTCCACAAGCGAAGCGCAACCTCTTTGCTACCTACTAAAAAGCTCAATAACCAAGTTTGAACCATGCATATAAAGATAGATCGATATACTTATCATAAACAACACACATATAGCATGTTTAGCTTCAAAACTGAAATTCCAATTCCAGGACAGAAAACGAATCTCAGTTTTTGGTCACCTAAACGATAAAATTTGACAATGGAATCTAAACAAAAGTTGTTGCACTCGTTTCAGGCTTTCCGGAATGTCCAAAATCATTGAATTCGGACCTTCCGTTCAAAAGTTACGACCGTTTTACTAAATAGATACGCCTCAGCCTGGCAATGAATTGCGTAGGTCAGCGACATTTGGTCACGTTTTTCACCTTCTAAACGACAGCAAAACACCAAATGCTTAAAACAAACGTTTTAGCTTAAGTTCTAAGCTTTCCAGAAAGTGCAAGATCATCAAAATCCGATACACCAGTAAAAAGTTATGGCAAAAATACTAAGAGTATATGCTACTGATTTTGCTTCCCTTTTACACAGGCCAGCGAGAAGATTCAAATTTTTAACTAAGTAAATGAAGGAATTTCTCAAGACAATCTAAACAAAAGTCGTGCTACAGTTTCTAAGCTTTCCGAAAAGTCTAATATCGTTGAATTTCGTCCAGCCATTTAAAAGTTATGGTTATTTTCGTTTCAGCATATATTGGACAATTTTGGATTTTTTTCCCCAAATTTGCTTTTATTATTTCAAAGCACAAACCATCAAACTTCAAATTTTCTAAAGAAACAATCATAAACACAAATTCTGTAACAACCCGCATATCTATCGATTTTATATTTAAATATTTTATCGTTAGTCGGATGTTAGTCCGAAAAGCTACTTTTTGCATACGGTCAAATTAGGACTCGAGACCACCCCCATTGAGTTCAAAATGACGTTTGCGATCTTTTTGAGTGTAAACTTCGATATGTTTGGAGATAGTGAAATTTTCGTCACTTTTCCCACTTGTGACTTTGGTTGGGACTGCACCTTCTTAACTCAGCCCAACTCCCTCTTCTCTTGATCACTTCATCAAATACTTCAAGCTTCTTCAAAAATGGTGGAGGGAAAGAGAAATTAAAATTCCAAGCTCGAGATCTTTAGTGAATTCAGCATCAAACTCCGACTTCAAGGTGAGGAACATAGATTCAAGCTAGGGGTTGATTCTTGCTTTGTTCTTAAGCTCTCCAACATCAATTTCGTGGAAAAGGTGAGATTTTTAATCTCACATCTCGCCTATAACTGTCATTGGGTTGTTGGAAATGACTTCCTATCACTTTAGCATTAATGTTTGCAACTGGTTTGGATTGAATTGGTGAGAAACTCAAGTTTCAGTGCTGTTTGCAAAATTCTGGCTCTAGGTCGTTCTGCCCTCCTTAGGTCGTCCAGGCTGCTAGCTCACGTGTTGAAAAGTCTTCACTTTCTTAGGTCGTTCACGAGTTAGGACTTAGGTCGCTTGCGTGCTTAGGTCGTTCTGGCTTAGGTCGCAGGGAAATAAGTCGTAGGTCGAAACAGCTTTAAGTCTTAGGTCGTTGCCGACCTAAAATTCCAAGGCAAACCACTAAGTCGCTCGAATTTTGTTAAGTCTTAGGTCGTTGCCGACCTAAAATCCCCAGGCAAAACGTTAGGTCGTTGCCGACCTATAATCCCCCAGGCAAACTTTAGGTCGCTCGCACTGGCTTATCTCGTAGGTCGTCTCCGACCTAAGCTTCTTTTCCATAAGTCGTTCGCGAGTCAAATGTTAGGTCATCTCCGACCTAACGCCCTCGTCACCTTAGGTCGTAGCTCGTAAGTCGCTCGACCCTGCTAAGTCTTTAAGTCGCTCGAGTTAGGTCGGCCAGTATATCTCATAGGTCGTCTCCGACTTATCCTCCAGTTAAGTCATTCGACCCTCTAGGTCGTTCGAGTTAGGTCGTTGGACCATTTACCTTAGGTCGCTTGACCTTAAGTCGTAGGTCGTCTCCGACCTATGCCCCACTAAGTCGCATCCCACTTAGGTCGCAGGACTCTGTAAGTCATAGGTCGAACCCCGTATTACTCTGCGTAGGCAATCTCGTCTGAAAAACATTTATCAGAATTTCTACTTTGATGGTTTTGGGATTGACTTCTTTGGACTTTACTCACGTCTTCGAACGTGAATTGATTTGTTTCTACAATCGTTTTATGACTTGTCACTTTAAAGATATATGAAGGTTTCAATACTAATAGTAAATATCAAAACTCTTTCATCAAAGCGATTTCAACACTATTTTAAATATCAAAAGTTCGTTTTCTCAAACCGATTTTCAATCTACTAGTATATACAAGCCTTTACTTCACTCGAATGAGAAATCGACTTAAACGACTTAGTAAAACGAGTGGTATGAAACGCTTGCGATCACTTCGTCGGTTAGCTCTTGGACTTGTTCGATTGAACCTTTTTTGTGACAATTTCCTAGTGAAGATTTACAGCTTGTTCGTAAATATTTAAGTTAAGCAAGTGGTTATGGGACATGAAGCTAAACTCATATATTTACTAGCTTGGTGTGATTGACACTTCCTTATGATCATGACGATCATTTTTGTGATTTAGACTAGCGATTGAGCGATGTCTCTTTGTCTACGTGGGAGACTATACCCCGATTATGTGATGTTTCGCCATCACATTTCTAGGGTAGCACCCTATGGTCTTCGGGCCATTCCTGTGTGAAAATTTAATGGATAGCTTCCATGAGATAGCTTCTCGTCATGTGTTTACGCGTAGGTGAGTTTTCATGCTCCCATTCATGTGTTAGGCCTCCCCCCTATTTTTTATGTGTTTTCTGGATTTCTGATGATGATTTCTGGAATTTTGTGCTTCACCAACTTTCATGATTTTCATTGATATGATATCAGTTTTTGTGCATTGGTGAATTCATGTGTTATTGACTTGTTATGAATACAAGTTTAGGGTATGATACACTACCTTATCTTTGAGAAGATTCTTGTGATATTGATTAATCTTTTGTTGATTATCATTTACATACTTATAGTAGTATGTCGTAATAGTTATTTCATGTTCATGTCATGCCATTTACTTTATACCATATCATCTGATATTTATAGTTAAACTGATCCGTTTATTATTTTCTTATAAATAATACTCGGGTCAGACCGAGATGTTACAGGTGCTTCTGCTTGACTTCTCTTCAGGATATTTCTGACTTTTGGCTAACTACATAGATTAGTAGTTTTTGGATGTACACCTTTGAGATATAGACTCTATGTTGTGTACTTATTCTTTTGTATAGCACGTGATGCTATTCTTTTGTATTATCGTGGATCTTTCTGACCACTACTCTGATGTACACTTTCATGTGTTATATATTTATTCATATCTTCTTCCGCCTTTGTGATATGGATGTCTGTGACTGATTTATGTTATGATTATTTCTATGTTTGTTTTCCGAAGATTATATATAGCCACCGTGTGATAGCTTTGTGTTTGTATCGGTATGTCGGATTTCCTCCTTAAAAGATATGCATTCTATTCTATCTGACGTATCGGTGCTCGCACAAAGAAGTTACATGGATGGTCGCTCCTCCACAGCCTTATTCTCCGCGCTAATTGACAGCACTACATCGTAGTGTCCTTGGTTAGCGTGGGTATAGAGGTGGGGCGTCACAAATTCGTTTATTTTCCTATATATCCAGGAAATAAGTTTACATTCGATTTGTTTCCGATTTATTCAAGTTTGTTTCATTCATAATTTAAATTCAAGTCAATTTGCTTCAATTTAAATTGGATTCAATAATATTTAATTTCACTTTGCTTCAAATTTGAATTTAATTATTTTAAAATTTTATTCCGTTTATTCAATTCCATTAACACTAATGAATTCTACTAAATCAATTACCATCCATCAAACAACCAATGCATATCAAACATTACCATCCATCCAGAATCTACACTAAATCAATTATACATTTCCAAGTCAAATTTTTTTTTATTTCATACACTTCCAAGTTTATTGACATTTAGTTATATTCAACTTTAATTAGTTTCCATTTACAAATTTTATATTTCATTAATTTTAAATTTTATTCATTCACTTGTATATATCATTCATTTTACAGCTTAAATTTCTTTTATATTTACAACTATCGGTAGATCTTCACATTTTATTATTCACAATCACACTTGTATATTATTCCTCTACTTATCCTTATAAGCATTTTAAATTTTTTAAGTATTTGGTAAGTTATAGTTATGCAAATAGAATGTAGTTAAACAACATACAACCTCTTTTCATTCAAAGTTGAATTTTCAATTAATTAATTCTTAAGTCGTTACTTAAATTTCACTATAATTTAATTTCACATTTACATTCACATATAGTATTTCCATTTTATATTAACATAACTGTGAATCACCTTTAAATGTTAATTTAAATTCCAATTATTTACTAACAATTTTATTTATATTTGCAAACCATTAATTAAATGCATATTTCATTATTCAAACCTATACTTGTATATTATCCAATTAACAATTCATATAACATTTTTGAACTTCTTAAATATTTTGGTAAGTTATATCTATGCTATAGAATGAAATTTAATACTATGCGAGTTTTACAGTTTCAATTTTATTTTAAATTCATAATTTCCTAATTCTAAGGATTTCTACTTCAATTGATATTTCACTTAGCTCTTAGGTTCATTTCTCATTTCGCAATTCAGAAGTTCCGTAATGATTCAAGTATTAATTCATTTCAACCATTAAAAGAAAAATCATTAATTATTAAAGAACTCAAGAATTCCAATCCCGGTTTCATTTCAAATCAAGTTTTGAAATAATATATACTTATATAATTTATATATCAAATCATACTATAGAGAATACAAAATAAAACTCAATTTTAATCAAAACAGGGTTTAGAAAAACTATTAAGTGATCTCCCCCACTTGGACTCTCGAAAATAAACGTCGATGATGCGTGCACTCATCACCGAAATCATTCTCTAGTGTCAAGAGGGGAGTATAACACTTACTTCATTTGAAATCCTTTGAAAACAATTTCTAATCGAATATACTATCATATAATACTTATATTTTACATTTCAAATTTTTGTTAATAAATTTTCAAAACACCGGAATTTAAATTCTCCATCTTAATTTAAATTCATTTTTATTTCATTTTATTTACCATTTATATTCATTGTCAATCATATTTACAAGTTTCATTTCTTAAAATCATCCAATAGTCAATAGTTAGAAATATTGACTAATCAACAATAAACGATGATAATCTAATATTATCATCTCCTAACAACCAATACAATCAAAATTTATAAATTTTCAAGATAAGTCTTTTATATATAGAATATAATCCAAAACAATATTATGTCAATCTGTCCTATTCGAGTGTTTAGAAATTCCTATCGATGCCTTGGCGTCCCAAGTACCAACCAGAATTCATAAATACTCAACGGAACAAATTAACACAATATAAAATCATTTTATATCAAAATTACAAATACGCTCTCTCATATACACTCAACTCATTCATATAGTTTACCTCTATTTCAATGAGTTATTCCCCACTAGAGCCAAGGTTTATCACTAAACCAAAGCTCTGATACCAACTGTAACGACCCGCCATTTTTCATCCAATTATCACCACCACCTCGGTCCACTTGAAGACGATCAACTACATTCACTTCAAAGCCCTCGCCAAGAGCTACCTCCAGCCTCCACCACCTGAAGCTCGGCCCCCCCTTCACATTGAAAAATGTGCACAACAGCCCCATGAACGCGGCCCCCTAGCTCCCCTCACGTCGCTCCAATTCTGATCATCTCCGTATGGATTAAAAGCTCTCGACGAGTGCTACAACTTTGTAGTTGAACACTTCTTCTAATTCTTCACTGATTGGAAGTAATTAAAGGGAAAAGAAGATGAATTTCTGGCCTTTGAAACTGATGGTGGTGGCTAACCCTAGCAGGTTGGGTTTTTGTGAAAAATGAATTGATGGAGGGGCTTTTATAGAAAAATACGCGACACTATTCATCCGAAATTTTCCGAACTCCAAACGAAGCGTGCCGGCTGGCGTTTCTAAGGTTTACCCCACGTTTCGAACGCAATGGAACATGTTTCGGAGGCTAATTCGGTCATCTGGGCGAGTTATGAAGAAAAACGATCAGTTTTAAATTAAACCGATTTAAACCGATTTCGATGCGTTTTGGCTTGCCCCGGACAAACGGTACATCCAATTGACACAAAATTTGAAACCATACAATAATATTACATTACGGATCCGATGAAACTGGTTTCGTCAAAATCCGAGACTTTTTGAAAAATGACTATTTTCTCTCACCGAATTAATATTAAAAACAATTCGATGCGTTTCGAGCTGCCACGGTCAAATGATAACTCCGATTGCTACGAAAATTGAAATCCGACAATAACAAACTATTACGGATCCAATGGAACTAGTTTCGTTCAATTCTGAGACTGTTCGAAAAATGGCTATTTTTCAGTCGATAATTAAATATTAAAATATTCAATTTCCACAAATTAACTTTAAATTCAATTTTAAAAGTTCTATAACATTACTATAACCCCAATATGATAAGATAAAATTTTACAAATCATTTTCAATCATATTCAACTCGATTTTCAATTATTTCTGAAATTTAACTTATTAAATTATCGATTTAATTGTCTAATTAAATCCAATATTCGAAAAATAAATTATTCGACTGTTTAATTTCAATATAAAATTCCTAATTTTAAATTATTAACTTTTAAATCAAATTTCAATTGTTCACAAATCCCATTTTTAATTTCACAGTAATTAACAATCTTTTACAATGCAGTTTTCCATTATAAATCCAATATAAAAGATTATATTAGATTCAGCGTTCAATTATATTGTAATTCAAATTCAAGTTATTTAATTCCAAATGAATTCTTTTATTTCGATTTACACTTTCATTATTGAATCAACCATTTACTTATACATTATTATCAATAGTTTATAATTCATTTACTTTCATTTTCTTCAGCTATCATCTTATTTAAATTCACAGTAATATTAAATTACATTCATTTACGTTGATTTCCATATTATAACTTCAATATTAAATGTAACATTTTATTTATTTCGTTGTTTACAATCTAATTCAATTCAATTCAATTACTTGTTATATTCAAATTTAAATCTTTACTTACGTTCAATTACAAGTTAACATCTTTATCGAATTACAGTTTCAGTTATTATCTGCTTTGAATCAACTGTAATATTAAGTTACATTTATTTATATTAGTTTCAATAACATAAACTTCCATTGTTAAATCTACCATTTTATTTATTCTTTGTTTACAATCATAACCAATTTGGTTTACAATCAAATTCAATTCATTATTTACATTCACTACAAGTTAACATCCATATTTAATTTACAAATAAGTTATTTCAGAATTCAGTTTTGTATTTTAACTTGTAATTCACATTTAACAACACAAAATTTTATTTCCTTCGGATTTTTATCCAAAATTTTCATTTTAATTCGTATTTTTAAAGTGTTAAAAATACGGGTCGTTACATGTCAAATGCAAACTGTACGATAAGGCTTAAAAAACGCATTAAGGGGGATCAATGTAAAGCCTTAACGCTAAGAAAAATATTTATTTTACCGACTAGACATTATATATGTAGCGTATTCTACTATATATAATATTTTGACGGATCCTTAAGAGATGGAAAATCCCGTAACATCTCTTGAGTTATTGCATGCACGTTATACATTGGATATGAGATATGAAATCCCGTAAACATCTCTGATGCTATTACACTCATGTTTTTCGATATTGATTTGACTCACATAAGGATATTTAGTCATGACTCAAGTGTTTTGTCTTTTCATTACGCTCGACTCAGCCTTGAGTTTTCAGATTATCGAAGATTATTCTCTGAAGGACGAAGACGAAGATTTGGTATATTATTATTACTAATATTATTCCTAGCATTATGTTGTTCTGTTGTATATGTGTAACTCTGATAAATGTTTTATAAATTCTAATCAAATGTATAATATAAACAGCTTCATGAACTGTTTATTTTATTATTATATTTTACCGTTCCGCTGTGAGATTCTGTGTTTGTTTTCTTCTTTTCTTATTTTTCTTAATTAACCCCAATGATTATCTATGTTTCAGATTGTTTAAGTTGGACATGTGTGGATTATTATCAATTTAAACCTTCTGAAATGTGGGTCGTCACATGCCAATTACTCCGGTAGCTCCACGCGGTAAGCAAGTCTCCCTCGCCCCCACAAATTTTGGTACCAACTTTCCCGACTTTCTAAATCTCACGACCTTTCTAAGAGGGGAAACTTTGATAAACACCATATCCCTTACTTCAAACTCTAACTCTTTTCTTCACTTGCCCACATAGAATTTCAAGCAATCTTATGCGGTCTTCATTACTACCTAATCAATTCTGCTTTTTTTTTAAATTAATGCACCCTTTATTTCTAGTTACTAACTTAATTTCTTCATTAACTTCCAGTCTTACCTACATCTAATCGTTAGTTAAGTGTCCTTATAAAATCTCCTTATTTAAGTCATTCCTTCATACATATATATATATATAGCGGTCCAATCCCATTCATAAAATCGACCCAATGATAAAACATGAACAAATCTTATACCATATAATATGCTTTCTCCATAACATAAAGGAGACAACTAGCGATAAAAGCTCTATAAAAAATTGCTGGATGTTGCCATTTATCATTAAACGGTGTTAATGATGTTGGGGCCCTAATACTCCTTACTAAATTAAGATGAAATTCTTTGCATGCCATTCCACTTAATTCTCCGTTTTCCTTAATTTTCCTTATTGGTTTCTAATAAATATGGTCCATTCTTTACTTTAATTAGTATACCTTTAATAATTGATCATTAATGTCAAAACGGAACCATCTCTAATAAATCCATATTTAATCCCTTTTCTTTATACCAGTTTCAAAATCCCTCTGTTATACCGATCCAATTCCTCCATAAATGCCATATTAATCTTTGTAATCAGTCCCATATAATTCCTTTCATTAAATACAAATTTGTTACCCGTTAAATTTTTAATTAATGTCCATAAATCATAATCCATTAATTATTAACTAATACATATATAGTCGTAAATTACGTTATTTATATAATTCTATTTTTATACCTTAAGTGCGATTATACTTGTGTGTATATTTTTAAACTAGAACATTCCTTTCCACATTTTTATTAATCATAGCTATCCTTCCAAAAGCGTTATAATTTTTCATAAATTAATCAAAAGTGAGATCTTTGCTTCATTTGAAATTTCAAGGAATTATTTCTTTCCTTTTAACGGAATAAACATTGTAAACTACGAAAAAGAATATCCATACCATACAAATATCTTTCCTTTTTTGGTATATTCCTTATTAATTTAAATGATGCACTTTTCTATATATTTTGAAATTAGAAGATATTTAAGTTACACAGAAATCGCTCTAAATAAATCAATACTCAGAAATTTACATTCCAAGTCGACTAAGGCAACCTAACTTACAACCTAATTATAAATGTAGAATATCTTCACAAATTTACCAATATTCTACAATTTAATACCTAGGATTGATTTAAAATTTCTAAATCATGTTGTACATACTATTCCTCTTTTATTCATATCCTAAATCCTTTACCATGTCATACCTAGGTAGTGATCCTATCTACTCCTTAAAAAAGAAATTTGGTTTAGCCCTTACCATTCTTAAAACTAAAATTTCACAACTATAAACTTCTTTATCCAAAACCTTTATCTTTTAAAATATAAATTTGGAAACCTTTTTTGTCGATTTTCAAAAATTATGTGGTTCCCAAATGTGGCCATGAAAAATTTCCCTTTTCTAACCAACTTTTCCTCTTTAAGGACTTTCTACAACAGAGATTTATTTCTATAAATGTTGGACTTTAAATTCAAAACATTTAAAGCTCAATTATTAAATCAAACTATTATTAAATCAAAAATTCAAAAATTTCTTAATTCCATAAAGGAGCAAAATAATTTCTCTTCTAAAAAACTTCTACAACATACAAAATAATTTTCAATAAACTATTTTCATACAATTAAACTTATTACACTAATTTTAACAACATTTATTACTCCATGAAATTATAGCCTATACTTATGAAAAGTTCATTGACTACCATTTTAAAGATATATTATTATTATTTTCCAAATTTATCTCCTTCTAAATCTTTTACAAAGATTATAAATTTAATAGCATTTCAAAATTATAGGTTTTCCTTTATTAGACATTCATTATGTCAAAGATATTTCTAGTTACAAAATAATTAATTTAGTAGACCACATCCATGCCAAATTTCTAATTTTAAGTTGTTATATTATCCCAAAAATATACATCAACATCTATTGCTTTATTACTCAAAATGTAATGTCACTTAACTAAATACTTTTGTTTTAGTCTCATTTAAACTCCTATTATTTTTCGCAATCCTTTTCTTATCAATCCCAATTTATTCCTCTTTTATTACCATTTTAAATTCAATAGTATTTTATTCTTATTCAAACAAGTTCTAAATAGAAAAATGTATATATAAAATTCTCGTCCTTACATAAATGCTTTTCCTCATAACATTAACAAAATTATCCCAACTCGTTTATTAATTATCATCATTTAATTCAATCCAATTGTTAAAAAAATTTCAATAACATCTTCTACAACGATGAAAGTGGAGTAGTTAAGGATGACTTTTATCCTATTAATTTCTAACTAGATTACCGATTCTGTTTTATATAAATTCCTAATGCTATTTCTATTTAAATCTTCCAATATTAACTCTAATTATATTTCCTCTATCTAATTGGCTCCTACTTTAGCTATTATTCTATGTATTTTCCTTATAAGGAAATGTTCCTCCTATCCTAGCTATTCTTATCCTTTTATTCTCTATTCCTTAATTTAATTAAGTTTCATTTCTATTTATTCTTCTTTTAGAAAGAATTTTTTAAAAAAAAGAACTTCCAAATTTATAAAATAGGCGAAAAATCATCAAGTCAAACCTATGCTCTATTTTACATTTATTTTAAAAATGAAGAATCCCTTTATCCAAAAATAGAAAACCTTTTGACTCAACCAATTTTAAACTAGAATTTCAAAAATAAAATCCTTTTGACCAAAAACCTTTTAATCAAAAACTTTTGACTCAACAAAATTTTAAATTATAAATTTCCTTACTTTTTCAAAACAACAACTTTCCAGTAAATCCCTTGAAAAACTTATTCAAAACATTTCAGGGAATTCTCTAAAAATCTTTTATCAAATTCTTTCCCATGTGGTTGGATTTAAAAATTGACTTTAATTATCATTTGTTTTGAAATTTTTTCTTCCCTACTCAATCCTCATAAAAATCTAATTATCTTCTTGTGGTGATGAATGTAAAATTTCTTGTGGGAACTTGCTCCACTCCTTCTTCACATCTTACTTCTTTCCTTACTTTCGGTTGTTTACAACACATAGATACTTATCTTCCATCTATTTTTATGTATTGGGCTAGACCCACTAATCTTTATCTATATAATTAAGGCTATATAATTTACCACAATGACGAGTATACTGCCTTATAATATTTAGTTACTACCTAACTTGTTTATTTATTATTTCTATAAATGTCAATTATCCGCAAATGATTATAACTCTAACGGACAACTTTTAAAGGCATTTATTTATTCACTCTAATTTTTTCCTATTATGTCTCCCTTATATCTTTATAATTACCCCAATAATATCTTTATTCGGTCCATATATATTCTTCTTAAATTCTTGTAACTTCCTATTTATTGCACATTTATTACCTTATTAACTTTGGAGTAACAATCTTTTCCTTCTACATTTCATAAGATAGTTTTATATGTTGAAGTAAAGATTTGACTAATGTTTTTGTGTATGTTTAAAATAAGCATATATAAATATATTTATGTATAGTATGATTTTTGAAAATAATTTTCAAAAATAACAAGTATGCCTCTCATACATATACCTACTCCTGTTGATCGGGAATACTAAACTTTGATACCAAATGTAACAACCTGCTCTGAAACGAACCAAAATTCCAATCCAAAAAGGCCTATAGAAACTTGGACTTATTCCAGAACTAGCTATTAGTTGGTATAAAGAACAATGTGGAGCTATTTATCTACACATTCAGAACTCCCAACAGAGGAATAAAATATAATAAACGAAACAATACCCATTTCATTTAAAATTCAAGTGTAATAAAAATCCATAACATAATATCAGCAACAACCATCACATATCCGTAGTACAACAATTCCAAAACATAACATTGTTTTTAATGGGTACATTTGAAAGTAACATTAATCGACAAATAGATAACTGCCATAAGTTTCCTCCTTACCTTCGCCTTCAACATCGTCTTTCCTAACCAATGTTGTAATGAGAAGAGAGTCAGAACAGCATATGTCTGGTGAATGAAAATCTCAAACCTTACTATTATAGTACTTGGGTAGTATAAGTTAAATAAGAATATGTTTTATGCATCTAACCATATTATAAGTTTTTAATAATAAGCCCTAAGGCTTTCCCAGTCCAACCTAATAACCCATATCCATCGTCAATAATGTCATAAAAATATAAGAGATAGTACCCAAGCCATTTAATTCCTTTTTAATGAAAACTAGGAGACTCCGACCATTTACTATCTTATTCAAGACAAGTCCCCATCATTTACTACCTATCCCAAGGCAGACTCCTCTCTGGTTCTATCTAGTTGATATTGCACATAATTTCTTCAGGCACTTACTACTTTAACCCTAAAGCGGAACCTCCCCGTGATATCCTCTACCGTGCCCACCCCTTAATCCCGACCATTTAATACTTCATATTGGGAAGAGGCAGTCCTCAACCAGCAACTTATTACCTTCAATCCCAAAAGAAAGTCCTCGTATTATGATCCATAACCCAACCGTAACATCTCACATCAACCCGACTATTCGTAGGTACTGGTAGCCAGATTAATTAGGCAAGTTTACATTATAGAATTGGGACTAACCTCTGTCCTCCATGGTTACTTATTATAGAAAATCTCTCACCTCAGCCCCAAATTCATACTACTAGTAGTAAGATTAGCTGGGCAAACTTCTGTATGCTTTTTATTGCCCTCGCATCCCTATAACTTAGTTATGATTTAAAACACTCTGGTAATATATTATCCCACATCTCACCGCATTCCATATCAAGACATTATAAGAAAAACTCTTATTTCACCATTACAATTAATTACTTTCCTAAGGGAGAATTAATGATAATTAATATTATACTAGAGCGAACCCGTACTTCATACACGGCTATGACCTAATAATTACTTAGCAATGTAGTATATGAAAATTTACTATTTTAGGTGGATTGCACAGAAAAACATATTTTGTTTAAACAATGGTATTTTGATTATATAGTATATATACCATTATAGAAACTCGATGACCAATAAACCATAGTAAACATTAGGATAAGGACAGAAACAATATTTGACAATTTGAATCCGAAAATGGTACATGAAACCGAGTGGAGCTAACAATAGAAAATATATCCGTTTGCACCAAAAATGGTCACAAATACCCAGTTGTATGTGAAAGCACCAATATCCAATATTTAGATTCAAATAGAGAAATATAGACACACAGACCACAAAATAGATTGTAGAAAAGTAAATGAATACACAAGTTTTATAGTGGTTTGGCAAACTCCGGCCTACGTCCACTCCAATAATTTTTTATTTATCCTATAAGATTACAAGTACAGTTGCTTTTTGCCTTAGAAAAATAATGAAGGAAGAGATAAGAAGTGATGATGGAGCACTAGCCAAAAAGTCCTTTGCAATGAGCCAAGTCCGCTGTATTTATAGGTAAAGACGTGCATGGATCAGGCTGAAATTTCGCTAGAAGAGCTTCCAGATACGTACAATCCAATCAACCAATTTTCAGATCGATCGCACACCATATGAATGAACATCATCGATCGTTCATATTAGCCCCAATGGGGTTGCAATTGTTCTTGTAAGGTCCTATATGCCTCTAGTCCATGCTCCCAAAGTTTCGTTCCTTTCCGACTTACCGCTTGTAAGATATCGATCGATCTTCATTGTTTTGAGCAGAAAATGGATCATGGGAGACCGTTCCATACTTGATCCTTTTGTGATGTGATCATTCTAGTGAGTTCCCCATGATGTTAGGTACTTGCTTTCCAAATTTCATGTCATTCCAACTTAACCGTTTATGAGATATCACGTTTTCTGTGGAGTTGGGATCGTTCTCGCCGAAATGATACGATCGTTCAAGAATAATGTAGGCCGATCGTTCAAGTTTCTCCAAATGATGTGCGATCGATACGGTAGGTTCCTTTACATAATATTTTTGTAGCGACCGGACATTTCGAACCGTTCAAATCGACAATCATCCACTCATGTCAGATTTGAATTGCTCAAAACAACAGACTGTTAATTTATATTTGGCAAAACTTTGCATATACGGTAAATAAACCAATCACAGACACAGAGTAATATAACAATATGCAGTGGAATAGATAAATAATAGTTCATGAAGCTACTATATAAACATCAGAGTTAAAACAAAATACAACAGATATCTTGAATACAGAGTAGTCATCAAATACAATAGAAACTGATAAGTCTGAACATAAACAACGGGAACAACTGGAAACAACTGAAAGCTGAATAGATATAGACAGATCTTCAAGCAAAGCTCCAAGCTCCAAAGGTGAGCCTCAAATGCCGAGACACTCAGTCTGACCCGAGCATAAAGCAAAACACAAAACACCCGAGTCAGTATTAACATTCTTATACTAGTAAATCAACTCAAGTGAAATGTCAAATGAAATACAAAGTAACTCAAAGGATGTTTGGGATTCCCATCCTTTAAGGATCTGTTAAACTATCTACATACATAGTACAATACGCTACATATATAATGTCTATACTAATGTAAACTGTCAAAATAGCGTTAAGGCGTTACCCATATCCCCCTTAACACATTTTATATTCCCATAGTCTATACAGTACCATAATTCCTCCTTAAACTGGAGGGCTATCAAAGGGCACTCCATAGGTATGGTACAAACCGAACTCGTAGAGGGTGCGATAAGGCATGTGACAAGGCACACGAGGCAATGCCTAGAGTAGGATTCTACAGTTTTGCGAATCCGGACTGGTGGTAACGCATAGCAGCTACTACCGCCCACCTCGAGACACACTCCCATAATCAAAGGTGCACCCAATCAAATCACAAAGTAATAGAATGATATCGAAGGAATGTGCCCGATCGGAGGTGCGACCTCACTTGGCCCGGCATGGCTCCTATTTTAGTCACATCAAGCTGACTCACGGGAGTAAGGGCTGTGTTAATACCTCATATAGAATCATCGCCAAACCATCCTACTTCGTTCTGGATTTTCAACCACGTACACAGTTGTTAAAGTGGTTTTCGGTATTGGCAGAGAGTATGACAATATCCGATCCTGGTCTCTTTAACAACCACACGCTTATTTGTGTAACGACCCATAATTTTTCGATAATTAAATATTGAATTTAATAAGATTTTGTAATTTAATATTGGAAGAAATTAAAATTTGTGATTTATGAATAAGTGAAATGACTAGAATGAATGTAATAGTGTTAGTGTAAGGAAATTGGTAATTACTCTAAGGCAATTTCAATTAATTGAAATGATTGCAAATATAAATTTTGGTTATAAAGTGCAAATAAGGAAATAAACCAAATTTTGTATTAATTGGTGAAATAATATGTAATTAATTGAAATTGGACAAAATTTGTGTTGTGTAAGTAGTTATAACATTTTTTTGAAGATAATAAACTTATAAATGTGATTAAATTAAGAAAAAGGTGACAATTGTTATTTGTTACCTATTTATTTAATCTATTGAGTTAAATTGGAAATCAATTAAATTAAACGTAATTAAATATTACGTTAATATGAGTTAAGACGATAATTGTGAAATGTGAATGTAATAAAATGTAGAGAAATGTCAATTATATTCATAAGGCAATAATTGATTTAATAATAAGAGTGAAACCAAAATAAATGAATTTATTGGAATTTTAAATTATAATTTATGTGAAAATCGACAAAAATTCAATATAATTGAAATATTGCAACTAATATGGTAAAAGATGATAATGGTAGATTTTGATGTAATAAGATATAAACCAGTGTTAACTATATCCATAAGATGACAATGGATTGAATAATAAGATGAAAGATCAAATAAATGGATTTATTGGAATTTAAGTTAATAATCAATTGAACTTATTGCTATTGAAACTGAACACTATAACTAGTGTAACATTCAACATTGAATTGATCTGGAAACTTGTTTTAAAAAGATTATAAGTTACTAAGTAATCAAAAATGATAAAATTTGTTAATTATAAAATTGGAATTGAAAAAGTAATTTAATTAATTTAATATTAATTTATTTAATTAACGTGAAAATAGCCATTTTGGCCACTGTCTTGGATTTCGACGAAACCAGTTTCATCAAATCCGTAACGGTGAATTATTATAGGATTTCAAGTTTTGTAGCGATCGGACTTGTCGGTTGATCGTATGGGCTCGAAACGCGTAGAAATCAATTTAATTGAGTTCAATTTGAAATAAGCTAATTTTAAAGCTAACTTATTTATACGATGGAATTAGGACTTGAAACCTGTTCCATTAAGTTTAAAAATATAAAAAACATCTATTTTAATATATGGGATGACCCACTTTCGTTTCGAAAGCGAAACGGGCTTTTCGGGTCGTTATTGTCGTTACGAACTAATTCGATATGTTAATTCATTTTACCGGGCCTAGTCCATATAAATAAATTTTGTTCTAACCCTAGTAGCCTTTTTACTTCTTATTTCTGTACGTATGTGTCTATTCCATCTATCAGCTTCTTCTTCTTTCCAATGGCTACAGATACAAACCCTAATTCAATTTCAAATCCAATTTCAAAATCAGACTCCTCAAAACCCTAACATATTATATACCGTTTCGAAGCTCTCGATGAGCGTAATTCACTGGCGTAATTCGTTTTTCGATTTGATTCACGGTTTGGCCAGAAATCATCAATTTATTTTCGGTCGTTCATATTGGGTTATCGTTTTTAACGGTGGATCTACGTCTTGGGGTTGATCGGATGGCATGGGTTTGTTGTAGTCATTGAGTAGCATACATCTGGGTAGTCGCTCATCTCAAAGTGGTCCGAGTTCATCGATTTTGGCCAAATTTTGTTAACGACGGCGGTGGTGATATGGGACGCTGGAGGGTTGTGTGCTTGGCCAGGAGGTGCAGCCTTGGGCCAGCGTGGCAGCGGCGCTCTCCGATAGTGGCGAAATTCGATGATGTGGGGGCAAAAATTTGATCATTGGTTGCGGCTATGGGTAGTATCGCGATCCTCTGATGCGATTAGGGTTCGAAGCATTTAAATGAATGGTGATGTGTCTTCACTTATTATTATATTATTCATTTTAATTTAAATCGTATAATGTTCCAATCTCAATATCTTTCACGTACGAGGTCGGATTCACGTGCGGTTTGCTCTGCTGCGATCGTATTGAAATTCCGGACATTATGGAACTGGATAGGACGAATACTGAGATTGTTGAATTTTGGGCCTTATTTTGGATTTCAAATCGATTTGAAATCAAAGGTGAGTGTTTTGACCCACTCACAACTACTAAATTGTCTTATGTTGTTGGTTTAAATTAATTTATGATGAGATTAGAAATTGATTGGTTGATGTTTGGTATATTTAAATAGTCATTCCAGTAAAATATGACTTTTATTGCATTTAATCGTTATTTAATTTAACATTGGATTCAATTGCCAATTGAATACCTGTTGATGATAATCAGTTAATTGATGTTATTTATTGGTTTATTGGATGGTGATTGTGATGGATGTTTGATTGTTGATATTGGATGACTGGATGTTATATTTATATTGTTATAACACTGCAAGTTCCCATAGTTATTGCTAGGAAAATCACTATGGGTTGAAATGATACATACCCGAACGATCTATCGATTAGGGAAAAATCGTTATGGGTTGAAATGATAAACCTGAGCGATTTTATGGATTTTGAATTAAATTCGAGATTGCGGGTTGAAATGATATATACCCGTAAATTTAAATTATTGCGGGTTGAAATGATATATATCTGTATCACTTGACCATAGGGTAGAAAATTATATACGGACACCGAATTAGTTAAATTAAATGATTTTAAATCCTTAATTTTTGAATTCAGTTAAGTAATATTTTGAAATAAAATTGGATTTATATAAACTGAATTATTTTCGAAAATCCATGCTTTAAATGTAGAAATTGGAATTGGTTTAAAGGAATTGTTTAAAAAAATTAAATTGAAATTTTAATGTTGAATTTGAAGTATAACTGAAATTTATCGAAATTGAGTTATTGAAACGTTTGAAAATGTAACTTTGAAATCTACTAAATTTGAAATAGTTTGGATTTATTGTTCGAACATGGATTCGAAATCGATATTGATTAAATGGTTTAAACGAGAATTTGAATTGGAAGACAAAAATTTAGTTTGTTGATTTGAAAGCTGGACACGGTCCAAATGTGTTGAAATGAAAGAAATAGTTTAATTTGATATT
Organism: Allium fistulosum; assembly: GCA_030737815.1. NCBI lineage: Eukaryota > Viridiplantae > Streptophyta > Magnoliopsida > Asparagales > Amaryllidaceae > Allium > Allium fistulosum. The sequence continues at coordinate 99,658,031 of CM060901.1, read as the reverse complement.
AATTTCAAATCTATTATTTTAATATAAACTGTTTAAAGATATATTACTTTAAAAATCCTGATTATTTAATTTTTCAAACTATTAAACTAATTTAACCTATTTTAAACTATTTTAATCAATTTAAACTATTTTAATTTATTCTATTTAATCTAATTTAATCTATTTTACCTATTTTAAACTAATTAATCCATTTTAATTTATTTTAAGTCTAGTTAATCTATTTTAAATCTATTTAATCTATTTTAAATCTATTTACTCTATTTTAAATCTATTTAGTCTATCCTAAATCAATTTAAACTATCTTAAATCCCTTTAAACCATTTTAATCTATTTTTAAACTATTTTAGAGCATTTTAACTATTTAAAATTTATTTTAAACTATGCTAAGTTATTTAAACTATTTATAACTATCTAAACTATTTTCTAAATTTCAAACTGGGTAACGTGGGATGGTTTATATTTAAATCCTTGATTTAAAAGCAAATACGGTTAAATGATGTTATAAACTAAGTTGGGATTTAAATGACATATTTGATTAAATATGATGATTTTGAAATGAGGATTTAACCTATTTGGTTGATATGATTTCGAAAGTGAATATAATTTCGGAAGTGAATATGATTTCGAAAGTGATTTTGTGATTATGATATTTCGATATCAATTATGAATTGATTTTTGGAAATGTAAAAGAACCATCCGGTGTGAAATAAGCGTTTGGTTGTTAAAGAGACCGGGATCATATATTGTTATACTCTCTGCCAATACCAAAATCCACTTTAACAACTGTGTATGTAGTGGAGATTCCAGAAAGAAGTAGGATAGTTTGGCGAACGATTCTGTATGAGGTTTTTACGTAGCCCCGACTCCCGTGAGTCAGCTTGATGTGGCTAAAACAGGAGCCATGCCGGGCCAAGTGAGGTCGCACCTCCGATCGGACATATTTCTTCGATACCATATTATGACTTTGTGATTTATTTGGTGGCCACCTCTTGATTTGATTTGGGAGTGTGTTCCGAGGTGGGCGGTAGTAGCAGCTATGCGTTACCACCAGTCCGGATCCGCAAAACGGTAGTATCTTACCTTGGGCATTGCCTCGTGTGCCTTGTCACACGCCTTCTACGAGTTTGGTTTGTACCATACCTATGGAGTGCCCTCTGATAGCCCTCCAGTTTACGGAGGAATCACGGTACTATATAGACTACGGGAATATATAAAAATGTGTTAAGGGGGATATGGGTAATGCTTAACGCTATTTTAATACTTTACTTTACTATAGACACTATTATAATAGCGTATTGTACTATGTATGTAGATAGTTTAACGGATCCTTAGGAGATGGAGTCCCAAACATCTCTTAAGTTATTGCACTCACGTTAGACACTAGATAGGAGATGTCAAACCCCATAAACATCTCTAACGTCGTTAAAATCATATTTATTTACTGTTGATTTAACTTACATAAGATCTTTTAGTTCTGACTCGAGTGTTTTGTCTCTTCATTACGATCGGGTCTGTCTGAGCTTTTCAGTGCATCGAAGACTGCTTTGGAGGACGAAGACAAAGATTTAGTACTATTATTATTTATTTTATTTATTCCACTACATCATGTTGTTCCGCTGCATTGTTATTTATTTCTGTTGTATGTAACTTTGATTCTATATTGTAAAAGAGCAATCAAATGTTATCTGTAAAACAACTTCATGAACTGTTTATTTGATTATTATATTTTGTCATTCCGCTATGAAATTCTATGTTTGTTTTCTTTCTTTCTCTGCTTTTTCTTATTTACCCCATAAAAAATCTCCCTTTTGATTGGTTTGAGTCCGACATGTGTGGTTTATTATCGATTTGAATCGTCCAAAAAGGTGGGTTGTTACAATTTCACACCGTGGTCATTTTATATTTCAAACAGTTTATATTTCATATCAAAATATCATATTCTTTCAAAATCATATCACTTTCGAAATCGTATTCACTTTTGAAATCATAACTACACAATAGTTTAAAACCATCTTATTAAAGATTTGCATTTATATCCATTAAATCTAAATCATAACAGTTCCCACTTAAACAATTTCAATATTTAAAAGTAGTTATATATATATATATCTTAAAATAGTTTATATTTAAAATAAGTTATAGTTAAAATAGTTTTATAGTAAAATAATTTATAAAAAGAGTTTATATCAAAAATAGTTTCAAATTAGAATTGTTTAGTCCAATTCCACAAATCGATTCAAATCAATTTTTAGTTCCAAAATTCAATTTAAATCAATCTAAATTCAAATTCTCATTAAAACCATTTTAATTTATTGATTTCAAATCCAAATTTGAACTACAATTTTAAACCATTTCAATTTCAATAAGATTCAAAGTTAAATATTCAAACATTTACAATAACTCAATTTGATCAATTTCATCAATTTCATTTATATTTCAGATCCAACATTTAATTTTATTTATATTTGAAATTATTCGCTAAATCATTTTTAACAACATTTAAATAAATCTCGAATTACAAATTTAAATAAAATCAATAAATCAAATATCTAACTTCAATTACATATAAAATTCTAAAATATTCACTTAGTCACTTTTATAAGCATTTAAATAAAATTTCCAATTACAAACGTAAATAAAAATTAAATATTCGATTTTAATTTTATTTAAATTTAAAATATTCATTAAGTCCTTTTAAATTAAAATCATGTTATCAAGTTATAAAACATATCTTTGAAATCTCAAAATCAATAAGTTCAAAACAAACCTTATTTAAATTCAATTCCAAACAAATTTAATTGTAAATCAATTCTTATTTAATTTATCTTTCCAACCTCCATTTACTTAAAGTTATTACAAAATCTAATTTAAATAAATACTTAACATATTATATATCATTAGTTGAATTAATTTTTTAATAAATTTTATTATATTAAATATTATTAAATTAAATCTTATTTTTATTAAATCTATTTTAAATCTTATTTTATATATATTTAATAAAGTTATAAGTAAAATTTTGTAATTTACATTTTATAACTTAACTTATAATTCTAAAATTTCCAAAACATATAATTCTTTAAAAAAATCTAATTTTACACATATAAAAATAAATATTATATTATAATTTAAAATCGATATTTATCAAAATCCATAGATTTTCTTTCCAAAATTTCGGAAATCATTAAAATAGACCAACGGTGTCCGTATATAATTTTCGATCCTATGGTCAAGTGATACGGATATTTATCATTTCAACCCGCAATTAAATTTAATATTTACGGGTATATATCATTTCAACCTATAACGATTTTGAACTCGATGGATCCGATGAAACAAATACATATAACTATACATCTTAAATTCTAATGTTCAAAACACGTATTTAAAAACAAAATCTGTATAATATATTTTTTTGAAAATCAATATTAAATTTAAAACATATATATATTAAAATCAAAATCTTTATATAGATCATATATGCAACCACAGAATCCATTATACATTCATAGCAACAAAAATCAATGGTTTGTCAACCTACCAACTTTTCCTTTCTTTTTCTTTAATGGCAGAGCTCAACCTTTCTCCTTCCCTTCCAGCCCAACCTTTGCCTACCCCTGTCCCTCCTGTGCCTGACCCTGATCCCCCTCCCTTACTCTCTAGCCATCCTTTAGCCTCTTCCTCTATAAGCATTCCTAACTCCTCTCCTCCTATGTATGTTAAGTCTAACCCTCCCATCAGCAACACAAGTCAACAACCATGGACTTCTCTATTCAAGAACAAACCACGCAATGCGGGGAAGTACATGCCTGTTAACTTCATCAATGAATTTGTTGGGGATGCATTGGTGCTTCCTGACTCTGTTCAAGAAGCTGGGCAAAGTATATGGCAAGATTATGTAGTTGGATTTTTCCTAGACGAACCCCTATCATTTATAGCAGTGGTGCAACACCTTAAGAGAGTATGGAGATTGAAGGGTAGCATTAAGGTTAAATCAGATGGAGTAGTCTTTATGTTCCTATTTTCAAGTGAGGATGATCGGAGAAGAATCATCCAGGCTGATCCGATAATCATGAAGAATAAATTGTTTATTGTAAAAAAAGGGACCCCACAATAAGCAATATTTGCGGCTTAGTCACTTCAGTTCCTATTTGGATACATATCTACAACATACCACTAGCAGCGTGATCCCCTCTAGGCATCAATTGGCTTGCCGGAAGAATAGGGTGTGTTAAATGTTTGGATGAAAGTACAGAAAGAATGGAAAGGTTGACCTATGCTAAAGCATTGGTGGAAGTGACACCCATATCCGAATTAGTTGATAGCTTTCAAGTACTGTGTAAGGATGGAACAAAACAGACTGTTTTTGTGGAATATTAGTGGAGGCCACAAGCATGTACAACTTATAAGGTGTTTGGGCATGATATTTCTAGTTGCAAAAATAGTGTAAAGTCAGATGAAGCAATAAAGAATGATACAAATACTTTGTCAAAACAAGCTCCAAATAAAGGTTCCCTGGTGAAAGATCAAAATGTCAATATTATGCATAATAAGTCCTCTGGAGTTTGGAAAAAAGTTGAGCATGGGAGCAAAAGAAAGAGTGATTTAATGAAGACTAAGGAAGATGGTGGGAGTGGTAGGGATGGAAGTGACAAAGAAAATGAAACAAGGAAAGTAGGAATTGAAACTTATAATAACAAGGACAATTTTGTGGATTTAGTTGAAGAAGGAGAAGTTGTTGAGGAATTAGAGAATAATACGAGCAATAAATTTCAAGTGCTGCATAATTTGACTGAGGAAAATGGAGAACTGAGTATTGGAGGTAGTGGAAATAAAATTTATCCTGAACAGTTAAATGGTGCAACTGGATTGACCATTAAGGAAGCAGTAGTGGCTAAAGAAAGTTTGGGTGAAGATAAGGAGAAGAATTCAGAAGTGCAAATTGATGAAGCAGATCTAGAAGCTAATTCTCAACTTGCTAAAAACTATGGAATGCTAGTTCAGGAATTGGTTGGGGTAAGAAAGGAAAAAGAGTATGAACTAACAAAAGGAAAACAAAAAGTAGATATGCAAGCTGAAACAATTAAGCATTCAGAAAATAATGGAAGTAAAGACAATTTGGGTGGAAATTGTGTGCATTCCCTGTTACCCAGTAAGTTGACTCAAAACTCTATAGCCAAAGCATCTCATTCCATCAATATACTCAATCATCATGAGAAAACTGAAACTTCACATGCACACAATGTCAGTGTGCATGTTTCAGAAGTAACCATAATCCCTAACTATCAATCCATACCTCCTTATTCTCATATATCTCCCCCTCCTGGTTATATACTTCCTCAAGAATACCCACAATCCACACTGTCCAAAACTCCAATCCCTCAACATAAGAATCACAGCAGTATTAAGAGGAAAAAAGAAAGTTACCTGTCAGAATTTGACAAAGGCAAGGATGTTGACTATGTAGAAACATTACCTGAAAAGGATACAACCCTAAATTCAGGCCTTAGAAGGTCTATGAGATTACAAACTAATCAACCATTAGTTTAATCCATGTTACAAAAAATATGGTTTTGGAATATAAGAGGTTCACATTTGGAAATAAAACTTGTGCAAGCAAAACAAATTATCTCTGATAATAATCTTGGAATCTTTGGCATTCTGGAGACCAAACTTAACATTGATCTTACCCTCAAAGCAGCCAATCTTATTAATCCACTATGGAGTGTTCATCATAATCTGATTGAGGCTCCATATGGCAGAATTATGGTTCTTTCTGATCCAACCTTCTACACTCTCACTCCAATTATATCCCACAAACAATTCATTCATTTCCATGCCTTGCATTTACCAACCACAACTTCCTTCTATCTGACCTTTATTTATGGGGAAAACCATGTTGCAGCAAGACAAGATATGCTGAACTATTTACCACATCTTTGGCAGGAAACACATCCTTGGTTTGTGTTAGGAGATTTTAATTGTATGTTAGCTGCTGATGATCGTTGTGGTAGCACTCCCCTTTCTATTTCTGACATTTCTCCTCTCAACCATGCTATCTCTTCCTCCAATTTACATGAAGCTGCCTATGTTGGTCCAAAATACACTTGGAACAACAAAAGTATATCAGGAGTGAGAACCATGAGTAGACTTGACTTAACCTTTCTCAACACCAAAGCTCTAACTCAATACCCTAATTCTCTGAATCATATCCTCCCTCCTCTACTCTCTGACCATTCACCTGTTTTTTTAGCCACTGAATGCAATGCCATTAAAAGGAACTCCAGTTTTAAATTTTTTAACTCGTGGATCAAAGATCCAGAATTTATGCCTTTAGTTGTTAATGTATGGAATCATCCTAAATTTGGTAACAAAATGTCTATTTTGCAGCAAAAATTGAAAGCAACCAAGGAAGCTTTAAAGAGATGGGCAAAGAACAAGTATGGTGATGGTAACAAGAACTCCAATAATCTGCAGAATCAACTGTCTACTATTCAATTGAGTATGCTTGAAGATCCAGGTAATAGCAGTCTATCTGAGCAAGAACATGAACTAACACAGCTATTATCAGAAGCTATGGCCTCTGAGCTAAGCATGAAGAAACAAAAATTGAGGAAGGAGTGGGATTTGTATGGTGATAGAAATTCTAAACTGTATCATAGTACCCTAAAAATTAAAAATGCAAAAAGAAACATCCACCAGATACAAGATGAGGAAGGAAGGATTTTAAACAAGCCAGATGAAATTGACAAAGCTTTCATTGATCATTATATCAATCTTTACTCCCCAAATGAAGCATGGAACCCTAACTCTCATGAGCTCATGTCTACTCCTTTGCCTGTCCTGTCTGAGTCTGATATCCAATATTTGTCTTCAAGAGTAACTGATGAAGAAATATATAATGCTATGTTTGGTATGAAGAGGGATTCTTGTGGTGGTCCTAATGGTTTTAATGCCGTTTTCTTTATTCATTGTTGGGATGTCATTGCTAATGACTTCAAGGCAGCCATGCATAATTTTTTTGAGCACAATAAATTGCCTATTCCCATAAATGCTACCAACTTATGTTTGGTGCCAAAAGGTATGCATGCTGCTACTCTTAATTCATTTCGCCCTATTGCTTGCTGTAACATAATATACAAATGCATATCTAAAGTTATTGCTGCTAGGCTTAGACATGTGCTTCCTACAGTGATTTCTGAGAACCAAGCTGCATTTTTGAATAATAGAAGTATCCTAGATAATGTGCTGACTACTCATGAACTACTTAATGGTTATGGTAGAGCTCATGTTTCTCCAAGAGCTATGATGAAGCTTGATATAAGAAGAGCTTATGATACAGTTAGCTAGGAAGCTCTGACTGGTATTATGGGATTAATGGGGTTTCCTTGCCACTTTGTCAGCTGGATATATACATGTATTTCAATAGTCTCCTTCTCATTATGTTACAATGGTAGCACTGTTGGATATTTTAGAAGTCAGAGAGGAATAAGACAGGGAGACCCGATGTCTTCTTATTTGTTCATAATTGTGATGGAATTTTTTACTCAGCTTATTAACAATCAAGTCAGGAACAACAATTTCAAGTTGCATCCCAAATGCAGGAATCCTCTCATTACCTCTCTTCTTTTTGCAGATGATGTTATACTTTTTATTAAGCCTACAGTATCTTCAATGGAATGTGTCAAAGGCATCCTTCACACTTTTGAGAAGTGCACTGGTCTACAAGTCAACAGAAGCAAGTCATTCCTAATGGTGGCAGGACTCAATGACAATGACAATCAGAACATACACCATGAAAGTCAACTTCCTAATCTTCCTGAGGGTACCATGCATCTGGGTATCCCTTTGTGCTCTAGAAAAATTGGAGCAACTGCTTGTTTGCCTCTGTTTGAAAGAATAACTGAAGCTATGAATAGATGGGAAAGCAATAAGTTATCTCGGGCAGGCAGAACCACAATCATAAAATCTATAATACAAGCTATGACTGTTTATTGGTGCAGGTGCTTTATTTTACCTTCTGCTCTTTTATCTAGCATCAGGAAAGCAATGAATCATTTTCTATGGACTGGGGATATGTATTCTACAAAACTCATTCCTATTGCTTTTGTGAAATTGGAGAAACCACAAAAATATGGTGGATTGGGAATAAAATGTATGAGGACTTGGAATCAAGCTGCATTTTCAAAGCATTTTGACAATCTGATTAATGAAAAACCTAATTTGTGGGTTAAATGGGCAAGGCATCATCATCTCGGCAATAAGAACTTCTAGCAAATTGAACCCTCTCCTCTGTGTGGTTGGGTGTGGAGATCAATCCTTAAACTCAGGGGAAGTTTACTTCCACATGTCCAGCTTGTGCTTGGCCCTGATAGTAAAGCTAAATTCTGGTTTGAACCATGGGTGGGAAGAGGAATTATATTGCATGATTTGCTCTCCTATGAGCAGAGGAATCAAACAGGCATCCCCTTGAATGCTAGGGCAGTTGATTATTTTTATAACGGTGAAATTGTTTTGCCTTACTCCTCCAACCCTATCATCAATCAGCTGTGGGCTGTTGTGCAAAGCAAGAAGTACCCTACTGGTGATGATGTGTATGTGTGGACTGCTAATCTTGGGCAGCACTCCATATCAAGAATTTATAAAGTTTTGATAAGAGATGAGAATAGCCCTATCTTTAGATGGCATGCTAGAGTCTGGAATACAAACACTTCACAAAAACTGAACTTCTTTTTATGGAAAGTCCTAAGAAATGCACTCATGACCATGGATAAATTATGTAGGAGAGGTTTTTCTGTGGACTTGATGTGTAACTTCTGAAATAATCATATTGAAGATGGCTCACATCTCTATTTTGATTGTATGGTTACTAAAAGAAGCTATTCTCTTCAATGGAAGATTTTCTGAGCCAATAATGAATAGTAGTGTTGAATGGAATAGAGTCTTCAGAAGAACAAGATGGAAGGATGCTTCATCTTATAGGCTGTGTTACTGCTCCTGAATGTTTATGTGGATGTGATATGGGCTGAGAGAAATGCTAGAGTTTTTGAGAATAAAATGAAACTTGAAAGTGCCTTGATAAACATCATAATATCTAGAGTCAAGGAAAAGTCTTCCCTACATGTTGCTTATGGCTCTCTGGTTTAGGGTTTTTATTATTTCCTTTCCCTGTGCTGTTCTTGTTTGGTTTGTTTTAAGTCTTTCATTCTTATTTACTTCTTAGTCTTCCCTGTTTGCTTTTGAGAGCTCTAGCTTGTTATTGCTCTCTTTTTGCTTTTGTTTTTGTGTGGTTAATAAATATAGTAAGGGACCATTCAACCCTGCTTGCCTTTTAAAAAATCTTTATATAGATATTTCAAGATCATTATTAAATTTAAACACGTATATTTAAGATATATACATATTATACTTTAAAATCAATTCTTATATCAACACACACACACACATATATATATATATATATATATATTATATTCAAAATTTATACTAACAGATCATATAAACATACATATAAAAAAAACTTGTATAATCTTATATTTTATAACTAACAGATCATATAAATCTTAGATAACTTACATTATATATATAATCCTACTATTATATGTAAACAATCAGTAAATGCCCTATGCAAACATACTATATGTAAAACTTACTTTATTATTATATTTGTACATATATAATATCCTTTTATAAATATATACTATTCTATTATAAAAAAAATGCTTGGGTTTGCATACTTTGGCTGTAGGTGCTCGAACGGAAAGGCGGAGAGGGTTGCTTCATATGACATAGTAGAGGGCGAGCACGCGTAGGCTAGGAGGAAGAACACGGCAGAGGCTATGATGGCATGCGAGGACAGGGAAGGAAAGGTGGTTAGGCTTCAAAATGAAGGTGGCTCGGCTGCTTTATATATTTTTTCCTTTTCTTTATATATTTTTTATTTATTTTTGTGTACATATATGGCTGTGCGTGTGGGAAACTATTGTGGAGGTTGCAATCGTTTGGATGTGGGGCGGTGGTCAGCTGCATGGGTGGAGTGTGGGTCACTGTTGTTTCGGGGAAAGAGGAGAAAGGCTTTTCGGCGGAGATGGATGCTCGGTGGAGATGATGTGGTAGGGTGGGTCGGCATGAGAAAGGGAGGACGTGCGGCTATGGAAGATAGAGAAGGAGGGTGATGGGTTTCGATGGAAAGGAAGGAAAATAAAACAAGCAGGTTCATGGAAAATTACGTGGAGATGGGCAGGCTTAAGCAACAGAGAAGAAATGCCAGTGACTTAATACGTGAATTGAAATTAAAAAAAATTCTTTTTTTTTCGAGGAGGTAGCCCTAGTTTTGGCCATGAAGGCCTAGCAGATCTGGCTAAGGCGTTGCTTTGAAATGTGAAGTGAAGATGGGGATAGCAGGTTAGAAGGAAGACTAACAAACTTTTATATAAATAAACATATATTATTTTATTTTTCAATTGAAACCAGAGACGAATAAAACGAACCATCATATAATGTTGTAATGGGAATAGTGAAAAGCAATAATTGGATTTCAGAAATTATTAAAAGCTAACGTCCATTGGCTTTAACTGATGGACAAATGAAAAGACAAAAAAAACCAAACAGTCACAAGTACGGAACTGATACGACAAATTATTTCGCCGATTTCATCGCGTACCGGACGCCGAACTACACAAATAAATATAATGCAGAGATCAACACGACGAGATAATCATAATGGTGCACAGATATCAACGATACGACAATCCTATCAAAACTCGATATTCGCTGCCAAAATGCTTCTAAAATGCCGAAAATAAGATAAACGGGGCTAGAGCAGTCCAAATTTGGCGAAACGAATAACGACGTCTCACTCAAAAGATGATTTACAAATTTACTATATAAATATATTCAGATTTCGAAAATAGTTTAATTTCACCAATTTAACTTATTTTAAATTGAAATTGAAAATTACACAACAGAACTAACTTACATATTTTCTAACGAAAATCTGCCATTTTCTATGATTAATTTGACGCATTACAAACATCAAATTTTCATTGCCAAATTTTATAGTTTTAAATTTCACAAACATTCAGTTAATTACATTATAAAAATCGTTAAAATTTATAGGTCGTTACACTTTAAAAAGAGGAAGATAAGAAGAAGAAAAGCTTTTCAAATTTATACAAGCTCAAGTGCCAGGTGAATGGGAATTAATATGAAATAGAAAATTAAAGTAGTTTAATTTTAGTTCTTTTCTAGCATGATAATATGAATTAATTTCTGTTAATAATTGAGGTTTGACGCAAATTATGTAACTTTTTCTTCTACCACTTCTCAATTCTAATTCATGTTTGGTTTAAAATATGGAACGTATAAATAGCTTATTCACATTTTGTGGCGTAAATGAGATTGGTTTAACTAAATTGAATTAGAATTTTTATTCAATTTTTTAATGGCATAACTGGTTAGTTGGGTAAATTCAGAATATGTTCTTTGAATAAAATTGGAAATTTGGTTGGTATAATTACATAATTCTGAATATTGTTATGGAACAAAATTGGGAATTTTAATTGGTATATGTGTTTATTCCATATGCGGCCTTAAACGTAAAAAGTGGAATTTTGTGTTATTAAATGGTTTGTGAACCATGTGTGAATTTGAGCTCGTATGAAAAAGTTATTAACGTTAGAAGATTGGAAAATTTCGACTTCGAGTCTTACTTTGGTCCGCCGCCTCAATTACCCGGTGCTCGTTCTGAGTTTTTCCCAAAACGACCCGAGACCCGAGTCATTTGGCTCCTGACCCAAAGTCACTATAGGGTTTTCGCCTCTAGAACCCGAAGCACGACCAGATCCGCCTCGTTCGGCGTGGAACTCTCTCTGACCTGAAGTCACTGCAGGGTTTTCGCCTTTGGAACCCGAAGCGAACCTCTTCCTGACTCGAAGTAAACTTGAAGCAACAATTTTTTTTTTGAAATTAGGTTTTGTAATTTGGGTATTAGGTTTGATGTTAACAACTGTCCACATGGTGGAGAATCCAGAACGAAGTAGGATGGTTTGGCGACGATTCTATATGAGGTATTAACGCAGCCCTGACTCCCGTGAGTCATCTTGATGTGACTAAAATAGGAGCCAGCCGGGCTAGGTGAGGTCGCACCTCCGATCAGACACATTCCTTCGATACCATTCTATTATTTTGTGATTTGATTGGGTGCACTTTTGATTATGGGAGTGTGTCATGAGGTGGGCGGTAGTAGTTGCTATGCGTTACCACCAGTCTGGATCCGCAAAATGGTCGAATCCTACTCTGGGCATTGCCTCGCGTGCCTTGTCACATGCCTTATCGCGCCCTCTACGAGTTTGGTTTGTACCATACCTATGGAGTGCCCTCTGGTAGCCCTCTACTTTATGGAGGAATTACGGTACTGTATAGACTATGGGAATATATAAAACGTGTTAAGAGGGATATGGGTAACGCCTTAACGCTATTTTGACAGTTTACTTTAGACAATATGTTTGTACCAAAATTGGGCACAACACTTTTCAGAAGGGCTTGAAGAGATATAATGAAGAAATAAATGTAAAAAGAGGATTATCTAACAAATACTTCAAACAATAATCAGAAAAACGGCAAAAGAACGCAGAGATTTAGAGTGGTTCGACGTATTGCCTACGTCCACTATGAAATGATTGATCTTTATTAACTTTTGCTTGCTGGTTACAGCGGATTACAACAGTGAGTACAACAGTGAATTTCGAGCACAATAGAGAATTCGGCAGAATCTAGACGTCAAAGAGCCAAAAAGATCCCTTTTATGTAGGTTCTGGGCTTCTATTTATAGGCGTAGGTTGTAAATATCTCGCTCAGATCTCGGGAGACCTCTTCTGGCATGTGGGCGGCCCACGCAATTGACCCCATGTAATTTGCACTCGGTCCGTGATCGATACGAACAAATTTTGTATCGATCAAGATTTGACCCAATCGAGTCGAAATCTAGCATGAACATTCTTTAGGTTGTACGCAAGCTCTTGTGAAAATTTGGTGGCATTTGGACTTGTAGATTGTGAGTTATGATCGATGCAAGTGTGTACTTTTCGAAGGCTGTCTCCTTCGTATCGATGCCGTTCGTATCGATGGTTTCCCATCGATGATTTTGCACATGATGCCGGTTGACGTGGCGCTTTTTTCTAGGATCGATCCATATTTCATGCCGAATTGATCGAGTCTTTCCAATGTTTACGCCTCGTACGTATCGATTTGACTTGACCTAGTTTGCATCGATCGGCTATGCCTCATTTTGTATCGATTATGCGTATTCCATTCGCATCGATGCTTTGTGTTTTATTTCATATCGATGAGAAGCATCGGTTTCGTATCGATCGCTTAAAGGCCACTTCGTATCGATAGATGGGTGATTTCTTCGTATCGACCACAGAGTAGCTACTTTCGTATCGATGGGAGATATTGATTCCGTATCGACCTATGGCCGATCGATACGAATTATGCCGAAGACAGATCGACACGAAATAGACTCCCAGTGTTATCTACTGATGGATACGAAGTAGGCAGTCATGGATGGATACGAAGTGGACGTTGGTTGATCGATACGAACAAGCCAGAGGTGATCCATGCGAAGCGGTATGAAGAAAGACGGATACGAAGAACACTACTCTCCTGATTGATGTGAAACCATGTGCATATGATGGATTCGAACCAGATTGATACGAAGGAAGATTTTCTCTGGTTGTTTGATGGATACGAACAAGGTGATTACTTGAATTGCATCGATCATATCTTGAGCATACAAACTCGGATTGACTAGAAATTTGGAACGTTGGCTATCATAGCTTTGCTTGTCATGTCTTGTTAATTGTAGCTCGATCCGAACTCGGACAAAATTCGTCGATATTCATAGTGAGCCTGCGTATAACCGATCTTCGGGATGGACTGTCTTTGGTTTCCAGTTAAGTTCCTGGTATCACGGCCTTGCCAAAAGACGGGATAACATTTGCCCCCCAAAGTACGTCTTATGAGAACACGACGTGCTTTGAAAAGCTGCAATCTTCATTCTAAAAAGTTGCATCTGACTTGTCAAACGGTTGTTGTTTTCTCGTCGAAAGTTGTAATCTTTGATTGATCCATAGAAACATAAATTATGAACCGTAGACTACCCATTGTTGTACTGTGTATTATTGTAATTGATCGATGTATGATAGTAATTTGTCGTTTGTTGTTGTAATTATCACCAAACAAGCATTCAATTCCTGCGAATTTTAAAGATTGGATGTTAGTTCATTATACATGAATGTATGTTAGCCTGACTCCCGTTAACGTTCGTACGCTCACGAGTCGTTGTCAGGATTTCAGTTTTTTGTATCGAATTCTGTATCAATCCTCTCTTGAATCGACGTGGAATTCGAGTTGTAATGAAGCTTGGTGGTCATTTTGGAGTATCCCTTCGTATCGATCCTCTCCTGAATCGATTCGGGATGAATAAACATGAATTTTGTATCGATAGAGTTGAATTATCCAAACATTATTCTACGACGATCCTCGCATCGATGGCTGTGAATTTCCTTCAATTTTCTAAATGATTGATACGAAGTTGTAGTTCGTGTCGATAGACTAATGAAGGATGCAAACAGAGTGACTGGTCCCCTATGCACTATTCGTATCGATGGATACGGGCTTTTATGGGTTGTATGTTGATGGATACGAACAGTACAATTCGTATCGATGTGCCTTAGATGGAGTCGAGAACAATGGATACGAACAAACGTTTCGTATCAATGGAATCTGGTGATTCAGAAAAATCTTTGTTGCAACTTTCGTATCGATAAAGCTCGAGTCTGTTGATACGAATATCTAATTCGTATCGATCCGGGGAGAAACCGATTGGAACCGATTGCAATGACTGGAAGGCGAATCGTTTTCCTTCACTCCTAGCGTCTATATATAAACGTTTTGTACTTAACATTTTTTCTCACTTGCTCATTTTATTTCTTCTGTCTTTGCATCGACCAGGACAAAAAGGAAGAGAACCGACCTCATCTCCAAACCGAGCAATCCATCGATCTTTCGAACCGATTGTTCTAACTAGGTAATTAATAAATCAACACTGTCCCAAAACGATAAGACTTGAGTTTTAACACCGCTCTATCCACGGTCGTCGCCAGTTCCGACGTTAGCGATGCCGGAGTGGGGTCTGAACAGGGTTGAGGAGAGAACTATGGCGTTCAGGCCACTTGGAAGAGAAGAGGCGTTGTCGATTGAGACGATGGGGTAACTCGTATCGATTGTGGATGGAGGAAGGAGCTTCGTATCGATCACGAATGTTGTGAAGTGGCTTGTGTAGACGGAGGATGGCAAGGCAGTTTTGTATCGATCTAGGGTCATAGGAGTTCGTATCGATTCAGGATGATGGGTACGAAATTGCTTGTCTAGGATCGATACGAAACAAAGGTGATTTCATACCGATACTAAATGACTTCCTGACAATCGATACGAAGTATTGTTCTACGACCGATACGAATTATGCTTCCTTTGATGGGTGCGAACAGTACTCTTGGTGATCGATACGAATGATGTTTTGGTGACCGATCCAAGTCCAGACTTTGATGGATACGAAATCTCTACACACTTGAACATTTGATTCCGACGAGCTTCTGCCCTGCATAACTGGACTTATCCGTTTCGCCGCATATCTGACTGCCTTTCGAAGCTCGTCGATGGAATAGTGACTCGAGAAACTTAACAAACTTTAACTCGAATTGGTCTCTAAAGTTTGGACGGCACGGTTGTGACGGTCAGCGATGACGGTCACTCCAGTTGAATTTCAAAGTCTTGTCGTTTTAATATTTCTCAAATTCTATAGAATCTTTTAAGTATTATGTAGCACTGCACTACACTACACATTCACGCACTTTACACCGGGGTACACACAGGCTTATTATCAACTAATGATGGTTTTTAATAAGTTGATTAGCTATGGAATCCACAAGTTCACAACAACAGGAGCTTCAGAGTTCATCTCCTTTTGTCCTAGAGATACCGGCCATCGCGACTGAAGTTGTAGACTCAGCTCCGGATGAGCTTCCAGGAGCAACTTTTATTGCAAACCCACAAGATTCTGTACCGTCCAATGTCTTCGAAGACATTTTGGGACGAATATGCCTAAGGAACGGTTTGTCATTGGACGATGTTCTATTACCGGGTCCGAACGATAGACCGCATGCTCCCCCGGAAGGGTTTACTGCCTTCAATCGCAATGCCTGTACAGCAGGAACTCTTCCTCCGTTTAATCAGTACATTAGAGAAGTGCAGTCTTTTCTTGGAATCGCCCCATCACAGTTACACCCCAATGGATACGCTCTGCTGAATAGCTTATTTATTGTATTTATGGAGCATCTTTTCCGACCTCCGACTCCGATCAAAATTAGATACTTATTCAACGTTAAGAGTCAGGGAGATAGCCCTTCCTTCACGTTCTTAGAGGCGGTCCAGAACTGCCAAGTTGTGACGGGGTCTTGGACTAGATTAAGCTACTTAAAAACTGAGTGGTTCTATGTACGATGCCCACCGGGGTTTTCCAGTCGATGTTTAGCCAGACGTAAGTGCTTCAACTTTACATGACCTGACTGTGCGACATCACTTGACATCCACTCTAACATTTTATGTCTTTTGCAGGCTCGATTCCGCGGCCAGAGGGCGCCCGCTTTAAAGAGATGATTCAAATTCTTCAAGAAGGGCTGATTGAGATGAGAGAAATCGAGTCGGTACTCACAAATGAGAACTTGAGAATCGTTGGGCTGATCGACCAAGATCAAAGCATTAGACCTGAAGGATCGATTAGAACGGTCTCGACAAAATGGGCTAAACGTAGAGCACCCAAACTTGTGATAGCCGAGGAGGGCGATGATAAAAGTACGCCCATAGATGATGAACCTGTTGTTGGGCCTTATGCTGGATTTCAAGCGACAGAAGGAAAGAGAAAAGGCAAGGCCGCTGCTCACAACCGCCCTAAGTCTTCGAGGTGGAAATAAGTTGTGGTTTCTTTGCCGGCCTCCGACGTTAGAATCTCAGAGGCTCCTCCCTCGCCAATAGAGAGTCCTTTTGAAGGGCTTGCCAATATTCCGATTCCGGACTTTGTGTCACTTCCACATGATACCGGATTTGAGGAGCTTCAAAATTCTCTAAAGTTAGGCGAGTCTCTACCCATCAGTGCGGCCGACATTACCGGTGGGTCGGGAGGTTGCACACACATACACACTTCACGGCACCACACGATTTCCAAGCATAAGTGTTCAACTCAAGAAATTACTAACTCCGTTGCTCTTTTTTCCTTACAAATTCAATAACTAGGCGAGATTCCATGCTCAGCAGCCTCCGCTCAGCACGTCAGGCATCGAGCTCGTATTATGAGTACCGTCGGAGGGAGGATGACAAAAACCGCGATCGTGGTTATTCTAGTCAGGAACGCTACGAGAGGGATAGAGACAGGGATTACAGAGAACAGAGATATCGATCTCGACCGCGTTCTCCACCTCCCTGACTCCCTACACAACCTTCAGGCAAGGGAAAACAACCGGTAGAGCCTCCTCGTCACAAACCATTTTCTCAAACTTCTCAGCCTGAATCGCAACGTCACAGAACTGAGGTCGAGCCTCCAATCGTTGCTGAACAAGCTATCACTGAGCCCACTGCGGAAGGGGCTATTAGAATTGCTCGGTTGAAGAAAGATTTTCCAAATATATGCTTTGACGAGTACATCTTCCCTCCTCACTTAAAGAGAATCCTGTCGGAGGTAGAATACACAATGCATGATTATATTCATGACATCTATACCCAGTACAAAGAGTGGGTGAAAGCTGTAGAGAAAGCATCGAAGGTGGCCTTCGAGCGGGCTAAAATAATCTAAAAGTTAGAATCTGATCTCACCCAGAAGGACCGCATCGTCCAAGTGCTTAATGATGAAGCCGAGTCCTCTTGGAAATCAGAGATAGAGGCCACCAAAAAGGCCGATGAGGCGAACTTGGCTATGGAAAGGATGAGGCAGACACACTTTGCCTTGGTGGAGCAGATGGGCCACCGAAACACCATTGTCACAGTTGAACGAGACGCTGCTATGAAAGAACTTGCTGGGCTTAAAGCTAAATTTTCCGAAATCATCAAAGAAAAGGATGATGCCAATAGAGCAGCTCAGGAAGCATGTTAACAGGCCGTAGTGCTTCGGAGCTAGCGGGATGCGGCAACGGCTAAGGTTCGGGAGGTGGAGACTAAGGTCGAGGAAGAAGTCCAACGGGCGGAGTATAGGCTAGAAGCTGATATCGAAGATCTCCTCATTGTTTATAATGCTAACGTCTTGAACCATAGAAATCTAGCCTGGCTCGATAGTTATCCAACACATCTATACAATGCCTGGGACCGATTAATGAAAGATGAAAAGCTGTGCATCAGGGCGAATCAGTTTATGAATTTGAGCTTGAAAACCGAATGTTGAATGAAGACGAGCGAAAATTTCTCCACGATGCAATGATTTCACATGAGAAGGAGAAGCTCGGGGCTCAGCATTTGGAAGTTGGAGAAGGTTCCGGCGTCGAGCACCGCGATACAAATCACGAAACTCTCGTGCCGACCTAGTGTAAACCGACTTCCGCGGTTGATTCTCAATCCATTCCTGCTTACAATCCGGATCAGCCGTAGTTATCTCCAGCTAGAGAGTAAGTTTCTGAAGCCGTTCAGCCGTCCATGAGCCAAATTAAAGAAGGTACTCAGAACATTCACCACACTTGCTCAAAATCAGGAGCTTGATTTGAAGCGTTTACTAACGGTCTTTGTTTTTCTCTATCCAGTGACTGGAGTAACACCGATCGCGGCTCCTGCAACTCAAGAATTACTTCAAGCGCAGGAGGCCATCATTACTGAAGTGACCACCATAACTACAACAGCGCCGATTGATGGAACTCAAGGGAACACACTCTCTTTTGACGAACAGATGATGGAGGAACTCCTCAGTCATCACAGTGACCCCTTTGCGGACCTACCATTTGTTATGGGTGGAAGCGCACCTGCTACTGGCTCTTCAATTCCAACCACTGATGCTCCAAGCGAGGCCCAAGCGATTCGTGAGGAAGAAATATTAGCCGAAATCAATGCTGAAATGGAGGCAACGGCTCATGGTGGTAGTTTTGGAGGTGGGATGGCGGCACCTGGTCCAGCTCCGTTAAGGATGATATCACCTGGTGGTACAATTATTGATACCAGTGTGCCTATCCCGCCTCCTATAGTCGATCCAGTTCCTCCGACTCCACCTTTTGGGGGCATTCCCGTACACTTGAGCTTGGATGAGGAAGTTGATATCGTGCCCCCTACTGGAGATCGGCCATCGAAAGACAAAGGCTCGAAAAGGAAAACAAGTGGCAGCTCCAGTGGGTCCACACCGAAGAGGAAGCCGAAAAAGAAGAGAGAGTAGACGTGCTTCTTCGGTTTATTTTTGGTTTATAGATAGGAATCTACTTTCGTTTTCCTTTTGTAGGCCATGTATAGATGCGGGTTCGGCCCCCGCTAGTAGGAATTTTGGAATCAACTTGTACATAATTTCTTTTCGCAAATAGTTGAAATGAAACTTTATTTTGTTTTGAACTTGATGTGTGTTTATTTGCTTAAGTGTTCCAGCATTTGAATTCTTTGTTCAGTACACTTATGAAGTTTCAACTTTTGAATCTTGTTTGAGTTTACCCGTCAAGTCCTGAAATCATGGCCACAAGTCATGACTGGATATTAAGTTGAACTCTGATTTTGTACTGCTTCAATCAGCGATTAACACTTAAGTTTTGCTCCCAGTTTCAGGGATGAATTGAAAAGATCGGCTAGCGGTCGTATTTCGCCTTCAACACATCATGCTTAACATCGTTGAATTGATGCTGAAACAAGGATAATTCGAGTGGTCAAATCACACTCGCTCTTTTATCGATGATTGTATCCACACTCCGAGGATTGCACTTGTGCATCGGTGGTCGGTTGCATCTGCTCAAGTTTTAAGTGCAAGTTCATACTCCAGGGACTTAAGTTATTTTCATGGGTGATCAGCCACATTTGCTTGACACTTAGCATTTCGTCTGCACTCTGGGGACTTGGAGTTGGTCAAAGTTTACTCTCCGGTTCACAGTTTGGGAATCCAGATCATTTTGATGTCTATACTCCGGTTCGCACTCTGGGAATCTGGAGTTAGGTGATGTTTATACTCCAGTTCATACTCTGGGAACTTAGAGTTAGTTGATGTTTATACTCTGGTTCGCACTCTAGGAATCCGGAGTTGGTAAACAGACGGTCAATCACATTTGTTGTGAGTTTTTGAATTTTATTCGCACTCTGGGAACGAAAGGTGTACCAGGATCGTGGATGGTCGGATCACATCCACCCTGAGTTAACAAGTGAGGTCGTTAGATGGACGGGTCCATCCTCTTCAAACTTGGTTCAAATACGGGCGAAGTCATTAGGTGGATGGATCCACCCTCTTCGAAACTGTATTTGTAAGTTTATACTCCAGTTCACACTCTGGGAATCCGGAGTTAGTTAAAGGATTGTCGTGTATCAATCCTTTTTTGACTTCAGTGTGATGGCTTGTCCCAAATAAATTCCACCGTATGATGGAACTTAGCTCTCCATGCATAGTGATCGTCATATGAAGTATTTCGAGTAAATCACAGCTGTGGCTCGAAGAGATTGCACTTTATTGCTGAAATAAGAAAATACGACAAAATCAGTTACCTTATTACAAATTCAAATTTCGAAGTGCATAAACAAATTGCAAATGAAAAATAGACTGAATAAATAAACAGAGCCTGTTATGTATAGTAGCAACGAAGACTCTCGCTGTTCCAGGCTCTCGGAAGAGTGAGACCATCAACGGTCGATAATTTGAATGTGCCATCTCCGAGCTTTCGTTCAATAACATACAACCCTTCCCAAGTTGGCTTCATATGAGAAGGGACCGGGTAAATTCTCTTGAGGACGAGATCGCCAAGTTCAAAGGTTCAGGGGCGGACCTTGGCATTATATAATCGGGCGACTCGACTTCGATATGCGGCTGCCCACAAATCAGCAAGTAATATAGCATTTGTCTTTGGATCATAGTATGTCACACAATGAGAAGGTACTTTTAATTCGACTGGGATAACAGCTTCTGAATCATAAGAGAGAGAATGGAGTGTGTCCGGTCGCGGACTTGTGGGTTGTTCGGTAGGCCCATAAGGCCGTAGGAAGTTCATCGACCCATTTCCCCCCGGCTTTTTCCAGTCATTTCTTTAAAATAGACTTTATAACTTTATTAACAGCTTTGACCTGTCCATTCGCTTGAGGGTGTGCAACTGTAGAGAATTTATTCTGAATGTGGATTCGTTGACAGAAATCCTTAAATTTAGCACTGTCGAATTGGGTCCCGTTGTCAGTGATGATAGTACGTGGGAGACCAAATCGGCAGAAGATGTTGCGCACTACAAAGTTGATCACCTTCTTCATTGTGATTGTAGAAAGGGGTTCAGCTTCCGCCCACTTGGTAAAGTAATCAACTGCTACGATGGCGTACTTCGCACCACCTTTGGCTAGAGGTAAAGAGCCAATATTATCGATGCCCCATACCGCGAATGGCCATGGGCTGACCATCTGTGTTATCTCGATAGGTGGGCTCTAGGAATTCGTGCTTGCTTCTGACACTTATCACATTTCTTGGCATAATCCGATGCATCACGATTTACAGTCGGCCAATAATATCCATAGCGAAGTACAGTCTTGGCAAGAGCTTGCCCCCCGGTGTGATCGCCACATTCTCCTTTGTGTACATCATGCAATACTCGTTTGATTTCATCGTGAGCGATACACCAGAGTAAAGGAACATAGTATCCTCTTCTATACATGACTCCATTCTGTATAATGAATCGCGAAGCTTTTCGAAGAATCTGTCTCTTTTAACTCCTGCACTCAGGCAAGGTTCCGTGCTCGAGATAATTTTTGAACGGAGTCATCCATGACTCCCCCTCGGAAACGACATCAAATATCCAATCGGTTTCTATCTGATCGATGCTTGGCGAAGATAATGTCTCTATAGGAACGAGTCCCATTTGCTGTGCTTCACCTGTACCGGCTAACTTTGCTAACGAGTCGGCTTTCTGGTTGTGTTCTCGTGTACGTAATAAATGGCATAATAGTCAAACTAATTCAATGTCTCCTGAACTTGAGCAAGGTAAGCAGCTAGTCTTCGATCTTTGGCTTGGTACTCCCCTCGAACTTGACACACGACCAATTGCAAATCACAATAAATTTCCACTGCATAAATCTCTGGCAAGTTTCAATCCAGCCAATAGGGCTTCATACTCAGCTTCGTTATTAGTTGCACGGAAGTTGAACTTTAGAGCATAACATATAGATCGACCTTTAGGTTGTTTCAAGTACAGCCCCTGCACTTGAGCAACGGTCATTTGATGCACCATCTGTATGTAGCTTCCAGATATACTCGGGAGATTCACTTGTTTCGAGCAAGTCCTCTAAGATGGTAAATTCAGCTATGAAATCTGCTAGGACTTGTCCTTGGATGGCTCGCCTTGGAGTATAAGTAAGGTCAAACTGACTTAACTCGATATTCCATTTGAGTAACCTACCAGACGTCTCAGGACACGTAAGGACCTGTCGTAATGGCTGGTCGGTGTAAACGGTGATTGGGTGAGCTTGGAAATATGGACGGAGCTTCCTCAAGGCAATAACAAGACAATAAGCCAACTTCTCTAGCTTCGGATAATTTCTCTCAGCCCCGGTTAGTCACTTGCTTATGTAGTAGATCGGCTTTTGTACTCGGTCTTCCTCCCAAATTACGGCAGCACTGATTGCGTTTTCTGATACCGCCAAGTAAATGTACAATTTCTCATGATCGATAGGCTTTGACAAAATTGGCGGTGTGGAGAGATGTTGAATTAGTGCTCGGAATGCGCCCTCACATTCCATAGTCCATTCGAAGTTTCGTTTTCCTTTTCGGATCAGATCGAAGAAGGGAATGCATTTGTCAGTGGACTTTGAAATGAACCTACTCAGTGCTGCTACTTTCCCATTGAGACTCTGTACTTGCTTTATAGTTTATGGAGTTTCAAGATTTCTGATCGCCCAGATCTTTTCGGGATAAGCTTCGATTCCTCGAGCGTCGATGATAAACCCAAGGAATTTTCCGGATGCGACCCTGAAGTGACATTTCAACGGTTGAGCTTCATTCTGTATTCTCGAAGGATATTAAACATTAAATCCAGGTCTCTGATGTGATCAGTGGAAAATCACGACTTGAATAGCATGTCATCCACATACACCTCCATGGTTTTTCCAATCTGGTTAGCGAACATTCGATTAACTAACCGTTGATAAGTTGCCCCAGCATTCTTGAGTCCAAAAGGCATAACTTTATAGCAATAGAGTACCATAGGGAATTTCAGAGTCAAACACCATAGGGCAATAGCAGCCCTGAACTCAGCTAGGGCCGGTCGGCCCAAGAAAGCATTATATGGGGAGTTTATATCCAAAACAACAAACTGCAGTATCCGGACTCTCCGGCGTTCACCGATTCCTAACTCCACTGGCAATTCCACCACTCTAGTGGGTATAGTTGCACTCCCATTAAAGCCATGAATTCGAGACTGACATGGCTTCAAGTCTTTAGTCTCCATTCTCATCTGGTCATAGGCTCATTTAAACAAGATATTCACAGAACTTCCGCTGTCTACCAAGATCCTCTTCATCCAAGCAGGACCTACTTGAGCTGATATGACAAGCGGATCAATAGTGGGGACTTCGATCCTGTCGGCGTCCCAACCTTGAAATATGATGTCATCTGCCATCGTTCTTTGTTGCTTGGCCGGAGCCCCATCTTCGGAATTACTACAACATTCAAAGTTCGCATGCCTGATAGAGCTGGCATACGACTCCATTTCCTTCCAACTTTGGTCTATTGGATGAGGACCACCACTAATAGTGTTTATCACCAACCTCCCGCTAGTACGAGCGGGTTCTTCCTGTCTAGCCGGATTCGGTACATGATTTTGATTCGATAGGCCCGCACCTCCAGACTGCGGCGCCCGCACAAACTGTTTTAACTTTCTCTCCCTTATCAACTTTTCGATGAGATCCTGCAAGTGACGGCATTCATTTGTGTTATGGCCGTAGCTTTCGTGGAATCTACAAAACTTCCCCGTCTGAATCTGCTTCTCCGATGACTGTTTCGGAGCAGGCTTCTTGTACTGAATGGTATTGCAGGTTTGTAGATACACATTTTCTAGCGACGTATTCAGAGGAGTATAATTATCAAACATAGGAGCCCTACGTCGTGGACCACTATTTTGATTCCATTTCCTATTCTGATTACCATTGCCATTCTGTTGATCTTGTTTATTCTGAATATTCAACTGCACTTTTCCAGAGCTCTCCCCAGATTGTTTAACAACAAATTACTCTGAATTGCTTCCACACTAGGCCCCGCATCATCCTTCTTCCTAGACTGTTTCGCATCCTCCCTTCTTAAGAATTGGGCTTCCTTGGAATAGAAACGGTCCAATGATGCAGGGGGTTTTCCGGCCAACCAGTTGCCGAACTCAGAATTGGGATCAATCCCTTTAGTTAATGCCATTAGAATAGAGTTATCATTTGGGTTGCTAATCTCAGCATACGCAGCATGAAATCTCTCTAAATAACGCCTGAGTGTCTCTCCAGGAGCTTGAGTGACACTAGATAAAGTATTAACATCCTTTGGTCTTGCGACATGCATACAGAATTGTTCAATAAACTTTGTTGCCAACTGATCAAAACAAGAGATTGATCGAGGTGGTAAACGGGTAAACCACATAGTTGCTATGCCCTCTAGAGAGATCGGGAAGCTTCAGCATTTAACTGCATCATCAGCTCGAGCGGCATTCATCAACCACTCATACTTTAAGACGTGTTGATAGGGATCAGAGCTCCCTTCATAAACTGGTAATGTTGGCATCCTGAATCGTCGAGGTGGTTTAGCATAAAGTATCTCATCAGTAAAAGGAGTATGACTTCGGGAGATTCCCCAGTCATCATTAGTGAGGCCTTGACTCTCTCGGATCGTCTATCGGATCATCGTCAGGATGTCCGGCATTTGTACATTTTGAGCATGCTGGGCCAAGGTGTGGTTAGGTTCCACAATGTGAGGAGGGACCGGTCGCTGTCGACGGTCCATGTCTCGCCTCCTTGGTTTTATGTCCTCGGGGATGTAAGGCTCGGGAGTATGGTTGCGTTGGCGTTGGTTCGGATCTGTCCGATTTCAAACATCAACTCCCGGTTCAGTAGCAGTGGTGTTAGTGCGGTTGTCAGTAACATGATATGGAATGGTACCTCCTCGGGAGGAGGGTCCAGTCTGATGGCTGGCTGACGAGCCAACTCTCGGTTGCCCAAGGTTCAATGCATGCCGATGTCCAGTAGCTTGGGTGTAGCTTACGTCCAATCGTGGTCGTGTAGATCTATGATGGTTTTCGGATGAGGCTGAACTTTCAGTGGATGAATAGGATGCCTAATCTCTTATGGATCTCCTTCGCCGTTGGCGATGTAGCTGGTTGGTTAGTTCCGCATTAGCACGGAGTTATTGAGTTAGTTGTTGGCAGCTCTGAGTCAATTCTTGCATTAGCATCTGGAATTCTTCCCTGGTGACAAGGCCTTGCGGATCTGATGGACCGGCAGCATTCTGATCAGTTGGAGGCAGTTGTGCGGGATTCTGCATGTCCCGTCCTTCGGGATCTGCAGCTGTAGAAGTAGTCCTTGTGTTAACCATGATGGATGATGAAGCTCTCTCCTAGACTTTTAGCAAATCTGAATAGGATGGAAGAACTTCTGAAATTGAGATCTGGATCTTCTCCTTGGTTGTTTGCAATCTGATATCGGAAGTAGATCCAATGAGCAGAAGGAAAAAAACTGGGTTTTTTTTTCTCAGTGAAAACACCCAAGTGTTTGTACCAAAATTGGGCACAACACTCTTCGGAAGGTTTTGAAGAGATAAAATGAAGAAATAAATGTAAAAAGAGGATTATCTAACAAACACTTCAAACAATAATCAGAAAAACGGTAAAAGAACGCAGAGATTTAGAGTGGTTCGGCGTATTGCCTACGTCCACTATGAAATGATTGATCTTTATTAACTTTTTCTTGCTGGTTACAGCGGATTTCAACAGTAAATCTCGAGTACAACAGTGGATTTCGAGTACAATAGAGAATTCGGTAGAATCTAGACGTTAAAGAGCCAAAAGATCCCTTTTCTATAGGTTCTGGGCTGCTATTTATAGACGTAGGTTGCAAATATCTCGCTCAGATCTTGGGAGACCTCTTCTGGCACGTGGGCGGCCCACGCGATTGACCCCATGTAATTTGCACTTGGTCCGTGATCGATACGAACGAATTTCGTATCGATCAAGATTTGACCCAATCGAGTCGAAATTTAGCATGAACATTCTTTAGGTTGTACGCAAGCTCCTGTGAAAATTTGGTGGCATTTGGACTTGTAGATTGTGAGTTATGATCGATGCAAGTGTGTACTTTTCGAAGGCTGTCTCCTTCATATCGATGCCGTTCGTATCGATGGTTTCCCATCGATGATTTTGCACATGATGCCGGTTGACGTGGCACTTTTTTCTAGGATCGATCCACATTTCATGCCGAATTGATCGAGTCTTTCCAATGTTTACGCCTCGTACGTATCGATCTGACTTAGCCTTGTTCGCATCGATCGACTATGCCTCATTTTGTATCGATTTTGCGTATTCCATTCGCATCGATGCTTTGTGTTTTATTCCGTATCGATGAGAAGCATCGGTTTCGTATCGATCGCTTGAAGGCCACTACGTATCGATAGATGGGCGATTTCTTCGTATCGACCACAGGGTAGCTACTGTCGTATCGATGGGAGATATTGATTTCGTATCGACCTATAGCCGATCGATACGAATTATGCCGAAGACAGATCAATACGAAATAGACCCCCGGTGTTATCTACTGATGGATACGAAGTAGGCAGTCACGGATGGATACGAAGTGGACGTTGGTTGATCGATACGAACAAGCCGGAGGTGATCGATGCGAAGCGGTATGAAGAAAGACGGATACGAAGAACACTACTCTCTTGATCGATTCGAAACCATGTGCAAATGATGGATTCAAACCAGATCGATACGAAGGAAGATTTTCTCTGGTTGTTTGATGGATACGAACAAGGTGATTACTTGAATTGCATTAATCATATCTTGAGCATACGAACTCGGATTGACTTGAAATTTGGAACGTTGGCTATCATAGCTTTGCTTGTCATGTTTTGTCAATTATAGCTCGATCCGGACTCGGGATGGACTGTCTTCGGTTTCCAGTTAAGTTCCTGGTACCACGGCCTTGCCAAAAGGCAGGATAACACATTATATATGTAGCGTATTGTACTATGTATGTAGATAGTTTAACGGATCCTTAAAAGATGGGAATCCCAAACATCCTTTGAGTTACTTTGTATTTCGTTTGACATTTCACTTGAGTTGATTTACTAGTATAACAATGTTAATCCTGACTTAGGTGTTTTGTGTTTTGCTTTATGCTCAGGTCAGACTGAGTGTCTCAGCATTTGAGGCTCAACTTTGGAGCTTGGAGCTTTGGTAGAAGATCTGTCTATATCTATTCAGCTTTCACTTGTTTCCAGTTGTTCCCATTGTTTATGTTCAGACTTATCAATTTCTATTGTATTTGATGACTACTTTGTATTCGAGATATCTATTGTATTTTGTTTTAACTCTGATGTTTATATAGTAGCTTCATGAACTACTATACATCTATTCTGTTGCTTATTGTTATACTACTCTGTGTCTGTGATTCTTTGATTGATTTATTTACTGTATATGCTAAGTTATGCCAAATATAAATTAACAATCTGTTGTTTTGAGCAATTCAAGTCTGACATGAGTGGATGATTGTCGATTTGAACGGTTTGAAATGCCAGGTCGTTACAAGTGGTATCAGAGCTATGGTTTAGGCAAACTTAGCATATGGAGTAAAAATTAATTACAGAATCACCTTCATTCGAGCTTGAATTTCTTCCTCTTAGATTCAAATTTCCTTTGAATTTTGGAACTCCCTTCTGTTCTGAAATCCATTCTTGTCTTTTCCTGTTCGTGTCCCGTTGATACCGGAGCATCCCATAGCTCTATTTCTGTTGATCTCTGAAATAAATTCAACCTCAATTGTCAACATCATCCTTTTTTATGACTCATCTCATCAGCGGTCCCGCCAACCTTAGTATGATTTGTAAAGGGGTGAAACTCCTTTACAATAGGCGTCGATTCTCTGGAGATTTCTACATCCTCGGTTTTGATGTTGTTACTTCTTTCAACGCTCGAACTGTCTCCTTTGTAGACGACCCGAGAAATTCTCTCATGATCAATGTCAATTGCCTCAGGATTATGCAGGTAGTTTTATCTGTCGCTTGATTTTCAGCCTACTGATCTTGACTCCACCCTAATGTCCAATTATTATCCTGATGTTTCGGTGAAATCATTTCTCTTCCTCTTAAGCGGGTAATTTAGATTCCGCTTTAATCTTATTCATGTAGTTCGACCTGTTGTCCTTCCTCCCAGGGAATGGTTTATGTGGATGGTTAGTCATCCCTTTCGAATTAACCAATGCTCCTGCCTTCTTCATTGATCGCATGAATCGCGTTTTCCGCGATGTTCTCAGCAAGTTTGCCCCACTTTCGTTGATGATATTCTGGTTTTTCTAAGTCTTGGTTGATCCGGTTAAGGTCGCCCGCGATTAATATAAGTCTATCAATCTTTTCACTTCTGTAACTTAATTACCTTATCTTCCTTTCGAACCTATCTTCTTAGTCAGAAATTTTTTTCCGATATAGGTCCCTCTATACTCTATCCTTGTTTTGAAATCCATTCTTGAATCGTCTAGTGAGGGAGTGTATTTCCAATTAATATAAATATATTTTTATTGTGTTGTTTAAGTTGTTAAGTTTTATTTGGGGTCTCGATCGATTCGTCTGGCCAATGCTATCGATAGGAATTCCAAAAACACTTGAACAGAATATTGGACTTGAGGCTATTCAAAACACACCTTTCACAGCAAGGCATGTTTTGGGGGGCAAGTGTTAACCCGCCTTTTGGCAAGACCGCGGACAGACGGGTTTAACTTGATCAACTGCATGTTCGTCGAGGCTATAGTACGATGGATTCAGTCGACTGGATGGATGGATGGTGCAATGTGTTTGGGAGATGGAAATATGATTGGATAAAGATGAATCAATTATAATTTGGGTGTAGGAAACATGGTTCGGCATTAAACATGGTTCAGCATGATGGAGGTTCGGCACATATGGTTCGTCTGGCATTCACGTTCGAATAGCGTTCAAGAGTAGTCGGCATTCCATGAAGCATTCGGCATCCAGGTGGCGTTCGGCGTCAAGATACGCTCGGCATCTCGGAAGCGCTCGGCATTCGGAAGCGCTCGGCATCGATAGACGTTCGGTAGAGTATAACGTTCGGCATGTACGAACGTTCAGCATGGAAGAATTGTTCATCATAAACTAGTATTCGGCCTAAGTATCGTTCGGCCAAGAGGTGGTTCGGCCTTGATAGCGTTCGGCCAAAGTATTGTTCGGCCTAAGTATCGTTCGGCCAAGAGGTGGTTCGGCCTTGATAGCGTTCGGCCAGAGTATCGTCCAGCCTAAGTTTTGTTTGGCAATCAGTCGTTCAGCACGAATACATTGGATCGGCCTCCGGTATCGTTCGGCGAAAATGTCCCCCACGGCATTCAGGGTGTTCGGCCTCACTTCTGATCGGCATGAGGAGATCGTTCGGCATTCACACCTTGTTCGGCATTCAGTGTTCGGCATCTATTGTTCGGCATATGGAGACCACTCCATTTGGGCTGAGGTATTCAGCTGCCAGGCCCACCAGGGTGGTCCAACTCATCTTTGTCTATAAATAGAGAGGCAGGGGCACAATGAAGAGGGATCTTCTTTTCTACTCTCTTAATTTCTCTTTTAAGGCTAAGGCAAAGGCAACTCTGCCATTTTATAACTGTAATCGATTGTTACACCAATAAAAAGCAAACTTCTAAGTGGACGTAGGCCGGAGTTAGCCGAACCACTATAAAATCTGTTGTTCTTTACTGCTTTCATTTTAATTTTGATTGTTCTTCATATTATTACTCTATACATACACACTATCTCTGAGCTGTGACTGGTATTTGGTGCTTTCATCTGAACTTGGGTGTTAGTGACCAATTTTGGCGCTAACACTTTGGTGCTTTCACTGAGAAACTAGCACTCGGGAATTTTGGGAGTTAGGAACTTGGATCCTAGAAAGCAATGGTTAGGCCACCAACAAGGAAGCAAGCAGCGGAAAGGAGCAATCAGGAAGGAAGTCAAGCGGCCTCTTCTTGAGCCTGAGAGGATCATGCATCCATCTACATAACTCGGGATGAGATGCAGGTGATGATGAATTCTATGCAGGAGCAGATGATGAAACGACAAGAGAAGATGATGTAGGCTCTTCTTAGGCAATTTGGACAACCAGGAACTGCAGGAGCTCAAGTTCGTGGAACTGGACCAGAGGAACTCAACCAGCGGACAGATGGAGTGATTCAGCAGGGGGCAGCTCCCAATCAGCAAACAGCTAACAATCTAGATGAACCTAGACTCGGTGGCACACCACCATGTAATGCTGGACCAATTCGTGAAGGGATACCAGATGACGCTACGTGGCCTAACGTCGATAGGAATACAGGGGTACGTGATGTGGAATATGTGCCAGAATTTCCTCGGGGACTTGGGGGCTAGTCTGGAAACATGGAAAGGGGGCAACCCTTGGTTGGAAACACTGGATTGGATGATATTATCAGGCGGACTATTCGCGGAGGTCTGACAAACAGGGATTCAAAGGGAGTTAACAAAAGTCCGTTTACCCGGAACATCAGGACAGCTAGGAATCCGTCCGATTTCAAACTACCCACTCTAGAAGTATACAACGGGAAGACGGATCCCACCGACCACTTGGTGAGGTACACTAGGCATATGGAAGTGCTGGGGGCAACGGAGGAGGTTATGGCCCGATGTTTCCCCCTGTACTTGACTGAAATTGCTGCTATGTGGTTCAGACAGCTGGAGGATGGATCCATTAGAACATGGACAGAACCGGTGGACAAGTTCTTAAGTCAGTTTCGAGTTCACATAAAAAGGCCAAAGAACGTGATGACACTAACGTCAGTCAAACATGGGGCGGATGAATCGCTCAGGACATTCTTAACTCGATTTAATGCAGCAGTTGCTTCGGTGGATCGGCCAGACCATCAATGGTTCTGATGGCTACGGTATCAGGAGTCAGAGATAATTCGGATTTCAAAGTATCGTTGGTACGGGACCCACCGTTGGATCTTGGGGAATTCTTTCATGAAGCTGAAAGATTTCTTCGACAAAAGGATGCATGTTTGGACATGAGGTCAAAGGAAGTAAACATGACTAAGGATGGAGGACTACCCGACGAAAGCTCGGGTGGGGGCAAGGATAAAGGGAAAAGGAAGCGCTGGGGAGAACCAAAGTTCTCCACTTACACAGGATTGAACGCAACGTTGGAGCGGATTTTCTTAGATACTCGAGATCGCCTTCCCTATCGAAGGCCAGCAAGGAGGAAACCCTCAGAACGAGAAAGGGCGTCATGAAGGCACTGTCTTTTTCATGACCTGGACGGGCATGATACTAACAGCTGCCGGCATTTGAAGGACATAATCGAGGAGCATATAAGGAATGGTCAGTTGCGACAATATGTCAGAACTCGGAATGCGGCGGGGGAACAAGAGCAGCCACCGCCTACCTTGAACGACGAGGGCATGAGGCCCAGGAATGGTGGTCGATTGGTCATCAACTAATCTTGATGGTTTGGAATAAGTAACAAACTCCAGGCAAATGGTTAAATCACTTACTCATGTACGGGGTCGGAGATAACCCACAAGCATGCTCTGAGATGATGGCTTACCGAGGCGCCCTGGTTTGTGAAATCTATTTTTTTCTTTGACTTGGACATTTGCTTTTTCTTGTTTGGTTTTGGAGTTTGGTTTGAATTCCCTGTTTTGCTCGTTTTTTGGTTTGGATTCAGGTTTGGATGTTTGTTTTTTGGTTTGGATTTATGGTTTTCTGTTTGGATTTGGATTTCGGATTAGATTTTGATTGGATTTTCTCTGGATTTTGGCTAAAAGGTCGTCGAGTATGTACTATGCTTGGCAAGGGTCCGGAGAGACCAGGATTCGGCCTAGGACTTAGGCCATATATTATTGGTTACTATTTTAGGTCGTCGAGTATGGACTATGCTCGGCAAGGGTCCGGAATGACCAGGATTCGGCTTAGGACTTAAGCCACGACATTATTCGACGTTCAGGGACACTGAACCATGAACACCATGGAATTACTTAACATAGGTCGTCAAGTGTGGATTGCGCTTGGCAAGAACCCGGAGAGATTATGGATTTGGATATTGGCTATGAATAGCTAGGGATTCGGACAAGGACCCGGAGCGGTCCCGGATTTGGATATCGATCCGGAGAGGTCACGGATATGGTTATAGGTTATTGGATATAGATGGATTGGAACTCGATAGTCGGGTTCAGGTGGATGTGGAATTGGATAAGGACTTGGTTACTGGATAGGAATCGGACGTCGACTCGGAACAGTCGCGGAAATGGATCAGGATATGGCCGTGGCACTCGGATAAGATGGCTTGGTAATGGATTGGATTATGAATCGGAAAGTATGCATGTGGATAACATATATACTTAGGATATTGGACTTGAGGCTATTCAAAACACACCTTTCACAGCAAGGCATGTTTTGGGGGGCAAGTGTTAACCCGCCTTTTGGCAAGACCGCGGACAGACGGGTTTAACTTAATCAACTGCATGTTCGTCGAGGCTATAGTACGATGGATTCATTCGACTAGATGGATGGATGGTGCAATGTGTTTGGGAGATGGAAATATGATTGGATAAAGATGAATCAACTATAATTTGGGTGTAGGAAACATTGTTCGGCATGATGGAGGTTCGGCACATATGGTTCGTCTGGCATTCACGTTCGAATAGCGTTCAAGAGTAGTCGGCATTCCATGAAGCATTCGGCATCCTGGTGGCGTTCGGCGTCAAGATACGCTCGGCATCTCGGAAGCGCTCGGCATTCGGAAGCGCTCGGCATTCGGAAGCGCTCGGCATTCGAAAGCGCTCGGCATCGAGAGACGTTCGACAGAGTATAACGTTCGGCATGTACGAACGTTCGGCATGGCAGAATTGTTCATCATAAACTACTTTTCGGCATAAGTATCGTTCGACCAAGAGGTGGTTCGGCCTTGATAGCGTTCGGCCAGAGTATTGTTCGGCCTAAGTATCGTTCGTCCAAGAGGTGGTTCGGCCTTGATAGCGTTCGGCCAGAGTATCGTCCGGCCTAAGTTTTGTTCGGCAATTAGTCGTTCAGCACGAATACATTGGATCGGCCTCCGGTATCGTTCGGCGAAAATGTCCCCCACGGCATTCAGGGTGTTCGGCCTCACTTCTGATCGGCATGAGGAGATCGTTCGGCATTCACACCTTGTTCGGCATTTAGCGTTCGGCATCTATGGTTCGGCATATGGAGACCACTCCATTTGGGCTGAGGTATTCAACTGCCAGGCCCACCAGGGAGGTCCAACCCATCTTTGTCTACAAATAGAGAGGCAGGGGCACAGTGAAGAGGGATCTTCTTTTCTGCTCTCTTACTTTCTCTTTTAAGGCTAAGGCAAAGGCAACTCTGCCATTTTATAACTGTAATCGATTGTTACACCAATAAAAAGCAAACTTCTAAGTGGACGTAGGCCGGAGTTAGCCGAACCACTATAAAATCTGTTGTTCTTTACTGCTTTCATTTTAATTTTGATTGTTCTTCACATTATTACTCTCTACATACACACTATCTCTGAGCTGTGACTGGTATTTGGTGCTTTCATCTGAACTTGGGTGTTAGTGACCAATTTTGGCGCTAACAACCCTGAACATAAAACTCAAAAGAGTATACCCAAAAAATTATTTTACAAACTTAATTCCGTATGATATACAAAGATTATTTGTATGAAATATCTTATTCGATCTCTTATTCGAATACACAACTTTATTTCCGAACTAGTATCGATCCCCCAATCCTCTAGTGCAGACTTTGATCAGGCTTCTAGATTAGAACTTTTGCTTTCCTTGCATAGTTCTCAACTATGATAGAAAACTCAAGTATCCAACCATAAACCCTCATCAATATTCGCCGTCAAGAATCGAGTGATAAATCCTTTTTCGGACCGGTGTAAACACCTCAAAGTTCCAAACTCGAATCTTAGATCAAAATTTATGTGACGAAATGATCAACATATAATATATGTATTTATTAACTTTCAAAAACTTTTCATAAAACTATTATCTTAAGTTCAAGCATTTTATAAAGGTGCTTCTTTATATAATCCCTTTAATTATTTATTTCCAAATATTTTTACCAAAGGAAAATATTCCAAAAGAACCATTTTTCACTCAAAAGATAATTTATCTTTATAAAAAAATTTCCCCACAATCTTTTGACTCGGTATATTTCCTTTAACACTAATATTATACATGAATCATTTCGTAAAACTATTACTTAAGTTTATTACATCTTATAACTTATGTAAATCAATCACTTTTAAAGACTTAAGTCCATATCCTAATTAATAAAACATTTCCAAGTTATAATTACCTTTTTAAAGAGTCATTAATTTACTTAAGTGTATTAATAGTTCATGACTTAAATCTATATTTGTATGATATACCTTTACATCCTAAGAGTATATACAAATCCCAAATTTCAAATTGGTTTTACTTAAATCCGTCTGTTTGACAAATTTGAACTTTGTTGTAATTTACTATTATCTCAAATTCATAAGTTATACAACTTATTTCTTATTATTATTATTTTTTAAGCTTTGAAAAAAAATTGAAAATTACCGATATTAAATTCTCTATTCTTAGATCCTTTTATTTATAAATCACATTTATAAATTATGCTTATCCAATTTCATTTACTCAAAACATTTCTCAATCGTTTATCTATACCAACTTCTTAGCTCTTAGTTAGGTGTGATTCGGAAATTTTCGACTGTCCAAAATCGTCGAGAATTTTTTTTATCTTATCAATTAGTGATCAAAATTTATCTTTGGTTTAAACACTTTTATAAAAATTACTGATCAATTTATTAGTTAATGATTCACATTATTTCTTTAACTTAAGAAAATTATATAGATCGAGTAACTCCAAAATAATGCCAAGGAATTGGGTACTACCAACAGTATCGTATATCCTCTTAACAAGAAGAGTAATACTTAAAAGAAATTTTTACCATCCGAACACATCTCTTGCCCATTTTTAGTTTATTTTCGAGCCAATCGAATTATTTATCGTACAATACCTTTTTTATTTGAAATAATACCACTTTCAAAATCCTTTAGAGATTACTTTTGTTTATAAAATTTATTTTATAAATTCTTTTTATCTTTTATTAATTAACTTCATTTAAATTACCACATTTCTTTTAAATTACTCGAATTTAAATCTTCAATCCTTTTATATGTTTTTTCCTTTTACATAATTATTTTCTATTATTTAAATACATTTTTATCTTATATGGTCATTCCTTAAACAAATCTTATTATCAAACACCTTATAGTCAAATCGTGAAACTTAATTCACAAGGGGTTTGTACTTAAACTTTTAAACCAAACAATTGACCAATTTATGATAGTAACTTAACATTATCATTTCTTAATTTATTATTTTGGAATAAGTATTAAAGATATTAATTACCTTATCAGATTTCTTGCTTATCGATTATCTTTGTCAAACATCTTATAGTCAAACTATGAAATTCTAATCACAAGATGTTCATATTTAAATTTCACCAATCCTGATTTCTAACTATACAACCTTTCAAAATATATACTTTATATTCAAAATATAATCCTATGTAAAATTATTTCATTTACCAATTTTTCAAAATCAGTGTGTCGGTTCGCCTTGTTTAAATGCTTAGGAACCTCATCGATAACGGTGATCAGGAGCATCGATCAGAATCCATAAATCACTCAACAGATAAATCAACACAAAACAATTTATTAGTCATTATCAAATACACACTCATATATAATACACTCAAACTCATTCTAGGGTGTTACTATAACCCTATCTCTAATGAGTCACTCATCCTAGGGTATTACTAACCCTATCTCTGATGAGTCTTACTCTAATAAAGCCTAGGTGTTCGCTCAACCTAAGCTCTGATACCAAATGTAAAGGCCCGAATTTCCGTACCCTTTGAGTCGACAATAAACCACACATGTCCAACCCAAATTGAATGAAAAGACGGATCTTTAAGGGGTGAAAAAGAAAAAAAATAGAACAAAATCTCACATGAATGGAATAACATATATTATTTCAATAAATAATCTTTGCAGCGTAAAAATTTAAAATACAATATCAGAGTCTAACCTAGATTCAGCTTGGAAAGTTATAAACCCTTGTCCTTACAAATGTTCACAACAACAAAACAAATGCAATAGATGCAGTAGATAATAGAATATGTCTATACGTAGATAAAGATCTCCAGCTCTCCTCTGGAAACTCCAAGCATCTTCAACTAATCCTGAAACTACTCGGATCTGACCCGAGTATTAAAAATACCCGGATCAGGCTTGATAAACCAGCATGAGATACTCGAAAATTTTAATGTATAGATCATGACGATGTTATAAAAACCTTTAAAAAGAAGGATATCACATAAGACCACGCCTACTCATAAATACAGATAGGTTTTTACCTTATGATAACCAAAACACTTTTATACCAAAATAATTTGATATTATTTTTAATGACATTCTTTTAAAAACAACTTTCAAATAAACTTATTCAAATAAGGTATCAATACCCGAACTAAGTCTAAGGGAATATATCCGGACTAGGTCAATGGAATATACCAGCCGGAATATATGATACCAAAAGGGGTAACTGAAATGTTTGCAAGTCATTACAGCTATTTTGGGACTATAATCAAAACCGTAAATCTCGTATTGGAATTGGATTTCCCACATGATAGGGAACTAGTGGAATTATTTCTCCGATCCACGCATAACAAACATAGTTCCCACGGTGCTTTAATCACTTTCCTCAAGCAAGTCACTTGGAACTATACTTGTTATACTACTACTGATAACCGGCAGTTCCCTGCTTTTCTCAAGCTAACCACTTTATCAAATTGGGTAAATAAATACCTTGAGGGATGTTTTCCCCCAAAGGGCCTAACGTATTGGACTCCACCATACGTACATACTTATCCCGAATTTATGTCTGTCAGACCACATAGTATCCCATATCATCTTCCAGAATGTGAGGCTAGTGAGGCTACATTCAATTTCTTTAATGCCACGCTTTACTCTTCCACAAAGCACATTCCACTTAGAATGCCACATTGCCATTCCTTCGATCACTATTTGACTTTCACGAACATAAAATCTCTATGTTTCAGAGAAGAGTGTTAAGCTAAGAGAAGTTGCCTTCTTCGCCACCAAACAGAAGTACGTTTGTAAAAGTCAACGTTTGTGAATCAGCAATACAATGTCAAACATTCATCCATACAAGTTCGTTCTAAGACTGAACCAAACCGAAGGCACTCCTCCTACCATACCCTGTTGGGAATCGCCCCTAGGATCAGTAGCGATTAGTCCTTGTAATCCGGATTTTTCAAACATGACAGAACCACGGCTATAAATATCTCTATAGTAGGAGCTACCCAGAGAATGTCAACAAGAAGTCCTTCCGCTATGAAGATCTTCAGTCTTCAATACAATGAAGATTTCGGAATGCAGATACCACTACCAAATATAATATGGGGCAAACCCCTAAGACTCGTGATAGCAATCCCTACGTTCCGAAGATCCTCGATCTTCAATAATCATCATCTTCAACACGTCTTCACTTTCGAACGTATACATTGGTTCGAAGTGGTTTTTGCATAGGAATCACCCAAATCCGACCCCGGTTCCTTCGAAGCCAATTATCGATCAAATTGTTAAGTTCATATGTGATTATCAATCATCAATCAATTACTTCATCTTTTATTTAAATCAAATATCTTTCTTATATATATTCTTTTCAATTTATTCCATTTTCTTTTCAAGAGTATATGGAATCATTAAGCCTCATTTATTAAATCATTTGAATTATTAAACCTCTTTAGATCTTAGAATAATTCCAATCATTTTCTCTTTTACTTAGGAAAACCTTTCCAAATCATTCATTAAATCTTAATCAAAGATTTCTTATATTCAAGTTATAACTTTTAACTTAGTTAAAATATTCCCAAATTATTCATTAAATCTTAATCAAAGATTTCTTTCTTAACTTCAAATCATATTTATGCAAA
This sequence comes from Allium fistulosum, assembly GCA_030737815.1. NCBI lineage: Eukaryota > Viridiplantae > Streptophyta > Magnoliopsida > Asparagales > Amaryllidaceae > Allium > Allium fistulosum. The sequence continues at coordinate 99,619,509 of CM060901.1, read as the reverse complement.
TCGTAGATTTTCATAACAAAGCACTACTACCACCTTAGATATGGTAAATTTCACCTCCAGGGACTAGTGGCAAATAGTCCTACATCATGAAAATCTTCATCTTCAATGATCATTGTCTTCAATATGTTTTATTTCGAAAATTAGTTTAAAGGGGTTTTCGGATAGGAATCACCCAAATCTGATCCCCGTTTTTCGGATATAAATCACCTAAATCCGATCCCGGTCCATTCGTACTAATCATCGATAAAAAGATGTTAATTAGTTCATTAATGTTCTAAAATTCATTTCTTTTTATCTTGGAAAAACTTAAATATGATCTTTTAGAGCATTCGGGCTTTCCTTTCGATCTATTCCACCCCTCGTCTAAAAGATAAAGCGAAGACTAGATAAGTTCAGGGCACTGGTTGCTCCATTCCTAACCTTAGTTATACACCTTGTTTTACCGTTTAGCTCTCATAGGCGGGACAAATGTACTAGTCATTTCCGCATACTCAGTTTGTTATTATATTCAATATTCTTTACTTTTTACTTAAGTATTATAAATAATTTCTCTTAACCACTTATTCAAACTCTTATTAAAACTTCCAAATCATCTTTAAAATACTTAATTATTCTTTTAAAATCATTCACGAATTTTTTGGAAAAGAATTGTTTAGTTTAAACTACATTTCAGAAGTTATTTAAAACTGCTGCGAAAAGCGTTGCAGAAAGTGTTGCAAATAGTGTTGTAAACGCTATATTCTTCAAAATGACTTTATATCATTTAGAAATCCATCTTTTCAAATTAAATATCTTTTAAAACATTTAAAAGATTTTTTGAATTTATTTTATATTTTGAATTATTTTAAATATATCATTTATAAAGAAATTCCTTTTTCGGATTTCGAACTACAAAACCACGATGTTTTTAGAAAGTTGTTTTGGACATATTTCAAAATCTGCTTAATGAAATCTTGATTTTCTTTCTTCGTTGGGAAACTATGGATATAATAGACCGGAAAATTCTTATCTCGAAGAATTCCGAGCTATATTCCACTTTGTACACTCATTTAATTTTTATGGCGCGAAATCGCGAACTACCGTTATGCGACGCACCTAGTTTTGACTTGTTTTTCAAAAAAATTTCAAACTTCTTCGAAACACTATTAAATATTATAAAACATTTCTAAACCATTTTAAACTCATTTTAAACAAAATTTTTATATTTCAAACTCATATTCCATTTCATTTCATTTTATAATATTATATTATTATAACATAATTTTTAACCTTCTTAGATTATTTAAAATCATTAAGAGGCTAAATAATTTCCATACACATATTTGTACGGATTTAATTCTCATTTAATTAACTATGGTTAATAACTAATCATTTCTCTTATCATTATCAAACCAAGTTATCGACCATATAGACAATCACATAATCAACCAATTTGCAACCAAGTTATCAAACATTTAATCATCTAACGTATTTAAACTTTCAAATCATTATACTTGAAATAATTTATGGATTAATTAGTAAATATGAGTACCCACCTTTAACTTAACAAGTTCTTCCTACCAACATTCATATGCAACAATGCTTCACTAAATCATCTTAACTTCACCAAACCATCACTTAAACTCTTCCATCATGCTTCAAAGTGCTCGGCCACCACCTCCAAACATCCATAAGGCTCGGCCACAATAGGTTCTCCACCATCCTCCATCATTCTTTAACTTTTTAGATTCTAAATCATGTTTTGGTTATATTTTAAGGTCTTAAGCAAAGTTTGGTGGAGTTTTGACTTTGTTTGATATGGTTTTGAAAAAGTTAGTAAGGAAATGGAAGAGAAGAAGCCATCAAAGCTCTAAGGAAGAAGAAGAAGAGAAAAGAATGGTTTGTGTGAGAATGGAAGAGGTATGCATGGCAATTTATAGGAAAAAGTTTGAAATAAAATATTATTATATAAAATGACCAAAATACCCTTACTTGTAAATAAAGTAATCTCATTTTTTTCAAGACTTACTATAACACCCCACCCCGAGACTCATATTAACAAAGAGAAATACATTTTGTCTGCTAATGTAGAGAATGGGGCTGGTTAAGGGCGACCGTCATAGTCTTGCATTAGATAAGAGCTAAGTATGTCGGTTTTGGCACTAATTTTTTTCCATTTTATCTTGAGTATTCTACATACTTAATTCCTTTCTAATACACTACTATGGTGGCTATAGGATCGATTCAGAAACAAAATATGATAACAATACAATCTAAAGTCACAAAACAACAACACATATAATATACATATACACTTACATCAAATGTAATACAACATGCCACAAGTGGTATTCAACCACAATATATACATACATCCCACAAAAGAATAGATACATCATAAGGTTCCCAAACAAAAGACTACTACACAAAAACTATGCATAACCAAAGTAGATGAAGAAGCCCAAAAAGGTAAAGCTAGCAAAGGTCCAAAAGCTAACCTGCAACTCGGTCTGACCCGAGTAATAAATACACGGGTCAGGCTAACTAGAACTTGATATTAGCAAAAGATAAAGGAATATAAGTGCATAAGGAAAACATCCCTTTAAAGATAAAGGAATGATATATAAGAAAGTCTATTTATACAACTAAAAATAAGTATTCCATAAGGCTCAAAGTTAATGAAATGATAAGGTGTAATATGGCATAGATGTTTTACAATCCAAGGCTATACAATGTAAGTAAACATAATCAATATACAAGCCATATGTGAAATCATCAAAATCTCCAAATCAAAACTCATGAAACTCAATAAGAGTTTATAATCCCAATATTGAAATCACCATAAAACAACATGTATATAAGCCTTTCTCTAACTCAAGGCTATAAGTAAATTCATCATCTCAAATTGGTGAAATCAAAATCAAAAACTCATAAAAATTCCCCGGATTGGCCAAATCCCATTTGCATGCCAAAGCGATGCTGCACGTGCCATCCCCCCAGTACTATATATATTAGGTACCTCTCCAGATGACCGAAGTCGTAAATCTCATACGGCCAAAGTCATAATCCCATATGACCCGAAGGTCTATAGTACTGGCAATCCCAGAATGTGTCACAACTCCTAGATAGGAACCCGAAAAGTGTTAACGTGCGTCCCATACCACACATTCGCACTTAACGGTTTACTAGCCGCTAGTCATTGCCACATTAGAAAACAGAAATCATCATAAAATCTCAAAACTCGAAAACTCAGACTCGCCTCATCTCATTGGCAAGTAAAACACTTTAACGGGTTCTCATAGATCATACTCCTAGAATAATAGATCTTGAACCACAACCCGCTAAATATTGGCCTTCCTAGATAATTCCTAAAGATAGGAATTATAATCTCAAAAACTCGCCATAAATTGGCTAAATAACTCAGAAATCAATAACCCAGATAGTTTCGATCGTATAAGTCAGGAATTAACCGATAAAGTAAACTCACGTGTCCCATACCATGGGTTTTACTAAACCATTTAATTCTCATTCTCAAACGTCCAAAAAGTGTAAAAATAATGTATATTATTTATAAAATAATTTACTTGAGAAAATGGGATTTTAAAATAATTTTCTGTAATCATTTAGAAGACATTTATTGAAATTTTTTGCTTGAATATATCTAAAATACCTTGAAATAATTTAATAATAATTTGAATTTTTTTTTATAATAAAGGTTTCAAAAACCCAAATGGTTCCTGCAATGGTGTCAGAGCCCAAACGGTGTATACAGTCTAATTGCACATTCATTGCTACCTAATTAAGCCTATCGATCCGATGGGTGTATGAAAAGAAGTGTCCAGACTTAGGGTTGAATAATAAAGTATTCTCCCCTCATCGACTACCGGCCTGGAGCAATGAACGGAGTAAGTCCAAAAGGTTGACCTAATTGTAAAGGCCTAAATTTTTTAGGCCTTGGGCTGATTTTCAAAATTAAGTTTGAAAGTTAAAAATAAATTATAAATTTAAAAGTTAAGTTTCAAAAAATAAAAGGGACATTTTATAAAAGTTATAAAAAGCATTCTAACTTTTCAATTTTTTTGAGAAATTAGAATAATTAATTTTGAAACTTTAATGTATTTAATTAATTTGAGCAATTAAATTAAATAAATAATTAAATGTTAACTAATTATAATACTTGCACGCGTGCGCGCACACACACAACCATAATTGTTATAGTTGTGTAACTACCTTAAATTTATTTAAGGTAAAATAAATTTAAAAAATATAAATTGATTAACGTATTTAATCAATAGATGAATTTATCAAATAGAACTAATTAAAAGTTAATTAGTTAAAATGTATACATATATTGATGTATGTGTATATATATATACATATAAACTTTTAGAAATTTTATATAATTAATTAAATATGATTTAATTAATAAAATTAAAATTTAATAAATATGATTTAATTAATAAGAATTAAAATTAATTAAATACGATTTAATTAATTAGATATATATATATATATGTTGACAAGAAAACTTATCAACACCTCAAATTTCAAGTTGGAGTATGGGTAATACTTTCTGTACCACCTTTCAAATGTGTGGAGATCGCTAAAGCTTTCCTAATAGGTAAAAATGATCAAGAATTCGCCTTTAGTACCTTTCGACACAGTCGAAAGAGTATTTTCCCACTTGGCTAATCCTGTCGAATAGGTTGACTAAGAACTCTATCGAAACTACCTTTCGACACAAACAAGGGAGCTAGGGTTGGGGACCTAACAGATTCAGGAAATGGCTGGGTTGAAAAGGTTTCGACTCTGTCGAAATAGGTAGCGCTAGCAATTTGGTTGATTTGAGCTAAGGTTTTTAGGAAATAAGAAGACTTTGGGGCTTCGACTTGGTCGAATGGGTCCCTTTTGATCAAGTCGAGTGCAGATTATCGTATTAGAGAAAAATTAAGGAAATCTGAGCAGCTAAGTAGGAAAGTTATCTCAATCCTCTTTTTATCAAGCTCAATTGTAGAAATTGACTAAATCCCCAATCTGATTTGAGAATTAGGATTTACAATTTTAAGAAATATACAAGCGTGAAGTGGAAAAAATTAGATCCCCTACAACTGACCCCTTTGGTCATATTTATAGGTGCTGTTGGGAGCTTTTGACCCCAAGCTTTCGACGTGGTCGAAAGGTCAACCCCTCTGCTTTCATGAAGGTCCACTGCGCCATACTTTTCGACCTAGTCGAAAGGTTTTATTTATTCTTCTGTTGCCGCTGGAGGCTAGGCCTCCCTTTCTTTCTTTGTTTCCTCACGACTTCGTCGAAAGGAGTTGCTTTATAGCCTCTCGACCTTGTCGAAAGGTCTATTGTTGCACCTTTGACTTGAATGCTGATGTGTCGAATGAGTTAACCTGGGCGCTAGCCTTCGACACTGTCAAAACATGCCTTCCTTTTGGTTTCGAGTGAGTCGAAACTCCTAAAAGGTTTTATTATGAATGGTCTCTGTCGAAAGCCTTTGCCCCAACTAATTTGAAACCTCATGCCTTTATTGTGTCGGACGTGTAGTTCTTATTTCTTTGGTGAGAGTGGCCCTAACCATTTCGAGAGGCTATATATGCTTCGAAAGGGTTGAATTGGTTGAATACTTCTCTAGCGGAAGTGATTGAAGGCGAAACCGAGATGTTTCGAATTGTTTGGCGCAAAATGTAGAGTGCTACTGCCCATTGCCTTCGAGAGGTTTCTTTTTGAGTACTTTGGATGTTGTTAACATGTTTGCTATTGCCTTTGAATTGTAACCTCCGACCTTGTCGAAAGCTCTCAGTTGACACAGTCGAGACATCCTTCTGACCAATTCGAAAGGAACTGCTGGTGCTGCCACCTCCTTGTCAGAAGCTATGTTTAACTAGACCATCTTAGTGCTTTCTGACCTTTATCAATGCTCTCGTGTTCCTTCTTTCATACTTTCATTCCTGGGGATTTTTTATCGATAACAATATATATATAAGTTAATTAAACTATAAAAGTTATAAATAAATTAAAATTTATATAACTATATACGTATAAACATGAGTGGAATTGGTACAAGAAACCTAACATAGATTTAAGGAACAAGTACATGAATAATGTGGGAAATGGTGTATTATAAATTATACTAATACGAATGGACCTTAATGCTACTTTAAAACTAGAGGGGGTGAATAGTTTTTTATAACTTATATGGAATTTTTCTAAATTGGTTCAAGATTTAAATTCGAAAACTGATAATCAACACAAATATATATTAACAAGAAGTCAAATATATAAATGCAGTAAAAGTAAAGTAAAAGTATGAGAGATGACATCATGAGTTTTATACTGGTTCGGATTAACCAATCCTACATCCATTCCGGTACTTTATATGTAACAAACCAGATTTTCGACCCTCGAAAATCGACACCAATACATCCACTTTATCACATGCCGAAAATTCAAGTGCCGGAAATACCGATTTGTTGTTGGAATTGGACTAGCCCGCAGCGGAAGTTATGGGTGAATTTCAAAAAATTTACCCTATTGGATCTTTTATTGGGCCTATGAAGTCTAACTGAATTAGAACATTTCTAAATTTCATTTAAATAAAATCATTTATTTTATTTAAATTCAAATATATTAAGATATGAAATTAATTTTATTTGATTTAGTTTATACATAAATTTATCATATACATATATATGTGAGTGCATGTGTAACATAATAATCCGTGAAAGGTATAATATGCCCATATGTAGATGTTGGGATTTACATTGCAACAGACATATTAGCTCATTTTGTATGCCATGTATGTTGTCCAAATATGTGCATGTATATGTGTTACAACACACACACACACGTATGTATAAATATATTATATGTAATATATGAACATAAAACATTTATATATAGATAAATATATATACAAAGAGAGAGAACAATTATTTATAATTCAAAATTAACTTAGTTTTGCAAACATAATAATTTTAGTATTTTAATTTGTTTATATTATGAATAAAATAATGTTTTCATCCATTAATAATTAACATAAAATAATCTATTGATGAAAATTCAAAATTTTACAATTTTTGTAAATCTAGGATCATAAAATAGAGCTTAGGAAAAATCTGGAGATTTTTCAAAGTTGAAATTTTATTTTTAAAAACAAATACATTGATTTCGACAATAATTATTTAATATAAAATAATGTACTATTAAAAATTCAAATTTTAAAATTTCAGAAATTCTAGAATCATGAATGAAATGTTAAGAAAATTTTTGAAGAATTGTTCAATTAAATTATTATTTTTAATAAATCATAAATAGTTTTTCCGAAATAATATTAATTATTAAAAATAATAAACTTTATTGGAAAATTCCTAAAATTTTTCTATATGTTTCTGAAATGATATAATATTTTAAAAAATATATAATTGAATTTTAAATCTAATAAATATTTTATATATAATAATCATTTCAAAAATTCAATAAATTTTAATTTAGAAATATGAATATATGTATGATAATTAATTTTAAAATTTGTAAATTCATATTATATATAAATAAGTGTACTAAATTTTTTAAATCAAGTATATATCTTATATATGCATATATGCTATTATGAGAGAGAAATATACACTAATATATATATATATATATGAATTTTTTTTTTTTTTTTTTTGTAAATTGGTAAAATTTTATTAAGGCATTAAAAGCCCATAGCAAAGTCAGCCCACGCTGAACAGTACAATCAAATTACAAAAACATTCCGACATACAACTAAACCTTTCCAAAAATCAAAAGAAAAAGTAACGAAAAGTAACTCTCCCAAATCATTTCATGGCGGCTGGAACTGACGACTCCTACTTGGGAATATATGAATTTATTAATAAATATATCTAAAACAATTATTAATGACAAAAATTGATTTTGTGCAGTAAACAAGATTTGTCTATACATGAATCAAATAGTATAATAAACAAATTATGCACATAACCAAACTGATTTGTGACAACCACATCTACATACAAAAATCTCACCTAACTAAACATATAGTAGCAATATATTTAAACGTATATGAAATTGCTCATTATAGGATCATAAAATATAATTTAATTACTGTAATATGAATTAAAATTACCAATTTAATGATGCCTTTGAATCCACGTTGAAGCAATGATTTCCCTTCCTTTTACTGTCCTTGATTCGTCAGATTGCAAGTCCGGAATCACCAACCTCTAACTATCAAATAGTATTATTTTAATTTGAAATATATTTGAGAATTTTGAAGTGGATTGAGAGCTATGTTTTAATCAGCAATGTAGAAGGTAATGGCAGCCAAAAAAGTTTTTTATTTATTTTTAGAGATACATACATACATACATACATATATATATATGTATGTATGTATATATATAGGGTTGTATTAGAGAGAAACGAGGAAAACCTTTTTACCCATTCTCACTTGAACTCAACCATTTATCTCCAAGCCAATTCCCTATGTTTTAGCCACCCCTAGACCTTCCCAAAACCGAAATTTTTCAGCCCTAAAGATGGGCCTTAAACCCATCTAAGCCCAAGCCAAAATACTATGCAATTAAATCTAATTTAATCGCTTGTCGATATTGTATATCGATCAATATATTTATATCTGTTATAAATATATACAACATTATTTATTTCTCAAATCATATTCAAATTTTAGAATTAATATTTCATAAATATTAATTATTTAATTAATTTATAACAATTATAAACTAATTAAATCGTTCGGTCTTAAGGAAATTCATCATTTCGGCTGTGTAACTCTTGGGTGTAAATTTGGTCAGCGATTAACATCGAACTATTCTAATGTTAACCTTCACACGTCACTTAGCAGGTGGTGTGACATTATAGCCAAATTTATCGCTTACTCGTTTTCGGTAAAAATCCAATTTTATAATAAGCGTTGTCCGGTTGTGACATTTGTTTACACCAATTCTCTTTGTCAAAACTATATCACTTTGGACTTATGGAATTTGGTAACGGTCCAAATTCCAACCTCATCCATATTCAACTTTATAGTCCAAATACAAAGTCCTTGGTTCAATAATAACAATTATTATTAACCGAAATGCTCTGGCCAGAGACTTTGACTTTGAGTTGACTTGAGTTGACTGTGATACTAACTGCATATAATTGAGGGAATTCGACGAATTCTTTCTTGAATAGTGCTTCACTTCCAATGCTTCCACTCTACCCAACTAGAGTCACTCGATGGACACCATGCCATGATTTGGCTATAATCAAAGCGGAGCATTCATATTGAAGATCGATAGTATTCTCAAGTCGAGAGAACTGTGTAAATAAGTCACATCGATATTTTCTGTTTGACCTTAGTTATATTAACCAACAGAAAACTATCGACTGATTCGTTCCATAGTTATCCAATAACTATTAGTATGTAACCCCTAGGTGCCCCCAGTAGTCATGAGTAATACACTGCCCAACATTTGGAGAGCATTACGTACTCCAGTCTCAATGGATACATCGATATCCAGTCTCGATGCATCTTGACTAGGAACATTTAAAATGGTATATTTGTTTCATTGTGATAAATTACTCACGGTTACAACACATTATAACTACTATCACAAAATATACCATTTATGGATTTTTCTATTAAATATAATTTTAATTATGTTAATTAATTAATATAATCATATTATATCAAGTATATAATAGAAAGAAAATACCTTTTATTTCGAACAAGATTGGTCAACGAGTTAGATATATGTAAAAAATAACATAATTACCCTTAGGGCATACCCCTAACTCTATCAATATCCCACTTGCACTTGGGTCAATTATGGAATCTAATTCCATCTTCTCCAATCAGTTTTCTCAAAACCAATTAGGTCAGTCCCTTAGTGAATGGGTATGCTATTATGTTTTAATTATCTACTTTATCGATTAACTCTCTCTGACATTGATAAACTGCCTTTATCATGTGGAACGATTTTAAGTATGTCTTTTGACTTCTAGTGAGCTTTAAGTTCTATCATGACCAATTTCATGACATTGTTATCTTATAACAATATTATGGGATTCTCAACATTTGGAATCACCTTTGGCTCAATTATAAATTTTTGCATTTATGTGTATATACATTAGTTTATTGTAGTGCTATTCAAGTTAATGTTCTCAACATTTCATTGAATCGACCACAATCACTTTTATTGTGAAACATTTTCAAATTAAAGATTTTAACTTGAATTTTATCATTGACATGTTATACTCAATATCACTTATAAAATTTTGTGTCCAAACATTCCATCATAACGAGTTCGTTGTTTCTATAAACAATTCTCTAGTATTTCATAACTACGCGAGAACACCTCAAACAACCATTTAGTGATATCAATTTGGATTTTATATTTGATCCATGTATCAAATACATAAACAAAACACAATATCATACACAATATTATATGTATGATAATTCCTATTGCTAATGCATAAGGAATCCAACTTACATGTTCTCTTTTAATAGGGTGCTCTTGTATATCATTTTGGGACAATCCCTCTTTTATACTCACCATAAAAGACATCATTTACAATCCAAAATTGAGTATTAAAATGACTAAAATTTATTTTAATACAAGCATATTGTTAAAATCAACAACGTGTTGTTTACTTATAGCTTAGAAATATCAATGTACCTTTTAACGTTCTTTCTTATGAACACACACTTCCTCTGCACGTTGATTGAAAATCAAACTATTTGATATTTCTATCAAAATACTTATTCAATCTTGATGCTTATAAAATGATACATTCATATCATTTCTTGGATCATATCCAAAGACTCGCAAACCCAATATCGCTCCCACTGACTTCGAGGCATTTTTGCTTAATATGTGTAAACGGCATAATTTAAATCATTATTTAGAATTTTCTGTTTCAATACATAAGTACCAAACACTAAGTCTTATCGAGTGATAATTTTGTGAGTAAATCTGAATTAACTTGAGCATGTTGAATACCGAATCTGTTATGCTAATTTCAACAATTGAAATTTGCGATATTATTCTTATTAACATTGCTCATTTAATTCCAACACATTAGTCTTTCTAATAAAGACACAATCTCGGCCGATGGATCACATCTCTTTAGTTACAACCACCCAAATCATATTTTGATAGTGTACTTGGAATTCTTTCAGATTTGCGCATCATACCATGTAGAGTCAACAATCTTAATGGTTTAATTGAACAACCGAGGGTAATGTATATTTTCAACATTAATAAGAAACTCATAGTTTCTCTTCGATGTACGAGAATACTTATTAGACATTCTAATGCTATGTGTTCATTTAGGTTAGTTAATTTCACTTCATCTCATATAATCAGTTCTATCTTTGGATCGGATCCAATTGCATTTAACTACCAAAAAAATTCTCAAAGAAATTTCTTCACAATGAAGTTAATATATCTTGAAACAACAATTGTTTCTTAGTGCAAATAGAATAGGGATTCATAAATGCTTTATGAACCTTTTATTTATAAAACTGATTTTAGTTTACAAAAATTATGTTTAAAACATAAATATGTCATTTGATGATTGGTCTTTCCAAAAAACTTTTTGGAGATTCATACAAGATCCCTCATGAACAATTATTACGTGCAATCTTTCGACTCGCACAACCTACTAACTCCTCGGCCTAGGATATGTTTGGATTTCTTACAAACCCTTATCTTGTATGATTTTGTAAACTTTTGTTTATATGAAATAATATCAACCTTGTGTACTACTCTTAAGTACATGACCTTATAAAAAGGAACTAACTCAACTTCACTCACAATTAATCGTAAATTGTCCAACAATGTCTAATTACCCCTTATCAATGCATCATTATGTATCACATGGAGGAGTGATGTTTGAGATTGAATCTATATTCATTTCTAAGTACATTTGGAACTCTTCCAATATACTCACTTATTCGACCAAATCAAATCATTTTATTCTATTGCATGTTATTTTATTTACTTTTCTTTTATGTTCTATGATTTTATCATAAACTTACTACATGTGTATCTAATACACATGTTCATGTTAGTAATAAATCATCGATGAATATAACAAAGTATGTGGAACCCTTTTGATATTAATAGACTTATGATTGCATACATTAATATGTATTAAATCAAAGAGTTCATCAACTCTTATGATGCTCCAATTGAATGGGTGCACAGCCATTTGATATATAATTAACCTGTATCATATGATTCATAATCATATAGTAAAATTATTTCTCAAAACTACGGCTTAGTCTATAATTCCAAAACAACTGTAAATAATATTAGACACATGTATTTTTGTTGCATCACTTTTACTATGAAAACAAATATCATAATATAGTTCTATTTCATAATGAGTATTCATAATACTCATATTGAAATATAGTTATATCCATTTTTCAGTCAATACCAAAAATAAACATTATTTCACAAATAATGCTCGGTACATTTTACGAAAACAATTTTCGTAATTTGATGTAATCATTGGGTGCTATATGGCATGCTCCCACTATTTTCGCCATTACTATAATAGCGTACTAAATTTAGAGGCCTACCATTCACTTAATATTGTTAATATTGTTTACTTATTTCATATGCTGCTACTAGTTTACAGTGGAGAGTTCTTTGATCAAATATCTTGAACTCAAAGAAATAAATGTTATAGAAAACAATTTATTGCTACCTACAGACTGGCATGATTCCTACAATGGTGTCAGAGCCCAAACGGTGTATGTAGTCTAATTGCATATTCATTGCACCTAATTAAGCCTATCGATCCGATGGGTGTATGAAAAGAAGTGTCTAGACTTAGGGTTGAATAATAAAGTATTCTCCCCTCATCGACTATCGGCCTGGAGCAATGAACGGAGTAAGTCCAAAAGGTTGACCTAATTGTAAAGGCCTAAAAAATTTTAGGCCTTGGGCTGATTTTCAAAATTAAGTTTGAAAGTTAAAAATAAATTATAAGTTTAAAGGTTAAGTTTCAAAAAATAAAAGGGACATTTATAAAAGTTATAAAAAGCATTCTAACCTTTCAATTTTCTTTTGAGAAATTAGAATAATTAATTTTGAAATTTTAATGTATTTAATTAATTTGATCAATTAAATTAAATAAATAAATAAATGTTAACTAATTATAATACTCGTATGTGCGTGCGTGCGCGCGCACACACATATATAACCATAATTGTTATAGTTGTGTAACTACCTTAAATTTATTTAAGGTAAAATAAATTAAAAAAATCTGAATTGATTAACGTATATAATCAATAAATGAATTTAATAAATAGAACTAATTAAAAGTTAATTAGTTAAAATGTATACATATACTGATGTATGTATATATATATACATATAAACTTCTAGAAATTTTATATAATTAATTAAATATGATTTAATTAATAAAATTAAAATTAATTAAATATGATTTAATTAATAAGAATTAAAATTAATTAAATACGATTTAATTAATTAGATATATATATATGTATGTATGTATACATATATATATATATATGTTGACAAGAAAACTTAGGTGCCCCCAGCAGTCATGAGTAACCCCTAGGTGCCCCCAGTAGTCATGAGTAATACACTGCCCTACATTTAGAGAGCGTTACGTACTCCAGTCTCAACGGATACATCGATATCCACCGATGCATCTTGACTAGGAACATTTAAAATGGTATATTTGTTTCGTTGTGATAAATTACTCACGGTTACAACACTTTGTAACTAATATCACAAAATATACCATTTATGGATTTTTCTATTAAGTATACTTTTAATTAAGTTAATTAATTAATATAGTCACATTATATCAAGTATATAATAGGAAGAAAATACCTTTTATTTCGAACAAGATTGGTCAACGAGTTAGATATATGTAACAGATTACATAATTACCCTTAGGGCATACCCCTAACTCTATCATTTATTAGTGTGAAAGAAGACGGTAGAAGATAGAAGAAAACCAAACAACATAGAATCTTACAACGCAACGAATAATATATAATACAACAATGACCATTACAATAAGGAAACATCTTTAGTAATATATACAACATCAGAGTACACTAGACTTATCCTAAATTTGGATAGTTATAGAAACTTGTCCTTACATTGACAAACATATAGACTCTTTAATACAGCGAAAGAAAAATATACGTGAATACGTCTTGACCATCCAGCTCCTCTCCAACCCTAAAGTATATAGACAAACCTGGGAAAAACATGCTCGGTCTGACCCGAGCATTACATGGAATAACGCCCGGGTCAGTCTGGTAAACCAGCGTGAGTAAAACTCGATAATAAGTAACAACCAAACTGATTTCTACATTTGAAAACTTTTCAAACAAGAGTATTTCGTAAGACCACACCGCATATAAAAAAGGACGGGTTTTTACCTTATGATAACCAAAACATTTTATATCAAAATCCAATGATATTATCATAGTGTCAAGGTTTAAATTAAATAGATAAAATAGCTGAAATGCTTGCATCTCACATTCCAACATACTAGCTCTACAATTGAAAACGTAAGGCACGTATTGGAGAATGGATTCGAACTAATGACTGGGCTACTGAGGTACCGCCCGCCACAGTACACCTCTAGAAAAATGTACAGAGGTCGTACCTAATGACCCCTGCCAACACAGAGCTGGCCTACCCCTTGCTGGATAGTACCGAATATATCATCACCTTGGTTACTTTGCAACCTTTAACCGAGCGCTCCCGCGTACAGAATTCATTGATGATTGTGTATATATCTAGAAGGGTGATGATATACCCTAATGGTGCAACCCACATAGCCTTGCTACATATCCCCTGTTATAGTCATTCCCGGTTGATGAGGCTGAAGGCTACGTTTTACCTTTCTGAATAGCAATCCATCTTGGAATGCTAACACTGCCCTCTAAGCATCAATGCAATACCAGCATTCATCCATACAAGTTCATTCTAGGTCTGAACGAAACCGAAGGCACTAACTCTACTACATCCATTTTGGAACCACCCTAGGATTAGTAGCAGTAGCCCTTGCACTTTAAAGAGCACCATCTTCAATCATCTTCAAGATGCCTTCCACTTGAACGTACATGTTGGTTAAGAGTGGTTTTCAGATATAGTTCCGATCTCGGTCTCTTTGTATCAACAACCGATAATTTCCGGTTGACTCATTCCTAGTTCTTTTGGAAGTAAGTTTTCAAGTCCTTGTCGAAAACTCGAATTTTACATTCATACTTCCTAAGTCAAATTACGCTAAATTTGATAGTTGGTTATTTAACTATCAAATAACAATAACAAAATCTAGAGATTTAATTACCCAAAGCAATCACTAAGCCTCAAAACCATTTTCATTCATAAATCTCCTTTCCCAAACATTTATCAGCATTTATATAATTATCTCCTTTACATAAGTATGTTCATAAAACATTTATAAGATTTCCCATTTCCAAATCTCTTTAATGGATTTAACCATATTATTTAAATTGGTGAGGAGTTCCATACCACCATTTTTTAAAAGGTCAACCTTGAGAAACCCAAACCTCAAATTCCTATTGTAATTATCTTCAATAAATACTTCTATAAATTTCCCTTACCCATGAAATCCTTTTTGCTTTAACCCAAACCTGTTTACAAAACATTTATCAACCTCCATACTCATTTATGAGACTCTTTATAAATATTGAAACCCAGTTATATAAACTTCTTATAAACTTTCAAACCTTGTATGGAACTTCCCTTTATAGACATCTAAACCAATTTATCAAATCTTTTTAAACTATTTCTAAAACTCCTTTTATGAATACCCTAAAATTATTTATAAAATTCTTTATATAATATTCAAAACAATTGTCAAATCATTCTTCAAATATCTTGTTCAAGATAGAATAACCACGAAGTCCATTTTAAAAGAAAATGAAATATTAACTTTCCAAAAACAAACGGAGGCTTAATGACTACAATGGAGCATTAAATTTGGGTTTAACTTATCTAAGTTATATCATAGATACTCCCAAACATCAGATATGTAAGAGATTCACACATAACGTACAATCAATCATAAGTAGATGTCCAAGTTATAAATATAGGTAAATCCATAATCGGGTGAAAAATGTACATATAGAAGCATATTATATATGCCTAAGTTACCATGACCCGCTTATTGAAATTAACTTCCTTGGGTTTATCACGTTACCGATATTCAACATTTGTGCTAAACACTAGTCAACTTACTTCCCATAAATGTGTCAACGTTTTATGATCACTACTTTAATTCATTTGGCTACTTAATGGTCTGGACGATGAGATCCTTTGATTTAAAATTACTTAACTTGAAAGTAAGATTGATTTAAAACATAACCAATTAAGTTTTAAAAATAGTTTTGAAAAGATTAAAGTATATAGCTTAAACCATAATTATATCTTAGTTAATCAAGATTAATTCATAATTAAACTTTAATTAACTTAATGAACTTAGTTAAGTCCTAATTAACTTCCTAAAGTATCGTAGTTAAGGTAAAATCAATTCATTATTAGCTAAACCCTAAAAAATTAAAAATTAATTAAATAATCACTTAATTAAATAATAATTAACTAATTAACTTAATTGAATAGTAATTAATCATTAAATTACTTCTTAACTTCATTAATCACTAATTAAAACTTTATTAATCACTAATTAGTCATTAACCTTCTTTAAGTGTTACTTAACCCTTAATCACTTACTTAATTATCAATTAAGTACTAATTACTTTTAATAAATTTATTAAATAATAAAATATTAATTGAACTAAACTTAATCTCTTTTTTATATTACTAATTAGCTTTGAAGAACTTTGCAAAACCATTTCAAGAGAAATCGCTTTAAAACGAAAATCGACAATTTTGTCGAACTGCGTCCATTGCGACTATCGTTATGAGCGCAATTCGCTTAAACATACTTTAAGTGAAAGCACTTGCTTATTATTTCCTATTTCATGTTTAGAAACATAACTTTTAAAGTTTTTGAGACTTATAAACAAAGATAGAAATTTTGAAACAATTTCCAAACTTTAAAACAAGAAAACATAGTTTTTGATTCGAATGGAATCTCACGTCCGTTGCAACACACAAAGTTGTTAACTTTGTTTCAACTCAACATACTTTGGTTCTTAGATCACAACCATACATCCGTACTACCATACTTTTAACATCACAATGAAACACATATATCAACATAAGGTTATATGATTACTAACTCGACAACATCACATTCAAATCTCAAATTCAACACCAAACGCAAAGATCCATCAAATCACCATCGACCAACATAATAACCATTCAATTTTCTCATCATATTATCACCATAATAACACATCATAGTAAAGTCAAAAACCTTTCCAAAATAAAGTAGTTTACTCACCTTTATGCTAACTAACTTTATTCGAACTTTGACTATAACTCGGCAATGCCTCTACGCTCGACTCTAGCTTAAAAAGTTGAAATTTTGGAGGGGCTAAGGCCTTTGAATGGGTTTGGCCAGAGGTGATTTGGCTTGGCTAGGGCTTTGTGGGGGTAGTGATGGCTTTGGTTTTTGGAGAGAGGATGTTGAAATGAAAGTATAAGAAGTATAGAAGGTATGGAAGGAAGTTACAACACAAAAAGCTAACTTTTTCTATTTTTTTGAATGTGGAAGCCATGGAATTTTTGAGAATAAGGTTTAGAAAAAAATGAAGTTGGAATATAAATGATAATGTGTGTGTAAGGGTGTGTATTTATAGATGAAAGAAATTAGGAAAATTACCATTTTAACCTTAGTTTCTAAAATATCCTAACATGTCATTATTTTGACAAGTCACATCACCACCTTCCTTCCCCTCATATGTCATGTCCCCCCTCTCTAGTCACATCCTCTAGGTCATAATGGATAATGATGATAATGGTAAGATATGACAAGAGATAATGATATATACTTATATATGTATAAGTTATTATTTTTAAAACCATGACTTGTCACATCACTTGCTAAACATAAATAACATAAGATTATATACTATTAGTGTATTATTACTATTTGGTTAATTAACTCTTATATGTGTGTGTGTATAGTGCACAAAGACGAACAATGTTCCCGATAACTTTCCGGTGTCGAAAAGTCGAAATTCCGGAAAACGTTCTTCGGTCACATTTTCTATTTTTCAACCAAATATCTATTTTGACAAACAATTTTAAAAACTATTTTACCATCGTTATTAAATAATTAAAATATGTTTATTTGTAAACAAAAACCCATTTATTTAATATTTAAACTTAACTTGAATTCCGAAGAAATATATAAAACCGATGATATCAACTGTCGATGTTATAAATACATTTTATTTTCCAAAAATAAAATAAAATATTTTATTTCATAATCTTGTTTGAATACATATATTTGTGTATGTATCCATAGCCATGCACGATCATTATTGTTTAAAAGCAGTTTTATTGATAAAACGATTTTCGGCTGTTTTATTAATATTTTACCTATAACGATATCTCCAAATTATAAATATTTTACCTCGGTAATTTGTCTGCAAATATTTTCCCAAACAAAATAACTATTAGTATTTACCACTTAGAACATGATTATTTCTTACTTTAAACCCATATCTAAATATTTTAAAAATAAATATAATTTATCCAAGTGATAAATTTGCGGGTCGTTACAGTATATGTATAGATTTCCTTTCAAACTCCTACTTTAATCAGGTAGCAAGCAAACTAGAATATAATCTCGATTTCAAGGCAATAAGATACACCCTCAAGACTTTTCGAGCTCAGGGTAGACTCACTTGATTTAACGGGCAACAAGCACACCCACTTGATTGGAACAGACAACAAGTGTTATCCGGGTATTCAACCCAACAGGACCCACTAGAAAGCAGAATAATCTCGTAACATCAGAATGGCTTAGAACCTAACCAGAAAGGCTAAGGCAAGGAGTAAACGTTAGCCAAGCTATATTACTGAGACAACAACCGAGACCGATTAAACCAAAGGACCAGCCTTCTTACAGCCCAACAAGTAGTTGAGTGCAAATAGCTAGTGAACTACTATCAAAACAAAACGACTATAAAAGACCATGGAAACATCTCCAATTCCAAACTCTAGAAAAATCCTAAGTGCTTGGATCATCAGCGACCTATGCCTCTCCTCAAATCTTGCTAGCGACCCATGTTCTTGTCTCGTTTTGCAAGCCAAACCCTCCATGGGTCGTTTCCTGCCTACCTACGAGCTGATGATGAAGTGGCCTAGCCCAGAAGCTCTCCGACTCATATAAATACCATCCTACCTACAACATAAACTGGATCCTCTCCGGACCGGTTGTTGAGGCTCTGTTGGAATTATTCTTCACTCTCTACCTTCCTCACAACAATCTCCAAAGGAATTCACTGTGATTCTCCAGTGGATTCCAACTCTGGGGATTCAACTTACTTCAAGATAATCAAAGCCTTGTAATCAAATATCTCTTGTAACAGCAATTAGTCTATAGTAAAACTATAAAGTGGACGTATGCTTCATTAACAGCCGAACCACTATAAAAATTCTCTATCGTCTTTCTTTTACTATTCTTTTTCTATATCTGTTATCTGTGATATTGCTCTATCAGAACAGGGCTTGTGCTTTCAAACTCAAACTAGGGTGTTGGTCCATTTTTTAGGTCAGCAACAAGCACACCCACTTGATTTGAATGGGCAACAAACACACTCACACAAATAATAGTAGAGAGTTTGTAACGACCCGGTATTTTCAACCATTCGCATCCATTATAAGTGTATAGGTAGACACTCATGCCGGAATTGAATTGCTCAAAATACCACGTTGTAAATAAAAATTTGGCAAATCTCAGAATATACAGTAAATAAAATCCCAGATCACAGATACAGAGTAATAATAATGCAGCGGAAGTAAAAGAGATAGTAGTTCATGAAGCTACTATATAAATATATCAGAGTTACATAAGATACAACAGGAGAAAATAAAGTACAACAGAAGTCTCAGGATGACAACCAAGTACAAGCTGGATAGAACAACAGAACTGGAATAGGTAAGACTAGATAAGTAGATAATCTCCAGCTATTCCAATCTCCAGAAAGTGGAATCCAAATCTGTGAATAACTCAGGCTGACCCGAGCGTAAATTAAAATACAAACACTCGAGTCAGGACATACATACTTATACAATGTAAACCAACTCAAGTGAACTATAGTAAGAGTACAAGTAACTTAAAGGATGCTTGGGACCGCCCATCCTCTAAGGATCCGTTAAACTATTTACTATATAGTAATATACGCTATATACAGTAGTGTCTAATCAGTAAAGTATAATCATATAGAAAATAGCGTTAAGGGGATGGTGAACCTTAACGCGGTCGGATCTTTAAACCAAAATCGTAGTGGACTCGATATGGTAAGTGACACGGCACAACTAGGCAATGCCAGGGTAGATATACCAATTACGCATCCGAGCTGGTGGTGACGCATAGCAGTCACTACCGCCCACCTCGAACAACACTCCCAAATCGAGGGGTGCACCCAAACAATCACAAAGTAATAGAATGGTATCGAAGAAGTGTGTCCGATAAGAGGTGCTACCTCCTTGGCCCGTCAATCGCTCCTGTTTTAGCCACTTTATGCCAACTCACGGGAGTTGGGTCCACGTATATACCTTAGGATCGTCGCCACCATCCTACTTCATTCTGGAAACTCCACCGCATACACAGTTGTTAAAGTGGTTTTCGGTATCGACAGAGAGTATGTCCATATCCGATCCCGGTCTCTTTAACAACCAATCGTTATTATAACCCGTGGTTATAAATTTCAAAATAGTTTATGTTTCAAATCAAAATACATCCTTTAAACCATTTCAAAAATCATATCATTTATTTCAAACTAATACATACTTTCAAACCCAAAACATATCTATTCAAAACCAATTCAAAAATATATCATTTCCATTTCAAAGCCAATTCAATAATATATCATTTCAATAAAACCCAAATTTCAAAATCACTGAATATTTCCTTTAATTTATTAAACTTGAAATCTTCCTTTAAATTATCATAGCATTTTGGTAATGTAACCTTAAGGAATCATAGCATTTTTGGAATGTAATACTTTCCAATTTAACATTTTATATAATCAAAGTATTTATATACTTACAAATTTTTAACATGGTCATTTTATCATAGCCTTATAGTTAAATAAACTTTGTTACTGTAATATCCAATTTAATGTTGAAATTCTTATGTTAAGTTAAGAGTACCTTATTAACTTACATTATCATTACAATAAAGAAACTTTATTATTTTAGTCATTAAAATATGTCATTTACATTAATTAAAACTTACACATTAAATGCACTTTTTAACTTACATTACTATTACAGTAAAGAGCATTTATCATTTAATCAATATTACACTAGTTAAACCTACATTATCAAATGTACGTTTTAATTTATGTTTTATTACAAAAAGGGCATTTATTATTTTAAATCAATATTACACTAATTAAACTTACATTATCAAATGTACGTTTTAATTTACGTTTTATTACAAAAAGGGCATTTATTATTTTAAATCAATATTACACAAATTAAGACTTACATGTTTCTTTCATTAATTAAGACTTTACATGTTTCTTTCAGTAGGTAAAAATTTACATATTTTTTTCATTAATTAGAACTTTACACGTTTCTTTCATAAATTAAACTTTACATACTTCTTTCATTAATTAGAACTTTACACGTTTCTTTCATAAATTAAACTTTTGCATATTCTTTCATCTTTGTTATTGCAGTAAAGCATTTATTATATTAATCAATTAAAATATTAATTAAACTTACATCTCACATGTGTGTTTAACTTACATTTTTCCATTTTAAAGTCATAGCTATTTATCTTACATAACATAACATTTCACAAAAGAATATTTTATCATAGTTAATATAACAATCAAATTCTTTACAAATTTATTCCTTTAGACATCAATTCCACTATGATTCCAAAACTTATTACAAGATGTCCCATAAAAAATGTATTTCATTTTATTTATTCAAAAATACATTAGTTATTATGCAAAATATGTCCATCCCAGGAAACAACCTTTATTACAATTACTAGGTTATATTTAAGATTCCAAATTAAATCAAACTTAATTATTAAGTTATTTATCATAAATAAGACTCTTTAAATTCCATTAATTAAAATTTCACGTCAAATGTTCATTTTTAACTTACATTTTATTTTCACAATAAAGAACATTTATTGTCTTAATCAATATCACATATTTCCAAATTAGGTTATATTTCCAATCACAAATTTCCATTCATTTATTTAACATTTTTAATACATATGAAATCATTTTTCACTTTATTAAATCATTTTAAAAACCAAATTTAAATTAAAATATCAAAGTTTACATTTTCAAAATACTTAAAACTTCCAGAAAAATTTATAAAATAACCACGGGTCTGTATAATATTTTCTAACCTAGGTCAAGTGATACGGATAATATATCATTTCAATCCGTAATTTACAAAGAAAAATCCGAGTTCTATCATTTCAAACCCGCAATTCCAAGTTAAATAAAATAAATAAAAATCGCTTAGGCTTATCTTTTCAGCCCATAACGATCTTTCCCTATTCTAAAGTCCGTTCGGGTATGTATCATTTCAACCCATAGTGATTCTATTCTATAGGGAACTTGCAGTGTGAGAACAGAATATAAATAAACAGTAAAATAAAATATAACAGATGATGTAACAGGCATATAAACAGTATTTAATATCATATAAATATATCACAGGCATGTATAACATAATATAATTATTTCTACACTTTCACTTGCTATCAATTCACAATAATATAAGTATGAATGTCAAGTGTGATTACTCACCTTTTTACGCTGAAGTTTGCAAAGCAAACACACAAACAAAAATCCGGAAAGCACGAAAGCACGACTAGACACAATTCTGATTTGAATGGATGGAGAGCCAAGATATTGATCTTGTATATAACAAATACACAAATCATAAGAATAAGATTGAACACAACAAAAGATGAATTAAACTATGCAATTACGAATCAAAGAACATAACCTTGCTTTCAACCACCAAATGGGTTTTGCCATGGTCTAATAGTGAGGAGGAGGTTATGTTGTGGTGGGGGAGGCTGAGCTATGCAAGGAGAAAAAATAGGAAAAAAAGAGGAAATAAAATAAAAGTGAAAAAAAGAGAAGGAAGCCATGGAAATAACCTAAAGCTTGTTGTATTTTCTTCACGCAAATGAAAATGAGAGGATGAGAACTTGTACGTGAATAAGAAATAAAAAGAAGGCGGCTAGGGTTTCAAGAGATTTGAATGGCTAAGATGTAGGGTTTAGAAAATGAAAGGCTAGCAAATAAAAAGGCTAGTGAATGAATGGGATTTATTTCCTATTTAATAAAGAAACTTATTGTAAAATATTTCAATCAGAAGAGGCAAATGAGGAACTGAGATATTGAGAAGATTTTTATGTGATTTGATAGAGTAAATGCTAGGAAAACAAAGAGACAAGAAATAAAGAGAAAAAAACTTATACATATATTATTCCTAAATGAAAGTGAAATATGTGAACATAATGGGAAATAAATTTTGTACGTGTATGGAAAAAGGAAATACACGGCTATAGAAGAGAAAAAAAAGCTAAGGAGTTATGAATGCTAAGGAAACGGAAAGGCATAAGTTAAGGAGAAAGAAACGTACAATATATTTTATTTTTAAATGCAAATGAAAAATGAGAGATGGGAAATAAATTTTGTACGTGAATTTTCAACTTGATATGCAAGGCTATGAGTAGAGTAATTCATGGCTAGGAATGAGGAGGAAACGACTAGAAAAAAAATAAAGGCCATGCAAATGAAGAAGGCAAGAGTTTAACCAATGAAACGTATGCCTCTTAAATTTCTCCAAGCCATTTATTTGCATACATTTCTTTCTAGAAATGAAATGTGAAGTGAATGTGTACGTGAATTATGAAGTGGAGTGGATGGCAAGAAAAGATTTGAACGGCTAAAGAGGAGTAAATGATAGAAAAACAAAAAGGCTAGGAAATAAAAGGTAAGAAATAAGGAGAAAGAAACACACATACATACATACATATATATATATATATATATGTATATATATATGATTCTTAAATGCAATTGAAAAGAGGATATTTTGAGATGTTTGTACGTGATTAATAAGAGCAATTCACGACTATGAACGGTGAATGGCTAGGGTAAGTAATAAAGAGGGTAGGTAAATAAAAAGGCAAGCATTAAAGAAATGTAACACATGTCTCCTTGATTTCTTCCAAGCCTTTTATGAAAAGATATTCACACAAGTGAAATCCAGTAAATAAAGTTTAGATAAACAAAATAGAAAAATAAAATAAAATAACATAGAAAATAAAAATATAGAAACGCACATAGAAAACTAGAAATTGAAATACAGTAAATAACTACGTGTAAAATGCTGTAATTTATCTGATTTAAAAAGTATAACTCAGAATTTAACGAAAAAAGCAGAACATATATCATAAATATATTCTGCTTCAAAGAAAAGATTAAAATTTAAAATTCAATTTTTTTTATATTTAAACTGAAAATTCAAATTTTGACCAAAAATATAAAATTTTCAAAAATCGTTTATTTATTGCATTTGGAAAATAAATTACAAACAAATTCCAAACTTACATTGGAATAATTCTAAAAATTCACTTTTAAATGATTTAAAAATCAAAATTTCAAATAAAAATTTAATTAAAAATATTCACAAAATTATGGGTTGTTACAGAGTTGTTGATTCCAATTACAAATAATTCTACTTTGGATACAAAATATCCTATAGCCTTTTGATAGCACTTTGATCTTCGAATTAATGGAAGAATACTTGCAAATCAGTGAGTAGTTGGTAGAGAATGAATAAAGTAAAGTAGAAATTGAATTTAAGGGAATTTGACGAATATAGAAAGTGGATTTTGTGAAATATATAATAAGAATTTGGAGTAATAAGAATATAGAGAAAGTATTTGTTAAATTTCATTCCATTTATATAATGTTTGAAGGGACGTGTCTATTTGTGAAGTGATGTAACCATAAATCATAACTATTCAAAATTCAAAATAAACCTTATAACGACCCGTAATTTAATCTTTGTATATGTATGTATTTAATATATTTTAAATATTTAAATAAAGGATTTTATAACTCAAATAAAACTATTTTAATTAATAACTAATGATAGTAAATTTTTTGGTAATTTTGTTTACAAAAATAAAAAATTCGGTGAAAAATTGAAAATGTGACCGAAAATCATTTATCGAATTTTCGACTTTTTATCGAACGAAAGTTGTTGCGACGTTGTTACACATTCAAATATTGTGCATACGAAAGTTGTTACCGCCTTCTAGGTCGTTTGAAGGGGATATAATCGAAAGGAAGCAATGGGTGGAGCTCCAAGAATGAAGACGGAAGAAAACGTTAACACTTCACCTACTACAAAAACACCTGCTACAAACCCGGACTTAGGGGTGAAAACCCCATGGGAGGATATAACGATGACTCTCTTCGGCTCTGAAGATGACAAACAATTTGAGGAAGACAAATCGGATGAAAATGTCAAGGTGCAAAACGCTAGAAGAAGCTCTAAAACCCATGCCGTAGCACAGTGCTAAGCAAAGGACGAGGAACTGCTACTCAAACGGTACTTCTAGAAGCACAAGGACCAAGAAGATATGATACGAACCGAGATCAATTACAATGCCAAACTCCTGTGGTATATTGTGACCACCCCCAACAAACCAGCTTCCAATCTCATCATCGATTTCCCATCGTCGAATCACGAGTGGTCGTCGTTGAAAATCATAAAAAATCGTCAAAATGGTCGTTGAAAAACTCACTTCAGGGTTGACTCGAAGTTAAACTCGGGTAATCGACTGTTTGACCCGAAGCAATTTCTGGAAGTCCTGACTCGAAGTCAAACTCGTGTTGTCACCTATTTGACCAGAAGTAAACCTAGGAAATTATGGTCCGAAATCAGACTCGGGTAAAACCAAAATTTTCTCCAAGCAAATAGGCAAATGGCTCCAAGCAACGTTTGTCACCAAACCAGCACTTCAAACTATGTGATTCCAAGTGAATCATGGGCTGACTCCAAGCAAATGGAAAATTTTCTTAGGTCAGACTCCATGTAAAAGATCACCAATCCATCGATGCCGATCTATCTTCTTTTGCCCATAACTCGAACGTGCGAACTCCGAATACCTTGAAATTGGAATGCAACCTTGTGGAACCTTCTTTGTCACCCCAGAACAATCTCACCTAGTTTGAAGTTTTTTGGGATTTTCACTGATCCATGACTCCATCATAAATGATTTGTCATTCATCGGCATTTCGAATCATTTAAGTGTAGACAATCATGCATGTATCATTCTCAAGCATTATAAACAACCGTAACTTGAAAACGGACCGGTCTGACAACGATTAGAGCATCTTCCCCAATCAAAACCCAATCACCGAAGCCGTTCAACATACAGAATATACAAAGGAGTTTATCATGCCTACTATACCTTTTATACAACTGTAGAACTGATTCAGAATTGCTTCTTTAAAGGTATGACTAGCATAAGGACGAAGCGAGGGCGACGGATGCAATCTGCTGCAAGGCCCTCAGGAATCATTAAAGGATGAAACAACCTGCTACCCTGGAAGAATTCTATGGGAAGGAAAACCGATTCTAAAGAATAGAAGTAGTGCAATTAGAAGAAAGCAAACTCGGTAGTGTGCCAAAGAACATACCAAACGGTGAAGGAGCTATAGGACCTCAGGGACCTTCTGCCCAAGCAAGGCTACTAAGACCCAGCAGAAATGCACCCCAACTAACTGATGAAATCAGACGAATGGATGATTATCAAATAACACTCTAGCTAGCTAGCAACTAAGGAATGGGACAGTAACCTAAAGAGATGCCTTCTCATCCATCCTTGTCTACTCTCCTTTTCCAAATGAGCCGTATCAGGACACTAGGGGCATTGCAGATAGCACGGCGAAAGAAATGCTTCTATACCCTCGACGAGTCATGTCAATCCCCCTTCCGAGAACCGGTGTTGCTGGTGGCATCGAGAAGTCTTATCCAAAGGATTGTCGAACAAATAGATCTAACACCTTAGCCTATAGGAACCGATAAAACTGTGTTGCTACCGAGCTGAATTCGAAAAATACTTCTTGAAGTCGATGAATCATTGCTTTAAGACTGCCGGGCCGTCGAACACACAACCCAAAACTCCTATTGGAATCGATAAATTATCATTCCAAGGTCGTCTAGTCATCGGACATCCAACCACAAAAAACCATTCGCATACGTGAATGTCTTTCACGAACTAAAGCGTCGTGAAGGTAAACCGTTAGATCAGCGATCATCTGATCCAAAAAAACCCTTCGTGAATGTGAAGGTATTTAACGAACTAAAGCTTCGTGAAGGTAAACTGGTAGATTAGCGGTCATCTGATCCAAAAAACCCTTTGTGAACATGAAGGTCTTTCATGACCTAAAGCGTCGTAAGGTAAACCGGTAGATCAACGGTCATCTGATCCAAAAATTCCTTCGCGAGCATGAAGGTCTTTCACGAACTAAAGCATCGTGAAGCTAAACCGGTAGATCAGCGATCGTCTGATCCTAAAAACCCTTCGCGAACGTGAAGGTCTGTCACGAACTAAAGCGTCGTGAGGGCGAACCGGTAGATCAACGAAATTTATGTACGACTGATATCCGTGAAGGTGAACTAGAATATCAGTAGTCATCTAATCCAAAGCCCCTTAGAGTCAACGAAGCCATGCTCCAGGGCCATAAATCGACAATCATATCAGTCAGTCAGCATAATTAAACGGTCAATGAAATAAACAGTGCTGAACCCTAGAGCTGTAAACTCGCTTAAAGGAACAAAGCCAAAACTGAACCGACCTTGTGGTTAATCAGAGGTTGACTTGAATTAAGCCAAGACTTAGAACTTAGAAGAACCGCTCCCACTGAACTGGGGGCAACCAAACGAGTTGTGGAGAGACCATGGATACAGTTCAAGCGCGCCAACACCCCTATGGCATGGGGGGGCACCGCACACACTTGAATAGCCATAAGAAAGACCAAGACTAATCATACCACAGTTCTGTTATTCCCAATCAAAAATTCTGGCATTCTGACAACCGCAGACTTAATGACCTAGCTAGTGCAACAAATGAAATACTAGAATAATACTTGCCGACTTCTTTCCAACTACTATTTTACTGCTTTTAGTGACCAATTCATCTTCCTCTTATACCGTATGCTAGTTAAAGACCAATTATTTAGAGGTAGTTTGGACCAAAAACTGATAGTCTTGCCCCGAACTCCCATAAGCTCTTTCTTCATAACCATCTCCATGCGGTCGGCTGTAGATCTCTCTGCCATGGAAATCTTATTTGTTTGTTCGAGCACATCTTCACAAAATATGGAAGGATCGCCCAAGCCACGACTACCCGATCTAAAAACTAATTATCTCATAGAACTGACGAAACTGCGTTCCAGCAAAAGTATAATCGCTGGATCGATGGGAAAACTCGATCCTTACCTTCTATGAACTAGTATCACTCTTCCTGCACCAGGAAGGCCCAAACCACTGTGCGCATCCCGTAAGCCATGCCTCGCTTCTTGAACCAATAAAGCCGTGTTAATATTAAATACCCGTCGGATCGATGGAAGCAAATCGACTCAAACCATTGGATCGGTGGAACACGATCCTTGCCTTCCGAAAATCAATGTTGTCCAACATCTAGAAGGCCCAAAACTTAAGGCCCTGTTTGGCTTGTCGTTTTTAGTTTTGTGTTTTCGTCTATACGAAAAGGCGTTCATTGTATGTATAGTTGAAAAACAAACAATTTTGAAAAATGAAATTAACATATAAAATAAAAAACAAGTTTATTTTGTTTTTCATGTTTCGAGCGATAATAAAAGCACGTAGAACAATCAAACTCTTTTGTTGTCCGTTGGTCGTCCCAACGGCTAAGAATTATACATCTTCTCTTCTTGTTTCTTGCTATTTCTTAGTACAAGTTGAAAACACAAAACTCAAAATACAAAACGAAACCAAACGGGCCCTAAACTCCTTGCATTGCCTTGAGATAGGCAACGCCGAGGAGCACTAAAAGACTAACTCCTCGCGTTGCCCGGAGATAGGCAACGCCGAGGACCATCAAAAGCTAACTCCTCGCGTTGCCCGGAGATAGGCAACGCCGAGGACCATCAAAAACTAACTCCTTGCATTTCCTGGAGATAGGCAACGCTGAGGAGCATTAAAACTTACACTCCTTGCATTGCCTGGAGATAGGCAACGCCAAGCAGCACCAAAATCTGTGCATCTCGTAAGTTGTGCATCAAAAACCAACTTCTCGCGTTGCCCAAAGATAGGAAACGCCGAAGAGCACTAAAAAACTAACTCCTCGTGTTCCCTGGAGATAGGCAATGCCGAGGAGCATCAAAAGCTAACTCCTCATGTTGCCCGGAGATAGGCAACGCCAAGGACCATCAAAAACTAACTCCTCGCATTGCCCGAAGATACGCAACGCCAAGGAGCATAAAAATTATACTCCTTGTGTTGCCCGGAGATAGGCAACGCCGAGGAGCACCAAAAGCCACGTATTCCATAAGCTGCGCCAAAACATATGCCCCTCGCGTTGCCAGGAGATAGGAAACGCCGAGGAGCTCCAAAAGCTGCGCATTCCATAAGCCACGCCAAAATATACGCTCCTCAAGTTGCCCGGAGATGGGCAACGCCGAGGAGCACCAAAAGCCGTGCATTTCATAAGCCACACACTAACTCCTAAAACGTACGCTCCTCACATTGCCCAAAAATAGACAACACAAAGGAGCACAGAAAGCCACGCATTAACTCTTAAAGAGCTTAAACTGCTCACTTTGCCTAAAAATAGGCAACATCGAAGAAAATTAAAGTCGTGCATCCAATAAGACGTGCACTAACTTTCAAAACACAAACCCCTCACGTTGCCTGAAGATAGGCAACACAGAGGAATTTCATAAGTCATGCACTATCAAAAACCGGGCACTTCGATTAACAAGGATCAACTCCCGCTACTTGAAAGAACCGACATTGCTTCGGTAGTACCGCAAAGCTCACAAACCAAGAAGTCGGTAAAGAATTCTGATTTTTGACCAAAGTAATGTACAAAATGTCAAATTTCAAGGCATCCAAGTCATGAGTTCCCGGAGATAGGAGCTGCGATGTACCTTTGACTGGGGGCATCCAAGGAGCCGCCCAGAACGTCAAGTCTCACATCAATTGTTCAGAATAATCAGCCTTGTGGATTGAGGGGCACATAACACATTAACACTTGGTTAGGATAAAAGATCGCTCCAACTTGCAATGAAAGGAGGGACTTACCATCGTCCAGAGATAGATGACAACGGAAGGCTATTCCAGAAACAAATCATCAACGCACTAGTTTCCAAAGAATGGAAGCAGGTGCTCGACTGAGGTCTCAAACCCTAACTTGTAGAAAACCAGCTGTTATCCGAAGACAGACCACGACAAGGAGAGAACGCTCGAAATCGAGCAGCTAAACTATTGATTCCCGAAGATTGGAACCAATGAATAAGGTTGATATCCGCAATAATGCCCTCAGCCTAGCAGAATGCATATGGCCTAAAACAAGCAAGGTTAAGTGCCATGGATTCAAGACAAACACTACTGAACTCTACTGGTCCATGATCAGTATAGAAATGAAAGCAGTCATACCAGGGGCAATGTGATAACTTGCTCCTCAATTTCAGATTTTCTATAAGAACATGAAATTTGGCACCTAGAAATGAGAGGTTCCGCAGGTAGTCATCATAGCATAACAAAAACCGGTTGGAGGAAATTTGATTTTTCATGAATAAGAATAACTATGGAATTGGTTAAGCAACAGCCTTGCATCTCCAAGGGTAACACTTGACGACCATAAATAAAGTTAGGCAACGGAAATGCTTGGGACTCTTAACGTTAGAGAACATGGTGCATCACGAAGTTAAACAACGTTGGGAAAACCACCACATTGGGTTAAAGGGAATCTACTCAACTCTACAGGATCAGATGAATGATTCAACCATCACCAAACTGGTTCCGAGTCCTCGGAGCGCGGACTAGAGTATAAACGATTTACAAAAATCTCTAAGTCCCCGGAGCGTGGACTAGAGTACTCTAAGTCCCCAGAACGTGGACTAGAGTATAAACGATTTACAAAAATCTCTAAGTCCCCGGAGCGCGGACTAGAGTATAAATGATTTACAAAAGACTCTAAGTCCCCGTAGTGCGGACCAGAGTACTCTAAGTCCCCGGAGCGCGGACTAGAGTATAAACGATTGACAAAAATCTCTAAGTCCCCGGAGCGCGAACTAGAGTACTCTAAGTCCCCGGAGCAAGGACTAGAGTATAAACGACTCACCAAAATCTCTAAGTCCACGGAGGATGGACTAGAGTACTCTAAATCCCCG
This sequence comes from Allium fistulosum, assembly GCA_030737815.1. Taxonomy (NCBI): domain Eukaryota; kingdom Viridiplantae; phylum Streptophyta; class Magnoliopsida; order Asparagales; family Amaryllidaceae; genus Allium; species Allium fistulosum. The sequence continues at coordinate 99,587,912 of CM060901.1, read as the reverse complement.
GAGCGCGGACTAGAGTATAAACGATGCACAAAAATCTCTAAGTCTCTGGAGCACGGACTAGAGTACTCTAAGTCCCCGGAGCGCGGACTTGAGTATAAACGATTCACAAAAATCTCCCAGTCCTCGAATACGAACTGAAGTATAGATAATTTGGCGAAAGTGCGTCCGCCCACGAAAAACTCTAAGTCCCCGGAGCATGGACCGAAGTATGAACACAAATCGAGCGTGAGTCGACCGCTCACAGAGTGACCCTAAGTTCCCAGAATGCGGACTAGAATGCAAACACCATGAACCGATGAGTGGGTTTCAATTGCCCCCTGTTCCAGTAACTCCAACTTAAAATCAACAGGAGAAGCGCAAACCGTTAAAGACCATCACCAACATGAATTTATCACTGCCCATAAGACAGGCAACACTAAGAAAACACTTCTACAATCCAACCATCGAAGTGATAGTTTTCGAAGGCCAAAACTAGTACCTAACTGGATTAAGGGCACCGTCAAATCGACGAGAAAAATCAAACCCAAACTCCTGAGTGTCGGTGTTGCCTCGCCAACGCCAATGCCGCCTTTTATCTTTTAAGTATGGGTGTTACCCTAGCAACGCCAGGAAAATTTTCTATTTTCTAAGTACCAGTGTTGCCCCGGCAATGCTAGGAAACTTTCAATTTCATAAGTACCGGTGTTGCCCCGAAAAATCCGGGAAACATTCTACTCACTAAGTATCGGTATTGCCCCGGCAATGCGAGGAAAAATTTAATCTACCGGGCTGATGAGAAACACTCATCGCAGTGAACCATCGATACACTAGCTTTCGGAAATAGAAGTTGGTCCTCAACTGAGTTTCTACCTTCTCTTCATAAAACTACTGTTACCAAATAACAGATAATGACTGAAAGACATATCCATTCAAAGGTCAGCCGGATGGGTCGACCCTTCATCACAGGAATCAGTCACCGCACAAGAATAAAGTAGCGTCGAAAGGAAATCCCATGATTGAATTACCCATGTAGTAGTTTTAGGGATGAAAGCTGGTGCACAACCGAATTTCCTAAATTCAACTTAGACAGAATTTAGACACAGCCGAAAGATAGGCAGTCTCGAGCAAATGTTGCTTGGAACCAAACAGCTAGGTTATCAATTCTCAAAAATAAGAGTTGACATATGAACAAAATTTCCATGACAACGTTAGCAACCAAGAAGAGCATGCATGGCCAAGAACAAGCGAGAGAAATCATGGAAGGTCGAAAATAAAATCCCCGAATGTCCATAGTTCCAGAATGGGATTGAGAATCAGACTGGGGGCAATTGAGCAATTCGCCCCACAAATTTCCATCTCTCACAATCACCCAAATACAGGCATTCAAAATAGCTAGTCCCTCAAGAAGGGATAGAAGCACAATTACTTGATCGAAAGAAATGTTTCAAAAGTACAAACGCGAATAACCGCGAGGTTGGTTAGATAACTGTTCTGTATTACAAAACAGAGCATTCATGCAACTAAATCACCAACAAAGGAAATGAAGGATTTAACGTTCAGAAATCCACCATCGCTCATAGTCTGGCGATGACGAGAAGGATCGATGACCTACTTATGGTCTAACTAGATCATTTGGTTCCAACTTGCAGGATAATGCCATTACCCGAAGTTTGGTCATGCTATATGAAGATTCACAACATCAAGGAAAAATCCATAGAGTTGAGTCATCCATATATGAGTTTCCAAAGATAGAAACGAACACATGATTAGGATCTCAACGTAGGACTCAGAAGAATTTACTTTAGCAAAAGATGCTAGAAACGCATCTTTCTAATAAATGCCGACATCATTACAAAACTTAGATCTTGGGATCAAGCAACAAAGTCCCTAATTCTCAAAGAAAGGAGTTATCGTGTCAATCAAACTGGAGCAATCGAACTTATTGCTTAGTAAACCTAGTCTCTCAAAACATGTTGGCTCGGTAGTCAAAGTAATCGGCCCTATGGACTAAGGCATTTACACCAACACTTTGTTGAAACCAACTCAATTGAGCATAAGTAGGGATTAGCTACAGAACTGGCTAGACCAAGCTACTTCATAGTTATGAACAAAGTCATGAAATATAATATGTCGAAATGACCGCAGAAGTATTACTTACATGTATAGAATTAAAGTAAATGAGTATGCTGCACATGAGTAAAAGAAGTGCAACAGCGAGTAAAGAAATCTTCGAAATCGAGCAATTAAGCCAATAGTCTCGGAGACAAAGGCTAGTGTGCGTTGCATTTCGAAAAATGCAAGAGAAGGATAATCGCAATCGAATAACTCATGTGCTAGTTTCCGAAGCTAAAACTGTGCCTGAATGAACTTCAACTACAACTCTACAAGAGCAACTGTGCCTCGTAATTTAACTACAATCAGTCCTCCCAATATGATAGGAATAATAAGCGAAGCCTAAGTTGTGAAGGACCTAGCTTCTGGAGGAGTGGAAAAACCTCCACCAGACTAAAGATTGGATGACCGAAAAATAATTTTCAACAACAAAACTTGGCATCAACCTTGTCAGGTATGTTTTCCTTTAAATAATATCCTTGTATAACCAATGCCTAGAATCCAAGGAAAGTCAATGTATGTTGACTAATCGGGTCCTGAGCGTTGACCGGGGCAAATGCAGTGTGTTATCTACATGAGAAGAGTCCAGTATCCTGAATACTGCAAACAAACAATCCAGTGTAGCTAGCTTGCTTGCATTTGAAAAACAATCAATATCTTCCTTTAAAATTATCTCTTCCACACTTACCCGTTATCGATCAATGATCGATAACGGAGCCGCTGTCCGAAGCGACGCGGGAAGCTTTTCTTTTCAGGATCACTGGAATACAAAAATAGGAAGAGTGATACGATTGAATCATCCACTATATCCAATTCTGGAATAAATTGTTGCATTGGAACTCAAAAACATCGACGGGAATTTAACCAAATGCTCAAGAAGAAAATGCTAAAGACAAAGAGAAAGACTTCGCTCTAGAACGGTGTACAATCGTTCGAGACAAACTTAGCTTCATCGCCGGTCGAATTAAAACTATATGGGGGCAACTCCAAACCTATATCATGCACCCACTTACCAACCTAAACCCTTGTGTAAAATACGAAGCAAAGATTGCATCGTCAATACCAGGAATTGATATTCGGATTGAAATAAAAAAACGAACAGCTATCAGAAGTCAGTCAGTTGAAAACAACATCTTGAGGTGGACTCCGATGATTCACACTGAAAATTCAACAGATGGCTGAAAATCCAAAGCCAAATTTGCATGGTAGCCTCGACACTTACCCATTACTTCAAAGTACCCCAAGAAGCTATAGATAGAAATTTGATTCGTTACGATAAGTAGTAGAAGTCGAGACCAAAACTAGGTGATGAAAAGCGTAACTTACTACGTGTCCATGAGACTCTAATGCGATTATTTAGAACCCAGTAAATAGATACTATAATCGTTAACTTCCAGAGCACGCCTTGTTTCCAACGAAGACGTACTCTAGAGGGCAAATGTTATCCAGGTTTTTAACCCAACAGGACCCACTAGAAAGCAGAACAATCTCGTAACATCATGATGGTTTAGAACCTAACCAGAAAGGCTAAGGCAAGGAGTGAATGATAGCCAAGCTATATTACCGAGACAACAACCAAGATCGATTAAATCAAGGGACCAGCCTTCTTACAGCCTAATCAACAGTTGAGTGCAAATAGCTAGTGAACTACTATCAAAACGAAACGACTATAAAAGACTATGGAAACATCCCTAATTCCAAACTCCAAAAAAATCGTAAGTGCTTGGATCATCAACGACCCATGCCTCTCCTCAAACCTTCAAACGAGCTAGCTAAGGAATACTACAAAAAGAGGCCAAGACATTGGCTCGTAAACGAGCCAAGTCTATGGGTCGCTAGCGACCCATGTTCTTGTCTCGTTTTGCGAGCCAAACCCTCCCTGGGTCGTTTCCTGCCTACCTACGAGCTGATGATGAAGTGGCCTGGTGCAGAAGCTCTCTGATCCATATAAATACCATCCTACCTGCAACATAAACTGGATCCTCTCCGGACTGGTTGCTGAAGCTGTATTGGAATTATTCTTCACTCTCTACCTTCCTCACAACAATCTCCAAAGGAATTCACAATAATTCTCCAGTGGATTCCAACTCTGGGGATTCAACTTACTTCAAGATAATCAAAGCTTGTAATCAAATATCTCTTGTAACAGCAATCCGTCTATAGTAAAACTATAAAGTGGACGTATGCTTCATTAACAGCCGAACCACCATAAAAATTCTTTGCCTTCTTTCTTTTACCGTTCTTTTTCTATATCTGTTATCTGTGATATTTCTCTGTCAAAATAGGGCTGGTGCTTTCAAACTCAAACCAGGGTGTTGGTCCATTTTTTGGGTCAGCAACAGGCACACCCACTTGATTTGAATGGGCAACAAACACACTCACACAAATAATAGTAGAGAGTTGTTGATTCCAAATATAAATAGTTCTACTTTGGATACAAAATATCCTATAGACTTTTGATAGCACTTTGATCTTCGAATTAATGGAAGAATACTTGCAAATCAGTGAGTAGTTGGTAGAGAATGAATAAAGTAAAGTAGAGATTGAATTTAAGGGAATTTGAAGAATACAGAAAGTGAATTTTGTGAAATATATAATGAGAATTTGGAGTAATAAGAATATAGAGAAAGTATTTGTTAAAATTCATTCCCTTTATATAGTGTTTGAAGGGAAGTGGCTATTCGTGAAGTGATGTAACCAAAAATCATAACTATTCAAAATTCAAAATTAACCTTGTAACGACCTGTAATTTAATCTCTGTATATGTATGTATTTAATATATTTTAAATATTTAAATAATGGATTTTATAACTCAAATAAAACTATTTTAATTCATAACTAATGATAGCAAAAAAGTTTGGTAATTTTGTTTACAAAAATAAAAATTTTGGTGAAAAATTGAAAATGTGATCGAAAATCATTTATCGAATTTTCGACTTTTTATCGAACGAAAGTTATTGCGACGTTGTTACACATTCAAATATTGTGCATACATACATTTAACAAATAAGAGTTGGTTAGCACTAAAAATAAAGTTAGTAAATTAATTAGTAAAGCAATTAAAGTAATAAAGTAAAAAAGAAGACTTTTCTTTCTTATTTTAAAATGATAAAGCACTAAGTAGTACATGTCATCATGATGTTAGTTGTAACGACCTAGAAATTTCAGTCATTTGAAATTGGAATATTTAATTGATTTTAAATATTAAAAAGTCAATTTTATAAGTTAATCAACTTATATTTCAGATTCAGCAATTTAATTGATAATTGAATTGTTAAATTGAATATTTGGAATTGTTAAAATTATTAATTCTTGAATTTGATGTGAATAAAAATGATTTTGAAAAGTTGATTTAAATTCTATTTGAATAAGAATGAAGATGATAAACGTTTATATTGGGATTAAAAGTGATTAGATTGATTTTAGAAATAACTCGTTTTATAACAAGTGAAAATAGCCTTCCGGGGCACTGTCTCAGATTTCGGCGAAACCAGTTTCATTGGATCCGTAATAGTGGATTATTATCTGCAGTCGAATTTTGTGGCAATCTAGAGTATTGTTTGGGTGTGCAAGTTTGAAATGCAAAGAAATTTATTTCAGATAATTTATATAATAATTGGGTTTGAAAAGCTATCTTTTGTATATGATCGAATTAGGCCTCGAGACTAGTTCTATTATATCCAGAATAGGGTTATAACATATAGATCGCCAAACAGCATACCTCGTTTAGAGTTCGAGATTTCCAAACGTTAAAGCTTGATTTTATAAATTAAATTAAATTAATATATATATATATATATAATAATGCATACCAACCACTGTTCAATCTACACCTTGCCCATGCCAACCACGTTCTGACTACACTCGTTCCTTTATAAAATCACGTTCATCAGAGAAGTTCGTTTTAATTTTTTTTTAAATTTGAAATCATGGTCGATCTAACGGCCCTAAATCAATTGAGAGATCGGAGCCACTTCAAGCCTCGACTCCTACATGAAAGATGAATGGCTAAGGGGAGTCGATCCATGGTCATGGATCGTCGAATGGACGACGAAGGCAGCGGCAATGGCCGTTCAAAACTGGCATAGTTCATGTCAATTTCTGGTGGGTGTGGGCGATCGGCAGCGGGTTGGTCGAAGGCATTAGCGGCGGCAAGGTCTGGGCAGTCTCCATTGATGTCGCGGTAGCGGCGGGCGTAGGGACGGCGGTGGCAGAAAGTGATGAACGCGGTTGAGTGTTGAGGCCTGAGTTTTGTTCGCGTACGAGAGGGAAGAAGGGTAATTTAGTTTTAAATGTTTATTAATTTCAAGTTAATTATAATTTAATTTATCCAATCGTTCATTTATTCGTAACTTTTTAGTACGATCGAAATCAAACGTGACAAGTTGCCTTGTGTTTGTATTAGCGAATACTACGCTATGGAGTTGGATTGGATGAATTTGGAGACGGTAGAAAATTTGGTCTAGAATCGAACGTCGTTCGATTTTAGTTCCAAATCGGAACGCCTAGGCGACAGTAGAAATTTCAATGAGTTAAACTCACCTTTTGGTTAACCGATTACGTAATATAATTAATAATAAATTGTTGATTGAATGTTTGGATGATTTACTATATTTATTAGTTGGTTTGGATATATTCCCACCCCTGGAGCGGATGAGACCCTATTACGTTCCCGTGTAAGAGCGGATGCCCTTTTGTATACGATCCCACCTCGAAGCGGTTGATTACAATTTCATTGATTATATACGGTATGTGATGCAAGGGGACAAGTTGGAGGGATCCAACAGGATTTCTCACACTGTTGATTTTACTTTTCATATATATAGTGATATATGACTTGTTGGATGCCCTATTGATGACATGGATATGATTTTGCTAATTTAGAACTTCAGTAGCACTAGTCCTTATTTTCGTATTTTTAAAATGCTATAAAATAATGGTTCGATTTTAAAAGGGATTTCATAGTGATTTTGGAAATTATATATGTTTTAATAATTTTTCTATAATAAAAGTATGATTTTTTATAGATATTTTAAGTTAATAGTTTAATGAAATATTTTAAATAGAGATTTTTGAACTATAAAGTAAAGTTTTTTTAAAGTCATGAAAATAAGTCCGTCTTTTATAATAAAGGAATATGGTTTTAAAAAGAAGATAGAAATGTTTATAAACCGTTTTATATAAAGTGATATATATATATATATAATATACAAATATTAAGATTTATTTATAAATATGGGAATTTACAAAGGTGATAATGTATAAAGTGACAAATTACAAATAAGGTAAAGATTTGTAAAACTGTATTTTATATATAAAATGATGGATTTATAAACGATGTTTTATAAATTAAAAGGAAACTATCACCATTTAATAAATTGGTGAAATAAATCAAACGGTGGATTTATTATAAAACGTGGAATGATATTTTAGAGAATAGTTGATTCTATTTTGGAAATTGAAGGTGGGGGTAAATTTGAGAATGTTAAACGATATTTTATAAATTGAAAGGAATTTATAAAAGAATTTTATACCTATGGGAGCAAAGTTAAAACTGTTAAAATTATGTTTTGAATGGGATTTTATGAACAAGTGAGATTTATAAAGGAATGGAATTATAAATAAGGTTCATAATGTAACGGACCGGGGATTTTTGACCTCGAAAATCGACATCTATATGTTCACTGTATAGACTGTCGAGTAGTCGAGTGCCGGAAATACCAGTTCATTAGGGGTGAAGAAGAAAAGGTAGAAGAAAAAGAGAACAACAACACATAATCTCACAATCAGAGTGGAACAAAATATAATATATAATAACAGACTTTTATACAAAAGAATCTGTAACTGCTTAATACTTACAATCATCAGAGTACACAATCATTACACCAAATCTGGATAGTTATAACAACTTGTCCTCATACAGCTAAATATCCAAATACGTGCTATACGTCTGAACTCCTCCAGCTCGTCTCTTGGGTTCCATAGCATTTTAACATAAATCTTTAATACTCGGTCTAACCCGAGCATTATGATAAAATAACACCCAAGTTAGTCTGGAAAACCAGCGTGAGAAAACACACTCAATTTGGATTATTAACTTTTAAAAATCCTTTGAAAACAAAGGTATCTCATAAGACCACGTCAGAAATAAACACAACGGGTTTTTACCTTACGATAACCAAAAACATTTTTATCAAATCCGTCTGATATTATAATAATGTCTATAGAAAGTAAATAGAATATAGATGAAATGCTTGCATCTCATGTTCCAGCATAGTTAGGCACAATCAAAACCGTACGGCGCTTATTAGAGAATGGATTCCATCGAATGATTGGGCTACTGGGGTACCGCCCGTCATAGTACACCTCTAGAACAATGTACCGAGGACCACTCTGGGATCCCCTGCTACACAAGACCGGACTACCCCTTAAACTGGATAGTTCGAGTAAGATTACCCCGCGGTTGGGATCAGCAACCGCACCACACAGACCGAAATAAAAGGGACTCAAGTTAGGGATAACCTTACCCTACTTGGGTGCTACCCACTTAGCCTTGCCGCATCTCCCCTATTTTAGTCATTCCCCGGTTGATGAGGCTCGACGATAAGCGTTACCTTTTCAAGAACAATTCTACTTAGAATGCTCATCGTTCTCCAATGACGATGTTTTGATAGCATTCGTCCATACAAGTTGTCATGGGTCTGGACAAACCGAATCACCGTCTTCATCATCTTCACGGTATTCATTCATTACATTCAAACCGGATCGAAGTGGTTTTCAAATAATTAAATCTGATCCCGGTCTCTTCGAAATGATTAACGAAATTGGCCAAAATTAATAGTCGGTTATTTAACTATCAATACGCATCCAAAAACAATCATCAGGCCTTAATATAAATTTTTTCCAAGATATTTACTTCCAAAATATCTTTAAAAGATATATAAATTCCTCTCAACATTTGAAAACAAATTTTCAAATGGTCAAATCCGTAACAGGATCCTCCCAACGTTTCAACACTTAGAAATATTTCCAAATTTCTATTTTCTATACTTAGGAAAATATTACCAGTCTTATTTTCCAAATCCTTTCAATATAAACATTTCAGAGAATTATCCCGTCTTATTCCAAAAATCTCCGAAATTTTTTCCTCTCCTCAAAACATATTCTTTATAAACTACTTTTCCGAATCTCAAGAGAATTTATAAAATAAAAATTCCAATCACTTCAAACTCTAGATATATATATATATAAAATAAGTATTTTAAAGAAAATAATTTATTTTTAACAACATGTTTGAGTAATTATTTAAAATATCGAAAAAACACACTTTTATAAACATCAATAACTCATTTTTAGTTAAACAAATAAATTTTCAAAGCTGATTTCAAAAGTTAGAATTTACTAAATAAATACTTCATATTTAAAAAATTTCTTACAAGTATTTCAATCTCAACTAGTTTAAAATCCCATAATTTTAAAATAATAAAATTTTCCTTTTTAAAACAAATTCACTTCTTAAAATTTAAAATATATATATATATATATATATATATATATATTTTAAATCTCAATAACCAAGTTTAATTTATATCTTCCTCTCGATTCACAACATCTCGATTTATATTTCACTTCCCTAACCATTTCCATTTCGAAAATAGAATATATTATTTTTCTCAACCCCGTTTCCATATTCCAATATAAATTCACCCTATGAATTTATATTCCAATTATCACCTGATATCGAATTCCTTTATTTTAAACATCGTTTTATAATTTTATAACCCCCTTTGGTTTTACCTGTTTATAAAAAAACAAATCTATTTATAAAAATCCATTATATAAATTTTATTTCTTATAAATTCCATTAATACTTCCAATCTATTTTTAATCTTAATTTCAACTCCTTTTTATATTTCCAGAATATCACTTATAAATTCTTTTATATAATTCATTTTAAAAATCTTCATTTACTAATTCACAATAGTTAAGTATAGCCAATCAATTATATTTTTCTCTAATTCAATTCCTTTAAAATAACTCCAATTCCTATATATATATATATATTATTTTCAAATTCACTTCAATTCCATAAATTTTAAAATATATATATTTATAGTATTTAAATTATCAAAATTTAGGCCAGTGCTACAATAACATCCAATAATTCAATCACTACCATAATTTATAATAGATTATTCTACACAAATCATATATCACTATATATGAAAAATAAACAATAAATTTGACGAATCCAGTTGGATCCCTCCAACCTGTTTCTCTTCATCCACAGATGTTAATACAACATATAAAAATACCAATCCCACTTCAAGGGGGATATCGCGGTATAAAGAGTCATACGCTATTATGCGGGGCGCATAGGGTCTCATCCGCTATAATGTGTGGGAATAACACTCCAAATACTAATATATATATATATATTACTTTATATATTTAACATTCAACAGATAGAATTTTATAGATACAACCAGCATTCAACATTTTATTTTGACTATTTAAAATAAATACCAGTAATCCAAAAGAGTGAGAATTTCCTCACCTTTGATTTTTATTTTAATTGCGATCCATTTCAAATTTTTTATCTCGTATCCCATGTCATCACGAACCCAATGCAACCATCCATCCTCGGATTCGACCTCGAATGAATAATTTGATGAATTAACAAATATATATATATATATATATATCTCATTATTCTTATTACTGTTATAATACTTACAATCAGAACTTAAATTGAACTTAATTAAAATTAACAGTTTATATACCTCCTTCCCAATCGACTGGCCACCATCAGACTTCGCACCGAGATTCCCTCAACGACCTAACACTGCATCGACCCGCCTAGCCTCATCGCATCGCCCTCCTTCCACCGCGACCTGCCTCGAGCTGTCGAGCACGAAACACCACTCCCACTCAATCTCTGTCAGCGCCCACCACGACTCGTGATACCATCGTGTAATCCCCTTGTGCATGCTTTGCCTCTACAAGGCACAGCTCGTCCAGCTCCTGCCGAAATCGCAATCGATCGCCTCTCTCTCTTTTTATATATAATCGAACAAAATTCGATTTATCTCTGCTGGAGTTCGATCTCGGGAGTGAATACTGGAGAGGATATCTCGTTCGATCCTTTTTTTTTCCTTTGATTCGATTCGTGAACCCCTGAGGAAGAGGAGATCGCGTGGGTTAGCGATTTGAGGGGAGAGATTTAAATTCGAACGAACGACTTCCATTTTTTTTCTTTGATGCTTTTTTGTGGATTGATTTTTGAAGAGAGGGGAAAGACATAATTTAAGGCTACTGGGTAGCGTGTTTAAATTGGCATGCGTGTTTTGAGGGAAGCTACAGTAACTTAAAGTGAATAAAAATACAGCCGATGTGAAAATATAATCAAGTCAAAGGATATATATATATAAATTTTGAATTGTCTCAAATTCGCAACTTAAAATCTCGACCTTCTATCGAGGCATGCCGCTAGGCGTTTATAATGTTATACCCCTATTCCGAATGCAATGGAAAAGGTTTCGAGTCCTAATTTGATCGTATGGAGAAGATAGCCTTTTGGACCCAATTATTATATTAGATTTTCGATATAAATTTTAGCGCGTTTCGATCCCGTATGATCAAACGATAACTCCAAACGCTATAAAATTTGAAATCCGATAATAATACACTATTACGGATCTAATGGAACTAGTTTCGTCGAATTCTGAGACTGTGCTTCGGAAGGCTATTTTTAACGTCAATATAACCGATATATTTTTTAAAGAACAAATCACTTTTAAATTCGAATTTAAAAGTTGCACTGTCTTCAGTATTATTAATATAAATTTTATAAGCCTTTACATAATTTTTATCGGGCTTAAAACTCCAAATTCATTATTTTATCCAATATTCAATTATAAATTCCAACAATTAAATTATCCAATAATCGCTATATTTGAATTCTGAATTTACCTTATAAATAAAAACCAACTTTCATATTCAAAAATCAATTTATAATTCAAATTAAATATTTAAAACCATTTAAATATTCACAATTCACCGTCGAAAAATCCGGGTCGTTACATTCCTCCCCCCTTAAAAGAATTTCGTCCTCGAAATTGCTAAGGCAGAAAAATGCTCCAAACCCATTAACTTTTCCAAAATCCACTTAGTAAAACTTGCTTTTCACATTTCTAAAACTTTAACTTCGACCAAAACAATTAGCCTTCAATTCTAATTCCAAAATCCTTTATTTCGATTACAATTCAAAATCGATTTTCGTTAACAAAATTTTTTTTCCCATAATTTTCAAAAAATTTCTAACACCCTAAATTTCCGAAATTTGTTGGCAGAGTCTCCCTTGTACGGAGGACCTTTTGCAATATGACAAGAGAGATAAATATATATACATCGACCCACATGGTCGGAAAAACAAATATATAACAATATTTTTTATTTTGCGGTATTTAATCCGAAAACGTACCTTATTCTAGCGTTTTCAAGCAAGCGGCTTATTTCATTTAGCAATTAACGCGATCAAAGTCTAGCCCCACGGCCCCCAGGTACCTGTAATTACTCAATTCAAACACGTAAGCACAAATATATGAAATTAATAACATTTCACTAATATTAAATAACTGAAACACATGAATTTTATAAGCAATGTAGGTTAAACAATATTTATAAGCATCTTATAAGGTTCTATTACAATTTAATTGCTTTCAACAAACTCATATATCATTTTCATTCAATTCGAATGATTTACAACTTACTTTACACATGATCAATTAATTTATAAACCAACAAACCATGTTCTTCCAATTGATTTAAAAATCAATTTTATTCACTCTCCATTAATTCATAGAATTTTATTTACTTTCGTTTACTACAAATTTTCTTATGCAAATTCGGCGATATTCATTCAAATAAACAATCACTTAAGCTTATAGTTATTTTAAATTGATTTGAACTCAATTTACATTTTATTCTATTTCATTTCTAATTGATTTCGATCAATCCATTTTGCATTCCAATCATATTCACCTTCTATACATCCATATCTATTTTATTTACCTCAGATTCATTCCATGCTATTATATCAAATAACCATTCCACAATTTATTTAAGCCGTGCTTCCATTTAAAATATTTACTTAAGTTGATTTATTTTCTTCAATCATTACAATCAAACTCTTAAGTTCATTTCCATTGGTAAACAATTTCCTTTCAAACTAATTGATTCTATTTCAATCAAATCCATTTCATTTACTAATTTACTCAATTAGTTCATCCACTCAATTCACTTCAAACTTCTAATTTCCATATTCAAATTCATTTAATTAATATTCCAAGTCAATACTCAATTTATTTACACTTAAACAGTATCCATTTATTCTCAAACTATTTCTATTTCAATCTAACATTTCAATTTTTAACTCGCTTACAATCTAAGTCGAATTTTAGTTGCAACTCAAGTTTTCATTTTTTCAAAAATCCATTTTTAATTCACAACCCAATTTTTATTTAACCAAGTTAAATTCCATTAACTTATTCAATTAGCTAATTTATTTAGCTAATTAGTTCACTTCTAGTTCAAAATTTAATATTTGATTTTTATTTCAAAAATCGCTTTATTACATTCTTCTTGAGCTCAACTCATTTTTATAATTCAAGTGTAACGTCTCTAGATTTTCGCGTTCGAAAATCGACATTCATACTTTACATCGTACTCGAATGCCGTAGATTCGATCATTCAAATCCGAGTCGCCGGAGCTTATAACATAGTTAAGTAAATAACACAGCGGAATAAATGAATAATACATTGATATACAGCTTTGATACAATATCTGATACAACAGAGTGATACAATGAATATCAATATACATCAGAGATATGATACAAGAAATAGCAGCGGAAAAGAAAACGATAACATCAGCAGCGGATAATCGCCATCTCCAAAGCAACAATCCAGAAATAGCTCGAACTCCCAATAACGATGCACAAAGATAAGCAAGTGCAGTCCATATCCAAAGACTAAACTAGCTCCAGATAATCTACTAAACCTGAATATCTGAAAAACCCAACTCTAGACTGCCCGTGTGGAAAATAGTGGGCACCCAGAGTTTAGGAAGGGAACAATAAACTCCGGACCAGTCATGGGACTGGTGTGAGCAACAAAAATAGTTTATCTTTGAACAACACAAAAGAATTTAAACATTGAAATCCGCAATGCTTTTGGAAAATGAAACTACCATAAGGCCTATCGCGCACACACACAATGCAAACGCAGAATCGAAGGAGATTTCTCCTTATGATAGTCAAAGATGCTTACTACGCAAATCATTGGATATTATTACTAGTGCATAGTGTAGAAAACATTTCGAAAGTATAGTATTAATCTTAGCCAGCATAGACATTCCGAACTATGCCTACTATAACTACCATCTAAACAGTGGTGACCACCATAAGTAAATGGCAGGTTCTACAACTAAAACCGTACAAGTTCCGTATTGGAGAAATGGATTTCCAACAAATGGTCAGGCTAAGGAACTTCCTATGCCACGTAGAAAACGCCTATGGCGGGACGCTCCGAGAGACAAACCGCTCTCTACCAACAAGGCCGGGTTACCCCTATAACAGGTAACTCACGAATATGCCACCCCCCGGTCCTTTGGGACCTTTATCTGAGCGCTCGGTAACCAACATCACACATAATAAATAAGTGTATCCACATGAGTAAGTATCAGGGCTCCATACCATAATACCACCCTTTTCCAGAAGGAAATGACATACCCTAAAGGGCGCGACCCTCATAACCTTGCCACAACATTCCTGTTTCGACCATTTCCGGGTTGTGAGGCCCTGACGAAGTCTCGTCCACAAAGCTACGCTTTGTCACAAAGCCATGCTTTGGGTCAACAGATGATCAACCTATGATCACAAAGATAAATGATCAAACAAATGATCATATCACAAATGATCAAACACTGATAATCAAACAGCAACACTCAACATGCCACATTACCAAATTGGGAATATATCGCTGATAACCTTCAACTACATAACCTCTGAGCTCGTACGTCTCAGAGAAGGGTGTTAAGCTAAGAGAATAAATTCTCCGTCACCAACAGAAATGTATTTGAAAGAAATCTGCTTTATATCTCAAATTGTAATGTCAGACATGTAACCATACAAGTCTGTTCCGGGTTCGAACAGAACCGAAGGCACTTCCAAAGAAGTCCTTGAAATCTGGGTATTCACAATCCCGATCGGACTTCCCATCACTTAGGAAATCTCTATACCGTAGCTACTCGGTGCAGAGACAATCGATAGGTTATCCTATCGTTTTCACAAATACCCGGTCTTCACCACCGGTCTTCAAATGCGATCCATATACGACGAATCATTTATTCGGAATGGGTTATGTGACACAAAGGTCCTCTCCCGGCTAAACCGAATAATGAGCGCAATATTTTAAAAATATATGGATATTGGGATTTCAATTAAGTCACAACTTAAACCCAAACTTTCTTTTCAAATGGTTTAACAATTTACCATTTTCAAATCTTTAAACAAAAAGATTCATTTTAACAACCTTAAATGGTTTAAACAATTTCCACACTTTAATCTTTTAAACAAAAGATTCATTCACAGATTTTCCAAATTAATTCCCATTTCAATTTGATTAACTCGTTAAATCTTTAAATCAAAGATTTAACTCATAGCTTTCAAAACAATTTCATTTCAAATGATTTAAACAAATCATTATTCTAAATCTGTTAAAAATAAACAGATTCAATTCATAGCTTTCAAAAAGAATTCATTCATAACTTAAAAAACCATTTTTCAACTCAATCTTGAAATTCCTTTAATTAAACTGGAATTCCATTTCTTATATGAAAGCTTTTATCATTTGAAAACAAACAGTTTTCATTTCGGAAAATCCGATTCATTTATACGAGTTAAAGTTCTTGGGGTTTAAATTCAAATTCCCGAAATTTTACTTTTAAATGGTTTAGATTCATACAAACACATTTATATCATCTTTAATCCCTAGTTTCAAATCATAGAATTCAATTTCAAACTTGAATTCAAATTTAAATCAAATTATTTAAATTTCAAAACTCGATTAAGTTATTCAAAATAACTTTTATCTTTGAAATCCCATTTCAAAAGCTTTTCACTTTAAACCCCAAATTTCCAATTTCAATTTCAAAAACATCAAATTTAAATTATCTGTGACTTAACCGATTTCCTCGTGAAATCCATATTTGTGTGTGTAAAAGTGTAGTCCAGGGGTTTAACACAATAGTGCAACACGATGAATCATCATATATCAAAATACAGGATATAGTTGATAAGCGATATAACTATAACGCTTATCGTACAGGTCATAGATATATATCACAGATAATAAATTACAGTCATCACAGCTTGAATTAAAACAATTCATATCATACAGCATCACATAGAAATCAGGAAATATCTAACAATTTCAAAACATTCAATACAATTCAAACATCCATAAGTAAGATCGATTAATCCTTTGATTAATTTTAAATCAGATTAGTTACTTATGAATAAATTACTAATTCTGGTTAATTAACATTAATTAAATACAAATCATTTTTATTAATTAACCTTTAATCATTTATTGATTAACTTTTAATAATAAATTAATTAGCCTGAATTAATAAATTAATTAATTTTCATTTAATTAATTATCCTTAATTAATTACAAAAGAATTAATTTATTAATCCTTAATTAATTACTTTTAATTAAGTAATTATCTTTAAGTAATTAATTACACTTAATTTATTATCATTAATTATCCTTAATCAATTATTGCTTAATCACTTGATAAATCAATTTTAATCATAAATTAATTACCTTGATTAATTAATCCTTAATTATAGATCAATTATCTTAAATTATTCATATTAATTTAATTTTTCCTTGATCATTAGTTAATGACCCTTAAACTAATTATACTCAATAATAATTCTTTAATTACTTTCCTTAGTAATCATACTTTTATTTTAACATAAATCAGTTAACCATTATTGGTTTTTATTAAGTAACTAACTCTTAATTTATTTCATTAATTAAGTTGTCTTGATAAAATGCTTAATTACATCATTAAAACTTAATTACATTTTTACCACCTAATAAAATTTCAACAGTACCCTGCTCCTTTAACTGGTAAGAGATATTGTTTATTATCTAACTTGTTTTCAAGTTTTAAACAGACCCGAGCCTACACAATCTTTCCCCCGAGACACACGCGGGCAAATCCTCACAAAAACTTGAGCACTCACGATCGCCCACTGCTTCAGGACGAACACGCGACTTCTCGAATGACTTCGCTCTTCCCCAAAACAACTGTGCACGGAGACCTGGTGCACATGCACCCATCGCCAGCAATGCTCCGGCGTCTGCGACCACCCCCAACAAGTCGACTTTGACTTCCACAATCCATCGAGCCACCCAGAATCAAAAACTGTCACGAACTCGAAAATTTGGCAAATGGGTTCGACTAAAACAAAACTGGGTCATCTAAAACCGCCTCGAACTACCACCTCCGGTTGTCAGCGATCATACCACCATGCTCGAAGCTTCTCTGATGGCCAATGCTTCGAATTCCCCAGGGCCGGTCGTTTGAAACACTGTGTCGACGACGAATTCTTCCCAAAACCAATCTCGACTAAATAAGGTTGTTAAACCCTAAATTCACATCATCCCAACACTCTGATCATTTATAAATTCGATTTATATTTTTCCCTTGACCCTTAATGCCCCGGCTATCTTCACCGATGATCACGATCTTCACTTCGCCGTGGGTCATCCGAAATTGATAGAAATAGGTTTTCTGATCATCATACAATTTTGCTTGAAATTGGAGCTTAAAAATCATGATTTTAAATTTAAAATTCATAGATTTTGATAACAAACCAATTTATATACTTGAAACAACAAATTATTCAAGTCAAGATTTTCGATATAGTTTAAATTTCACAGTAAATTCTTTCCCAGGTTAAACTATGTTAAATTTATCTCAAAAATAATTTTTGAAATTTGGTTATTAATTGAATCCACCTGTTTTCTTCAGATCCTAACTCTAACATAATTTGGAGCAGAAGTATTCGAATTTTTTTCTTAGGAATTTATAACCTGTAAATGATTGAAACAGAACATATGTCTCGAACCAGACATGCACACCACCACCATTCATATGCATATATATATATATATATATATATATATATATATATATATATATATCTACAGGTAAGTTTAACAACTACGCAACATCTCATAGCATATTCAAATATTAACCACACATCAGAGAAAAGAACAGGTTTAAGTGGTTTTGCTCACCTTATTTTCAGAGAAGAACAGAGATGCATTTTTGTTGAACAGGCTTTGAATTTACAGGCTGAAGATCTTTTTCTTTGATATATAGCTTGAGTTGATTCTTTGCATAGATCCTTAGATTTCAGTTACAGGTTTGTATATTTCTACCCTTTCTTTTTCTTAGGTTGTATTTGTTTAAACTTTTAGAAGCTGGGATTGCAAAGTCTTTTGTAACGAATGAAATGAGATAGGTTGATAAATAAACAAGTATACTCAATTGTTTATTGACCAGGTACAAAAATTCAGAGATTTTTATCTTCTTTGGGGCTGAAAGTATTTTCGAACAGACCTTGTTTTATGCTAGGATGAAAAGCATTAAATGCTAATGTACCTGATGTATCATACTTTCCTTCTTTGTACAAAGATGTATTATATTTTTACTTTGTTTATACACTTGGATTCTTACCTGCATGCTTATTCACATGCCTATTTTACATACCTACCTATGCTATTGTACTTATGTACATAGATATTTTATTCACTTACTTACCCAAGTCATATTCGAATGCACTTATATGATTTTTCTTGCCTTACCTATTATCTTGTACTAGGGTGATTTCCATGCCTGCAAACATATGTTTTGCTATAGTGTATAATATTTTACTTAAGTTTTTAGTTTGTAATCGTTATGGTTATTGTTATTGTGTTAGCTTGTTATTTATTTCATACATTCAAATCATTATTAATCATTTACTTGAAATTTAAATCTAAATCACATATATACAATATTTTAGATTTTAATTGATTTAACATAGAATTTATTTGAATGCGGGGAAACTCGTTTCAATTTACAATGAATTTTACAAATTTAATTCAAAAATTAAATAAATTATAAATTTAAATTTATATAAAATTCGGGGTCGTTACATCAAGTTTGGATTTTTATTTCATTACCAAAATATTAAACTCCTTTTATTTTGGGTTATCTATTCCAATTTTCAATTTTATTTAACTTAACTTACTCTAAATTCAACTTCACACCATTTTCTTTAATTTATTTAACCTTCCTAAGTTAAATTTTTATTTCACACAATTCATTTGAATTTAATCAAGTAGAATTTAAATTCCATTTAATATCATCTATAACTCAATTCAATTTCATTTCAATCCAATCCAGATTCAACTCAATTTCACTTAGTTTAAGTTAAATTCAATTCAATTCAATTTTATTTCTCAATTCAATTCATTCACATCCCAATTTAATCCATTTAACTAGTCTACTTCACTAATTTATTCCATTTAAATCACACTCGATTAAATTTCAAAAAATTAATTTCTTCAACTTAATCTAAGTTAAATTTCATTTTTAACTTTCCACTTTTACTTTTAATCCCGAAATTCAATCACCATATTTTTCTTCAAAATCATTCACCATTTATAAGTTTATAAATTATCTCGTGATGATCCCTAAATTATTTTAAATAAGGATTTCAGAATTTTTTAAAATACCCGGTATTTATTTCAAATCATTTTGATCAACATATATATATATATATATGTATAACTCTTTGTTTCGAACAAATCATCCATTGGAAATTTTAAAATTTCAGTTGGTTCCATTCCAAAACAATTTCCCTTCGGAATTTTTCAAACAAACTTGTTTTTCCTCAAAACAATCCAAAAACGAAGACCATGACAGCAATCCATCATTTAGAAACTCGAAAATGAACACGGATGATGTCGCGATCATCACCGGAATAATTTTCCAGCGACCGAAGTGATTTCAGTGCTATAATATCTCCAAAATCCATTTAAAATCAATTTTCTATTCAAAATATCGTCAAACAATATTACTATTATATATTTTCAAACACTTTTGGAAAACTTTACCAAAAATCTCCGGGATTTTATATTTCCAAACTCTGGTTTTAATCAAATCTTAATTCTAATTCAATTGTATAATCCACACTTATACAGTTCCCATTTGGTTGTATATAACCAACTCCAGGTTTTATAATCTTGTTTTTGATTATAATATTATCATCCAAACACTCCAATCATGCTATAATAATTTCTAGAAAATTATTTTCTTTATATAAAATATAATTTGGGTAAAGTTTTTTCCTTTACCCGCTTCAAAACAATACCGTGTCGAATTATCGTGTTTAATGTTTAGAAACTCCTATTAATTTAGTGGTGCCCCACCATTCGATCAGAATTTATATTCCACTTAACCAATAAATCAACACAATATAAAACCATTTATATTCACCAACAAATACGCGCTCATATCTATTAATACACTCAACTCATTCTAGAGTACTACTGACTCTATCTCTAATGAGTAATCCCCACTAGAGCCAAGGTTCTTGCTTAACCTTCAGCACTGATACCAACTGTAACGAACGGTAGGCTTTTCAACCATCCCGTCAGCGGCCACTTTCCGTCGTGGCATACATTGGTACCTCGAATTTTCTTTTACGGCGAGCCTCTCGACTGCATCCAACCACTCTGGGACATGTAGGGGTAAGAGTCTCCTGCTCGCCACAAAACAAGAAGCAAGAACTGTGACGACCGCCCATAACCCCTGCACTGAACCTAGAAGAAAATGCGTTGTAAAGTGTGCTAGGCAGCCATGGATGATTGTCAGGGTAAATTAAAACAATAGAATCTATCGTATTACTCACAGCGCATGGACAAAATACAATAGAACATACATATAGTGAAGCTTCACAGAATAGAATCTCATCAATAAAACTTCATAATAGTTGAATACAAACATCTGAATAGCCAATACAACAAGCCTCACTACATAACACTCAGAGAAATTACAAACAGCGGAACACCCAGTACATATAATAAGAAGATAATATGCAACCCTCCAGCTCGTCTTCGATATCAACACCGTGGAAAACAAGAACAGCACCTGTCACCTGCTACCTAGTCTGCCCGTCCAAAAATGAACGAACAGCCCAAGGCAATAAGAGTTAAAAAATAAAGCCTTGAGTCAGACAACAGTCTTAGTGAGCAGTAAATTAACTAACAACATACCAAAAGAGCATAAAGGAAAAGGAATAGGAATACAACCCTCCCACTCCACCTCTTTCTACAGTGATAGCCCCCAAACACACACTAAGTAGAAGCAAACATAGCAAAGCACACAATTTAAGGTAAAGCAATTATCACTCGAGTCAAGGGCGATGTTTTCCAAGTACAAACCCCCAAGGCCTAAACAAAGATCAGATAAGCACCCAGAAAATACCGCTCTTGAGACCGAATGATGATACAACCAAACATCCATGACTCTGGCTATCACTGTTATCATTGCTTCGATATCATCGTTAATTGAATGACCGGCACATTCTTTCAGCCGTCCGTCAAGGGCTAATGGAAACCCCGGTTCTAGACATAACTCTGCACGTCATCGTGACCCGTGCCTAGGACTATCGAATCTGCCCAGAGTACTTGACTATCAATCATTAGCCTTCAGGGACTATCGAATCTTCCCAACGTACTCTTGCTTTGAGCATGCTAGAACCTTCAACAACGATGAGATCTCAGCCTTCTAGTCATCCTCCTCGACGACCATTTTCATACTAGCTCAAGCGCCTCTCGAGCCAACCATTATCCTCAACTCGAACCATATCACCGAGTTATCAACATGCTTGGAATGATCCCGTCTGGATTAGACCAAGACTATCTAATATCATGCTTCGCCTCATCATCATCATAGCAAAGCTTCATCTCAACATCATCATCAAATCTATCCATATGAGCTTCATCATCCGCTACATATGCCACGAGCAGCTTTTCCAATTCAAGAGCCTTTCCCTTAGCTTTTGAATCATCTTCGACCAACTTGTCTAAATCAAATCATCAATCATCTAATTCATAGCAATCAATAAGGTCAAACATTAATCCAAGTAATCAAGCATTCAAATATGATCTAAATAGACAATTATAACAATAATGGCAATTTCGTAAATAAAGAGTCGAAAGTCTAACAAGCATGAAAACATGAGCAATGTCTCTATAATCTTGATGAATGAACTTGCATAGGTTAACATGCAGTAAAATGGTTGTCAAATCATCATGAACAATGAATCTATATGGATCTATACTTAGGTTTACAAAAGTGCATGGAAATCACTACTTTAACACCAAATCAAGCCAACAATCCGATATACTCCTTTGGATCCGTGTGAGAGATAATCACCACTCACCAAATCACCTAAACACCTCAAAAGAAACCCGCTTCAGATCTGGACAGCGAAGGATCTAACTTGATCTATCACCGATCTGCTTCAAACGATGAAATCTCACTTCAATGGATGTAGATCTTCAATCTAAGCTCTTGAATCCTCAATTTGATCTTCAACTTGGATGGATGGAATCACTAGATTAGAGTGGAGAAAAGAAGTGAAGAAGTGTAGAAGTCGAGCTCTCAAAATGGCAGCACTTCGTCGCTTCAAAATCTGGATCCCAAAAATGAAGAGAAACCCTCCTATTTATAGGCTGATTTCCCCCTTAGGTCGCTCGGAGTTAGGTCGTCCACGACTTACGACCTAAAACCCCCACGACCTAAAAAGCCCACGACTCAACAATACCAGCCTACGACCTAACACTTAAGCGCTTAGCGACCTAACGACTTAATCACCTAAGCGCTTCTACGACCTACGACCTATCACTGCGCACGACCTAACAGGTCCAACGACCTAACACCTGTGCGCTTATACGACCTAACACTTAACAGCTTAACTCTTAGGTCGCTCGCGACTCAGCAACCTAACCCCTTAAACCTTTACGCGATCTAAAACAATGCGCATCCACGACCTAACTATACCAGTACTATCATAGGTCGTCTACGACCTACTACTCATGCTACAGCGACTCAACGACTCAACTGTCTCCGACTTAAGGCTTAATAGATCTTACGACCTATCCCTGACACGCTCCTAAGTCGCTCATGACATAATTTCCTTAGGTCGCTAACTCGCTTACCCTCTTAGGTCACTAACTCGCTAACCCTCTTAGGTCGCTAACTCGCTAACCCTCTTAGGTCGCTAACTCGCTAACCCTCTTAGGTCGGAAATCCTTAGGTCGTCTAATTCTATAGGTTGCTCCAATACTTAGGTCGTCCACTCGACCTAACCTATCCCACAACCTAGGCTATCACACGACCTATCTCCCATACGACCTATCCTAAACTCCTTAGGTCGTCTACTCCATAAGTCGTCCCTACCTTAGGTCGCCAGTTTCTATGAGTCGTCTATCTCCTTAAGTCGTCTACGACCTAAGCCTCAACCTACGACTTATCTATCATACGACCTAATTGCTTAGGTCGTTCTAACCTCTTAAGTCGCTCCACTTCTTAGGTCGCCTACTACGACCTAACCACCATACGACCTAAGACTTAACTCCGGACAACTTATCAACCATGCGACCAAATGTCAACTGTTTTTACGATGTTTCGATCCATAAAAATATGGGTCATTACAAGAACCCCCTATCATGCTCTAATGAAGCAAATCTGATCCTAGTCTCTTCGAAACGATTAATGAAATTGGCCAAAATGGATAGTCGGTTATTTAACTATCAATACGCATCCATAAACAATCATCAGGCCTTAATATAAATTTTTTCCAAGATATTTACTTCCAAAATATCTTTAAAAGATATATAAATTCCTCTCAACATTTGAAAACAAATTTTCAAATTGTCAAATCCGTAACAGGATCCTCCCAACATTTCAACACATAGAAATATTTCCAAATTTCTATTTTCTATACTTAGGAAAATATTACCAGTCTTATTTTCCAAATCCTTTTAATATTAACGTTTCAGAGAATTTTCCCGTCTTATTCCAAAAATCTCCGGAATTCCAAATAAATTTCCTCTCCTCAAAACATATTCTTTATAAACCCCTTTTTCCGAATCTCGAGAGAATTTATAAAATAAAAATTCCAATCACTTCAAACTCTAGATATATATATATATATATATATATATATATATAATAAGTATTTTAAATAAAATAATTTATTTTTAACAACATGTTCGAGTAATTATTTAAAATATCGAAAAAACACTTTTATAAACATCAGTGACTCATTTTTAGTTAAACAAATAAAATTTCAAAGCTGATTTCAAAAGTTAGAATTTACTAAAAATAAATACTTCATATTTAAAAAAATTCTTACAAGTATTTCAATCTAAACTAGTTTAAAATCCCATAGTTTTAAAATAATAAAATTTTCCTTTTTAAAACAAATTCACTTCTTAAAATTTAATATATATATATATATATATATATTAAATCTCAATAACTAATTTTAATTTATAACTTCCTCTCGATTCACAACATCTAGATTTATATTTCGCTTCCCTAACCATTTCCATTTCGAAAATAGAATCTATTATTTTTCTCAACCCTTTTTCCATATTCCAATATAAATTCACCCTATGAATTTATATTCCAATTATCACCTGATATCGAATTACTTTATTTTAAACATCGTTTTATAATTTTATAACCCCCTTTGATTTTTACCTTTTTATAAAAAAACAAATCTATTTAAAAAAATCCATTATATAAATTTTATTTCTTATAAATTCCATTAATACTTCCAATCTATTTTTCAGTCTTAATTTCAACTCCTTTTTATATTCCTAGAATATCACTTATAAATTCTTTTATATCATTCATTTTAAAAATCTTTTATATCAAATTCACTTCAATTCCATAAATTTTAAAATATATATTTATAGTATTTAAATTATCAAATTCAGGCCAGTGCTACAATAGCATCCAATAATTCAATCACTACCATAATCTATAATAGATTATTCTACATAAATCATATATCACTATATATGAGAAATAAACAATAAATTTGAGGAATCCGGTTGGATCCCTCCAACATGTTTCCCTGCATCCACAGATGTTAATACAACATATAAAAATACCAATCCCACTTCGAGGGGGATATCGCGGTATAGAGGGTCATCTCTATTATGCGGCGCGCATAGGGTCTCATCCGCTATAATGTGCTGGAATAACACTCCAAATACTAATATATATTACTTTATATATTTAACATTCAACAGAAAGAATTTTATAGATACAACCAACATTCAACATTTTATTTTGACTATTTAAAATAAATACCAGTAATCCAAAAGAGTTAGAATTTCCCCACCTTTTATTTTTATTTTAATTGCGATCCATTTCAATTTTTTTTATCTCGTATCCCATGTCATCACGAACCCAATGGAACCATCCATCCTCAGATTCGACCTCGTATGAATAATTTGATGTATTAACAAATATATATATATATATATATATTTCATTATTCTTATTACTGTTATAATACTTACAATCAGAACTTAAATTGAACTTAACTAAAATTAACAGTTTATATACCTCCTTCCCAATCGAGTGGCCACCATCAGACTTCGCACCGAGATTCCCTCAACGACCTAACACTGCATCGACCCGCCTAGCCTCATCGCATCGCCCTCCTTCCACCGCGACCTGCCTCGAGCTGTCGACCACGAAACGCCACCCTCCCACAATCTCTGCCAGTGCCCCTCCTAGGACTCGCGATACCATCGCGTAATCCCCTTGCGCGTGCTTTGCCTCTACAAGGCGCAGCTCGTTGAGCTCCTGCCAAAATCACAATCGATCACCTTTCTCTCTTTTTATATATAATCGAACAAAATTCGATTTATCTCTGCTCGAGTTCGATCTCGGGAGTGAATACTAGAGAGGATATCTCGTTCGATCCTTTTTTTTCCTTTGATTCGATTCGCGAACCCCTGAGGAAGAGGAGATCGCGTGGGTTAGCGATTTGAGGGTAGAGATTTAAATTCGAACGAATGACTTCCATTTTTTTTCTCTGATGCTTTTTCGTGAATTGATTTTTGAAGAGAGGGGAAATACATGATTTAAGGCTGCTGGGTAGCGAGTTTAAATTGGCTTACGTGTTTTGAGGGAAGCTATAGTAACTTGAAGTGAATAAAAATACAGCCGATGTGAAAATATAGTCAAGTCAAAGGATATATATATATATATATATATATTTATATATTTAAATTTTAAATTGTCTCAAATTCACAACTTAAAATCTAGACCTCCTATCGAGGCATGCCGCTAGGCGTTTATAATGTTATACCCCTATTCCGAATGAAATGGAAAAGGTTTCGAGTACTAATTCGATCATATGGAGAAGATAGCCTTTTGGACCCAATTATTATATTAGATTTTCGATATAAATTTTAGCGCGTTTCGATCCCGTATGATCAAACGATAACTCCAAACGCTATAAAATTTGAAATTCGATAATAATACATTATTACGGATCTAATGGAACTAGTTTCGTCGAATTCTGAGACTGTGCTTCGGAAGGCTATTTTTAACGTCAATATAACCGATATATTTTTTAAAGAACAAATCACTTTTAAATTCGAATTTAAAAGTTGCACTGTCTTCAGTATTATTAATATAAATTTTATAAGCCTTTAAATAATTTTTATCGGGCTTAAAACTCCAAATTCATTATTTTATCCAATATTCAATTATAAATTCCAATAATTAAATTATCCAATAATCGCTATATTTGAATTCTGAATTTACCTTATAAATAAAAACCAACTTTCATATTCAAAAATCAATTGATAATTCAAATTAAATATTTAAAACCATTTAAATATTCACAATTCACCATCGAAAAATCCGGGTCATTACACATAAATAAAGGGATTTTATGAAAGGAAATTTTTTAAAATAGATAGAGATTTATGAATCTAGTTTATCAATATGGGAATGATTATGTGGAAAGTTAAGTATGGATTTTATCAAAGAAATATATTGATGTATTAAAAAGTTGTTTATTTATGTTAATATTATTTTAAAGTTGGTTATCAATATTTTAAATAATTGGAAAATTAATTATTTAAATTATTTAGATGGTTTGAAATAAATTATTATTATTTATCAATAAAGATTTTGGAAATTAATTATTATTATTTATAAAAATGTTGAAGATCAATTTATTATTGTTTTATTAAGAAAGTTTGAAATTTATTAATTACTATTTTTAAGATGTTTAAAGTTAATACTTATTTATTTATAATTTTTTTACTATATAATAGTGTTTTAAAGTAAATGATTAGAATTTTACTTATAAATGTTTTCGAGGTTTATAAATAGGACTTTGTAAACATATGTGGGTTTTATAAGAGGAATCTTATAACATGGTTTGGAAAACTTAAAGGAAGATTACTATATGATAAAAGAGTTTCATAAATGGTTTTAGATATTTATAAAAGAATTTTAGAAATAGATTTATAGATTTATAAAAGGAGTTTTATAAATGGTTTTGTGGATGTATAATGGAGTTTATAAGTGATTCTAGAATTGAATAAAAAGGAAATCTTCCCCAATGTTTGGTGAATATACTTATACTGTTGAGATAAGTATATCGATATTTTTCTAGGTATTGAGAAATAGGGATTTGTGGATATATATATATATATATATATAGATTGATATATATCTTTGAAAAAAAGATTTTTGTACAAATATTTACAAAGTGATTTAAGTTAATGGAAGGATTTGTTAAAAGAGGATTAGTGTTTCTTAGTGCTTAACCAATGTTGGTTTTCCCTATGGAATTAAATCCCTGATTGAATGTCTGTTATTCGATAGTTAAATAACCGACTATTGAAATTGGACCCAAAACGTAACTTTGGAAATATCTAAGAGAAACTGTAACGGACGGGGATTTTAAACCCTCGAAAATCGACATCAATACGTCCACTGTATAAAATGCCGAGCAGTCGAGTGTCAGAAATACCAGTTCATTAAGGGTGAAGAAGAAAAGGTAGAAGAAAAGAAACAGAACAACACAGAATCTCACAATCGTAGTGGAACAAGATATAATATATAATAACATATTTTAAATACAAGAACTAACTATAAATATTCAAACCACTATCAGAGTACAACCATTCAATACATCAATCTGGACAGTTTAATAACTTGTCCTGATATACATAACTCACATAGCAAAAATAACCAAGTACGTGATATACGTCTAAACTCCTCCAGCTCGTCTCCTGAGCAATACAGCATTTTAACCTGAATCTGTAATACTCGGTCTGACCCGAGCATTATAATAAAATAACACCCGAGTCAGTTTTGAAAACCAGCGTGAGAAAACACACTCAAATTGAATTATTAACTTTTATCAAATCCTTTGAAAATCAATGGTATATCGTAAGACCACGCCACACATAAACATGATGGGTTTTTAACTTACAATAACCAAAACATTTTTATTAAATCCGTCCGATATTATAATAGTGTCTATATGTAACGATCCGTATTTTTACGGATCGAAACATCGTAAAACAGTTGACATTTGGTCGCATTGTTGGTAAGTCGTCCAGAGTCTAAGTCCTAGGTCGTATGAAAGCTTGGAGCGACCTAAGGAAGATGGCGAGTTATGAGGTAGGCGACTTAGTGAAGTGGAGCGACCTAAGGGTTAGAACGACCTAAGGAGTAGGTCGTGTGATAGTTAGATCGTTTAGAAGATAGGTCGTGTGGTGGCTTAGGTCGTGGGGTAAGTTAGGTCGGTTGGAGCGACCTATAGGATGTTAGCGACCTAAGGTTTTGACCGACTTAAGGGTTTGTAGCGACCTATAGAATTAGGCGACCTAAGGAGGTTTAGCGACCTATAGGAGTTAGCGACCTATAGGAGTTAGCGACCTATAGTAGTTAGCGACCTATAGAATTAGGCGACCTATAGGAGTTAGCGACCTAAGAGAGTGAGCGACTTAAGGATAGGCAGCGACCTAAGAGAGTTAGCAAGTTAGCGTAGTTAGGTCGTTAGACGACCTAAGGAGTTAGGTCGTAACCTGGCTAAGTGTTAGGTCGCGTGTGTGTGTTAAGTCGTAGGTTTGTTAGGTCGTTAGGTTGTGGCATTGTTAGATCGCGAGGATGCGGTCTGTGTTAGGTCGCTAGGCTGCATCTTCGTTAGGTCGTAGGTCGCGGATGCACGTAGGTCGTTGGATTGGATAGGTCGCATGGATGCGCATTCGTTAGGTCGTAGGTCGCTTGGGTGCGCTGATGCGCTAAGTCGTTAGGTCGCTGATGCGCATGTGTAGGTCATAGGTCGCGAGGAAGCGCATCTGGTTAGGTCGTAGAGGCTTGGGGCTGTTAGGTCGAAGGTTTTAGGTCGTAGGGTTTTAGGTCGTAGGTCGTGGACAACCTAACTCCGAGTGAGCGACCTAAGGTGGATTTCAGCCTATAAATAGGAGGGTTCTTCTTCATTTTTGAGATCCGGATTTTGAAGCGACGAAGTGCTGCCATTTTGAGAGCTCGACTTCTACACTTCTTCACTTCTTTTCTCCACTCTAATCTAGTGATTCCTTCCATCCAAATCGAAGATCAAATTGAAGATTCAAGAGCTTAGATTGAAGATCTTCATCCATCGAAGAGAGATTTCATCGTTTGAAGCATCCATGGTCGCCTGGCACATCATCCATGGTCGCCTGGCACACTTTACAGCGCACTATCTCTAGGTTTGGTGCAGGGGTCATGGGCGGTCGTCACACTATAGAAAGTAAATAGAAAATAGCTGAAATGCTTGCATCTCACGTTTCAGCATAGTTGGGCACAATCAAAACCGTACCGTGCTTATTGGAGAATGGACTCCATCGAATGACTGGGCCACTGGATACCGCCCACTACAGTACACCTTTAGAACAATGTACCGAGGACCACGCCGGGATCCCCTGCTACACAAGACCGGCCTACCCCTAACCTAGATAGACCGAATATGTTATCACCCCGGGTGTTCCCACGTCGCTCACGATGAAATCGAGCGCTCTCTTTTTTTTTGAACGAATTCTGCCAAAATTCGTTTTCCCCCTTTTCGTTTTTTTATTTTGAATGAATCGAATTCGTTTTTGAACAGACAAGAGGGGGAGGGGTGACGTGATTAAAAAGAAAAAAACGGCTTCCATATTTTTTTCGTTGATTTTTATCTGAGAAGAGAGGGAGAGGATGTGATTTTAAAAGAAGAAGGTGGCGTGTAAGGTAAGGCTACAGTGATTGAGGTGAGGGGAAAAAGAGGTGATGGAAATACTGTCAATCAACTATATATATATATATATATATATATCTGTGTGTGTATGTATTATGAATTTTCAAATCGCCTCGATTTCGTAACTTAAAATCTCGAACCCCTATCGAGGCATGCCGCTAGGCATTCATAATGTTATACCCCTATTCTGAACGCAATGGAAAAGGTTTTGAGTCCTAATTCGATCTTATGGAGAAGATAGCTTTTTGGACCTAACTATTATATTGAATTCGATATTAATTTCAACGCGTTTATATACCGTGCGGACAAACGATAACTCCAAATGCTACGAAATTTGAAATCCGATAATAATACAATATTACGGATCCAATGGAACAAGTTTCTTAGAATTCCGAGACCGTGTCCCGGATGGCTATTTTAAATGTCAATTTGAACAAACTATTTTTAAAGTTGAACCGATCACTTTTAAATTCAATTTTAAAACTTTTATTATCTTCAATATTATTAATATAAATTTTACAAGCCTTTAAATAATTTTTATCAATCTTAAAACTCCGGATTCACTATTTTAACCAATATTCAATTATAAACTTCAATAATTAAGTTATCCAATAAATTTCT
The DNA here is from genome assembly GCA_030737815.1 of Allium fistulosum. NCBI lineage: Eukaryota > Viridiplantae > Streptophyta > Magnoliopsida > Asparagales > Amaryllidaceae > Allium > Allium fistulosum. The sequence continues at coordinate 99,556,734 of CM060901.1, read as the reverse complement.
ATATTCAAATTCTGAATTTATTTTATAAATAAACCCAAATTTTCATATTCAAAATCAATCTATAATTCAAATTCAATATTTAAAACCATTTAAATATTCAAAATCGAACCACAAAAGATCCGGGTAATTACATTCCCCCGCCCCCTTAAAATAATTTCGTCCCCGAAATTGCTAAGTAGGAAAATGCTCCAAACCCATTATCTTATTAAAACCCACTTTGTGAAAATTCGATATTTCACTTTTCTAATCTTTTCCCTTCATCCAAAACCATTTACTTCTCCATCCTAAACCAAATCCTTTATTTCGATTATAAATTCGAAATCAATTTCCGTTAACAAAATATTTTTCAAAAATTCTCAAAAATTTTCTAACACCCTGATTTCCAAAATTTTTTAGCAGTCTCCCTTGTACGGAGGACCTTTTTCAATATGACAAGAGAGATAAATATGTAACGACCCGTAAATTTCAACTGTTTTAATAACGTAATTAGTTGAAATTTTGTGAAATTTTAAACGATAAAATTTTTAAATATAAATTTGATATTTGGGATGCGTTTAGTTAAACATAACAACTTGTAAATTTTTGTCCGAAAATATGAAAGTTTATTTCGCGCGTAAATTTACTTCAATTTAATCAGTTAAAAGCGATGAAAATAAAATGTTTCCGAAACCTAAATATTTTTACATAGAAAAATACTAAACCATCTTCTGAGCAAGATGTCAGTTTGTCGTTTTTCCAAATTCGGACATCTTTGACTCCATCGATCTTATTTTTCAACGTTTTTCTTGCATTTTTTTTCGCTATTAGAAAATTCGAATTTTTATAATTCAATCATACCGCTAATATCAGTATATCGTTTTGATCGTCTCATCGTACTGATCTATACGGTATATTTATATTCTGTATTTTGAAATCGCGTCGAAACCATGTAGCGATTAGCCGTACCAGCACCCGTTTGAGTCTTTTAGAATCGCTGTGTCTTTTCATTTTTCGATGTATAAACCAAACAACTGTTTGCTATTACTATTTCCGGCTTTTCAACGTACCTACCTGACTAACACTATTCCCTGTACATCATTTATGACAAGCAGTGGACTTTATTTTGTTCCGTTCGACAAAATTTCATGTAAAGGCAAATTGAAATTTGGATGGCCGTTTCCTATACCATTCTTCTCTTCCCATCTTCCTTTTTGGTTTCTCTTTTGCATGGCCTCTTCTCTCCTTAGCCCATCACCTGAAACCATGCTCCACTTTCGCCTCATACTCACCGTGCTCACGCCCCACCCTCTATTTTTCCTCGTTCCTTCTCGAGCACGCAAGCACTCGCTGCAAATCAACTCAGGCCGAAGCCTACCCATGTAGAAGCTGCTGAGGCCATCATTCTTCCTACCCACCTGACTTCCGCGTTATATATATAATATATAATTTTGCTTAGTATGGTATGTATGTGCTTTTGCAAGCTACTTCGTATATTATGTACTAAGTATAAATGTTGTAAGAGGTATATATATCATGCAGTTGATAGTATTTATAACGTGATTAATGATATATAATATTATAAGTTAGTATATATATATCTATGGATTATGAGCTTACAGTTTATACATAATGTTTCATCAGATATCCATGTATATATGAGTTTTATTCGAAACTATATCTAGATATACAAGGGTAACATAAAGGATATATATATAGTTTTATTGTTCTTCTTTGCAGTATATACAGATAGATCTGTGAGTTTAGACTATAGGTATATATATTATATATATGTTATAAAATATATTATTGAATGAAAGGAGTATTATTTCTTATGTATTATAAGTGTATTTTGTAGTATTTAAACATATGTTTGTGTACAAGATATTTTGTATATATATACGATATTGGATATTTTGCTGTTTACACAAATCTATATATAGGATATTTGTATGTAAGTCTTCGTATACTAGTATACATAAATTACATAGTTGTTGCAGCTATAACCCAAGAGATGGTATTAAAATAATGTTTTAAATGTGTATCATTCATATGATCAAAATTTATATATATACACATTACAACACTCATTTCCAGACATCTGTTGTTCAGTTTTAAAGTTATTAAATTTTGGTTTGTTTAGATTTTGAAGTGTAAAGTTATGACAATATTTGTATGCTAGGTCCACGGATTTCATATATATATATATAGCTACTTGACTTCATATGGATACTTTCTTGCAAAAGTTTGGTCTGCTGTGTATTTTAACTTGCAGTTATATCTTGAATGAACATGTTTAAATGCTATACCTAGTTACAGTAAGTAATGTCATAATTTATATATAGTTTTGCAACCGGATATTATTTGCAACCGTATATTATAGTTTGGTTATTTGCAGTTTGTTTTAAAACTTTATTTTGGGTTAATCTACCATCTATATTATATGTCTGTTTGAGTGTTTGTAATTTGTTATGTGAGTTATATAAATGGTCAGTGTATATATATCTTATGTAAAGGTTATATAGCAATTTTATAAATATATATACTAGTTTTTATTTGTTGAAAATGTTGTGGTTTCAAATTTTACTATGTAAATATATGTTTGTTTATTTAAAAGCAGCGATTATATATATATATATATATACATATATGTTTAATATAATATGTGTTTAAATTAATATTAATTTCATAGAGGATGATGATAATAGTAATAATAATAATAATAATAATAATAATAATAATATTGTTGTCCATCAAATTGATTCTGATTTGTTTCTCATCAATTCCTATACATCAGCTTAGTGCGTCGAATTCGTGTCCATCCAGCTTTGCATTGGAAATCGTGTCTGGATTTCATAACTCAATCTCATCGTCTATCTCTCTAGCCTCGAAAGGTGAGCACTCACTCACGATTAACGTTCTTTTATTTATTAAATTTGATTTCAATTGAAACGACAAATTGAAATATGCTGCTGTTAGTTATTTACACTGTTATATGTATGCTATTACCTGTATCAGTTCACCTGTGACATCTGACACCATTATTTGTTAATTATATGATGATAATCCTGTTTGATTGATAATTGATTGATTGTTTGTTGTTTATATTGGATGTTAAATTGAAATGTATAAAGTGATAAATATTATGCAAGTAAATTTGACGTAGGATAATTAAAATTTGAATCGACATATACGTTGAATTTGATTAGTTGAATATGACCCCTTTTATTGTTAAATTAATTGACATGTAAAATAGGGATAATTACACTTTGAACCATTGAACGTATATTGGATTAATTGTTGTAGTGTTAAAATTGAAATCGAATGACAAGTGAAGAACCGTATGAATAATTAGTGTAATAATCTTTAAACTACATGAAATGATAGTGTAGATTCTAGAAATAATTATATTAATTTGCACAAACAACAATGTGAATTAATACGATTATTTCGGGATTATTTGAATTGATTATTGGATTGATATTGATTGTTGTTATTGCTTGTTTATTTACTTTGACACCATCGCAGTTATCACACTGCAAGTTCCCTTTGCTATGCTTTGATTTTGAATTGAATTGGAATCGGGTTGAAATGATAAATACCCAAATGAACTTGAACTAGAATAGAGAATTAAATAAAAACCTGATTGGTCAATAATTTGATTTAAAAATAAAATAAATATTTTATTGAATAAATAATATGGTTTTGAAATGAAGTTGAATTTGAATTTTTAATGAAAGGAAAATGTTAATTTTTAATAATCTGAAACAAAATATTAACAATGTAATTGATGAAAGAACGTTGTTTAATTTGAGGAATGATCGAATTAAGTTTGAAATGATTTAATAATTAAGTTTGAAATTATAATTAAGTTTGAAATTATTGAACTTTGAAATTTTTTAATAATTAAGTTTTGAATTATTTAATAATTAAATAAGATTGAATTATTTAATGATTAAAGTGAATTGAATTCTTTAATAAGTGAAATTGAACTTTTGAATAAGTGAATTTTACTTCGTAAATAATTGAAATTGAGTTTCTTTATTAATTAAGTTTTGGAAAATTATTTAAGTAAGTAAATAAGTGAAATTGAATTTCTTTAACAAGAAATAAAATGTGATTTATTGAAATTAATGTAAGACTTGAAATTTAAAGAATTTAATTTAATTCAATTTGTAAGTTTTGATATAATGAAGCTGAATTTAAATAATGGATTTAAAGAATTGGAAATTTAATAGAAATTGTTTTGAATGGCAAATTTACTTAATGAATATTGAATGAAATCGATAAATGTAACAACCCAGGATTTTCATTACCAATTAATAAATAAAATTTAGGTTTTTTATTTATTTTAGTGAAGCATAAAAGGATTTGGAATAATAAAATTTATTATTTGAAAAGGCTATTTTAATTAAATGGGAAATATGGGATTTTAAAATGAGGATAAAATGTTATTTTTGCAAAGTTAAATATTTGAGGAGAGATTTTAAAATGGGTTTGGATAAAAAAAAATGAGTTTTATAAACATATATGAACACTTAGACTAATTTTTGGAAACATGTAAATAACTCTCTTCTTATTGGGTTACAAAACCTAACCCAATAACCCACCCTAAACCTCCTCTATAAATTATCTCATACTCTCATAACCTCATTCATTCAACCCTAATCAAAACCCTAATCATTTCCTAAAGCTTTCATAACAAAAATGGCCTCTATCTTCATCTCCTTCTAGTTTTAGCTTATGCAAGTCATTCTATGCAAAGGTAATGCAAATACCCACTTCAAATCCATTTTTATATCTTTCTCATTTCTGAAATGTATTTGGTAACACATGTTTTATGTGTTTTTTTTATCTTATAGCCTCCTAATCATCTTTTGCTAACTTGGGTTGATGCTATAATAGTCTTTGTTGCTTTCAAGAGAGGTATATTGCTAAAAACCTCTTCTAATATGTGTTTAATCATCTTTTGATTTTGGTAATCAGTTAGTAACACATGTTTTAATATGTAACATGTGAATCATAGCTCTTTGATCATCTTTGCTTTCATTTTGGGGTGTGCACATAAGGTACTTGTAGTATATGCTAGCTGAAATTATAATTAGTTTATTGCTGTTAGTAAATTAGGCATATCTCGTTCATCTTAAATCGGAATTAAGATTTTCGTGAAGTTCTAGAAAGCTTATTCTGTACCCTATAACTTTTATGTTTTGTGCTTTGCCTAATTTTGAGGTTTGAATGGTCGAAATCATGCTTGTTTGTCGCTGACCTGACAACAAACTACAGGGTTGATAAAATAAAAACCTGAAATTGATTTGGGCATAAGTTACTCGTTTCTTATCCAAATCTAATAATTTTGGATGTTCTGGAAAGCTTAGATTTAGAGCTAAAACTTTTATGTTTTGAGTTTCATGAAATTTCGAAGTTAATTTGATCAAAACTGTGCATTCTTACCACTGTCCCGAGAGCACAACGACAGTGGTATGAAATTTAGATATGAGAATTGTTTTAGTCATAGAATTTTCATCTTTGGTCGGAATTTGACGATCTTGGTCATTCCGGAAAGCATAGAAACTAAGCTACAACTTTCATTTTATTCATTTTGCCATAATTTGAAGTTTACTATGCCAAAATTGTGGTTTTTCATCTCTGGCCAGTTAGTGCATAGCTATAGGCCTTAGTCTCTTTTCTTCCGTTGTTTTCAGCGTAGAACCCCGACTTTGCGATGCCATCCCGGGCTCGTCCTTTGTCGGATTTCATCGTTTTTGGTTTCGTTAAAAATATGAGATCGAGATCTTTAACCATGCAAAGTTTGGTTTAGATCTGGGTGCATTAGATACTTCGTTTCTATTGCCGAAGTAGCACCCAGAAACTGTTTTACAATAGTGATCATTTTCAGTTATCGTCGGACCAATTTTGAAACATTGTCGTTCCTTCGTTTCAAGTCGAAACCGAACGATTCTTGTTGCATGTCAAAGTAGGAGTACTTTCCTATGCTCCTGCAAATTTTCATCAAGATCTGAGTTCATGTGACCCTTCGACCATGTCGTCGAAGTGGGACCTTTACACTGTTTTGACACAGTAAAGTTTTGTGATTTTTGTCCGACTTTGAGACGACGCCGTTTCTTTGTTTCAAGTCGGAATTTCCCAATTCTTTTTGCAGTTTGGAGCAGGAATGTTGGACTATATGCCTACCAATTTTCATGCCATTCGGATTCAGTTTGCTGGTCCGAATAATTTTCCGAACTTGGGTTCGCGTCATTTTTGGACTATTTTCCAACACTTAGAATATTTTCAGTGATTTTCTGGTTTTATTGATTTCTTTGAGATTTGTCTCTAGATTTCGTACACGGGTTTTATGAATTATTTTCAAAGGATTTTTCACTCCTAAATGGCTTTCGAAATTATTGTATATTATTATTTTTAATTATTAAATTAATTACTCCATAATAGAAGAGTTTTCAAAAGCTGTTTTAAAGTGATTTCAAAATCAATTATAAATCCGTTTCGCACCATTATTTTCTATAATAAAAATCTCACACTCACTTTTTAGCACGTCGAGCGAAGTGGAAAGGTGCTTAAACGGTTAGGAAATCTCCGGCCTATGGAACCGTGTGTATTTCCTTTCCGGTTAATCCCCGACCTATTCGATTGATCGTTTTGACCTTTGGGTCTAGTTTACCGATGATACGAGGTGGACTTTTTATTGTTTGGAGTGTGAGCTTGCTATTGGTCAGTAAACCGTTTAGTGCGAACGTGGGGTATGGGACTCATTGTTAACACTTTACAGGTTCCTCTCCAAGAAGTTAGTGACACATTAGCCTTTGGACGGCCAGTACTGGACCTCTGGGTCACCACGCCTCTGGGCAACCGTCTCTGGACACCTGCTCTATGGAGCAGTTTATTTTTCGGCATGCGCCTCTGGGCCTTTATCCTTTTGGGAAGGATCTTGCCGTCTCGCGCGTTCCGCATCTGTGCGAGTGATCGATCACAACTCTACAGTACTTGGCAACAACGACTCTGGTCGGTGCACGTGCAATATTGGTATTATTTGATGATTTTTATATCCATTCGAGTACCGCCATTCGGTATTGGTTCTATGGAACCATACGATGTAAGTGCGATTGCCTTGTGGATTCACAGTGTCTCTGGACACTGCTTTTCAGTGTTGGATTTCATTGACTTTTCAGTATATCCCCATTGCTCTTTGGAGCATCGATCTTTGCTTGGGCATTGATTACAGACTCTGGTCACTCTTGGGATTATTGCCTATGGGCATCTTTTTATGGCTTTGGTTACGCCGATGATATGAGGCGATTTTATTTATTCTACACTTTGGTGTTGATTTCTCTTTGGAAATTTTTATTGTTTATTGATGATTAGGGATCGTCATTATATTCATGTGGTTCATAATATACTTCTCTTTGGATAAGTACAATTTTATTTATGTACTGCATTATTATATATCTCAGTTATTACTGATTGTTTAGCTAGCCTGACCCGAGTGTTTTCGCTCGGGTCAGACCGAGTTGTTTCAGGTTAGGTCTCTGGACTTAGCTTCTGTGCTTCCGCTTGGACATTATCTGCTATGCTGATAGATAGCGCTTTTATTTGTCCACTATTCCGCTACTCTGTTATTATTCAGACTTTGAAATGTACATATTTTTGACTCACATGTGTGGGCAGTGGCTTTGTACCCACTTATAGTATTTGGATCTGTATTGACGATGTATTGTTCTGGGATTTTATATCTGTTATGTGATTCTGTTCTGTGATGCTATTTCATTATGTTATTATGCTTTGTCCTGATAGATCTTTAGCCATTGGTAATTTCGTTATAAGTATTTATCGAATATGTCGAACCACTTGAAAAAATATATAGATACCATCCTTTCGACGTATTCAGTAGATAGTTATAGCTTGATTACAAATGGTCGCTTCCACTATACTATATTCTCCGCTTTAACAGACAGTATTACTCCCGTAATACTCTTTGTTAGAGTGGGTCTCAGAGTGGGGCGTTACAGCTTGGTATCAGAGCCTGGTTTCAGGAATAAGCATAATAAACACAGAACAGATACACTTAGTACAATACATTTTAAATTAGATCTGAATTAAATCAAATCCCTTCCTTATGTTTATTGATAGATAAGTTAGGAATATGTATAGGAATCCGTTATATTCCGTAGTATTCCTTAATTAATTATCTATCATTGAATCATGTCTAACTCTAATTCCCGTTACGACATGTTTGACCAATTGAGCAGTGCGAAGGTCTTCTCTCAGCTTGACCTTGCCACCGGATTCCATCAGCTACGAGTCATGGAAGACAGCATTCCTCTTACATCATTTCGCACTCGTCATGGTTCTTTTGAGTGGTTGGTCATGCCGTTCGGCTTGACGAACGCTCCGGCTTTCTTCGTCGATCTTATGAATTGAGTATTCCGGGAATACATCGATAGATTCGTTCTGGTTTTCATCGACGATATTCTTATTTATTCTAGATCCGAGGCATAGCATGCTCATCATTTGCGGATCGTCTTGGATACTCTTCGTTAGCATCAGCTTAAGGCCAAGCTCTCCAAGTGCCATTTTTGGGAGAGAAAGGTCAAGTTCTTGGGCCATATTGTATCATCTGAGGGTATTTCTGTCGATCCTGCCAAGATCGAAGCTATTCAGAATTGGAGGCAGGCCGAGAACGTTCATGATATTCTCAGCTTCCTTGGGCTGGCAGGTTATTACCGTTGGTTTATCAAGGATTTCTCTCGAGTTGCACTTCCCCTCACGACTCTGACTCGTAAGGGGGGTTCGTTTTATTTGGTCTGATAAGTGTGAAGCTTCCTTTCAGCGACTGAAGGAACTTCTCACCCATGCTCCTATTCTTGTGGTTCCTGAGAGTAACCAGGATCTTGTTGTTTACACCGACGCTTGTGGTAGCGGCCTCGGTGCTGTTCTTATGCAGAAGGATTGGGTGGTTGCTTACGCTTCTAGGCAGCTACGTCCGAATGAGGTTCGCTATCCTACTCATGATCTTGAGTTAGCAGCTATCGTCTTTGCTTTGAAGACATGGCGTCATTATCTATTGGGCGAACATTTCATTCTCTACACCGATCACAAGTCGCTGAAGTATTCATTCAGTCAGAAGGATCTCAATATGAGGCAGCAGCGATGACTCGAGTTTCTCGCCTCATATGACTTAGATTTTCAGTATACCCCTGGCAAGGGGAATCGTGTTGTAGATGCGCTCAGTCTCAAACAGTCGGTAGTTGTTTCTATGATGATTACCGAGTGGGTTATTCTTGAGACTCTTTCTATGTGTGATATTCGAAATCGAGCTCCGTCTTCTGATTCTCAGATCTTGTTATTCAGCTTGGAAGCTCGACCTATTCTATTGGATCGCATTGCCCATGCTCAGTGGCAGGATCCAGACTTGTTGCGATACATTCATCTCCTTGAGTCGGGATCCAGTGATGAGACATTGTTGGATTATTCTATTGATTCTCATCGGTGTCTTCGCAGGAAGAACCTTATTTTGGTACCATCTGATTTATCACTTAGGCATGACATTCTAGACGAGTGTCATCACACTAAGTACACTATACATCCCGGGTCGAGTAAGATATATGCCGCCATGTGTCGCCTATTTTTTTGGGAGGGCATGAAGAGTGATGTTGCAAGTTATGTAAGTCGTTGCATGACTTGTCAACAGATCAAAGCTGAGCATCAGCGTCCATCTGGTCTTCTTCAGCCGCTAGAGATTCCATTGTGGAAATGGGATCAGATATCCATGGATTTGATTGACGGTCTGCCTCGATCGAGGTCAGGCCATACTTCTATTTGGGTCATCGTCGATCGCTTGACCAAATCAGCTCATTTCATTCCTATTAAGTCCACTCGGACTGCTCCTCAGCTTGCCAAGCTATATGTGAAGGAAGTCGTTCGACTTCATGGCATTCCTAGCTCTATCATCTGTGATCGAGACACTATCTTTACTAGTCACTTCTGGAAGTGCCTACAGTCATCTTTGGGCTCAAAGCTGAATCTCTCGACTACTTATCATCCTTAGACCGACGGTCAGACGGAGAGGGTGAATCGTGTTTTAGAGGATCTTTTACGCTGTTGTATTCTGGATTTCGGAGGTAGTTGGGAGGATCACTTATCGCTTGTAGAGTTCTCCTACAACAACAGCTTTCAGTCTAGTATTGGCATGGCTCCTTTCGAGGCTCTTTACGGAAGGCCATGTCGTTCTCCTTCGTGTTGGTTAGAATCTGACGAGAAGCTCCTTCTTGGTCCAGATTCAGTTCGGGAATCTTCTGAGAAGATAATTCTTATTCGTCAGAGAATGAAAGAGGCGTAGAACCGTCAGAAATCCTACACGGACAACCGTAGGAAGCCTCTTGAGTTCTCCATTGGTGATCATGTCTTTATTCGGATATCTCCTATGAAAGGGGTTGTGCGTTTCATCTCTACAGGAAAGTTGGCTCCTCGCTATGTTGGACCATTTCCTATTACGGAACGCATTGGCCCTGTGGCTTATCGTGTGGCTCTACCTGCTCACTTCTCTGGAATGCACGACGTGTTCCATGTTTCCCAGCTTCGCATGTGTGTCCGCGATCCTGATTCTATCTTTGAGCCGCATGCTGTGCCTGATTTAGAGATCTTACCTGATTTATCTTTGGAGCAGCAACCTCTTCGTGTGCTTGATTCGGAGGTTATACGCCTTCGCAACAAAGAGGTTCCACTCGTGAAGATTCAATGGTCACCGAATCCTAAGGACTGCACTTGGGAGACCAGAGAATCTATCGAACGCTCTTATCCTGGCTTTCTCCCATCTTCTTCTGCAGGTGAGAATTCTCTATATTATCTCTATCACTTCTTTTGTGGAATTGACGTTATAGACGACATCTATCTTAAGGAATTGCGGGGACGCAATTTTCTTAAGGGGGGAGTCTGTAACAACCCGGGATTTGCATTACCAATTAATAAATAAAAGTTAGGTTTTTTATTTATTTTAATGAAGCATAAAAGGATTTGGAATAATAAAATTTATTATTTGAAAAGGCTATTTTAATTAAATGGGAAATATGGGATTTTAAAATGAGGATAAAATGTTATTTTTGCAAAGTTAAATATTTGAGGAGAGATTTTAAAATGGGTTTGGATAAGAAAAAAATGAGTTTTATAAACATATATGAACACTTAGACTAATTTTTGGAAACATGTAAATAACTCTCTTCTTATTGGGTTACAAAACCTAACCCAATAACCCACCCTAAACCTCCTCTATAAATTATCTCATACTCTCATAACCTCATTCATTCAACCCTAATCAAAACCCTAATCATTTCCTAAAGCTTTCATAACAAAAATGGCCTCTATCTTCATCTCCTTCTAGTTTTAGCTTATGCAAGTCATTCTATGCAAAGGTAATGCAAATACCCACCTCAAATCCATTTTTATATCTTTCTCATTTCTGAAATGTATTTGGTAACACATGTTTTATGTGTTTTTTTTTATCTTATAGCCTCCTAATCATCGTTTGCTAACTTGGGTTGATGTTATAATAGTCTTTGTTGCTTTCAAGAGAGGTATATTGCTAAAAACCTCTTCTAATATGTGTATAATCATCTTTTGATTTTGGTAATCAGTTAGTAACACATGTTTTATTATGTAACATGTGAATCATAGCTCTTTGATCATCTTTGCTTTCATTTTGGGGTGTGCACATAAGGTACTTGTAGTATATGCTAGCTAAAATTATAATTAGTTTATTACTGTTAATAAATTAGGCATATCTCGTTCATCTTAAATCGGAATTAAGATTTTCATGAAGTTCTGGAAAGCTTATTCTGTACCCTATAACTTTTATGTTTTGTGCTTTGCCTAATTTTGAGGTTTGAATGGTCGAAATCATGCTTGTTTGTCGCTGACCTGACAACAAACTACAGGGTTGATAAAATAAAAACCTGAAATTGATTTGGGCATAAGTTACTCGTTTCTTATCCAAATCTAATAATTTTGGATGTTCTGGAAAGCTTAGATTTAGAGATAAAACTTTCATGTTTTGAGTTTCATGAAATTTCGAAGTTAATTTGGTCAAAACTGTGTATTCTTACCACTGTCCCGAGAGCACAACGACAGTGGTATGAAATTTAGATATGAGAATTGTTTTAGTCATAGAATTTTCATCTTTAGTCGGAATTTGACGATCTTGGTCATTCCGGAAAGCTTAGAAACTAAGCTACAACTTTAATGTTATTCATTTTGCCAGAATTTGAAGTTTACTATGCCAAAATTGTGGTTTTTCATCTCTGGCCAGTTAGTGCATAGCTATAGGCCTTAGTCTCTTTTCTTTCGTTGTTTTCAGCGTAGAACCCCGACTTTGCGACGCCATCCCGGGCTCGTCCTTTGTCGGATTTCATCGTTTTTGGTCTCGTTAAAAAGATGAGATCGAGATCTTTAACCATGCAAAGTTTGGTTTAGATTTGGGTGCATTAGATACTTCGTTTCTATCGCCGAAGTAGCACCCAGAAACTGTTTTACAATACTGATCATTTTCAGTTATCGTCGGACCAACTTTGAAACATTGTCGTTCCTTCGTTTCAAGTCGAAACCGAATGATTCTTGTTGCATATCAAAGTAGGAGTACTTTCCTACGCTCCTGCAACTTTTCATCAAGATCTGAGTTCATGTGACCCTTCGACCATGTCGTCGAAGTGGGACCTTTACACTGTTTTGACACAGTAAAGTTTTGTGATTTTTGTCCGACTTTGAGACGACGCCGTTTCTTCGTTTCAAGTTAGAATTTCCCGATTCTTTTTGCAGTTTGGAGCAGGGATGTTGGACTATATGCCTACCAATTTTCATGCCATTTGGATTTAGTTTTCTAGTCCGAATAATTTTCCGAACGTGGGTTCGCGTCATTTTTGGACTATTTTCCAACACTTAGAATATTTTCAGTGATTTTCTGGTTTTATTGATTTCTTTGAGATTTGTCTCTAGATTTCGTACACGGGTTTTATGAATTATTTTCAAAGGATTTTTCACTCCTAAATGGCTTTCGAAATTATTGTATATTATTATTTTTAATTATTAAATTAATTACTCCATAATAGGAGAGTTTTCAAAAGCTGTTTTAAAGTGATTTCAAAATCAATTATAAATCCATTTCGCACCATTATTTTCTATAATAAAAATCTCACACTCACTTTTTAGCACGTCGAGCGAAGTGGAAAGGTGCTTAAACGGTTAGGAAATCTCCGGCCTATGGAACCGTGTGTATTTCCTTTCCGGTTAATCCCCGACCTATTCGATTGATTGTTTTGACCTTTGGGTCTAGTTACCCATGATACAAGGTGGACTTTTTATTGTTTGGAGTGTGAGCTTGCTATTGGTTAGTAAACCATTTAGTGCAAACGTGGGGTATGGGACTCATTGTTAACACTTTACAGGTTCCTCTCCAAGAAGTTAGTGACACATTAGCCTCTGGGCGGCCAGTACTGGACCTCTTGGTCACCACGCCTCTGGGCAACCGTCTCTGGACACCTGCTCTATGGAGCAGTTTATTTTTCGGCATGCGCCTCTGGGCCTTTATCCTTCTGGGAAGGATCTTGCCGTCTCGCGCGTTCCGCATCTGTACGAGTGATCGATCACAACTCTACAGTACTTGGCAACAACGACTCTGGTCGGTGCACGTGCAATATTGGTATTATTTGATGATTTTTATATCCATTCGAGTACCGCCATTCGGTGTTGGTTCTATGGAACCATACGATGTAAGTGCGATTGCCTTGTGGATTCACAGTGACTCTGGACACTGCTTTTCAGTGTTGGATTTCATTGACTTTTCAGTATATCCCCATTGCTCTTTGGAGCATCGATCTTTGCTTGGGCATTGATTACATACTCTGGTCACTCTTGGGATTATTGCCTATGGGCATCTTTTTATGGCTTTGGTTACGCCGATGATATGAGGCGATTTTATTTATTCTACACTTTGGTGTTGATTTCTCTTTGGAGATTTTTATTGTTTATTGATGATTAGGGATCGTCATTATATTCATGTGGTTCATAATATACTTCTCTTTGGATAAGTACTATTTTATTTATGTACCGCATTATTATATATCTCAGTTATTACTGATTTTTTAGCTAGCCTGACCCGAGTGTTTTCGCTCGGGTCAGACCGAGTTGTTTCAGGTTAGGTCTCTGGACTTAGCTTCTGTGCTTCCGCTTGGACATTATCTGCTATGCTGATCGATAGCGCTTTTATTTGTCCACTATTCCGCTACTCTGTTATTATTTAGACTTTGAAATGTACATATTTTTGACTCACATGTGTGGGCAGTGGCTTTGTACCCACTTATAGTATTTGGATCTGTATTGACGATGTATTGTTCTGGGATTTTATATCTGTTATGTGATTCTGTTCTGTGATGCTATTTCATTATGTTATTATGCTTTGTCCTGATAGATCTTTAGCCATTTGTAATTTCGTTATAAGTATTTACCGAATATGTCGAACCACTTGAAAAAATATATAGATACCATCCTTTCGACGTATTCAGTAGATAGTTATAGCTTGATTACAAATGGTCGCTTCCACTATACTCTATTCTCCGCTTTAACAGACAGTATTACTCCCGTAATACTCTTTGTTAGAGTGGGTCTCAGAGTGGGGCGTTACAATAAATGAATTTAAATTGATTTGAATGTTGAATTAAATTAATTTAAATGATTTTCGAAATGAAACTTATATGCGAACTTGAATCAATTTTTTAATTGTTTTAAATAAAATTGAAATTGAATTATAAGATTTTGAAATGGTAATTTGGAAGTTTTGAAACGTAAATTATGGAAATTGTTTTAGAGAGACAAATGAAATGTTGGTTTGCAAATTCTAATTGAGATTGAAATTGATTTGGTTTTGAAATAAATAAACGACCAATCGGTGTAATAATCACGGAAGTTATTAAAGAGACCGAAATCGGTTATGGATATACTCTCTATCTAAACCGAAAACCACTTTAATAACTATACGCGGAGTGATGATCCAGAATGAAGTGGTTGGAATGATGTACGTGATGACTGAAGAAAGAGAACGATAATGGATAGCCTTGACACTTGTGTCAAATTGGAAATGACTAAAACAGGAGCCGTGCCGGGCCAAATGGAGGTTAGCTACCTCAAGCGAACACACTTCTTCGAAACTACTCATTACTTGTTGTCGATTGGTGCACCCTTGATTTTGGGAGTGTTGTTTCGCAGTGTTGCGGTCGCTGCGGCGATGCGTTCTCACCAGTCCGGATCAGGCAAACGGTAGTTTCACTACCTTGGGTATTGCCTCATGTGCCTTGTCATACTTGTATCCCTATACGCGACCACTACGATTTGTTTTGTACCTTTAGTATATGGATTGCCCTCTGGTGACTCCAAGTTTTGGGGAAACTACGGTCTTGTATATGCTCTTGGGAATAAAAATGTGTTAAGGGTGGAATGGGCCATGACTTAACACTATTTTGATATTTTATATTACTGATAGACATTATCTACTTATCGTACACTACTACATAGTAGATAGTTTAACGGATCCTTAGGGGATGGTGATTCCAACATCCTTTGAGTTATTGTATTTCAATTGCTATTTCACTCGAGTTGGATTTATTGATATAAGAATGTTAATCCTGACTCGAGTGTTTTGTGTTTTCTTTATGCTCGGGTCAGATTGAGGGTACCAGTATCCGAGACTCACCTTTGGAGTTGGAGCTTTGGTTGAAGATCCAGCCATCTATTCTGCTTTCAGTATTCGATGATTCCAGTGATGTATTCTGATTTGTATCTGATGTATCATATTACTCTTCCGTTGTATCTGGTTTAACTCTGATGTGACTTATATATTTATATAGTAGCTTCATGAACTACTATCTCTTTTATTTTCGCTGCATTTACTACTCTGTGTCTGTGATCTGTGATTATTTATTTACTGTATATGTTCAGTTTTGCCAAATTTAAATTAACAACGCGGTATTTTGAATCATTCAAGTTCGACATGTGCGGATGCGAATGGTCCAAAAATATCGGGTCGTTACAGTTGGTATCAGAGCTTTGGTAGCTCTAGGCAAAACTTAACATATAGGGTAAATGTATTTACAGAATCACTCTCATTCGAGTTTCAATCTCTTCCTTTGACTCAACTCCTTTGAATTTTGGAACGTTCCCCTCGGTTCCGAAATTCATTCGTGTCCTTCACTATTCGTCTTCTTTCAATTCTGGAGCACCCCATAACTCCATTTTGAATGATATATATAATAGATTGGCGGTCTCGCCAATCTTCGAATGATTTGTAAAGGAGAAACTTCTTTACAATAGGCATTGATTTACCGGAGATTTCTGTATCCTCGGTATACGATGCTACCTATTTCCCGCCATACCTGAATTCTATTTCTCGAGATCAAATGTAGATTTACCTTGGAATTCTGCATCGATCTTATTCTTGAAGTCACGGTCGACCCGGTTAAGGTTGCCCGCGATTTATATAAACTTATCTATCTTCCTATTTTGTTATTTGATTATCTCGTCTTTGTTTCAAACCTATCTTCGAAAAAAAAATTCTTTGAATTGAGTCCCTCAAATTTAAATCTCTATCCTTGCTTTGAAATCCATTCTCGCATCGTCGAGCGAGGAAGTGTATTTATAAATTAATATTTAAAATGTTTTTATATTGTGTTGTTTGAGTTGTTGATGTTGATTTGGGTTTTCAATCGATTCGTCTGATCAACGCTATCGATAGAATTTCCAAAACACTTGAACAGAGCAAACTGACACAATATCGTTTTCAATTTGATAAATAAAATAGAAGTTTTGTATGATTATCTTATATATAAATATAAGTTTTCAGAAATTAAATTGTTAATGAATTTGTTGTCTGAAAATAATAATATTTGATTTTCATTTATTGTTTTGTAAACCATTGACTATTGCATAAAATAAATAAATGAATTTATAAACTTGGTTATAAATTGATTGGAATTTGAAATGAATCTAATTCAGAAATTTGAGAATTTATTAGTTTCCGGTGATTGCGAACTTTGGTTTTTAAAATTTTAAAGTATATAGTATTGAAAGTATTTTCGAATAGAAACCGTTTCAAAGAATTTTAAAATATTGAAATCAGTGCTCTTCTCTTTGTCGCTAGAAAATAATTTCGGTGATGGCGGCCGCATTATCGACATTCATTTTCGAGTTTCGAAGTGGAGAAACCATTCTGTAGCTTTGCTACGGTTTTGTTTTGAAAAAATATATTTTGATTTGAATTTCTAAGTGTAATTTGATTTATATAGATATATATGTATCTTATTTTAAATTTAATTTTATTTGATATAAATATATTATATATATCTCTAAATTGTTTAAAGTTAATCGGAAATCTAATTCTTAAATTTTGTTAAAGGATGATTTTAATTATAAATGAAACCAAAATTTGGAATAAATATTTAAACTTGAATAATTGAATTGGGAAAATTTTATTTGTATATTGTTCAACTGCGTTCTAATACAACTTACCTAAATCATTCAGAAGTTGAATATGTAATTGGATAATATATAAGATAAATTGAATTTATAAATAAAATTTGAGTGTTTATAATAAATGTCATACACTAAATTTTGATTATAAAGATGTTAATAGAGTTAGATAGGATAATAAGTAAACTCAGTTAATAATGAAATAAATTTGTTTTGAAAGAATTAATAAATTTGTTTTGAAAGAATTAATAAATTGAAATTTGATCAACATATGAAAATACCTTGAATTTAAAAGAAATTAATAGATGTAAATTAATTCAAATCGAAACTCTTATGTTTTAATTTAATTTATATGGGTTAAATATATGTGAGTAGATATATTAAGTAGAATAAATTTAACAATAATTTGGAATAAAGAAGAATTTTAATTGCTAAAAAAATATGATTATAATAAAAAACTATTCAAATTTATGGTTTTAGAAATTGTAAATTGAAGATAATTGGATAATAAGATAATGAATTTAGAAATAGTTGAGATTGATTATAGTGAAATCAAATGGATTAAATCAATTATTGCATATCAATTAATTTAAATTTGAATTTATATAGTTTGAATTGATTGGTATTTTTCAAATCTGTTTTCTTTCTGGTTGTTTCTATTCTCCTACCTCGTTCCTTTTCGGGGACGAAAAGTTTTGAGTGGGGGAGGAGTGTAACGACCCGTAAATTTCAACTATTTTAATAACGTAATTAGTTGAAATTTTGTGAAATTTTAAACGATAAAATTTTGAAATATAAATTTGATATTTGGAATGCGTTTAGTTAAACATAGCAACTGATAAATTTTCGTCCGAAAATATGAAAGTTTATTTCGCGCGTAAATTTACTTCAATTTAATCAGTTAAAAGCGATGAAAATAAAATGTTTCCAAAACCTAAATATTTTTACATAGAAAAATTCTAAACAATCTTCTGAGCAAGATGTCAGTTTGTCGTTTTTCCAAATTCGGACATCTTTGACTCCGTCGATCTAATTTTTCAGCGTTTTTCTTGCATTTTTTTTCACTATTAGAAAATTCGAATTTTTATAATTCAATCATACCGCTAATATCTGTATACCGTTTTGATCGTCTCATCATACTGATCTATACGGTATATTTATATTCTGTATTTTGAAATTCGGTACGCGTCGAAACCATGTAGCGATTAGTCGTACCGACACCCGTTTGAGTCTTTTAGAATCGCTGTGTCTTTTCATTTTTCGATGTATAAACCAAACAGCTGTTTGCTATTACTATTTCCAGCTTTTCAACGTACCTACCTGACTGACACTATTCCCTGTACATCATTTATGAAAAGCAGTGGACTTTATTTTGTTCTGTTCGACAAAATTTCATGTAAAGGCAAATTGAAATTTGGATGGCCGTTTCCTGTATCATTCTTCTCTTCCCATCTTCCTTTTTGGTTTCTCTTTTGCATGGCCTCTTCTCTCCTTAGCCCATCACCTGAAATCATGCTCCACTTTCGCCTCATACTCACCGTGCTCACACCCCACCCTCTATTTTCCCTCGTTCCTTCTCGAGCACGCAAGCACTCGCTGCAAATCAACTCAGGCCGAAGCCTACCCATGTAGAAGCTGCTGAGGCCATCATTCTTCCTACCCACCTGACTTCCGCATTATATATATAATATATAATTTTGCTTAGTATGGTATGTATGTGCTTTTGCAAGCTACTTCGTATATTATGTACTAAGTATAAATGTTGTAAGAGGTATATATATCATGCAGTTGATAGTATTTATAACGTGATTAATGATATATAATATTATAAGTTAGTATATATATATCTATGGATTATGAGCTTACAGTTTATACATAATGTTTCATCAGATATCCATGTATATATGAGTTTTATTCGAAACTATATCTAGATATACAAGGGTAACAGAAAGGATATATATATAGTTTTATTGTTCTTCTTTACAGTATATACAGATAGATCTATGAGTTTAGACTATAGGTATATATATTATATATATGTTATAAAATATATTATTGAATGAAATGAGTAATATTTGTTATGTATTATAAGTGTATTTTGTAGTATATAAACATATGTTTGTGTACAAGATATTTTGTATATATATACGATATTGGATATTTTGCTGTTTACACAAATCTATATATAGGATATTTGTATATAAGTCTTCGTATACTAGTATACATAAATTACATAGTTGTTGCAGCTATAACCCAAGAGATGGTATTAAAATAATGTTTTAAATGTGTATCATTCATATGTTCAAAATTTATATATATACACGTTACAACACTCATTTCCAGACATCTGTTGTTCAGTTTTAAAGTTGTAACAACCCAGAGTTTTACAACAAGTAATTATCGTTAACATGACGATTAAACCGGTTGATTAATTACTGTTGCAATTTTGAATCGATTGAAATTCTTTTCAGATTTGTATAATTCTTTAATAAAAGTTTGGGGTTAAAAAAATTCGTTAATAAATGGTTGAACATTGGTGGGTTTTAAAGAAAGAAAATTTTTACCTTGGCCCATGTTGATTTTAGTTGCCGTGACATTACCTCAACCCGTTCCTCTTTGATTTTTCACTCGTTCAATCCCTAACTCAAAAACGAACGAAAGAAAATCGAAAATAATGGCGGCCACGAAATTAGGGCTTCGTCGAAAATGATGGAGCTATTGTTTTTATCGATCGAAGCCAAGAATTTGTTGATCGACGCTCTCTATACTTCAATTCCATCAATCTGCGTTCGTCAAATAAGGTGAGTGATTCATTCACTCACATCTAGTTTAAACTTACTATTTGTTCGATTCGAACTCGTGATTTCGTGAATTTCTGATGGACTCTGACTTTGTTTTCCTCGGCTTTGGTATTCTTGTACATTTGGTTTGGATGCTGAGCTTTTATTTCTGACCTTTTCATTTACTTGAATAACATGGTGTTGATTTTTATTGACTTGGTAAGACTGTTGCTTCATCATGTATACGTCTGCGCTGCATTTCATTGATTTTGTTCATCACCTGATCTGTAGTAGTTGTATATGTTGACATCTCTGGTTGTTCTTAACCACTGCTTGGATTTTGAACTGCATGTTTCCATTTTCATTTTGATGCTCGTTGAGTTGCAGTGCCTTACTTGGATATCTTCACTTGAGTCATTTGAAATCTTCACTGTAACTTTGATTTCTTTACTTTGATATTCACTTGCTCAGCTGAATTACTGATGCATTGCCTTTGTACTTTATTGATGTTGTTTCTGGTTCTTGCTTGATGTGCATTAGTCCTTGTTGTTGGGTATCACTGATCCCACATGTACCTGCTTGCATCCTAGAATTTGGTTAGAGGGTACTGACCAGTCAAGTTTGAGTTGTATAACTCGAACTTGATCTCGAGTTGGTGCCAATTACTCCTGATTATGTTTTGATGTTGATTTTGATCCATGTTTCCATTGACTTTACAGAGATATCTTTTGAGTCTGTTTACTTTCCGACCATCAGACTTGGGTTTCACGGTTACATGTTCATATTGCTGGTTGCACTTTGATGTTGAACTGTAACTGTGAATATGTACCAACGTGTTGCATTTGAAATTGATTCATCATTGTTGCCAAGTAGATTGATGTCTGCACTGTAACTTTTGTATCATACTTGACTTTGAGATAAATGATGACTTCATTCTCTATCAGTTCAAACTTCTACGTGATTTTTGTTCGAACTCTGCACTGCTTCATCATGTCACTGATCTGGTATTGCATGCTTTCTGTGACCTTGGTCTTGACACTGTCTGGTCGCACACACATTGTCCACTTGACTTCGGTCACTTGATCTTTTTATGAAATTTCAGGTCTTCGACATGACCTTGATTGTGTAATATTACTGGTGATATTTCGTTGATATAGATATATATGTGCATACATGTATTCTTCTATTTGCATTTGCTTGTTGTTGTTTCTGGTTCATCTGTGTACTTCACCGAGCATTACTGCTTCCTCTGACCTTTTGTTCAGTGTTGCATCTGCACATTCACTATCCTCATGAACTTGTTCCGTAAGTGATGTACTGATGCACTTTGAACCTGATTTGGGTATTCATCCCTTACCTGTTGCATTTACAAGGTTTTGACATTCATGTCTGCACTCTCTCTCTTGATAGTTGCTTGTGAGATGCATCCCTTGAGTACTTGTCTGTTTCATGCTTTGTTCACTGGTTGCAATTCATTTGGTTCAGTCTTGTACCACCTACTGTTCACTTGAATTGTGATTCTTGATGTCGTACCGAGTTGAGTTAATGTAGTCATCACTTTTGTACATGTACTCTGCTCTGGCCTTGGTTGTTAGTTGTATGCCTATGCATTGCTTTGTCTTTCACGTTGCCTGACCATAGGCATGCTTCGAGTCAGTATTCATATGGCCTCATGATGCAGTGTCTTCATATTACCTTACTGTCTGCCCCTTGGAACTATATGTGTAGTTGCTATCGCTGTACAGTGCGCTTATTCTTCTTTATGTTGCAATGCTTTAAATCATATATGTTGATTTCATTTGTTTCCATGCACTTGAATTAGTTGTATTTATTCGTTTTGTTGACATGGCATTGGTGCACTTAAATTGGTTTTCATATTCACTTGAGTTGAACCCGATTTCGGGGTTTGACCTTGCGATCGTTGTGATTTTCACTGAGCTTTTGTGTATCTCCTACGATAGTGGCGAGGCAGTACACGCGTGCGTGTACTGCAGCCCTATCAGATTTGACAGTTTTAAATTGATTTAGTCGATTTGATAAATTGTTTATTTATCTCTGTTCATAATTTAAATCTGCTGATTTTGTTAAACACTGTTAAGTGTTATATTGACCGTTATCCGGTTTCTTTGTTTAAAGAATCGGATAGACGGGAATTATTGTGACTGTCGTCTATTTAAATTATTACTGCCTATATGCACTAATAAACTGGTTTGAATTAGACTGACCTGGGTATTATTTTCTTTTGAATGTAATACTCGGGTCAGACCCGAGTTATTTCAGGTTGTGGATTTTCTTCTTTGAGTTGCTGTTCAGGATATGAAGACTTTTCACATCTTCTGAAGTTGTCAGTGTCATTTTGTAGTAGTCGTGTCATTGTATAGAACGATATGTATTCATGTATATTAGTCGATAATGTACTTGTATATATAACTTCTGGAGTCGACAGTTGTAGTTGTATCATATGTATTGTGTCAACTATGTATTAACTGACATCAGTTATATATGAGACTTTTGTTTTTATCTGTGTTCCGCATTTATATTATCCGTGTTATTGTTATATCTAATGTCCTAAACTATTATGAACCATCGTAGTTCGTTTTATACTAGTATTGGGAGTGTCGATGGGAGTAAATAAATAATAGATGAAAAATAAAAAGTATATACCACTCCTGTCGAGATAACCAATATTAGTGTAAAGCCAATTACGGATGGTCGCTCCTATCCAGCCTTATTCTTCGTAATAATAGACTGTATTTCTTTTAATACTCTTTGTTATTATGAGCATAGAGGTGGGGCGTCACAGTTGGTATCAGAGCTTGGGGTTTATGGACATAATATAAAACTTAACTCGGATGGAACATATGTTACAACTATTGGTCGATGTTTTAATTGTGTTTGAGTCAAAACTAAAGTTTTGAAATTTGGATGAAATTTTTAAATATCTTTATTTAAAAATAATAGTGAAATTGTGTTCTGATGATTTGATTGATTTGTGTTCTGTTTATCAAAGTGCGCAGCGGAAACAGTGAAACTGTCTTCGCTGAGTACAACTGATAATCTTTTTGATTTAAAAATAAAAATACGAAATTGATATGAATTTCATTTGTTGTTTACATAGCTGTAATTATTTTGTTTCTTTGAGAATTTCGAATCCGAATTGAGGATTCGAAGAAATTGCAGATATGTGATTTTGTTGAAATTTTTGCTGGCTTTCTTTTGTACTAATCATCTAGTGATTAGATTTTTGCTGTTTTGAATTATCTTCATTGAAGATACATTTGAATGATTTCTTTGTTCATTTTGTAGTACGTGAAAAAATTTGAATTGCACGTTATTGCATTTATTTTACGTTGAACCGATGCTTGGTTATGATACGTATTTTGTTGCCGTTATTTTTATAACTGACTTTTTACACCAATGCTGAATTTGTGAGGCACGGTGTTTTGTTGACAATTTTAATAAATGAAAATTCATTGATGTCACATTTTGATGTGAATCCTTTGATGAGATATTTGATGTTTTAAAATTTCTGTCGCTTTGACTTCAGTAACAGCCAAATTTTTAAAAAGTGGATTTTCAAACGGTTATTCCGCAATACAGATGTGTAACCGTTTTTACGGTATTTTGAGAAGTACAATTTCCTTATCGAAATTGTTACTGATTTGCTGTTTTAATCACGTGATTGAAAAAATCGTTTTAAAATGGAAATTGTTTTATAAATTTTTAACAGTTTGCATTTTCAAAAGAATGAGAAAGCGACTTAAACGATTCAGCAAAATCGAGGATTATGACCCCTTTCTTTTACTGTTTCGCTTAACTCCGGACTTGTCCAGTTGAGAAGGTGAATTGTTATTTTTACAAAATAAATAAAATTGTTTTCAGAAATTTAACAGTTTACGCTTTCAAAAGAATGAGGAAGCGATTTAAACATTTCAGCAAAATCG
Source organism: Allium fistulosum (assembly GCA_030737815.1). Classification (NCBI taxonomy): domain Eukaryota; kingdom Viridiplantae; phylum Streptophyta; class Magnoliopsida; order Asparagales; family Amaryllidaceae; genus Allium; species Allium fistulosum. The sequence continues at coordinate 99,532,511 of CM060901.1, read as the reverse complement.
AGGACTATGACCCCTTTCTTTTACTGATTCGCTTAATTCCGGACTTGTCCGTTTGAGAATGTAAAGTGTATTTTTATAAAATACACAATATTGCACTTTCAAGGAAACAATGAAGAGATTTAAACGATTTAGCAAAAGTGCGGAGTATGGAACCACACTTTTACTTTTTCGGTTAATTCCGGACTCGTTAATTGAATATCTGTTGTTTTGATGATTTTGATGAATTTTACACTTTCAAGGAAACGATGAAGAGAATCAAACGATTTAGTAAAACACGTGGTATGGGACATGTGCGTTTGCTATTTCGGTTAATTCCGGACTCGTTAATTGAAACATTTTGATGCTTTCATGTGCTTTCGAGCCACTATGAGGACCTTCGGGTCATTTGTTGGGCTTTCGGGCCACTCTACGGACCTTCGGGTCATTTGTTGGGCTTTCGGGCCACTCTGCGGACCTTCGGGTCAAATACCAGTACTAGACCTTCGGGTCACTCTGCGGACCTTCGGGTCAATCTGATGGGCGCCAAAATTATGTTGAGTACTTGGTAGGTGTGATAACCCGGATTTTTGGATATCTGTTAATTGGATAATTGTCTGATTTTATTTGGATAAATACATTTTTGATAATTAGACATATCTGAAGATATATATAAGTGGATTTGAAACCATAATAATAGTTGAATTAAAGTGATATATCTTATAGTAAATTTAAATATTAATATAAAAATAGTGATGTGCAAACTTAATAATGATAAAAAAAAATATTAAGTATGTTCATATACAAGGATACAAGTGTGTATATATGTTGAGTAAATTGAGAGCATTAATTTGAACTCAATATATTAACTTTTTCAAAGGAGATTTAAAGTTAGAATTCTATATTTATAAACACAAAAGATAAATACTTATTAAGTTTAAAATAGGATTTAATAAAGAATCATACTTTTTCTAAACATATATATATAGAGATATTGAACATAAAAAAAATTATAAATAAATAAGTTTATATTGTTTAATTGAGTTATATACACATAAATGAATAAAAATAATAATAAGGGTTTTTAAACATAATTTAATCACTAATGACATTTGTATGCTCATGAATTCATGTATGAACAAGTGTTAACACAATAGAACAAGTGGCAAGAAAAATGTTCTTTTAATTTAACTTAAAATATAGACAACATGTATTAGAGGAAAAGAGCCAGGCTTCATTCTCTTGAATAAATTTTTCTTTCCATTTTCAAAACCTGAGAATTAAAGGGAAAGAAATCAATTTCCTGAATGACCTAAAATCTAAAACAAATTAAAGCCTGAAAGAAAGACAAGATCATCTCAGAATTTAAACAAGATCATTTCAAACAACTAAATCAACAACTTCAGATTCATCTGGGTATAAGGCTTCAAGATCGAAAGCAAACTAACAACTAGGATTCAAATCTCATCTCAGCAATTTCAAGTTTTCAAATTAAAAACTGCTTCAAAGTCTCTGTTCAACATCTTATAATAGGTGAGTAAACTATACTTTTTATAGCTAAGATCTGTTTATCTTGTTGCATGTGATAAATATATGAAATAATGTTGTGATAGTTGTTTGCATGAAGGTAAATTATGCTGCATGTATGTAAAAATGAATTTGTTGAGTGTGCATGTATAGATATACCCTCTGTTCTTCTTTACAGGTTTAAAATTTAGGAAAAACAAATTCAAATCTCCTCTTGTAATCTCCTTTAGGCTGTGAGATTCAAATAAGATATGTGTGTTTATACATAATCTAAGTTTTAAAAATATATTTAAGAAATTTAAGTTTGAAAACTATCTGGGAATATAGAATGAACAGTGGAAAAACTAAAACATGTAAATTTCAATTATCACAATCCATTGTTTTATTTATATAATCTGAATCCCCGGCTAGAAACATGATTTTTAAAAGTTAAATCAAAATTTTTAGATTGGGATTATGAGAGAAATTCAAAATTGATCAAATAATGGGTTTTGGGCTATTACTGGTGGTCGGCAAGGTTAGGATTCTCGGGGTCGTGATGGAAGCTAGTTGGGAAGTGGGCAATGTCGGCAAAAATGGTTGGAGATATTATCATTCACTGTGGTGGCACAGCTAGGTGATGGTAGGGTTTAAGGGCCTGGATGGGTCGACTTTGTTCGTGGGTTCGTCGCGACGTCAATGGTGTATCGGACGTGGTCAGAGTAGGTGGAATAGGAGCGTTGGTTGTTGGCGAAGCTCTGGACAGGGTGTCGTGACTTCTGATGGTCGGGGTTGTCTTGTGGAGGCGGGTTTTGGTCGGAGCTGTCGTTCCAGTTTGAATTGGAGAGTTCGAATTTGATTTTGGAGCTCGATCAGAAATGCTGAGTGGTTCGATGGATCGTGGATGACGAAGTCGACTTGTTTGAGGAAGTCGTAGACGCCGGAGCGCCGCCGTGGGCTGGTGCACGTGCACAACTTTTCCTATGCACCTGAGTTTGAGATTTGGGAACGAAGTAGTTCGCCTCGGGTCGAAGCTCGGGAAATATGACGATGGGCTCGGGTTTGCTCTCGTGTGCGTACGAGTGTTTTATCAATTCTGTTTTTTTTTTAAATTTTAATCTAAGTTTAAACCTTATATATATATAATTACTTGATGTTTTAATAAATATTTTCTTAAAACATATTTTAAGAAGTTTTGAAGTTGTTAAGTTTAAACATTGTTAAGAAATTTTAAAATGATTTTAAATCGAGTTTTGAAAGTAAATTTAAAGGTTTATATAAAGACAAGTTTAGATTCAAATTCAAATTAGTTTTAAATTATAAACGGATAAATATTTAAGTTATTTAAAGTTGTGTTTGATAACTTTAAATTATCAAGCTAAATGATTGTTTTAACAATTTAATTAAGAAGTTGTTAAAATGGTAATTAATTGATAAATCAATTGTGATTAAGGATTAATCAAATGGTAATTTAGGATTGATTAATTGTAAATTAAGGATGGGTTAACAGTTAATTAAGGATTAATTAAATAGTTTATCAACTGGTATTTGAGGAATAAGTAATCTGTAAGTAAGTTCTTAATTAATAATTGAGAATTAGGTTTATAAATTTATAATTAAGAGATAATTAATGAAGTAATTAAGGAGTAATTAAATTAATGATTAAGGATTAATAAATTAATAATTGGGTTAATTATTATGTAATAAATTCAGGATAATTAATTAATTAATTAAAGGATAATTAATTAAGGGTTAATTAATTAATGTAAGTAATTAAGGGTTAATTAATTAATTAAATTAAATTAATTATAAATTATGTGATTATTTAATCTGCTTATGGATGATTAAATTTCTTGGATTATTTCATATATCTGATATGTGATTGTGATGCTCTGTGATATGAGATGCTTTGAATGAATTGTGGTAATATAAGTTATCTATCTATGATATAATTGCTATGTGAATATGATATTTCGAATATAAATTTAATTGTTTAAACTTAAACAACCTGGTTTAAAGATGGTATTGGATTCGAAGAGACCGGGGTCGGGAATCAGCAAATACCCGAAACCACTTCGATTAGAAATCTATAATTCTTTATAGATTTGATTTGTAAATCAAATAGGCTGGGATGAAATAAATTGAGTAATCTGGACCATTGGAACTAAGTAACGGTACTTAAATATTATTTTGTGAAATAATTGTTTGAATATAATAAGTAAGAACTCGTAGAAGATACGAGTTACCCTGGGTTCAAATAAGTTTTATAACTTAGTATTTCAAATTATATGGGTTTACTCACGCTGGTTTCCAGCCTGACTCGGGTGTTACTTTGTGGTAATGCTCGGGTCAGACCGAGTATTACAGATTTTCAGGTAAGGACGTTCTGGAGCTCAGGAGGCGAGCTGGATGGCAGGAACGTATAGAGTGTTTTCCGCTGTTCATATGAGATTGTGTATATATATAGATTGTAGTCTGAGACATGTTAATTATAACTATCCAGTCTATTGTAGTGATTGTAACTCTGATGAATTGTATGTAAAAGCAACAATTACAGCTTTCTTTTATAAAATGCTATTATTTGTTATTATATTTAATCCGCTGCGAATGTGAGATGTTGTGTTCTCTGTTCTTCTTTCTTCTATCTCTTTTCTTTTTCTTCTAACTATCTGGAAATTTCGGGTTCGAAATCTCCGGGTCGTTACATTTGGTATCAGAGCATGAGGTTAAGCGAGAACCTTGGCTCTGTTGGGATTACTCGTTAAGGATAGGGTCAATGGTACCCTAGAACGAGTTGAGTGTATATATATATGAGAGCGTAATTGTTATTTTCTTATATAAGAATTTTAAATGATTTTATATAAGAATATATTTTGATATATAAAATGATATTTCTTTCTAATAAATATTAAGGTAATTGGTTGTTAAAAAATTGGAATTAAATTAAGTGGTAATAGAAATAAAGCCAAATTAAAATTGAATGAAGATAAGTTTGAAATGAATTCAAACTGAAATTAAAATCTTGAATTTGTAGAAATGTTGTAAATAATTAAGTAAAATGAAATGTTTTAGGGAAATAAAACATTTAGGCAAGTATGACTTGTAAATTAAAGTGGATTTTAAATTATGAAATTTTAAATCTAAAGTTCAGAGAACTTGAAATTGTTTTAAAGAAGTTTGATTTGAATTAAAACCAAAGGTGGTTTTAAAATTTAAGGTATAATTTGGTGTGTAAAGAAAATGTATATATGAAGATATACATAATATTAAGGATGATTTGAAATAACTCTTAGTGTTGAGTTTTAAATTAGAATGTAATATGAAAACCCAAAGCGATAAGTTTTTGAATTTACGTGGGAAGATTATTATTATAAGATTTAAAAATTTGAATGGGAATTCAAATTAGGTCTAGTTGACTGGATTAAATTGAATTTAACTTAAGGAAAGTTAAATGAGTTTAGAATGAACAACCTGAATCAGAAATTTCAAGATGAAATTTAAATTTAACTTGGAAAGTTAAATGGTTGGTTTTTTTAAAAGGGGAGTTATGAGTGATCTCAAAATGGGTATGAGATCTGGAAATTGAATAATGGATGTTGTTAATTGGTGTTTGGATAAATTTGGATGTTTATTTATCCTGATATCATTCTATTGTTATAAATAATCTATGAAACTAAGAATTGGTTTTGAAGTTAAAAATGGATAATAAATTAGAATCTGAAGATTTAATTTGTTTTTGAACTCTAATTTGAACTTTGAAATAAGCTAAGTAAAGATATTTTTAAAATGGAATTTTGGAAATTGGATTCAGAATTAAATGGTTTAAAGAATTAAGTTATTAAATTAAGAATAAAGGTTGATTGATTTAAAAATAAAGGTTGATTGATTTAAAAATAAAGGTTGATTTGATTTAAAGGATTAAAGCAACATTTAAGATGTTTAACTCGAATTTATATAATTCGAGATGGTTTTAAGTTGAGATTTGAATAAAATTAGTTCAAATTGAATTTGATTTGAATTAATTAGAATTGTGATTGAATATGTATAAGTTTAAAAGAAAATTCAAATGGTAAATTAAAATTGAAATGATTTGAAATGGAAGCTGGTCCAATTTGAAATTAATCCAAATTGGATTTGAAATAATTTGGAAATTGTGATTAAAATTGAATAAGTTTAAAATCAAATGGAATTTGATTTTAATTTGGAAAGGAATTAAGATTAATTCAACTTGAATTGGGATTAAATCAATTTCAATGGAAATTGAAGTATTGAGTCAATTTAAATGGAAGAAGAAATTTAATTTGAATAAAAGGGAAATTAATTGGGAATGGAGATTGGGAAATTAAACAGTTTGGCTCTGGATTATTTTTAAAATAAATTGTTTTAATACAAAAATATTTTTCCAAACTATTTACTATATAATCTTTCTTCTTAAACCCCAAACTATCTTATACTTATTTTACAATTATTTTGGAACTATTTAACTATTTTGAAACTGTCTTATAAATTAATTACTATTTTTCAGTTACTTATATGTAATCACTATTTCAAAAACTATTTTGCAATTATCTAACTATTTTATACCTACTTAACTATTTTACAGCTATTTTACAAACGAGTAATTATTTTTCAACTACTTATCTATTTTAAACTTTTCCAAGCTATTTTTAAATTTAAATTGGTCAGAGTTCAAACTGTTTGTAATTAAAGTAATAACTCAATTGGAAATGGAAGCAATTGTGAATAAGTGAATGGAATTAAAGGAAATGTGAATAGAAAAAGAATTGATTTGGCTAATAACCAATAAAGATAAATACGTAGGATATACGTATATTATTCTATTCGCATAGTGATTTGATCCAGATTCGAACACAGAATTTCGAGATAGTATTATCGATCCGAGTTGGGATTTTTCGCTCGATTTTCGACGGCGAACCTGGATATAGATTTTTGATTGGTTATGGATATTCTCTATCATAGCTACGACTATGCAAGGAGAATGCCGGTTTCTGATCAAGAAACCAGATTTGAGTCCGCACTAGGAAGTCGGGTGGACGATACTAGTTCGGAAAAGAAATTGTGTGATCGATTGAGCGATCAGACTGATATTGCGTACGGATGATATGTGTACATCGTACGGATTTGAATGAAATTGATATTGAAGATTTGTGGATAAGAACTGTAAAATGGTTTTTGAAAAGTAATATGGTTAATAACTGTATAAAATATTTATCAAATTTGAATATTTGATTTGGAATAAAACAAAGTTATATATCTTTGTTATATAAAATAAATCTTCCCTTGTTAAATCTATAGTCAGAATAGAAAAGGGTTTTGAAAATATTTGAAGTATAAAAGAGGTTTTATACAAGTTTGAAATAATCCAAAATTTTCAAAGTTATATATATATCTATATATATATATAAAGGATCTTATGAGAATGATTTTGGAAAAGGTTTTGGGAACCTATGGATTTTGGAAAGGGCTTTTGATTTTTGGGAAAATCAATTTTGGATTTTGGAAAGCCTAGTTTGAGAATTATCGATTTTGTTAATCGATTTTGTGTAAAGGAGATTTTGATAAATCATAAAGGGTATGATTTGAAGATACTATAAGTATATAGTATAAAGTGTTTTGAGAATAGCTCTGGGGAAAAAGGCGCTCCCTTAAAATGAACTTCTCAAGAGTGCCACTGGGTGGTACTGCCTTGAACCCCAAGGGGGGATTCTAAAGTTGATCCTGTGAGGAGTCCAGACAAAACTAGTTCCTGAGGATTATTTGTGTAGCGAAAGTCGAGGGGCTGGTGCCCATAGAGGCATTTGAGTTATGCTGCGACAACAATTTAACTCGATGTCACTGCGATCTACTGCAGACCATAGCGGAAGTCATGTGTGCCGCTGAGAGCCAACTGTCTACGTTTGATTTTATATCGGTAGACTGTGACACTATGGTAACATAGCGAAAGTCGTTTGAGCCGCTGAGAGCCAACAGTCTGCGTTTGATTTTATATCGGTAGACTGCGACCTATGTGGAGGAGTTTCATTTTGACAGCGAAATCGTGTGTGCCGCTGAGAGCCAACAGTTACATGGACTTTTGCTGCGACGGCAACGTAACCCTGGAATGTAATTGCGATCTGTTGTGGTTTCCATGCTGTTATCAGTTACATGGACTTTTGCTGCGATGGCAACGTAACCCGTGATGTAACTGTGACCATGGATGGGGGTGATGATTTCCAGAGCATTCTCACCAAAGATATTCCTCTATTTTTCAAAACTGTTTTCTATATTTTCATAAAATCCAAGTATTTTCACTGAGTGTTGAAAACAGGTTTGCTAAGTCCTTATAGATTTTCAGTCCTACGTCTGATCAACATATGACCGAATTTCTGTAAGAACAAGGATGGACTTGTTGAGACATTGAGTTATAAAAGTATTTTTACAAAATTATTTTGGGTAATATTATGTAGATTTTAAAGTGTTTTAAATTTTTTAAATAAAAAGTGTTAAGAGTTAAAAATGCTCTAAGAGTAATTTAACTAATATTAAACATTTTAATAAAATTCTGGCTTTGTCTCTTTTCGAGGACGAAAAGATTTAAAGGGGGGAGGAATGTGATAACCCGGATTTTTGGATATCTGTTAATTGGATAATTGTCTGATTTTATTTGGATAAATACATTTTTGATAATTAGACATATCTGAAGATATATATAAGTGGATTTGAAACCATAATAATAGTTGAATTAAAGTGATATATCTTATAGTAAATTTAAATATTAATATAAAAATAGTGATGTGCAAACTTAATAATGATAAAAAAAAAATATTAAGTATGTTCATATACAAGGATACAAGTGTGTATATATGTTGAGTAAATTGAGAGCATTAATTTGAACTCAATATATTAACTTTTTCAAAGGAGATTTAAAGTTAGAATTCTATATTTATAAACACAAAAGATAAATACTTATTAAGTTTAAAATAGGATTTAATAAAGAATCATACTTTTTCTAAACATATATATATATAGAGATATTGAACATAAAAAAAATTATAAATAAATAAGTTTATATTGTTTAATTGAGTTATATACACATAAATGAATAAAAATAATAATAAGGGTTTTTAAACATAATTTAATCACTAATGACATTTGTATGCTCATGAATTCATGTATGAACAAGTGTTAACACAATAGAACAAGTGGCAAGAAAAATGTTCTTTTAATTTAACTTAAAATATAGACAACATGTATTAGAGGAAAAGAGCCAGGCTTCATTCTCTTGAATAAATTTTTCTTTCCATTTTCAAAACCTGAGAATTAAAGGGAAAGAAATCAATTTCCTGAATGACCTAAAATCTAAAACAAATTAAAGCCTGAAAGAAAGACAAGATCATCTCAGAATTTAAACAAGATCATTTCAAACAACTAAATCAACAACTTCAGATTCATCTGGGTATAAGGCTTCAAGATCGAAAGCAAACTAACAACTAGGATTCAAATCTCATCTCAGCAATTTCAAGTTTTCAAATTAAAAACTGCTTCAAAGTCTCTGTTCAACATCTTATAATAGGTGAGTAAACTATACTTTTTATAGCTAAGATCTGTTTATCTTGTTGCATGTGATAAATATATGAAATAATGTTGTGATAGTTGTTTGCATGAAGGTAAATTATGCTGCATGTATGTAAAAATGAATTTGTTGAGTGTGCATGTATAGATATACCCTCTGTTCTTCTTTACAGGTTTAAAATTTAGGAAAAACAAATTCAAATCTCCTCTTGTAATCTCCTTTAGGCTGTGAGATTCAAATAAGATATGTGTGTTTATACATAATCTAAGTTTTAAAAATATATTTAAGAAATTTAAGTTTGAAAACTATCTGGGAATATAGAATGAACAGTGGAAAAACTAAAACATGTAAATTTCAATTATCACAATCCATTGTTTTATTTATATAATTTGAATCCCCGGCTAGAAACATGATTTTTAAAAGTTAAATCAAAATTTTTAGATTGGGATTGTGAGAGAAATTCGAAATTGATCAAATAATGGGTTTTGGGCTATTACTGGTGGTCGGCAAGGTTAGGATTCTCGGGGTCGTGATGGAAGCTAGTTGGGAAGTGGGCAATGTCGGCAAAAATGGTTGGAGATATTATCATTCACTGTGGTGGCACAGCTAGGTGATGGTAGGGTTTAAGGGCCTGGATGGGTCGACTTTGTTCGTGGGTTCGTCGCGACGTCAATGGTGTATCGGACGTGGTCAGAGTAGGTGGAATAGGAGCGTTGGTTGTTGGCGAAGCTCTGGACAGGGTGTCGTGACTTCTGATGGTCGGGGTTGTCTTGTGGAGGCGGGTTTTGGTCGGAGCTGTCGTTCCAGTTTGAATTGGAGAGTTCGAATTTGATTTTGGAGCTCGATCAGAAATGCTGAGTGGTTCGATGGATCGTGGATGACGAAGTCGACTTGTTTGAGGAAGTCGTAGACGCCGGAGCGCCGCAGTGGGCTGGTGCACGTGCACAACTTTTCCTGTGCACCTGAGTTTGAGATTTGGGAACGAAGTAGTTCGCCTCGGGTCGAAGCTCAGGAAATATGACGATGGGCTCGGGTTTGCTCTCGTGTGCGTACGAGTGTTTTATCAATTCTGTTTTTTTTTTTAAATTTTAATCTAAGTTTAAACCTTATATATATATAATTACTTGATGTTTTAATAAATATTTTCTTAAAACATATTTTAAGAAGTTTTGAAGTTGTTAAGTTTAAACATTGTTAAGAAATTTTAAAATGATTTTAAATCGAGTTTTGAAAGTAAATTTAAAGGTTTATATAAAGACAAGTTTAGATTCAAATTCAAATTAGTTTTAAATTATAAACGGATAAATATTTAAGTTATTTAAAGTTGTGTTTGATAACTTTAAATTATCAAGCTAAATGATTGTTTTAACAATTTAATTAAGAAGTTGTTAAAATGGTAATTAATTGATAAATCAATTGTGATTAAGGATTAATCAAATGGTAATTTAGGATTGATTAATTGTAAATTAAGGATGGGTTAACAGTTAATTAAGGATTAATTAAATAGTTTATCAACTGGTATTTGAGGAATAAGTAATCTGTAAGTAAGTTCTTAATTAATAATTGAGAATTAGGTTTATAAATTTATAATTAAGAGATAATTAATGAAGTAATTAAGGAGTAATTAAATTAATGATTAAGGATTAATAAATTAATAATTGGGTTAATTATTATGTAATAAATTCAGGATAATTAATTAATTAATTAAAGGATAATTAATTAAGGGTTAATTAATTAATGTAAGTAATTAAGGGTTAATTAATTAATTAAATTAAATTAATTATAAATTATGTGATTATTTAATCTGCTTATGGATGATTAAATTTCTTGGATTATTTCATATATCTGATATGTGATTGTGATGCTCTGTGATATGAGATGCTTTGAATGAATTGTGGTAATATAAGTTATCTATCTATGATATAATTGCTATGTGAATATGATATTTCGAATATAAATTTAATTGTTTAAACTTAAACAACCTGGTTTAAAGATGGTATTGGATTCGAAGAGACCGGGGTCGGGAATCAGCAAATACCCGAAACCACTTCGATTAGAAATCTATAATTCTTTATAGATTTGATTTGTAAATCAAATAGGCTGGGATGAAATAAATTGAGTAATCTGGACCATTGGAACTAAGTAACGGTACTTAGATATTATTTTGTGAAATAATTGTTTGAATATAATAAGTAAGAACTCGTAGAAGATACGAGTTACCCTGGGTTCAAATAAGTTTTATAACTTAGTATTTCAAATTATATGGGTTTACTCACGCTGGTTTCCAGCCTGACTCGGGTGTTACTTTGTGGTAATGCTCGGGTCAGACCGAGTATTACAGATTTTCAAGTAAGGACGTTCTGGAGCTCAGGAGGCGAGCTGGATGGCAGGAACGTATAGAGTGTTTTCCGCTGTTCATATGAGATTGTGTATATATATAGATTGTAGTCTGAGACATGTTAATTATAACTATCCAGTCTATTGTAGTGATTGTAACTCTGATGAATTGTATGTAAAAGCAACAATTACAGCTTTCTTTTATAAAATGCTATTATTTGTTATTATATTTAATCCGCTGCGAATGTGAGATGTTGTGTTCTCTGTTCTTCTTTCTTCTATCTCTTTTCTTTTTCTTCTAACTATCTGGAAATTTCGGGTTCGAAATCTCCGGGTCGTTACAGTAGGCTTCGGCCACTCTGAGATGCACGTGCGGCGAATTAAAAACTCGCCATCTGATGGGATCGATCCAAGCTTTTATGTTGATTTTCTAGTCTTCTTAATTGATTTCTAGATATTTGTTGCTTCCAATAATCTGCAGGTAATTGGATATTTGTTGATATGAGTTCTGGTTATCATTTTTGATAATCAGATATTTGTTGTTTCTAATTATCGCTTGTGATAATTAGATATTTGTTGATATGAGTTCTGGTTATCGTTTTTGATAATCAGATATTTGTTGTTTCTAATTATCGCTTGTGATAATTAGATATTTGTTGATATGAGTTCTGGTTATCGTTTTTGATAATCAGATATTTGTTGTTTCTAATTATCGCTTGTGATAATTAGATATTTGTTGATATGAGTTCTGGTTATCGTTTTTGATAATCAGATATTTGTTGTTTCTAATTATCGCTTGTGATAATTAGATATTTGTTGATATGAGTTCTGGTTATCGTTTTTGATAATCAGATATTTGTTGTTTCTAATTATCGCTTGTGATAATTAGATATTTGTTGATATGAGTTCTGGTTATCGTTTTTGATAATCGGATATTTGTTGTTTTTAATTATCGCTTGAGATAATTAGATATTTGTTGATATGAGTTCTGGTTATCGTTTTTGATAATCAGATATTTGTTGTTTCTAATTATCGCTTGTGATAATTAGATATTTGTTGATATCAGTTCTGGTTATCGTTTTTGATAATCAGATATTTGTTGTTTCTAATTATCGCTTGTGATAATTAGATATTTGTTGATATGAGTTCTGGTTATCGTTTTTGATAATCGGATATTTGTTGTTTTTAATTATCGCTTGAGATAATTAAATATTTGCTGATTTGAGATTTAATTATCGCTTGAGATAATTAAATATTTGTTGATTTGAGATTTAATTATCGCTTGAGATAATTAAATATTTGTTGATTTTAGATTTAATTATCGCTTTAGATAATTAAATATTGGTTGATTTGAAATTTGATTATCGCTTGTGATAATCAAATATTTGTTGATTTGAGAAATTTGATTATCGTTTTTGATAATCGAATATTTGTTGAATTTTAAATTTGATTATCGCTTGTGATAATCGAATATTTGTTGATTTGAGAAATTTGATTATCGTTTTTGATAATCGAATATTTGTTGAATTTTAAATTTGATTATCGCTTGTGATAATCGAATATTTGTTGATTTGAGAAATTTGATCATCGTTTTTGATAATTGAATAGTTGTTTTCTGACTATCGTTTGAGATAATTAGATATTTGATCTGTTTTCTGACTATCGTTTGAGATAATCAGATATTTGATTTGTCTTCTGATTATCGTTTGAGATAAGTAAATATTTGCGATTTTTGAGATTTGAGCTTCGTCTTTTTCTCTGGCGATTCAGGTGAGTAAATTGATTTACTCACATTCAATTCGTGCTCTGTATGGGATTTCTGCTCTGTTTTCCTTCTCTTTTAGTTGCTGGAACTCGATTGTTCTTGCTCTTGTTAGTCGTCTGATTTTGATCCCTGATTCCCACGATGTTGATTCTTTTGATTTGAAGCAGTCGAACCTTTTGATTTCTTATCTAATACTTCCCCGCTGACACTTGCTTTGCTTATACATTCGACATTGCCATGCTCCTTTAGTTGTTACCTTCTATCCATTTATTCCCTATGATTGCGTGGACGCAATTTCTTTAAGGAGGGGAGTCTGTAACAACCCGGAGTTTTACAACAAGTAATTATCGTTAACATGACGATTAAACCGGTTGATTAATTACTGTTGCAATTTTGAATCGATTGAAATTCTTTTCAGATTTGTATAATTCTTTAATAAAAGTTTGGGGTTAAAAAAATTCGTTAATAAATGGTTGAACATTGGTGGGTTTTAAAGAAAGAAAATTTTTACCTTGGCCCATGTTGATTTTAGTTGCCGTGACATTACCTCAACCCGTTCCTCTTTGATTTTTCACTCGTTCAATCCCTAACTCAAAAACGAACAAAAGAAAATCGAAAATAATGGCGGCCACGAAATTAGGGCTTCGTCGAAAATGATGGAGCTGTTGTTTTTATCGATCGAAGCCAAGAATTTGTTGATCGACACTCTCTATACTTCAATTCCATCAATCTGCGTTCGTCAAATATGGTGAGAAATTCATTCACTCACATCTAGTTTAAACTTACTGTTTGTTCGATTCGAACTTGTGATTTCGTGAATTTCTGATGGACTCTGACTTTGTTTTCCTCGGCTTTGGTATTCTTGTACATTTGGTTTGGATGCTGAGCTTTTATTTCTGACCTTTTCATTTACTTGAATAACATGGTGTTGATTTTTATTGACTTGGTAAGACTGTTGCTTCAACATGTATACGTCTGCGCTGCATTTCATTGATTTTGTTCATCACCTGATCTGTAGTAGTTGTATATGTTGACATCTCTGGTTGTTCTTAACCACTGCTTGGATTTTGAACTGCATGTTTCCATTTTCATTTTGATGCTCGTTGAGTTGCAGTGCCTTACTTGGATATCTTCACTTGAGTCATTTGAAATCTTCACTGTAACTTTGATTTCTTCACTTTGATATTCATTTGCTCAGCTGAATTACTGATGCATTGCCTTTGTACTTTATTGATGTTGTTTCTGGTTCTTGCTTGATGTGCATTAGTCCTTGTTGTTGGGTACCACTGATCCCACATGTACCTGCTTGCATCCTTGAATTTGGTTAGAGGGTACTGACCAGTCAAGTTTGAGTTGTATAACTCGAACTTGATCTCGAGTTGGTGCCAATTACTCCTGATTATGTTTTGATGTTGATTTCGATCCCTGTTTCCATTGACTTTACAGAGATATCTTTTGAGTCTGTTTACTTTCCGACCATCAGACTTGGGTTTCACGGTTACATGTTCATATTGCTGGTTGCACTTTGATGTTGAACTGTAACTGTGAATATGTACCAACGTGTTGCATTTGAAATTGATTCATCATTGTTGCCAAGTAGATTGATGTCTGCACTGTAACTTTTGTATCATACTTGACTTTGAGATAAATGATGACTTCATTCTCTATCAGTTCAAACTTCTACGTGATTTTTGTTCGAACTCTGCACTGCTTCATCATGTCACTGATCTGGTATTGCATGCTTTCTGTGACCTTGGTCTTGACACTGTCTGGTCGCACACACATTGTCCACTTGACTTCGGTCACTTGATCTTTTTATGAAATTTCAAGTCTTCGACCTGACCTTGATTGTGTAATATTACTGGTGATATTTCGTTGATATAGATATATATGTGCATACATGTATTCTTCTATTTGCATTTGCTTGTTGTTGTTTCTGGTTCATCTGTGTACTTCACCGAGCATTACTGCTTCCTCTGACCTTTTGTTCAGTGTTGCATCTGCACATTCACTATCCTCATGAACTTGTTCCGTAAGTGATGTACTGATGCACTTTGAACCTGATTTGGGAATTCATCCCTTACCTGTTGCATTTACAAGGTTTTGACATTCATGTCTGCACTCTCTCTCTTGATAGTTGCTTGTGAGATGCATCCCTTTAGTACTTGTCTGTTTCATGCTTTGATCACTGGTTGCAATTCATTTGGTTCAGTCTTGTACCACCTACTGTTCACTTGAATTGTGATTCTTGATGTCGTACCGAGTTGAGTTAATGTAGTCATCACTTTTGTACATGTACTCTGCTCTGGCCTTGGTTGTTAGTTGTATGCCTATGCATTGCTTTGTCTTTCACGTTGCCTGACCATAGGCATGCTTCGAGTCAGTATTCATATGGCCTCATGATGTAGTGTCTTCATATTACCTTACTGTCTGCCCCTTGGAACTATATGTGTAGTTGCTATCGCTGTACAGTGCGCTTATTCTTCTTTATGTTGCAATGCTTTAAATCATATATGTTGATTTCATTTGTTGCCATGCACTTGAATTAGTTGTATTTATTCGTTTTGTTGACATGGCATTGGTGCACTTAAATTGGTTTTCATATTCACTTGAGTTGAACCCGATTTCGGGGTTTGACCTTGCGATCGTTGTGATTTTCACTGAGCTTTTGTGTATCTCCTACGATAGTGGCGAGGCAGTACACGCGTGCGTGTACTGCAGCCCTATCAGATTTGACAGTTTTAAATTGATTTAGTCGATTTGATAAATTGTTTATTTATCTCTGTTCATAATTTAAATCTGCTGATTTTGTTAAACATTGTTAAGTGTTATATTGACCATTATCCGGTTTCTTTGTTTAAAGAATCGGATAGACGGGAATTATTGTGACTGTCGTCTATTTAAATTATTACTGCCTATATGCACTAATAAACTGGTTTGAATTAGACTGACCTGGGTATTATTTTCTTTTGAATGTAATACTCGGGTCAGACCCGAGTTATTTCAGGTTGTGGATTTTCTTCTTTGAGTTGCTGTTCAGGATATGAAGACTTTTCACATCTTCTGAAGTTGTCAGTGTCATTTTGTAGTAGTCGTGTCATTGTATAGAACGATATGTATTCATGTATATTAGTCGATAATGTACTTGTATATATAACTTCTGGAGTCGACAGTTGTAGTTGTATCATATGTATTGTGTCAACTATGTATTAACTGACATCAGTTATATATATATGAGACTTTTGTTTTTATCTATGTTCCGCATTTATATTATCTGTGTTATTGTTATATCTAATGTCCTAAACTATTATGAACCATCGTAGTTCGTTTTATACTAGTATTGGGAGTGTCGATGGGAGTAAATAAATAATAGATGAAAAATAAAAAGTATATACCACTCCTGTCGAGATAACCAATATTAGTGTAAAGCCAATTACGGATGGTCGCTCCTATCCAGCCTTATTCTTCGTAATAATAGACAGTATTTCTTTTAATGCTCTTTGTTATTATGAGCATAGAGGTGGGGCGTCACAAAAGTTATTAAATTTTGGTTTGTTTAGCTTTTGAAGTGTAAAGTTATGACAGTATTTGTATGCTAGGTCCATGGATTTCATATATATATATAGCTACTTGACTTCATATGGATACTTTCTTGCAAAAGTTTGGTCTGCTGTGTATTTTAACTTGCAGCTATATCTTGAATGAACATGTTTATATGCTATACCTAGTTACAGTAAGTAATGTCATAATTTATATATAGTTTTGCAACCGGATATTATTTGCAACCGTATATTATAGTTTGGTTATTTGCAGTTTGTTTTAAAACTTTATTTTGGGTTAATCTACCGTCTATATTATATGTCTGTTTGAGTGTTTGTAATTTGTTATGTGAGTTATATAAATGGTCAGTGTATATATATCTTATGTAAAGGTTATATGGCAATTTTATAAATATATATACTAGTTTTTATTTGTTGAAAATGTTGTGGTTTCAAATTTTACTATGTAAATATATGTTTGTTTATTTAAAAGCAGCGATTATATATATACACACATATATGTTTAATATAATATGTGTTTAAATTAATATTAATTTCATAGAGGATGATGATAATAGTAATAATATTAATAATAATAATAATAATAATAATATTGTTGTCCATCAAATTGATTCTGATTCGTTTCTCATCAATTCCTATACATCAGCTTAGTGCGTCGAATTCGTGTCCATCCAGCTTTGCTTTGGAAATCGTGTCTGGATTTCATAACTCAATCTCATCGTCTATCTCTCTAGCCTCGAAAGGTGAGCACTCACTCACGATTAACGTTCTTTTATTTATTAAATTTGATTTCAATTGAAACGACAAATTGAAATATGCTGCTGTCAGTTATTTACACTGTTATATGTATGCTATTACCTGTATCAGTTCACCTGTGACATCTAACACCATTATTTGTTAATTATACGATGATAATCCTATTTGATTGATAATTGATTAATTGTTTGTTGTTTATATTGGATGTTAAATTGAAATGTATAAAGTGATAAATATTATGCAAGTAAATTTGACGTAGAATAATTAAAATTTGAATCGACATATACGTTGAATTTGATTAGTTGAATATGACCCCTTTTATTGTTAAATTAATTGACATGTAAAATAGGGATAATTACATTTTGAACCATTGAACGTATATTGGATTAATTGTTGTAGTGTTAAAATTGAAATTGAATGACAAGTGAAGAACCGTATGAATAATTAGTGTAATAATCTTTAATCTACATGAAATGATAGTGTAGATTCTAGAAATAATTATATTAATTTGCACAAACAACAATGTGAATTAATACGATTATTTCGGGATTATTTGAATTGATTATTGGATTGATATTGATTGTTGTTATTGCTTGTTTATTTACTTTGACACCATCCCAGTTATCACACTGCAAGTTCCCTTTGCTATGCTTTGATTTTGAATTGAATTGGAATCGGGTTGAAATGATAAATACCCAAATGAACTTGACCTAGAATAGAGAATTAAATAAAAACCCGATTGGTCAATAATTTGATTTAAAAATAAAATAAATATTTTATTGAATAAATAATATGGTTTTGAAATGAAGTTGAATTTGAATTTTTAATGAAAGGAAAATGTTAATTTTTAATAATCTGAAACAAAATATTAACAATGTAATTGATGAAAGAACGTTGTTTAATTTGAGGAATGATCGAATTAAGTTTGAAATGATTTAATAATTAAGTTTGAAATTATAATTAAGTTTGAAATTATAATTAAGTTTGAAATTATTGAACTTTGAAATTTTTTAATAATTAAGTTTTGAATTATTTAATAATTAAATAAGATTGAATTATTTAATGATTAAAGTGAATTGAATTCTTTAATAAGTGAAATTGAACTTTTGAATAAGTGAATTTTACTTCGTAAATAATTGAAATTGAGTTTCTTTATTAATTAAGTTTTGGAAAATTATTTAAGTAAGTAAATAAGTGAAATTGAATTTATTTAACAAGAAATAAAATGTGATTTATTGAAATTAATGTAAGACTTGAAATTTAAAGAATTTGATTTGATGAATTTAATTTAATTCAATTTGTAAGTTTTGATATAATGAAGCTGAATTTAAATAATGGATTTAAAGAATTGGAAATTTAATAGAAATTGTTTTGAATGGCAAATTTACTTAATGAATATTGAATGAAATCGATAAATGAATTTAAATTGATTTGAATGTTGAATTAAATTAATTTAAATGATTTTCGAAATGAAACTTATATGCGAACTTGAATCAAATTTTGAATTGTTTTAAATAAAATTGAAATTGAAATATAAGATTTTGAAATGGTAATTTAGAAGTTTTGAAACGTAAATTATGGAAATTGTTTTAGAGAGACAAATGAAATGTTGGTTTGCAAATTCTAATTGAGATTGAAATTGATTTGGTTTTGAAATAAATAAATGACCAATCGGTGTAATAATCACGGAAGTTATTAAAGAGACCGGAATCGGTTATGGATATACTCTCTATCTAAACCGAAAACCACTTTAATAACTATACGCGGAGTGATGATCCAGAATGAAGTGGTTGGAATGATGTACGTGATGACTGAAGAAAGAGAACGATAATGGATAGCCTTGACACTTGTGTAAATTGGAAATGACTAAAACAGGAGCCGTGCCGGGCCAAATGGAGGTCAGCTACCTCAAGCGAACACACTTCTTCGAAACTACTCATTACTTGTTGTCGATTGGTGCACCCTTGATTTTGGGAGTGTTGTTTCGCGGTGTTGCGGTCGCTGCGGCGATGCGTTCTCACTAGTCCGGATCAGGGAAACGGTAGTTTCACTACCTTGGGTATTGCCTCATGTGCCTTGTCATACTTGTATCCCTATACGCAACCACTACGATTTGTTTTGTACCTTTAGTATATGGATTGCCCTCTAGTGACTTCCGGTTTTGGGGAAACTACGGTCTTGTATATGCTCTTGGGAATAAAAATGTGTTAAGGGTGGAATGGGCCATGACTTAACACTATTTTGATATTTTATATTACTGATAGACATTATCTACTTATCGTACACTACTACATAGTAGATAGTTTAACGGATCCTTAGGGGATGGTGATTCCAACATCCTTTGAGTTATTGTATTTCAATTGCTATTTCACTTGAGTTGGATTTATTGATATAAGAATGTTAATCCTGACTCGAGTGTTTTGTGTTTTCTTTACGCTCGGGTCAGACTGAGGGTACCAGTATCCGAGACTCACCTTTGGAGTTGGAGCTTTGCTTGAAGATCCAGCCATTTATTCTGCTTTCAGTATTCGATGATTCCAGTGATGTATTCTGATTTGTATCTGATGTATCATATTACTCTTCCGTTGTATCTGGTTTAACTCTGATGTAACTTATATATTTATATAGTAGCTTCATGAACTACTATCTCTTTTATTTCCGCTGCATTTACTACTCTGTGTCTGTGATCTGTGATTATTTATTTACTGTATATGTTCAGTTTTGCCAAATTTAAATTAACAACGCGGTATTTTGAATCATTCAAGTTCGACATGTGCGGATGCGAATGGTCCAAAAATATCGGGTCGTTACAAAATATATATACATCGACCCACACGGTCGGAAAACAAAATATATATCAATAATTTTATATTTTGCTGTATTTAATCCATAAACGTGCCATATTTTAGCATTTTAAAGCATTATTAAGCAAGCAATTTACTTCATATGCAAATACGCAACCAAAATCTAGTCCGACAGCCTCCGGTTACCTGTACTTACTCAATTTAAACCACATAAGTACCAAAATATGAAAGTTCAATAACATTTCATTTATTTAAATAGTTAAAACACATAACTTCATAAACAAACATGTTATAACATGTTTTTATAGCAATTTCAAGGCTTCCAACATTCGATTATTTATTTTAAATCGATTTATATAGCATTTCAATCAATCCGAATGCTTTACAACTCAATTTTTTTGCATCACTTTATTTTTATACCAAACAACTCATATCCATTTCAAATTGATTTAAAAAACTCAATTTTATTCACTTCTATTAATTCATACAATTTTATTTACTTTCGTTTACGCCAAACGCCAATTTTTCTGTGCAAATTCAGCGTTATTCATTTAAATGAATAACCATTTAAGCTTAACCGTTTTTAATTGATTCCAAATCAATTTATATTTAATTCTATTCATTTCAAATTCATTCTCAATCAATTTTTTAACATCCCCTTCCATATCCACATTCATTATATTCAAATCTGTTTTATCAAGCTCGAAATCATTTCTCGCTATGTACTTATGAATTGTTTTATAAATTCATTCAGACCATTTCTATAAGCTCTCATACAATCTCATTTGTTTATATCTTTCCAAATTGTATACTTGAGTTCTTGAACCATTTTATAATTGAGCTTATAGTTATGTATCCATTTTGCAGTTCAAATTTTTATTTCATATTCAAATTCATTCTTGAATTCATTTAAATAATATTCAAGCCATATCCAATTTATTCATACTCACATTGAATTTATTTATAACTCAAGCCATTTATTTCAACCAAATTTCATTTTATCACATTCAACACAAATTTTATCAACTTTTATATATATAAGACGATTTTTTTTATTATTCAAGTTCTATATTCAACTTCAGTTTCAGACCACCATCTGTTTTATTTTAATCAAGTTAAATTCCATTCCATATTCACTTAACTAATTAATTTATCTAATTAGTTCACTTTCTTTTACAATTTAATATTTGATTTTTATTTCAAAAATCACTTCACTTAATTTACTTGGGTTCAAATTTATTTTATCATCCAGTTTTGGATTTTTATTCCCTTGTTAGAACATCACTCCATTTTATTTTGTTTTGTTTTCTATTTCAGTTTTCAAATTTTATAAGTTACACAACCTTTTTTCTCACATCCTACTAAATTTTATACTCAAGTATATTCACATTTATTTTTACTCAAGATTTACATCACTTAACAGCTTAAATATATACTTATTCCATAAGTTTCAAAATTTTCCACATTCTCTTGCTTATATTTATTTATTTCATTTACTTGCACATTCATATGCACTTAATACTTAGTTAATTCATCTCATTATATTCATTCCCTCTTATTTGTTATAACCACTTCATTTAATTTATTTTCTTTGACCTTTACTTAAGTTAAATTCCAATTCCTTCATTTTTTTTTCTTTTCAAATTCAACCATTCATTGGCATTCCATTCATTTTATTTAACTCACACAAGTTAAATTTTTAACTTCATTTTGGAGTTCACCCTTTTTTTATCAAGTTTTATTTCAAATCCTATCCTTTTTTTATTTCACTTCTCATTTTAATTAGAAATTTCAGAGTTCAAACACCCGGTAATTATTTCAAATCATTTTGAAACCACAATATAGCTTTTGGGTTTAACAAACCATTTCTTTGAAATTTTCAAGGTCAACCTGATTTATCCAAAACAATTCTGAAACGCCCCACCTCTATACTCACAATAACAAAGAGTATTAAAAGAAATACTGTCTGTTATTATGAAGAATAAGGCTGGGTAGGAGCGGCCATCCGTAGTTGGCCTTACACTAGTATTGGTTACCTCGACAGGAGTGGTATATATTTTAAAATTTTCATCTCTTATTCATTCACTCCCATCGACATATCCAATTCCAGTATAAAACGAACTACGATGGTTCATAATGGTTTAGGACAATATATATAAAAATAACACAGATACACAAAGAATGCGGAACACAGATAAAAACAAAAGTCTCATATATATATAACTGATGTCAGTTACAATACAGTTGATACAATACATATGATACAACTACAATTGTCGACTCTGGAAGTTATATATACACGTACATTATCAACTAATATACATGAATACATATCAACCTATACTATGACACGATTACTCCAAAAGATGTGAAAAGTCTTCATAGCTCAAACAGCAACTCAAAGCAGGAAATCTACAACCTGAAATAACTCGGGTCTGACCCGAGTATTACATTCAAAAGAAAATAATACACGGGTCAGTCTAATTCAAACTCAGTTATTAGTGCACAGAAACATTAATAATTAATTATCAAATAGACGACAGTCACAGAAATCTCGTATATCCGACTCCTCGATAAAAGAATCGGATAACGGCAGATATAACACTAAACAGTGTTAAACAAAAATTAATAATCCAAATCAATTTAATCAATTGAAATGTCAATTTAAAAATGGCAATGCTGATTGGCTGCAGTACACGCTAACATGTACTGCCACGCCAATACA
This sequence comes from Allium fistulosum, assembly GCA_030737815.1. NCBI lineage: Eukaryota > Viridiplantae > Streptophyta > Magnoliopsida > Asparagales > Amaryllidaceae > Allium > Allium fistulosum. The sequence goes on along the minus strand of CM060901.1, from coordinate 99,509,509 downwards.
GCCTACGAATTACGCAATAGGTCAATGAATCAAGAACAAAAGAAATATCAATTAAAATCTGTCAATTCTGTTAGGGCCGCAGTACACGCACGCGTGTACTGCCTCGCCACTACAAAACAACTCAAACAATACTAAACAAGATCAGAGGCAACAAGTGAATCGAGTTCAACATGTCACAAGCAAGGCACAGTGGAATATCAAACTGAAAGTGAGAGCACCAAAGATATGGCACTACAACACATAAATACATGAGTAAGTGACACAACAAATAAATGAACAAGTAAACACAAAGGCTACAGGTTCGAAACCAACAGGCAGTGGAAACATAGAGTATACCAGTGTGAAGGAAATATCACTGCAACATGCACCAGTGACGCATGTCAGCAGCCACAACAGAATGATAGCACCCAACACGATTTTAACATGGCAAGTCCAATATGTAACTGTTTACATATACTCAAGCAAACTCAAGTAACAAAGTATAAAATAGAATGAGGGAAGGCACCAAAAGATACGGCCTCATGGTAACAAATTCAAATGACAATGCCTTACTACAATACTTAATATACATGAAATACAACTGAATCCAAGTGGATAAAACAGTGCAGACTTGACTGCCACAACATGGTGAGTCAAATACAAGAAACAGTCACTGGTTAGACTGGTCAGGTAAGTATTATATGCAAATTGAACAAATGGGAGCAACATGTCAGGAGCAATTAGGTGTGCCTAAGGTACAACATGTATGCAACTGTAAGACTGAAAAATGCAAGTACCAGACTCGAATGCAAGGACTACAAACTCAAGTGCAGTGAAGTCAATTATAAACTCAAACATGGATGAAACCATAATGCAGCTTCAACTGAATCAAGCAACATTGCAACTTCATTCATGTATATATGGCTAAAATCACAATGCCACTGTTCAACTAAATTCCAAGTCATGACCAGATAGGAGCAAGATCAGTGAATATAAATGGACGACAATGAATTCCATATCTATGCATGTGTATTGAAAGCCAGTAACATTGAAGTGGTTTGAACTGCAGTCAAATATATGTATGTGCATGCTCAGTACAAACTCAAAACTACAACAGTGCAAGCTACAAATGCCCTCCAGACTAGTTCAGGTATGAACATACTCAAATCTCAACCAACAATGTACTGTAATTAAACAACATGACACTACAAATCGAAGAAGCAAACTTGTTCAGGTAGTACAAGTATAAAGCAAATGCCCCTTAAACCAACTAGTGTACTAATAAGGTTTACATGACTGGACATGTACATGAAGACGACACAAGGGCTCAATACATGTGAACCCAGGTGGACAAGACAAATGCAGTGCAACTCAAAGCTACAAAAAGGTACCGGACTCGAGCACAGATGTAACATGCTCTAGGTAACCCCATGGATGCAACAACGAACTCGCTCGAAAGTCAGAAGTAAATACAGTGTGCACATGACAAAGAGTTCGAGGCCAAGACTAAAACAAAGATGGTCAGAGTAAAAGTCTACAATGCAACCAGAGTGAATATCAACATCAGGGACTTAGCCTACATTCAAGAATATGCGCATACACACATACATATGTATGTATGCACATATACAGTCTTGAATAAACAGAAGTATGGTATAACAAAATGGGACAGTGGACAGAACCATCAGACAAGTAATCAGACCAGGCTACAAATGGACCAGACTACAACAGTTAAGGGATGCATAAGTAACTGATGTAAACTAACCATCACATGATATACAAGAACAAAATGGTTGGACCCAATGCGTATGGATACTATGCAAGACTGTAACCAAGATCAAGGGCAGACCAGTAAAAGGAACTACAAGTGTACCTCTACGACAGACCAGGCAGTAATAAAGCAACTGCACAACTAACTAGAGCCGAGACTACAAGCACAAGGCACGGTGCACCATCAAGAAACCAAAATCAAAATGTACAAATACAACTAAGATTGATGAATCCGGACAGTACAAGACTGACTCAATGCGACTCATGAGTACACAAACAAGTGCAGACGACCCAAGCTCATCACAACAATATGGTAATCCAGGACAGGTTGTACTAAGAATGGCCAGAGACATAATATGTAAATCCAGACTCAATCAAAAATGAACAATGCTCAGATAAGGTCAACAGTGGTGATGCAATGCTAACAACACTCAGATGAACACATGGCCAAGGATTCAACCTAGTAATCATAAAAAAATACGCGAGTGTGACAAAGTCAAATGTCACAAATTAAAGCCAAATTCAAGCCGTGGTCATCACGAAATGAGTCAATGCCGTGAATGTCAAGCAACCAAAATATATACGAATTGAAGAAGTCTGAATCAATATCAAACAGCCTAACGAAAACGAATGGCTGAGAGAAAGATTTAACTATTTCCAAAAATCACCCACAACAACCCAATGAAACTCACGAATTAAAACAAGACATAAACCATCTAAATTTAAATTAGATGTGAGTGAATATAACATCACTCACCTATTTCAATGATCGAATCTGAGGTCGTGGTAAACGAGGGGAACGAGCGAAGTTACCCTAGCAGCCATTATCTTTGATTTCTACGACACCCAAATTTGCAGAAGAGCGAAGGTGAGGGCGAAGCCGCCATTTCCTTTTTCTTTTCGATCTCGCGATTTAGGGTTACCAACTGAAATGGATGATGAGGGAAAAGAATGGGTATCCACTGATATCACGGTCACGAACCAATGTGGGCCGATATTTCCAATTCGTAAAGTCCAATACCCATTTACAATTTATAAAAGAGTTTTAACTTTATAAAAATCCAATTGCAATCTTGGTAGCAAATTTATCAAAGGATTCCACCCGATCAAATTCAATATCAATTTCCATCACTTTAATCGTATAATGATGATAACTAACTTTTACAATCCCGGGTTGTTACAGACTCCCCTCCTTATAGAAATTGCGTCCCCGCAATTTTCATAATTAAGGTTGTCAATAACAATTATTTTTCTAACATAGAATGGTTAAGCTAGAAAAATAAAGATCGAGAACACCAACACCGAAGAAAACTTTTAATTCCATAAAAGAAGTTCACAAATTCTCACAAATTCTCTAATAGATAATCTGAAAACAACAAAACTGAATAAATGCAATTATCAGCAATATTCAATTATCAATTAGATAATCAGAATACAGAAATCACAAAACAGCAATATCTAATTATCAACAAAGATAATTAGAAAACAAAATTCACAAATCGCAAAACTGCAAATATCTAGTTATCCAATAGATAATTAGAAAACACGAACTTCTTAATCAGCAAACTATAACTATCAAAAGAGATAGATAGAAAACAGCAGTTTAATATAATCAACATAATCTAGAATCAATTAGAGACTAGAAAATCTTACAATCAGCAAAATTAGCAATTGCCAAATTATCAAAACGATAATTTTTAATTATCAAAACGATAATCAGAAATCCCAAATCAACAATTATTCAATTATCAAAAATGATAATCGAATCTCAAATCAACAAATATTCAATTATCAAAACGATAATCGACGAATCTCAAATCAAGAAATATTCAATTATCAAAAACGATAATCGGATCTCAAATCAACAAATATTCAATTATCAAAAACGATAATCGAATCTCAAGTCAACAATATTCAATTATCAAAAACGATAATCGAATCTCAAATCAACAAATATTCAATTATCAAAAACGATAATCGAATCTCAAATCAACAAATATTCAATACAGTATACATGTACACATACTCTTATGGAATTAACTCATTTTAATTCCATAGCTCAGCTCTAAATCTCGATTTATCAATTTAATTTGGTCATATCTCCTTGCCATTGAACACCATGTGTGCATTGCAAGGGACTCAATTCTGTTAACCCTTGCACAAAGGCCTATAGGAATTAAACAAGTCATGCACATACCCATCATACTCCTTATAATGAATAGATCAAGGCTTCTCTCCTAGATTAGTTTTATAATCTAGTGACCAATCTCATCTCTTATTTTAGAAAGATTTATTAACTCATGGAATGCTTTTACATTCTTTCTTTCCCTTTTTCCCTCAATCAGAGAGAATTAAACTCTCTCATGGATTTCACTGACCATGACTTCATCCATGAAAATAAAGTTTTATTTCATATATATTTATTTATTTTTATTTTTATTTTTTCCAGTTGTCTCATTCAAAATTTATTTTATCACTTGCATATCTCCTATATTCAAGAATGTCATGATCTCTTAAACAAATCCAGTAGAATTCTATAAAAATTCTTATACTCAATTCTATTGTGAACATAGGGTAAGGTTTTTTTTTTAGGGAAAAACCCATAAAACATTTTAGCTTTAGATCTGAACAAATCAGCACATAAATAATTTATTGCATTGTTCATTTCCAATTTAAAACAATCAGACATAAGCATGAACCTCCTTTGTTCACACTGCCTAGCTTATTTTCCAGTTCCATCTTACATTTTTATATGGTCCAAACTCTTGCCTTTGAACACAAAGTGTGCATTGCAAAGGACTCAATTCTGTTAACCTTTGCATAGAGGCCTTCAGGACTTTAACAAGTCATGCACATACCCACCATCCACCTGATGATGAGTAGATCAAGGCACCTCTCCTAAATTACTTGGTAATTTAGAGACCATACATATTTATTCATTTAAGGAATTTTTCCTTTTTAACTCCAGAAATACTCTTGTAATCCTTTCTTCATTTCATAAGTAGGGAATTTAATTTCTTTAAAAATCATATCTAAACATACCAACATTCATGCCAAATTTTTACAACCCATTTCAAAGTCATTTCTGCTTGATCACAATTTTTTTTTCAATATTGCTTTGTTCATATCAATTTTTAAATGAACTAGACATGAGCATAAACCTCTTTGTTCATACTGCCTAATCCATTATTATTATTCAATACCATATTTCTCAGTAAATTAATCAAATTATTTTCTTATAAAAACTGAGTCATAAACTCATTTCTGTAATCAGGTTATATGATTGATTAAACAATTCTCAAAACAAAATTAGCCAAAAACAAATTAAAACAGCAACCAAAAATTCAATCAAAATGCCATTCTTGATCATCATATATTTATTCAGAGAAATAAAGATTAACATAAATCATAATATGATTTTCATATAAAATAATTGGCTGCCCTTACTTGGGTCTTAATGCCATAAATCTCATAAGTGATTATCACTTACTTTCCTTTTCTTTTGAAAGTGCCAGCTGTTAGAAATTTTTATAAAACAATTTTCATTTTAAAACGATTTCCCAATTACTTGATTAAAGCAGCAATATTAGTAACAATTTCGATAAGGAAATTGTACTTCTCAAAATACCGTAAAAACGGGTCACAAATCTGCATTGCAGTATAACCGCTTGAAAATCCACTTTTAAAATTTGACGGTTACTGAAGTCAAAGCGACAGTAATTTTTAAACGTCAAAATCTCATCAAAATAATTTACACCACAATGTAGCACCAATGAATTTTCATTCATAAAAATTTTCAACTAAACTCCGTGCTTCAAAACATAGCACTAGTGTAAAAATCCCATTATAAAGGTAACGACAACAAAATACGTTTCATAACCAAGCATCGGTTTAACGTAAAATTAATGCAGTAACGTGCAACTCAAATTTGCACGTACTACAAAATGAACAAAGAAATCTTTCGAATATATCTTTAATGAAGATAATTCAAAACAGTAAAAATCTAATCAACATGTGATTAGCATAAAAGAAAATCAGCAAAAATCTCAACAAGAATCACATAACTGCAATCATTTCGAATCCTCAATTCAGATTCGAAATTCTCAAAGAAACAAAATAAACACAGCTATGTAAACAGCAAATGAAATTTATTTCAATTTCATATTTTGTTTTTTTTTAAATCAAAAAGATTATCAGTTGTACTCAGCGAAGACAGTTTCACTTTTATTTTTAAATAAAGATATTTAAAAATTTCATCATAATTTCAAAACTTTAGTTTTGACTCAAAACACAAAGAAAACATCGACAAATAGTTGTAACACATGTTCCATCTAAGTTATGTTTTATATTATGTCCATAAACCCCAAGCTCTGATACCAACTGAAACACCCCACCTCTATACTCACAATAACAAAGAGTATTAAAAGAAATACTGTCTGTTATTATGAAGAATAAGGCTGGGTAGGAGCGGCCATCCGTAGTTGGCCTTACACTAGTATTTGTTACCTCGACAGGAGTGGTATATATTTTAATTTTTTCATCTCTTATTCATTCACTCCCATCGACATATCCAAATCCAGTATAAAACGAACTACGATGGTTCATAATGGTTTAGGACAATATATATAAAAACAACACAGATACACAAAGAATGCGGAACACAGATAAAAACAAAAGTCTCATATATATATATAACTGATGTCAGTTACAATACAGTTGATACAATACATATGATACAACTACAATTGTCGACTCTGGAAGTTATATATACACGTACATTATCAACTAATATACATGAATACATATCAACCTATACTATGACACGATTACTCCAAAAGATGTGAAAAGTCTTCATAGCTCAAACAGCAACTCAAAGCAGGAAATCTACAACCTGAAATAACTCGGGTCTGACCCGAGTATTACATTCAAAAGAAAATAATACACGGGTTAGTCTAATTCAAACTCAGTTATTAGTGCACAGAAACATTAATAATTAATTATCAAATAGACGACAGTCACAGAAATCTCGTATATCCGACTCCTCGATAAAAGAATCAGATAACGGCAGATATAACACTAAACAGTGTTAAACAAAAATTAACAATCCAAATCAATTTAATCAATTGAAATGTCAATTTAAAAATGGCAATGCTGATTGGCTGCAGTACACGCTAACGTGTACTGCCTCGCCAATACAGCCTACGAATTACGCAATAGGTCAATGAATCAAGAACAAAAGAAATATCAATTAAAATCTGTCAATTCTGTTAGGGCTGCAGTACACGCACGCGTGTACTGCCTCGCCACTACAAAACAACTCAAACAATACTAAACAAGATCAGAGGCAACAAGTGAATCGAGTTCAACATGTCACAAGCAAGGCACAGTGGAATAGCAAACTGAAAGTGAGAGCACCAAAGATATGGCACTACAACACATAAATACATGAGTAAGTGACACAACAAATAAATGAACAAGTAAACACAAAGGCTACAGGTTCGAAACAACCAGGCAGTGGCAACATAGAGTATACCAGTGTGAAGGAAATATCACTGCAACATGCACCAGTGACGCATGTCAGCAGCCACAACAGAATGATAGCACCCAACACGATTTTAACATGGCAAGTCCAATATGTAACTGTTTACATATACTCAAGCAAACTCAAGTAACAAAGTATAAAATAGAATGAGGGAAGGCACCAAAAGATACGGCCTCATGGTAACAAATTCAAATGACAATGCCTTACTACAATACTTCATATACATGAAATACAACTGAATCCAAGTGGATAAAACAGTGCAGACTTGACTGCCACAACATGGTGAGTCAAATACAAGAAACAGTCACTGGTTAGACTGGTCAGGTAAGTATTATATGCAAATTGAACAAATGGGAGCAACATGTCAGGAGCAATTAGGTGTGCCTAAGGTACAACATGTATGCAACTGTAAGACTGAAAAATGCAAGTACCAGACTCGAATGCAAGGACTACAAACTCAAGTGCAGTGAAGTCAATTATAAACTCAAACATGGATGAAACCATAATGCAGCTTCAATTGAATCAAGCAACATTGCAACTTCATTCATGTATATATGGCTAAAATCACAAAGCCACTGTTCAACTAAATTCCAAGTCATGACCAGATAGGAGCAAGATCAGTGAATATAAATGGACGACAATGAATTCCATATCTATGCATGTGTATTGAAAGCCAGTAACATTGAAGTGGTTTGAACTGCAGTCAAATATATGTATGTGCATGCTCAGTACAAACTCAAAACTACAACAGTGCAAGCTACAAATGCCCTCCAGACTAGTTCTGGTATGAACATACTCAAATCTCAACCAACAATGTACTGTAATTAAACAACATGACACTACAAATCGAAGAAGCAAACTTGTTCAGGTAGTACAAGTATAAAGCAAATGCCCCTTAAACCAACTAGTGTACTAATAAGGTTTACATGACTGGACATGTACATGAAGACGACACAAGGGCTCAATACATGTGAACCCAGGTGGACAAGACAAATGCAGTGCAACTCAAAGCTACAAAAAGGTACCGGACTCGAGCACAGATGTAACATGCTCTAGGTAACCCCATGGATGCAACAACGAACTCGCTCGAAAGTCAGAAGTAAATACAGTGTGCACATGACAAAGAGTTCGAGGCCAAGACTAAAACAAAGATGGTCAGAGTAAAATTCTACAATGCAACCAGAGTGAATATCAACATCAGGGACTTAGCCTACATTCAAGAATATGCGCATACACACATACATATGTATGTATGCACATATACAGTCTTGAATAAACAGAAGTATGGTATAACAAAATGGGACAGTGGACAGAACCATCAGACAAGTAATCAGACCAGGCTACAAATGGACCAGACTACAACAGTTAAGGGATGCATAAGTAACTGATGTAAACTAACCATCACATGATATACAAGAACAAAATGGTTGGACCCAATGCATATGGATACTATGCAAGACTGTAACCAAGATCAAGGGCAGACCAGTAAAAGGAACTACAAGTGTACCTCTACGACAGACCAGGCAGTAATAAAGCAACTGCACAACTAACTAGAGCCGAGACTACAAGCACAAGGCACGGTGCACCATCAAGAAACCAAAATCAAAATGTACAAATACAACTAAGATTGATGAATCCGGACAGTACAAGACTGACTCAATGCGACTCATGAGTACACAAACAAGTGCAGACGACCCAAGCTCATCACAACAATATGGTAATCCAGGACAGGTTGTACTAAGAATGGCCAGAGACATAATATGTAAATCCAGACTCAATCAAAAATGAACAATGCTCAGATAAGGTCAACAGTGGTGATGCAATGCTAACAACACTCAGATGAACACATGGCCAAGGATTCAACCTAGTAATCATAAAAAAATACGCGAGTGTGACAAAGTCAAATGTCACAAATTAAAGCCAAATTCAAGCCGTGGTCATCACGAAATGAGTCAATGCCGTGAATGTCAAGTAACCAAAATATATACGAATTGAAGAAGTCTGAATCAATATCAAACAGCCTAACGAAAACGAATGGCTGAGAGAAAGATTTAACTATTTCCAAAAATCACCCACAACAACCCAATGAAACTCACGAATTAAAACAAGACAGAAACCATCTAAATTTAAATTAGATGTGAGTGAATATAACATCACTCACCTATTTCAACGATCGAATATGAGGTCGTGGTAAACGAGGGGAACGAGCGAAGTTACCCTAGCAGCCATTATCTTTGATTTCTATGACACCCAAATTTGCAGAAGAGCGAAGGTGAGGGCGAAGCCGCCATTTCCTTTTTCTTTTCGATCTCGCGATTTAGGGTTACCAACTGAAATGGATGATGAGGGAAAAGAATGGGTATCCACTGATATCACGGTCACGAACCAATGTGGGCCGATATTTCCAATTCGTAAAGTCCAATACCCATTTACAATTTATAAAAGAGTTTTAACTTTATAAAAATCCAATTGCAATCTTGGTAGCAAATTTATCAAAGGATTCCACCCGATCAAATTCAATATCAATTTCCATCACTTTAATCGTATAATGATGATAACTAACTTTTACAATCCCGGGTTGTTACAAATTCCTTTCGGAATTAAACAACAATTGTTCACCAAAACAAAAATTCCCATATTAATTTACTATGGTAGCAACTCATCACATAGAAACTCGAAAATAAACACCGATGGTGTCGTGATCATCATCAGAATTATTTTCCAACGACTGTAGCGAGTTCAGTGCTATATCTCTTCCAAAATCCATTTTGAAACAATTTCCTTTCAAAAATATTGCCAAAAATAATACTCTTATTATTTTTCCACACCACCTTGAAAAAACATTTTTCCAAACATCTCGGGATTTAAATTTCCAGATTTTGGTTTGAATCCAATTTTAATTATAATCCATTTGTAAAATTTATACTTATACAAATTTTCTTTTAATTATATAAACCATTTCCAATTTAATAATCTTATTTGATTATAATATTATCATCCAAACATTCCAACTATATATAATAATTTTCAGAAAATTACTTCTTTTATATCGAAATATAATTTGGGTAAAATTATTTCATTTACCCCATTTCAAAACAATACTATGTCGAATTACTCTATTCAAGTGTTTAGAAACCCCTATCAATATAGTTATACAGACTGTGTCGACCAGAGTTCATAAGCCACTCAATAAATCAAACAACACAATTAAAAACATTTTGTATTCACTAACAAATACGCGCTCATATCTATTAATACACTCAAACTCATTCTAGGGTACTACTGACCTCATCTCTAATGAGTAATCCCCACCAGAGCCAAGGTACTCGCTTAACCTTCAGCTCTGATACCAACTGTAACGGATGGGGATTGTAGACCCTCGAAAATCGACATCAATACGTCCACTGTATAAAATGCCGACTAGTCGAGTGCCGGAAATACCAGTTCATTAGGGGTGAAGAAGAAAAGGCATCAGAAAAGAAACAGAACAACATAGAATCTCACAATCGCAGCGGAACAAAATATAATATATAATAATAGATTTTAAATACAAGAATTGTACTGTTAATATACAGACCACTATCAGAGTACAACCATTCAATACATCAATTTGGACAGTTTAATAACTTGTCCTGATATACATAACTCACATAGCGGAAATAACCAAGTACGTGATTTACGTCTTAACTCCTCCAGCTCATCTCCTGAGCTCTACAGCATTTTAACCTAAATCTGTAATACTCGGTCTGACCTAAGCATTATAATAAAATAACACTCGAGTTAGTCTGGAAAACCAGCGTGAGAAAACACACTCAAATTGAATTATTAACTTTTATCAAATCCTTTGAAAATCAAAGTATATCGTAAGACCACGCCACACATAAACACGACGGGTTTTTAACTTACGATAACCAAAACATTTTTATTAAATCCATCTGATATTATAATAGTGTCTATAGAAAGTTAATAGAATATAGCTAAAATGCTTGCATCTCACGTTTCAGCATAGTTGGGCACAATCAAAACCGTACGGCGCTTATTGGAGAAAGGACTCCATCGAATGACTAGGCCACTGGGGTACCGCCCACCACAGTACACCTCTAGAACAATGTACCGAGGACCACGCCGGGATCCCCTGCTACACTAGACCGGCCTACCCCTAACCTGGATAGACCGAATATGTTATCACCCTGGGTGTTCCCACCCTTACCATCGAGCACTTCTTCTTTCATGTATACCCATATCTAAGATAAATATGGTTTCCGAGGACATCTAGAAAGGTGATAACATACTCTACTTGGGTGCGACCCACTTAGCTTTGCTGCATCTCCCTTATTTTAGTCATTCCCGGTTGATGAGGCTCGAGGCTAAGCCTTTCCTTTCCAGAACAAAATTTCTACTTAGAATGCTCATCGTCCTCAATGATGATGTTCTGATAGCATTCGTCCATACAAGTTGTCTTGGTTCTGGACAAACCGAATCGCCGTCTTCATCATCTTCACGGTATTCATTCGTAACGTTCAAACCGGATCGAAGTGGTTTTCGGATAGTTAAATCCGATCCCGGTCTCTTCAAAACGATTAACGAAAATTGTCCAAAATTGACAGTCGGTTATTTAACTATCAATAAACATCCAAAAGCAATCATCAGGCCTTATTATAAATTTCCCAAAATTTATTTCAAAATATCTTTATAAGATATTACTTTCAGTTCTTCAACATTTGAAAACAGTTTTCAAATCCTTATATTTTCAACGAAACACTTCCAACCCTTCCCAATACTTAGAATATTTTCCCACTTCATTTTATATTCAACACTTAGGAAGTATTCTATTTATCTTCTATTTCTTTTCTCAAAAACATTTACAAATTTATTTTTAAATTTCTGAACTCATTTACACGAATTCTAATAAATACCGAAATTCTTTAATTAATTCCCTTCAATATTTTCAAAGTCAAATATACCTACTTATATTTTAACTTCCCTTTCTATTTCTTTATGAATTCTATTTTCATTTTCGAAGTTCACTTTTATTTATCCACTTCGGGAATTTTCTTACTTTTCTTCCCAACTCCATTTTGAGAATTTTCTTACAATCTTATCTACTGAATAACCCCATTTCCAGACTTCCGAGAAGGTTTATAAAATAAATTTAAAAACATTTCAAAACTCTGTACATACATATAATAATAGGTATTTAAAAGAATATAATAATTTATTTTAAAGGCATGTTCAAATAATTATCTAAAATATTGAAATACACTTTATAATATCATTTTTCCAAAGCAGGTTTTAAAATTTAGGATTTATTAAATAAATACTAAGTATCTGGAAAATTAACTTCTAAGTTATTTAAATACTAACCGACTTTAAATTACATAGTTTAATAATAAAAATTCCCTTTTTAAAATTTAAAGCTTAACTTATTAAAAAAAATATTTTGAAATCAGGGTAAACAAATTTTCAATTTATAACCCTCTTGATTTCTATCTCATCGCTTCCATTCGGTGTCCTTAACCATTTTCACTTAAAAATAGTATCCACTATTTTTTTTCTCTCACCCTATTTCCATATTCAATATAAATTCTTCCTGTAAATTTATATTCCAAATTTATCATCCGATATCACTTTCCTTTATTTATAAACATCATTTATAAAAAAATTTATAACTCCTTTGAGTTCACTAAAAATAATCTCATTTATAAACTCCATTTTATAAATTCAATTTCTTATAAATTCCATTTATATTTGCCAATCTATTTTTAATATCGATTTCAACTTCTTTCTATATTTTCCAAATTATCATTTTAAAAATCCAATCTTTAAAAAAAATTCTTTATTTTATTTATTTTAAATCCCCTATTTAAAATTTTCTCTCCGCATCATTTAATATGATCAAAATTTCACCATTCCTTATTCAAACCAGTCTCTTTTAAATAATCTGAATTTCGATATACATATTTTTATATTAAAAATCTCTTTTTAATTCCTTAAATTTTAAAATAACATTTATGGTATTTAATATACCCAAAATTAATTTCCATGCCATTTTAACATTTTAAAAATTTACAACACACAATAATCCAGCATTTTATACATATGAAAAATACTAATATATTTAAGGAATCCAGTTGGATCCCTCCAACCTGTTTTTCCTTCATCCACAAATGTTAGACAACAATAAAAATACCAATCCCACTTCGAGGGGGATATCGCGGTATATAGGGTCATCCGCTATTATGTGGGGCGCGTAGGGTCTCATCCGCTATAATGTGCAGGAATGTCACTCCAATTACTAATATATATACTACTATATATATAGTCGTCCAATAGATAATTATCTATAAATTCAATCATCATCCACTTGTATTTCATACCATATTCCTCACCATGATTTTAAAATTGCAATCCGCTCCAATTCTATTTCATACTCTACGACATTACGAATCCAACAATTCCGGTTCATGCGATTTCAACCTTGTATGAGTACGATATGAAATAAGTGAACATCTTAATTAAATTATTATAACAAGCTTAACTCTAAGTAAATTTTTTTAAAACTTAATTATACCTTCCTTCACAAACATGTTCCAGTCGACCCATAAGAATCGCGTCGCTCCATCATGTCGCAGCTATCACTAAGGTGCCGCACTCCCCCTCCTTCAGCATCGCACGCAACCTTCCACTTTTTTTTATATTGAACAAACAGTTCGACTGCCCCTCAGCGCCACCACGTTGCCACAGCGCATGCGAGAACGCACCTGGACCCCTTCCTCTGACGTCAATCGCCCCCATCCTGCTGCGAACTCCGCCATCACTTCATGCACAGGACATCAAGGTCGCCGCGCCTGATGCCAGAAACAGCCCAACACATCGCGAGGCCTTGCCTGCCACGACCCCCCCGAGTCTGCTACCCACGTCGCTCACGATGAAATCGAGCGCGCTCTTTTTTTTGAACAAATTCTGCCAGAATTCGTTTTCCCCATTCTCGTTTTATTTTATTTTATTTTGAATGAATCGAATTCGTTTTTGAACAGACAAAAGGGGGAGGGGTGATGCGATTAAAAAGAGAAAAACTGGCTTCCATTTTTTTCTTTGATTTTTATCCGAGAAGAGAGGGAGAGGATGTGATTTTAAAAGAAGAAGGTGGCATGTAGGGGGAGGCTATAGTGACTGAGGTGAGGGGAAAAAGGGGTGATGGAAATACTATCAATCAACTAAATATATATATATATATATATATATCTGTACGTGTGTGTATTATGAATTTTCAAATCGCCTCGATTTCGTAACTTAAAATCTCGAACCCCTATTGAGGCATGCCGCTAGGCGTTTTTAATGTGATACCCCTATTCTGAATGCAATGGAAAAGGTTTCGAGTCCTAATTTGACCGTATGGAGAAGATAACTTTTTGGACCTAACTATTATATTGAATTCGATATTAATTTCAATGCGTTTATATACCGTGCGGCGGAACGATAACTCCAAATGCTACGAAATTTGAACTCCGATAATAATACACTATTATGGATCCAGTAGAACCGGTTTCGTCGAATTCCGAGACTATGTCTCGGATGGCTATTTTAAAGGAAAATTTGAACAAACTATTTTTAAAATTGAACCGATCACTTTTAAATTCAATTTTAAAACTTTTATTATCTTCATTATTATTAATATAAATTTTACAAGCCTTTAAATAATTTTTATCAAGCTTAAAACTTAGATTGACTATTTTAACCAATATTCAATTATAAACTTCAATAATTAAATTATCCAATAAATTTCTATGTTCAAATTCTGAATTTATTTTATAAATAAACCCAAATTTTCATATTCAAAATCAATCTATAATTCAAATTCAATATTTAAAACCATTTAAATATTCAAAATTGAACCACGAAAAATCCGGGTCATTAAAGAAACACATGGGTTATATGGCACAGTCATCTCCGATGATGTTGTATTGTGCGTATAAATCTCGTTTCATTCTACTAGGACAATGATAAGAAAATCTGTCCACTAATGGTTAGGAGGTAATCTCCACTCTTATCTTTGACTATTTATTTCTTAAAGAACCGGGGTTGAGTTTAACGGAAACTATCGAATGTTGTTTCGAAGAGACCGGGATCAGATATGTTATCCAAAACCCACTTCAATCCAACTTAAGCGTTTCGAAGTGATGATATCTTGAAGATGATGGAATTGAAGGTGGAGCTCTGAAGTGTTTCGTTTAGTCCTAGAACAAACTTGTATGGATGAATGCTGGCATTGCATTGATGCCTGGAGGGCGGTGTTAGCATTCCAAGTGGGAAGTACTATAAATGTAGCCTCGAGCCTCATCAACCGGAAAATGACAAAAATTGAGCATGCAGCAGGACCAAGTGGGTCGCTCCCATCAGGGTATGGTCGTTCCAAATCTAGATCGGTTACTATCTACTCATGTATGCTTCGAGGCCCATTAATAAAAGGGGTGGTCATATTCGGTACTACTAGTTAAGTGGTAGGTCAGTCCTGTGTGGCAGGGGTGCAAGATGTTCTTGTCAGACCCCGGTGAATTTTTTCTAGAGATGTCCCTTCGGAAGGTAGTTCCTTTTCTTGTCATAGTATGGAATCCAATCTCCAATACGTGCGTTTATGGTTTTGATTGTAGAACCAAGTATGCTGGAATAATTATTGTAATAATTTCGGCTAAGATTAATAAGTATTTGTATATTAGACACTATTATAATATCAGAGAATTTCTATAAAACTGTTTTGGTTATCGTATGGTAAAATCCCGTCCGTGTTTATGTGCGGAGTGGTCTTACAAGATACTTTTGATTTTTCAAAGGTTTTCTATGACTTTAAAATCCAAGTTGGGTGTGTTTTCTCACGTTGGTTTTTCAGACTGACTCGGGTGTTATTTTATTACAATGCTCTGGTCAGATCGGGCATTTTTACAGATTTGCTTTGGATGCATTGGAGCTCGGGAGATGAGTTGGGGGTCTTCAAGTCATATTCCCGTATTTGTTTATTTTCCACTATTTTGTTATTGATATCATCAGCATTTGGGAGGACAGGTTGTTATGACTGTCCAGGCTGATGATTGTGATTAGTTGTTGTACTCCGATTGATGTATGTATATACCAGTTTTTTTTGTAAAGATCATTGATATTATATTATATATTGTTCTACGGTGATTGTGAGATTCTGTGTTGTTTTTAGTTTTATTTCTCTCTTCTTCTCTTCTTTCTTCTTTCTTCCCATAACTATCCATCTTTCCTTCCAATTTGAGTTGGTCATGTGTGTTTTATTGTTAGCTTGAATTGTGTTGATGATCGTAACAAAGCATATAGAATCTTTAATAAACGAAATGATATTATAGAAGAAAGTCTTTATATTTCTTTTGATGAAAATTTTCAAATACCAAAAATGACGACGATGACGAAATCTATAATAACAATAGTATTAACAATACTTATGTAACTTAAAACAATAATCCCATAAATCATAATAATAATCTTTTAAGATCACCACCTCGAATCTTAAAAGATCATCCAATTAACAATATAATTGGTGATTTAAACAAAATAGTTTCAACAAGAAATCAATTAAATCAAATAAGCCATGTTGCATTTGTATCTAATTTTGAACCTAAAAATTGTAAAGAAGCATCGAAAGATGATTTTTGGATTATCGCAATTTAAGAAGAACTTAATCAATTTGCAGTAAATGATGTATGAGAACTTGTACCAAAACCAAATGGTCAATCCGTAATAGGAACAAAATGGGTTTTTAAAAAACAAAGCAGATGAAAATGGAAATATTGTTCATAATAAAGCAAGATTAGTCGCTCAAGGATACAACCAAGAAGAAGGAATTGACTATGAGGAAACATTCGCTCATGTAGCACGTCTTGAAGCTATACGAACATTGCTTGCGTTTTCATGTCATCATAATTTAAAATTATTTCAAATGGATGTTAAGAGTGCATTTTTAAACAGTTTCATAAAGGAAAAGGTTTATGTTGAACAACCACCCTTATTTATTCAAAAGAAATATCCAGACCATGTTTTCAAACTTAAAAGGGTATTATACGGCTTAAAATAAGCACCCTATGGTTAGTATGAGAGAATAAAGACACATTTACTCAATTTTGATTTTCAAATTGGGAAAATTGGTTCTATATTATTTATAAAAAGAGAAGATAGTAGTATACTAGTTGTACAAATATGTCTTGATGACATCATATTTGGGTCAATTGATGAAAAACTATGTAGAGATTTCTCTAATATAATAAAAAATGAATTCCGAATGTCGCATATGGAAAAATTAATTTCTTTTTAAGTTTACAAATAAAACAACTAGAAAATGAAATTTTTATAAATCAAGAAAAATATTAGAGAGAATTACTAAAACGATTTGGAATAGGTAATACTTCAAGTAAACCAACTACAATGAGCACGAGTTTACATTCAGATAAAGATGAAAATGGAAAAGATTTTGATCAAAAATTATACCAAGTATGATAAGTACTTAACAGCTAGTAGATCAGATATTATAATGAGCATATGTCTATGTGCATGATTTCAAGCACAACCTAAGGAGTCACATCATCGAGAAGTTAAATGAATTCTACAATACTTAACCCACACAAAAAATTACGGACTTTTCTGTCCTAAAGGCAGCTCATATATATTGTGATAATACTAGTGCTATAAATTTATCCAAAAATCCAATTAACCATTCTCGTACAAAACATATCGACATTCGTCACCATTTTTTAAGAGATAATGTAGAAAAAAGAATTATCTCCCTTGAATTGGTTAACACTGAAAATCAAATTGCCGATATTTTCACTAAACCATTATGTGAATCAACCTTCATAAAGCTATGGGAAGCTTGGTATATGTTCAATTAATGAATTTATTATTTAGTGTATGCCACAATTATTCATCATTAAAACATTATTTTTCTATAACTTAAATTTGACTTAGTCAATCTTTTGACAACCATAAAAACAAAACGGTTAACAAATTAATGGTTAGAACAATTCTATCCGTACAAAATTCTAACTATAAATAGATTATATAATCTATTTATACATGATTAAAGAAAAATAAAATCAGAAATCTTGTTCAAAAATTTAAATAAAAACTAAAGATATCTTCTGATCATGACTCAACTTATTCAACTATCGACTTTAGCTCACCTTCATCAAATAGCACCTACGTATCACCAACTAAAACCACACCTCCATCAATTCGATTAGCCTCACCAAACATTATAGCATTACCTACATATCACACCGGCTTCCTCCTAAGGAAAAGAAAGCCAAATGATCAATTGATATAGAATCAACATCTCTCAACACCAAAGTTGATGTAATATATCACTATCAACAAGAAATGACGGGAGTTCAATGAGAAATGTATTACGAACAACGACGTCAAGGATCTCATCTTAAATTTCTTGAAAAATGTATTCTAGCAATTTATGGTCATTCACCAACTAAAAATTATATTCATCAAAAATCTTTTCGTTTAAAAGAAACTCCTATAAAAGCTTATAACATTACTCCAAGAAATTTGTGCAAGCCATGACCATCTAACTACTCCGGATCGCACAAGTTGGTCTCCACTTAAGCCTGAAGATAAGCAAAATGGCACAAAATCTTAAGATCAATTTAAGGTCAACAGTTCTTCGAACAATAATTAATTCTTTGTACTTACACACACATACACTCTTATATATAAAAATAAAAATAAAATCATATAATATATAGTTCTTTGTATAATTATTGGTTATAATAATTATTTCTTATGATGAATCTATGAAAATATTCAGTTCAAATAAAAAAATTCAACCATCAAAAGTAAATATTAATTCTTCCTCTCCAAATACATCTGTGGAAGAGACAGGCGTTTGTCATATTGTTGGGGAAAACGATACTGTGTGATCTCAGACATCCATCACTCCTTCTCGGACGTTTGAGCCAAGTTTCCACTACTACCAAAGGCCAATTCATAAATATTTCTTCTACTCTCACTTCAACTATTTACCAAACTATCTTCAAATCTAAAACTCCAACTCTAAAACCCTAACTTCTCAAAACAATATATCATTAAAAATGGCTTCCAAAGCAAAAAAAATCCCATTAGCAAAAGGTTAAAGAGAGGTCAATCTTCATCCTCTCAAACCCATCTTATCACTGATGCCCACATTCAAGAATGGCCTTAAAATAGCACGGTTGCAAACAAAAGAATTGAAGAACTAAAACAAAAGAGGCTTCATTTCAGTCCGTTATACCGATTGTGCAAATTTGGAGAATATTGTAACACCCCTAATTTTTGATAACATTATTCAGGAGATTTAATTAGATAAATTAAATTAAATAATGTAAGAATTAGAATGATAAGGGGATTGAGATTTGAAAATATAAATTAAGGTCATGCTTAATAATAAGATAAATGGGCTAAAAACCTAAAAACGCAAAGTATTATAGAGGAGCTGGCCATAATCAAAGAGAAAAGAGGAGAAATTCTATTTGAAGCTAAGGATTAAAGCTAGTGGGAATTAATCTTCAACAAATCTCAAAGTCCTTATCATATTTAAGGTGAATAATAATTCATTCCATCTCTATTTTGTTTTTATAATCATATGTTTTCGGATTTAAGATTAAATTCGTTTTTATGATGTTTTGGATGATGATATGCTTAAATTATTATATGTTTGATTTAAACCAATTCATTTACAAATCAATTTGCATGGTTTTAGGGAAAAACTGATTGTTATTAATTTTAGAATGCCATGGAAAAATTATAAGTTAGGTAAAACATGATTTTAGAGATGAGTTTCAATTTTCATAATTTTCCAAGCAATGGAAAATTTATTATGAATTTCTAAAAGAAAATATGATATATTTGGGTTTAAAATTTATTTCGATTATTTCAGGAAGGAATTGGGTCTGAAATTTTAATATGTTTGATGACATGATAAAAGTGAATTTCTATCATTTTTAGGGATATTTCCTAATTGATTTGCTATGGAAAATAAATTATTTTAAAATAAGGACTTATTTGCAATATTGGTTTTTCTTAATGGAAGGGTTGAAACTTTACTTATTCCCTTGATATAGGTCTAATAAATGCGACAGTTATTTTGTAAAGTATTTGAAAAGTTTTAAGGCAACCAATCAAAGGATTACAAATAGGTAGATAATTATAAAGCAATTACTAAAAGTAGCATAATTTCAGCCTTTATTCAGAAAAGTTGGTTCCGCCTCCTATAGTAGTGCCTTTCGACTCCAATGCTTCCACTCCAACTCAGTCAAAACCAACCCAACCGAAACCCACCTAGTCGAAACCAATACACAAGGTATCACTTAGATGGTACGTAGTGGATTGAAGGAAAGGCAGAAGCTATGGTGTCGAAAGCAATGCTTCCGATGGGGTCGAAACCTTAGTTTTGTTTTCAAATGTTAAGTGCCTGCTTTGTTGTACTTAAAGCTTTCAACGTAGTCAAAGCATATGTTTTCGAAAGGGGTTTTTCTAAATAGCTTTCAAAGGAGGTTGCCATTTATGTTTTAAAGGTACAAGCTTTCAAAGGGGTTACTTTATTTATAAAAGAATGGTTTTGAAAGTAGTGGTTCCGACCCAGTCGAAACCCAGCCGCTTTTCTTTTACCATTCTGGTATATTGAAGTCATCTATACTTTCAAAGGGTGCTTTTGTTTTAAACTTATGTTAAGCTACTTCCTAAATGCTTTCGAAAGGGAGTTCTGACACTATCCTTCGAAGTTTTACTCAGAGGTTTTGAGCTTTCGAATAGATGGTTCCGACACCATCAAAATTTTCCCCAACTTTTTTTTATCAATGGTTTCGAAGGAGATGCTTTTGCCTATATTCACTTTGACCCAAAAGATGTTTCTAAAAGTAAAACCCAATACTTTCAAAAGGGGTACTATCATTGACTTTGAAGCTATGTTTCTAAAAAAATTTGAGTAATGTTTTGATACCATCGAAATGTATATTTGGTTTCGAAAGAGATTATTTAACAAGGGCTTCGAAAGGTATATACTTAGAGTTTTGAAAAGAGGTTTTCTATGCTTTAGATGGAGGTCATCTAGTGGTTTAGAAAGTGATGTTTTAAGGTTTCAAAAGAAACAACCCAATCTCATTTTAAAGGATAAACCGTGGCATAAATAAATATTTTGAAATTAAGATTTTGAAGAAGTTTTCCTTGAATAACAGTTTGAAGGGATTAACCAAGTTTTATATAAAATGATTTCAAGGATATTAAACCACATGTGTTGGTACTGTTTTGTTGTTGTTATGATTGCTTCTTCATATATTTATTCACATTGTAATTAACCCATAACGATACTTTGGGGAAGGGCAGAATAACCAGCTAGGTTGACCCACTAGTGAATATAACTTAAGAAATGTTAAAATATTAATTGAAGATATTGGCAGGGGTCAATAGGTTCACAGTAAGCCCATGAAAACTATGTAAAGGAAAAGATATTGGCAGGGACCAATAGGTTTATAGTCAGCCCATGAAAACTATGATTTGATATTGGCATGGGCCAATAGGTTTATAGTTATACCATGAAAACTATATCCAGATTAAGATATTGACAGTTAGTCAATAGGTTCCTAGTTAGTCCATGAAAACTAGGATAAGGGAAAATATATTGGAGTTACCAATAGGTTCGGGGAGAACCCATGAAACATAAAGATATTGGAGTTAACAATAGGTTCTTAGTGATCCCATGAAAACTATGGAATCAGACAGGTAGTCCATAAACATTTAATCGGTTATTAGTGAACCACGAAAACTAATAGATTAATAGTAACCCTAGAAACAATAATTGAGACAGATAGTCAGAATGAATGGGGATGGGTAATCCAGAATTAAATTACTTGTTTCCATATCATCATATTATTTTGAATTGTTTTAACCATTGTGGATGTAGGAGCACAATATATGGTTTTATAAAGTTTTTAAGATACTAGTGAGGGGAAAACCCGTTCCGCTAAGCGTCATGGTCTCACTAGACATCTAAATGATTTGAGATGGTAGATTATTATTCATATTAGGCTTTATGTCTGACTCGAAGTTTTTGTTTTCCCCTTAAACTCTCGGGTGCTCAATTGATTTTGAGTAGTTTGAGGGTTAAGATTTCTACGTTTCTTTACACGAATAAAGCTTTCAAAGACGTGCAGGAGGCAAGCAAATTAATAAGTTTTTTTATTCCGCTAAGTTTTGGATGTAAAGGAAAACTTGTTTTATTGCCTTTTTATATACTCTGATCAACCAAGGGGGCATCTTCATATGTCGCTCTTGGCGTATGTTGCATTTATATTTTATTTGAATGTGGTTTGCGTGATGGGATTATGTAATGAACATGAAATGTTTTGAAATGGAATGTGGAATTTGTTTTGATGTTTTAAATTTTTTCCATATTTATATGTTTCTGTGTATCAATGTACCTAACATTGCCGTATTTGGTCACCAAGGATTAATAACTATGGATGATTGCAGCATCTATAGTCGTTAGTTTTGGGCGTCCAAGTAGGGGGATGTTACAAATATGGTATTCAAGAACTCACCGTTGCCTCTGGTTGTCGAGATTTAATCAATTTTGACAAAGTGAGGTACAAATTGATCAATTGGTCATCTTTCTCTTTTATGCAAACTTATGTAGTAATGATATTTGGATACCTGAGAATGAAGATGGTTGGTTATGGACAAGTTTTTATGGTCGCATTTTAAAAATTAGTGGAAACACAATTGGTCGTTTACTCGATTGTTCCTCTACCAGACTTGATTTAGAGGAAATCCCCAACCAATGAAATCTACCACGTGATGAAATAACACATCAAATTTGGAAGATAGAATGTCGCAATGGAAATCTGTTTATTAACGCCCAAAAGGTAGGTTATTAAATTGTACGGTAATCAATACGATAATACCCCATTTAGGAAGTCATGAACAAATATATGAAAATGACCACAAAGCCCTCTATGCTGTATTTGGTGGGATTCAAGTAAATTGGGGTAAATTTATTCATGACGAAATTAAAAGATTTTGGTCTCAACACCGACGCACAATTATATATGCTCCATGTATCATGCGTCTCTTACACGGTCTCGAGGTACCTTCTTATATTTCTCATTTTGAAGAAAACCCTATCAAAGAAAGTGGTATAAGGTTTTTATCCTTAATGCACCTTCCTGAAAAGACCACCTCCAATCATATTGCTGGCACAGTGGACTACGCAGGAACAACAACAAATGTATCTGGTCCCTACTCAACAGACCCAACCTCCTCCTCCTCCACAACAACTCATTCAACTCGTTCTTCACAATAACCTAGTTCTCCGCATCTTAATAAGGAATCCTATTCCGATTTGGAGATTCACGAAGCTCGCACCAAACCAACGCAAAATAAATCCATCCGTGATTTAACGCTTCGAAATCAAAAATTAATCGCGCTCAACTAGCGAGCTTTGAACACTAAAATGGCCGGTTTGGAACGATATTTTTCAACAAGAATGACTAAAATGGAGAAAACTTTGGAAAAGGTTGTGTCCACTTTGGAGAAAGTAATGAGAAAAGTATGTGGCAGGGCATTTTTCGATCATCATCTTCTCCTTCACCTACACTGCCTTCACGACCACAAGCACCAATCTATCATGCTCATACCTCTCATGAAGGAACTTCTCAAGATAAAGGCAAAAATATTGAGCAAGACCAACCAGTAGAAGAGGACGATATGTCTTTATCCGATCCTAACCAATCTCACCACCAACAT
Source organism: Allium fistulosum (assembly GCA_030737815.1). Lineage (NCBI taxonomy): Eukaryota > Viridiplantae > Streptophyta > Magnoliopsida > Asparagales > Amaryllidaceae > Allium > Allium fistulosum. Next base: position 99,485,421 of record CM060901.1, on the reverse strand, counting down.
TATATGGTTTTCCAAGGACTTTCAATTCAAGAAATGAAGAATATAATGATCGAACTCAATGGCCAACTGAATACCAACAAGATCCATCCACCTACTGGGAATATTATGAAAACTATGGTGGACTGTTCTACTCGTCAAATCGGTATCACTAGCTTCTTTCATTTTCTCTCTTTTCCTTTGAGCTATGCTATTCACCTTTGATGTACTATTGTACTACTTATATTTTTGTTATGTCTACTGTTGAACTTGTGTTTGTCGTTGAATTATCTTATGTTCAGTTTGTGTTTGACATATGTTATTTTTATATCTATTTGTTGGTTGTGTATAATTTCTTTTATTATGTTTTGATAATGTCAAAGGGGGAGAAATATATGCATATACATATGGGGAGATAAAAATTAAGAGGGATTTATTTTCATCATAACTAACGATTGTATAGTTGTCATCATCAAAAGGGGGGAGAATGTTAAGAACCTCCACTCTATGTTTTCAATGACAACAACTATACAATCACATATGTTACATATCTTATCAATTTACAGGTATACACTACAAGAGATTGCTATGTTCGAAGATATCGAGACTCGAAGACAAAGAAATATTTATGGACAATACTAAGGTCATACTAATGTGTTAATAGTCTTGATAAATAATGTAAGATCTCATTGAGTACACACACACACACAAATTCAAATATACAAAGATTTGCATCAAAAAAGTTTCATTTCTGGAATTGCCAGCAATAGACGTGTAACGACCCCGAATTTTAATCTATTTTAAATTGATAATTAAATGAATTTTTGAATTAAATTTGTGAAATAAAACGGTAAATAAATCGCGAGTTTCCCCGAGACGAATAAATTTGTGTTAAATCAATCAAATTTAAATATTGTATAAATATGGTATATATGAGAATATATATATATATGTATTTGAACACATCGGAGTAAATTTGAAATAATATAATAGATTTGATTTGTGTTTAAATTGTAAATAATAATTTGAGTGTATGAAAATATATATATATAGAAATTCAAGACAAATTGTCTTCAGCCGAGATGTATAGGCTGGCAAAGGAAGAAAAAATAAATATATAACCTGGTACAAGCTAATAAATGCAAGTGTATCACCTTGTACAACATTTCATTTCAGCCGAGACCAACAATACCAAAACATATCTCATCAGCCACCATTTAAAATAAAAAATATAAATTGAACAAAGAAAAGATAAGGCTGTAGCTTATCAAATAAGGCAAAGGAAATTAACCCATGAATCTTTAGCCACCAAGTAGAAAAAAAATACCAGCCGAAGTTTGCATAGTCAAACAAACAAAGTAAAGGATCACATTTCAATCATGTTTCAAAATATAAACTGATGTTCGAATAGGATATATGCCTGCAAAACTTAAGGAAACAAAAGCAAAATACAAAGTAAAAATATATTATACCTATAGCTTGTAGTTTAAGTCTAAGGCAAGTGTATAAAATATGGATAAGTATCAAAGGGAACATCAAGTACTAATAGCATTAAATGTGCATATCCTAGCAGCAAACATAATCTATACGAATTGCATAAAACTTCTCTCAGCCTCCACATTTTATAAAAATCTCTGACAATGGAAAAAAAATATTAACCCTGTAAATTGTTTTAAAACTTCAACCTGGAAGCTATTCCCATTTCAGTTCGAACTAAACAAGACTAAGAATAAAAACTTCCATTTATAAACTTGAACAAGACTTCATTCTACATCATCAAATACAATTAAACATCAGACAGCAGCAAGGCAAGAAGATCAAAGTGGAAAACATTTTCCAGTTTTTCAAGTTCAAACTGTTCAACATGAAGCAGGCTCTGTTCTTCTTCCAAAAATCAAAGTGAGTAACATCACAATCTAAAAATGGTTAAGTATAATTGTTCTGTATATGCTTCCTTCTGGAATTTATTTGCTTGAGTATATTTTGCTTAGTATATCTCTGGGTATGGTTGAACATAGTGATGGGCATCTCTGTGAATATCTCTGATCTTAGTCACAGACCTAAGTATACATCCATATTCATTTGTTCTTAATTCTAGCTTTAACAAGGCTTAAGCTTTGACAAAAAAAAAACCTTGTATTATCAGAGACATGAGTTTTAAATTCGATTTAAGGAAAACAGTTGTTTTGTTTTGTCAAATGTAAAACAACAGTGGGAAAAATTTTAATAAGAAAAAAAATCAATCGATATAATTGATGTATTCAGGTATATGAACCAAAAGCTTAAACTAAAACTTGAATTTTAAAACTAAAATTAGTATTTTTAGTTTGGGCATGAGAGTGCAGTTCTCGAGTGAATGGAAAATGGAATTTCGATGATTTCTAGCGACCTACTTGATGGTGGGGGTCGAGGCTTTTCCTGGAGGTAGGAGAGTGACCAGAGAGGCTGGGAAAAATAGTGAGAAGGTGGTCAGACTCCAGTGGAGGCGGTGGCGATTGTTTGAAAATTTTTAACCTATTTTTAGACGAGGCCAATATTTTGATTCGTTCTTCGTATTGGATGGATCGAGTGTTTCGTGGCTTTGCGAGATGGTGGAAGGGTGGTCGATGAAGGGATGGCCGGAGTTTCAGTGTTTACGATGGTCGGAGGATCGAAGACGAGGAGTTTTCATGTTTTTGGTGGGGATGTGCCTGTTGCCGCCAGGTCGGTTTGGGGGAACTCGAATTCGATTTCGAGTGGATGATGAAGTTTTGATGGTCGCGACGTGATGCAGGGATGGTCGGCGACTTGTTCGTTGGCTGGGTAGTGGCCGGAGGTGGCTGGAGCCACGGTGCACGTGCACCGTGCATTTGTGTAGCACTGAGGATTTGGGTCGTGGTTGAGTTGATGTGCTTCGAGGAAAATGGAATTTTACTCGATGATGATTTCGAGTTTTGTTCGCGTGATATGGAGTTTGGGTTGACGCGGGTACAAATTGGGGAAGACTCGAAGTACCACTCGAGTTAGAGCAAGGGAGGTTTCGGGTTTGTGGTTTTTTCTTTCAAACTGCTGTTTTTTTTATGAAGATAAGTGAAAGTGTTTAACAATTAAGTTTGTAGTTAATACTATAATTGATTTTCAAAATTTAAAGGAAGACTTCTAAAGGTTTAATTAAGTTGAACAATTAAATCAATTAACTAATTTATAATTGTAATTAGAGTTTGAATTAATTATGTTTAAGTAATAGATAAACTTGTAATTAACTACTTAAGTTAATAAATGAATGGTTAAAAGTTAACTAATGATTTAGGAAATCTATAACTTAACATGAATTAAAAGCGATTAAGAAATGTTATTAGATAATTAATGTCACGACCCCGAAATTTTAATTTATTTAAATTAATGATTAAACGAATTTTTGGATTAAATTGAGTATTTAAATAAATTTCTGAATAAAAATTGTGAAATAACTGGATTAATTGGAGCGAGTTTCCCCGACTCGAATATGAGTGAATTGGAAATCTTATATATAAGTATATATATATTAATTTTTGATTTGAAGTGTAAATAAATGATGATGATAATATTACAGTAAAATAAATATTTAAGTTAAAATAAAAAAAAAAATATATAACAACAAAATAATAAAATCTAACAATATAATGATAAAAGAACTTCATTTAAATTTCAAAGTATATGACCAAAGAAAACACACTACAAGTATAACTAGAAATGGAGATTTCACAAGTTCAAACCATGTAATCAAAACAGGTGAATTAAAAATAAAGAACATTAAGTAAAATATTTAACAAGTTTAACAAATTTGTACAATAACAGAAACAAGAAAAATAGAATACAAAGCATGAACTAAACAATACATATAAACATCTATGTACAAAGCAAAAGTATAAAACCAGATATATAAGTATGCAATAAAGCTGCAGCCACCAAAATGATAAATACAAATCTCAGTACATACAATATCTATCAGCCGAAATGAAGCAAGGTACCAAGCAAAAATAAAATAAAGGACGAGTATGTAAACTAGGATGGAGGCATGAGCAATAAATGCTATCTGCTCTTCAGCATGATCAAGATCAAATCAGATGAAGCAAAGCATGGGTTTAGTCAACAAAAAAAATAATAATAATATAAAGCTAAGCAAAGAGTACTTGCCTATACCTCAACCTGTACAAGAGCCTTCTCTGTTTATATTCATACATGTTGTTTCAGTTTGTTCAAAGGAGAAAAAAAAAATATATAAAGTCAGGAAAGGAAAATATAAACATCACCGTATTCTCGAACTCAAAATCATTCAATTCTTGTTTCCAGGTGAGCAAACCACATCCCAAAACTTTAAATCTGGTTTACATCTTGATTGCATGTAATGATCTGTTAATGTGTGATAAAAATTATGCTTGCATGTTGAATATATATGTATGTAGGTAGATGGGCATGCCTGTATATGAATGAACACACCTCTGTTTGTTTCCAGGCCAAAGATAAATTTAAAAATTCAATTTCTTCTTCCTCAAACTCTTATAGGTCATGATCTCTGGAAACTGAAATGATTAAAGTGAGTAACTTATTTCTTAAAGATTTAAAGTATAAATTTGTTGTATTTATATAATTGTGAATAGGTTATATATATACGTATGTGGATCCCCTGAATATAAAAGAAAACTGGAATTGTTATCTCTGGTTGTTGGTTACTCAAGTCCCCTGTTTGAGTTCCTAAATTCTAACGGTTGATGTTAGAATCATTTCCCTGGATATTCTAAATTGTTTGAGCTGAGAGATAAAACGAATATTGGTTGTTATATCCTAAATAAAGATTTAAACATGAAGTCAAGTTAAAAACAGTTTGAAACATCTCTGGAAAAGAAAAGACTGAGAAACATCATTATATATGCAATAATTCGAGTGTCTTAATTCTCGAATTCAAATATATAATTTGAATTCTTATACTTTGACTTGAATTTTAAGGCTGGAATCACGTTTTTTTGAAGTAGGAGGCGAGATTAATCTTGGGTTAAACGGAAATGGCTTTTCGACCATTTTCCGGTGATCTCGGTGAAGGGGGAGGTCGTGGCTCTCTGGGGTGGTAGAGGAGTGAGTGGAGCATCTGGGAAAATATTCGTATGGTGGTTCGATGAACAAGGTGAAGGCGGTGAGCAATTTTTTGCTCGTAAACCTAGTTTGGAGTGGTCGAAGTAATGGGTCTCGTTCGTCACCGTCAAGCGATCGAGTGCAGGGGGATTTCGAGAGGAGGTAGCTCGGTCGTAGCCGAGCCATTGGACGGAGTTAGGGATCTTCAGGTGGTCGGGGCGGTGAATTCGAGGCTGAGTATGGTGACTGATTGGTTTGGGTTGGTGGCGAAAGTGCTTGATTTTGAATTCGAGAGTATGGCGAAGTTCTGGCAATCGAAGATTGAATCGTGGGTGGAGTTCGACTTGCTCGTCGACGAAGCGGTGGATGGAAGCAAGCGACGGTGATGTACACGTGCACAGTGCACGTTGGTGTCTAGGTTGATTGAATTTGGGGAAGACAGTGTTTTCTCGCGAATGACTCGAAGTATACGTGAGTGACTCGAAGTTTTTTTGGTGCTGGACTCGAAGCATGTAGGGGAGTGACTCGAAGCAAATTTGAGTTGCCTCGGGTTTGGTTAAACTGGGTTACAGTTTTGTTCAAAACTGTCTGCAGTTTGAAATTTTTAAACAAAATTAAAATGAATTTGCAAGCTAGATGTGAATAAGGTTAAATCAAGTTTTAAAACTAATTACTTGAACTATTCTTTCAAATAATAATTATTTATTTTAAAGCTTGGTTAAATAAAGGATATGAAATTTATTTTAACTTCGATTAAGTTAAATCTTAAGTTATTTAAACTTAGTTAATAACGTAATTAAGTAGAAATCAAAAAGATAAAGTGTTTTATCATTAATTTAACTTAAAAACTTTTGTTAATTTACAAATTTATGATAATTTGATTTCAAGGTCTATTAAATAAGGAAGTTAAAATAAATGATAGCCCTTTCTAATTAATCAAGATTTGGATTACTTAATGATAGTAATTAAAGGACAATTAATTAATAATTAAAAGTTAATTAATTTATGATTTGATGGAAAATTTGTTAATGAAATTAATTAAGGGTTAATTTATTAATGTAATTAATTAAAGATAATTAATTAAAGGATAATTAAATAATTAAAGGTTAATTATTTAATATTTAAAGGTTGATGAATTATAATTTAAGATTTATTAATATATTATTAGTGGTTAATTAATAAATGATTAAAGTATAATTAATCAGAATGATTTGTAATTAATTAATGTTAATTAACCAGGATTTGTGATTTATTCATAAGTAATAAATCTGTTTTAATATAATCAGATATAAATTGACCTTACTTATGGATGATTGGATTTGACTAAATGATTGAATTGTTTGATATTTCCTGATATATGATGCTTTGTGATACGTCTTGATTTATGTCGTGATCTTTGATTTTTGTTTCTGTGGTATATTGTTATATGAATATGAAACCCTTGACCCGTAAAACGACACTTGAATTTCGATGCGACAGGGAGTCGGATTCCAGTTGGTTATCCGAAACCCACATCGAATTATAATTGTGAACCTTTGTGACTGATAAATTTATTTTATCTATGAATATGTGAATGAAGATAAGCGTTATCGATCATACCGCTTATCGATATATCTATGATGATTGATGTTGCACTATCGTGTGTAAAACCCATGGACTACAACATACACACACAAATATGGATTTCACGTGGAAATCGGTTAAGTCACAGATAATTTAAATTTGATGTTTTTGAAATTAAAATTTTAATTTCAATTGATTTTGAAATTAGAAATTTCGGTTTAAATGTGAAAAGCTTTTGAAATGGATTTTCAAAGACGAAATTTATTTTTGAATAACTTGATAAAGTTTTGGAAGTTTAAATAATTTGATTTAAACTTAAATTCAAGATTTGAAATTGAATTCTATGATTTGAAACTAGGGATTAAAGATGTTTATATATGGGTTAAACTATTTTAAAAAGTATTGATTTTGAAATGTGAATATAATTCAAGGACTTTAACCCGTGCAAATAAAATTGGATTTCTCTTAAATGAAAACTGTTTGTTTTCAAATGATAAAAGCTTTCATATATATATAAGAAATGAAATTCTAATTTAAAGGAATTTCAAGTATAAATTGAAAGATGGTTTTCCAAGTTATAAATGAATTCTTTTTGAAAAAATATGAATTGAATCTGTTTATTTTTAACAGATTTAGAATGATGTTTTGTTTAAACCATTCGAAATGAAATTGTTTTGAAAACTATAAGTTGAATCTTTATTTTAAAGATTTAACGAGTTAATCCAATTGAAACAGAAGTTGTTTTGAAATCTATGAATGTATCTTTGTGAATGGGGTTAACTTTGTGAAATAAATCTTTTTGTTTAAAAGATTTGAAATGGAAATTGGTTTAAACCATTTGAAGAAAAGATTTTGGGTAATAAGTTGTGACTTAATTGAAATCCCAATATCCATATGTTTTTAAATATTTCGCTCATTATTCGGGTTAGCCGGGAAAAGACATTTGTGTCATATAACCCATTCCGAATAGTGATACGTCGTATATGGATAGCATTTGAAGACCGGATATTTGCGAAAACGAAAGGACAACTCGTCGAATGTCTCTGCATCGACTGGCCCCGATATAGAGATTTTATCACCCTTTGTGATGGGAAGTCCGGACGGGATTGTGAATACCCGGAATTGCAAGGGCTTCGTAAGAAGTGCCTTCGGTTCTGTTCGAACCCGGAACAGACTTGTATGGATACATGTTTGACATTACACTTTGAGATATAAAGCCGATTTCTTTCAAATACATTTCTGTTGGTGGCGGAGAATTTATTCTCTTAGCTTAACACCCTTCTTTGAGACGTACGAGCTCAGAGGTTATGTAGTTGAAATTTATCAGCGATATATCCCAATTTGGTAATGTGGCATGCTGAGTGTTGCTGTGTGATGATCAGTGTTTGATCATTTGCGATATGATCCTTTTGTTTGATCTTATATCTTTGTGATCATAGGTTGATCATTTGTTTGACCCGAAGCATGGCTTTGTGTACAAAGCGTAGCTTTGTGGACGAGACTTCATCGAGCCTCACACCCCGGAAATGGTCGAAACAGGAAGAATGCGGCAAGGTTCTAGGGAGTAGCGCCCCTTAGTGTATGTCATTCCTTCTGGATAAAGGTGGTATCATGGTATGGAGCCCAGATACTTAACCTCTGTGGTTACTGCATTATTTTACTATGTGGTTTGTTGCGAATCGGGGATCCTCGGGAAGATCGGTGACGATCGGGGGATGGCATACGCGTGTCAGTAGTTACCTATTTTTGCAGAGGTAACCCGGCCTTGTGTTGGCAGAGATCCGGTTAGGTTCTCGGGTCGTCTATTCCAGGGACGTACCCATCGTGGATAGGAAGTTCCTTTGCCTGACCAGTTGTTGGAAATCCAAACTCCAATACGAACTGTGTACGGTTTTAGTTGTAGAACCTGCCATTCACTTATGGTGGCGCCCCACTGTTTGGATGGTAGCTATAGTAGGCATAGTTCGAAATGTCTATGCTGGCTAAGATTTATATTCCACTTTCGAAATGTTTTCTACACTATGCACCAATAATAATATCAAAAATGATTTGATTTTTGCGTAGTAAGCATCTTTGACTATCATAAGAAGAAATCTCCTCCAATTCTGCGTTTGCATTGTGTGTGTGGTGGGAGGTCTTATGGTAGTTTCATTTTCAAAAAGCATTGCGAATTTACTTTAAAATTCTTTTGTTGTTTGTTTTAAAGATAAACTGTTTTGGTTGCTCACACCAGTCCCACGACTGACTCGGAGTTTATTGTTCCTTTCCTAAACTCTGGGTGCTCATAATTTTCTACACGAGCAGTCTAGAGTTGGGTTTTTCAGATAGTCAGGACTTGTAGATTTTCTGGAGCTAGTTCAGTCTTTGGATCGGACTGCACTTGCTTATTCTTGGTGTATCGTTATTGGGAGTTCGAGCTACTGCTGGAGTTCTCTCTTGAAGACTATCTTAGAGTTATTGTTCCGCTGCTGATGTTAGTTATCTATTTTTTTCTTTTCCGCTGCTATTTGTTGTATCATATCTCTGATGTATATTGATATTCATTGTATCACTCTGTTGTATCGGATATTGTATATCAATGTATTATTCTTTTATTCCGCTGTGTTATTTACTTAATGTTGTTATAAGCTCCGGAGAACCGGATTTGGCATTTGAATCTACGGCATTTTGAGTACAAGTGGAGTACGGGTGCCGATTTTCGAAGGCCAACTTTTGGGTCTTCACATTTGGTATCAGAGCTAAGGTTGAACTTTAGCTCAGGAGTATAACACGTTAAGTAGCTCATTAGAGATAGAGTGAAGTAAACTCTAGAATGAGTATATCCTTAAGATATCTGTTCGAATGCCTCAGTAAATTCTCTTACTATCCACTGATAGTGAGTATGAGTGCAAGAAGAGGACGAGATAGGGGACAAAGGAATACGACTATAAATGGTCAATACCCTGCGACAGTGGAAATAACTTTCTTATCAATTTTCTTTGACTCGTTCCCAAATTCTTTTGATTTCTTCGTATCAGCTACAAGAAGAAGTTTCGGGGTACAATGATGGCCCTATGAATCGTTGTAGAAAATCCTTACTTCGTATTTTCATTGGTTTCTTATCAGTTTTTGATTTAAACCTTAATGAATTTGAAATTGGAAATTTTAAGTTGAGTTAAATTGATTAATAGAATATGAAGCTAAATTTGAATCAATTGGAACGATTTCGTTTGAAACCGAATTTGAAATTCTATTGTAATTTCTTTTGAATACCAAAGTCCGAAGAAGGACAAAATTGGTATGTATTCTGAGATATTCCGACTTGAATTCGGAATCCGTATCTTATGTTTGAGGAATTATAGGAGATCAAATTTATCTTTGATCTATCTGTCTTTGTTTTCGTGCCTGCGAATTTCGAGGACGAAATTCTTTTAAGGGGGGAAGTTTGTCACGACCCCGAAATTTTAATTTATTTAAATTAATGATTAAACGAATTTTTGGATTAAATTGAGTATTTAAATAAATTTCTGAATAAAAATTGTGAAATAACTGGATTAATTGGAGCGAGTTTCCCCGACTCGAATATGAGTGAATTGGAAATCTTATATATAAGTATATATATATTAATTTTTGATTTGAAGTGTAAATAAATGATGATGATAATATTACAGTAAAATAAATATTTAAGTTAAAATAAAAAAAAAAATATATAACAACAAAATAATAAAATCTAACAATATAATGATAAAAGAACTTCATTTAAATTTCAAAGTATATGACCAAAGAAAACACACTACAAGTATAACTAGAAATGAAGATTTCACAAGTTCAAACCATGTAATCAAAACAGGTGAATTAAAAATAAAGAACATTAAGTAAAATATTTAACAAGTTTAACAAATTTGTACAATAACAGAAACAAGAAAAATAGAATACAAAGCATGAACTAAACAATACATATAAACATCTATGTACAAAGCAAAAGTATAAAACCAGATATATAAGTATGCAATAAAGCTGCAGCCACCAAAATGATAAATACAAATCTCAGTACATACAATATCTATCAGCCGAAATGAAGCAAGGTACCAAGCAAAAATAAAATAAAGGACGAGTATGTAAACTAGGATGGAGGCATGAGCAATAAATGCTATCTGCTCTTCAGCATGATCAAGATCAAATCAGATGAAGCAAAGCATGGGTTTAGTCAACAAAAAAAATAATAATAATATAAAGCTAAGCAAAGAGTACTTGCCTATACCTCAACCTGTACAAGAGCCTTCTCTGTTTATATTCATACATGTTGTTTCAGTTTGTTCAAAGGAGAAAAAAAAAATATATAAAGTCAGGAAAGGAAAATATAAACATCACCGTATTCTCGAACTCAAAATCATTCAATTCTTGTTTCCAGGTGAGCAAACCACATCCCAAAACTTTAAATCTGGTTTACATCTTGATTGCATGTAATGATCTGTTAATGTGTGATAAAAATTATGCTTGCATGTTGAATATATATGTATGTAGGTAGATGGGCATGCCTGTATATGAATGAACACACCTCTGTTTGTTTCCAGGCCAAAGATAAATTTAAAAATTCAATTTCTTCTTCCTCAAACTCTTATAGGTCATGATCTCTGGAAACTGAAATGATTAAAGTGAGTAACTTATTTCTTAAAGATTTAAAGTATAAATTTGTTGTATTTATATAATTGTGAATAGGTTATATATATACGTATGTGGATCCCCTGAATATAAAAGAAAACTGGAATTGTTATCTCTGGTTGTTGGTTACTCAAGTCCCCTGTTTGAGTTCCTAAATTCTAACGGTTGATGTTAGAATCATTTCCCTGGATATTCTAAATTGTTTGAGCTGAGAGATAAAACGAATATTGGTTGTTATATCCTAAATAAAGATTTAAACATGAAGTCAAGTTAAAAACAGTTTGAAACATCTCTGGAAAAGCAAAGACTGAGAAACATCATTATATATGCAATAATTCGAGTGTCTTAATTCTCGAATTCAAATATATAATTTGAATTCTTATACTTTGACTTGAATTTTAAGGCTGGAATCACGTTTTTTTGAAGTAGGAGGCGAGATTAATCTTGGGTTAAACGGAAATGGCTTTTCGACCATTTTCCGGTGATCTCGGTGAAGGGGGAGGTCGTGGCTCTCTGGGGTGGTAGAGGAGTGAGTGGAGCATCTGGGAAAATATTCGTATGGTGGTTCGATGAACAAGGTGAAGGCGGTGAGCAATTTTTTGCTCGTAAACCTAGTTTGGAGTGGTCGAAGTAATGGGTCTCGTTCGTCACCGTCAAGCGATCGAGTGCAGGGGGATTTCGAGAGGAGGTAGCTCGGTCGTAGCCGAGCCATTGGACGGAGTTAGGGATCTTCAGGTGGTCGGGGCGGTGAATTCGAGGCTGAGTATGGTGACTGATTGGTTTGGGTTGGTGGCGAAAGTGCTTGATTTTGAATTCGAGAGTATGGCGAAGTTCTGGCAATCGAAGATTGAATCGTGGGTGGAGTTCGACTTGCTCGTCGACGAAGCGGTGGATGGAAGCAAGCGACGGTGATGTACACGTGCACAGTGCACGTTGGTGTCTGGGTTGATTGAATTTGGGGAAGACAGTGTTTTCTCGCGAATGACTCGAAGTATACGTGAGTGACTCGAAGTTTTTTTGGTGCTGGACTCGAAGCATGTAGGGGAGTGACTCGAAGCAAATTTGAGTTGCCTCGGGTTTGGTTAAACTGGGTTACAGTTTTGTTCAAAACTGTCTGCAGTTTGAAATTTTTAAACAAAATTAAAATGAATTTGCAAGCTAGATGTGAATAAGGTTAAATCAAGTTTTAAAACTAATTACTTGAACTATTCTTTCAAATAATAATTATTTATTTTAAAGCTTGGTTAAATAAAGGATATGAAATTTATTTTAACTTCGATTAAGTTAAATCTTAAGTTATTTAAACTTAGTTAATAACGTAATTAAGTAGAAATCAAAAAGATAAAGTGTTTTATCATTAATTTAACTTAAAAACTTTTGTTAATTTACAAATTTATGATAATTTGATTTCAAGGTCTATTAAATAAGGAAGTTAAAATAAATGATAGCCCTTTCTAATTAATCAAGATTTGGATTACTTAATGATAGTAATTAAAGGACAATTAATTAATAATTAAAAGTTAATTAATTTATGATTTGATGGAAAATTTGTTAATGAAATTAATTAAGGGTTAATTTATTAATGTAATTAATTAAAGATAATTAATTAAAGGATAATTAAATAATTAAAGGTTAATTATTTAATATTTAAAGGTTGATGAATTATAATTTAAGATTTATTAATATATTATTAGTGGTTAATTAATAAATGATTAAAGTATAATTAATCAGAATGATTTGTAATTAATTAATGTTAATTAACCAGGATTTGTGATTTATTCATAAGTAATAAATCTGTTTTAATATAATCAGATATAAATTGACCTTACTTATGGATGATTGGATTTGACTAAATGATTGAATTGTTTGATATTTCCTGATATATGATGCTTTGTGATACGTCTTGATTTATGTCGTGATCTGTGATTTTTGTTTCTGTGGTATATTGTTATATGAATATGAAACCCTTGACCCGTAAACGACACTTGAATTTCGATGCGACAGGGAGTCGGATTCCAGTTGGTTATCCGAAACCCACATCGAATTATAATTGTGAACCTTTGTGACTGATAAATTTATTTTATCTATGAATATGTGAATGAAGATAAGCGTTATCGATCATACCGCTTATCGATATTTCTATGATGATTGATGTTGCACTATCGTGTGTAAAACCCATGGACTACAACATACACACACAAATATGGATTTCACGTGGAAATCGGTTAAGTCACAGATAATTTAAATTTGATGTTTTTGAAATTAAAATTTTAATTTCAATTGATTTTGAAATTAGAAATTTCGGTTTAAATGTGAAAAGCTTTTGAAATGGATTTTCAAAGACGAAATTTATTTTTGAATAACTTGATAAAGTTTTGGAAGTTTAAATAATTTGATTTAAACTTAAATTCAAGATTTGAAATTGAATTCTATGATTTGAAACTAGGGATTAAAGATGTTTATATATGGGTTAAACTATTTTAAAAAGTATTGATTTTGAAATGTGAATATAATTCAAGGACTTTAACCCGTGCAAATAAAATTGGATTTCTCTTAAATGAAAACTGTTTGTTTTCAAATGATAAAAGCTTTCATATATATATAAGAAATGAAATTCTAATTTAAAGGAATTTCAAGTATAAATTGAAAGATGGTTTTCCAAGTTATAAATGAATTCTTTTTGAAAAAATATGAATTGAATCTGTTTATTTTTAACAGATTTAGAATGATGTTTTGTTTAAACCATTCGAAATGAAATTGTTTTGAAAACTATAAGTTGAATCTTTATTTTAAAGATTTAACGAGTTAATCCAATTGAAACAGAAGTTGTTTTGAAATCTATGAATGTATCTTTGTGAATGGGGTTAACTTTGTGAAATAAATCTTTTTGTTTAAAAGATTTGAAATGGAAATTGGTTTAAACCATTTGAAGAAAAGATTTTGGGTAATAAGTTGTGACTTAATTGAAATCCCAATATCCATATGTTTTTAAATATTTCGCTCATTATTCGGGTTAGCCGGGAAAAGACATTTGTGTCATATAACCCATTCCGAATAGTGATACGTCGTATATGGATAGCATTTGAAGACCGGATATTTGCGAAAACGAAAGGACAACTCGTCGAATGTCTCTGCATCGACTGGCCCCGATATAGAGATTTTATCACCCTTTGTGATGGGAAGTCCGGACGGGATTGTGAATACCCGGAATTGCAAGGGCTTCGTAAGAAGTGCCTTCGGTTCTGTTCGAACCCGGAACAGACTTGTATGGATACATGTTTGACATTACACTTTGAGATATAAAGCCGATTTCTTTCAAATACATTTCTGTTGGTGGCGGAGAATTTATTCTCTTAGCTTAACACCCTTCTTTGAGACGTACGAGCTCAGAGGTTATGTAGTTGAAATTTATCAGCGATATATCCCAATTTGGTAATGTGGCATGCTGAGTGTTGCTGTGTGATGATCAGTGTTTGATCATTTGCGATATGATCATTTTGTTTGATCTTATATCTTTGTGATCATAGGTTGATCATTTGTTTGACCCGAAGCATGGCTTTGTGTACAAAGCGTAGCTTTGTGGACGAGACTTCATCGAGCCTCACACCCCGGAAATGGTCGAAACAGGAAGAATGCGGCAAGGTTCTAGGGAGTAGCGCCCCTTAGTGTATGTCATTCCTTCTGGATAAAGGTGGTATCATGGTATGGAGCCCAGATACTTAACCTCTGTGGTTACTGCATTATTTTACTATGTGGTTTGTTGCGAATCGGGGATCCTCGGGAAGATCGGTGACGATCGGGGGATGGCATACGCGTGTCAGTAGTTACCTATTTTTGCAGAGGTAACCCGGCCTTGTGTTGGCAGAGATCCGGTTAGGTTCTCGGGTCGTCTATTCCAGGGACGTACCCATCGTGGATAGGAAGTTCCTTTGCCTGACCATTTGTTGGAAATCCAAACTCCAATACGAACTGTGTACGGTTTTAGTTGTAGAACCTGCCATTCACTTATGGTGGCGCCCCACTGTTTGGATGGTAGCTATAGTAGGCATAGTTCGAAATGTCTATGCTGGCTAAGATTTATATTCCACTTTCGAAATGTTTTCTACACTATGCACCAATAATAATATCAAAAATGATTTGATTTTTGCGTAGTAAGCATCTTTGACTATCATAAGAAGAAATCTCCTCCAATTCTGCGTTTGCATTGTGTGTGTGGTGGGAGGTCTTATGGTAGTTTCATTTTCAAAAAGCATTGCGAATTTACTTTAAAATTCTTTTGTTGTTTGTTTTAAAGATAAACTGTTTTGGTTGCTCACACCAGTCCCACGACTGACTCGGAGTTTATTGTTCCTTTCCTAAACTCTGGGTGCTCATAATTTTCTACACGAGCAGTCTAGAGTTGGGTTTTTCAGATAGTCAGGACTTGTAGATTTTCTGGAGCTAGTTCAGTCTTTGGATCGGACTGCACTTGCTTATTCTTGGTGTATCGTTATTGGGAGTTCGAGCTACTGCTGGAGTTCTCTCTTGAAGACTATCTTAGAGTTATTGTTCCGCTGCTGATGTTAGTTATCTATTTTTTTCTTTTCCGCTGCTATTTGTTGTATCATATCTCTGATGTATATTGATATTCATTGTATCACTCTGTTGTATCGGATATTGTATATCAATGTATTATTCTTTTATTCCGCTGTGTTATTTACTTAATGTTGTTATAAGCTCCGGAGAACCGGATTTGGCATTTGAATCTACGGCATTTTGAGTACAAGTGGAGTACGGGTGCCGATTTTCGAAGGCCAACTTTTGGGTCTTCACAATTAACTAAGGGTTATTAAGTATTGATTAAGGTGATTAATTTTAATAATTTATTAGATAAGTAAATTTTGTTAACCCATAATAAATTGTTTACATGTAATTACTTAATAAAAGTACTTAAGGATTAATTACTTATTGTACTTAATTTTGAATATTTTGATTAATTAAAGTTAATTAATTTTGTTTAATTTGGTTTAAGAAAATCATGAGATAATGTGGTAATTTACGATTAATTGTTATGAGGCGATTGCTTAATGGCAATTAATTAAGAATTAATTTATTAGTTAATTAAGGAATAATTAAATAATTAGGGGTTATTTTATGATTTAAGGTGGATTGATTTATTAATTAAGGTTAATTAATTTATCATTAAAGGTTAAGTTATAAATAATTAAAGAGTAATTAATCAAATTGATTTGTAATTAAATAATATTAATTAACCAGGATTAGTCATTCATAAGTAATTAATCTAATTTGAATAAATCAGATAATTAACTGACCTTACTTATGAATGTTTGGATTCTGTTGAATGATTTGATTGTTTGATATCCCTGATATATGATGCTTTGTGATACATCCTGATTTATGTTGTGATCTGTAGTTTACTTATCTGTGACCTTTATATATCTATGACCTGTGAATGAACGATAAGCGTTGTTCTTATACCGCTTATCGAATTATATTTCTGTATTCTGATATGTGATGATTCATTGTGTTGCACTATTGTGTGTGAAACCCCGGACTACACTTTCACACACACAAATATGGATTTGACGTGGAAATCGGTTAAGTCACAGATAATTTAAAATTGATGTTTTTGAAATTGAAATTTTAATTTCAATTGATTTTGAAAATTAGAAATTCGGGTTTAAAGTGAAAAGCAATTGAAATAGAATTTCAAAGATAAAAGTTATTTTGAATAACTTAATCGAGTCTTGAAAAATTTAAATAATTTGATTTAAATTTGAATTCAAGTTTGGAATTAAATCCTATGATTTGAAACTAGGGATTAAAGATGATATAAATGTGTTTATATAAAGTTTAACCATTTAAAAGTATAATTTTGAGAATTTGGATTTAACCCAAGGATTTCCACTCGTATGAATGAATCAGATTTTCTGAAATGGAACTGTTTGTTTTAAAAGAATAAAAGCTTTCCGATAAGAAATGAAATTCCAGTTTAATTAAGGGAATTTCAAGGTTGAATTGAAAAATGGTTTTTCCAAGTTATAAATGAATTCTTTTTGAAAGCTATAAATTAAATCTGTTATCTTTAACAGATTTAAAAATAATGATTTGTTTAAACCATTTGAAATGGAATTGTTTTGAAAGCTATAAGTTAAATCTTGATTTGAAGATTTAACGAGTTAATCAAATTGAAATGGAAATTAATTTGGAAAATCTGTGAATGAATCTTTTGTTTAAAAGATTAAAGTGTGGAAACTATTTAAACCGTGAAGATTGAATCTTTTTGTTTAAAGATTTGAAAATGGTAATTTGTTTAAACCATTTGAAGAAAAGTTTTGGGTAATAAGTTGTGACTTAATTGAAATCCCATATCCATATGTTTTAAATATTACGCTCACTATTCGGTTTAGCCGGGAGAGGACCTTTGTGTCGTATAACCCATTCCGAATATGTGATACGTCGATATGGATAGCATTTGAAGACCGGTGTTGAAGACCGGATATTTTTGAAAACGGAAGGATTACCGTCGAGTTACTCTGCATCGGCTGATCCCCGATATAGAGGTCTTATCATCCTTAGTGACGGGAAGTCCGGACGTGATTGAAAATTATCCGGAATTGCAAGGGCTTCGTGAGAAGTGCCTTCGGTTCTGTTCGATCCCGGAACAGACTTATATGGATACATGTCTGACATTACACTTTGAGATATAAAGCCGATTTCTTTCAAATACATTTCTGTTGGTGGCGGAGAATTTATTCTCTTAGCTTAACACCCTTCTCTGAGACGTACGAGCTCAGAGGTTATGTAGTTGAAATTTATCAGCGATATATCCCAATTTGGTAATGTGGCATGCTGAGTGCTGCTGTGAAATGATCAGTGTTTGATCATTTGCGATATGATCATTTGTTTGATCTTATATCTTTGTGATCATAGGTTGATCATTTG
Source organism: Allium fistulosum (assembly GCA_030737815.1). NCBI lineage: Eukaryota > Viridiplantae > Streptophyta > Magnoliopsida > Asparagales > Amaryllidaceae > Allium > Allium fistulosum. The sequence goes on along the minus strand of CM060901.1, from coordinate 99,467,208 downwards.
TTTGACCCGAAGCATGGCTTTGTGAACAAAGCGTAGCTTTGTGGACGAGACTTCGTCAGGGCCTCACAACCCGGAAATGGTCGAAACAGGAATGTTGCGGCAAGGTTATGAGGGTCGCGCCCTTTAGGGTATGTCATTTCCTTCTGGAAAGGGGTGGTATCATGGTATGGAGCCCAGATACTTACTCATGTGGATACACTTTATTATGTGTGATGTTGGTTTAGAGGCGCCTCGGATAAAGGTCCCAAAGGATCGGGGAATGGCATATTCGTGAGTTACCTGTTACAGGGGTAACCCGGCCTTGTTTTGCAGAGAGCAGTTTGTCTCTCGGGACGTCCCGCCAGAGGCGATCCCATGCGGCGGAAAGGAAGTTCCTTAGCCTGACCATTTGTTGGAAATCCAAAGAAACAATACGCGGCTTGTACGGTTTTAGTTGTATTACCTGCTATGGAATGTGGCGGTAACCTGCTATTGAACATAGTAGCTATAGTAGGCATACGATACTGGTCGTATGTTGGCTAAGATTAATATTATACTTTCGAAATGTTTTTCTACACTATGCACTAATAATAATATCAAGATGATTTTACGTAGTAAGCATGTTTGACTATCATAAGAAGAAATCTCCTCCAATTCTGCGTTTGCATTGTGTGTGTGGCGGGAGGTCTTATGGTAGTTTCATTTTCCAAAAGCATTGCGGATTTCAATGTTTAAAATCCTTTTGTTGTTGTTTAAAGATAAATTGTTTTTGTTGCTCACACCAGTCCCATGACTGATCCGGAGTTTATTGTTCCCTTCCTAAACTCTGGGTGCTCATAATTTTCCACACGAGCAGTCTAGAGTTGGGTTTCTTTTCAGATATTCAGGTTTAGTAGATTATCTGGAGCTAGTTCATTCATCGGAGTTGCTTATCTTGGAGTTGTGGATTCATTCATGTCTGAAGATCATTTTGGAGTTATCACTTCTATTGATATTGTTCCGCTGCTGTTGTTATCATTTTCTTTTCCGCTGCTATTTCTTGTATCATATCTCTGATGTATATTGATATTCATTGTATCACTCTGTTGTATCGGATATTGTATATCAATGTATTATTCTTTTCTTCCGTTGTGTTATTTACTTAATTGTGTTATAGCTCCGGGAAGCCAGATTCGGCGTTTGAATCTACGGCATTTTGAGTACAAGTGAAGTACGGGTGCCGATTTTCGAAGGCCGAGTTTTTGGACTCTTACATGTGGTATCAGAGCTAAGGTTGAACTTTAGCTCAGGAGTTTTTTGGTGGGGATGTGCCTGTTGCCGCCAGGTCGGTTTGGGGGAACTCGAATTCGATTTCGAGTGGATGATGAAGTTTTGATGGTCGCGACGTGATGCAGGGATGGTCGGCGACTTGTTCGTTGGCTGGGTAGTGGCCGGAGGTGGCTGGAGCCATGGTGCACGTGCACCGTGCATTTGTGTAGCACTGAGGATTTGGGTCGTGGTTGAGTTGATGTGCTTCGAGGAAAATGGAATTTTACTCGATGATGATTTCGAGTTTTGTTCGCGTGATATGGAGTTTGGGTTGACGCGGGTACAAATTGGGGAAGACTCGAAGTACCACTCGAGTTAGAGCAAGGGAGGTTTCGGGTTTGTGGTTTTTTCTTTCAAACTGCTGTTTTTTTTATGAAGATAAGTGAAAGTGTTTAACAATTAAGTTTGTAGTTAATACTATAATTGATTTTCAAAATTTAAAGGAAGACATCTAAAGGTTTAATTAAGTTGAACAATTAAATCAATTAACTAATTTATAATTGTAATTAGAGTTTGAATTAATTATGTTTAAGTAATAGATAAACTTGTAATTAACTACTTAAGTTAATAAATGAATGGTTAAAAGTTAACTAATGATTTAGGAAATCTATAACTTAACATGAATTAAAAGCGATTAAGAAATGCTATTAGATAATTAACTAAGGGTTATTAAGTATTGATTAAGGTGATTAATTTTAATAATTTATTAGATAAGTAAATTTTGTTAACCCATAATAAATTGTTTACATGTAATTACTTAATAAAAGTACTTAAGGATTAATTACTTATTGTACTTAATTTTGAATATTTTGATTAATTAAAGTTAATTAATTTTGTTTAATTTGGTTTAAGAAAATCATGAGATAATGTGGTAATTTACGATTAATTGTTATGAGGCGATTGCTTAATGGCAATTAATTAAGAATTAATTTATTAGTTAATTAAGGAATAATTAAATAATTAGGGGTTATTTTATGATTTAAGGTGGATTGATTTATTAATTAAGGTTAATTAATTTATCATTAAAGGTTAAGTTATAAATAATTAAAGAGTAATTAATCAAATTGATTTGTAATTAAATAATATTAATTAACCAGGATTAGTCATTCATAAGTAATTAATCTAATTTGAATAAATCAGATAATTAACTGACCTTACTTATGAATGTTTGGATTCTGTTGAATGATTTGATTGTTTGATATCCCTGATATATGATGCTTTGTGATACATCCTGATTTATGTTGTGATCTGTAGTTTACTTATCTGTGACCTTTATATATCTATGACCTGTGAATGAACGATAAGCGTTGTTCTTATACCACTTATCGAATTATATTTCTGTATTCTGATATGTGATGATTCATTGTGTTGCACTATTGTGTGTGAAACCCCGGACTACACTTTCACACACACAAATATGGATTTCACGTGGAAATCGGTTAAGTCACAGATAATTTAAAATTGATGTTTTTGAAATTGAAATTTTAATTTCAATTGATTTTGAAAATTAGAAATTCGGGTTTAAAGTGAAAAGCAATTGAAATAGAATTTCAAAGATAAAAGTTATTTTGAATAACTTAATCGAGTCTTGAAAAATTTAAATAATTTGATTTAAATTTGAATTCAAGTTTGGAATTAAATCCTATGATTTGAAACTAGGGATTAAAGATGATATAAATGTGTTTATATAAAGTTTAACCATTTAAAAGTATAATTTTGAGAATTTGGATTTAACCCAAGGATTTCCACTCGTATGAATGAATCAGATTTTCTGAAATGGAACTATTTGTTTTAAAAGAATAAAAGCTTTCCGATAAGAAATGAAATTCCAGTTTAATTAAGGGAATTTCAAGGTCGAATTGAAAAATGGTTTTTCCAAGTTATAAATGAATTCTTTTTGAAAGCTATAAATTAAATCTGTTATCTTTAACAGATTTAAAAATAATGATTTGTTTAAACCATTTGAAATGGAATTGTTTTGAAAGCTATAAGTTAAATCTTGATTTGAAGATTTAACGAGTTAATCAAATTGAAATGGAAATTAATTTGGAAAATCTGTGAATGAATCTTTTGTTTAGAAGATTAAAGTGTGGAAACTATTTAAACCGTGAAGATTGAATCTTTTTGTTTAAAGATTTGAAAATGGTAATTTGTTTAAACCATTTGAAGAAAAGTTTTGGGTAATAAGTTGTGACTTAATTGAAATCCCATATCCATATGTTTTAAATATTACGCTCACTATTCGGTTTAGCCGGGAGAGGACCTTTGTGTCGTATAACCCATTCCGAATATGTGATACGTCGTGGATCGCATTTGCTATATTACAGCGTGATAGGGGGTTCTCGCTTCGCGGTTTGGTGGCGAACGGGAGACTCTTACCCCTACATGTCCCTGAGTGGGATGGGTTGGTTGTGACAGTCGAGAGGCTGGCCGTAAAAGCAACTGCGAGGTGCCAGTGTTAGCCACGGTGGGGCCGGGATGGTTGCAAAGCCTACCGGTGGCCGCTGTCTTCGGACTCTTACATGTGGTATCAGAGCTAAGGTTGAACTTTAGCTCAGGAGTATAACACGTTAAGTAACTCATTAGAGATAGGGTGAAGTATACCCTAGAATGAGTAATTCTCAGATATCCGTCCGTACGCCTCAGTAAATTCTCTTGCTATCCACTGATAGTAAGTATGAGTGAAAGAAGAGGATGAGATAGGGGACAGGGGATTACGACTATAAATGGTCAATACCCTGTAACAATAGTGGAAACAAATTTTCTCTATCAGTCTCTTTTGTTCGACATCTTTTCTCAATTCTTCCATGATTTCTGGTAGATCCAGAAATAAATTCGATATATAAAAATGGGACATAAACTCCAACTGAGCCAAAATTGTTTGTTTGGATGGATTGATTGTTTTGTTTGCTATGGTTGATAGGTATACTTAGTCTTTAAACTAAAAGTTTTGAAACTGTATCCATATATCTATCTATTCTTTTGGGTCCCAGTATATTCTACGAATGGTTAGTTATCACTTCGAACTGACCGATGCCACTGTATATTTCGTAGATCTAGATAACTCGAGTATCTTGTGAAGTGTCAAACAGATTCGTTCTTGTATCTGTTATCGATATTCTGATTTGGTAAGCCAAATGCGGAATAGCTGTTCAGTTCGATTTGATGAAATATTCTTCATCTAGCTTTGTGTCTCCTTGGCAATTTCGAGGACGAAATTCTTTTAAGGGGGGAAGTCTGTAACGACCCCGAATTTTAATCTATTTTAAATTGATAATTAAATGAATTTTTGAATTAAATTTGTGAAATAAAACGGTAAATAAATTGCGAGTTTCCCCGAGACGAATAAATTTGTGTTAAATCAATCAAATTTAAATATTGTATAAATATGGTATATATGAGAATATATATATATATGTATTTGAACACATCAGAGTAAATTTGAAATAATATAATAGATTTGATTTGTGTTTAAATTGTAAATAATAATTTGAGTGTATGAAAATATATATATATAGAAATTCAAGACAAATTGTCTTCAGCCGAGATGTATAGGCTGGCAAAGGAAGAAAAAATAAATATATAACCTGGTACAAGCTAATAAATGCAAGTGTATCACCTTGTACAACATTTCATTTCAGCCGAGACCAACAATACCAAAACATATCTCATCAGCCACCATTTAAAAAAAAAATATATAAATTGAACAAAGAAAAGATAAGGCTGTAGCTTATCAAATAAGGCAAAGGAAATTAACCCATGAATCTTTAGCCACCAAGTAGAAAAAAAAAATACCAGCCGAAGTTTGCATAGTCAAACAAACAAAGTAAAGGATCACATTTCAATCATGTTTCAAAATATAAACTGATGTTCGAATAGGATATATGCCTGCAAAACTTAAGGAAACAAAAGCAAAATACAAAGTAAAAATATATTATACCTATAGCTTGTAGTTTAAGTCTAAGGCAAGTGTATAAAATATGGATAAGTATCAAAGGGAACATCAAGTACTAATAGCATTAAATGTGCATATCCTAGCAGCAAACATAATCTATACGAATTGCATAAAACTTCTCTCAGCCTCCACATTTTATAAAAATCTCTGACAATGGAAAAAAATATTAACCCTGTAAATTGTTTTAAAACTTCAACCTGGAAGCTATTCCCATTTCAGTTTGAACTAAACAAGACTAAGAATAAAAACTTCCATTTATAAACTTGAACAAGACTTCATTCTACATCATCAAATACAATTAAACATCAGACAGCAGCAAGGCAAGAAGATCAAAGTGGAAAACATTTTCCAGTTTTTCAAGTTCGAACTGTTCAACATGAAGCAGGCTCTGTTCTTCTTCCAAAAATCAAAGTGAGTAACATCACAATCTAAAAATGGTTAAGTATAATTGTTCTGTATATGCTTCCTTCTGGAATTTATTTGCTTGAGTATATTTTGCTTAGTATATCTCTGGGTATGGTTGAACATAGTGATGGGCATCTCTGTGAATATCTCTGATCTTAGTCACAGCCCTAAGTATACATCCAAATTCATTTGTTCTTAATTCTAGCTTTAACAAGGCTTAAGCTTTGACAAAAAAAAAACCTTGTATTATCAGAGACATGAATTTTAAATTCGATTTAAGGAAAACAGTTGTTTTGTTTTGTCAAATGTAAAACAACAGTGGGAAAAATTTAAATAAGAAAAAAAATCAATCGATATAATTGATGTATTCAGGTATATGAACCAAAAGCTTAAACTAAAACTTGAATTTTAAAACTAAAATTAGTATTTTTAGTTTGGGCATGAGAGTGCAGTTCTCGAGTGAACGGAAAATGGAATTTCGATGATTTCTAGCGACCTACTTGATGGTGGGGGTCGAGGCTTTTCCTGGAGGTAGGAGAGTGACCAGAGAGGCTGGGAAAAATAGTGAGAAGGTGGTCAGACTCCAGTGGAGGCGGTGGCGATTGTTTGAAAATTTTTAACCTATTTTTAGACGAGGCCAATATTTTGATTCGTTCTTCGTATTGGATGGATCGAGTGTTTCGTGGCTTTGCGAGATGGTGGAAGGGTGGTCGATGAAGGGATGGCCGGAGTTTCAGTGTTTACGATGGTCGGAGGATCGAAGACGAGGAGTTTTCAGGTTTTTGGTGGGGATGTGCCTGTTGCCGCCAGGTCGGTTTGGGGGAACTCGAATTCGATTTCGAGTGGATGATGAAGTTTTGATGGTCGCGACGTGATGCAGGGATGGTCGGCGACTTGTTCGTTGGCTGGGTAGTGGCCGGAGGTGGCTGGAGCCACGGTGCACGTGCACCGTGCATTTGTGTAGCACTGAGGATTTGGGTCGTGGTTGAGTTGATGTGCTTCGAGGAAAATGGAATTTTACTCGATGATGATTTCGAGTTTTGTTCGCGTGATATGGAGTTTGGGTTGACGCGGGTACAAATTGGGGAAGACTCGAAGTACCACTCGAGTTAGAGCAAGGGAGGTTTCAGGTTTGTGGTTTTTTCTTTCAAACTGCTGTTTTTTTTTATGAAGATAAGTGAAAGTGTTTAACAATTAAGTTTGTAGTTAATACTATAATTGATTTTCAAAATTTAAAGGAAGACTTCTAAAGGTTTAATTAAGTTGAACAATTAAATCAATTAACTAATTTATAATTGTAATTAGAGTTTGAATTAATTATGTTTAAGTAATAGATAAACTTGTAATTAACTACTTAAGTTAATAAATGAATGGTTAAAAGTTAACTAATGATTTAGGAAATCTATAACTTAACATGAATTAAAAGCGATTAAGAAATGTTATTAGATAATTAACTAAGGGTTATTAAGTATTGATTAAGGTGATTAATTTTAATAATTTATTAGATAAGTAAATTTTGTTAACCCATAATAAATTGTTTACATGTAATTACTTAATAAAAGTACTTAAGGATTAATTACTTATTGTACTTAATTTTGAATATTTTGATTAATTAAAGTTAATTAATTTTGTTTAATTTGGTTTAAGAAAATCATGAGATAATGTGGTAATTTACGATTAATTGTTATGAGGCGATTGCTTAATGGCAATTAATTAAGAATTAATTTATTAGTTAATTAAGGAATAATTAAATAATTAGGGGTTATTTTATGATTTAAGGTGGATTGATTTATTAATTAAGGTTAATTAATTTATCATTAAAGGTTAAGTTATAAATAATTAAAGAGTAATTAATCAAATTGATTTGTAATTAAATAATATTAATTAACCAGGATTAGTCATTCATAAGTAATTAATCTAATTTGAATAAATCAGATAATTAACTGACCTTACTTATGAATGTTTGGATTCTGTTGAATGATTTGATTGTTTGATATCCCTGATATATGATGCTTTGTGATACATCCTGATTTATGTTGTGATCTGTAGTTTACTTATCTGTTACCTTTATATATCTATGATCTGTGAATGAACGATAAGCGTTGTTCTTATACCGCTTATCGAATTATATTTCTGTATTCTGATATGTGATGATTCATTGTGTTTCACTATTGTGTGTGAAACCCCGGACTACACTTTCACACACACAAATATGGATTTCACGTGGAAATCGGTTAAGTCACAGATAATTTAAAATTGATGTTTTTGAAATTGAAATTTTAATTTCAATTGATTTTGAAAATTAGAAATTCGGGTTTAAAGTGAAAAGCAATTGAAATAGAATTTCAAAGATAAAAGTTATTTTGAATAACTTAATCGAGTCTTGAAAAATTTAAATAATTTGATTTAAATTTGAATTCAAGTTTGGAATTAAATCCTATGATTTGAAACTAGGGATTAAAGATGATATAAATGTGTTTATATAAAGTTTAACCATTTAAAAGTATAATTTTGAGAATTTGGATTTAACCCAAGGATTTCCACTCGTATGAATGAATCAGATTTTCTGAAATGGAACTGTTTGTTTTAAAAGAATAAAAGCTTTCCGATAAGAAATGAAATTCCAGTTTAATTAAGGGAATTTCAAGGTTGAATTGAAAAATGGTTTTTCCAAGTTATAAATGAATTCTTTTTGAAAGCTATAAATTAAATCTGTTATCTTTAACAGATTTAAAAATAATGATTTGTTTAAACCATTTGAAATGGAATTGTTTTGAAAGCTATAAGTTAAATCTTGATTTGAAGATTTAACGAGTTAATCAAATTGAAATGGAAATTAATTTGGAAAATCTGTGAATGAATCTTTTGTTTAAAAGGTTAAAGTGTGGAAACTATTTAAACCGTGAAGATTGAATCTTTTTGTTTAAAGATTTGAAAATGGTAATTTGTTTAAACCATTTGAAGAAAAGTTTTGGGTAATAAGTTGTGACTTAATTGAAATCCCATATCCATATGTTTTAAATATTACGCTCACTATTCGGTTTAGCCGGGAGAGGACCTTTGTGTCGTATAACCCATTCCGAATATGTGATACGTCGATATGGATAGCATTTGAAGACCGGTGTTGAAGACCGGATATTTTTGAAAACGGAAGGATTACCGTCGAGTTACTCTGCATCGGCTGATCCCCGATATAGAGGTCTTATCATCCTTAGTGACGGGAAGTCCGAACGTGATTGAAAATTATCCGGAATTGCAAGGGCTTCGTGAGAAGTGCCTTCGGTTCTGTTCGATCCCGGAACAGACTTGTATGGATACATGTCTGACATTACACTTTGAGATATAAAGCCGATTTCTTTCAAATACATTTCTGTTGGTGGCGGAGAATTTATTCTCTTAGCTTAACACCCTTCTCTGAGACGTACGAGCTCAGAGGTTATGTAGTTGAAATTTATCAGCGATATATCCCAATTTGGTAATGTGGCATGCTGAGTGCTGCTGTGAAATGATCAGTGTTTGATCATTTGCGATATGATCATTTGTTTGATCTTATATCTTTGTGATCATAGATTGATCATTTGTTTGACCCGAAGCATGGCTTTGTGAACAAAGCGTAGCTTTGTGGACGAGACTTCGTCAGGGCCTCACAACCCGGAAATGGTCGAAACAGGAATGTTGCGGCAAGGTTATGAGGGTCGCGCCCTTTAGGGTATGTCATTTCCTTCTGGAAAGGGGTGGTATCATGGTATGGAGCCCAGATACTTACTCATGTGGATACACTTTATTATGTGTGATGTTGGTTTAGAGGCGCCTCGGATAAAGGTCCCAAAGGACCGGGGAATGGCATATTCGTGAGTTACCTGTTACAGGGGTAACCCGGCCTTGTTTTGCAGAGAGCAGTTTGTCTCTCGGGACGCCCCGCCAGAGGCGATCCCATGCGGCGGAAAGGAAGTTCCTTAGCCTGACCATTTGTTGGAAATCCAAAGAAACAATACGCGACTTGTACAGTTTTAGTTGTATTACCTGCTATGGAATGTGGCGGTAACCTGCTATTGAACATAGTAGCTATAGTAGGCATACGATACTGGTCGTATGTTGGCTAAGATTAATATTATACTTTCGAAATGTTTTTCTACACTATGCACTAATAATAATATCAAGATGATTTTACGTAGTAAGCATGTTTGACTATCATAAGAAGAAATCTCCTCCAATTCTGCGTTTGCATTGTGTGTGTGGCGGGAGGTCTTATGGTAGTTTCATTTTCCAAAAGCATTGCGGATTTCAATGTTTAAAATCCTTTTGTTGTTGTTTAAAGATAAATTGTTTTTGTTGCTCACACCAGTCCCATGACTGATCTGGAGTTTATTGTTCCCTTCCTAAACTCTGGGTGCTCATAATTTTCCACACGAGCAGTCTAGAGTTGGGTTTCTTTTCAGATATTCAGGTTTAGTAGATTATCTGGAGCTAGTTCATTCATCAGAGTTGCTTATCTTGGAGTTGTGGATTCATTCATGTCTGAAGATCATTTTGGAGTTATCACTTCTATTGATATTGTTCCGCTGCTATTGTTATCATTTTCTTTTCCGCTGCTATTTCTTGTATCATATCTCTGATGTATATTGATATTCATTGTATCACTCTGTTGTATCGGATATTGTATATCAATGTATTATTCTTTTCTTCCGCTGTGTTATTTACTTAATTGTGTTATAGCTCCGGGAAGCCAGATTCGGCGTTTGAATCTACGGCATTTTGAGTACAAGTGAAGTACGGGTGCCGATTTTCGAAGGCCGAGTTTTTGGACTCTTACAAGACGTTTGTGGAAAACCAACAGATGTTTGTGACAAGGCTCGGGATTTTTATCCTTGAAGCCACAGACGTCTGTGGAAAACCAACAGGCGTTTGTCACAAGGCTCGGGATTTTTATTCCCGAAGCCACAGACGTCTATGGTTTTTCAACAAACGTCTGTCATCTGGGTAACTGCAAAATTATGGATGGATGCTTCTGTTCATATTGAAAGAACTCCTCTCTTCCTCAAAAGTTGTAGCCATTAGATCAAAGAGATTTTATCAAGCAGTAACAACTTTTCATTTACATCTCGTTGATTCTATAAATACATCAAAGATTGAGGTTACAAATTAACTGACTATTCTCTTGCTTTCACTACTTTCTATCTTAATTTATGCACACTTTGCTTACATATCCTCAATTAATCATAACCAAAATATTATTTTGGTTAGAACACTTCATATAATTCAAAGCATTCACTTTCATATACTTAAATGAGATTATAGGAAGAACTGTACTATCAGTCAATACCCGTGTTATTTGGAACATAAGATTGTCGAAGAAATACTTTTGTATTAGCGTATTCCTCCAGGCAAAGTGAGGGTTATGGTTTAAAGGAATTACCGAAGGGGAGTTTTGGGACTGGCGTAGGACAGGAGGTCCGAACCAGTATCAAACTCTGGTGTGCTCGCTTTTGTTATCTATCTTATTCATACTCTGTTAATTTACTCTACTTAGTATAATGAATAGTATATACTCTCAGATTAGTATATAAGTTGCATTATAGAAGATACAATAGACTTTCAATGGTCGAGCCATACTCTACCATGGCCAAGCCTATTACAAATTTTTATGTCCAAAGATCATGTTTTGCGTAGTTCTAATGTTATTTTAAGTTTTCAAAGGGTTTTGCAAAGTTTCGGTGAGTAAACTTCTAACTTTTGGAAAGATGTTGCCTTTGCATATATGATGGTTATGTGTTATTTATATATGATGTTATGTATGGATTATGATATGGTTTGGATGTATATGTATGTGGTAGCTTGTGTTTTAGCATTTGACTTGAATCTACAGATTAAAGTGATGCGTTTGGATTTAAAGTTGTGATCTTTATGATGCATGGTGATGATATGATTTAGTATTCATAATCTTGGATATATGATTAAATGGTTTGAAACTTAGAACTTGAGATGTTGAAATGGACTTGAGATCCATTTTGAAAATCAAATAGTACTAGTTTTGATTTAGTAAATGTTTTGTTTTATTTATTTTAGTTTCTAACTTTAGTTAAAGTTTTTAAACTCTTTTAAGTTATGTTTTTAAAATAAGCAAAGGTGAAAAGTTAAAGTTTTGGATTGTTAGCACCAAAATTGGTCACTAACACCCTTGAGTAAGATTGTGTAGAGAGATTAATGAAGAAAAAAAATTAAAACTGAGGAATATCGCAATAGAATGCAGTAAGAACAATAAAAAACGAGAACACCAGAATTATAGAGGTTCGGCATAACTGCCTACGTCCACTTTGATCGTAATCTTTATTACTTCTTCGAATAATTGAATACAGATACAATCTGTGCACCAACAAGTTGAGTATAAGTTTTTGTAGAAAAGAAATGAGTCTTGAAAATGGCAGAGTCTCCCCGGAGTTCTTGAAAAAAGGTCCCTTTTCACTGCGCCCCTGCCCCTTTATTTATAGACGAAGTTAGGCTGGACTTCTTGTGCGGGCCCGGGAACAAGGTACTTCGGCACATAGTAGATGACTTCTACGCACCGAGCCTGTTATGCCGATCGAGACATGCCGAACGGCAAACGCCAATCGAGAGATGCCGAGCGAGGCCTTACTGAGCTGAACGACTAAGGCGTCCATACCGAGCGCCTCTTGGCCGGGCCGCTTGATCTCCCATTCAATGCTATTCGAGGGTCACCGAGCCATGTAGCCTTCCTCACCGAGCCACATAACCGTCCCTCTATGGCCGAGCGGTGTGGGACTAAGGTACTCCTACCGAACGCTCCAATGCCGAGCCACCCTTGCGAAGCGGCATATACTGTGCTCCTCTCGGACTGAACTGCTTTTGAATAGGACTCCCCGAGACCGAACGAGAAATGTCGAGCCGTCTCAACCGAACGATGCATCTCGAATAATTCAGACAGTATGAGGCATCCCTTCCTTTGACCGAGCCATGTGTTACTCCACTTCGTGAAGCCGAGCGGTACATACCGGGCGACGTTGACTCAATCGTCTACACGAGGCTTGCCGAGCCATGTGGACCAAGTGACGTGTGCCGAACCGTACCTAAATGCCACAACATGTCGACTGCATCAAACCCGTATATCAACAGGCTCCTCTTGGTCAGAACCTTGTCTCATGCTCATGATAATGTCTTTAACTGTCGCCTTGTAGCCCGGCCAAGGTGCTGGGTAACATTTGCCCCCCAAAGTGTGTCGTGTGAGTCAACATGACACGCTTTGAGTCAATGATCAATTCTTATTTTCCAAAAGTCGAATGTGTTCAGTGAAGGTTGAAACATGGCCGTCTTCCTTAGTATTTCATACAATTCGGAGCCTATTTTCTCCTCTCTTTTTCCTTATATATAAATAAGGGGCCGTTCGGCATATAGAGACCGACCCACATAATAGACTTACTCGAACTAGACGGTATACATCCAACAACTGACTTCTCAAACCACACTGACCGGCCCAACATGAGATAGCCTGTTCGCCTCCCCTCCCCTATATATAAGAACTTTCTCTTTCTCATTCTCCTCACCTTTACTTTATTTTTCCGAGATTTAACAAATTACCTTCTCCCGAACCTCCGCTTTCACTCCAGTACCCCTTCCTCCCCCTACTTCGAAACGTGCGTTTCGTAACTGCCTCACTTAATAAACCCGAATGAATTCCGCTCCGAAATTCGCGACCTACAATTTCCGAACCACTCTTGTAGGTACGAATCTATTATTCGACCCATATTCCCAAATCAGGAATTTTGCATGAAGCTCGCGTTCGCGAGTACATTTTTCTTTTTCTATTTAGTAGGAGTTATTGTATTCAATGGAGGTCGAATTAGAAATAATAACATGTATTAGGTTAAGAGCTTGATAGGGCTAGATTGGTGGTTAAGGTCGTTCGGCGATCAAGGAGCAAGAGAGAAGAGAGTGTGAACGGGTCGGCATTTTTATTTTGGGTGGAAGTCGGCTGCTCGGTGGACTTCTTGTGAGAGTAATGCTAGGGAGGTAGAGGAATGGGGTGTCATTTGGTCTAGCGAGAGAAAGCGCCGTTCGACGATGTCATGTGTCAGCCAAAGTCTGATGGAGGAGTCCGTTTGGTTATTAGGAAAAGACAGGAAGCGTGTGGGTCGGTCGGTATGAATGGTTTCTAGAGTCAGGGACAGTGGCCCGGTGTGGTTTTGGTGTTGAGGGAGAGAGTATGGCATAACCAGTTAAGGGTTGTGTTATGGCCTGGTTAGAGACCACAAGGTGGGTTCGATATACCGAGCGAGTGCGGTTCGGTATACCCCTCGAAGACTGTTCGATGAAGAGAGAGTGTCGGTCTAGTGAGTCACTCGGCTTCAGGTCCTAGGGTTGGTGTTAATAATCATGATTGTCTCCAGTTAAGTACAACACATATCAAAACTACATACTTCCATGCCTTACCACAGAACAATGAACAACGACAACAATTTATGCATACAAGCATATTGAACTGATTTTGACTGATAACTCCCCAATTCCAACAACTATAAACCCGAGTTCAACTCGATAAAAAAAATAATAGCCTTCAACATATAGTATTAATGCCCGAGTTCAAGACCAAAACCTTCATAGGGCGAGCTCTCACAGACGGTCAGCGATGACGGTCTTTGAAGATGACAGTTCAATGCTTAACCTTACTTTATCATCTTTTGGACCTTTAATTCTCTTACACTTATACTCGAACAATTGCACTAGTCCACACACCACACGGGGGGAGTACTTTTGTCGTTATGTCTAATATTGATTGTCTTTCAAGTATAGTTCAAATAGGTGTTTATTCCAAATTCGACGCTCATTGAGGATGTCTAGAAAGTCGAGCTCCCCCACAATCTCAGATAAACCCGAGCCAAGTTCTCAACAGGAAGTAGTGGGAACTTCGAATCCATCGATAACTCCTACTCAGAATATCCCGAGCCCAACGGCTGCGACTATTGACTTGGCTCCTGATGCTATAGATGGAGCGATTATCCTAGACAATCCGGCTGATTCTCAAGCTTCGATAATAAATGAAAACGCTCTTCGCCGACTATGCTCAATCCATGGAATCCCTTTTGACGATGTGCTAGTTCCATCGGGACAAGATCGTCCCCACCTGCCCCCAGTTGGGTATACGGCTTACAACAAATTCATGTGCTGGGTTGGTAGCGTGCCACTAATCAGCTCCTTCCTCTGTGATGTGTTGCAGTATATTGAGATCGCCCCAGCACAGTTACATCACAATAGCCACGCGTTCATATATGGCACGTGTATTCTTTTCATGAGCGTTTTATTCAAGCTCCCCACTCCCGGTGATATCCGCTATATCTACCGTTTCAAGAGACGGTCCGACAGCCCATCTTTCATATTCCTTGAGCCACATAACAAGTGCCAAATCCTGATAGGGGCGTGGAGCAAATTCTCCCAATATAAGCAGGAGTGGTTTTACATGCGCTGTCCTCCTGCCATTGCGAGGAGATGGCTAGAAGGTAGTAAGTTCCTTCTCTGTATCAATATTTGCATGCGGCAAAAAGTTCATTCTTACTAAATCTTTTCTCGACTTTCATAGGTATCAGCCCACGTCCCGAAGGCTACGGGTACTCTGAGGTCGTCGAAGCTATTCGAGCTGTTCCCACGGGAGACCGTGACATCAGATCCATCATTTCCAATGAATCGCTCTCAAAATTTGGGTTGTTGGCGGATGGTCGCCGAATAAGTCTGCCACCCGGTGTCACTATAACCGGACCCTCGTCGAAGAAGGGTAAAGGACAGGCCGGACCTTCAGTGCCTCCTACGAGTAGTGCCCCCGACACATCTGAGGAGGGTGAGATCAGAGAAACTAGGGTGTCAGAAGCACCTGGTGAGAATGTAAGTCCTGCTCCGGAACCGGTGGTTGAAGCACATGGCACTGATGAACCACCTCCCCCTTCAAAGGGAAAAAAGAAACTAGCTTACAAGCTGAGGAAGAAGATAGTGGGCGGAACTTCGAAAGTGGCAGTTACTCCAATGGAGAAAGCACCATCTCCATAATACTTAGAGGGTTCATTGAAAGGCTTGTCTGACCTTACTATTCCCGATGACTTGGTCAACTACGGCTTTGATGATCCAGAAGCCCTAAAACTTCATTCACCGCGAGAGCCGATGAAAGTGTCCATGCCCATCATCAAGGAGAAAAAACTCCGATTAGTAAATCTAAAGAAACTGGTCCGTTGGGAGGAAACACTAGGACACACACTAACACTCACTCTCTACCCCACACTTGAGTTTTAGCCATCATATGATCATCTCTAATTTGTTTTTACTCGATTTTTGTGCAGGCAACATGGGACGCCCGCACGACTTCGACCGCCTTCACGGTTCCTCTATCTTTCATCACTCTAGCCGAGACTCAGGGCCCAGAAAACGCCAAGATAGGGATGCCAACAGCGATAGAGACTATCGTCTTCGAGATTCATCGTCTCGAAGGAAATCTTATAGCCACTCTTCCTACCCCAATGATCCTCCTCTTCAACCAGAGCATAGCAGGGATAAATCCACTCAAAAGGGGTCTCAACCTGAAGCTCCTCGTGATCAATATTCCGGATCATCAAGCACTAGGCAATCCCGTGGGCTTCACAAGAAATTTGTTGTTTCGACGAAACAAACTTCTTTCAGTCCTACGCATGATCCATCGATAGTAGAAAAGCTAGCTGAGCTTAAAACCACATTTCCATAAATATGCTTTGATGGACTAAAGTTTCTTCTGGCGATCCATCCTATTCCGGGGCACTTTAAGCAAAGTGCCATTGCTTGTACTAATGATGTCTACATCCAGCATGACGAATTCGTTCATTTGGTGGAAAAAGTTTTGGAAGTTTCGGTGGAACGCCAGCATGAAATCGATCGCTTGAAACTCGAAGCTATCCACAATAAAGACATCATCAAAGCACAAGATGAAGAGCTTTCCTCATATAAATCTCAGCTCGAAGCTGCTCAAAAAACCGCTAAAGACACGGCCGAAGTTGTTGATCGTCTGGAAGCCGCACACAAAAAGGAATTGATGAGGTGGTTCAACGTTGTGGCGCTTTAGCCTTAGAGAAAGAATCCATCCAAAAAGAAAAGAATGCTCTCGCTCAGCGAGTTAAAGAATTAGAGGTGCTACTCCTTAAAGAAAAAGAAGAAAAAACTACAGCCCAGGAGGAGTCACAACGATATTGTGACGAGATTGTTTCCACACGACTCTTAAAAGCAAAGCTTGATGAGGAGCTCTCCAAAGTTGAAGCGTTGAAGGATGCGGCCCGTGAGGAGGGCAAAAGAGTGGTGCTATCGAAAGTCGATTCTCGCCTCGAGGCGGCTACCATGGCTGGTAGGGAGGAAATTCAGTGCATGTTTGATCCACTCATAGCCGAGTATAATGCTTGAGTTCTCATGCATCGTGACTTAACTTTTCTTGGCGAGGCTTACCTCGAATCTTTGGCCGAAGCATGGGACACTTTGATAAAGATCAATAAAGTCAAGTTGGGAACTGAAGAGGTTGATGAAGATTCCCTTGTGAAAGAAGTGCTTTGCGAGCACTACAAGAAAATGATGTATTGATAGCACGAGAGGACTGCACCGCAACGTGACTTGCTATTGTTAGTTTTCCCGTAATCATTTATACTAAAATTATAACTCCTAACACGCTATTGATAAAACAGAAAATGTTGGCGCTGATATTTTTATTCTCCCTCTCATGTTTCAATATCTACCGCGAATAACCCATTTTTCGCTTCGCTTCCATAGCCCTAAATTAACGTTAATTTAAAATCCCCTTAATCGCCATTCCTCAACTTCGCTACTCGTTCTCAACTTCGATGCTCGTTGCTGCTCTGATTCCTCAACCTCGCCGCTGTTCCGATCCGTCGGCTTCACTGTGCAGTGCTTCGATTCCTCAACTACAGCGAACTTCAACCACTTTTAGGTATATATTTTGGTATATACTTCATGTTTGATTTTGTTTTGCCCTATGGATAATTGACTTTCTGAGCTGAAAGTTAAGTATTCTAGTGGACGAATTATTGTTTCTTATTTTGTCATGTTCGTTGTTAGCCTGTTTAGCTTTAAATTTTTGTTTTCCACTATTACTATTGAAGTTAAAAACTTAGCTATGGTGAGGAACAATTTAGGAAATTCGGCAGCTCAATGTTCTATTTAGATCAGTATGAGTTTCTTCAAAAAGCATAAGTAATCACAAAGAAAGCAACGAAGTGAGCAAGGAACAATGAAGAAAGCATTTGGAAATGAAATAAAGTGGAGAGAACGAGGGTTAATTTTGTAAGAAATTCACATAATCTTTGCATATAAAACCCCAAATTTATGTTAATTTTGTATTTGGTTCTTATCTATGCTCTTGTTCTGTGTGTTTTTGCTGCGAATGTTTAATAGATTGACAGATATAGTCAAACAAGTCTTTTGATTTTGATGGCAGTTTTGAAAAATAATTTTGTAATCGTGATTTTCTGTTTTTCTAGCCTAATCTTTTTGCTGCCGTTACTAGCAACTCATCTTATAGCTATTCTTAGAATTTTGATTTACAACTTTCTTCTTTTTCTTATTTTAAATTTTAATTTTTAAAGGTTTGAAGTTGTATTGACATGCTTGGAACTGTAGAAATAGAGAAATTGTATTGCTGAGCTTGCTGCACGTATTGCTTCCGGCGAGTTCACCGTCAGCCAGTTAGGGTTCGACACTTACTCTCATTATTATTATTGTTGCTGCTGTAATGGTCTAATTGCAAAAGCCCCTTGTAGTTACCGCAATTCACCTAAAAGTTAACGTGTACTACAGAAATGAATTAAAGGTTTATGAAATTGGAGTTTTTAGTTTAAATTTTTTGATATTTGACTATTTTATAGATTGGTTCCGACGATATTGTCGAAATTAGGCCCTGCTGGGAAGTTCTTACAGAGGTTGGTTTCGGGGCTCGGGGGAGGTGGGAGCGATAAGCTGGAGATTCCACAAGCAAGAGGATCTATAGCTGCTGTAGGAAGTCAAGCCTTTTTTATTCCGCTTTATGATCTCTTTCTCACTTATGGTGGCATCTTTCGCCTTAATTTTGGACCAAAGGTACTGATGTGCATCATTTTTTCTTCATTTTTTAGTGCTATGGATTGATAATATAATGGTCCGGAATCACCATTGAATTTAAAAAAAGTAAAAAAGGAAGAACTAAAATTTTGAAACCTTGATGTACTTCAGGGGGTTGGACAGTTGTAATGTCATTAAGTTCTATGTTATAGCATATACAATAATACAATAACTAGAAACATTTTCTGTTAAAAAGAAAAGTCTCTCAATGGATAATAAAGATGAAACTAAAAATTACAGTTGCTATGAGTTTAGTGCATCATAAAAAGCTACAAGTTATTCCAATTCTTATAATGGAGTTATATTACTCCAGCAATTAGTATAAAGTACAAGTCAACCCCACAGAAGTGGCTAAACATCCATACGTAGCTGTGTGCATATACATTTCTAGCAGTAGACTTCGATTGAGAAAGCTTTAACAGCATATTTGGTAGAGGACACACTGAACATAAATTCTAGAAAGAAATGCATATCAGATTTCAATATTACTGCCTTGCTGATCAGTTCAACTATGGATTCTTAACAGTCATTCTTGATTGTATCTGATCCAGCAATAGCTAAACACATACTGAAGGATAATTACAAAGCTTACTCCAAGGTACATAGTCTCTTATCTACAGTGTTTGTGTGAAATATGAGTAATTCTTATGTTAGTAAACGGTATATAGGGGATATTAGGAGAAATTTTGGAATTTGTGATGGGAAAAGGTTTGATTCCAGCAGATGGTGAGATTTGGCGAGTTAGGAGGCGAGCAGTTGTACCAGCATTGCATCAAAAGGTCTTTTCCTTATTTCCTTATTCTTTACTTTTGTTATATGTAAGCATAGACCGATGAATCTAACGCCTTATTTTTTTTCATAATCATTCATTGTAGTATGTGGCTGCAATGGTAAGTCTTTTTGGAAATGCTTCATATAGACTATGTGAAAAATTAGACGCTGCTGCAACTGATGGAGAAGATGTAGAAATGGAATCTCTTTTCTCAAGATTGACATTAGATGTTATTGGTAAAGCGGTTTTCAATTACGAGTTTGATTCATTGTCATTTGATAATGGAATTGTAGAGGTATTCTTTTAAATTCTTCTTTCCACGATAAAAACAAAAGGTTTAAAGAAAATTTTATAGCATTATGTACTAGAAAAAAGCGAGTTCTATATATTTCTGGTGTTTATTTGAAAAAATAAAATATTACAGTATTAATCATGTTCAAGTTAAAGCTATTAAAAATATATTAACATGATTTTCCTGAATGATCAGGCTGTTTATACTGTTTTGAGAGAAGCTGAGATGCGAAGTACTTCTCCAATACCAACTTGGGAGATTCCAATATGGAAAGATCTCTCTCCTCGACAAAGAAAAGTTAATGAAGCTCTTGCATTGATTAACAAAATACTTGATGAATTGATTGCAAATTGCAAGGTACTTGGGCATATAAGTGGCATAACACTTGCTTAAAGATGACCGATACATGTATTATAATCTTGTTCTCCTATTCTCAGAAAATGGTGGATCAAGAAGAATTGCAATTTCATGAAGAGTACATGAATGAGCAGGATCCTAGCATTCTACATTTTTTGTTGGCGTCCGGAGATGATGTATGGATTCTTTCTATAGGATAAATTCCTCTCCATAACACCAATAAACACTTCTAATTTATGTGTCCTTTCTTACTTTCCCAGGTTTCTAGCAAACAACTACGTGATGATTTAATGACAATGCTTATAGCTGGTCATGAAACATCTGCTGCAGTGCTTACGTGGACGTTTTATCTTCTAAGTAAGGTACTTACATGCTCTTACCATTGCGTTTCTAGTGTGTTAGTTGGTTTACTGGAACGTGTACCGACATTGTAATCTTGTAAATATATGTTCTCAATATTAATTCCATCTCTCTTATCAATATATTCTTCAGGAGCCTAGTGTTATGGAAAAACTTCAAAAAGAGGTTTGCAGTTAATAATCATGTAATGTATCATTATATTTTTACCTATGTACAACTACATTGTTTACAGATGCAAACTAGGTGAGCGTTGGTACTTTTTCATGGATAGTTGTGTTGTGTTTAACTTTCATTGAATGATGTTGTTCAATTTGTCATAGGGGTGAAGATATATTCATCTCTGTATGGAACCTTCACCATTGTCCTAAACATTGGGAAGATGCTGAAAAATTCAATCCTGAAAGATGGCCTCTTGATGGTCCAAATCCAAACGAAACAAATCAAAATTTCAGGTTTGCATATTCTAGTCTATGGTTGTGGACTAAGTTTTAGTGTATTATCAAAATAATCCCTTGTTTTAATAGTTAACAAACCAAAATTCCAAAACCATCCCTCTCACTCTCCCAGTTTAAAACATACGCGGCCTCCCTGTTGCTCGTATCTCTACTATTCAAATCACCACCTCTACATCACAAACATTTTCTCTTATCTCTCGAATATGCATTTTACAATGAAAGAAACTATTCTAAATTCACTTGGTTACTCGTTGGCAACTTTTAGGTATTAGTATCCTAAAATCTAATGCTCTAATAATGATAAATTTTGGATGATGTTCTTGGCCAAAAGTTCCAACACTTCCCTTTTATGTGTGTAACCTTTTTTACCCACCGATGCCATTATTTGGTAGCTGACAATGTGTTTGATTATATGTGTTACTCGATTTTTCGGTTGCATTGACATTTATGGTTTATAATAGGATACCTATATGACTGAACTGCTACTATGGCTGTAACTGGCGGTAACTTGCGGATGATGTTTGGATTTGAAAAATAACTTATGTGCTTCGTTTTGACAGGTGCTGTATGATGATACCGGGGCTACTACAAGCTGGAAGGAAGGAAAAATTATTTTGCTGCATTCATTCTCTTTCAAATCGGTCATGCTTGGATTAACGTATTTTGTATTGACGTTCATATATCTTTGCTTTTAGTATGTATCGTTTTGGTCAGCTATGGTTGTATGTATTGTTTTTTTTAAGATCACAAATATTTGAAACTTTGTGTACGAAATATTATGGATATATATTTAAATATATATTGTGGTTTGGCTTATGTCTTCCTTTGATTACGTACATCATTATTTGATAATTGTGCTTTTTGAAATTTTATAATATATTAGTAGAATTGTAAGCTTGGATGTACCTAGTAAAAAAACCGCAGGGGTAAAAATTTATAGCGTTTTAACTGTGCTATGGAAAGGTTGTTTTTCCAGTTTTATATACTACAGCATTATGATAGTGCTATAAACAATTTTCATAACAAAAAATCAACGCAATAAAAGACAGAAAACCGCTATAGAAAGTAGTTGTACTTATACATACAATGTACTATTGCAGCAGATAACGCTGTAAAATATTGTGTTCTATAGCGTCTATAGACGCTGTTGTATATTTCATATGTGTGCCAACCTGTTTTTACATAGCAGTCATGAAAACGCTATAGTTTCACTTCATAGCGACTTTCCAAGGCTATTAAAAGTCATGTTTACAGCACTCATAAAACGCTATGAAATGTCCTTGTCCATAGCGTCTCTTATAGCGTTTTGTATGTTGCTGTTATAGGTCACTGACCTATTACAACATGTTAATATACAGCGTAAGAAAAAACGCTATAATAGCTTCTAATAGCGTTTTTTAAACGCTATTAAAGGGTGTTTTTGTTGTAGTGGAGAATGAGTGCACTGACCTATCTGCGGCAAAGGCCCTTTACGAAAGGGACTCTTCCTCATCGATAGGAAAAAATGATACTACCAGCCCATCCAGAACCGAGTCCTCAGTTCCTCCTCCTATTCAGCCGACTGGTCGCTCACCACTCGATCCCTTTGAGCAGCATATTGGCTATGACCCAAAGAAACCTGGACTTGATATTCACGCTCTATCTCCTATTCCGAAAGGTGAAACTCCCCAAACCGTTGAGAGTCAGCTAGAAATGGGTACATAGTTTTTTTTTAGAGTTCAAAGGGCCATTGCTTTTGACGAATAATAAATATACCCTAACATTTGTCTCTTACGACTTCGTCACTACAAGAAAACTAATTTTTTGTAGCGCCCAAAAACCGCCACTACGTATTTTTAGTGGCGTTTCGATAATCATTACGAGAAAACATGCCACTAAAAATCCTCGAGTATTAGTTGCACTTTTTTAAATGCCACCAAATTTGTTTTTTTGATAGCGTTTTTATAACGCCATAGAATTCCTTTTTTGTAGCGCCTATTTACCGCCACCGAAAAGGTTTTCTCCTCCATGATACTTATTTATGGCGTTATCTAAATTTTTTGTAGCGCCAGTTTAACACCACCGAAATGGTTTTCTCCTCCACGTTACCTTTTCATGGCGTTATATACATTTTTTGTAGCGCTTAATAAACGCCATCATAAGTGTACTTGAGTTTTTAATCACTCTTTTGTAGCGACATTTTAACGCTACCAAAATAAATAATATCCAGTAGCATTTGTTTCCCTCCACCTGCTACTCCAAATTTACCCCTGATCTAGCATCCAATCTATTACTTAAATAGGAAAGGAGAATCCACCTCCTAATAAATTGACACGTGGCCTAAACATTTGAACCATTTTCAAATATTTGGCTAACTGCGTCCTTTAGTTTTTATCAACTTCCCAACAACTGTTCCCACTATCTGTACCGTGTTCATCTCTTCGCCGTGTGTTCACTCTCTTTTCTTCTTGAATTCACCCCAAAAATAAAAATCATCCACACAAATTTACATTTTTCCTAAATTTCCACACTCTCTTCGTCGAATTCTCCTTCTGTCGCAAGGGCTGTATTCTCCCTTTACAGTTTGTCATAAGGGTTGTACTCTGCCGTAATCTCCTTCTAATCGACAATCTATAATGTATTACTACTAGAAATAATGGTGATGCTCTCCCTTTCCAATTTGCATTGATTTTAATATTGTTGTTTTCATACGTTACATGATTTACTAATGTTTAAATTATTAAATGCTCAAAGCATTTGTCCCTAAATCTGCAGGGCTATGTCTGTTCTGCATTAAAATACAAAATCTTAAATCCCATTCAACATCGTCAATTTTTTGCAGATTCTATGGTATTCAATTTTACTTTTTTATTTACTGTCGTTCTTTTGATGCCATTATTTAATGATTTTTAGTAGTATTATTTTCCATCTTGTTACATTTCATCTGGTATACTCTAGCTTCTTTTCTTAATTTTCTGCTGTATTTTGGATTCTAATGTCAATGTTTATTTTCTGCAATTTTATAGTTAGTTATATTTTCCACATCTTCGCTAATTACGATTTTTTGCTTTTGAATAGTAATATAGTTGATTTTCTGAAGTGGCTATATGCGAATTCAGTTACTGAACTAAATGTTATAATGCAATTTTCCAGAATAATATTAACGTTTTTGTTGCTTGATACACTATTTAATGTTAGCATTTTACTTGCTATCGTATAACAAATAAAAGTTTGACCATTACTTTTAGGATGCCAAATGGCTGTAATCTTGAAAAAACCACTCTGATCTCAGTTGTTTTCCAGTACTTAAATGACGTTAAAACTGGTGCAAACATAGTTGCAACACATTTCTAACTTTATATGTTGCCTCGAACTTATCATCTGTAGTACTATATGCTTACTACTTGAGTTATTGCTTAACTGATACATATAAATACATAAATAGATACATACGTACATAAACACACACATAAACAAAGAAGCAAACAGTTAGAAATCATGTTACCTATTTGTGTTTCGTATTTATAGACATTTTAGTTAGTATGTAAACATATATAAAACTTTTTAAATTGTTGGTTTGGCCGTTAATTACAAACACATAAATGATTTTATTCATTGCAAAGAGTTAAATTTATGTGTATCCTTATTTTAGTTGTAAATTAATATAAAGAATAATGTGCAGTCATTAGTAAATTAAAATTATTGAAATAACTTCATATTTGCTTAACAATATAATGCAACTACAGTCAGTTGTTGGTACAGTTTATGAACAAATTTAGCTGATATTTATTAATGTTGTGTACCACTTTCACAATAGCTTTATAGATGTAATGATAGGTTTATTAAGGTTTGGTTAAACCGTGGATGCACTGAAAGCTTTAATCTAGCTAGAAGAGAAGGTACCATGTCTAACCTTTCATGGGATTTGTCATTTTCAGGTTTTTTAGGCTACTATATTCTTTTATTTAGAAGTCTCATCAAGTTGAATGTGCTCGATGAAATTTGATTATACATTTGCTTATAACTGATCAATTGCTCAATCATTACACAACTACAATCTTTTGAATTTTTTCGGGTCCATGATCTGGTTTCGTTAATAAAATATCAAAATAAACTAACACTTTTCAGTTGTTTGTCAAAAAGAAATCATGGAAAAATACATTGGTTTTGGAAACTCAATGATAATGGCAATGTTGTACCTCTGTTTTTGGGATGTTCATGGATGGATTTCTCAATCACTGTTTTTGCGTAGATCTATATTGGATTATGGTCGACCGGTTTGGATGTTTGTTCTAGGTCATCGGAATACCATATATTATGTAGACCTTAGAAATATGGGTTGGCCAGTCTGGATGGTTGTTTTATGTTATAGGAATGCATCCGCCATATACCATCTATTATGTAGTGTATTACGGAAATCTGGGTATAATTTTGAATGTTTTGGGTTGTCTTATGGTCAACTAGACGAAGATAACAGTGTGGAATAGCTTATTACACTTTGTATATCGATCAAAGTTATATGTTTACAGTACAATTTGTATACATGGTGCTTTTTGTGGAACGTATACATATATATATTTTTTGCCAACTGAGATATTGCTATCCTTTAGACTATTAAATAAGACTAATACTATGATATTGTTTCAGTTGAAATATAGATTTTGTTGTTAATGCAAAATTTACTGCATAATGTAATATCCCAGTTTTTAATTTCAAATGCATTTTATCTCATATACCTTATCTTAGTTTCTAACTCTAGAATTAAGGTTGTTTGATTCTCATATTTTTGAACCAATTTGGTATAGAAGGCAATCAGTCTGGGCTTCATAATCATCATCGTAAAATCAGAAGAAGAAAATATAGCTAAACACAGAGCCAAATTAATGTTCGCTTGCAAAGGAGGCGGTGTGTATAAAAGGCATGCCAAAAAGAATAAGGATTCTGAAAAACCAGAGAAGAAAACAGCCAAAAAGATAGAGGTTCGTAGTTATGCTGGTAGGTTAAGTGAGTATGAGAAGGTATTGTTGCTGGCATGTATAAGGCATGTGCGAAGCCCAGAGAGATTTTATCTGCTATAAAATGGTATGGTAACCAATGACCATCAGTAAGCAAATATTTACTTCTGATTTAGCAAAAGTGGACTTATCTGTAACTTTCTTGGTTGCAGGAAACACATATTTACTTTTTATAGAACAAATGAAAACTATCAAGAAACACGGTCAATATGAAAGATGCTTTACAAGAAAGCAGATAGAAAGGAACCTTTTATTAATATTAGTTGTATATGATTTTCATATCATATTCGTTGAGTCATTGCTGCATATAATATGATGCAGGCTAGAAAATATAGCATGAAATCTACATATCACTTGAAATATAGCAATAAAGTCAATAAATCCTTATCCAATTCATTGAATGACTGACGGTGTTACATGTCATAGCTACCTAAACACCAAACTTCCAAACCACCTAATTTGCTTCCTCAAACCTTTCCATGCTTATAAGTTGCTAGCTCCAGAGTTACTCAATTCATATTACTCATATCATCCCAAACTGAATAAGCTTATTTTTAATCATATGTTAACTGCAATGGATGTGCAAAACAATGGTGCTGTTACTGGAGTTCCAGTTGCAAACGTTTCATATGCTACTGGAGTACTAATGACAGAAGAACCTGAATCACTTTATGGTTTATGTCATAACTGCAAACAAGGTATTGAAAATTTCATTAATTGATTTTATAGGAATATCTTTACTTTCATTTTGGCATGTTTTACACATAAAGTATGAAAATCTTCAGGGCTTTAAATTTTAAATTGTTAAATATTAATTCATGAAATAAATAGAATAATTTATTTTTTATTTCAGATTAAATGCAGTCAGTAGTACTAATTTTTGTTTAGTTTCATCTACCTGATATAAATTCAGTACATGAAGTTACTTATCTACTTTTGTACGAAATTTGTAGATAGAACATTTTTGATAAGTAATTGGCTGTCCAAGTTCAAAATCAAAGCAAACAACCATCTACAGGACATCGGGAATGATGGTATTTGATTTTCGAACTAATCATATAAACTTACTACACTCTTAATACAAGTTATCTTATGCTATTTCTTTTAAATTTTAACAATGAATTTAAGACCAAAGGTTTCTCAAATTATGAGAAGAAATTTAGACAGGGGAGTAAGGTTTATAAAAATAGGTGGAAAATGAAGAGTATTCAAAAAATTATTCTCAGTTTTATGGAAATGAGAAGCTTGTGATTTCTTCAAACTGTTATTTATTCACAACTGCTGGTCCAATAGCAGGAACGCTCTTCATTTCCAACATAAAGATTGCATTATTAAGTGATAAATCGCTTAATTTACAGTCGACATGCAATGAAAAGATGATGAGTTTTCGCTACAAGGTATATATGACAGATAAAGTATAACTCATGGAATTTTCTACAAGTTGGGCATTAATGTCTTGAGCAAATGCACTACTACTGCAATAGAATTTTAGATAAACATGTACGAATAAAAAAAATTTTTGATAAACAATAGAGCCCCCAGACCCCCGCGACCTGATCGACCAGGTCGACCGCCGTCAGCGGGGGCGTTGCCCCCGCACCCCCACTTAGGGGGGTTGCCACCCCCTGGACCCCCTTCGTAATGACAATCGATTTAAACAATTTTATGAAAAACTTCCAACATATTATGATGATTGGGTCCCTTCATAGAAGAAGGGGTGAGAGTAGTTGGAAAATTATAGGTTTACCTACTGGACTTAGTCGACTTTTAAATGAAGTAGATAAGATGCATATGAAAAGAGATTGGGCATAGTCTACAAAAAAAGTTGAATTTCATTGTTTGTATTTTATTTTTTTTGCTGATTTATACTGGGTTTTTAATGATTAAATGAATTTTCTTTCCTCTATACTTACTACTCTCATACATTCTATTGGAAGATATTTATGAGTTTCTTTCTTCGGTACAATGATTCAATCTGATAGTATACATATAATACAAAAGCAATTAACACTTAATATGTATTCCCAATTGTTGTTGCATATTGCTAGCTTTACTGCAAAAATATTTACCAAAAGATTATAAAGAAGACTACTATGATTATAAAACTGTAATTAGAATTGGAAATTTTGTTCATACCTGACTGTAAATATACAAGACATCATTGACATATGCTTCTAAAACCTTTCCATATTCGAAGTCATTCTTCCTTATATATCACATTTTGTGGCGTGTAATTGACGTTCAAGAATATATATAACTAATTTATATACTTCATTTTTTCAATTCTACATGTAGTGCTTGCTAATAAAAAGATTAATACTGGAACAAGGTATACCTTTACTTTACCGATATTTGATTTTTTTAGAAAGGGCAAGATGTATACAAATTTGACTTTTTTTGAACATCGTAAATATTAATCAAAATTTAGTGGTTTTTGCATTTTCATTCTATGCTATTCTATCTGTATTTTAATATATTTTAAACAAGGGTTTTGAAGAAAAAATTTAACATGTCAATTTATATTAAAAATCTACTATATTTTAAAAAAAAGTAACACACACATGTGTGTGTATATGTATGTTACATTTGCAAACACACACCGAAATATACTAAAAGTATACCTTCCTCTCCTACATAAAATTCCTTTATGTTACTACATTATATTCTAAAGTAACTTTTAACATTAATTTAATTTCCAACCATGCCCGTGTGCGTAGCACGGGCCACAAACTAGTTATATAATAACAGAATACGCAAGCACATACACTTTTGAACACAATATATTAAACAACTACAAAATATGTATACACATTGAAGATCCACAAGATACATAGACATTCATACATCCACATATATAGGTGTCGACAAAAAGCTACCCGTACACATACACAACCAAACTACCATAAGTGTTATAACCAGACTACCATAAGTGTCATAACCGTACATATACATCTGAAATAAACGTCTGAAATAACTAAAGTACCGAGCAAAACCTGAACCACCATAAAAACCTGAACTACCTGTCATTGCTGATGTCTTCAAAACCTGAACTACCTGTCAACAAAGAACAGAACAAAAGAGTGAGAAAACAAAACCTGAACTTAAAACTGCTTAAATAAGCAATGTACTGAAACAAAACATATGGACGACAATCGACCACTTCTCTGCACTGCCACAACACTCAACTACCTTGCCACTTCTTCCTACACTATCACTGTACTGCTCACAATCAATTCATACATAACTCCTCACCATCAATTCAATTAACATTCCACCACAATCCATACATAACTCCTCACCATCAATTATTTTCCCTCCCCTGAACCTGAACCACCAATCACAATCATTCAACCACAATTCGAATATAACACCCCTACTTATGTACTTTTATCATTTTACCAAAAATCTATCTGCACTTTAGCTGCTAGCATTCCTAATGTATATATAAAAAAAATTATATAGCTTTCATTTTGACTTAATAAAGATTTTTTCCATTGGCCAAGCTATGGGAACGCCAAAGCAATCATCCATGCACGTCAGACCCGATGTTGGTCTCCATATCTCTGCATCTGGAACTATCACCAGTTCAATCCAAACTTTTACAGCATTACGTCCCAATGGATGACAATGGACCATCGTTATCGGATCAGTTGATGCAATACTTCCTTCACCCACTACGTCTGCTCCACCCAAATCGATCAACTGGCATTTGGCATCCTTTTGCATGGTTGCAATCGGCTGAAAGAAAAGAGATTATTATGCACAATGTATACATGCACATTAAATAAACTTTCATACACAGTTAACTTCTTCAAATTTGAAAATTAATACTTACATTTTGCGTTTATTCATGACCATATGTGCGGATTTCATGGGAGAATTCACAACATTTTCAGTATCATCACGACTCTTATCTAGTTTTTCTTGATCAGCTTCTACTTTTGATCTTGGCCATGCTACTTTCCTACCAACTGCATCTCCAATGCACGACATATCAGATGTGGGTCGCCACAAATAAGCATTTTTATTTACTACTTTTTCCACCCAAATCACAACAGCAGACGGACCGAGTGGAATACCATTAACAGTATATTTTGGATCAGTGGCGTGGATTCTTCCTTCGGCAACTACACCTTCACCCTCAGTCCAACCGTAAATCTTGCAAGTGTCTTCGATGATGCTGGTACTCTAAAAATGAGAAGTGAAATTCAAGACTTTAGTATGCTATACAAAAACAACGAATATGTGTTAAATTTTTATTCAGATGGGGGGTGTGCTCGCTACATTTTAGACATCAATAAGCTCGCAGCATATTACACTAATATACTTAACGTGAAAAAAATTACCGTACTGGCTGCACTACAGTTCAACCGTGTTCGCAGCGGGACCTTGATGCAAACTAATGGCCAAGCAACTACCTTATTCTTAGCGTCTGCTAAGACTGCCATTTCAGGGGTAGGCCTCCATAAATAAGTATCTGCTTTATCCACTGAATCTATAACAACGCTCCCAGCATTTGGTCCAAGACTAATGCCATTGACAACGTCATCTGGGTCCATGGACAACAGCCTCCCATGGGCAACAACTCCAGAGGTTCCATCCCAATTCAACAGCAAACATACTTCGTCGTCGCTCTACAATTAATCAACCGAAAATTAAATCAATTACTGGATTAAAAAAATAAAATATAAATTTCATTTATTGAGTAATATAAATATTATTTTTACCGAACCAGGTGAGTTCCTTCTCGAACTTTCTTTACCCTTCAGCGAAGCACGAATATAAATTAATATTTTACGAATATAAATTAATTTCCAAAAATTTACCTTCTGGTCCATCAGAGTCTGTATCATTCCCTTCAATTCTGCTATTTCCTCTCGACACCGAGACACTTGTTTATCTTTGGACTGGGCCAAAGCTAGCTTGGTTAAAGTGCAACCCCTACCCAATGCCCTTAACCGTCCTGGTTTATCTTGTCCCAGTACATGTACAAGAGCATCTTTTCCAATATCATTCTGTGTCGAGCCGGATTGGGAAAGGCTACCATATTTTTTGATCTCCTCCTATATAAATAAATACACATAGATAATGTACAATGGTAAAAATATCATAGTTTCAAAAAAAATATACCAATAAAATTAAAAACAATTTTACAATAGTATTCGCAGCTTCCATGTTCACTGGTTCACCATTTTTTTTAATGTGAGATCTAATCCACACATCAGCTCTACTTATGGACGATGGATCTACACTTTCTTTTTTCTAAAAATAGAATAACATTAAATTAATAAACTGACAGGTATAAAATAATGTTAAATAATGCTATAGTTAATTAACTTACCATGTCTTTGGTCTTTCTAGCCATTCCCCTACGGCCGGTTGTATGCGGAAGTTGTGTGTACCTAAGGGCTGAATATTTCTCACTTTTTTGCTAAAAATATTGAAAGATGCTAGAATTTAACAACCAAAATCATAAAAAGAAAAACTATCTAATATTTATAATGCAGGGTAAATATGTATGGTGAGGATTGCAATTTATTTGAAAATCAATTCATCATGGTCATATACTTATTTGGTATTATTAATGCTGGATAACTCAGTGACATATACAGCATTCCATATCTACTAATAATATTTATAGATTGAACTAACTTGCAAAGTGTTTTTTTTACTTCATTTAAAATGTTCCTGTGCTTGTCATAATGCATTTGTATTTTGTACTGTCATAGGTTCCTACAGCTAATACCTAAACAAGAACCCTCAGCATCCACCAACACTTGGACTTCACTTCTAAAGAAATTTATCGGTTGCTAACTATGTAGATGGATTTGCAGAAACATGCCAGACGAGTTCAGTAGGAATGATTTACCTTAAACTCCGGACTTATTTTCGCCTTCACAAACTTCCTCCAATCGGTTATGCTTTTTATGTTCGTAGGTTTCAGTTTAAGTCTTTCCTCATCGTTCTCCGCTTTTTGCAAATTTCGAACCAATTTGCTTTTTGACGATCTCCAAAGTACTCCCATTTGTTGAAATATATCTTTTCTTTACCATTCCTCTTCCAATTTAAATCTAATCTGCAACAATACATCAAAACATGATATTAGTAAAATTTATTTAATTTAAATACGACAGATTTAATTAAATCTGAAAGGTTTTCTGAAGTTATTAGAGGGCAATTTCAATTTATAATTGGCAAGAACTATTTTTCAGTTTATCCAGAAGTTATTAGATGGCAATTTCAATTTATAATTGGCAAGACCATGCAATATTAGAAGTCATTTTCAAAACATATTAGAGTCAGAATGTTAAATAATAGATGCCTGCTTCATACCAGAACCGACTGCCACAAAACTTCTTTTAAGTCATCACTAATATTCCTCCAATCATCAATGGTGTATGGAACCTGCTCCCGCACAAGCGGTCCAAAAAAAGAGGATAAATATACCGACCCTTGCCCTACTGGTATACCTAGATCATTGAACTCAACTTCAATTCGATCCTGACTGCATGACGGGAGTCTTTTTGCTTTTGCTGGAACTCTACCACCTCTTTTCCGAGATGTACTTCCGATTTCAGCTTCACTTTGTTTCCCAATTTCCAGCTCGGCATCAGCAGTTTGTTCAGGACGGGTTTTATTTTCTGAGCGGAGTCCTTCATTTGGGTCAGAGGGGATATAATCTAGTGGTTGTTCGTCTTCTTTATTGTGAACAGTGGCTTGCTTCTTAGCATTGTCTGGTTGTTCTTCTATTTCATTTATACTAGCTGGAACTTTACGTTTTCGCTTTGACTGTTTGTTCTTAGCTTTGACTGTTTGTTCTTCAGCCTTTCTCTGCAAGCGGGTACGTACAGATGTTGTAGACATATTTTTCACACTCTCTTTCGTCTGCTGGCCGCCTGGTCCTGGTTAAATCGGTCTTGTCAGCTATCCCTTCCTATTGGATGTCGTTTTATAAACTCCCATTATGGGTCATCAAAAGAATCGACATGCTCAGAAGCTCTTTTCTTTGGAATGGAGGTAAAGTCAAAAAGCTTGTTAACTGGAAGACAGCTTGGAAAACTTTTAACGGCGGTCTTGGAATTGTTAACTTACACCACTTCAACCTTGCGCTTCTAGCAAAATGGCTCTGGCGTTTTCTCTCCCCCGGTTCCTTCATTTGGAAATCCTGGATCTCCACCCTTCACTACCAATCTAACCCCCACCTCGTCCTTCACGCCTCTCCTTCCCCCAAACCTTCCGCATTCTGGTCTGGTGTCCTATCCACCCTTCCTCGTGTTAAACCACTCTTTCAAGTCACAATAGGCAATGACGCTAACTGCATCTTCTGGTTGGATATTTGGCATGGTTACTTACCCCTTTCCTCCTCCCTTCCCAACCTCTTCTCTCATTCGGCCACTGCCCATGCCACTATATCTGAATTGATCAATCTAGGCCCCGATCACCTTCTCCATCAATCCTATTTCGACCTAACTACCTTAGCTGATTTTCACCGTGCTGCTTCCATCCTTCAGTCCTTACAACTCTCCCTCATGCCCGATAAGATTCTTTGGGCCCCTGATCCCACTGCTGGTTTTACCGTCGCCTCTTTCTATGCTCACCTAAACAACCCTGGACGCCTCTTCAACTTCCCCAGATTCTGGAAATATAGGCTCCAACCACGCATGTTGTTTTTCCAATGGTGCCTCATCCAAGGCCGAATCAATACCAGAGATAGACTGTTCCGCTTCAACATTGCGCCAGATCCATATTGTGTCTTTTGTACTAAAGAGGTTGAAAGTATACATCACCTCTTCATTGACTGTGGCTTCTCTTACAGAGTCTGGGCTGCAACATCAGCATATCTTCTCGGCTTCGTCCAGACATTCACCTCTTTTTTCGACTACTGGCAGTAAAACCCCCAAGCATGCTCCTAGACCCCCTGGTGATTATCTTCAGTTGGTGTGTTTGGGTCGAGCGCAATGCTCGCGTAATTAACAAGACCGCATCTCACTTCGAAGGAACATGTAGACGCATTATTTACTACTTCTTATCTTTTACAGGACATAGTCTCTCAGCATCGTTCACGCTCAGGCTCCCGCGCCTCAGTTCTTCACCAACTGAATCGGCTGGCAGCACCTCTTCAACCCCGACCCGAAGGTATCATGGGCATCATCCGTAGCTTCTGTCTTCATTACTAACTGTGTACTATATTCTTTTTGAAGCTATCTATTCTGTGTGTCTGTTATGGAACTTTATATCTATTTTGGCCAGCGATCAGGCTTGTTGATCGCGCTATATACTTAGTTTATTTTATATAACCGGCTGTGTAGTTACGCGCTACACATACGTCTTTCTCAAAATATTTTTCTACAAGTGACAGAAAACACATTATAAACCAATAAGCACATGTAAACAATAAGCAGCGATAAACATTAACAAACAACACTTAAATATCATCAACATGTAGGTGAAAAGAGATGTGGCAGTTTGCTAACCAAACAAGCAGGCCTAAAAGCCTTGAGATGATGAACAAATTTGTAATTTTATGAGAAAATGTACATGTAATGCAAACAGAATTGATAAGAACACTACTCATTATCAAGCAATATATGCAAACAGAATTGATAAGAACATATAATGCTTTGTCTATGGAAGTATACAAAGATCAAAACACAAAGAACAAAAATTGAATGGTACATGCATTTGCAATGGATTAGAAAATTAAATGGTGCAAACTAACAGCCATTCGCAACATTAAAAAAAAACAAAGCATTAGTGCAGCAAATGAACAACAATCACTAAAGAAAATCAATACAAGTTCAATGAAATTTCCAAATAGCCCGGATTTAATATATAAGTTCAACCATCACTAAAGCAAATGAACAACTATGCTCAAGTAGAACATATAATCTACTCAATTATGCCCTCGCAATCCTCTCTAACATAGCAAACATCTTCATCATCCGCTTCAGTTATTTCATCTTTCACCACTTGAATATCTTCCTCGATGCAATCGTGCTCCTCTATATCATTAAAACTTCTTGATGGTGCTTTCATTACAACGTACCAATTAGAAACATCGTTCTGTCTTGAATAAAATACTTGTTTTGCTTGAGATGCAAGTATGTATGGGTCTCGTGAAAATGATGCTTGATGTAAATTAACAAGAGTGAACCCATCATCATCAACTTTTACTCCATTTCCTTTATACGTCCAACGACACTTGAAAACTGGAATATAAAACAAATGATAATCTAATAAAATTATATCTGTCAATATTCCATAATAAGTGACCACATCAACCACTTGGGACATATCTTTAGCACTTGCTCTACACATAGTAGTTGCATCAAAAGTCACCCCACAATTCTGAGTTTCTCTCCTTAAATCTTTTACATGAAAACGTTGCTCGTTGATGATATATCCTTTGAAAGACATGGCATCATCCTTCGGACCATAAGCAATCCATTTTAACATGTCATTATGATCCTTGGAGGTAATAGGTATCTACAACAAATTTCATTTAGCATGTAAATTTATATAGTAATATTGATAGTTGAATGAGAATATATTTGAAATCTAACTAACCTTCCTTTTAATCCAATCGACAAAACTTTTTGTATGTGTTTCCCAAAGTAAGGTCGCATTTTTTGTCATGAGTTGGTCTGAATTTTCTAATTCCTCCAAATGCAAACTAGTATTGAACAATTGATTATAAGTTATATATATCATTGCGAACACATCAAAATATTTAAAATAATATAACATAAACTTACTCTATAAACGGTTCCACCACGGCCATATTCATTAACACAGCTAAATGAGCACTTTCTTTCTCATTAACTGGCAATTTAATTGTCTTCGATACTGAAATTGGACGTCCCTCTAATATTCTACTACTTTCATAATCTTCATTTCGAGCTCCTTTCTCCTCTATATGTCCTGATTTCTTCAAAAATTCATTGAAAAACAACATGCATTCTGTTGCAAGATACGATTCTGCAATACATCCCTCTGGTCATGCATAGTTTCTGACATAATCTTTGAGTGTCTTCATATATCTTTCGAATGGGTACATCCATCGAAAATGAATAGGTCCACACATTTGTGCTTCTTTTCCAAGATGAATGGATAAATGTATCATTATATCAAAGAAAGATGGTGGAAAAAATTTTTAAGCTCACAAAAAACGTCAATAATTTCAACATTGATTTGTTCTACCTTCTCTCTATCAAGAACACGTTGACATAATTTTTTGAAAAAAGAACATAAGCGAATTATCGCTTTTCTTGCCTTCTTTGCCATGAACCCTCTCGATGCTACTGGCAATAAATGTTGCATTAATACATGGTAATCATGTGACTTCAATCCACTAATTTTGCAATCCGACAACGAAATCCTATTTTTTAAATTTGAACAGTAGCCATCCGGTCCTTTGAAATCATACAGTCTTTTGCAAAATATTTTTCTCTCGGATTTTGACAACATATATGGAGCTGGTGGAAGATATGTTTTATTCCCACGAGGTTGTGTATGAAGCTCACTTCGAATTCCCCAATCCTCTAAATCCTTTCTATAGTTGGTTCC
The DNA here is from genome assembly GCA_030737815.1 of Allium fistulosum. Classification (NCBI taxonomy): domain Eukaryota; kingdom Viridiplantae; phylum Streptophyta; class Magnoliopsida; order Asparagales; family Amaryllidaceae; genus Allium; species Allium fistulosum. Next base: position 99,430,640 of record CM060901.1, on the reverse strand, counting down.
ATCTTTGGATTTATTTCCATGCAACATTGTGCCCAATAGGCTTTCACTAATGTTCTTCTCCACATGCATCACATCTAAATTGTGACGTAATGGAAGTTCCTATGAAAACCAAAAAAATAATGCATTATTGGGTTTTTCTTGTATTAAAACAATGAAAAATAAATAAATTAACCACTAACCTCCCAATAAGGCAAATCAAAGAAAATTGATCGTTTTTTCCACCTTGATAGCTCTACTTCTGTAGAATTGTTAGTATCATCATATTCATCTTCTTTATCATAGACATGCTTTCTCTTCTTACTTTTCTCCTCTATTCCTTTTCCAAAATCATTTGGATAATCCTTCAATAATGCATAGATGTTTCTCCTAGAAAGCATTCTAGGAGCACCATCTGTCTCTATGGTATTATCAAACAATGCCTTTTATTTCCTCCGTGAATCTGAAGGAGGTAGAAATCTTCTATGACCCATGTAGGCAAACTTTCGACTATGTTTCAACCAACGAGAATGGGTATTGACACCACATAATGGGCAAGCTTTTTTCCCTTTCACACGACATCCAGCAAGATTTCCATAAGCCGGAAAATCATTAATCGTCCATAACAAAATTGCATTCAGTTTAAATAAAGTTTTACTAAATGCATCATAAGTAGTAACTCCATTAGACCACAAGTGATGCAAGTCTTCCACCAAAGGCGCCAAATATACATCAATAACATTCCCGGGTTGCTTCGGGCCTGGAATAAGTAAAGTTAACATAATATTTTCTTTCTTCATACAAAACATAGGCGAGAGATTGTATGTCACAAGCATTACTGGCCAGCAACTATATTTCGAACTCAACATGAAAAATGGATTGAATCCATCTGTAGCAAGACCAAGCCTAAGATTGCGTGGATCAGATGAAAAAGATTTATACTTTTCATCCACCATTTTCCATGTCATAGAATCCACGGGATGATGCATTTTTCCATCGTTACTTTTATTATTAAAATGCTATCTTAATTCTTCAGCCATCTTTTGAGATCTATACATTCGTCTAAACCTCAGAATGATTGGGAAATATCTCAATACTTTAATTGGAACACCTTGTATAACCTCTTCAGTATCTTGATTTTTCTTCCATCTCGAGGAACCACATTATGGACAACTTTCTAAATTTTTGTATTCTTTTCTGAAAAGGCAACAATCATTCTCACAAGCATGTATCTTTTCAAAACCCATGTCGAATGCTTTAAGAAATTTATTGACTTCATATAAGGTTTTGGGTAGCACGTTATCCTTCGGCAGAAATAGATGTTGCACAGCTAAAAGCTTATCAAAACCACTATCGGACAAGCCAGTCTCGCATTAAGATTATACAAGACGGTGATGGTAGATAATTTTGTGTGATCTGTGCAACCAGGATATAATGGAGTTTCTGCATCTTCCAAGTTCTTGACTAACTCATCCTCTTTTCTTCGAGAATCAACATCATCTTTATCATCATCAAAAAAATCTTGATTCAAAAAATCTTCATCTTCATAGTGAATCATCTTGAATAGTTCATATACGTCAAACGTATTTGTTTTATTCTCTACATTTATCTCTTCACCATGGTTAAACCATACACCGTCAATGTATTTAGGATCCATTCCATTTATAATTAAATGTTCAACGATGATTTGGTCATCATGACGACTAAGATTCCAACAGTCCTTGCAAGGGCATAAAATTTATTCTACACTTCTTACATTCCTCTTTGCAGCATGCACGAAATTCATTGCTCCTTGTCGGTATTCTATACTAGTTCTATGAAAAAAGTAAAAAAAAAGTGAGCTTTAGTATTAGATTATATGTTCTAATTCTCAAAATACATATTAAGTTAATCATGGTTTTATCACCTGTTTAAAAAAACCCAGCCTTTTTTCCATTATCGACATTTGAAGGCAAATAAGTTTCCAATCTTTGACGTATAAATTGGTTATATGTTGTAATCAAAAAAATAACTAGATATTGAAGTACAAATACTTGTAGCACTACTGCATATAACCATGGTGGTTTAGTAGACAAAGGCAAAGAATACTTTTCCAAAAATATAAATTTTACACTTATATTTTGCATTTAACCTCAGATTTACATGTATTTATAATTAATCCATGCATGAATTCAAAGCCTAAGTCTAGCAAATTATAGAATTACTGCATATAAATTCAAAGCCTCAGAATGTACAAACCAACAGTTTCCTCTTACCAAACCAACAGTCAACTTCACCGCCTCCTCTTCACTACCTAACATCCACACAACTGACATATTTCCAGTGCCTGCCACTCCACAAAAGACTATTTATGCTCCAAAATTTACCACTCTCAACCATCGAGCCAGCCAATACCCAATCGCAAACAAACCCGCGACCTCCATCAATGCTACTTGAACCCACCAAATTCCCGAAACACGCAACCTCAACCTCCTCTCAACAAGCAACCATTGTTTCACTGAACCACTTCAATAGAACATTCATATACTCAAAGAAATCAAAGCAGATATCCCAACAGATCATTGCAATTAGGGTTAAATCAACCATTTCAGTAATAGTTTAGGAAAAAATACGAAAATAAGATGCATTCAAATTCATATAAAATCCAAATAGAATCACAAAGTCGATTTAAAAGATTCATACCTAAATATACCTAATCGATTTAAAAGATTCATACCTAAATATACCTAGATCTGCTGGCTGCCGCGACTCGATGTTGAGTAAGGGGGAAACGACGGAGTTGACGATGATACTTGAGTGCGATGAAAATTTAACACGATTAAAAGGGGAAATTTTTTTTTCCAAAGAAGAAAGCAAATTAGGGACGAGAATTTTGTTAAGTACAAGAGTAAAATGATAGGTTACGTTTATTTAGTTCGCGCGGACTCTTTTTTTAGAAGCGTGAAACGCGAATTATTTTTTGCCACGTTTATATTATTTGGTAATCTATTTTTTGTTGCATTTACAATAAAACGCCACCGATTTTTGCAACTATAAATGGTTTTTCTTGTAGTGCGTGCATGCCATTCTGACCCCGAGCCAACTCCAAGGAGCGATGCTGCCGTAGAAAAGGAGGGGAAAACGGGAGAGGCAACTCAGACTAGAGAGACCCCGGACCCGACGCACAAGTGATCAGGGCGCTTGATGAAGACAAATCTGAAAATTTATCGTCTGTGGAGGAACATGATGTAGTTGAGATCACGGGCGCCTCTGAACACACTTCAAAATCGGGAATGGCGGAGCAAATCATAGAAGAAAAGAAGAAGAAGGCTGAGATTAAGATTGAGCCTTAGGTGGTGGAACTTGATGATCCATTGAACAGGCCCTTGAAGGTCATACTCCCTAGTGGAACCTCGCAACAGGAAGTCCCTCTTCCTTCCCCAGGCACCATTTCCCTTGCAAGCAAGGCGTCTAGGAAAAAACGCTCGGGGGAGGAGTCTTCGGAGAAACCGAAAAAGGAGAAGAAGTCGAAGAAGTAGCTATCATGCTTCGTTCAACGCGACCAAGCCTGGATTATGTAATTATTTATATTTATTTTCATAGTCGTTGTGAATAGATTTTATGCTCCGAGTTCAGGAGAAGTTGTAGTGAAACCAAATCCTTGATTAGTAAATAATTTTTTTTTTCTGATGATGTTCGATGCTTAGCTTCACCATGCATCTTGTGTTTGAAATTCAAAGTTATTTGGGTCACGCAAGTACTTGTTCACTTCCACGTGACTCGAAGTTTTCCGAATCACTTCAATTTTAGTCCGCGCTCTAGGGACTTAGAGATTTTTTAGGTCATTTATACTCTAGTCCACACTCCGGGGACTTAGAGATTTTTTAAAGTCGTTTACACTCTAGTCCGCACTATGGGGACTCAGAGTACTCTAGTCCGCACTCCGGGGACATAGAGATTTTTTCAAGTCGTTTATACTCTAGTCCGCATTCTGGGGACTCAGAGTAGTCTAGTCCGCACTCTGGGGACTTAGAGATTTTTCCAATCGTTTATACTCTAGTCCGCACTCTGGGGACTCATAGTACTCTAGTCCGCACTCCGGGGACTTAGAGATTTTTCAAGTCGTTTATACTCCAGTCCGCACTTTGGGGACTCAAAGTACTCTAGTCCACACTCTGGGGACTTAGATATTTTTTCAAGTCGTTTATACTCTAGTCCGCACTCTGGGGACTCAGAGTACTCTAATCCGCACTTTGGGGACTTAGAGATTTTTCAAATCATCTATACTCTAGTTCGCACTCTGGGGACTCAAAGTACTCTAGTCCGCACTCCGGGGACTTAGAGATTTTTCAAATTGATTATACTCTAGTCCGCACTCTAGGGACTCAGAGTACTCTAGTCCGCACTCTAGGGACTTAGAGATTTTTCAGTTGTTTATACTCTAGTTCGCACTCTGGGGACTCAGAGTACTCTAGTCCGCACTCTGGGGACTTAGAGATTTTTAAGTTTAGGTGTGCGTTCATACGCCAGACCGAATAATGTAATTTAATTTTTGTCACAGAATTGTAACATACGGAAACATCAATAGTTCATGGAAAAGACGGCTTTAAGCCTTTATTGATCATAACAAATGGAAACAAACTGAATTGTCTTATTACATGCCAAAAACTAAAAACAGCAAAATGAACATACATTGGAAATAATTGCAACTAAAATGCTAAAGAAATAGACTAGGTGTAATAACGACCCAAATGCTCCCTATTCCATGCGCGAGGAAGTGTCACACCATCTACGATCGCTAGCTTGAAAGTTCCTTCTCCAAGCCTCCGTTCGATGACATACGGAACTTCCCATGTGGGATTCAGATGTGATGGGGTCAGAAAAACTCGCTTCAAAACGAGATCACCCATATTGAAAATTCTTGGTCGAACTTTTTCATTATAATATCGAGCAACTCGGTGTCTATGTGCAGCCGCTCTTAAATCAGCATCTTCACGTTTTTCTTCAACAAAGTCCAGCGATTCTAATAGGAGATTCTGATTCATCTTGGGGTCATAATAAGTTACCCGATGAGAAGGAACTTCAAGTTCCATGGGTATCACAGCTTCAGTGCCGTATGCCAAGGTGAATGGAGTATGGCCAGTCGCGGACTTGTGGGTGGTTCTGTAAGCCAGAGCGCTGTCGGAAGCTCATCCACCCACTTGCCTCTAGCCTTCTCCAAACGCTTCTTTAATGTTGACTTGATTATTTTATTTACGGCTTCCACTTGTCCATTCGCTTTATGGTGAGCGACCGCCGAAAACCTTTTCTCAATGCGATATTTTTGGCAAAATTCTTTGAACTCCCTACTTTCAAATTGAGTTCCATTGTCCGTAATGATAGTTCGTGGGAGGCCAAAACGGCATATGATGTTTCGTACAATGAAATTAATTACTTTTTTGGTGGTGATTGTAGCTAAAGGCTCTGCTTCTGCCCACTTGGTAAAGTAATCAACCACAACAATTGCATATTTTGCACCACCTCTGGAAATTGGTAAGGAACTGATTATATTGATCCCCCAAATCGCAAATGGCCAGGGACTAACCATTTGTGTGAGTTCCGCTAGCGGAGCTCTCGGGATTTTCGCAAACTTTTGACATTTGTCGCATTTTCTTACGTAGTCTGCAGCATCCCGATTCACAGTTGGCCAATAGTATCCATAGCGGAGGATCTTTTTTGCTACTTTCTGCCCCCAGTATGGTCGCTACATTCTCCTTCATGAACTTCCTTCAAGACTCGTTTTATCTCATCATGGGCGATGCACCAGAGTAAGGGAACCGAGAATCCCCTCGGATACATTATTCCATCTTGCATTATATGTTGTGAAGCTTTACGAATGACTTGTCGTCTTTCGTTCTTTATATCGGGCAAAGTCCCATGTAGTATGTATTATTTGAATGGGGTCATCCATGACTCCTTTTCAATTTCTTCTTCTAGCAGAAAGTCTATTTCCATCTCATTTATACTTGTAGATTGTAAAACCTCGATGGGAACCACGCCCATTTGGTGTGCATTGCCAGTACTTGCGAATTTTGCCAATGAATCGGCTTCCGTGTTTCGTTCACATGGGACGTGCGAAATATCGTAATATTCAAGGTCTGCCAAAAGTTCTTAAACCCGAGCGAGGTATGGAGCAAGCCTCTACCCCTTTGCTTGATAATCTCCCCGCACTTTGTACACCACCAATTGAGAGTCACAAAAGATTTCAACCATTTTTATTCCGAGCTCCCTGACAAGTTTTAAGCCAGCGAGCAATGCTTCATACTCAGCTTCGTTGTTCGTAGCTGGGAAATCAAGCTTCAAAGCATAAAAAATAGATCGGTTTTCATGGGTTACTAGAATGACTCCAACGCTAGAGCAACGGTCGTTGGATGCCCCATCGGTGTATAGTTTCCATTGGATAGTGGGTATAACATCATCTCCGTCCTGTTCGTCAAACACGGTAAATTCCGCGATGAAGTCTGCTAGAGCTTGCCTTATATGGCCCTTCGTGGCAGGTAGGTGATATCGAACTGACTCAACTCAATATTCCATTTTAACAATCTCCCTGAGGTTTCTGGTCGTTGGAGTACCTGTCGCAAGGGTTGATCGGTATAGACACTGATTGGGTGTGCCTGAAAGTACTGACGAAGCTTGAGCGATGCAATCACCAAACAGTAGGCTAGCTTCTCTATTTTAGGATAATTTCTTTCTGCCCCCGTTAAACGTTTACCGACGTAGTACACCGGCTTTTGAACTCGGTCTTCCTCACGAACCAAAGTCGTACTGATGGCATGTTGAGATATGACCAAGTATACATATACCACTTCATGGTCTATGGGCTTCGACAGCATCGGGGGGCCTTCCAAATGTCTTACCAGAGCTCGAAACGCATCCTCACAATTGGGTGTCCATTCAAAATTTCTCTTTCCTTTCTTTATTACATCGAAGAAAGGAATACACTTGTCTGTCGCTCTGGATATGAATCGCCTCAGCGCGGCCACTTTTCCGTTCAGGCTTTGTACTTGCTTTATAGTTCTGGGAACTTGAATGTCTCGAATAGCCTGAATCTTTTTTGGGTTAGCTTCAATTCCTCGTGCATTAACGATGAAACCCAAGAACTTTCATGACGCAACGCCAAAGGAACACTTCAAAGGATTGATTTTCATTCCATAATACCTGAGTATATCAAACATTTCCTCCAAGTCTCGAATGTGGTCGTTTGACTGTCGTGACTTCACGAGCATGTCATCCACATAGACTTCCATCGTCCTACCGATTTGGTCTTTAAACATCCGATTCACCAGACGTTGATAAGTTGCTCCTGCATTATTCAATCCGAAAGGCATCACTACATAATAGTATAGTCCAACATCCATGACAAAACTAGTGTGTTCCTGATCCGGAATGTGCATCGGGATTTGCTTGTATCCCGAGTACGCACCCATAAATGACAATAACTCGTGCCCGACAGTTGAATCGACCAGCTGGTCAATTCTGGGTAAAGGGAAACTATCCTTAGGTCAAGCCTTGTTCAAGTCTGAGTAATCGACATAGGTCCTCCATTTCCCATTCGCTTTTCTCAGTAGCACGGGGTTAGATACCCATTCAGGGTAGAGGGCGTCACAGACGAACCCATTGGCTTTGAGTTTGCCCACTTCCTCTCTGAGAGCAGCGGACCTCTCCGGGTCCACCCCTCTCCTTTCTTGCTTTACTGGCACGTATTTTGGGTCTATGTTCAACATATGACTCGCAATGGCGGGAGAAATCCCGCACATATCAGAATGTGTCCAAGCGAAAACATCCAGATTTGCTCGGAGAAAATCAGTGAGATCCTCGATCATCGAGGGGTTAAGTTGTGATCCAATCTTAAGTACCCACGATGGATCATCATGGCTGATTGGAATGTCAATTGTCAGTTCAGCCGGTGCTGCTTTTACCTCCTTGGGTTCCTCATCATCGTCTCTCGGATCTATGTCTCTATAGATGCGATCATATTTCTTGTGCCAAGGCTCGGGCACTACTTGTCAATCTTCTACGACTCGGATGCGGACGGAGCTGTCCACAACCTTTCCTTTCTCTCTTTGCTGAGCCTCTCTCAGCTCAGCTACATAACATGCACGACTAGTCACTTGATCACCATGCACTACACCAACTCCACTTTCTGTCGGAAATTTCAGAGTTAAACACCATGGGGCCAAAGCTGCCCTAAACTCTGCCAAGGCTGGTCGTCCCAAAAACACATTATACGGGGAATCGACATCCAAAACTATGAACAGTAGGATCCGCACCCTCCTACGTTCACCTTCCCCAAGTTCAATTGGCAATTCAACAAAGCCCACCACATCAGTAGCCGCACCATTAAAGCCATGAATACGGGCTCTAGATGGTTTTAGGTCCTTTGTCTCCATCTTCATCCGATCATATGTTTTTTTTGAAGATGATATTAACAGAACTTCCACAGTCAATCAGTATTCTTATCACAAATGTTGGCCCGATCGTAGCCGAGATTACCATCGGGTCAATAGTAGGTGCCTCTACCCGATCAGCATCTCTGCTCCTGAACACTATATCATCTGTCATCATGCGCTACTGTTTAGCTGGGGTACTATCTTTCGTGTTTGAACAACATTCGAAATCTGCATGCTTCAAGGAACTGGCATAACGCACCATTTCTTGCCAATTCTTGTCTGCAGGGTGAGGCCCACCAACTATAGTGTTTATGACTAGTCTTCCTACAGTCCGGGCAGGTTCCTTAGGATGGCGTGGAGCTTGCCCACGACCGGGGTCTGATGTTCCTTGTCTGCCTTCCTGTGGGTTCTTGACAAACTCCTGTAACTTTTTCTGTCGAATCAGCTTTTCTATAGTGTCGTGGAGGTGCCTACACTCCTCGGTATTGTGCCCGTAAGTCTTATGGAAGCAGTAATACTTCCTAGTCCGCTTTTGCTCCTCGGTGGACTCTTTTGGTCGTGGCTTTCGATATTGGAAAGTATTACAAGTCGACAGGTAAATATTTTCCAGAGATGCGTTCAGAGGAGTGTATTCGTTGTAAGTTGGGATCCTTGGTTTCCACTTTCCGGCTTCCCTTTTCTTTCCGGGATTTCCCCCTCTAGATCCTTTAGACTGCTTAGGCTTGTTTTGAACATTGACTTGGACTTTTCCAGAGTTGTCACCAGATTATTTTACAGCAATGTTGCTTTGCACAGTCTTCTTGCCGGGTCCTGGTGCATTATCTCGTCTCGTCCACCTGGCTTCCTCCCTTCTTATAAATTGATGCGCTTTTGAGTAAAAACGTTCCAGCATCGCCGGAGGTTTTCCTGGCAGCCAGTCAACATACTCCGAATCCGGATCTACTCCTCGCATTACAGCCATTAAAATGGCATGGTCATTTGGGTTGCTAACTTCAGTAGCAGCAACGTGGAACCTTTGTAAGTACTCCTTTAACGATTCCCTTAGGGCCTAAATTACACTAGACAAAGACATAACATCCTTGGGACGAGTGGCATGAATCCTGAACTGCACCATAAATTTCGTCGCTAACTCATCAAAATTGGAGATAGACCTTGGAGGAAGTCGGGTAAACCACATGGTAGTGATTCCAGATAAAGTTGTTGGGAAACATCTGCATTTAATTACATCATTCGCCCTAGCTAAATCCATCATCCACCCATACTTCATTACATGCTGTTTGGGATCAGTCTTCCCCTCGTAGGCCGGGATAGTCGGCATACTAAACTTCCTGGGATACTCAGCTTGTAGGATAGCATCTGTGAACGGAGTATGACTCTTAGATACACCCCAATCATCATTAGTTAAACCTTGATTTTCCCTCATCAGCTGTCTGACCATGGCTGATAGGTTTGGGGTTTGTATGGAAGATGGCAAGTTGGAATCCGTCCTGCAGGACAGTTCCGGTTGGTGCCTCCTCTGTTGGCGATCTACCAAACGTGTATCCTGGGGACCTGTTTCATCATGACCTTGGTGAGCCAATCATCCAGCTTCCGCCCGTGCTCCAGATCCGAAGTTTACTGTTTCAGCTTGGGCACGATTTTCCTGGTGCACTGCACCTATTTGCATTGTTTCAGTTCTACGGCGTCTACGCTTTGGAGGTTCATCAGATGAAGCAGAGCTGTCGGACGAGGAGTAGAAATCGGGACTTCCTCCAGCATTCTGATGCTGTTTTTGAGTAAGCTGAGTCATTGGTTGGCATTAGCTTGAATCTGCTCGTTAAGCTGTCTCCTGCTTTCCATGAGTTCTCTCATCAGCTCGTCAAACTCCGTCCTGGTGACAGTTTCCGTTTGGTTTTGGGCGGTGATGGTCCCTGCACCCGGATTAGCTTGTTGATTGATGGGTCCTACTTGTTGGTCACTAGCGGTCTCATTGACATCTGCATTATGGGAGGCTGATCTAGTACGTGGTCTTCCCATTATAGAGTTATCGGTTGGAACTCTGAATAGAATCAATGGACTTCCTGTGGATGACTTGGATTTCCTTCGGAGGATTTCTTCAATCCAGTAGCTACAAAGTAGATCCTAATAACTTGAGAATGTTATTTCTCAATGAAAGCACCAAAATGTTAGCACCAAAATTGGTCACTAACACCCTTGAGTAAGATTGTGTAGAGAGATTAATGAAGAAAGGAAATTAAAACTGAGGAATATCGCAATAGAATTTAGTAACAACAATAAAAAACGAGAACACTAGAATTATAGTGGTTCGGCGTAACTGCCTACGTCCACTTTGTTCATAATCTTTATTACTTCTTGGAATAATTGAATACAGATACAATCCGTGCACCAACAACTTGAGTACAAGTTTTTGTAGAAAAGAAATGAGTCTAAAAATGGCAGAGTCTCCCCGGAGTTCTCGAAAAAAGGTCCTTTTCACTGCTCCCCTGTCCCTTTATTTATAGATGAAGTTAGGCTGGACTTCTTGTGCGGGCCCAGGAACAAGGTACTTCGGCCCATAGTAGATGACTTCTGTGCACCGAGAACGGCAAACGCAGATCGAGACACGCCGAAATGCAAACGCCGATCGAGAGATGCCGAGCGAGGCCTTACCGAGCCGAACGACTAAGGCGTCCATGCCGAGCACCCCTTGGTCGTGCCGCTTGATCCCCCTTTCAATGCCATTTGAGGGTCACCGAGCCACGTAGCCTTCCTCACCGAGCCACATAACCGTCCCTCTATGGCCAAGCGGCGTGGGACTAAGGTACTCCTACCAAACGCTCTAATGCCGAGCCACCCTTGCCAAGCGGCATATACTGTGCTCCTCCCGGACTGAACTGCTTTTGAATAGGACTCCCCGTGACCGAACGAGAAAGCCAAGCCGTCTCAACCGAACGAGGCATCTCAAATAATTCAGACCGAACGAGGCATCCCTTCCTTTGACCGAGCCATGTGTTACTCCACTTCGTGAAGCCAAGCGGTACATACCGGGTGACGTTGACTCAACCATCCGAACAAGGCTTCCGAGCGATGTGGACCGAGCGATGTGTGTCGAATCGTACCTAAATGCCATAACATGTCGACTGCATCAAACCCGTATATCAACAGGCTCCTCTTGGTCAGAACCTTGTCTCATGCTCATGATAATGTCTTTAACTGTCGCCTTGTAGCCCGGCCAAGGTGTCGGGTAACATGGATAGTAACTTATAAAAGTAATTCTAAGTTATTATATCCATAACGATAGTCGCTATGGATGTAGTTCGGGGATTCTAACGATTTTCAAGTTTTAAAAGTGTTTCTTTTAAATGTTCTTGAAATACCATTTTCAAACTAAATTAGCAAGCATATAAGTTAATTATTACTTAATTAAGTATGTTTTGATAATCAATTAAATTATTAATTAAGAATAATTATTTATTAATTAATTAGTTATTAAGTTAAGTAATTTATTAAATAAACGGTTTAATTAATTACTAATTAAGTTAATATATAATTAAAACTTAATTAAGATTTAATTTTTTAATGAAGGTTTAATTATAATTTAAGTTTTAATTAAGTATTATTTAATTATTAATTGAGATTAATTAATAAGATAATGGTTTATTTAAAGATTAACTATTGTAAATAATATTTAACTATTTAATTAATAGTTAATTATAATTTAATTATTAATTAAAGGTTTAATCATTATTAAATAAAGAGTTTGAATGTTATTTAATTATTAAAGAAAAGTTTTAAAGTTTATATCTAGATCTAAAAGATTGGTTTTGTTTTGAAAGCAAACTCCCTTTTAAAGAATATTTTATCCAAGGATTTTCTTTGTCAATTACCCTTAAGTAACCCCAATTGAATATAAAACCTAATAACATCTGTTTAGTAGAATAAAACACTATTTTGCTAATTAAATTATAATTGACATTTATTTACCAGAATAAAACACCATTCTGGTAATTAAATTGTATTTAACATCTGTTTAGCAGAATAAATCCTAGTTCTGCTATTATATTGTTTGGACATTGAATTGTATGCCAGTAGATTAATATTTGATAAGTGATGTTTTCTATATGTGCATAGTTGTTATTTGCTTTTGTATACATATCCCCATATTTAAGTTATGTGATGTTTGAATGAAATTGGTAACCCCTTTGAAGTATTTTGTTAAATCTTGTGCATGGGTTTTACAAAGATAATTGATTATTTAAATAAAGCTGGTTTAAGTATTTCAATAATAATGTTTTAAAAGTACTTGATTATTTTATACAATGATAATTGATTATTTAATTAAAGCTGCTTTAAAATAAATTAATTATTTCAATAATAATGTTTTAAAAGTAATTGATTATTTTAATAATAATGATTTAAAATCAATTAATTATTTTAATAATGATTTTTTAAACTGATCAATCATTTTAATAATGATATTTTAAAGATAATTAATTATTTAAATAATGATGAGATAATGAGTAATTAACCATTTTAATAACGAGGTTTTAAAGGTAATTAATTATTTTAATAATAAAAATTTAAAGTTAATTAATCATTTAACAAGGATGATTAAAGTTAATTAATCTGTTTAAATAGTGTTGTTTTGAAGCAATGAATTAGGATTAAAGCTAATTTATTATTTTAAATAAAGCTTAATGAAATAATTAACCATTATTTTAAAAATTAATTGATCAACTTAAGTAATGATATTGAAGTAATAAATTTAGGTTTTAAATAAATCAATCATTTTGATAAAGTTATTTAATGCAACGACCCGTAATTTTAGCACTTGGAAAATGGAATATTTAATTGATTTTAAATATTCAAATATAGAATTTTCAAACTTAAATAATAATTTTTTATGTGATAAATAAGAATGGTGAACTTATTTTTTGAATTGGTTTACAAAAATAAGAGATTTTGGATTTTCGTCGTAAAATTGACAAAAGCCGGTTTTCGATAAAATTTGATATACATTCGAATAATTGTTGCAAATGGTAAATAACTCTTTTTAATGGTTATATAATGAATGATAATAATAGAAATTTTATTTACAATTGTTTTATAAACATATATACTTGTTTTATAAAGAGAGACAAACTCCGTCGCACTTTGACCAATCGACGTCATATTTTTATAATTGGATTTTAATATTATTTAATATGTTTTTATAACTAAAATAAATTTGTCTTAATTATTAAAGATGATAAGAAACTTACTTTCAACTTTTTTTACACAAATAAATAGTTTAACAAAATAATCGAAATGTGACCATAAAACATTTTATCGAAAACCAACGTTTTGTTCAATATAAGTAGTCACAACGTTGTTGCATCTTTGTTAACATGTATTAACACACACACACACACACACATATATATATATATATATTTAAATTTTACAACTAATCAAGTTTACTTTTACTAAGTACCATTAGAAAATTCTAGAATGGCATCAGTAAAAGTAAGTAAGGTAATTTAAAAAGTCAAAAATCTCACGAAAACCAAGGCAAATCTTCACTTTAATCCACTTTTCGATCCAAATACATTCCTTAAGTATTAAGTAAAAATGACATAAAGTAATGAAGTGATGGATGATGGTAATTATTGAAAAAAGTAAGTTTACTTTAAAGTTAAGGAAGGGTATTTTGGTAATTTGGTAAGGGGTTAATTTGGTAACTTACCACTTCTTTCATTTCTTATAAATACACAAGCTTTCCTCTCATTTTATCACACATATTCTCTTCTTCTTCTTCTCCTTTAAGCTATTTTAATGGTTTCTTCTCTTCTTCTTTCTTACTAACTTTCTTAAAATTATACCAAACCAACTCCAAACTCCATCAAACTTTGCTAAAGATCTTAGAATACCATTAGAACATGGTTTAACATCTAAGAAGTGAAGAAATGATGGAGGAAGGGGTGGAACATGTGGAGGCCGAACCTAAGGGGAGGTGGATGATAGAAATGGATGAGATCAAGCAAGAAGGAAGTAGGCCATGGTTGTGGAAGAAGGAGATGGAGCAAGGCCTTGGGTTTAAGAGGAAGAAAGGATGGTTTTAGTAATGTTTAGTTGAAGTTGAAAATGATAAGGAAGTGTTGGATTAAATGAATGTTGGTAGGAAGTGAAACGATTTGGTTAAAGATGAGTAGTCACATTTTACTAATTAATCTCTAAATTATTTCAAGTATAATAATTTGAAAGTTTAAATATATTGGATGATTAAATTTTTGATTACTTGGTTGATTACTTGTTTGAATATATGGATGTTAATATGGATGATAATATGGATGATTACTTGGTTCGATAAATGATAAGAGCAATGGTAAGTAATTAACCATAGTTAATAAAATGAGAATTAATCCATATGAAGATGTGTATGGAGTTGTTTAGCCTCTTAATATATCTAAAAAGGTTTAAAATGAATATTACAATAATATAATATTATAATATGAAATGAAATGGAAAATGAGTTTGAAATATGAAAAGTATTTGTTTAAATGAGTTTGAAATGATTTAGAAATGTTTTATAAACATATAAAAGTGTTTCCATGAAGTTTTAAAAGAAATTGAAAATCAAGTCAAAACTAGGCACCGCGTAACGGTAGTTCGCGATTTCGCGTTGTAGAATTTAAACAAGTGTAGAGAATGGAATATAGCTCGAAATTCTTCGAGATAAGAATTTTTCGGACTATTATATCCATAGTTTTTAATTGAAGAAAGAAAAAACAAGATTTAATCTTGTAAATTTTTAAAAAAGTATAAAACAAGTTTTCAGAAAAATCGCGGTTTTGCAATTTGAAACCTGAATTTGAAATTAATTTAAAATGAATATTTTTAAACGTTTAAAAATATAAAATAAATTTAATAAATCATTCAAAATGTTTTATAGGAAATTTGAGTTATATAAATGAATTTCCAAAAGGTAGAAAAGTCGTTTTGATCAATATAGCTTTTCGCAACACTTTTCGTAGCAATTTTAAATAACTTGTGAAACATGATTTTAAACTCAACCATTCATTTTCATATTTTTTATAAATGGTTTTAAAAAGGAATATTTAAGTGTTTTAAATAATGATTTGGAATTTTTATAAATCATTTCTAAAAATGAAAGGAGTATGCCGAAATGACTAGTATATTTGTCCTGCCTATGAGATCTAGAAAGGTAAAATGCAACATCCCATCTTCTAAGGCCCAAAACTAACCGCTACTAATGTTGTAGTCATCCGTAGTTGTTATTTCTTGGTGATCGAATGCGGCATTGTTAATATTGATACACTGGAACACATGAATGTGAAAATTTTCAAATTTCCAATAAACAGAATTTCTCATTTCATGCAAATTACACTTTAAGATTAAATTACATAATCCCAAACGTTAACCACGTTCAAATCACATATACATATAAAAAATACGATAAGAGCGACATATGAAGATGTCCCCTTATGATGATCAGAGAACTAATAAATATGAACTTTACAGTTCTTAGTACATTACA
This sequence comes from Allium fistulosum, assembly GCA_030737815.1. NCBI lineage: Eukaryota > Viridiplantae > Streptophyta > Magnoliopsida > Asparagales > Amaryllidaceae > Allium > Allium fistulosum. Next base: position 99,414,740 of record CM060901.1, on the reverse strand, counting down.
GCGGAATACACAAAATAGCTCCTACATAGCTAACTCTGCCTCCTGCACATCACCGAAAGCTTATTCATCAAAAACCTGATACTCTCCCACTCTTAGACTACTCAAATTAATTTTGAGTACCCGAGAGTTTGTGGAGAAACACAAACTTTGAGTCAGACAATAAGTCTGGTATGAATAATCCCCTATCATTTCCTATCATAAATAGATATCTAGTGGGACCACGCCGCTTAGCGGAATGGGTTTCCCCCTCACTAGTATCCCAAAACAAAACATCCAAATCATTTACTATGCCCCTGCACCCAAAATGATTAGTCTTAACATAATATGAAATAAAACCATAAATCATATATATTGGATATCCCATTCACCCATTTATTAGATATCCCATCTAAAAGTAATTTATTAGAGTTCCCCTCTAAAATCTTTAAAATGACTATCTGTCAAAACTTTAATAGGACTATCCGTCCTAAATTCATCAAAATAAATGCAGATTATCCATCGTACATTGTTTTATAAAAGTTGGTGTGGGCTATTCACCGCACACTCCATAGTTTTCCTAAGATGACTATGAACCCTTGGGTGCCAAATCCCGAGGCTAACCACCTCTGGCAAAATATTCTTTACTTTAGAAATTTGATGTGGGCTATCCATCGCACATTCCATGGTTTTCCTAGGTTAACCAAGAACCCAACACTTGGCCAATTAAAATATCATGATCCCCATGATTATGTATAAAAATTCATGATCCCCATGATTATTTATTTTCCCAAGGTATACCACTTGTTTAACCTATTCCTACTGGTAACCCCAATTAGGTTAAATTAAATAAAAACACATTGATAGCCCAAATGTATATTTTCGAAATCATATTTCTGTTTGTAACCCCAAACTATGTATCGAAAACATTAAACCCACCCTGGTGGCCCCAAGGTTTATTTACATCCAATTTATATAAGGATCCCCCCTTACATATTCAAACAAAGATAAGTATTTTATGCTATAACCCTTCGAAGTAACCCCTTCAAATTAGCAAAATTTTACTTAAGGAAATAGGGCTAAAACAGCCCATTAAACCCCTTCGAATGAGGCCCCATTCGAAAGCAAATAAAAATACAAAGTAAGCCATCCTTTTGAAAGCACCACAAAATCATACCTTTCGACCTTGTCGAAAGGTCCTACCTTTCGACCTTGTCGGAAGGTTTCTTTTCGACCTAGTCGAAAGGTTTTACCTTTTGAATTTGTCGAAAGCCTAGGGCATCCTCCCTATAAAACCATTTATAAACTTTTAAAAAGCAATGAAACTCAAAACATTTCGAAATCATTGAAACTCAAAACCTTTCGAAATCATTGAAGGTAACCCCTTCGAAACCTTTCGAAATCAAACCTTTAGAAACCAAAACCTTTTGAAACCAAAACCTTTTGAAACCAAAACCTTTTGAAACCAAAACCTTTCTAAATCATAACCTGTCAAAGTCAAAACCCTTTGAAACCATTCAAAAACAGTGAAGTGTTGGTTTTGGAACCAACCCTTCAAAATCAATGGAGAGAGGCGGCAAGTTTTATAAACCTAAAGATAACCTTTGACTCCATCTGGGTCGAAAGGTTTGGAAGCGGCAACTATGCTTCCGACCCTATCGAAAGGTTTCATTTAAACCAAGAAAGCAAACCAATCGAAACCTTTATCTTTTAAACCATTTGACATTGTCGAAAGCTCTTTATCGAAAGCTAGTAGTCATATTTTCTTTAAAACCAAAACAAAGTTTCATCTTCTTCGAAAGCTCTAACCTTTCGTCCCTAAACCTTTTGACCCCTTTCAATCCACTACGTACCAGTCGCCTGATACCATATGCATTGATTTTTGACCTAGTCAAAAGGTTTGATACCTTTCGACCTTGTCGAAAGGTTTGGAATGAAGGTGGAAGGTCTTGCCGAAAGAATTAAAACAGTGAAAATACTGTTTAAATAGTTCTTATGTACCCCACCTGCCTTGTTTGTCTAAATCTGATTAGTTGCCAGAATTTTATATTCAAAATTGCTGTCGACTTTCCTTATTTGGAAATTTAAACAAATTTGAAAAATCCCCTTTCTCCTTTATAATTATGCAAAACATTTAAGTCCCATACCTTAAATAATTTTATAATACTATTAAAACATCATGAAAAATTCTGGAAAAATTCCAGAAAATCAATTAATACGTTCTCTTCAACATATTAAAATTTCAAAGCATATGAAGATCAAAACCACTTAGAATTTAACCAAAACCAAATAAAAACTTGTTAATTAATCCATTAATATTTAAAACACCTATGTCTTATCCAAACAAAGGTTTAAATAGTTATATCCTAACCAAGACACAAACATGAAACGGGTATAACCCATAGCCGATCCAAACAGAGAAAAATGAGATGCTAAACACGATTATTCACCTTAATAGTTGATTGGAGAATGAGATAATTTCCTAGCTTTAATTCCTTAGATTTTTCTTCAATTTATGCTCTTCCTGGAGCTTTTAATGGCCGACTGAAAGTAGGTGAGGAGTTATTAAATGAGAAAGTGAAAATTTATTGAGGTGGAGGAAGAGATTTATATTAAGAAATGTAGCCTCATTTCCAAGTTTACCCCTTAGGAAAATTCCTCCTTCTAAATTTAGTTAAGTCTTATTTTAGTTCATTCATTAAGACACGGCCATTTGATTTATTAATCTCATCTCCCTAATTATGCAAATTCTTTTATTTAATTTATCCAATTAAATAACCCAAATAATATTAATTAAAATTCAGGGCATTACATAAAATGAGGTGTGTAACTAAGGTTAGGGATGGAGCAACCAGTACCCTGAACTTACCTAAACTCTATTTTCTCTTTGTAGGCAAGGGGTGGAACAGATCGAAAGGGAAGCCCGAATGCTCCAAAATAATGTTTTCTAATATGAGATATAAATGAATAATTTGGAAATGTTTTTTCTAAGTAAAAAGTGAAATGATTTAAAATTATTCCAAGATTCAAAAAGGTTTATTAACCAAATGATTTGATAAATAAGGCTTAATGATTCCATGTACTGTCAAGAAGATAAATGGAATAATTTAAAATAATATGTGTCTTTGAGATATTTATGAATAAATAAAAAGATGAATTAAATTGAATGATGATTGATAATCACTTATGAACTTAACATCTTGTTGGGTGAATTCTCACCACCGATCCAAGCCCACACCGAGTCCACTCATCACCGGACCGAGACCACCGAACCAATCCTCACAACTCCGAGACTACCGAACCATCCTCACAACTCCCCACCGGACCGAGATTACCGAACCAATCCTCACAGCTCTGAGACCACCGAACCAATCCTCATAACTCACCACCGGACCGAGATTACCGAACCAATCCTCATAACTCCGAGACCACCGAACCAATCCTCACAACTCACCACCGGACCGAGGCTACCGAACCAATCACAACTCCACTCATCACCGGACCGAGACCACCGAACCAATCCTCACAACTCACCACCGGACCGAGACTAACGAACCAATCCCAACTCCACTCACCACCGGACCAACCACTACCGAACCAACAATGCCAGGCCATATTACATCAGCCCAGGCTCGCCAACAGCTATATACATCCAAGGCACCTACTCCCAGCCTCACTCTATAAATAGAGGGGTAGGGGTACAACAATGGGGACAAGTTTGAGAGCTCAAGCACGGATAGAAATTTCAAACAACTTTCATATACTTGTATCAAAGCTTTGTACTTGTAATCTGAACAAGAAAGGAGAAATAGTATATAAAGTGGACGTAGGCACATTCTGGCTGAACCACTATAAATCTGTGTGTCTTTTACAGTTTAGTCCCTGCTTTTTTTACATATTTGCATAAATTACCCAGACCACTAAAAACAACATAAAATCAACTAAATCACACGACATGGAGGTGTTTGCCCAATTTTGTGCAAACATTTTTGGTGCTTTCATTGAGAGCGAGAAGTTCGAAGCTTCAGCTTCTCCCACTTAACCTTCTTCCTAACAGCGTCGTTCATTGCTTGGAAAACATGCCTCCGAGGTAGAAAAAAGATGTTAACAAAGGAAAGAACATTGCAACTAGCAGTGTTCTAGATCCAGTGGTCACAGATCAAGTAAATCGTCCCATTCCAGCAGTATTACCAAATGAAGGTCAAGCAAATCCAACAACCCCTGCCACAGAACAGCCGGCAGCAATTACTAGGGCAGATCTAGACAGGGTTGTGGCTGAAGTGACTAACCGCTTCACATCCCAGCAGGAAGCCTTGGTGGACCAACTCATGTCACGCTTAAGGGATGCTGAAGAGTCCAACCGCAACACTGAATCATGGGGTGAGTCCTGGTCTGGAGGATCTCAGAGACAACAAAGATCTTCCTTCTTCGAAGGAGCTAACGATAGAAGCGGCCATGGTAGGAGCCGAGACCGAGCTCAGCCCGAAGTTAGACCTGAGGAAATGCTTGGAACCGAACCCAACGGGGGAGGTACCGGGCGGAGGTCAACTGTAGCCGAGCCTGTCGTACTGCCTAACCACGGAAACACCAGTGAACGGGGCCGAGCTAGAGTCCAACCCGAAGTTGGACCCGAGGAAGTGCTT